>CM022404.1:41558749-43010415 GCA_011833715.1 Carcinoscorpius rotundicauda
TCACTTTGAACAAACGTGATTCTACACTGTTTTCAAGTCGTTCAAAATATATATTTGCCAGAAATATAGAAACATTAACATTTGATGATACAGAGAACAATTTCATAAGTATTCTCTGTTCGATTTGCATTTACACGTTTACGAAAGAAGGAAAAACGTTTTGTAAGGTCAGTTTTATATATATACATATAAGTACAGTAGATCAATCAGATTTCTTTTTTATTTGTCTATTTTTTATTCAAGGTTTCAAGATTAAAGTTATCTTCTCAACATACGAATTTTTACCTGAGTAGTTCCTGCTATCCTCGTAAGTACTTGGATGTTTTATGCATCCTTCTGGGGTGGACGGGCAAGAAACAAGTAGAGGGCTAGACGACTCGGACCCCGTCGGCTTTGGAGAATGAACCATTAATTTGTATTTCGGGTGAAGGTGGGAAGCCAACACGGGCTGTTCATTTCTCATACTGATGACGGCTCTACTGTCTGTTACAGCATCATATTTAGAAGAAGACTTCGACTGGATACCATCCCGAAACTTAACCTGTGACAGGGTTGCCACGGAGTACTTTACATTGTAAGGCTGCAAGAGAGACAGCCCATATATGTATGGGTTCACACGAGGAAATAACAGAGAGCCGTTATGAGGAAAGGGTAATTGACCAGTCCTCTGACTGGACATGAAGACTGAAGGTTGCTGCATGTAAAGGAAACGACTAGCCTTCTGGCTTTTCGTGTTTGCTCTTAGCTTATCCGCTCACGGTCACCATGACAACGGTTATTCTAGTTACCTAAATAAAGATGGCACAGAGAAACATTGTGGTTGCATTAGATGCTCGGTGGATCACAAATGTTCGCACCTTTCACCAAACTACGGCAGTCTAGCCAAGCACGTGAATTAACGCAAGAACTCTGATTGGTGCTCTTCTCGAATTTTTATACTTATATAGTTGATATAAGCGAATCGTGGTTAGTACAGTTCTCTGAAGAAGTTCTGAATATATATATATATGTACGAACACTTGCAGTTTTATTGTTCTGCTATAAACGTCATGTTTCCTACTAAATTAAGTTACTTTCATCAAACAAGGCATTAAATAGTTTGTAACAGTAAAGCATATTAAAAAAAGACAATAAAATCAATCATCAGTTGTACTAGCCGTAGACATTTATTTTTTTCCGCGAGGATATCCACTTCTCTAAAAAGAAAAAAAACAAACTGACACGACTGTAATTGCCCCCTGGTGGGCCAGCAGCAAGTCTACGGGCTTAAAACGTAAGCATACGGTGTTTAGTTACCCTCGATGGACACCATACAAGTAATCCATTGTGTGGCTTTGCACTGAGAAAATAACAGGTATTGAAGTTAATCATAGAAACGTATAAAATAAAGAAAAAATAAACTGAGAGACTGCAAGTTATCTTTTATACAATAGGTTATTACAGAAAATACAAAACAAACGTTATCAAGTTGTATGGTGCATAAGTAATACGTGTTTGTTTTAAACAGATCAGAACATGGCTCAGCAATAATTCTTGGAAGTTACGACCTTAAAAATCGGGTTTCGATACCCGTGGTAAGCAGAGCACAATTAACTCATAGTATAACTTTGCGCCTCACCACTAACATATAGTTTTTATGATAATATAAATTTGTCAATATATAGTTATAAAATACTTTCCTAAATGGTCTGTAGTACCTCCCATTCTTCAATTTATTTGTTGAATTGCCGTTTGACCTTGCTATTTTTTCTTTCTAGGTATCGTTCAACCATTTTTGCTGCATGACTGAGATTGCCGTCTTGACAATCGGATCTCATTTCTGCTTGTACCAGTCAGCAGTCAAGATGCCATCAGTGTTGCGTAGATCTCCACATCATTTGCCCATAGTATTCACTGTAGATAATGTACGCTGATCGTCATTCAGGTTCTCTTCTCTTCTATCTAAGAGACTATTTTTTATTGTTTCCAAATTTTTTTAAAATTGGATGCATCAGTAAAAGTTAGTCTCTTCCAGTTTAGCTCTTCCCATTTCAGGCTTGTTTCCTCCTAACGTTTGCTTTTGTGGAGATATACTGAGACTACTTTCTCATTACTCTGTATGTTATTGCCCTGAAGGTAATGTTCACATCTCTATTTACCATTTGGCCATTTGAAGGACATCTACTAGATTGTCACGTATCATGTAAAGAACATACATACTCTAAGCTACTTAATGTCACTTTTAAAGAGAGGCTTTTTTCTTCTACGTAATTTCTTGAGTTTTTATACCGAGTCTACTGAAATTCCACCTCAATCTTTTCCATTAAACAGCCTTCACCAGCCCAAACTTTGACTTATACATTTTTTTTTATTAAAGTGGAATTTTTAAGTTTTGGAACTATAAGTGCCTTCTCAACACTTCTCTTGGGAAAAGTATGACTGACCGCATTTTTATATGCACGATTTTGCATTAATAAAATCTCTTTTAAGGTAAATACTCAAAAGATCCTGCGTTAGGAATATTTCCATAAAGTTAATACTCAGTAGGTGTTACATTAGAATTATCTTCATTAAGATATTATCGAAATGTTTGCTTACATATAGTCCCTTACCAACAACAGGAATATCTGTTTAAGTTGAGAAACAGATCTTTTAAAATAATTCATGAGAAATGCTTGCTTAAAAATTGTCTCTCGAAGTTGAACTTAAAGATAACATTTTTCTGGTGCATCATAAACATCTTTTAAAGACAGCTTCAAACAAAGATTCAGGTTAGAAATGACTATTCAAATATAGTTCCTTACACTACACATTTAATTCAAGAGAGTCTGTGTTCCATAATCCCACATCAGAAATATTTTAACCTGATCTATTACACATACAGAATGCTGAATTTATTACAGGTGTGTCACAATTACTCACCTAAAAATTAAACATCATTAAAGAAAAAAATCGATGCATTAACGCCTAAACTTCGTTTTACTAATGGTATCAAGTATATATACATATTTCATTAAGCCTAAACACATCTATCCTTGTTAGTACGATAGAGGTCGCAGTGAAACAACTTTCATCCTAGATATCTCTGCGCTCTTACCATTCTAAGGCTCACAGAAGATCAACAAGCACTTTGTATCATTATTATCATGTCACGTTACGCTGCGACAGGCGTGCCATCTAGTATTAATAAAACTAATATTGTTAAATATAATTACGTAACGTTTCGGCGCTTTTGCACTCAAAATTTTTAATTAATGTCATATATTGTTGAATGAATCATTTTGATATACTCCATATGTTTCATTTTTAGAAGAGAAATAAGTTTAGTCAAATAAAGATTTTTCACCATTATACTGAATATAACCTTTTGAAGATGACTTCACCCATACACATGAACATATCGAGGTAACTTTGGTGTTATTTTGTGACAACATTTCGCATAATTTCAAAATTTCCTTACAAAGTCTAGCTTTGGAGAAGGCGTATCATACAAGATACACGAACGTAATGCATTACGCAAATGATTAACAATCAAAAACCGTTGTGTGTAATGACTGCCGAACTCTGTTGTAGAGCGTATGTACACCAACCGAAAAAAAGTGCGAGTGGTCATCTGTCATATGTATTAGGCGTTTTGGATGTATACATATATATTTATTTATTAGGGGTGCGTATCTCATCACAGTAATCAATACGATACAAATCTAGGCATTCATGATGACGAGAAACCCACTTTAGGTAAAAATGTATCTCAGGACGGCTGGTATGGGTATTAACACTTTTACTAATTAAGCGGTGAACAACGTTTCGACCTTCTCAGATCATCTTCAGGTTAACCCATACCAGCCGACCTGAATTTAGACATTCACGTTACTATAGGATACGTATCTGGATACAGAAGTTTTACTAACGACTTGTTACAAAGTGTGACACTCTTGTCTGTAATTTATAATCTCTAAATTACCTTATTTAAGTATGTCACACTTTACAGTGTTTTTTTTTTATTCTTAGGCTTGGTAAACTAAATGGCAGCTGGCAAGAGAAGTAAAATAAAAAAGTTTGTTTTATTGCTAATTTCTTGTTTCTTTCCATGTGAGGGGCCCGGCATGGCCAAGTGTATTAAGGCATCCGACTCGTAATCTGAGGGTCACGGGTTCGAATCCCGGTAGCACCAAACATACTCGCCCTTTCAGCCGTGGGGCATTATAATGGTACGGTCAATCCCACTATTGGTTGGTAAAACGAGTAGCCCAAGAGTTGGCGGTGGGTGGTGCTGACAAGCTGTCTTCCCTCTAGTTTTACACTGCTAAATTAGGGAAGGCTAGCGCAGACAGCCTTCGAGTACCTTTGCGCGAAATTCAAAACAAACAAACAAATTCTTTGCATGTAATGTTCTAATAAAACAAACCAAGACAACATGTAGTATTCAACATCCATCTTTCTTTATTAAATTATTAATTTTGGGCAAAAATACTTGATTAGAAATTACGTTCTTGTTTTGTACAAAAGATTTAAAACGTTTATTGAATGGTTATCAAATTTTATGAAAAATCGTGAATCGTGTCGTATGAAGCGATGTAGTGAAACAATCGTGTTACGGCTTCACGATGCACTGTGTCGCCACATCTTTAATATTATAAGTATTATCTATAAGTGCCCACTTCATTTGATCATACCTATGAATAACATATATATTTTCTAAAATACACAATCAGCTGAGCCCTGGTGAAAGCAATGCATCCATTCTTTAGTTCTTAGCCTCAAGACGTTAAGTGTTAATTCTTTAAAGACGAACACTTCCTCAACTGTTGCCACAGACAAGAGTGCTTAAAGTGTTAAAATGAACCATATCACTTACAATAAGGTACTCAGTAACTTACACATGAGGTATGACTTAATATGGAGTGTGACTAAATCATAGAGATAATATATTTCTAAGTGACGGTTTGTTTGTTTTCTTATAGCAAAGCCACATCGGGCTATCTGCTGAGTCCATCGAGAGAAATCGAACCCCTGATTTTAGCGTTGTAAATTCGTAGACTTATCGCTGTACCAGCGGAGGTCCTGATGGTTTTAATGCAGGCTGATAGCAGTTGGAATGCTTGTAGACTGAATGATTGGTCTCGGACCAACAATTTTCTGTGTCCTTGGACGGTGAATTAAAAATGAAAATATCTCAAATTAACTTTTTTTTCCAAGTTACACCCACAACGTGTTTTTACAGTTAATTACTTACATCATGACGTCATACCACGTAGTCACGTGTTATATACTTTAAACTTTGAGGCCTGATAAATGTACTACAAGTAGACGTTTTAGAGTACATTTATATATTATATGGTAAATACAAAGCAAATGTTTACACAAACTCGAAATATACGTATATGTAACTAATGGAAGTTAGCGCAACTAGACCTCAGAGGTTCCGTCAAGCAAAATTATATTGGAGGGCCTTGGCCGCTGTTGTTAGCTGTCAAAAGGCCTTCAAGAGGTTGAGAGAGAGGAAGGGGTTTGTAGACTAGATGCATATAGTAAGATGGTAGTTGCCATGGCTGTATTATAAAATTAATTTTTTTAGTTGCTGTTTGTATACTTTTTGTTTTTATTTTCACAGTTAAGCTGTCTTAACTTTAGATATCATATCGTTTTGTGAAAATATATTCCTTTGTTATACATATATTTAACAACAAAAATATTTGCTAATGTTAGCACTAGGCAAACGCGAGATTTTAATACCACTCTTCGAGCCCTCTAGTGTCATAGCAGAATGTCTGCGCACTCGCACCGCTAGAAATCGAGTTTCGATCAGCCTAGATAGCCCTTGTGTATAATTCCAAACAAACAAAACCACACTTCAACAACATGCTACTCAGCCAAAGCCACTTACAAAGTTTATATATTAATAGGCACATATGGACAGTAAAGATACATCCCTCAAATAGTGAATAATAGTAGAATACAAACAACTTCTTTGATTATACACCTAGCATGAGCTACAGTGCGCATGAATATGTATGTTGACGTGTGTGAAAAATAAACTTATAAATTAAATAAATAAACAAATATATTAACTTGCTTTGTTTTGGATTTTATGCAAAGCTACACGAGGTCTATCTGCGCTATCCGTCTCTAATTTTGCAGTGTGAGACTAGAGGGAATGCATCTTGTCATCACCATCCACCGCCAACTCTTGGGCTACTCTTTTACCAACGAATAGGGGATTGACCGTTATTTTATAACGCCCCCACGACTGAAAGGACAAACAAGTTTGGTGTGATAGAGAGTCAAACTCATTAACTTGAACAAACAATTGAAACTCACGAGCCTTGCATGTTTACACATGAATCGGTCTAAACTCTCCTCATTGGCGATTTAATATTTTACAAGCACTTTCCAAAACAAACTTCTGGTCAGAATTTCACGAAATTTTGTACAAAGTCAAAAGTATTATTATTATTTATTCCTGTTACTGTTTACTGTTTCTAGCAACAAGCTCTGTTATAGTAGAGTGAACGTAAACAAGCAGTGTTTGAAGTTAAGCACAAAGCTACACAATAGACTATCTGTGCTCGGCCCACTACGGGTATCGAATTCCGGAATCTAGTCGAACACCTTAACACACTCGGCCATGCCGGGCCTAGGATGATTTATTAAAGTTGATGTAACACGATACGATGGCCTAGGTTCGAAAATTTAAACGCGCGCCACACAAACAAATTGGTTGTGCGAAGACGAAGAAAATAAGCAACATTGTCAGATTTGACAAGGTTATATCTTAACATTGGTTCCAAGGATAAATCTCAGTTTGGATTTGCCAACTACTAATGTCCTAATGGTTTACAGTCTTGAATATCTAAACTGTAGCTGTTACGATGGGCGAGTTTCAGAAGGGTCCATTTCCTTCGTGATCACGTCGTGTAAGGCGCTCTGCAGTGACTGTATGTTTTGGGGTGTGCGACTCACTACCGCGAGCCTTGATTATCTTCGCAAGGATACGGTTAGGATATCAAGAAGAATGGATACATTTTAAACATATTTGTTGTTTTTGACGACTTCTATATTATGCCAAAAGAGAGAGACCGATTGATCTTCGTTCGCTATCGTTTTTGAACCAGTCATAACTGACTAACGCCGCAATAAAATGGGTCAGTTACACACGAGTTATACTGGCAGTTAAATTACGTGTTATAAGAAAGTGTGACGACAGTGAGTAACAGATGAGTAATTATGTAAACGATACATAACAAAATTTTAAATTGACTGGCCTGGTAACTGGCAGATATTTTTAAAAATGTCAATTACGTTCCTTTATAAACCGGTTTTCTTGACAGACTTTACAAATAATTAGGGTTTGTACTGTTATCAAATAACCCCTTTCATATTTTTCTCATTTTGTAAAGGCCCCCAATAAATAATTGTGAATGATTACGAAGAGTTTATACGTAATTAGACCTTTCAAAGGTCTCGATCCATACTGTTACCTTTAGCAATAATGGCCCTAGGGTATACTTTTTGTGTTAATTATAATGGCCGGCGTAGTTTCAGAAGTGCACATGTACTCGTCGAAATTTTTTTATAGTAGCGTGTTTTTCTTACTAACTTGTGGTAAGGTAAATAAATGTACCAAACTCATGCATACCATAACTAACTGTGGGCTATCAAATCGATGATATTCGTCCCATTGTTAACACTGTAAAATGGAAATTATGTTTAGAAAAAGTTCCATGACAACATAAGACAAAAGCTTGTATTCATCGTTACCATAACGACATAAAAAAAGCCACTTCCTAAAATGTGAGATGCTAAGAAATGCAGTTTGTTCGTTTCCACTATGTCACGTCCACGAGCAGTGTATATTAACAAAGACATTACAACATTTGAGGGTTTCGACTCGGTTCATTATGGAATTGTGGTGTTTAAGTACGTTGATACCCAAGAGATAAGTTGATTTCAGAAATGTTTGGTAGGTAAATAGCACATGTCAAGCAAATGAAAACAGAGATAACAGTGAACAAATTTATATTCGTACTTACGTCTGTGTTTAGACAACTAAACTGACCGATTTATAGTTTTTCATTGACTTCAGTTTGCCTCTGGCACGAAGAGTTTGTTTGTTTTGGAATTTCGCACAAAGCTACTCGAGGGCTATCTGTGCTAGCCGTCCCTAATTTAGCAGTGTAAGACTAGAGGGAAGGCAACTAGTCATCACCACCCACCGCCAACTCTTTTACCAACGAATAGTGGGATTGACCGTCACATTATACACTCCCACGGCTGGGAGGGCGAGCATGTTTAGCGCGACCCTCGGATTACGAGCGCACGCCTTAACGCGCTTGGCTATGCCAGGCCGGCACGAAGAGAAATCTTTTCAAGACGAAGGAAACAAAAGGATGTAAAAAACTGTAAAAATAAGTGAAACCATAGGCAGACTTACGGAATGCTTAATTTTTGTACTCAGCCAAAATCTCAGTGTGGTATCCTATAAGTGTTTTGATTAGATACTTCAACTAATGTTATCCATGTATCTCAGAACGTGAAAATGACCAAAGAAAGTCAAACTTTGTTCTTTGCTTTATTAGTAAAAGTGTTAATACCCATATTACTTGCTCTGAGATACATTTTCATTTCAAATAGGTTTCTCGTCGTCAATCATATAGTTTTACGTCATGTAAAGAAAGTCGGCTTCTACAGGTTTGTGTTATACCTGTTTGAACAGACTTACACACTTCCTTGTTGCATGTGTTTCCCACCTTGAAACATCTGGTAAGCTGCAACTGCATGAGAAGATTGTATGAACATACTTAATTATATATTCTACGTTAGTCGTGAAAGTTTTTGTTTTCGAATTTCACGCAACGCTGCTCGAGGGCTATTTGCGCTAGCCGTCCCTAATTTAGCAGTGTAAGACTAGAGAGAAGGCAACTATTCATCACCACTCACCGCCAACTCTTTTACCAACGAATAATGGAATTTAAAAATCACATCATAATGCCCCCACAGCTGAAAGGGCAAGCATGTTTGGTGTGACGGAGATTCGAACCTGCGACTCTCAAATTAGTCGAGCGCCATGTGGAAGTGTGTAACTTTCCAAAACTTTAAGTACCACAAAATTACAAGTGAATGATAAACGTGTTTTAACTTCATTTTTTAAAACATAAAATATACGTATTCAGGTTTAATTCTTTGTAATTTTACTAAATTAAGTCAGGTGTGTTTAAGGTTATGACAGATATTCAAGTGGACATGTTACTTTACCTTCTGAAGCTGCAATATTAATTGACAAAATTATGAAATTATATTCTTTAAAATTCGACAAAAGTCAACGCAATTTCTAGTGAGTGTCACGATTCCATACTTTTATAAATAATGTAGTAAAATTATTTGTGATAATCCTTATATTTACATAAGCCTAACGAGATTCTAATGGTTAGATTGCGATGGGCAGGCCCGAGTCTTGGTCACAAGTTGTCCTTGAACTAAAACTCTTTACCTTAATTGTATAACGAGTACCATTTAATAGCTGGGTGTCATCTTGGATTGGCATCCAATCCAGGCATACTATGTTACTATAATCATTCATGTTTCTATAGAAACAGGGTTAAGTATAAGTTTCATGGACCTTTCAGAACATTTACTTTATGGAACAAAGTTATCTATGATAATCCCCCACTAATCTGTTATTTTTATGAGTTTATTTGATGCGCAACTGCAACGTTTTTACAATTTAGTGGTCAATGCTACGATCCATGCATTAAAAATATTTATTTTGTACTATCTGTGCCTGTTTTATAATAAGATCCAACTTATGATTTTACTACACAACCTAGAACTCACAAGCTGAATATGAAAAATCCTTACACTTCTATAATATATGATCACTATTTTATTAATCCATAAGGCAAGTCATGGAAATGTTCATGCCGAGTGTAGCCAGCGTTGTATAATTAATTAATAATCTATTTAAAGCTTGGCTAATTGTAATCCCCCTATCCTCTTCTTCTCACAAAATTGTGATAATAATTGCAAACATAATCCGACAAAATTAGCTAGAATTCTTCATGATGTTTAAGTATGTATATTAGGTGATGTAGCTCTCCAGTTGTAGTGTTGTATGTCTGTAGACAACACTAAAAATTGGGTTTTGATACCTGTAGTGGGCAGAGCACAGATAGCCCATTGTGTAGCTTTGTGCTCAGCTTTTAATAAATAATAATCACATAGCCTAAAACAATTCAGTGCTACATATGGAAATGTTTTTGTGAAGTAATTTATTGATTATTCTTTTAAAACCAGTCTATAACTTATATTTATAAATGTGAATTCTACAATTCCTACGACTTGTTTTAATAATAAAACTTTGTTTTTACATATAATTTTAATATCAATTCCAGAACATTTTCCAGTTGTTTCAAGAGTGTTAATGCATTTAAAAGACAAGCTAAAGAAATTAACTGCTTAAAAAGCTCTGTCTACTGATAGTTTCTGATGGAAACTACATGAAAAAACACATATACACAAAAACAACAGCCATGTAAAATATCTTAAGTACTTTTTATTTAAGATTACTGTCCAGTTTTAAGATACATATTTGACATTACCAAGTACACCAAAGTTACCACATTCTTAACCACAATAGAGATATCTATAACAAAACATATTTAGAATACCAGTGCAAGTTTTATAAGACTGTTTAAATAATCCTGAAGGAGAAAACAATTTAACTGCAAAGATATATTCAAGACAATCTGAATGCCTAACTGTATAACATATGTATGAAAAGAATTATATGAGTTAAACTAACTACATTACACACATCGAGATTCTCAAATGCTCTATATATTTCTAGTCTGTTAAAACACTGATAATTTCTTTGGTTCTGTAAACTTCTGACTCGCGGTACATAACATGAAAGGTAATTGTCACTATAGAATATATAAAGTTGTTTTTTTTCCATTGCATAATGGAAGTTTTTTCACTTTTTTTTAAATAGAGAATAAGTCCACAACCTTATAAAGGTGTACAATAAAATGAAAATGTAAAATATCTAAAAGTGATCAAAACCAAAATTAACCACAATGATACAAAAAAAAACCAACAAAAAAAATCGTAACTTGGCTTTGAAATATATTACACCAACAATAACAAAAATATACCTTCAATTAGACTTTTTCAACAAGGTCACCTACTACCACCTTTCTACAGACAAAAATACTTTTGTATGAATTTAGATAACTTATTTAAAAAAAAAAACCTCAAAAGTAAACCACAATTACAAATAAGGGCTTTTGTGGATTTGTGTGAGAATGAAGGTTTGTAATATGTAAAAGACACACAAAATTCACAAGTCATGCCCAATCATTAAAAGGTAAAGACTAATAAACAGCTGTTTAATGTTTGCCAAAACGTCTTCAAAGTCCACCTTTTTTTTTTTTTTTTGTTATTGCAAAAGATGGGCCTTGAAGAGATTGTGAGAAAAGCACGTTTCTATTATTTATTTTATAGAAAGTATAATGCTAACTGGAAGTGAAAACACAGTTTCGTAAAAGTTTTCTAAATACTTGTCCATTTGCAGTTTATATAATTACCTTTTTAGTATATTCTTGAATATTAAAATTTATACAAAACAATATACGCTTTAAAAACACAGAAGAATAGCTTCCACACAAGTATGAAAAAGACATTTCAATATTATTCATAGTTTAAAATTGTTACTTCAAAAACAAATACATATAATGAATTCAGCATTATCTATTTATCTATCTATATATATACACAGCACTATTACTTCAAAAACTTAAAGTTGTACATATCTATCTTTTTAAAGGCGTCAACTGCTGTCCTTGCATTTATTATTATTATTATGGCTTTTTAAATTTGTTTTTCTAAAAATATATAAAAACTGCTATTCTGTTAGTTTGTTGTCCCTTATTTTATACTGTATGTGTTATCACTCTGTATTAAATACTGCAAGACCTTACATTACCTGTTAATAACTTTCATATAGTCATCTACATTAAAACAAAATTTGTTTAAATTCCTAGGTAAATTTATAGAAAATTATTTAAACATTAATTTTATTTCTCTTATAATAAAATAAATATTGCAATTCAAAAACTTCAATTTCATAACTCTTTATTAAAAAGGTTCTCTTATCTGGCAAAACATAAAAAGGTAAAAGCAACACAAATTTTCATATCATAGTTTTGTTTTAACAAGTATAAGTAACCTAAATTGTATACATATAATATGTATGTAGGCACGTATGACCGCTACACTGGGTTGTGGGTGTGAATTTCACGAATTGCAAATGCGAGTTTGGAGACGGCAGTTCTGAAACTATTTTCTGAAAAGTGGGTTCCTTTTCACCAGTGGGTCAGTGAGTATTAAAAGTACTAATTTTGTATCCTAGAAGTGGGTTTACAGAGATAGACTTATATCACCGGATAATTACTTGGGTGTAAAAACGGCAACTCATAAATTGAGACTGAATAGTCTTTGGAACTAATCCATATGCATGTAAACTATAAACAAAGTATATATACGTTCATGCACTCAAATTCCTAGTAATTTTGATAAATATATAAAAATATAACAAGCTACACCAACCTTTCTGTATTTTAAATAAAATAATAGTTTCAATAACCAGAGAGAAGACAGGATTTTTCACATGGAGGACAAATAAAACAAAGCCAGAGAAAACACACTATAGAGAAAAACAAACAAAACTATATATAAATGTGTCATGATACGACATATATTCGTGAATGTAAGACACAAAGCTGTAGGGATACACCACCTATTACACTTTACTTCTATTTGAACCACAAAAGTAGAAATCAGTTCTGTTATAAAATCATTTATAATATTATTTTAAAAACAAAAGTTCAAGAGCTTTTCTAATTTTGATACTCTATTCAATATGAAGTCTTTATAAACATAGTACAGCACATTTCCCAATGACTAGAAATAAATAATAAATCTTCAGGTCTAGATATGCTACCTAGAACAATTCAACTAGGTCACCTAATAACCATTTTTTAAATGCTTAAAACTTAACAGAAAGACATCCAACTTTTGGACCTTACTTTCAGAAATAATTATGCATTTTTAAAAACAATGAATAATTTTTTAAAAAAATAATTTTATATATATATATAAAGATAATTCAAAAAATGTTTTAGATATATTCCCAAAATCTTTGCATTTACTGCTGTAGTTAAGTCATGATTCAGAAACTGCTCATGTAATAAAAAAATTATTAAACCATAAAGAACAAAATGGGCAAAACTAGACATCTATTCTCTGCTCAAGGCTAAAAACTGAAATATAGTTATTTTCTAAACTCTCCTAGTCTGGGTTACGTTTACATTGTTTATATACACACTAAAGCACTTCCTTCTTGGAACCTTACATGATCACGACTTTTTACAAGTGTGAGAAAGGGCTTGTGCATTTTCATTAAGCTCAAAATTATTTAATTCATTATTCAAATTTTGTGTTGTGGAGAGTGAAAAGTCTTTCTTTTTATTTCTTCTTTTATATATTTCACAACTTCCCATCACAAGTAATATGACAGACAAGACAAGAGAAGTACTTGTAGCCCCAGCTATGAAGTTATCTTTATATGACAAGTGGTTGAAAGTTTTTCCTTGCACACATTCACTCAGATGAATTTTCTCGTTGTATACCGAGACACAAACATTATAGGACGTATTTGGGCTGAGATTCCACACTACAAACTTCGTGGTATGCTCCGGCAATTCTTCGAACATAACTAAATCTTCTATCTTTTCTTTTGGAATGGTTTCATTTGCTATTTTGTTGTGTGTAACATTAACTGTTATGTTATGCATGTTTTGAATGTATAAAAGAAACTCAAAGGATTCGGGCAAACGATACATCAGTCGTAAGCCAATGGAAGGTTCTTCAAAAGTGGCATTTCTTGCAGTTGTGTTCACTGCTGTTTTTGTAATTTCTTCACACATCACACTGCCAGCAATCCAGATGAAAAATGTTATTACCCAGTTTGACAGCACCATGTTGTCGAATACCTGTTTCAAAGTGAATAAAATATTACAAATTCATAAATGTGAGAGAGGATCAAATATACACACATTTACCAAAACAGATAAGTCACAAATGAAATAGACTTAGGACACTTCATAAACACTATTAATATCTGTTTCAAAAACTTATTTTCCATGTGTATTATGTGTATAACCAATAAAGCCAAACACTCAAAGGATTTTCATATACTCAGAATAGGTTATGAACAAAACAAGCAAGAGGTACACTTTTTATTGATAGCTTTTTTTGATTTTTTAACATTATATGATGTTCTTCATAAGGAGTATTCAGGACTACTTTCCTAAGTGGTTTGTTTTAGGGAAGCACAGCGGTTCTGAGTGGATAGGTTTAAGAAAAAGGAAAGTGTTCCTTGAGGTGTATGTTAACACTATTTAAATGTTAATTATTATGATACAACCATTTTTTACACCCAATTTGCTGTTGATACTATGAATATCATTAATGATGGAGGAACTCATAAATTTAGTTAGCATTCTTGTATTTGAAATATACATTTTATTACCAAGATGCAATGTAATTAGGAAAAAAAATACACAATTTTTTTTTTGTATGAGAGAACCCAAAATGTGTTGAATAGTCATTTTCTATTTTTCCATTTATATTCATTTATTATAATTTTTAGAAGGAAGTATACTGGTGTTCCTACAGAGAGAGAGAGAGAAATAAAAAAAGTTAGATGCCACTTGTTTCTCAAGTGTTTGGTTTAAAAGAACAAACAAACAAATAATGGGAAAACAAAATTTTACTGACCTACCACTTTTAAGAAAATCATTCACTTTCCTCGTGAACTCAAGCAATTATAGTAAAGGTGCTAATATGAACTACTGCCAGTGGAAACTTCTTCCATAAGTCAATCACTGTTAGAAAACAAAACAAAACTTAACTGAAGCAAAAACCTGTATCCCCTTGTTTTGTTATCTTTAGAATATACCACAATAAAATCAGAAGCATTTTTCTTATTAAAACTTGGGGATAATCTGGATTTCAACAGGATCATCTCTTAAGGAAAGAGAAGTAAATGATGGTGAAATTTCTGAACCTTGTCCAGTAAGTCAATATTATTTCAGATAAGAATACCAAAAAATGTACACAGTATTACAAGTGAAGCTTACCTACTAAATTATAGATATTATCACTATAAATACACTCCCTAAAGTACTAAGTTTTACTCCTGACAACCAGGCACTGCTTTAAAGTTTTGCCGGACTTGTTCGCTACTATACCAAGACCCTTTTCTTCAGTCACACTATTGAGCAAAATTTTCATCTATATAATAAATAATATATGTGAAATTATTTATAACTCAAATACTTTACTTGTACATGTTATATTTAAATGCTAATTACCAGTTGATTAAAGTCATTCTATAGTGTATCATTACAGCTAGAAATACTCAAGGGTTTACACAGCCATGAGCAAACTTAATCATTCAGCGTAAACAAGACAAAACAAATGTACAAACACTGACCCCCTGCTGAAAAACTAATAATATGAAATTAGTTTGACTGGACTTCAGTGGTAACAATGTTTGTGCACTGTTGAACTTACAATGTGCTGGCTGTGCTTTGCCTACCATAATCAGTGTCACTCGGTTTTAAGTACTACAAGTTACAAAATCACCGCTAACACACTAGTCAGTAAATACCTTTTCTTTTTTCACACTTAATGATTAGAAAATCCAATTAACTAGTCTTTCTACACCTTCTATTTGATTTTCTCTGTTAATCTTTTGTTAGCACCTTGTAAGCTTTTGGAAAATTTAATTTTAACATGTTTACACTACTTCCATTGTCCAAATATCAAAAATCTTTTAGTGAATCCAAGATTCCTTTACTTTCTGATACCTTACTTCATTAATTAGTTTTCTAAAGTCTTATAAATAGAACATTTAAGTTTTCCCACTGTAGAAGACTAGCTGACTTTTAATTTCCACAATCCAGGAGACTTCCTCATCTCTTTATATACAAGACTAACATTAGAAACTCTCCAATATCAAAACTTCTGCACTGTCTACAGACCTTTCAAAAATCAGAGAAACTTGCAGTCTTCACCAAAACAACTTGCTATCAGTATAGTAATAATCTTGGATTCTGCTGAATAACTCACAAAACAGCACCATCTTCATTACTATTCCTAAACATCTGAAGAATTTCTTTTTATATATACTTTTTAAAAACCTTTCTGGCAATTCTTAACATTATTATTTCCTATAATGAACTACAATCTATAAAAATAACATTCCTTATTACCAATAACTGTTAACATTCTCTACTATGGTCCTAGTATCTTTTATACTTCCTTCAACTACTATTAGTTATAAAATAACACCTAAATCCATCATATTTCAGTTTCGCCCTTAATAAATAAAACGAACAAACAAAAACTAATACTCACTAACAGTAGAACTAATACATGTACTCGGTAGTTGTACTTCCTGATTATAGGACACTAACAATTATTGAATATTAAAATAAATTATTACCAGAAGTTTTAGCTAGATAAGAAAGAAATTTTATTTACGGTAACAGTTGATTTAATTTTTGTGGTTATGTAGTAACTACTACAAATACATTATTTTATCAAATTAGGACGCACTAGCAATTATTTTAGTAACGAGTGGTGTATTAGTATTAATATTACGAGCACGTGATTTTGAATTTCAAAAAGACTGAGAGAGACATAATTAATGTCAATAATAACAAAAACATACTATACTTGCTTACTTCAAATTCAGAGTAAGTAAACAAACAGCTGGAGAGAAGACTGCACTATTACTACTACTTATATTTAAATTATAAAAGAATTACGCTTGATATCGTAACCATAAGATTAGTCGCACCAGTAAATTTTTGAACAAATCCTAGATAGCAAAGATATCCCCTTACACGATACACAAGTATTGTATTACTAGTCATATATACAGATATGTACATCTACACTAAATTCACAGGTCACCAAGATCAAAATGTACTAAATTAGCGCCATCTTGAAGCTATCAGTAGTTTTGCCGACAAATTTAATCAATGTTGTAGTTGAAAACGTAAGGTACCTTATTTGTATTTGTGAAATAATAATAAAATTTTGATTATATTAAAAATAAAATAGAAATTAAATGATTCAAAACAAAAAAATGATCACGCTATATGAGCAGTTAAAGTGTTAAATATGAGAGGCAACGTAAAATTGTAAATAGACATATCACTGAAAATTGTATTATATAGAGACAAATGTGACACAACTGGAGCATTGATCACTTCAAAATAGTGACCTTTTTGGACATTGAGCGAAGTCCAGTATCGTACCTGGTGTATTATAGGATATTAAGGCTAAAGTTCTAAATCTCCATGATAAAAAGTTGCACAGAGGCTGTTCTGATACACTTCAATTGAAATTAAAGAAATGCAAGACTATCCTAAACCTACAACTAAAAATATTTATACTTCCCTTGTCTCTTAACTGAAGAAAGTGTTTGTTTGTCTGCATTGAATTTTCACGCAAAGCTACACGAAGACTATCTGCGCCAGCTGTTCCTAATTTAGCAGGCGTAAGATTAGAGGGAAGACTGCAAGTCACCGCCACCCAACGCCAGCTCTTCGACTACTATTTCATCAAAATATAGTGGGATTGACCGTTAATTTATAATACCCCCACGGTTGAAAGGGCAAGCATATTTGGTATGATGGAGATTTGAATCCATGACCCTCATATTACAAGTCTAGTGCCATAACCACCTGGCGATGCCTTGTCTGAATTAAAAATATTATGTCCATTACAAATATCTCGAAATAAACTGGTTAGTATAAAACGACAAATTGATGAATGCCATTGTAATTTGTAAATAATTTCTACTTATCTGACTGTGAGCAAACTTTCTGTATCAAAAATAGTTTGTTCGTATTTTAAAGAAAATATACACAATAGAATATTTACGCTTTGTCTACCACAAAATATGTAAGTCCATAAATTTGCCACTCACCCACGAGAATAACAGAAACACAGATCATAACTAAACTTGGAAAAAAAAGTGTGTAACTATTTATTACTTCAAATTAGAAATAGGTATTACATTCAAGTTGTTTCTAAAGGATTTACTTAATCGTAAATTATAAAATAATAATAATTCAGAGACTTACTAATTTCAAAGTTATTTTAGCCACTAAACAAAATCTCATATTTTAATAGCTCTACAATATAGACTAATAAGGTTTTTATTACAGATTGTTAAATGTTGTTTAATTTGGGAGATTATTCTATTTTATAACGCCATATATGGCGTGCACTACCTGAGCTGGGTGGTTTTTGTTTTTTTTTATTTAAAGCATAACCACGTTCGACTATCTGCAATGCCCACGACTAAGGATGAATACCAAAATTTAGGTCTATAGACTATCCATTGTCCCACCATAGGACTAATAGTTGGGAGGCGGTCCAAAGATGAGAAATTTAAATTATTTTATTAAGTATGCCCAATTGCATTGTCGGCCCAGTGGAATGTATGCAGCTTTGTGTTTAATTATAAAGATAGCCATTTCGTTGTCTAAAACATTAATATCAAAATTTAAAAAGTTTTGGTTTGTTTTTGAATTTCGTGCAAAGCTACACGAGGGCTATCTGTCCCTAATTTAGCAGTTTAAGATTAGAGGGAAGACAACTTGTCAGCACCACCCACCGCCAAATCTTGGGCTACTCTTATACCAATGAATAGCGGGATTGACCGAAACATTATAACAACTCCATGGCTGAAAAGGCGGGCATGTTTGGTGCAACGGGGATTCCGCGACCCTAAGTTAGAGTCGCACGTCTTAACCCACCTGGCCAATGCAGGGCTCACTTTGCAAATAAAATTGTCATTTTGTTTTAATCAAATTGAATATAAAGATTGTTTGCGAAATGAGAATGTTGATTAGATAAAATCATCCTAATGAGGGATTGCACAACACAACTAAGCAATCTAATTGCAAGATATTTTGAAATGGTGCACAAAAAATGGTTTCAGACTTAAAGTGACTGGGAATAGTTTGTGTATAATGCTTAAAAGGTTTTTGGCAGTCTATTATTTAACAATCACACAAATTTGTCTATTTGTTCCATCATTTTGCAAAAAGCTACACAAAGGACTATATGTCCATAATTTTGAAATGATAAATTAGAGGGAAGACCTCTGGTCAATAGGACCTTCCCTTTTTGACCGTCCAAATGGATTTGATCGTCACTCTTTGAATAATGTTTCGAACACTGGCGCAAACTACACAAAAATTACCAACGTCAGCAGAACGTAATTCATACTTTATACATTTCTGGAGTTCAGAAAGACCCACCATCACAGGTCTCTGCCTCCATCCGAGATATCACAATTTTGTCTTTCAGATTTTAAAATTTTCTACAATGCAAGTCTAACCCATATAGAGATGTTAATATTTTCGCCTACCCACCTTCCCAATAACAAATCGTAGAAACTACATTGGATGACATTTAAGCTGGAACGTAATTTTGAAATTCGCTGCACCTCACCGTTCAAAACATTAGAAAATATCTAATTTACAGTTCTACCTGTTGACAGGTCCAAAATTTTCGTGAAACAGATGTACTTATATGACCTTCGACAAATCTCTGAAAAAAAATCTGCCCTATATGTTTTCTACTCAAATTGGTGAGTTTTTCGTGATGAGTAGACATTTAGAGAAAGTAAAATGCATGACCCAAGACAAAAACCATTCTATGGCTTACCACGAGTATGACTGTTAGAAGAGAAAGAGGTTTCCATTTGTGGTATATTGCTCATGCACTTTTATTTGAGAAGAAAAATGACTTGGATATGAAAAAAACAGGCACGCGATATATAAATGTCGAAATGGTATTTTTTTTTTATTTTGACGAGATTAAAAAGTTTGCATTGTTCTATTAATAACTTACTCAAATAACAATGTAACACATACATTGAATATACGTGCTTGTCAAATCTGTGTTGTAAACTTACCACAAGTGAAAATCTCGATTACTTTACACGGGGATGACTCTCAACCTGTTGTCCCTTTGTTTACCCGAGAGTTTTATAATGTCTTTATACTACTAAATGTTCCTTTTGGAGTAAAAGGTGAGAAACTGGATTTCAGAGATAATGGTTTCAAAACGTGTCTCGCGTTTATCTTTCCATGTTGAACCCGGTTATTTATGACCAGAGAATAATACTATAATCTATTAATGTTTATAATTTGTTTCCAACGATCAAGACATTTATATTAATAAATCATACATGTATTTTAAATGTAATCTCTAGACAGTGGACAATAAGTAAAAAGCAATTGTTCATTATAGTATTTTAAATTTCTTACTAAACTTAGTTCCATGAAATATGCTGGAGATAAAACTGTAGAAAGTTTAAGAGCTACAGATGGTGCAGGCATGAGTTATAAAATGCAGTATTTATTTACTATAAAATGTTTCACTTTACTTAATAAATTCAGTATTGGTATTGCAAATAAACTGGCATACAGATTTTCAAACATGGCGATACCATTTGGGATTGCCATGATGGTCAACCAATATAATAGTGGGATTTAATGTCATTCTTTTAATGCATTACAATCCTTAATAGACGAACATTATTTCAGAACAATGAGAAGCAAATCACAGACTACTTTCTAATTCACAGTCCATTGGACGAACCATTAGACCAAGTTCATTTAGCCAAGTCTTTTTAAACATTTTTTCTATATTGTGTTTAAGACTTATTGTCTTGAGTGTTGCTTTTATTGACTTCACTAACATCAATGTTTATTATACATTCTTGCTAATCAGTACAATAACTGAATCAGATAGGCACATTTTAAAAGTGGTTTTATTCAATATTACCTATGGCTTCATTATAGAAAACTTCCCATTAATATCACAAAAGCATGAATAACAAATGTATGGTAGTAACATGTCAAACAATACATACTATGGGAATGACTCAATACTCTGTTTGTTTTAGAATTTCACACAAAGCTACTCGAGGAATATCTGTGCTAGCCATCCCTAATTTATCAGTGTAAGACTAGAGGGAAGGCAGCTAGTCATCACCACCGTCAACTCTTTTACCAATGAATAGTGGGATTGACCATCATATTATAACATCCCCATGGCTAAAAGGGTGCACATGTTTGGCGTGACAGGGATGCGAACTAGCGACCCTCAGATTACGAGTCGCTCACCTTAACATGCTTGGCCCTCAATATTCTGAGACATGCAGTTTGTTCTTGGATAAAGATTCTGCCATAATAGAATTCATATATAATCATAGTCACACTATTTTAAGTTCATGTAAGAATACAAAGAATATCAATCCCAACATTATTTTCTCTTAAAACATTCAACTGTATTTAAAACTGATAAATCAATGTTATCTTTATTTTATCAGCACATTATAAATAAGAACTTTTCTGTATAGGACAACACAAAAGTCAAAACAAGCAACAGTTTTAAGAACCAAATTTCTGTATCCACAAAACAATCTCAAACTTTAATGAATTTAGAAAAGTAAACATTAAAAAAATCAGAACACTTTGTTTTATTCATTTTTAATATTTTTTTCACTGAATTTTAAGTTCCAGCAATAATTATTTTGAAACAAATTACTAATGTTTTGTTTCTAATTTTGAATTCGTTAATTCAAAGGTAACAAATCTCTTATTTATAAAAATATTCTATACAATCTTATGATCCTCATCTAATTAATCAACACATAAAATGCATAACTGGATGCACCACAATCTTAAATCAGTATTTTTGTCATTACAATGGTTAAATACAGTTAATAATAAACTATGCCTGACAACATACAAGTTTAAAGTCATTATTTAATAAATAAGTAAAACAAGTCCCACAAATTTCAACAAGTCTGATGTAAAAACAACAATAAGTATTCATAAACTTTGTGGATTGTACGGTTGAAATACACTATCATTCAGAATATCAAAATTGTTCCAATATGATTAAAATAGTATTAAAAATAATTATGTTACTATATCTCAGTATGCTTTTTCTTTACACATTGTATTTAGTATTTTGTACACAGATTTCCTTAAATATGTTAGTTACCCATTATCTTGAAAAATAATTCGGAGATGATTAATATTTTATTATATGCATAAGAAATCTAGTACAAACTGTATTAATACCATTAAATCTGGTCAGAAGGAAAAAAATATTGGAATGTTGCAGTATTACTGGTTCCTTATGGGAAGAAATTTAAAACTTTTAAACAGTTCTGACCTAACTATCTTGTAACAGCTAAATGTTTATTTCAAAACAATTACTTAGTGGCTGCAGTTTGATCGACTTCGAATATGTTTTATATAAATGTTGTTTTTCATTCAGTTTAGTTTCAACAAAATAATTATTAAATAAAATAGGGTGATTTTAAAATGCTTTTCACATTTTATACTAAAATATTCTTTGAGAAAATATTCCATGGAACTAAAAAAATAATGAAGATGTGATACAATAACAAGATTAATTCTAAAGTTCAGTTGTTTTGAGACCACAGATAAATTGTTATTTAACAGAATGTTCAACGTAAAATAAAGGAAAAAAAAGCAAAAATACCAATTATTTCATCTCGGTCTCTGTTACGTGATCACAAATAGTATTATTTACACAGCATTCATTGAAGTTCACACTGCTGGATACAAACATGTGCATATTAATTCATAAGCAGTGACTACAGCATTATATATGAACTAGCTAGCCACAACATACATGCTGGTTGTAAATGTCTGTGAAACATACTAAATTCATATAAGTTGTAATATTGCAGTCAAGTCCTAAAGATCTTTAAAAAGTATCCATAAGATACTTCACTAAAAACAAGGGACTCGTGACTAAAATAATCTGCAGGTATTATTCTCAGTTCTATTACTGTAAAATTCAAGAACAGAATCTGATGATTAATTGGTTAACAATGTTTTACCCATCTGAAGTATCAATATGCATAACAATAAAGTATCAGTTTCAAACAGTTGTTACATACACAAATACAATTTTAACCACCAACTAATGTGTGTAGATAAAACTGGTTTTTAGCATTGTTACAGAATATCACTCCAGAAAGAAAACAATGACAATACAACTTGGATGACCACATTTGATATTGACTAGTTTTAAGCCACAATACACATTTTTATGTTATTTTTTGTACTAAGTACAATACCCCATGTTAAGACATACATTTAGCTGCTGGTGAATAAACATATCCTTCAACATTAAAACTGGTCAGTTGCTTATCAGAACAAGAAGGAAGAATAATTTTCAAATGCAAGCTTTTTTTCATGTGTTTTTGTTACAAAAGCAAACAAGTCAAAATATTTCCATTACTGTAAATACTTAGGAAATTACAAAATGAATATCTGCAATCAGTACTTAAATTTTGAGTTGATAGATTAGAGAAAAGACAGCTCATCATCAGTACACACTGATAGCTCATGGTATACTTAAATCAAACAGCAAAATATGACTTCCTTAGTGTAAAACTTGTGGCTCCAAAGTATAGATGGTGTTTCCATGACAATGGAACATGAAATATTTATCAATAGATTCACAGTCTGGAATATAACAATTAGATCGTGTTTACAAAACTTGTAAAACTGCTGTGTGATGTATTCTGGTCCAAACTACACAACTTTAGAAACTCAAAAAAACATTCTGGAGCCTTTCAATACATTCACCTTTACTGTGACTACAATTATTTTCAGTTATTTACTCTGTTTATTTTCTAAGCTAAATTGTGACAAAATATTCCAAATCAATCTTTTACTTCAAGCAAATTGTTTTAACACTAGATGCAATAAATTAGAACATTTTATAAATGTGTCAGACATTTTCTTCTACTTAAAAACAAATGGTCCCAGCAAAAATGTATTAATAATTAAACATGTCCATCAAAACAAAACAATGCACTCGACTTGTTCAGATAAAGCTGCTGTGATATATCTTTCGGTATCATAATAGGCAGTTCTAAAGATATTTTATGATGACCCAAACAAATCATTTAAATTCTATAAGTATATAGAAAATGGTATCAAGGAATACTATAAGTAGTAATCATTTTATAGATAATACAAGTTTATTAAATATTAAATATTAAATATTTGCTACTTTGTTATTTGATGTGAATAAAAAACAAAATTGTAAATAGCTGTTCCATGGTGATAGAAAAGTTGTGAAAGTTAAATAAAAGAAAAAAACAAACAATAATGATTCTTAATACAAACTTTAAACCTGAAAATGTTTGTACTACAGGATGGTCGCCAGAAAAGCAGAAAATTTGTCAAACAGCTATTTATTTTTACAAAGTTTTTTAAAGGCATATGTTATATTACACTCATAGATGCTGAAAATGCATTTTATGATATTAAAATCATGCTTTTTATTCATGATGTAAAGAAATCAAAAGAGAAATGAGTAAGCACGCATTTTATTCATGATCTCATCTGACCCTCAAATTTTCCACTTTTCTAGCAACCATCCTGTATTTCATCTACATATTTTATTTTATGAATGTTACTATAAGTTATCTTCAAAATATACTCGCTTTCAAGATTGGGATGACTTTTTCTTCTTACATGCATTAACTGAATCAAAATAATGTGAATAAGATGAACAAATCAGGAGTCCTCGTGACAACAACAAAGTTAATGCTATAACAGAATTAACTTCACATACCACATACAAGTTAAATTACTGATAATTATACTAAGTTACATCTTAATACCATACTAATACTATCAAGTTATATCGCAAATTTGAAAAAAATCGCAGCTGTTAGTTGTATAAAACTGGGGGTCACTATAAAACAGAACAGTGGTTTAAGTACAGTAAGGAAAGTGTCTTCCTCTTCAGAACTTCACTAATTATTCAGAAGTTTGAGCATCTGAAAATTTATGTAATGTTAAATATTTAATGGCTTAAACTAGCATTATTATACCTTCTATTTTTTAGATAACAAACCTCATAATAGCATTATGTTATTATTATAATACAAAAGCTGTATCATATTTCTAGATTAATCCATTCAAAGTGTGCACTTAGCATAACATCTTGGAAGTGTAAATCCATCCTTGATGTACAATGAATGAAACAGTTATAGCTTCATCCTTGTGCAGTATAATCTGTTCCACATGTCACAAGCTCCATGTGCTTGATTATAATCTGTTTACTAGATGCATCAAACATTATAATATAGATTTAGGACATTGTTTCAAGATGAATGTTAAGAAACTTTGTGCAACAAAACACTATTGTGTTGTTAACTATTAGAAAAACGTCTGTTCAAACTGCTTAACATGCTTCCAAAACCTAAACGTTAGAAGTTCGAATGTCTGCTATTTGGGAAAGTTGTTGACAGTGGTTATACACAAAAACTTATTCCAACTTATCATCAGGATATGGTGAAAGCTAACTGGCCTGTTTGGTACAAGGTTACTTGTGTGCCAAGTAAACCATATGAGGTTATTAATATATAAAGTACACCACACAGTTATAATGACTATTATCTCGAACGACCTCCAATCTATAATGTTACCAGGAAGATCAACACATCTACTATGGATTTTTAAATAAGAAAGGATTTGAAGGTGAACATAATGCACAACACAGTTTATTTAATTCATTTTCTGTAGGCTCGTTCATCTACAAGATTGTTGTGTGTGTTTAAAAGTACACCTGGTC
Source organism: Carcinoscorpius rotundicauda (assembly GCA_011833715.1). Taxonomy (NCBI): domain Eukaryota; kingdom Metazoa; phylum Arthropoda; class Merostomata; order Xiphosura; family Limulidae; genus Carcinoscorpius; species Carcinoscorpius rotundicauda. Next base: position 41,584,523 of record CM022404.1, read on the forward strand.
TCAACCTGCCTAACACCTCTATATCAATTCGTGTTTGAAGAACTTGGATTATACACACACAGTTTTTAATATTTTCAGATACATCAAACCTAAATGACCCAACTGGGCAAGACAAAGTTACTATCACTTATAAATCACACTAAGTCCGACCTATCCAATCCTGCTAGCATAATTGGCAAACTTCTGGTATTGGAGTTAATTCCAGAGTTACTGGAAATGAATGACCAAGATGGTAATTTCATTCGCCACAGTATCACAAGTCTACCTAATAGGTAGGAAATCAAGCATGATTGGTTGATGTATTCTGATAAACAATGTAGTCTTCTTTTCTTTACATTATGGTTGCTGAATGATACAACTGTAGGTATCAGCAAACGGAGTGTGATGTAACTGGTGTGCAAGATGTCACACATCACGTTGTTAACAGATGTTTAATTAACTGGAAGCAGCTCAGTGCCCAGTTAAAAACTGTTTAAAACAAACTGATTTTGAATGCATCACTGACATAATTGTTCTTTTCACACCAGAATCTAGTCTTTCGTGGATACAGAATATATTTGCTTGAGAAACTGTTTTGTGAACCAGGGTTATTTTGTTAGAATTGTGTAAAGTACTGGGATCATGTGATGGCACAAAACAAGAGGTTCTATTCAAGTCCACAAATACAGAATGAGTTGATAAAATGTACATCAAACCAACTTCGGAACTCCATTTTGAAGAAAGTGATGGAAGCAATGTATTATGCTTTAAAGCAGACAAAAGAGCTTTCTCATTTGGAACACTTATCAATTTCAAAGTGTTTTGTGGACAAGGACTGTCAAGTAAATAAACCTTTTATTATGTTCAATGAAGTGCCATCAATGACCACAGAAAACATATACAACATCATAATTAAACAACTCCAAGACAGGGATAATCCAGTGCAACTTTGCTATGAACAATGTTGCGACAGTTGTAGCTATGCCATTGATACAACATTGTATCAAATCACCTATCCAAATATTTCAATGGGTGAGGAGTATGGAATATTAAACCCATGTATTACGTTACACTAACAGATATGTAACTTACAAAATACTAGGTAGGAAATACTAGTATATGATACAATAAACACTTTTATTTATTCATTTTAATTTTGTTTTGCATACTGAAGCCTTATTTGGGGTGTGATGATTTATTTCTGGTCCTCCGAAAAGTAACCAAATCTCGACTGATTTGGTGGTGGTTATAGTATTTTACACAGGTTTTAAATTCAGTTTTTGGTCAGTCAGTTGATTGACTTTCCAACACTGTTTAAATTACGTATATAAAAATTCTTTACAAACATTAACAAGTTTACTGATACACAAAAATTAACATTTAAAGAATGTAGATAGTTAAATAGTAACAGTACAATAAATATGTCGTAATCAGGATGCACACATTATTTTACATGATAAATTAGACACGACCGAGTGCACCATATAAAATAAAAAAAACTAGTACCACTAACGTCACCACCGTATTTGGTCTTTATATTGGTCGTGCACACTCCATCGTTTCAATGTCTCATAGCCTAACACCACAAGAAACGAGAATATACTACTCTGTACTAATCGTGCAGAAAGACCCTTGGTGAAAATTCCAAGTCTTTCCTCTTTCCACAATAGACTGGAAGTTCCTAGGAAAGAGTCCATTCGTTGAACCTAAGAAAATTAAACAAAGGAGCATTTATAAACTACTGTTGAAACACCAAAGAATATTTATCCAAAAATGTACGTGGAACCTACAAGTTTTCCACCAAATATTACAACAACAAATATACAAAAAAAGGCCCATCCACATCTAAATTTAATTAAACAAAAAATAAAACTAGGGCTTTAAAAAAACTACATGAGTAAATTATAAAAGGTTAAATACAGATTAAGGTCTACTTTGTAGTTGTCACAATTTTTTTGTTTTATGATACATATTCAACAACAACAAATATAGAGATGTATGGTATTTTGTCTGTATTTTTGTTTCCACAGAATTATCAATTTTTAAACTATGCAATAATGCAATTACTAATATTTCTTTAATGATTAGAAAATTCTACAACTATTAAAAAAAACACTGAAAATACGTATTTTAAGCAGATCATTGGATGCTTAGTACAATAACCAGTTCCCGTTAATTTCTCCATATCAAGCCCATTTATAGTTGTTAATTTCAACAACTGCGTATTGTTGTTACTAACTAGAAATCTCTGCTATCAACGTTGATTGTTTTATAAATACAATAAAAACTAGGTTTCTTCATTTACCACACTACTAGAATCAAAACAGTTCTCATGTAAATCATTGTTATAGACCCAGCTAATGTGAAGCGTAGTTTACTAACACTTTCGTAACACATTTTAAAAACTAAAGTATAAGATTTTTGGGGATATGGAAAATGTTAACTAAAACATTCATGAGATGTTACGTAACACTTTAAGAAATAAAATTCAAAGCCAGGGGTCTTTTATTCAGGTCCCAATGGCACAAGGGAACCTTCTCAACTGATTTATAACTAAGATGCTCAAACTATATGCTCGACCAGACACGAAAATGTGTACGAGTTCTTAACTGCAGGGCCAGTTTTCTCTAGGAAGGAGTGCAGAGAACAAGAATAACATGGACAAAATTGAAGCTACAAAAAAACATTTCAAGATCCAAGCTTGTTTTACCTGTTATGGGAAAACTTGTGTTACACTTATTCATTTTATAAAACTTGTAAAGGCTTCAATAGGTATGTTTGAGTGTTGGAACAAAGAGGTTAAAACTCGAGTAATGGAGAGAACACCTGAAGTTCTGGAGACTCGTACTGAAACACATTCTTCAGAAAAACAAGTATCTAATTAATATATTGTGAAATGGTTTGCCCGAAAATGCAATGTATGTTATTAAGGTACTTTAACATATTTAATCGGACAGCTAAGTTAGCTCTGAAGGTCTCCAGTTAGCTTGATTGTCGATAGAGTTGCAACATGTTACCTTGATAAATGAACACAGTTACCCTTACCTGTATTCTAGCCCTCACAATGTCCAGAGGATTAGTGATAATGCACACACTAATCCCACTTACTGGTCCTGCCATGCAGTGAATTAGTACATGGGAGGTTGATGTAGGTAAAAAGGATGCTAGCCACTCTAAAGAAGAAAAGAAGTCAGTGAAGTGTTAAGCATGCATAATGTTGGCTATATAACTTAGTATGCAACTTTGGTTTCATGTATTTGATGAAATTTTGATTGTATTTTTACTAGAACTTAACACAAGCTGCATAATTAAAAATATCACTCAATAGTATAGCAAAAATGCATAAACATATTTTCAGTCACTGACTAAGTGTTTCAAATCATAAATACTTTGAACAAGATAGTATTAAAATTATTCTGACCTGAGTATAAGGGATAAAACATCCACCAGAGGGCACTTGCAGGAACATATGTACAAACAGAAGCAAAATAGCCACGATAAAAACCTTTCATTCCATCTCTTCTATACAGTTCTTTTATAATTGAAGAAGCCACAGATCCTTTATGCTTCTGATTGAAGTTGATACCGAGCGTGTGTGAAGTTTTTGGGAGTTTAATAGCAGTGTTACTTCTCTGCCCTAACATCATCATGTGTTGGGATACCACGTCAAAAGGAGTGATAATTGTCTGTCCAACTAACGAACCACAACCTCCACCAATCAGTCCTTTCAGTCGTTTATCATCAATATTAGCATATTCTGTCAGAAGATGGCGCACCTTTTCGTACGTTGTAATATAGCCTACACCAGAAACTATTTGAATGGTATTAATCCAGAACCCTTTATACAGACCATGAAAACCCTCGTAACAAAGTATTTTCTTAAATGCATCATACGTCCCTCTGTACATGGCGTGGCGTTTCTGAATCTGAAGACGTGTTTTAATGACAGTAAATGGATACAAAGTGGCACGAAGGAAAAACGAATTGACGAGATTGAGAGAGAAGAATCGACTCTTATCCATCATGTGCCATTCGATAGTCAAAATGTGCGAGGGTTCCATTTTGTATTGTTTAAGGGCCATGTTAAAGTGTTTAATTTCAAGACTGAAGTACGCTCTTAATTTTAATGTTAAACAGTCATTGAAAAATTATTTTTTCTTTTGTTACACATTTTTCCAGAAGGTATCAGAAACATAACTAAAAACTTTATTTACAGTGCAAATTTTTTTGAGATCATACCTGCGAAAGAGAAAAAGAAATTATGAGTCTTCTTTTACTGAGAAGGATACATGTATTAGAACAAAAAACGTGTGCTAAGAAGAATTTGAAATTTGTGTTAGTCATAAACTGCCAAATCTTGTAAGTTTTGGATAAGACTTCAAGATAATTTTACAATAATTGACTTGATATAAAACTACGTAACAACCCAAACTCTTGATAACAAATATTATGCATGGATATCGTATACATTTCTATCCCTTATCTCTTAATCCTTTAACAATTAATTTTGATTATTGTATGTGAAAGAACACTTGAATGTTTTACACAATAATTTCATTAATTCTTGTTAAGTTCATGTACTCTGATCTGGTGTCTGTTTTTGGTACATTCTTCCATTTTCTATGATTTTGATTATGTCATCAGGTGTCATTCAGACTCGGGGAATTTTAATCTTGAAAATATTCACCCCCCATGTTATAATCTCTTAAGGGTCACACAGCTATTTTTAAGAGGATTTCTATATAGTAAAAACCCCTAACAATATTACACACATTTAAAAATTTGACTAGTAATTATATTTGAAACCACAGTATGATATCAAAAGGATCACACACTAATTTTAAAAACAGATATGCAAATTCATAACAAATGAATTATTCCATAGTAGAAGCTTTGTAGAAGAACAACGTGAGACTACTGGCTCTTCTGTATGGTAATGCAACAAGATGGTGATAACAGTTAATGTACAGTTGAAAATCTTGTTACAAATATAGCACGTAAGGTCTTGTAATGTTCAGTTTACAAGTTCACTACAATGATGATTGTAATAAAGGTTAAGTAACTGATTCACAATTTTATTTTACAACAATGACATTCTAATTTGTAAGCGATTAAGACAACAGGATTTTTTTTTTTATCTGTAAATAATTCCTTTTGATTTGGACATTTGTATCCAATATGTTTCTTCAGAGGTTTACTGACCAATTTGGATATTCCAGAAAAATTAAAAAAACTTTGGAATTAATTCTTTGGTTATTAATTGGGAGAACTGAAGTAACTGAATGGCAAATTGTCATTCAGTACTAATTAACTGCCCTGTTCTTTTCTTCTATTAGATATTATTCAAATTGTGATAACCCAAATGCATTACCTGGCATTTATTATAAGTAAAAGTTCCACTTATTTGTCCACTAAACTAACTATTTTACCTCCTATTCTAAGACAGTAGCATCCTCAAAGCCAGCAATGAACAAGAGTAATATCATTGTGTGTTAGTGTTATAAAAGTGTCCCATTGAGGCAATAATATGCTTGTTTAACTTGTGTTAATCCACAAAAAATATCCTGCAGTATAAAATTCACACCAGTATTTCATACAAAGGTAGAGAAAAAATACAAAACCAATGTAATATTTATATACAACACACACATTCATGATTCTACAGTATTATTTCATGTTTTCAAAATTCAAACACCAGGCCTATTTTCTCACCAATTTCCTTTTTTTTTTTTAAATAATTTCAGAAACTGATAAATACGATACAATACGAGAGTCTAAATTTCGATCTAGTTCTCAAGAAATTACCATATAAACCAATATTATTATTAATTCCATCTTACAATAGCATCGCTCAACTCTCAGTAACAGAAACACATCCAGCGTTTCACAAAATAAATTTATGAAAAAACGTTTATCGAGGTTAAATAATTTTTGAGTTAGACTAAATTACAAATAGAGAAAACCATATAAAAGTATAATTACAAAATAGTATATTTCAAATTCTTCTTACCGGTCGTTCAACAGAATACAGCCTACAACGATACCGCAAGTCTATGGTGAGCACAATTAAACAGTAATATACATATTAGTCGACTGATTTTGGTAGCTATTTCTCTACAAGATTCTATCTTTAGATTTTTGTCATTAAGAATAAAAATGAAATAAAAGTCACAACCTGAATTAGCTCACTCGTTACTTCACATTAAATATGACATCACTAATACCATTAGATTTAAACATAAATATTTAACTTTCAGATCTACAATTAGGTATACAATACGACAAAACTTTAATTTGTTTCTAGGCTTAACCTATTTCTATGCTAATAAAAAAATGAGGTTGTATATTTGATAAAAAAAGCGTTAATACATCTACTTAACATTGCCATTAAGTGTCACTGTACCTACACTTACGGGGATTTGGAAATTGCCATAGTATTACGTCAAATCTCGCTATGCAGCTAATCAGTGGCGTGATACAAATTGCCCTCTACTGGAAAGTTCCATTTTACAAGCAATCACGTGTTAAGCTTCCACGAAAAAAAAAAACAAGCCGGTTTCGGCTGATAACTTGGGGGAAAAAAATTATTTGATGTGTGTTAAGACCACATTTTCATAATAAAATGCACCTTGGCCTCCATGGAAAAACGTACCTCGCATTTTAGCATTGGAACTTAACATTGATGCACCAAGGAACAATTCCAAGAGATATTGAAGCTTAAAATACCAAGTAAACAATTTATTTGTTATCATACAAGATTCAGACGATATAACAACAACATAATAACAATTTATTTGTTATTATACAAGATTCAGACGATATCGTCAGAATAAAATCTTAAACCGGGCAAACATTTTGAATATTTTTTCCCCAAAATTTTTAAAGGATTGGGAACAAATTGTCAGTGCGCATAAAACTCTTTTGAACGAAAAATACGTCAACGTTGCTACATATAAATTAAATAAACCGACATTCGTGGGCGAGAGCAACGTCTCTTCATCATACAATCTCCATATTGTCAATTTTTTGCAGAAGAAATTCCTGAAAAACACAAAAAAGTCGAAAACTGTCTTGGTCACTGCTTGGAACCTGCAAAAGGGTATCTATGACAAAATTCCAATTAAGTTAGTTGATATACACATGAATAGTTTACAAAAACCACAGATTGTGCTGTCATACCAAAAAATTGAGCAAAAGAGAAAAAAATTCCAAAACTGTCTACATTTTGTTTGGGACCTGTAAAAAAGTATCTTTATATAATGTTCCATGTAAATGCAACATTTTTGTTTGTCATAGTGTATTGTTTTGAATTTCGCGCAAAGCTACAAAAGAGTCATCTGCGTTAGCCATCCCTAATTTAGATGTGCAAGACTAAACGGAAGGCAGCTAGTCATCACCACCAACTGCCAACTCTTGAGCTACTGTTTTACCAATGAATATTGGGGTTGACCGTCACTATACAATGCCCCCACGTGTGAAATGGCGAACATGTTTGGTGTGAAGGGGATTCGAACCTGCGACCCTCGGATTACGAGTCAAACGCCTTAACTGCCAGGCCTCGAACATTTATTAAGCGTTTCAAATGAATCTATCGGACATTGAAATGTCTGACATCTATATGTTATAGCAAATAAAATTGTTTCAGTGTTATGTTTCTTGATTTTCTTATAAACATTTATCTCGTTAGTGACTCAATCGTTACTATTTTTAATGACTATTTTAACTTTCACAGTCTCAAAAATAACTTTTTATAAGAAACTATAGTATTTTTATACACCACAATGTGTACTGAATTCTGACGTCACATTGCTTATTTAGTTCACTTCTGTCACTCATTTCATGCTTTTATGATAGTTTTCGTTTCGATAACTTCTATAATGCTTAAAAATAGATATAAAAATGCACAGATATTTTAACCGAAGTTTTCAATATACTATTACCAAAGCAAGGTATCTTGGACATGAACATTAAGTAAAAAAACGCCAAAAAAGAATTTGAAGGCATTAAAAAAGATTTAATTCGAGATTTTAAAGGAATGATTAACATAACTATTCAAAAATTAAAGGATTATATTGAAAATTATTTATTTGCGATGATTAATCCTCTTGTTTATAAGATAAATGGAGAAGATCTAATTACTATTACCAAAGAATATTGGAATTGACCGCCCCCCCAGTGACTCAGCGGTATGTCTACAGACTTAAAACACTAAAAACCGGGTTTAGATACCCGTGGTGGGCAGAGCACAGATATCTCATTGAGTAGCTTTGTGCTTAATTCAAAACAACAACCGTCGCTATATAACGCCTCCCATTAGTACTGCGGTAAGTTTACGGATTTACAAAGGTAGAATCAAAGGTACGATTCCCTTCGGTGGGCTCAAAAGATAGCCCGATGTGGCTTTGCTATAAGAAAACACAAACACATAATGCTCCCACGTCTGAAATGGCGAACATGTTTGGTGTGAAGAGGATTATAACCCGTGCCCCTAAATTATGTTTTTATGGTTGTCCAACTTAATAAATATTTGGAAGAGAAAGTTACTGATAAAGTGTTAATTCGTAAGTAAGAATACCACGAATTAAAAAAAACAACAACATGTAATAATTAATCTACTTTTTGTATACATAATATTTTTACTGTGTGACTTTGCGAGAAGGAAATTGCATAACCACTAACAGTTTTCTTTGTCCTCTGGTGACCAAGTGATAAATCTGAGAGTTTCTTATGCTGAAAATCTGGTTTGATACCCGCAATAGATTGAGTACAGACAGCTCATTGAGTAGCTTTGAGCTTAACAACAAACAGATTAGCATATAGTTTAATTGCATATCAAGACACAGAACTGGACGTCGTGGCCAATGCGAGAATATAGCTTCATATTTTAGCGGGACTGGTTGAACAAAGTTTATTTTTCTTGACATAAATAGTACAACTTCATGTCAATAGATGACACTGTTCCACAAGTCAATTGACTGTAATGTTAAATCGAATTGCCAAAATAAGAATAGCTTAAAAGTGAGTAAACATACATATATATATTCAATTTCACACAATATAATTTTTCATGTTCTGATGAAGATTTTGACAGGTGTCCAGTTGGCAAGGTTCAGAAGTTTTTAATGCGATATTTTATCTCAGACAGGTGCGTATGAAAAATTGTACTTAATTTACCTAGACAGAATAATAGAACTATCAAATTTTAGTGTTTCGTGGCGCTATCAATATAAATATAGAATCCAATGTTAGAAATATTTATTTAATCGTCTTTAAGTAAATTAAGTAGCATAGATTGATAGGCACTACTATGCAATGCTAGCAAACACTTACTAATACATAACATTTGTATTTACAAACCACTAGAGTCCATGCTATAGAAATAACAGTGAAAGGGAGATAAAATAAGAGAGAATCCTCAATAGCCGCGGCATTTAAATTATTTTTGGCATGATTAGAGTAAATTAATTCATGACATCTTTTTTCCCTTTTATTAGTTATATTTTTCTACACTAGCAATACCAAGCATGGGGCACGTGTTCACTTAATCCAAATTTATTTCTCATTAAGATCTCTACCAGCCTACCCTCAAGTTTAAATTATTTTAAGCAAAATTAGAGTAAATTAATTTATGAGATCTTGGGCATGGTCAAATACATCAATCGAAAGGATTTGATCTCTCGAGTCCAAAACTGTAGAACCTGGCATGGCCAAGTGTGTTAAGGTGTTCGACTCGTATTCCGAGGGTCGCGCATTCAAATCCCGGTCGCATCAAACATGCTTGCCTTTTCAGCCGTGGGGGCGTTATAATGTTACGGTCAATCCCGCTATTCATTGGTAACAAAGTAGCCCAAGAGTTGACGGTGGGAGGCGATGACTAGTTGCCTTCCCTTTAGGCTTGCACTGCTAAATTAGGGACGGCTAGCGCAGATAGCCCTAGAGTAGCTTGCGCGAAATTCAAAACAAATAAACAAACAAACAAACAAATCAAAACTGTAATTAGACCTTAATTCGGGTAAAAGAATTGTGGAGATATAAGCTAAATTTTTGTATTTAATAAAAACAAAATCAAAACTAAAAAAAAGGAACTTAGAGCTATTCCATGATCTATGACGTCGTGGCTCAAAATATTAGTGAATTTATTTATTTTTGGTCAGGTTATGTTTGTTTCAGAGTGCCATGTGTTGGATATTTTTGGTTTATTCATAAAAAATGTAAAGTTAAATGAAACTGGCTGTAAAATTCTCTCAGTTGCAAGAAGGGTGTGTTTGTTTGTTTGTTTGATTTGGAATTTTGCACAAAGCTACTCGAGGGCTATCTGTGCTAGCCGTCCCTAATTTAGCAGTGTAAGACTAGAGGGAACGCAGCTAGTCATCACCACCCACCGCCAACTCTTAGGCTACTCTTTTACCAACGAATAGTGGGATTGACCGTCACATTATAACGCCCCCACGGCTGAAAGGGCGAGCATGTTTGGAGCGACTGGGATGCAAACCCGCGATTCTCAGATTACGAGTCGCACGCCTGAACGCACTTGGCCATACCAGGCCAAGAAGCGTGTGTGTAATTGGTCAAATTTCGTGCTCTAGATTGTATTAATTAGTTCATGAGCCAGAAGACAGTTGCAGTGGGATAATTTTTCAGATGTTAACATGAAACCGAAAGTATTAAGTAGAAAGCGAGCAATGCAACACTTTAAACAAGGATTTAGAAAAAAGAAAAGAAAGCTTCTTTTGAGAAATGTTGGCAACAGAAGATGGAAAAAGAAAAACAAGAGGGAGAAAGAGAGGTATGCTAATAAACCTTTGCTCCAAATATTGATGCCAAACCACAATCTCTCTTTAGTCCTAAACTTCTAATATCCACTGTTTTTCCTCTAATAGCTACTCACCGAACAACATGCATCCATCTATATAGATATTTAGGGGTATTGGAAATCACTTGACACTTCAAGTGAGATAACTCGTACTGAAAGTAAGTCAAAGGCTATATATTCAGACTGTCTTTTTCGAATTGGTGGGATATTCACCACTTTCGACAGACACTTCAACACAATTTTTTCATTCCTCTTTGTGTGCAAAATTTATTTGAGTGTAAAAAAACATGCACCAGAACTTAACTTGACATCCGTTCTAATTTTAGAGAAAAATCTCAATTGAATATCATTTGACTCTTTTGTTTTGGGCCTGGCAATTCGACCATTTTGTTTGAAGTTTTTCTAAATTGCCAAAATAGGAATTCATCTTGTATAAAAATAATTTATAACTATATATAAACAGTTTATTTGTTGTTTAATTTATATAAAAATGTATGTAGATTTGTGTTAGTATAATATTTATAATATACCATACTTCTATTAGCCTAATCGTGATACTTTTTAAGTTATGAGCAAAAAAATGATCGGGACGCAGGAGTACGAACACTTTCTGTCGTAACTGTATATTTAGAGTTTGAAATTTCATGTTTAAATTAACATTAGAAACAGTACATTCAAAAATTACGTATAATGTACTTTTCACAAGTGAGTGACCAATAATATGGTATAAAAATAGCAAAGTGAAACATAAAGTGATAAGTTTGCGTATTCAAACGTTCGTTTATTATTCAAAAGATGAAAACAGAAGTGAAGTTACATGATAGAAAGTCAATTATAATAATAATGCATAACCAAAACAGTAAATATCTTTTGATTAAAGAAAAAAACAGTTAATTATAATATTTATATTTGTTATTGCAGGTTAAAACTTGTCTAAAGGCGGAGTTCAGTTTCTGCTCCTCCCTCTTTAGTGGCTCGTCGGAAAGTCTGCAGGCTTACAATGCAAAAATTGGGATTTCAATATCCGTGGTGGGCAAAATACAAGTAGTCCATTGTAATTCGTTTAATTACACTCAATGAAACTGACCAATTTATGTGGCGCCCTCTGCCGGCACGGTATAGGATTATCCACTCTAGTGATTTTTCATAGAATTAACCACACCGTGGCGGCACTTTGTGATACTAACAACCCTAAATTCATAGGTCACATGACTCGTGCCATCCAAGGACACCCTCAATCGGTGCCAACTCTTGAACTCCAAACCCAGACGAATTTGTGTACTATTACTATATTCAGTACGTATTTATAAATATGAATAATTGCTTGTCTTACTCCAGAATAATCATAGGTTTTTAGCCACGGTTAGTTATACGGATTTTGCATCTGTGATGACGAGAAACCCAGTTGAAATAAAAATGTATCTCAGGAAGGCTGGTATGGGTATTAACACTTTTACTGCTAAAGCAGAAAATAACGTTTCGATCATCTTAGGTCATCTTCAGGTTAACAAAGAAGATATTAACCAGAAGATGACTTAAGAAGGTCGAAAAGTTGTTCTCTGCCTTATTAATAAAAGTATTAATACCCATATCAGCCGTCTCGGATTGTGCATTCATTTACTACCAGATGAAGGTTTTTATCCATGATTTATCTCCATGTTTAGTTAGTTTGAGATTGGTTTGTTTATTGTAAAATACAAAGCTAAGCAACGGGCTATCTGTACTCTTCTACGGCAGGAATCTTGTTGTTTTGAATTAAGTACAAAGCTACACAATGGGCTATCTCTGCTCTGCCCACCACGGGTATCGAAACCCGTATTTTAGCGTGCAAGTCCGCAGACATACCGCTGAGCCACTGTGGGGCACGGCAGGAATCAAACCTGCTTTTTAATGTTGAAGCTCATTGACTTACCTCTGAATAAACTCATTTCATAATGGTTTATCTTCATTTTAATCGAGTTGTTTATTTTAATTCGCTTTCCTATACTTCGCCTAGAAAGACAAATTGAGATTCTAAATACAACAAAATATATCATTTGTTTCTTGATTCTACCAGGAATATTTACCAGAATTTCTACTTTAATACCCATCTAGGGTACTTATAAAAATCTATTTTTTTTAATACGACTTTGTTTGCTAACGATAACTTTAAACAAGAACATTTCTTAAATTGATTGTTTGAGATTCAGTTTGCGTCGTAAAAATGTTGGCTAGAACAGGTGAGACGCGAATGTCCACACTTAAGTCATTATTGAGTCAACCCCACTATTCGTTGGTACAAGAGTAGCCCAAGAGTTAAAGGTGGGTGGTGATGACTATCTGTCTTCCTTCTCGTCTTACACTGCTAAAATGAGTTAAAACTTTGATGTACAACAGTTATTCTCGTTGAAAGACTGGTCACAGAAATGATAAACTCGTGCTTATTAGACCTTCACAGTTTTAACAAAACTATTTATTGAGTATTTAGAATGTATCTCGTAAAGTGTTGGCCTGGCATGGCCAGGTGGGTTAAGGCATTCGGGTCATAATCTGAGGGTCGCATTACAATGTTACGGTCAAGTGCTATTTGAACTAGTATTCAGAAGTATTTTTTTCAAATTTGTATATAGTTTAAACAAAGTATGGTTTGAATTCACGCAAGACTACACAAGGACTGCCTGCGCTATCCGTCCCTAATTTAACAGCGTAAGATTAGAGGGAATACAATTAGTCATCACCACCTACTGTTGTTGGGTAACTCTTTCACCAACGAACAGTGGGATTGACTGTTACATAATAACGCTTCCCACGGCTGAAAGGGCGAGCATGTTTGGTGACACGGAGATTCGAACACGCGACTGTGAGGGAGCGAGTCAAGCGCCCTAACGATGCCGGGCTACATAGTAGAGGAGAGTAAAGAAGTTCTCTTCAGTAAAACAACCATGCCTGTATGTCATGAGTTACAACGTGTTGCTAACAGAGTGATTTATAAGCTGCCCCCCCCCAGTGGCTCAGCGGTATGTCTGCGGACTTACACGCTAAAATCCGGGTTTCGATACCCGTGGTGGACAGAGCACAGATAGCCCCTTGTGTCGCTTTGTACTTTATTCAAGACAACAACAACGATTTATAAGTGACTATTATTTGTGTTGTTCAACATATAAGTATACTCGCGGAAAGAAAAAAATATGTATTTTGCACCATTTTCATTTCAAGCCCTTGAATTTAAATGCAATTCTTATAATTGTTTGTTTAGGAACTTCACACAAAACTACTCGGGGGCTATCTGTGCTAGCCGTCTTTAATTTAGCAGTGTAAGACTAGAGAGAAGGCAGCTAGTCATCACCACCCACCGCCAACTCTTGGGCTACTCTTTTCCCAACACATTATAACGCCCTCACGGCTGGGAAGACGAGCATGTTTGGCGCGACCGGGATGCGAACCCGCCACCTTCAGATTACGAGTCGCACGCCTTAACACGCTTGGCCATGCTGGGCCACAATTCTTATGAATTAGACGGATGTAATTTTATTTAACATTATGGACAAAACTACTCCAATCGTCAGAAAACAAGAGTTTTCAATATTTAAAAAAAATGTTCTGAAAGGTTTCATTTATAAATAACGAGCTTTTTCATGACATTAATTTTGATTCATGCAAACCATATCCAACGTAAAGATGACCGTCTTATCCCACCTTCCTCTATCAAAATAATGCCCTTATGGTTTTTAACGCCCCCCAGTGGCTCAGCGGTATGTCTGCGGATTTACACGCCCTAATCCGGGTTTCGATACCCGTGGTGGGCAGAGCACAGATAGCCCATTGTGTAGCTTTGTGCTTAATTCAAAACAACAACAACAACAATGGGTTTTAACTTGAACGACACCTTAACGACATACGTGAACAATGACTAGAATCTTATGGAACATACCTACCTCAATTTAAAATTACCGACCAGCAAAAGAACAACTACTCAGTAGCGCCTGTCGCCTACTCAGTTAGGCTTAACCGAATAAGAAGACTGTCCTATCTATGACGAATTCCATGGTTGAAAACATATAGTGTGTTTTGGCGACGTCTTGCAGCTCTACTCACTAAGTCTCGCCTGTCCAATAAAATCACGTGCAACAGCTAACCCTCAAGCAGAGCATAAGTACTTATAAATATGTTCTTAACATTCCATACCTAACTAAACATTACACGTTTTTGAAACAAAAAATATTTGGGTTTTCTAAAGATGTTGGAACGTCTAAGAAAACACCTTAAAAGTATTCCAAACATTCCAAGAAGAAACTACACCAGTTTTCTAATGACGTCATAAGGTAACTTTATGTTCTTGTTGTTGTTTAATTATTCAATTAAAAGCTCATTACCAAAATCATTATCTAAGCCTACACAACATACTTATTTTTATTTACTCTTTTAAATTAACTCATTTCTCGTGTCACTCTACAGGTCGCAGGATATTCCTTACCGTAATGTGTTTTTTCAAAGAGTACTTAAACAACATTGAAGGCCTAAATGAATTAGAAACTACAAAATTATCCCACTTTTTTGGATTAATCACGACCATTTGTACCAAATTTCAGTCTTAACGACCGGGCTGTCAGATTTAAGCCACTTAAAGGACGATCACTGTCAACTAAATGGATTTTGCAGAACAGCCCGAGAGCAGTGAATCGGGAGGCTAAAATAATGCTAATTTAAGGCCAAGTAAATTGTTAAGCTTCAAGCCAGTTGAGAAGAAACAAGAACGTAGAAAACAGTGGTTTATTTATTGCAGCTTTAGTATAAAAAGGATGTTGCCAATTCAGCTACCTTGTTAAGACTACGCTTACCGAGTACAGAGCTACTCAAAGGGAGACTACTCAGGTTTACTGCTTACGTTTATAACTTCAGGTAAGCTAACAGCCTTCCAATAACTTATGTGTTTTCCATTCCTTATGTCATCTTAGCTCGTATGTGAACTCCGAAAACTACAACACGTAGCACGTGTTTCTAGACATGATATAAATCTATAGCCCCTCAGTGGCTCAGCGGTATGTCTGCGGACTTACAACGCTAAAAACCGGGTTTCGATACTCGTGGTGGGCAGAGCACAGATAGCCTATTGTGTAGCTTTGTGCTTAAGTTAAACAACAAATCTATATAATTTCCCCCAAAATTTTAAAGCTTTATTAAAATGATATATGTGGAGCGTAAAAGCATAACCGTGTGTTCCTCTGATCTAAAACTGCTATCTGAACAGACTTTAGGCATTTTATTACATAAATTATCTTCTTTAGTGCATTGCACTTAACGTTACACATAGATTTTGATTATGGAAAGTTAGTCTAAATTATGAAGTTATTTACATCTGAAATGTATCATCGTTTAACCAGAGCGACCAGCAGATGTTCTTAGCCATGATTCTTAGTTACACGTTTCGCAAGTTCACGAAGTATCATTGTCTATTTTATCTCGTTAAAAGTGTTAATGCCTCATTAAGTAAAAATAACTAAAATGGTTTTTGTGTATCTTCCGAGATGGTAAATTAGGAAGAGTTAATTTCACAATGATATGAATGTGTTAACCAGACATATATCGTAATTTTCACTACGTCCGATATGATATTTAACATACGTTTTTTTTTAACATATACGGTGCAATATCTGCATTGGTTTTATTTAATATCCACTTAATAAATCTGAAAATAAAGAAGCTACGTACAATATCAAAATATAGCTACGTGTAATATTAAAAAATAGGTTTGTACAATTCACAATATATACGTACAACGCCATTGTCGATCGCTGT
This sequence comes from Carcinoscorpius rotundicauda, assembly GCA_011833715.1. NCBI lineage: Eukaryota > Metazoa > Arthropoda > Merostomata > Xiphosura > Limulidae > Carcinoscorpius > Carcinoscorpius rotundicauda. Next base: position 41,601,090 of record CM022404.1, read on the forward strand.
ATTTAAAAAAAAGTTTTTTGAACAGTTTGGTTTGAATTTCGCGCAAAGCTACACGTGGGCCATATGCACTAGCCGTCCCTAATTTAGCAGTGTAAGACTAGAGGGAAAACAGCCAGTCATCACTACCCACCACCAACTCTCGGGCTACTCTTTTACCAACGAATGGTGGGATTGACCGTCACATTATAATGCCCCCACGGTTTAATAATAATAACAACTTTGGGTAATGCTGAATTGTAACTTTTTACTTATTTTAGTTGCTGTGTAGATGAAACTTCTTTACGGTTTACTGCAACAGGTAAAAGAAAGCTGGAAGTTATCTCTAAGGTGTCTGATATTTGAATATATATATATATATATATATATATATGCGTATGTATGTACATCGAATATTTATTTTTCATAAGAACAATTTTTATATATTAATATTTCATCGTGTTTACGGATATTTTCCGATTATTCGACATCGACAGTGCAATACTGCTGTAAGTAATTAAGCCTGAATGCTTTGTGACAACACTTTCCGATAAAAGAGGTTTGTACAGCCAGTTTTTAAAACAATAGAGACTTAAATTACTCACACGGAACATCTCTCACAGCCGATCAGGGGTAACGCCTTCATACACCACATGAAGACGACGGCTACAAATAAAACAAACAATCAAACATTTGAATTTGAAACATCGTTCTTATAAAGTATAATTAATTCTAATTAAGAGAAGATAATTATTTTTGTTTTTAGGGTTCTAGTAATTTCACCTTAAGTAAAACTAAAACTTTGTTTCTAGGAATAACTGCTAATTGAACAAACTTATTAATTAAGAAAAAAGAGACAATTTATATTTCTTTATAGACTTCTCGAGTCGCAAACGACATCACATCATATAACAGGTTTTTCCTCTATCAGTCCATCAATTGTTTTCAATGGATAAACTAAGTGATATGTAAGCGGTAGATGGAAACTTCATAGCTCTTATCTATCTAATATATAGGTCAGTACGTTATAATTGTTTTTCTCCCCCGCCAGTACAGCGGTATGTCTCCGCATTTACAACGCTAAAATAAGGGGTTCGATTCCCTTCGGTGGGCGGAGCAGATAGCCCTTTGTGGCTTTGCTATACGAAAAAAACACAAACACATTATAACTGTTTTCATTTCATATGTTTCTGACGAAGAATATTTGAAGTTAAAAACAGTTAATAAAACGTTAAAGGTATTCCTTTGTCACTAATCCAATAATTGTTGAAAATAAATTGATTTGTATTATTTACCAAATTAATGCCATCTGATGTTTTGCATAAGTTCCCTCCCCCAATATACATAATCAAATGTTAAAATACTTTGTCTGATTACTTCTGTTTTTATCAGTATTTATATTTTTTTTCAAACATACTTTATAGCAGCTTCAACTCCAATGAATTCGATGGGAGGTTTATATCTACTTTTGTTCCTTGGACCATTGTTTTCAGTTCATGGATCTATGTACGACGATTATAATTTTCTTCCTAAAAAGTTATACGTAAGTTTATTTTAAACTGTTTCTTATGTAAGAATAGATAATTAGAAATAAAATTAAAAAAATGTGCATACATTGATGATACTTAATTTATATATATATATATATCATTATTTTGTTTTGTTTAAGCCACTAGGTGTCGTAGTAATGTATGCTATTGTTCCTACAATAATTGAGCGAAAAATGACGTGGAACTTTAAGCTCTGAGTAGATTGTATCGTAATCGGTGATGACGAGAAAACCCACTTGTAGAGAAAATTATACATTTAGAAACGGCTGGTATGGGTAGAGAAATCACTAGTAGAGTTGTTTTCAAATATATAACAGATTGTACCGTGTGTTATTGAAAGAATAATATGCCATGCGACAGCTACATCGGTAAATTGTTTTAAAGGAGGTCCAACGAAAGAATTAGTTAAGAGATACAATGGTTTTGTCTATTTAGGAAATTTGTTTTTAGCGTTATAAGCACATGAGTTATTTCAGATGATTTCAATAAAAAGATGTAGATGTAAGCTCTTTTATTGTTCAGGAATTTGCTGCTTTCTCGTTTCCCTATTGCAAATAAATCTGCTTTAAATATTTGTTAAGTTTTATAATCCTTGCAAGTGGGACTTATTGCCGAATTACACAGTGTTTGATTGTGTGGTTATTTTATACGTTGTGTATGTTAGTACCATGGTAGCAAAAGTTTACTTTATAGATTTTATGTTTTTATGTTTTACCAAATTATTGTTTTTCTTCTTCATTTGGTTATTCAACATGCAGTTTGTTAAGCAGGTTTTATTACAGAATTATTTATTACGGTTTTATTGTTGAGAAAAATTACACTGAATATAAACATAATCCTTTTCCACTTGCGTAAAAAAGTAACTAACGCCCTCGTTTTACTTTACTATAGTAATACGTTTCTGTTGTCCATATACGAATTCCGAAAATACGCCCTTGTCCAAATTAATTGAAACAAATGGTCATTTTACAATATTTTTAGCATGGCGGCTGGTGTAAGCTCGCAGGACTCGCTGATTTCCTTTAATAGTAATTTTTTCACACAGATGACGTCATTAGCTGTGTTTTGCAGTACGGTCGATCTATTTTTGGGATATATGACGAAATTTTGAGTAATATTACGTCATTCGATATTACATTAGAAGGACGAGGAGACCAGTCAAAAAACAACTTCTTACCAAATCAATGAAGAAAAAAACGTTATCAATGGTGTTTGAAATACAAGAACTGGACGCAAGAACAATGGAGGAAGGTGTTATTCAGTGACGAGACTCATTTCTTCGTACGGGGTCAAAGAAGTATGCATGTTCGCAGATCTTTAGGTGAGAAACGTCGAGAATTTCACATCAATCAGTTCGTAAAACATCCCTTGAAGAAAATATTTTGGGGCTTTTTCAGCTACTATGGCGTCGGAGGCTTACATATCGTAGAAGGTATGACGCGAGGTTCAAAGTACATTGAAGTTTTGCAGAGAAGAGTCGTTCCAGAATCGAAAAAGAGATTTCTAGATGGACCTGGCATTTTTCAGCAAGATATGGCTCCGTAACACACATCGAAACCTGTGAAGAATTTTATGACTACAATCTTGAATAAAGGTGCTGGACTTGCTTGGAAACTCTCCAGACTTAAATCCTATTGAAAATCGTTGGGCGATTTGTAAAGAAAGACTTCGGTGAAAAGACTGTACTACGAAAGATAAGCTAATTGAGGCCATAATTGAGGTATGGTACCGCAATCCAAAAATTAGTAGAGATTGCAGTCAACTCATGGACTCGATGCCAAAGCGGATTAACGATCTTCTAAAAAATAAAGGCAATAAAGTAATATAGTAAATAAAGTAATTTTTGGATTCTCAGAAATAAAACGCAAAAAATTTAAAAAATCACAATATTCCGTTTTATTTCAATTAATTTTCACAAGGGTGTAAACGTAAGTTTTATTAACGTATTTGAAGTTCTAGAGTTGTGAGCACGTGCTAAATATATACGTATCACAAGAACGTGCAAACCGTATACACGTTTTCATGACAGATAATTGCAAAGAAATCGATATTTCCATCTTCCTGTTTATTTGGATGAACATTATTAATTAGAATTAGGATTTCGGTGTTATTGTGTTAGGCTTGATACACAGAAATTGTTGAAGTCTATTGATACGTACTATCATTTTTGTAACTCAATAATTAATTTACAATTGTGTCAATTCTGTAGTAATAACAAATGTCTACTAAGTTTATCAATTAGTATGATAGTAGCATTTGTGTTTCCTTTTAATCTAAGAGCCTTTCCGAATAGATTAAAATACCGACTTATAATTATCAGACCATAAGAAAATGATATTTATATAAACTTATTAATAAACTTCTAATAAACAAATTTATTCAAGAAAACTGAAAAAGCTCTCTCCGTTTGCTCGCGCTGATTAATATTTTTCATAAACTTTTAAAGTGTATAGAATGAAATTTCTTTTTGTCATATTACAACCTACAGATAGCGTAATATTAGTAAAATGAATTGGGTTATAATTAGTTCAGAAACATCAAGACTGCATGAATAACATATACGAGTGAAATCAAGTATGTATAACGTTTTTGGTTCTTGAAGGTTTACAGTTTAGTTGGGGTAAACTTTTCCACATCTCAGCCGAATAGTCAATTAAAATAGATTAACTACTAAATGGAGATATTAGATATCAGATATTAGAGATATGTTTACAATGCAACGAATTTCAATTCTACAGATGATTAAGTCGCAGTTTTCTGGACTAAAATATCAGTTTATTTGTGATATATCTTATAAGGGCCTGACAACTCTTTTAGGTGTGGTGTGAATTTGTGATATAAATTGCTTCATGACTTTCAGAATTAATTAATAACGCTACTTAATTGAGCAGTTTAAGTGAATGAAACTCAAACTTGAAACCTGTAATATTAGATATGGTCGCAGTTCTTAATATTAACAAGAAAGAGTCATGTTGCAGGTTCACTGATATTTATGTACATTAATTTATCAATTTTTTGACAGAATTATCCTCTGGTGAATGGTCTTGCTCGAGAATTAATAGGTGAGAATCCCAACAGAGTCTATTTACTTCCAAAAGACGTACTTCAGTCACAGTATTTTGAGATAAAACGCACGAAGGATAAGTCACTGGACGAATCATCTCCTCCGGGTTTTCTCGGGGCTCGTGGTCGTCGGAGTTACCGGTTGCCTTTGAATCGTGAGAATATTCCAACAGAATTCACTGTCTCTCATTGGAGAAGAAATGATGATCGTCTTTTTGACCTCGAGAGAAGTAATGCTCCAGCTGGAAACGCTGCGTATGGATATTCTTTCATACGCTCAAACGGGCACAAGAAAAGTAGTCCGGTGTCACCAGATTACTTAGAACGTTTTCTGGCAGTTAGAGGATAACATGTCAAATATGTGTGATTAACGCTTCCTCGTAGAATCACTTAAGATTTCTGTTTTGACTTGTAGCTGATTGTTTGACGAATAAAGCTTTCAACGGTCTACCTATATTGGTTTTGGTTTCTGTTTTCATTACTCAGCTGTTCTTCAGCTTTGTAAACTCCAACGGCTTTAAAGTGCATGAATACTGTCTTTAGAGGTCCGTAAAGTGATTTTCAATGTTTTTTTAAAAACTTGGACATTTTTTACTATTATTATTTCAGTCTCATTTAAAGAAAGCTGAATCCTTCAAGTATGAATTGCAAGTCAAATTCAAATATATAAAATAATACTACTTTTTATATTTAAATGTACTACTTACTTCCATAAATTCCGACTTTAAGTTCTTGCACTATTGGAGATTTAACTTCGATTCTCAACGAATTAGTTTTCAAACTTACACTATTAAAATAAGGAAATGCATGTCTAAACAGGACCTCATAGATCTCTTTTCTATGGAGTAATATAGATGGTAAAGATCTAAGAAGATTGACAGACTGTCAATCGGAGGACTGTTGGATGAGAGAAGAAAAAATTCTATAATTAATTGAGTCAAATCAAACCGTATCCTTGATGTATGTGGAGGACCTGAGGGGTCATGGCTTGGGTCTTTGGTTTTTATTATGATTAATAACACTGATAGAAGCATAATTGGTAAATTGATAATTGTTTCAAAGTTTCTGAATATCCTGGGTTATCTTTTAGACTCCGAGGTGACCTTTGGAGTCTGAAAGTTTTAAAAAAATTAATAAAGATTTCAAAAGGCATTAAATTATTAGAAGTTTTTGGGTGCGTTGTGGATGATGAAGTATTACGTAATGACTTGAATCAGTCGGTTGATTGGAAAATAGAGACTGTGACAAATGACCTTTGAGTGGAAAATAATGCATTTTGGTTCTCATAATTTGTATCACACATAGCAACCCTTTTAACAGTATGACTGAAGAAAAGGTTTAAATTTCAAAGCTACTCGAGGGCTATCTTCGCTAGCCGTCCCTAATTTAGGTGTGTAAGACTAGAGGGAAGGCAGCTAGTCATCACCACCCACTGCCAACTCTGAGGCTACTCTTGTACCAACGAATAGTGAGATTGACCGTCACATTATAACCCCTCCCACGGCTGAAAGGGTGAGCATGTTTGGGTGTGACGGGGATTCGAATCCACGACCCTCGAATTATACGAATCGAGTGCCTTAACAACCTGGCCATTCCGGGCCCCTGAAGAAAAGGATTTTGACATAACGATAGATAAGTCACTTTAGTCACTGAGGCAATGCTCTGGTGTTAATAACAAAGTTAATATAATTTTAGGGTACACTTAAGTACGTATTGAACACAAACCAAATGAAGTAATTATGTTTTTATATAAACCACTAGTTAGGCTTCAGTTAAAATAATGCGTACAACTTGGTATCCTTATTTAAGAAAGGAAAGTACTCAAAGAAAGATGTATTAGGATGATCCACAGGATGAAATATTACCATCCTGTTATATAGGATAAACTCTTAACTTATATTCTTTCAAGGAAAGGGAGATAAAATGAAATCCTATTGAAGTTTATAAGATTATCTAGGAAAACGATTGGATAAAAGCTTCTGTTTTGTGGTTGAGACTACTTGCACTGCCGACTGTATCGTTTTCTTCAACTATTTAAAACAAAAAAGTCCGACAAATCGCTATATATGAATGTAATCTTAAACGGAGGTTAACGCTATTTCTTGGTATTGTATTAAATATATTTTAAGCCAATTTTTGAGAAGATAAAACCCGAACAAGCAATGCTCTACACTTGCTCTACAAACGTTCTTGACCAAAATTCATTTTGTGTTGAGAAAATGAATTGTTTTTCCACGGATAAGCATTTAGAATATTATGAATTTTTACATGTAAATGATCATGAACTGTTCGTTCACAAATAATACTGAATGCGTTCTATTAAAACAATGTTGATATGCAAAGCAACAAGCCATATTATAATCATAGCTAATATAAAGTCATCGAGTAATAGCTCGTACTAGAGTACCATTTTGACATCATCTGGTGTTACATAGGTTGTGAGATGCCACCGAAATTTGATAGCTCTTGAAAAGAATATGTGACAACCATATCATACTTTAATATAATAAAGATGCATTTAAATGGGGGATTTATATAGAATTCCTGAGGCGAGGATATCTCTATTACTTTATAACATTAGTAGCAAAAGATTATGGATAAACCTGGAGACAAGAACCAATCATAAAGAGACATGCGTCAAGTCGTTTTCAAGCCATTGTAGGCAAAATCTGGCATATGATAAAGGTTTATAATACGTTGAGTTCAGAGGCAAAATTAATTAACGTTATCCAGAAATGGGTACACAACATAAAATAATTTCCGTCTGAATATGATGCCAACAGGGTATAGGTTTAACAGGCATACCTTCCATGGAACCGTTGCATATCTCAAACGACTGGAGAATGCTATTTAATACAAACAAGTACTGGTTGTCCTTCCAGATGAGTTCCCATGGATTTCTGTCTGATCATATTGTTGAAATTGCATTATGGAAAGTACACAGAATTGTGGAACATGCGTTAGATATGAATCATCTTAGGACGAAGCCTTTTACAACAGAGACTATTGAGTAGGGCTATTGTCAAGATGCTCAGTCTTTAGGTAGAGAAAGGTCGATTACTATTATTATTTGGGCTGTAAAGGCGTGGTTAGTCTTCGAAATCGTTTTAATATAACGTACCTCTATACACATTATTACTAATTAAAAGTATGTGAACCGGATATTGAGTGAACCTCCTTGGTCGATGGTATTTGGGTATTTTGCCCTGGAGGGTCAGGTTCACTTTGACCTCTTCCTCCTTCCTGAACATATTTTCCCTAACTGTTCGTATGTTAGGTCCTTTTCAGGGCAATGTCCATTTATAGAGTGAACCTTTCAGGTCTTGTTTGTTTGTTTGTTTTGAATTTCGCGCAAAGCTGCACGAGTGCTATCTGCGCTAGCCGTCCCCAATTTAGAAATGAAAGAATAAAGAGAAGGCAGTTAGTCATCACCACTCACCGTCAATTCTTGGGCCGCTCCTTTACCAAGAAATATTGGTACTGACCGTCACATTATAATGCACACAGGGCTGAAAGGGTGACATTGTCTGGTGGGAAGGGGATTCGAACCAGCGATCTTCTGATTACAAGTCGTGCGCCCCAACCATCTGGCCAGGCCGGGCCTTTTTACAAGCGATTAAAATGGAAATTAATAATTTTGTACGATGTAAAATGTGGGTTTAATTTTTACTAATAATTCAGGGTGAATGCATTTCTGAAGGAAGAAGTGTCCCTTACTGTCTATTTGTTATCTTGTTTGCCTTATCAGTTTGATTGTAAAAAAAAATGGGTTTGGTTTGTTTTGAATTTCGAGCAAAGCTATACGAGGTCAGTCTGTGCTCGTCGTTCCTAGCTTAGCAGTGTAAGTCAAGAGGGAAGGCAACTAGTCATTACCACCCACTGCTAACTCTTGAGCTACACTTATTCCAACGAATAGTGGGATTGACCGTCACGTTACAACACCCTCACGGCTGAAAGGGCGAGCATGTTTGGTGCAACGGGGATTCGAAACTCGCGACCCCAGGTTACGATTTGAGCGCTTTAGCCACATGGCCATTCCGGGCCAACAAAATCTTACTAGAATCGTCTTGTACATATGTGTGTAGGCCACGTAATGAGGGCAGAAGTCAAGAATGTAGGTAAAAATAATTTCTGTGTAACAATACTTAGGTGTATCTCTACGTGAAGCAAAAGTATCCACCGATGGGTTTCTTGAACATACAGAAGTATCTGTGCTACCACCTAACAGGTCCTGTTGCATCAAACATGACATGGTGATACAGGATGACATCAGGAAGGTCGTGGGATATTGCCATTTTCATATAATTCGTATCTAGCCACTACTGTGATCCGTCATAGTCAGGTGATTAGTACTGTCTACTCGCGACCTGAGGGAGGCGGGCTCGAATCCCCGTTCGACTAAACATGCTTACCATTTCAGCAGTGGGAATGTTATAATGTCACAGTCAATCCTACTATTCCTTGGTAAAAGAGTAGCCCACGAGTTGGCGGGAAGTGGCGAAGACTAGCTGCCTTCCCTCTAGTCTTACACTGCTTTTACCAATGAATGGTGGGGTTGACCGTTAATATAACGCCCCCACGGCTGAAAGGGTAAGCATGTTTGGTGTGACGGGGATTCAAACCCATGACTCTCGGATTACAAGTCGAGGGTCTTAACCACCTGGCCGTGCTGAGCCAAATAAACTGTATCTTGGAAATGCTATAAATATTTTATTAATTTGTTTAGAATTAAGCACAAAGCTACACAATGAGTTATTCGTGCTCTGCCCACCACGAGTATTGAAACTCGGTTTCTAGGAGTGTAAGTCTGCAGACATACCGTTGTGCCAGTATGTATTGCGCTATGAAGAGAAAAACTCGTCGATGAGACTACGTGTTTATCAGTAATAACATTAAATCAATATTATTTATATATTGCTGTTAACAACAAACCATTAGGTGTGCTACTTCGTATAGTCATAAACAGAAACATACTTTATATTGAAAACAACTTATTTATTGTTTTAGGTGTATGTTGTTTCTTTCATTCACACTGGACAGTCACCTCCTAATTACTCTTCGAACTTGAAGCAGGAGACGCATTATTGAAACAAAAGCTCACCGTCAACTGTATACAACATAGCTCTATACAAAGGGTAATTTCTGTTTTCAAACTGAGCCTACACTATAAGAAAATCAGGTAACATCTGCTTTAATGTTTTTATATACCTTTTGAAAAAAATTTTTGATGGTATTTTTATCCACAGAACCTTGAGAACGTTTATAGTGGATTTTCTTATTGGGTTTTATTATCACGTAATACATACGTAAAAGACAGGTATTTAAAATAATCTTACGACTTAATAATTGAGAACCTAGAAACTCGTGGTTGCCGTGACATCTTGTGTGTCCCAAGTCTTCTTAGGTAGATATTAATGATCTCAACAAATAATCAGGGTATCATAAAACAAACTTCAACTTTTTGGGGTTCCTATGCAACCCCCATTTGAAGAAGAAAATTTTGAAGCAGAAACGGACAAGTTAACTTTTTGTTTCAACTTCGCGTAAGTCGTGCGACTCGTAATCCGAGGGTCGCGGGTTCGCGCCCGCGTCGCGCTAAACATGCTCGCCCTCCCAGCCGTGGGGGTGTATAATGTGACGGTCAATCCCACTATTCGTTGGTAAAAGAGTAGCCCAAGAGTTGGCGGTAAGTGGTGATGACTAGCTGCCTTCCCTCTTACACTGCTAAATTAGGGACGGCTAGCACAGATAGCCCTCGAGTAGCTTTGTACGAAATTCCAAAAAAAAAAAAATTGTTTCAACCTAAATTTCCAACTACCATATTAATCCATTTCCTTTTGTTCATTTTAAAGATAATCAAATGTGTTATATTTTGGCAGAGAAAATCAATTTCTTACCGATTAAAGAGAGAACTTTTGTTTCAAGCAGAGAAATGCCGTCTTTCAAGAAGATTTCAAGTAATGACTTCAGTGTCATATTTGTGTTGTCTATCAAAACTATCAACCTCCATTCAAAAGTTGGTTATTTTACTTAAGATTTTTACAACAGCTGCAAAAATATTTTCAAATGCAGCATTTTACCATATATAGCTTTATTGTTACATTAGCATACCAGTTTTATTTGAACAAGTAATAAAAGCAATACATACAATAAAAAAAAATTTATTAAGTAAGTAGTAAAGTCAAAGGCTGTGGCATTATTCACTAAGAAAACATTTTAAATCGATAAGTTGGTTAAGTTTTTTTTTAATGTGACAACATAACCCTCAAATATCCACGTTATACCATTACTTTTTACCATAAAATTAGTCAATATATTGCATGAAACGGCAATTTTCTTTTTACAAATTAAATTTTTTTATGATAACGCTTTTAAGCAAGCGTTAAAAGTGTTATTTGGAACTTTCACTTTATTTGATATTTTTTGTGACGTTTTTGTAAGTAATGAAATCTGAGATTGATTTCGTGATAGATGACTTATGCGTCAGATAGTACATAATTAGATCTATTATTGTGTATGATTCTTTTTTTATGAAATAATGTCTTTCGATTTTTTCAGTTGCTATAACTCTTATACTGCTATAACTGTTTTAATTTTTATAACTGTTATACTGTTATACTTCTGGAGTTAACTGCCATATTTCTTGTTATTTGAAACGTAGTATTTTGTAATTTTTCACTTTTCTGATGGTTGTGTGATGTAGAAGGCCATATTTTATGCAAATTGATGTAATGCCGTACGATATAGATATATAAATATATATACAGAGTAATGCCGTACGATAACAAATGTGAGGAAATTACTTTATTGTGTGCGATTTTATTAATGTTAAGATCTTCGTTTTGTAATAAAACGAAGAAAACATATGAAGATGCTGGTCATAGAAACCAAGTTATAAAATTGCAATGACTATCAGGTAAAAATAGATTACCACAATATATTATTGTTCAGTATATAACGAGTAAGGCAACTACGATGCATCATTGTTCAGTATGTAACAAAGATACTAAGATGCATTATTGTTCAGTATGTAACAAAGCTACTAAGATGCATTATTGTTCAGTATGTAACAAAGCTACTATGATGCATGCATTATTGTTCAGTATGTAACAAAGCTACTATAATGAATTATTGTTCAGTATGTAACAAAGCTACTAAGATGCATTATTGTTCAGCATGTAACAAAGCTACTATGATGCATTATTGTTCAGTATGTAACAAAGCTACTATGATGCATTATTGTTCAGTATGTAACAAAGCTACTATGATGCATTATTGTTCAGTATGTAACAAAGCTACTATGATGCATTATTGTTCAGTATGTAACAAAGCTACTATGATGCATTATTGTTCAGTATGTAACAAAGCTACTATGATGCATGCATTATTGTTCAGTATATAACAAAGCTACTATGATGCATGCATTATTGTTCAGTATATAACAAAGCTACTATGATGCATCCATTATTGTTCAGTATGTAACAAAGCTACTATGATGCATGCATTATTGTTCAGTATGTAACAAAGCTACTATGATGCATGCATTATTGTTCAGCATGTAACAAAGCTACTATGATGCATTATTGTTCAGTATGTAACAAAGCTACTATGATGCATGCATTATTGTTCAGCATGTAACAAAGCTACTATGATGCATTATTGTTCAGTATGTAACAAAGCTACTATGATGCATGCATTATTGTTCAGTATGTGACGAACAAGGTTACTACGATGCATTATTGTTTAGTTTATAATGAATAAGGCTACTATGATATATTATTGTTTACTGCTTACAAGATAATATGTTTAGAAAAAGGCGAGTTTAGCAGTATTAATAAACATTACTATTATGCACCATCTTTGTGAAGATAAAATATACAATGTATATATTCAGAGAGAAATAAAAATATTAAAGAGAATACCTACCAGAGAATTATATAGAATAAACTAGAAAATTCTCCAAGTGTAAAATATTGCACGAAAATAAGTTTTCATTGGAGCTTCTACAAATAATTTGTAACTTTCAGATATATTACTTTTTACATATAACGGCTAAGCCGTATATATATGATATACTAGCCTTTGTTTGAGATACATCTAAGATAATATTTGTATTGTTTCCGTTTTAACTGTTGAAGGTAGAGCTTAAAAGTGTAAAAAGTATATTTTACCGTGTTTACTATCATTTTACTTTGATTAACATTCTGTAAGTGTACTAGATATTATCACATAAGTATTGGACTTTTAAAACTGTTTGGGAAAATGACCAGTATTTAGTTTTATATAGTTACACAACTGTCTTCAGAAGTTTTTTTTTTATTAGAAGCCATCATAACTCATCGTATCAGTTAACGATGTCTCTTTGAAGGTAGATATCAGGAAATTGGCGAGTTTCTTGCTTTAATTGTACCCTTTAGTTTCCAAATAACAAAAACGCTATTGATGAGTATGTTACAGTCACAGAGAACGACAGAACTTTGGATTATATATATATAGCTTGGTGTTTTATAAAGAGTGATAACACTGATTTCTTGGTTGTTTAACTTGTTCAGTACAGCCATGTTCTCAAGGGTTAACGATTCTCTTGCCAGCTTTAAACTAGTATTAAATAGAAAACTGCGATGGAAATTTTTAGTGTAGTTTTTGCAATAATAATGTCATTAATATAAAAATACGATGAACCTTTTTATTACATTATTTGAAACAACACTAGCATTTAGAACGGAACGAGGAAGTATCTTTTAGTATATTGTTTGAAATAATACTAACACTAAGTGTGGAATAACAATTAACTTTCAGTATATTGTTTGAAATAATACTAACATTAAGTATGAAACAACAATTAACCTTTCAGTATATTGTTTGAAATAATACTAACATTAAGTATGGAATAACAATTAACCTTTCAGTATATTGTTTGAAATAATACTAATATTAAGTATGGAACTACAATTAAACTTTTAGTATATTGTTTGAAATAATACTAACATTAAGTACAGAACTACAATTAACTTTTAGTATATTGTTTGAAATAACACTAACATTAAGTGTGGAATAACAATTAACCTTTCAGTATATTGTTTGAAATAATACTAACATTAAGTATGAAACAACAATTAACCTTTCAGTATATTGTTTGAAATAATACTAACACTAAGTATGGAATAACAATTAACCTTTCAGTATATTGTTTGAAATAATACTAATATTAAGTATGGAACTACAATTAAACTTTTAGTATATTGTTTGAAATAATACTAACATTAAGTACAGAACTACAATTAACTTTTAGTATATTGTTTGAAATAATACTAACACTAAGTGTGGAATAACAATTAACTTTTAGTATATTGTTTGAAATAATACTAACATTAAGTATGAAACAACAATTAACCTTTCAGTATATTGTTTGAAATAATACTAACACTAAGTATGGAATAACAATTAACCTTTCAGTATATTGTTTGAAATAATACTAATATTAAGTATGGAACTACAATTAAACTTTTAGTATATTGTTTGAAATAATACTAACATTAAGTACAGAACTACAATTAACTTTTAGTATATTGTTTGAAATAACACTAACATTAAGTGTGGAATAACAATTAACCTTTCAGTATATTGTTTGAAATAATACTAACATTAAGTATGAAACAACAATTAACCTTTCAGTATATTGTTTGAAATAATACTAACATTAAGTATGGAATAACAATTAACCTTTCAGTATATTGTTTGAAATAATACTAATATTAAGTATGGAACCACAATTAACTTTTAGTATATTGTTTGAAATAATACTAACATTAAGTATGGAACTACAATTAACCTTTCAGTATATTGTTTGAAATAATACTAACATTAGGTGTGAAACAACAATTAACCTTTTAGTATATTGTTTGAAATAACACTAACATTAAGTATGGAATAACAATTAACCTTTCAGTATATTGTTTGAAATAATACTAATATTAAGTATGGAACCACAATTAACTTTTAGTATATTGTTTGAAATAACACTAACATTAAGTGTGGAATAACAATTAACCTTTCAGTATATTGTTTGAAATAACACTAACATTAAGTATGGAATAACAATTAACCTTTCAGTATATTGTTTGAAATAATACTAATATTAAGTACAGAACTACAATTAACTTTTAGTATATTGTTTGAAATAACACTAACATTAAGTGTGGAATAACAATTAACCTTTCAGTATATTGTTTGAAATAATACTAATATTAAGTATGGAATAACAATTAACCTTTCAGTATATTGTTTGAAATAACACTAACATTAAGTATGGAATAACAATTAACCTTTCAGTATATTGTTTGAAATAATACTAATATTAAGTATGGAACCACAATTAACTTTTAGTATATTGTTTGAAATAATACTAACATTAAGTATGGAACTACAATTAACCTTTCAGTATATTGTTTGAAATAATACTAACATTAGGTGTGAAACAGCAATTAACCTTTTAGTATATTGTTTGAAATAATACTAATATTAAGTATGGAATAACAATTAACCTTTCAGTATATTGTTTGAAATAACACTAACATTAAGTATGGAATAACAATTAACCTTTTAGTACATTGTTTGAAATTATACTAACATTAAGTATGGAACAAGAATGAACTTTTTAGTATATTGTTTGAAATAATACTAACATTAAGTATGGAATAACAATTAACCTTTTAGTATATTGTTTGAAATAATACTAACATTAAGTATGGAACAACAATTAACCTTTTAGTATATTGTTTGAAATAATACTAATATTAAGTATGGAACAACAATTAACCTTTTAGTATATTGTTTGAATACTTATATAACTTTTCGTAAAACATTACAATTACAAAGAAGTGAAATTACCGTATATTTCAAAGAATTTTCCAACCGTTTTATTTTAACAAAGTGAAAGCTTTACCCCTTTACTATGAATATACAAATTATGTTATGAACTCGATTACTCATACTGAGAATGTTGGGTTCTGACAATTAAACCGTCCATTCTGGTCATTCTGTTTATTACAAAGTATGTGGCGCATATATTGTTTGGATATTATATTGTATACGTATATGCCACGGGTATTAAGAATGATTACATGGATGTTACACTCTTGTCATGGTTCAGTTTGTAGAACACAACGGTTTTGACATGAGCGATAGCATTACAGTGAATATATGTTCCCCATAAGAAAGTAAAGTCGAAACGTTGAGCAAATAAAACAACTTGAAATATTCTCTGGAGTTTACGTTCATTTTCTTTTTTCCATAATTATGTGTAATATGTTCCAGTCAGCACAACGTAAAGTGAGATGTGTAAAAACCTCACAACCATGGAAACATTGCAATATTGTCTTCAATACGGAGATTTTATTATTTCCGTAGCAACATTGTTTGTAGTAACAATCTATATATATATATATATGTTTGTCAGACAAACTTCTCGCCCTTAAGACAAGAATAATATTGACTATAAATTGAATTCGTTAAGTTATTAATTTCAAATTTCTGGAGGTTGAAATTTAAATGTTTAATTAATAATATAAATTAATTATATGAAATTAAGTCCAAAAACTAACAGCGCTATCGAAGTATTCTAAATCTATACAGTTAATCAGTGGGGAATTGATAGGTTTTTATTGGTTCATTAACTATTTCACAAACAATATATAACAGTCAGAATAAGATACAAATCATGTGAAATAGCTCATTTAACCTTGAGTCAAAACAACTAATATGTGTGTCTTTCTTCTTATGACGATACAGAATCGGTCCACTAGTGGCAAACAATCGTTCAGTATTACACCTGAAAAACACAAACGAAAAAAAAAAGTCGTATGATATATATATATATTCAGGTATCTTGGTTTTGTTAAGTCTATTTTTATGGAACATTAATTGTTTATTTGAGCTTCACTAAGTAACAAAGACATGATGTTACCATATATTTAAAGTAAGGATATAACATCATTTAAATGTATAGAAGTTGGATGTGGTCAAGTGATTAGCATTCCAGGCTATGAATTCGAAAAAAATAAATAAAAATGTTATTTTGGGGGAGTGGGATGATGATAACATCTTACTATTCGATTAGCCTAAAAGTTGGCGGCTGATTTCGTTCATTAGCTGCCTTCACTTGAGTCTATTAATTTAAAATTAAAGATATCTAATGGTATTTGAGAGTTAAGATGGCGCAGTATGGTCTTTACTTAATACTAAATATGATAAGAACTAAATAAAAATAATTAAAAACTATTAATGATTTTATTCGTATTATTCTTTACAGCTCAAATGCGGGTATTCTTATAGCAATAACACATAAAAACATTTCGACTTTATTTGGTTTGCAATATGTTGCCACCAACGAAATTTTGCGCTTCAAACTAGTGCTTGTCACGAAAACACGCGATCAAAGTTTTTATTGACACGCTTCCGGCATCAATTGTCTGCATACACTTTTTATAAAGTTGAATAATAATCTAGTTAATTTCTCACAAATACCCGAATTTCACATGGATTTAACCCTTTCAGTTGTTGTTTTTTTTTAATTTCGCGCAAAGCTACTCGAGGGCTATCTGCACTAACCTTCCCTAATTTAGCAGTGTAAGACTAGCCGGAAGATAGCTAGTCATCACCACCCACCGCCAACTCTTGGGTACTTTTTCCAATGAATAGTGGGAATGATCGTCACATTATAACGCCCCCACGGCTAAAACGAAACCTTTAAGTGTGACTTTTATATTCTTAAAAGGAAAATGATATAAGTGTGTAAAAATGACCTGCCATAAATCCAAACGACAAAAGCGTCACGTTCAAAATACATTTAAAGAATATATCCAGTGGCAAACATTATAATTACGCAATTTCAACAAAATTCTGTAGGAAGAACGGAAACTCCCTTTAATTTTACAAAAACTTTATTCTCTATCATGGTTTTGACAGCTTGGATCTAAGGTTGTGTGGGTCCAGAGCCTATTAATTTTTGTGAACCTACCATCCCATCTAATTTTATATGGAATAGAATTATCAATTGGCCTCCATTAAGACCATGGGCCCTGGGGTTGAGTTCCCTCTAGCCCCTACCTAAATATGCCACTAAATATATGTTGGGATAAATATAACCAAACAGTACTTAAAAGGATAAAATTCCCGCTTTGAATGCCTTTGTTTGTCTAAATTGTAGTTTAAAATAAACACTTACAACTTATCAATATGATAAGACAACATTTTCTTTGTAACGACATTGCCCTCTCGACAATCTCACCTGATTTGAGGCCTCACTGCTGCTTCTGTGAACGATTCGCTTTCCCCTCAAGCCATAAAATGATCGAGCTCTTTTACTTTCATCAAAGAAAGGCATTCTGGAGTCTTGGCTGTCATAAGCGTGCCTAAAATAATCTAAATATCTCTCGATATCAGAGGTGTCCTTTTTTCCGCGAAGAGCATGGAACGATCGTTTTTCTTCTGCATCTTCATAGCTAATTTTTTTCCCTCTTAGACCAAAAAAGGTACTTCCTCTTTTTGCATCAAAATCCTTTTTCCCTCTTAAACCGAAAAAGGGACTTGTTCTCTTGTTGTCATAGTCTTCTTTTTTTCCTCTTAACCCAAAAAATGGGCTGCCTCTTTTGTCGTCAAATTCGCCCTTTTTCCCTCTTAAACCAAAGAAACCACTAGATCGTTTTTCATCGAAATCTTCTCTCTTTCCTCTTAAACCAAAGAAAGAACTTGATCGTTTTTCATCGAAATCTTCTTTTTTTCCTCTTAAACCAAAGAAAGCACTTGATCTTTTATCGTCAAAATCCTTTTTTCCTCTTAAGCCAAAGAAAGAACTTGATCTTTTATCGTCAAAATCCTTTTTTCCTCTTAAGCCAAAGAAAGGACTTGATCTTTTATTATTGAAACCTTCTTTCTTCCCTCTTAGGCCAAAAAAAGCACTTGATCTTTTGTCTTCAAAATCTTTTTTCCCTCTTAAGCCAAAGAAAGAACTTGATCTCTTATCGTCGAAATCTTCTTTTTTTCCTCTTAGACCAAAGAAAGGACTTGATCTTTTTGCATCGAAATCTTCTCTTTTTCCTCTTAAACCAAAGAAAGGACTTGATCTTTTAGCATCAAATTCATCCTTTTTTCCTCTGAGACCAAAAAATGGGCTCGTGCGCTTTAACTCTTGTTTCACACCCTGAGAAAGAAAAACAGGGTATCTCAAAGTAAGCTACAGTTCATGTTATCTAGATATTATAGCTTTTTTGGCTGTTAAAGACTCTAAAATATACGACTTTTTATATTTGCCTCTGAAATACGTAAACCCTTTATTATTCATTAGATATAATCCTCTCTGTTTATTTCTGTATATATTCTTCAAGACATGCGTCAATTGTTCTAAGATTCGTTACTTATACGTTGACTCTGCATTCGTGCCAAGTTTTCAAAGTGTTTTATGTAATTAAAATAGCTTCATTCTATATAGACTATTTTATTTATTCGACCTTTCAGTCTCTTGCAGTTCTAACTTTGTAAAAACTGTAACAGGTTTTTGAATATTTCAAAATAATTATCTGTAAACATAGTTAAAAATAATTCCTGTAGACACATGGGCTGAAAATAAGGATATTTCTTACCTCAAACTGTGCATCTTCTGGTGGTGGGATGGCTTGTCCTAAATTAAAGGTTTCTGGTGTGACAGTTAGAAACAACAGTAGTAGTAAAGTGGAGGTATTGGTGGGCCATATGGCTTTATGTATCGTTCCTTCAACCATTCTATTCAAAGAAGAAATCAAACATATATATGTATATATAATCTACGGAATACAAAACATCGATATTCACAGACAAATAGTTTAAAACGTAGAAATGTCAATTTCGAATTTTTGTCCCATCTGAAGAGCTAAATTTCTTCCTGCTAAATTTTAGCGTTCGGATTCGTCGACCGTCTAAACTAGCTTTGTTCGCTAATACGGTGTATTGGAGAGAAAATCCCTTTCAAAGAGAGCTCGCTTTGAATAGTGTAAGAAGAATCCAGTTTTATAAGTTATCGAACGTAGCAGATGTTTTGACTGAATGTTATTATTTTATACGATGTTTAAATTTCACTGTTTTTCTGAACAGTGACTGTTGAGTTGATTAAAAATATTTTATTTAATAATAACTTTGGTTTAATATCAACCTAGAAAAAAGTAACTTAATTAGAATCATCCTTTCCTGTCTTAATATAGGTTATTTATTTTACTATGAGACAGTAATATAAAGGTTTTATATAAGTTCATGAAACCGTGGCTTCTAATTCTTCACTTTCACACGTTTCATTTTTCTTTCTTTTTTAACTCTATTGAAACTTTGAAATAATAATAACAACGTTTTATTTGTCTAGCAGCAAATTATTTTATTTTTAAATTACCCTAACGTACACAAAGTTTTGAATGTTGTTGCGAGTAAACACGGGCTCTCCAGTGGCAAAATCGTAGTTGTTTTGAATTAAGCACAAAGCTACACAATGGGCTTTTAGCGTGTAATTCCGCAGACATACCGCTGAGCCACTGGGGGGCAGCCCAATCGTATGTCTGTGGACTTACAACGCTAGAATCTGGGTTTCGATACCCATGGTGAGAAGAGCACAGATAGCCCATTATGTAGTATTGTGTTTAATTACAAACAAACAACTAATTATTGAATTCTGTGATTTTATAAGCACAATGGAGAATCTGTTGAAGACAAACGGTTACCTGTTACGTTACAATCTGCGTTTCGATACCCGTGGTCGGCAGAGCACAGATAGCCCATTGTGTAGCTTTGTGCTTAATTACAAACACAGAAGAAATTACTGAAACGTGCGACTTTATAAACACAAGGAAAATCCGATGAAGGCCTACAGTTATCTATTACTTCGATTCAGTCTTTGTAAACATCAAGGATAAACATGCAGTTGGCCATGCCATTAACAGTCAAAAGTTGGTGTTACAGCATGCTATCTATAGTAATAATTCCCAGTGCACATCATCATACGGAATACGATTATCAAAGAGGTTATTCATTTGGTTCTTTAAATCCGTGGTTTAAACCTACAGGGCTCGGCATGGTTAGGTGTTTAAGGCACTCGACTGGCAATCCGAGGATCGCGGGTTTAAGCCCCTATCACACCAAACATGCTCACCCTTTCAGCGGTGGGGACGTTATAACGTGACGGTAAATCCTACTATTTGTTAGTAAAAGAGTAGCCCAAGAGTTGACGATGGGTGGTGATGACTAGCTGTCGTGGGGACGTTATAATATGACGGTGAATCCTACTATTTGTTAGTAAAAGAGTAGCCCAAGAGTTGACGGTGGGTGGTGATGACTTACACTGCTAACTTAGGGATGGCTAGCGCAAATTGCTCTCGTGTAGCTTTGCGCAACATTCCAAACACAAACAACTAAAACTACAGACTTCTCAACACCCAAAGGTTTACATTTTAATTTTTGTAGCTGTTCAGTTGGACAGGATTTTGTTTCATTTAGTTTGAAGAAAGAGAAATCAGAAAGCACACTTTCACTTACTGTATGTCTCTATTTTGTAATTTATTTGATACAATAAATAAGAAGTCTTCTGAGGTTCACATTATTGTCCTACACATAAGGCTTAACTCTTCTTGTGTAAGGTGTGTTTTTTGCTAAAACGTTATTCAAAATCTTTCGAATATTTCATTTCGTATCCAATCTATTTTCATTTCAAATTAGCTGTTAAAAATGTTAGAGCTAAACACCTTAACGCACTCTACACATTTGCTAAGACTTTAGTACGAATGTGAATCATCGTTATGTCAATATCAATAGGTATATTTTAAGAGGCGTGTTTCAGATTAAGATATTAAAAGCAAATCAAACCACTGGATACACTGCTGTAAAAGATCTGGTGTTGCGACTAATGTCGCGTGTTTAACAATTCGTTACAATGTATTTTAAGTCAGTATATTACAAAGCGAAAAAAAAACGTTTTAGTTTGACACCTCGTAGGTAGCGTTAAGGACGGATGAGTGTGTAATAGAACGAACGATAACAAACTTATTGCAAACTGTTGCAAAAGTTGAGGCTAGAGTATATGTGTGAGTACCACACACGCTGAACATAAAAACAAACCTATGAACAAGTGCTAAACGAACTGTGGCTGAAACTGACATGTGTTTGTGTCATAGAGGCTGAGGAAGAAATAAGTCTATCAAATAGGTTGAAACTAGAATTGATGGAAGAGTACCATTCAAGCTGAACCTAAAACAAACCTATGAGAAAGTACATATGATGTAAATCATATATGAAATATATACATAAAAGTTCTTATCTGCTTGCCTTCTAGACATGCTCGTGATGAACAAAGGGATAAAAATTGAAGTTAATAGAGAGAGAAGCGGCTGTAAAATCGAAGGACAAGTTTGAGACTGCATATACTTCATCGAATCCCCAAACAAAGTGACCGTGCCAGTTTTTAATCTGAAGTTAAGCCCCAAAGAAATGTCTATTTATTTATTCGTACAGTAACTTTTAATGCAGTTTTCAGTCATACCATTTCGGAAGTAACCAGAAAAACTCCGGATATAAGGAATTGCCTCAAGCCAATCGAGTGTTCGTGAAAACAGCCAGTTTCTAAAACATTCCGCTCTTCGAGTCACCAGATTTGAGATCGTGTAACTGTATTGGCATTTTAAACCTTATGCGACACTTGGGCCAAACGGCTAGGCCAGACACTCCCTTGTATTTAAGTATTGACTCATCTGATTTAGAATTGCTGATAACAGGGGAGAAGGATACCCAGAATCTTCGCCTATTGCAAATTTTCTTGTTGAAAATTAGAATTGGCTGTTAACATTATAAGAACCTCGCAGTTGAAAGTGTAAGGAGTGATCAGTGGCGTATCAACAGCTCGAATTTCGGACCTTCGGTTCACAACTCAAGACACTAAACAGTAGGCCGCGTTCGACACCATCATTTCAATATCCTATGTATATTCATGCATGAATGTGATGGTGAAAAATAGAACCTGCTTGCTTTTTAAAATGTACTTTTAGCGGAAATTTAACAGCATAAATTGTGATAACAATAGATTAAGTATAATAAAATAATAATAATGACCTATCATGTTATATCTAAGTACTAATTAATTCAAAAAAATCAAACATATTTATAGTAGTGGATAAAAACTAAATTTTTGTTTTTTAGCTGCCTGGCATTCGAGCTTCCTTAAACAATAATTTCATCATGTCTTTTATCAAATCCTCGGCGTTATCTTTTAAACCAGTTCCTTGGCTAGAATAGCGCCCGCGTTGCGCTAAACATGCTCGCCCTCCCAGCCGTGGGGGCGTATAATGTGACGGTCAATCCCACTTTTCGTTGGTAAAAGAGTAGCCCAAGAGTTGGCGGTGGGTGGTGATGACTAGCTGCCTTCCATCTAGTCTTACACTGCTAAATTAGGGACGGCTGGCACAGATAGCCCTCGAGTAGCTTTGTGCGAAATTCCAAAACAAACAAACAAACAAACCTTGGCTAGAATACGGAAAGAAAGCAATGGATACATTTCGACAACATAAAATCTTATGACCCTTTTCTTGAATTATGGAGAAAGGTTTATTGTTTATTGTTTCTATCAATATTTTGTAAGTGATTTAAGCAATGCAGCGTATTTGAATTTAGTGTTTTTTCTTTAAATATTTACAGCACCGCCCTCTCATGGGAACTTTAAGAAATATTATGGAAAAAATTGTGATGATGGATTTATCCAGTGGCTTTATTTGGACATACTGAGCTTTTACTGAGTTTTTCTCCAGGTCAAATTGTTGCCAAAAGCAGACGAAGAAGGAGAAATAGTCTATTATAAGACATTTCAAAATACTTTAACAATACTGCGTGAACTCCACGTGGAAGATGAAATACAATAACCAAAGCCTTTTCTTTTCCGATCAAAACAAATAGTTTTTTAAAATCTTGTCACACGTGGTGTGAAATTGGGAAATGGAATGCGACTTTTGTTGCTTTAGTAGCAAGTAGATCTAACTTTCCATCTGGTTTTTATTTCATTATTGGTAACTGTTTAACTCCTCATGCATAAACGATGCGTATATATACTGAACTCTGATCTCCTTACTTGATAAATTATGCAACAGATACTTTTGTTTCCTACGGGTAAGAAACCTGAATGATTGAGAGCAAATAGGTATTAGAACCTCAAATCGATACGCATGGAGAAAAATAACGATAAGAAAAGCAAATCTCTAACTACGACTGTTATAGCACTGAGTTACGATTGGCTGCATAATATGTTGTAACCACATCGCGTGCGTTTATTAAACCAAACAGTTCAACCAGCTCCCGATGCTAAGTCATGAAATGTATCTAACTCATGTGCTAATTGACACAAGAAAAGTAGAAAACTCTGTGTGTTTTCTTATAGCGAAGCCACATTAAGCTATCTGCTGAGTCCCCCGAGGGGAATCGAAGCCCTGATTTTAGCGTTGTAAATCTGTAGACTTATCGCTGTACCAGTGGGAGATAGAAAACTCTTGTCTTTTATTAATGGAGGTCAGTTACAAATTAAATTATTAGATTACTCGATAACTTTCAAGTACAAATACACTTTATTTTACTTCAGAGTTCTCAACAAGAATAACAAATTTAAAATATTTCTAAGTTTTAAAAATAATATAGACACGCAAACAGTTAAGCTACGAAAAGAAAGGCCAAAAAGTAAGATTGTTCGTATACTTCCACAGGCCCCGGCATGGCCAGGTGGTTAATGCGCTCGATTTCTAATCTGAGAGTCGTAGGTTCAAATCCCCACCATACCAAATATGTTAGCCCTTTCAGCCGTTGGGGCATTATAATGTGACGTTCAATCCCACTATTAGTTGGTAAAAGAGTAACCCAAGAGTTGGCGGTTGGTGGTGATGAGGGGCTACTTTCCCCCTGGTCTTACATTGCTAAGTTAGGGATGGCTAGCGCAGATAGCCCTCGTGAACCTTTGCGCGAAATAAAAACAATAACATACATTTCCGCAGTTTCTCTGCTCCATTTCCAATATCTTAGAATTATCTGGAACATGAAAGCTCGAACAATTTAATTTTCGATCAGTCTGGTTCCCAATTAATTCAAATAACTGTGGCCGTCAGAACGGTTTTTTTATCGTGTGCAAAACAAGATGCATCAAAACTTGTAAAATATTTTATAACTATTAAAACCTGGTTTAAAACAAGATAAAAAATTCTTGCAAATTGCAAAACCCTTAAAGATCTTTTGAGCGATGTAAAAAATAAATGTTTTTTTTTCAAAAATACAGAGAGCAAAGAA
The DNA here is from genome assembly GCA_011833715.1 of Carcinoscorpius rotundicauda. NCBI lineage: Eukaryota > Metazoa > Arthropoda > Merostomata > Xiphosura > Limulidae > Carcinoscorpius > Carcinoscorpius rotundicauda. The sequence continues at coordinate 41,626,004 of CM022404.1, forward strand.
TAACGTGTATAATAAAACGTAAAACAGTATTTGTTTAACAGCAAGGCCACACTGGACTATCCGATGTGGGACTCGAACCTCGGATTTAAGCGTTATACCTCTGTAGACTTATTGCTTTTCCGGAAATGCTTCATGCATTTATAAGGCCGATTTAACGCAGCGTTATTAACAAACTACTGAAAGCTTTAGTGTACAAATAGGCCACATCAGAACCATGACTTAAGGAACACAAAACCTGGTGGAAATGAAACAAACACAAAAGATTTAGTTTGTTTTTTTAGCAAAATGAAACTTTCCTTATCGAGGAAATGGTGGTCAAAATTGAGCACAGTGGTCAGTTTTGAGTTTAGGATGTCTTAAAAAAATCGACAATTGTTTTAGTTGAGATAAATTATATAACGGCACCTTCAAATAAAAAATAAAACAAAAAACTTTTATTTGAACCAGGAGTTAATAAACCGGATCTATCGGGACATTGGCTACTGAATTTTAGGTGAATAAATTATCAACCATATTGAACAAGATGGAAATTTAAAGTGAAGGGATCAAAATGATAGAAATTTTGTTCAGTACTAAAGGTAATTTAAACTGTTAAAATTCGAACCAACTAAACCTGGACCGATCAAAGAAATTTACACATTAAGATAGAGGACGGAACAGCAATAATCTTCGACATTCTAAAACTTTCCTTGGTAGGATTTGGACCACAGAAATTTATGTTGCCAGGATACGAATAAATAAACCGGAATCATTAGGCTATTAATGAGGTGCTATGTTTCTTTTTTCAGTTGGTACTAGCCATATAATTATCTTCTATTATGCCTAATTATATAGCACACAGAAGCTATGTCTGAAAAAAAAATTAAAATAAAAAAATACGGAATTATCCCGAATAAACACGCCCCCCCAGTGGCTCAGCGGTATGTCTGCGGACTTACACGCTAAAATCCGGGTTTCGATACCCGTGGTGGGCAGAGCACAGATAGCCCATTGTGTTGCTTTGTGCTTAATTCAAAATAAATCAAAATATAGCCTGGCATGGCCGAGCGCGTTAAGGCGTGCACTTGTAATCCGAGGGTCGCGGGTTCGCGCCCGCGTCGCGCTAAACATGCTCGCCCTCCCAGCCGTGGGGGTGTATAATGTGACGGTCAATCCCACTATTCGTTGATAAAAGAGTAGCCCAAGAGTTGGTGGTGGGTGGTGATGACTAGCTGCCTTCCCTCTAGTCTTACACTGCTAAATTAGGGACGGCTAGCACAGATAGCCCTCGAGTAGCTTTGTGTGAAATTCCAAAACAAACAAACAAACCCGAATAAACTGATCATGTTTATAAAACATCGTCACGTTAACATGTATTTTTAACTGCAAAATAAATCACACATTTTCTCTGTTATCGTGGAAAAATGTGTATCTAACAAGTGTGACAGATAAAGTGTGGTAGCATTTAGTATCGGTTTCGCTGGAAATCACCATGACAGATTTTTTTTCGACACGTGGAGGCTTACTTCATGAACCATGAAGAACGTGCAGTCTCTCTTGTCTCTTTAGTGACACTTGTAACGTTTCAACTCAGTGACTGCATGCACTGTCTTCGTGAACACGTCACTTATCAGCTTTCAAACTGACCAATAGAGATTAAGACGATTACTGAACTGTATTAGACGTCACAGTAGGTGAGTTTTGCAGGGCAAGATAATGCTGTTATGTTAAGACTACGCCTACCAGAAAATAAATAAAAGTGAAGGTAAGAAGCAAGCCTATTAATTTGAAGATCTGAAATCTCTGCGTCCAAAATCTGAGGGTCGCGGGTTCGAATCCCCGTCACACAAAAGCATGCTCGTCCTTTCAGCCGTGGGGGCGTTATTATGTTACGATCAATCCCACTATTCGTTGGTAAAAGAGTAGCCCAACAGTTGGCGGTGATGACTAGCTACTTTCCCGCTTGTCCTACACTGCTAAATTGGAAACGATTAGCGTGAAATTCGAAAAAGAAACACACTTTCTGCATAGAGACTAAGACTATTGATCTAGAAGAATTCTGAAAGTAATAAATTATAATTACACGGAAAGTACCCTCCCAAATGACTCCCATTTATGTGTCGCACGATACACAATTTTATGTTCCACAAGAATAACAAAACCTTAATGAGTATCTTACAATAACATGGACTGACATATTTAATTAAAACTGCTGAGTAAAAATAATAATAATTATGACATTTATCTTTACCAGTCCAGAACTACATTATTTTTATTTACATATTAATGATTCGTACCAATTCACCTAATTAACAAGCTGGGATTATTAGAATAATTAAGGAAAGAATGTTTTGAGCGAACAGGACCACTGCTCGTGATTAGATTAGTTTGTTTAAAACGTACGAAACCGTTTCGAAAGTTAGCTGGGAATAAAGGAAGTCGTTAGGACAACAGCAGCGACCTGCTGTGTTAATTAACGCTTTTGTAATTATTATTCCTTTTATTGATTGAAGATATACAAGTAACGTTCCAAGATAGGTTGAAACTTAACTTTCATTGTAGAAACGTCTCTCCAACCACGTGATGTAGATGCCCTATCAGCATGCCCATACCTCGTTACGTAAACTTAACCGCTGTCAAGAGAAGCGTTGCTTTAACACCCAAGAGACGTGATGAAAAATGTGAATAATTGTTTATCTCAGATTATAGCTTCAAAAGATGCTATTGTACTTTTCGTTTATTTTGAAGATAACCACTATATTTCTTGCACGAATGATTTACGTATAGTACAAAAACAAAAGACGAAGAAAATCTACACAATCGTTAAAATTAGATATGATAGTACAAAATGACCTTTATATATGAAAGGTGTTACATATTAAAATTTATTTCGGACGGCAAGCCTCTAATTTATAATGTTACGTATTACGATTTCAAATAACCTGAACTGAGTTAAATTTTAATTGGGATTTGGAAACTAATTATATGTCGATGACTATCACACCTATTATATTTACCAACAAGGTTGATACACACAGTTTCCTTTCTTGGCCAAGATATATTTTAATATGCAAACAGTAATAGAATCTATAATAACGTTTATTACAAATAATGATTTATATACAAAAGTTTTACAAATCTGGTCTGGAATTGAATATTTTATTGACGATTCTCGATGAGCGAATTGATTTGGAGTTTATATTGTTATACTTTGCTTAATGGCTAGCTAGCTAGCTTTCTATTCTTGGCTGACCTCACTCCGTTTACGAGCTTACTTTCTCCTCACTGAGATATCTAATGCGATCTTAGAAATACTAATGTCCGAAGTTGCTTTTCTGAAGTTAAACAGTTTATATTGTTCGAAATCAATAAATGTTCTTGGTCGAATATCTGTAGAATCCTGACTAATTCCAAGGATCGCGGGTCCGAATCCCTGTCACACCAAACATCCTCGCCCTTTCAGCAGTGGGGGCGTTATAAAGTTACTGTCAATCTCACTATTCCTTGGTAAAAGAGTAGCCCAAGAATTGGCGGTGGGTGATGACGACTATTTGCCTTCCCTCTAGTCTTACACTGCTAAATTAGGGACGACTAGCGCAGATAGCCCTCGAGCAGCTTTATGTGAAATTCAAAACAAACAAATTCTGACTGATGAGCGTTTATCACAGTAATATTTTCCGAGATTTATAGTATACTAACAATATAAAATTGTATCATGGCGCTTCGGTGTATAAACTTCAGGTGAGGTCCTTGAAAGGTCAATTAGCAACAATATTATACTTATTTGCTTAGTTCATTTTTTATTCTTACACTCGAGAATCTTCTACAAATTTAGGGAATATGCAGAAATTCGCAACGTACGCTTATCTATATAAGTTACACGCATTTCTAAATATGTATTAAACTGAAACAAACATAGATATTAAAATAAATTTATAATAATAAATCCATCACAAAGGTAATATAAAGCATTGGGCTGCTTGGTAAATTAGCAGTGAAGGTCGGATTTCGATACCCACTGTGGGAAAAGCATATATAGCCAATTATTAAGGTATTTGCTTAATAAGAAACAAAGTCAGAGCAAGACCAAAGTAATCGTTGACTATATATAAGCAAAGTTAGGTTTCTTGTCGAAGTAGCGCACTAAAATCATGATATAGGGAACACGTAATGATCGCATTATATAGAGAAGGAAACACCTTTTATTAGTAGTACGAACAGGTCTAACGAATCAATTTCAAATCTACTTAATTTATTTGGATTGTGGTTGGTCCACATGAGAAGAAACAAAAAAGGGGTATAGTAATTTACTAAAGTAATTTCGATAAACAAAGTTTCATTTGGACTTTAAAAAAAGCTTAGGTTAGGTTGATAAAATTATACCTATATGAAACAGACTTTATTTTCATAACTCAATTCGAGATGGACAGTTAGTCGTTTCACTCTCATAGCATCCCGATCGGTCAGAGACAAAGACAAGTGTAAAGAATTATGATGCCAAAATCCGTTGTTCGATTCACTACGATGGACAGACTGTCCACGAAAATCAGCTTTCTTTTAGTTATCTAGTCAAGAAGAAGATACTAAACGCATGGGGATTTTTAAACCAATGATTAAACGGTTTAAAAATCTTTTCGTTTTAAAACAAATTCAAAACTTTAAGTTTTGTTTGCGTAAATAAAATATGACTGAACTAATTCTTCACATTATGCTTTAGGTATTTCAATTTATAAGTGTGTAGTATATTAGAAGCGCATAACTTTCAATCTTTTTACAACAAATGATACTGTAATATTAAGATTTTCCTAGAACGAAACTGTTACTGATTCGAATGATTGTCTACCAATTTCTTAAAATATTTTCAAATTCATCATAGCCCCATTAATTTTGTGACTAAATCTAACTTAGCCTGTTCTAAACCAGGCTGGACTTTATTGAACTTACTTAAAGAAGATCCTGGAACAGTGCCTTTGTTATGAAAATAATGGACTTCGAAGTACAAGATAGATTGAAGATCAAGATGTTGTTTCATGAAAGAAGAAGGAGCCACACTAAATACGTAGATTATCATCATGCATGTTGTAAACATGGAGACCAGCAGCGGATGTAGACGGAGAACTTGCCCTTTTACCTCTTTCTTCAGAATTAATAGTCTTACAAATAAAAATCCTGTATTCGTACGCAGCGAAACCTCAAAGACTAAACTCCAGACGACATGCATACATATGTAGTTTTTGTTTACTAACTGTATTTCGCGCAAAGCCATTTGAGGACTATATGTTTAAGCTATCCCTAATTTTTGAATGATAAACTAGAGAAGATAAAGTTAGTCAACGCCAACCACCACCAACTTTGGAAAAAAATTTACCCTGGTGTTTAGAATACTCAATTGACATTTACTCAAGGTTCTTAACGTGCTTGTTGTATTTGCCCTGAAAACCAATCTCTCTAGTTATTGGTAAAGAGTAGCCCAAGAATTGGCGGTGGGTGATGTTGGCTAGTTGCCTTCCCTTTAGTGTTACGCTTCAAATTTGGATTAGCTAGTGCATATAGCCCCCAGGTAGCTTTTTGCGAAATTCAAACTACTAATCAAATAAATACTTTGTATTTTGCGCAAAGTTACTCGAGAGCTATGCCCCCCAGTGCCACAGTAGTATGTCTTCAGTGTACCAATGCTAGAAACATGGCTTAAATACCCATGATGGGCAGAGCACAGATAGCTCATTGAATAGCTTTGTGTTTAATTTCAAAAAACAAACAAACAATCGACGGCTATTTGCCCTAGCTAATTCTGAAGCGATCAACTAGAGGAAAGACGATACCGACTGTTAATTCTTGAGATACACTTGTTAGACCATACTGTAGAACTGGAGCGTGGTTTTGTCTGGAAAGAGGCGGGTGGGAAAAGTGAGAGGCGATCACGGAACTTTAAATTCACAGTGGCTAGCAACCAGGTCATTCCCAAATCGGCCCGGCATGGCCAAGAGTGTTAGGGCGTGCGACTCGTAATCTGAGGGTCACGGGTTCGCATCCTCGTCACACCAAACATGCTCGCCCTTTCAGCCGTGGGAGCGTTACAATGTACGATCAATCCCACTATTCGTTGGTAAAAGAGTAGCCCAAGAGTTGGCGGTGGATGGTGATGACTAGGTGCCTTCCCTCTAGTTTTACAGTACTAAATTAGGGACGGCTAGCACAGATAGCCCTCGAGTAGCTTTGTGCGAAATTCAAAAACAAACAAACATTCCCAACTCCAAATATATATATATATACAAGTTATTAAGTTCAAAATTGTTATTAATATATTTAACCTAGTTATTTATTTATTCCAATTCAAGTAAAGGCAGCTTACATTTGAAATAAGATCTTCTTCAAAGTCGAAAAGCTTTTTAAGAATAATAAATACCAATTGATATTTCAAAGAAACACACTTTAAATACAATTAGAACAGCGACATTGTGCATTAGTTTTCCTTGAAAACGTTAGCGATAATCGCCGTATCGTCTCTATTCACTGTGTGAAAATATAAAAATATCTTGGAATCTTTGTGTCAAGAAATGTGTATTTCACTCAACAGGATCAAAGAGATCTAAGTAGTGTAATGAAGTAAGCCGTTTCGCAGTTGGAACTCTACAAACCATCATAGAAGTAGCTTCAAAATTAAGACAATTTTAAGTATTAAACTTCAAAAGAAAAATGTTTATGGTCATATTCTCAACGAGGAAGAAAATCCAATAAACAGACGCATTCCATTAAGAATTTCAAATGATAAACAAAAAGCTTATGCTGAAAATCCATTAGGAGTCTGCTTATAGAAACACAGAATCTTCTGACTAAATAAACAAGAGGATTATTCAGATTTGCAAGTAGAGTAATTGGAAATAGGGTGATTTTTACTTCAATATGTCATTTTTTTCCAATGCTGCAGTGAAATGTTATGACGTTACAGTTGAATGTTGTCCAATTTCATTAATAGTCGAGTCTGTAAAAAAAGATTTGTATCTTGTAAATAAACATGTATCGTTTTTGTTTAAAAAAAAATTTAATTGCTATATTGAGTATGGTTTGTAACTACTGGTTCTCCACTTTCATCTTAATGGCCATATCGAGTATGGTCTATAACTACTGGTTCTCCACTTTCATCTTAATGGCCATAATGAGTATGGTTTGTAACTACTGGTTCTCCACTTTCATCTTAATGGCCATAATGAGTATGGTTTGTAACTACTGGTTTTCCACTTTCATCTTAATGGCCATATCGAGTATGGTCTATAACTACTGGTTCTCCACTTTCATCTTAATGGCCATAATGAGTATGGTTTGTAACTACTGGTTCTCCACTTTCATCTTAATGGCCATATCGAGTATGGTCTATAACTACTGGTTCTCCACTTTCATCTTAATGGCCATAATGAGTATGGTTTGTAACTACTGGTTCTCCACTTTCATCTTAATGGCCATATAGAGTATGATCTATAACTACTGGTTCTCCACTTTCATCTTAATGGCCATATAGAGTATGATCTATAACTACTGGTTCTCCACTTTCATCTTAATGGCCATATTGAGTATGGTTTGTAACTACTGGTTCTCCACTTTCATCTTAATAGCCATATTGAGTATGGTTTGTAACTACTGGTCCCCTCCCAATCTCAATGGCTATATTGAGAGTGGTTTGTAATATCTAGGCCTCCACTTTTGTTTTAGATTGACACTTTTATTAGAGCTTTAGGTAAAATAATAATGTTTTATCTTTTTCTCCAAAATTGAGCATGAAATTGAAAATCAAAAACTTTACATGAACTTAAGAAATATGGCGAAGTGAAAGTTAAAGAACTCGCTGGAAGAAAACCTTATGAATGAAGTTTTTGAACCTTTTCTTCACCAATATTTTCAAGATTTTACTCAAGTTAAAGAACATCAGTACAGACAATCCCTAAAAGGGACAAAACAACAGAGATGATTGAAAAAAACCCACAAAGGAACCGTGAGAACAAAATCACCTGAACGTAAACTGTTTTAATACTTTTGTTCACTGGAAATGTTCTCACACGTACCTAACGTTTCTCTTAACAAATGTAGCAATGTTCACATCCAAACACGACACGGCACTTTTTGGTTTGGGTGTGAAAGTTTTTTTTTCACTCTTTCTGTGTGAACGTTTTATTCTCTGCTTCCCTCTTCAACAAGAGAATAAAACAATATCATTCTTAACTCGTTTCTCAATAAACTTTAAAAATGTGGAAACTGATAGGAATTTTCTCGTGTAGAGAAAGAGACCTTAACATAAATTCTTTGTACGTAGAAGAGACATTGGTAACAAGGAGGACAGACTTGGGATATCAACATAAACTGTTAAGAAGTATATTGTAAAAGGTACAGCGTTATAAATAAAGATGAATACTGCTAGTAAAGCACAGCATATTAGTTCGTTTACTTACCTTAGTATCAGTTTCATTGCTTGACTGTCGACAGGAGTTCGCTGTCTGTCGTTTTCTTCGAACTTAATAAGGTCTTCCTTAACTTTTATCTTCACCGTCTACTACACTGTCATACTACAGTTTTGACGTCAGCAAGCATAAGTTATGTGTCACGTGATTATTAATGTGTGTTTCCACCAATGGTAAAGCTATCACGTCATGAATGATGTTTCTTTCTCGGGCCACACAGAGTGCAGAAGTTTCTTCAACTAAGAGGAACAGCGAATCAATAGATAGCTTTTAGTTATCTTTCTCACACATGTTCTGCACCCACACACTTCATTATAACTTCAATTGAAAATGAAATCCTATAATAAGTTTTTGGAGAATTATTGCTAATTGTTTAAAAGTACTTTTTAAACTTTTTGGTGTGTATCCATGGTTAGGAGACCTACGAAGTGAAGTCAGTGTTTAGACTTCGTTATTCTTCTGATGTTTAGTGGAAATTTTAGATTTAACGCAAATTTAAGCGAAAGGTCAGAAGACTTCTCACTTCATTCAACATCCTCAGAAACTTGTATTTTGAACTGGTGCCTCCTGACCCAACGTTTGAAATTATTTTCAAAACTGACGAAGTGACATCACTTCTACTTCTTTGGTAAAGTTCAGATTTATGTAAAACTTACCTCCTTGTTCATCCAGTGGATTCTGTGTTAATACTAGAAACAGGTAATCAATCAGAACTATACATTTTTATCGATTTCTAACAAGAGAAACAAAACAGGCTTTATGCAGAAAGCACTTAAATTCTAGTTTTGATGAAGCCGACCAACAGTGAAAAGAACTATTCTGGAAGGAAGTGAAATTCACCAATTCGTTAAAGAAACAAACAGGTAAAACGAAAATATTTCCTTTTAACAATGAATTATACAAAATTCTGAGAAATGTCAGTAATGTTCTAGCGCCGTATACTAACATAAAGTCGAGGTTTCGGTGATCTAATGCTTTCAAGCCCCTTTATTGTTATTATATTTAATTTTACTCTGTGTGTAAATTACTATTTTTTTATTAGCTAGAACTTACTATGAGTAAACACTACTATACAATTTAGTTACTAAAGTGTATTACTTTTGTAAGAAGTTGGTCAATGGTATTTAAATTCCATTTTATCTCATTTTTTTATTACTGTGCTATGTTTGTTTGTGAATTTCGCGCAAAGCTACACGAGGGCTATTTGCGCTAGCTGTTCCTAATTTAGCCGTGTAAGACTAGAGGGAAAGTAGTTAGTCATTACCACCTAACGCCAACACTTAGGCTACCCTTTAATCAACGAATAGTGGAATTGGCTGTAACATTATAACGCCCCCACGGCTGAAAGGGCGGCACGTTTGGTATGACTGGGATTCGAACCCGCGACCCTCGGATTGCAAGTCGAGTGCCTTAACCACCTGGCCATGTCGGCCCATAAAATACCTTCTTGAGAACGGAATAGCTATTGAAATTGAAAAGTGGGACACTCTTAGACATGATAAATTAGTTCATTAAAGCCCAGTGGTTCTAGGTGAGGGTCACTTTCCACTTCAATTTCTACTTCATTAGAATAATTCTTACTTCATAAAACAATATGCTACCCTTAAACTCTATGTAAATGAAACTTGAAATGTTACACATGATTGGAATATTTTGCGTGATTTATAAATTGTGTATAACAGACATAGGATAATTTTTACGCACGTGTCTCTTGGTGTTCAAGAAATCTGCAGTTCCTCAGAAAATTTTAAAATGAACACCAAAATTTGTTTTTAAAAATCTAAATTATATAAAATTATCATTAATGTGTAACGAGCTCTGGATAACACATCCTAAGTTTTGAATAAGAAAGTTTTGATTATAACATGTCTATAGAATAATAGTTAATCAGTGTTAATACTCACTACACGATGAGAGATGTGAAATCCAGCAAGTATTATGCACGTATTATTTATATTACAGACAATTTTGTATCTTGCGAATCAGAGGTCTCTAGTTTGTAGATGAGGTAAAAGCGCTATGACACTACGTCTTGTCTACGGTGAGGTGAGTATGTGATAGTGACGAAATACTATTTTACAATAACAATGAAAACGAACAAAGAAACCATAAAGTTTCTCGCGTGTTTCAATTGGTTGTGGTTTGTGCACTAGAAAACCGGGCTTACTGACAATGTTAATTTGTTAGTTTTCATAAGATCATATGCTAAAACATTAAAATGACAGAAAGCACATTAATACAAATATATTACACCACTTGATAAAGTTAATGGCTAAACGTCTTTTTTTCTTCTTTTCTGGTTTGGCTTATTTTGAATTTCTCGCAAAGCTATACGAGAGCGACCTGCGCTAGCCGTCCCTAATTAACAGTGGTTAAGACACGGGACTCGTAATCCGTAGGTCACTGGTTCGAATCTCCCTCACATCAAACATGCTCGCCCTTTCACGTTATAATTTGACGGTCAATCCCACTATTCGTTGGTAAAAGAGTAACCCAAGAGTTGGCAATGGGTTATAATGGCTAGCTGCCTTCCCTTGAGTCGTACACTACAAAATTAGGAACTGCTAGCGCAGATAGCCCTCGTGTAGTTTTGCTAAAAGTTCAAAATACACCAAACAAAACTAAGATTATGATATTTGGGATTTTATGAAATTAAAATATTGTAAAAATTGGCAATCAAACATAAATATATTATGTTTTATGTTAATATACAAGACTGGAGAAAAAACACGACTTTACTTTCGACGAAAAGGATTTAACAACATACTCTAATGATTCAAAATAAAAAATAAAACGTTTAAAGTTTATTTAAGTACACAGCAGAATTTGAGCAAACCAGTTGCTAACCTTTCACCACTAGATTAAATTTAATCGTGTTTTAATTTGCGATTTCGTGAAATTCATTCAGTTGTTTGTTTTCACGTTATGGCGTGACTGTTCTGAGCTCGAGTCCTTTAAATACGTGACACACAATTTGGGGTGTAAACCTGCCTGTACAAGACTACTTTTCGTCAAACACCAGTCATTACCTGTCGCAGTAGGCCTATCGAGTGATATGAATGATTTCAAGATCTTCCCTGCAGTAATTGGTGTAGTGAATTAATATTAAGACACGCAAGAGCTCAGATTGTCTTACTCTGTAACCTGTTTCAATCAATCTTAGTCAGATCGGGGAAGAATCTCTCGAGATTTCTACTAAACAACCACACTCTGGTGATTGTACTGAAGATAAGTTACCATATCAATGATGTATACCGCTGATGGTTCTTACTTTCCGTATTGAATACGACAGACGTTTGGTTTGGGTTGGTTTGGTTTTTTGGAATTTCGCACAAAGCTACTCGAGGGCTATCTGTGCTAGCCGTCCCTAATTTAGCAGTGTAAGACTAGAGGGAAGGCAGCTAGTCATCACCACCCACCGCCAACTCTTGGCCTACTCTTTTACAAACGAATAGTGGGATTGACCGTCACATTATACACCCCCATGGCTGGGAGGGCGAGCATGTTTAGCGCGACGCGGGCGCGAACCCGCGACCCTCGGATTACGAGTGCACGCCTTAACGAGCTCGGCCATGCCAGGCCACGACAGACGTATTATTTAACAAAAGATACGACGACAACTATCACCACTGACATTTTAAAACTATTATTTTTTTCATGTTAACTCACAGTTTATTTCAGGGAAACGTAAGATTTAAGTTTAAATGTTATATGTTTAGTTTTAGAGAACAGATATAATCTCATTATATACAACTTGAGTAAGCCATTACGTACGTTCACCTATCAGTTTTCTTACCATTTGTTTTACAATTTTAAAGGAAAAACAGTGTAGTCAGAAGTAAGTATTTTAATGATAGATGTAATTACTACTATTTATATGTGTTCGTTATTATAGCAAAGCCACATTAGGCTATCTGCTGAGTCCATCGAGGGGAAATCGAGCCCCTGATCTTAGCGTTGTAAATCTGTAAACTTACCGCTGTACTAGCAGAGTGCGTACTATTTATATAGTAAGTGCCTGATACAAGTCGATTATTATTTGTTTTACTTCACATATCACGTAGCGTTTTTCAAACTGGACAAGCATGGTTATAATTAATTATATTTGGTATAAGTGTGACGGATTTACTCTTATACATTTAATTTTATATTTGTGTTTGTTTTAACTTAATGCGTGGAGCGGATACTTTTGGATGTGCATTACGCAAGTTTCGCCTTTTCTCTAAGTTTGTAAAAGATTCTCAAATGTAAAAATCAGCAATAAACGTTGTACGAAAAACTAGCGAGTTTTCGAATATTGTTGAACATTCGAGAATCACACTTAAGGTATATAAATCGACGTGATGAAAGACAAGTATAATATAATTGGTTAGCTACAGTCAGCATGCTATAAGCCACGGAAGCCATAATTGTAATTAACTCTTATTAAGCTGGAAAACTACAAAATTTGACCAGGAACGCTTATAGATTTCGAACATTACGAACCTTTCAACTTCGGACGTCAATATTTCTACGAGGACATTAAATATTTTTGTCGGTAAAATCAGCTTACAAGCGGTGTGAGAACAGCCACGGATAGAGATCTATCTAGCTTGAGCAAGATGTGAGAATATGAAATGAGAATTAGTTTGTTTATCGTGAAATTGGACCATCGATAAATTATCTAGTTCCAAAACAGACAGAAGATAAACCAATATTTCTAATTATTATTTGTAATGACCATTATTATAAATTATATTGTTTTTATGTTAAAATATATTTGTGTTAATAAAGAAAATTATGTGTATCAATTTTGTTGACAAATATCATAAATTTGATTCATATCTAAATTCAGTTAACTTCTGTGGTAAGATTAAAATTTTCGACTATTTTAAATCAAAATATTTAACGTACATAATATTGTAAATCGGAGACTCTCGTCCGTAATAAATTACAATACGTAACATAAGACATTGTGTTAAGCCTATCATATTTCTAGCGCCCCCCAGTGGCTCAGCGGTATGTATGCGGACTTACACGCTAAAATCCGGGTTTCGATACCCGTGGTGGGCAGAGCACAGATAGCCCATTATGTAGCTTTGTGCTTAATTCAAAACAACAGCAACAACATATTTCTAGCACTACATTTCTAATCTAGTCTTAGAGTGATTTTCAAGAATCAGAAGAGTGTGTAATAGAAGTATTAAAACCACACAATATTCGTCATACCCATTGTCGATGACGCGTTTCGCTCAATACAGAGCTCATCAGGCCAGCTGGGACACAAAGAACACAGTTGTATAAACATTCTTTATACAAGCCATTTAAAAATATAACAAGTGTAACATAAGTCTTGTAAAAAATATAATGTAATATACTTTCCTACATAGTTAATTTGTTCTTATATTACACATATTTTTAAAGACTGTTGTCTTTCAGAACAAGATGAACAGATAAAGAATTTTCGGAATACAATCAGCCATCAGTAGATCCTGGGAGTAAAATGTAGTGTTTACGATGGAGAGGTATACAACGTCTTCTTTTTGTTTTTGAAATTCGCACAAAGCTACCCGAGGGCTATCTGTGCTAGCTGTCCCTAATTTAGCAGTGTAAGACTAAAGGGAAGGCAGCTAGTCATCACCACCCACCACCAACTCTTGGGCTACTCTTTACCAACGAATAGTGGGATTGACCGTTACATTGAAACGCCCCCATAGCTGGGAGGGCGAGCATGTTTGGCACGACTCGGGCGCAAACCCGCGACCCTCAGATTACGAAGCGCACGCCTTAACGAGCTAGGCCATACCAGGCCCTACAACGTCTTGAATAAAAAATAGTCATCGTAAAGGGGATGAGGGTAACTGAAAATATGTGAGAAAGAAAGAGCAGTGTGAGAGACAATCAAATATGTAGACATCGGGGACAATCAAGATATGTAAATTTTGAGATAGAGAGTTCTGTTACGTAGAAGGAGGAACAATTATAAATCCTTGCACGTAGTTATCAGCTTTGACTTGTTAATGAGAACGGTTCACTAGATTTGTTTGTAGCGGTTTGAACTCTCTTGTTTTTAATTTAATTCTGATACAACTGTCTTGTTTTTCTCTATCTTGCGCTACAATGTTATAAAAACAAACACTTTATAATATCAAATAAGCAATACTGATACACATTTAGTGCGCGTCTAGTATGGTTCAAATCTACTGTAATTTTCTTTGTGTTACACAGAAATACGAACACACGTGTATCAAGTAATTACGTATACAATAAAATATCGAGATAATTCAAATTTCAAGTTAATTTACGACTGTTTGCTCAAACGATATCAGTGATTTGCTTGCAAAGTTCGAGCCATGATATAACCAACTCATTCAACAGCCAATACCGTAATTACCTTAAAGCTGGCGAAGCAACAAGAACACATTAGTTAAGCTCTTTTCGTTTACATTAAGGAAAAACTGAAATCGAGTCCAACAACCCAAGAGTGTTTAAAAACATGCTGTACGAGCAACAGTGTAGAGATAAACAATGTATAATGCTTAACGTTAGCTTGTTCGTTTTTTTTTAATTTCGCGCAAAACTATACGAGGGCTATCTGCGCTAGCCGTTCCTAATTTTGTGGTGTTAGACTAAAGATAAGGCCGCTAGTCATCACCACACACCACCAACTCTTGGGCTACTCTTTTACTAACAAATAGTGGGATTGATCGTCCAATTATAACCCCCTCGTGGCTGAAAGGGCGAGCATGTTTGGTGTGACGGAGATTCAAACCCTCTACCCTCGGATTACGAGTCGAGTGCCTTAACCACATATCCATCTGTTTATTTGTCGTAAAGCACGAAGGTGCACAATGAGCTGTTTGTTTTGTCTCAAAAGCCGGTTTCTGATGTTGTGATTCCGCAAACATACCACCAAAAATTTTAATACCGGCTTTTGTTTGTTTGAAATTAAGCACAAAAAAGTATGTGGTGACCATGGGTATAGAAACCTGGAATCTAGTGTTGTAAGTCTGCAGACATACCACTGTGCTACTGGAAAGGGGGGGGTACATAATACATTGTAACTTTGGAAATAGTGGATTGCATATTAGTTGCACATATAAAAAATTCAGCGTTTCTTTTAATAGGATCTTTTAAAGTTCGATTTATTCTGTTATAATTACAATTATTCAGTAAAATATAGTGGTAGTAGTTATGAAGGGATATTATAAGTAATTTCTTTGTGTATTTTTAGAAAACTTTTGCAAGTGTTTCGAGAGCGACTTAGTTAAATCATAACGGTTTGATTAATTATACGTTGGAAGATCAATAAGTGCTTTCAAAAGGACTGATTTAGACCAGTGGATTATCAGGTTGTCTGGAGTCAGATTCTAGCAGATAAATTAATCTAATTTAGAGATAGGCAAAACTGGCGTGCGAATTAAGCCTTCATTCAGGAGCGGAACAACTTGTCGTCAGTGGTAGTTGGAACCTTGAATCGATGTCACAATGCCTAAAACTGTGCCCTTGCTTTATGAACTTGTCTTCTCTCCTTATTTAACGAAGTCCAATTTCTCGGTGTAAGGCTGTCACATTATATATTTTACGAAATAATTGTTGCTGCATTCGTTTAATTGTGACTGGGAGAGGTTTGTTTTGAATTTTCGCGCAAAGCTATACAAAGGCTATCTGCGCTAACCGTTTCTACTTTAGCAGTTTAAGACTAGAGAGAAGTTAGCTTGCCATCACCACCTACTCTCAATTCTTGGGCTACTCTTTTACCAACGAGCAGTGTGATTGACCATCACATTGTAACGTCCCAAAGATTGAAAGGGCGAGCATGTTTTGGTGTAAAGGGGAAAATGGAGGGAGAGAGACATCTAATAATTTTGTTAAATTCATAAACAAGTAAAGATATTTTAAAGGACTTATCAAAATCGACGATTTTTAAATTTGTTTATTGCACATTTAGCCAAATAATTAATAATTATATTAATATTTTTGTATACATCATTTCAACAAAATTAATTTATTTATGTTTAGCAGAGTGGTAGAGAGTCAGTAGTCCGGTCTAAGTTGTTTGTGTCAGAATTTTTGATCAAATCGAACTACAAAAGGGCTATCAGACACGGACTAGAGGAAAGGTCACAGCACGAACCGCCATCTCTTATGCAACCAAATAGTGGGATATAAGAGTTATTTTTTAGATTATCTACAGTTCTAAATTTCGAAGATCATTTCAGGAAAAGAGTTGCGAACCGTGAATCCTGTGATTTACCGTCAGGATAGACTAACAGTTAAGCATGCTAGGCGTAATTATAGCCTGGACTAAACGTATTTAAAGCATACGTAAGCATAAAAAAATCATTCTTATCACATTTATGTTCATTTAATTGTTGGATACTTCTCATAAGTTTGGTCCAAATATTAAACTTCTGAGTGTGGACTCTTGAAACCCGCAGAATAAAACACAACAAAAATGCTTGAAGAGTTGCAAAGAAAGGGGAAATTAGTTTTTGGCCCTCAGACTTTGCTAAAGTAATTTAGTAATATGTGAGAAACCGTTTTAAACAGTAATATAAATTCATATTATTAAAACTCTTCAAATTTTAGACTGCATCTGAATGTTAAAAGGGAATCAAGGGCTCCGAGTACTGAATCCACAAATTTACATGAAAACTGGCATGAATACAAAAGAAATTGTGTATAGTAATTGGCTGTGTATTCGAGGCCCGGCATGGCCGAGTGGTTAAGGAGCTTGACTTGTAATCCGAGGGTCACGAGTTCGTAGGCGGTGGGTAGTGATAACTATTTGCCTTCCCTCTAGTCTTACACTGCTAAATTAGGGACGACTAGCGCAGATAACCCTGTGTAAGTTTGCTCGAAATTCAAACTAAACCTATATTTTCGAAACATCAACATTGTGATTATATATCTCTTACAAAAGAACGTGTTGTTTTTTTAGGGAGGGTGACTACAATTAATTGCAAAAATTTAGTTAAAAACTGGAGAAAACAACTTGCAAGTTGTTAAAAAGTTATTTCTTTATTTTTTTTTTTTGTATGTAAAGAAGAAATTCTTAAATATTTCTGTCAATGAACTGTTTTGTTTCGCTTGTTTGAAATTAAGGACAAAGCTACAGATTGGACAATCTGTACTCTACCCACCACGGGCATCAAAATCCAATTTCAAGCTTTGTACGTCCGCAGATATACCGCTGTGCTACATACATTTGTGGTCAATCTTCATAACTTTACCTTTTGAATATCTGTGCAGCAAAAAAAGAAAAGAAAGAAGGACAGTGAAAGTTTAAGATTTTCTGAATCTGAGCCTTCGCTCCCACAAATCACGAGAGATTCTGCGAGGTCATCACGTAACATCCGGATCAATAGGCACGAGGAGCTGGAGGTGGTTGGATCACGTCATCCATCACTCGCTTCACATGAAAAGTGCCAGGAATGGAATGAAAGACTACTGAACGCTTTAGGGTGTTCTATCTAATGACTGTAGCTTGTAGCAAGTAACTTAGCAAAGATTTATTTTGGGAAGTGAAAAAAATATGTTATTTCTGTCCACGTTGTAGCTAATTTCTGGTAAGAAACGACTGGATCTGGCACGTGGTAATTTCTTTCTTTCTTTCTTTGTTTGATTTATAAAGTCGGAATTCAAGTCCTGGTCGATACTGGAACCTGAGTCTTTTGTGTGTGTGTGCTTCATTTAAAGGAGGATTCTGTATTCTTCCTTGATTTGTTTATATGAAAATAAACTTCCTATAGCTGTTCTTTGTGTGTTTGTATTCTCGTAAAGGCATTACTAATATTATTGAAATAATAATACACTTATTTTGATTTAGATGAAAAATCCAATACAAAAAAATAACTTCTGTTACATTTGTGAGTAAGTAAATGGTACTTTCAACCTGAGCGACACCTTGTGTGACACAAGCAAAATAACCAGGTCCCAGACACCAATCCTGTTGATCAAAGGAAAAGGGTTTGTTTTGTTTGTTTTAGAATTTCGCACAAAGCTACTTGAGGGCTATCTGTGCTATCCGTCCCTAATTTAGTAGTGTAAGACTAGAGGGAATGCAGCTAGTCATCACCATCCACCGCCAACTCTTGGGCTACTCTTTTACTAGCGAATAATGGGATTGACCGTCACATTATAACGCCTCCACAGCTGAAAGGGCAAGCATGTTTGATGCGAGAAAGATTCAAACTCGTGACCCTCAGATTACGAGTCGAATGCCTTAACCAACCTGGCCATGCCGGGCCCAAAGGAAGGGTCAGCAGTAATTAACACCTATAATTTCCAAAACGACTTTAAACGGAAAATAGGAACTGACAGTCACGTATTACAATTTCTCGCGAACGAGTCTTCGATTTATTACGTTACATATTAAGCTTTCAAATAACCGGAAATTTTATTATAATTTAGAAATTACTTGAATGTCAATAGTTATCAAATTTATAATATTTACCAACAAGACTGAAACACACAGTTCTTTGTCTTAACAGAAATATATTTTAATATACAAACAACAATACAATTTATAATAACAGTTATTACAAATAATGATTTATATATAATAGTTTTTACAAACTTACAAACAATATTAACTCTCTAACTGGTTTGGAACCAAATCTTTCATCGACGTTTCACGGAGAGCGATTTAATTTTATCTCGGTACACATGTACACTTCACTTTGCGGAATGCTAGCTAGCTCTATTTTGGTCTGATCTCAAGTAAGTTATATAATGTCTTCGTTGAATTGCTAAAGTTCGAAGGTTATTCTTTGAAGATGAACGGTTCCTAATGTTTGAAACATACAAACGTTCCTAGTCAAATATCTGTAGTTTTCCGATCAATAAACATTTATCACAATTGCATCTTCCGAAGTTTAAGTAGCGACCTAATAACATTATATTCTGAAAATTGTGTCTTGGCGAGTCGATTTGTAAACTTTAGAGCAGAAATTTTTAAAATTTCAGCTAAAGGCGACAATACTGGCAGTTTACGTATATACATTGTTGATTCTTACGCTCGAGAATCTTTTACAAATTTAGAGAATAGGCTGCACTTCCGCAATATACACTTAATAATATAAGTTACAAACATTTCTAAATATATATTTAATTAAAACAAACATCAATATCAAAATAAATGTATAACAGCAAATTCATTTCACGCCCCCACAAATTAAGGTGCAGTGTTTTCAACGACTTAATACAACAATTTGGTTCTCCCGATACCTCGCCCGTCACGCAATTCCCAAGGATACGCAAGACTACCTTCAAGTAAGATGAAAATTAACACATAAATATACTCTACCTAATTTTGATAATACGATTAAAAATTATAAGATAATTATGCTATCTCAAGTTTCGAGATTCAAATGAGAAGAAACTGTTTAGAAACTGAGAATAAGACAAAAGACGTAATTATGCCTTCTTTTTTTGAGAGGTTGTTTGTTTGTAATTAAGCACACAAAGCTATACAATGGGATATTTGTGCTCTGCTCACCACGGGTATCGAAACATCACGGGGCCTGGCATGGCCGAGCGGGTTAAGGCGTGCACTCGTAATCCAAGGGTCGCGGGTTCGCGCCCGCGCCGCGCTAAACATGCTCGCCCTCCCAGCCGTGGGGGTGTATAATGTGACGGTCAATCCCACTATTCGTTGGTAAAAGAGTAGCCCAAGAGTTGGCGGTGGGTGGTGATGACTAGCTGCCTTCCCTCTAGTCTTACACTGCAAAATTAGGGACGGCTAGCACAGATAGCCCTCGAGTAGCTTTGTGCAAATTTCCAAAACAAACAAACGAAACATCACGGGTATTGTAAGTCCGAAAAAATACCGTTGTGCCACTAGGAGACTTTAAGAGGTTGATCAGACCTGATATATAATCTCACCATTTTGTACTGGTGAAATAAAAATTCTAAAACTGAAAGCATGAGTAAACATTGTTTAAGAAAATGAGCAAGTCTAAAGCTATTTCAGTAGTTAAAAATAAGGGTTATTGTTTAACCACGAATAGAACCTACTTTAAGAAACAGCAAGAATGTGGTCCTTGTCGATTTTTTGTTTTGTAATTCAGTAGCTAAAAATAACGGTTATTGTTTAACCATGAATAGAACCTACTTTAAGAAACAGCAAGAATGTGGCCCTCATCGGTCCTTTGTTTTGTAATTCAGTGACTGAAAGTAACGGTTATTGTTTAACCACGAATAGAACCTACTTTAAGAAACAGCAAGAATGTGTTCCTTATCGGTTCTTTGTTTTGTAATTCAGTGACTGAAAGTAACGGTTATTGTTTAACCACGAATAGAACCTACTTTAAGAAACAGCAAGAATGTGTTCCTCATCGGTCCTTTGTTTTGTAATTCAGTGACTGAAAGTAACGGTTATTGTTTAACCACGAATAGAACCTACTTTAAGAAACAGCAAGAATGTGTTCCTCATCGGTCCTTTGTTTTGTAATTCAGTGACTGAAAGTAACGGTTATTGTTTAACCACGAATAGAACCTACTTTAAGAAACAGCAAGAATGTGTTCCTTATCGGTTCTTTGTTTTGTAATTCAGTGACTGAAAGTAACGGTTATTGTTTAACCACGAATAGAACCTACTTTAAGAAACAGCAAGAATGTGTTCCTTATCGGTTCTTTGCTTCGTAATTCACAAGCTGAAGATAACGGTTATTGTTTAACCACGAACAGAACCCACTTTAAGAAACAGAAATAATATGGTCCTTGTCTGTCCTTTGTTGCCTCCCCCCTGCATGGTTTTATTAGAATCATTATCTGTTATTTATAGAACAACGATATACTTACATGGATGTTTGTGAATTGCTATTAGTGATATATTAACGATTAAGCATTCCCATTTTCATTAAAGGTATTTCTAGAAGACGTAAATACTTATTTTTAGCAATTTTAAGGCACACTTTTATAAATGCTTTAGAGTTTTGCGTCTGTTGACATAACTAACAATTAAGAATGTTCATTAATACCAGCATTATTAATTAATCCTTAAGCACAACAACATCCAGAAATCACTTTTGTAAACCAACTGTTCGTTAAGTAAATAGGTTTCGCCACAGATTTTTAAATATAAGAAACGTTTTTCGTCTTAGCATTTCTCGAAATAAGCTTTTAGTCAGAGTTAAAGGGTTAAGGTCAGATTATCGACATGTTAAGCTGGTGACTTACTTTCATCACTAATTGAATTTCGAAAACGCATTGCTTGGTTTAGTGAAAACATTTCGTGAAATCCTCCTCAAAATGCCAGCTGCAGGTGGCCTTAAGCTACTCCACAATTCAAGACTCTTCTGGTCTACCAATGTAGGACATTAGAGTAAAGGATTAAATTGAAATAAGCCGTTTCCAGTATGTATGATATGTTGTTTTCAATTCATATTTTCGCATGTTCTGTACGTCGATTAAAAGAGTTTTGTTTATTGACGTCTGGAGTTTTTAGATTTAAAAACAAAATAATCGGTTGAGTTTTACAAAAAATAAATAGATGATGCTTCTGATCTGTAGTTGCAACAATAAAATACGTGTAATTTTAAATCCACGATAAATAGGTGACGGTTTTAATTTCTCGGGATACCACGTAACAGTCAATCATGTGTAAAAGTATAAAAAATAACATCTTACACTTCACGTTTGAAATGCCAGATATTTTTTTCCTTCTATTAACTGAACAGAATGAAATATTTAAGGTTTAATCACTTTTCCGACAACTAAAAAAAATCCAAATATAATACCATGTAAGAGAAAAAAATATTTCTTGTGAATAATGTTCTTTATAACATTCCAAAATAGATGTTATTTGTTGTTTAGAATTATGCAGAAAGCTACACAATGGGCTATCTGTGCTCTGCCCACTACGGGTATTGAAACCTGGGCTTTAGCGTGTAAGTCCGCAGACATACCGCTGAGCCACTGAAGGGGAGGGGTCCAAAATAGAAACAGTAGAAGTTTCTTAGCCGTAAAAAAAACAATAAAAAACTCCAATAGCTGAGCAGTAAGAATGAAAGATTATGACAGTAAAAACCGGGTTTCGGTACCAGTCGTAGGCACAACACGGATAACCCACTGCGTAACTTTATGTTTAATGTTTGTTTGTTTGTGTTGGAATTTCGCACAAAGTTACTCGAGGGCTATCTTTGCTAGCCGTTCCTAATTTAGCAGTGTAAGACTAGAAGGAAGGCAGCTTGCCATCACCACCCACCGCCAACTCTTGGGCTACTCTTTTACCAACGAAAAGTGGGATTGACTGTCACATTATAACGCCCCCACGGCTGGGAGGGCGAGCATATTTGGCGCGACTCGCGCGCGAACCTCAGATTACGAAGCGCACGCCTTAACGCGCTAGGCCATGCCAGGCCCCTATTTTATGCTCAATACCTAACAACTTAACATCCCAAAACTGCAGTAAATAATAATTATTTAGATGAATATCTGGACAACGTTAGAAAATTTTCTTTACATCACAGAAGAATCCCAAACTAAAGACTTGAAAAAAAAAAGGTTAAGCCTTTTTATTAGAGCTTACGAGTTACAAAATGTATTTAATTGAAGTACTAAATAGTTTAACATTTAACTTCTTTACGTAAAAAGTCTTTCATAACTGGCGAATCGTCCAGAATAATTTACTTTCTATTCTTGTCCAATGAGTAGGCTCTGGTACGGACTGGATTAAAGTAAGTCCAATTTAAATTTCCTTCAATCAGCTGTTAGAAAGAGGTCTCCAGTTGAATAAGCCATGTCTCTCACATCCGATTGAGGCCCCTGATGTTGCTTTAGCTTATTATCTGCTCGATGGTTTTTATTCGATCAAAGCAAAATTATCGTCAAAGAAAAAGATCAAAAATCAAAAAGAGAATAAACATCAGTTAACCGGGGAATTGTCTTCCTCTCTCTCTCTCTTTAAAATCATTAAATTGAAAAATAACTTTTAGCCATGATAAGTCTAGGACGTTCAGAGTTACCTAATTCTTCATTAACAAAGCCTAGCGGAATATTTATTTATTTTGTCATATGCTCCGAAGTGAGTTGATTTCTTGTTGTAGATATTTCAAAACGTTATTTTCGAAGTCTATATGTTGTGCACTCAAAAATTCTAACAAAAGTACAAGACGATTCAGTCAAGACCTGGTATTTCGTCAATAACACCATGTTTATAAACGTACGCTCTGGTCAATAATCTAGTTTGTTAAGAATTACGAACATTCAGGTTTGTTACCTCAAGTACAACTTTTTTTTCTCTCAAAATAAACTATGAAGTTTGCAATCGTATTGCCAGAACTTAAAAATATTTTATTTGTTTTTGAATTTCGCGTGAAGCTACACGTGGGATATCTGCGCTAGCCGTCCCTAATCTAGCAGTGTAAGAAACACCAGAAGGAAGGCATAAGACATCATCGCCCACTGCCAACTCTTGGGCTACTCTTTGACCCAATAATAGTCAGATTCACCGTCACATTATAACGTCCTTACAGCTGAAAGGGCGAGCATGTTTGATGTGACAGGGTTTCGAAACCACGACCATTAGATTCGGAGTCGAATGTCTTAACCACCTGAAAATGCCTGGGCTCAACTTCAAAATGAAGGAGAAAACGTAAAAGTATATACTGATAAGGTTTTTTACGCTAAAATATTTGTTTTTTGTCAGGTGAAAAGCTAACTATACAGTGAACTATCTAATGTCCTCTGCCCTCACTGAAATTAGCTCTCCAGCGTGTCCTGTTCAAGATTTTGACCAATGTCTAGCACGTACAGTTATTTTTTCTTCTAGACTCAAATGGGTAAAATATACAAGAAAGATAATAAGAAACTTAAGGCGCCCTTCAAAAGAATATGTATTTTGGTCCTCGAAGAATAACCAAATAGCAAAATTTCGGTGTAAATTTCCAAGTGAGTGACATAAAGCTGGTTACAATTGTGCGAAATGTATCGCGTAATTAATGGTCATCGGAAGTTGCACCTTTGCTAAATTTAAATGTGACAGAAACATGAACCAATTACTTTTTGAAGTGACAGAGGGCTGGTCTACTTATTTCTTGTCTTTCTTTTTTTTTCAACTTTGAGCAAAGCTACACAAGGGCTATCTGCGCTAGCTGTCCCTAATTTTGCAGTGTAAGAATAAAGGGATGATAGCTAGTCATAATCACCCACCGCCAACTCTTAGGCTACTCTTTTACCAACGAATAGTGGAATTGACCGAACGTTATAACGTCCCCACGGCTGAAAGGGCGAGCATGTTCGGTGTGACGGGTATACGAACCCGCGACCGTCGAATTACAAGTCGAGTGCCTTAACCACTTACCCATGCCTGGCCCGAAACAGATGGAGACACGTTGTTAAGTACACATCTGTAGAGTAACACATGTTATAAACCCGAGATGAAATCATAGATAACCTGAATTAATAGCGTAATCTTCTTTCCACCGTTCCTTTTCTCGTTTCTTTGTTATATCACCCGCTCATGGAAATATCCTTTTTTCAGATCCTCGCTCGAAATATTGTGTTGCTCGCATCTTATTCAATGCCTTCGATTTCATTTAACGTGTTAAATATAACTCATTCTAACGGTCTTCTGGCACATGGATAAATTTATGCGACATGAACCGCGGAGTTACACCAATCACCACCTGTCCTTCTCAAAGTTGGAGGTAATTTTGTAGTTAACTCTTCTTAACTTTAGAATTTATTTTCTGGCAGAACGAAAATATCCCCTATAACTAAAATAAGTAGCGTACAAGTTTTCGACCTTCTTAGTTCATCTTCAAGTTAACAAAAAAATAAAAAAGATTTCGAATCACTGTAAAGAACTGCTCTAAGACTGAGAAAACATAGCATTGTATACACTAAACAATACTTATATATTTCTTAAGATATGTGCGCTATGCTAACTCTGTTACTTAACAAAAACATTTGGTATTAAAGGCGAGACCCGGCATGGCTAAGCGTGTTAAGGCGTACGACTCGTAATCTGAGAATCGCGAGTTCGCATCCCCGTCGCGCCAAACATGCTCGCCCTTTCAGCCGTGGGGGCGTTATAATGTTTCGGTCATTCCCACTATTCGTTGGTAAAAGAGTATCCCAAGTGTTGGCGGTGGATGGTGATGACTAGCTGCCTTCTCTCTAGTCTTACACTGCTGAATTAGGGACGGCTAGCACAGATAGCCCTCGAGTAGCTTTGTGCGAAATTTAAAAAAATATTAAAAGCGAACGTGATTTTATACGTAAATGACTCAGAACAATTGGCAACTGGGATGAAATGAGCTCAGCTACTGTTTTGGCCAACGTATATTAAATAGGGAAGTAAACAACACGTAGTATATATGTGCACTACACATAGACGCCAATCACTTCGTAGTATGCATTTTTGGATACAACATAAAACATTTATACCTTAAACTTCACATTTTTCCTTATAGCATCAATAAAAAGTAGGATTTGATGTTTTAATTCCAGTATCCCTACACTATAAGTACAACTTTTCCATACAAAACCATTTTCAATCAAATTTGAAAGAAACTTGTATTACAAAAAATAACAACAAAAGTTTAACCATACCAACTGCTCATCAATTAAAACCTTGGTGAGGACATGAAGAAGAAGCCATTAGAGCAAAACAATACATGTATGATAGGGTTAGCTATGCATTTAAGAATAATAAAAGTTTTTTTGTCAACAGATGTAAAATTATTCACAAAATCTTATAAACAGTAGATATTTTATCACACATTACCTTTATTTTGTCAATATCCGATTCAAAATTAGGTGTGTAAAACCATAGCTATCAAAACATGTATTAATTAAAATGTTTTGTTACAGTTACTACTCGAGTTAAACCAAGTCAATACATCACATCTCGACTCTTAAGACCGTTAAATCAACAGTGAAATTCACTAATGACTAGGACACACATTGTCCAATAAATAGTACGTTTAGTTCTTATTGTAACAAAGTGATCTGCAAAACTTTAGTTTTATTGTGGATTAGAGAAAATATTCTGAAGGATTCGCAGTGATAAAGGACTTACTAAATGTACATATGGACCAGTTATTCTTCTTATGGACTAGTTTGTTTTGATTTTCGTACAAAGCTACACGATAGCTATCCCTAATTTTGTAGTGTAAAACTAGAGAAAAGGCAGCTAGTCATCCCCACCCAGCACCAATTCTTGAGCAATTATTTCACCAACGAATAGTGGAATTGGCTGTCACATTATAAGGCCCCTACGGCTGAAAGGGCGAGCGTGTATGATGAGACGGAGATTCAATCCTGCGCCCCTCAGATTACGAGTCGAGTACCTTAACCATCCGGCCACGCTGAGCCCTTCTCAAGGAACTCACCAGCTCAAGAGTGTTGATTTGATACACAGAAGTCATTATTTACGTCTCCCCCTTTTAAAAAATAAATCGAGGATCGAAAATCTTTCTTACGTAAGATTGCTTCATTTAAAGAAAAAAAAGCATAGCTGTAAATAAAAACAATACATTTGTTCATGAAAATAGTTAGGCGGATTTTCTGGAGATGTTGGATTATTTGATAAAAGAAAAGAAGTAAACAAAGATAGCGTGTATAATTCTTATCAATTGATTTTATCAAGATTTTGTGGAATAGTCTAAGCGATTCTAGACACGCGATATCATACTGAGGTAGGTACATTATTATATAAGTTGTTAAGCTTATGGCTGCTTTATTATAAACGTAAAATTATGAAAAGGTTCGACTCTCTTTTAGCAAAGAATGTATTGAAGAAAGCATCTCTCACATTTCTCATAACTTTGCTATTTGAAACACCTTTTCTTCTGACTGCAATTCAGATAAATTACTCATCCATCTTGCTCATCTTTACCGATGAGAGATTGTTTTACAGAAGTCGATAAAATCTGCATTTATTCGTCGGATTATATTCTGTCTATCTACCTATATACAGGGTGGTCGCTAGAAAAGCGGAAAATTTGAGGGTCAGATGAGATCATGAATAAAATGCGTGCTTACTAATTTCTATTTTGATTTCTTTACATCATGAATAAAATGCATGATTTTAATAATTTTGAGCATCTATGAGTGTAATATAACATATGCCTTTAAAAAA
This sequence comes from Carcinoscorpius rotundicauda, assembly GCA_011833715.1. NCBI lineage: Eukaryota > Metazoa > Arthropoda > Merostomata > Xiphosura > Limulidae > Carcinoscorpius > Carcinoscorpius rotundicauda. The sequence continues at coordinate 41,653,505 of CM022404.1, forward strand.
CTTTGTAAAAGTTATTCTTTGTAAAAATAAATAGCTGTTTGACAAATTTCCCGCTTTTCTAGCGACCACCCTGTATTTAGAATGTTCTGTCTACTATTCAGTATCGTAACTGCAAAATACTGGTAGTTTGTCTTTGATATCATAAAAGGAAATCGCAAAAGAAAGCGGGTTCCTAAAGCATTTTTTTCCTACTGGGCTCAATCTAGTCATTAATTCAAGGCCCATTTCTACTTGTATTAATCAGCTATTATATAAATCCTCAGAATATAAGTAATACTTTCAACCGTTAATCCAGATATCCTAATTGTACAATAACGTAGTTACGTTGAGAAAGCAATAATTCGCAGCATAATGAAACATTTAAATTTTGTAAAAATTGCACTAACCAAAAATAAGCAAGCAACTTCAATGAACCTTGGTTAAAAAGGCTTAAGGCGAATACATATTATTCACAATTATACACATACCCATACAATTGAGTATGTTGGTTTTGAGTCTCTACTTTTAACCATGAAAACATTTATCAAGGAAGGTAAAGTACTGGTGGTAAATTGTTCAAAGTACAGTACGTACAATTATGTTTTTGTATTAAGTCTATGCGGTGTTAAACACGATATGTTAGTATTAAATAGAATAAACCAAAAACTACAGAGAGATGATGTTTGTTTTTGTGTCATAATGTTTTTAGATCGAGACATTTCCAGTTTTGTCTAGTTTTTCTTGCGTTTTGGATAAGGGGTAGGGGTATGATAATACATTATTTTATATTACGGTGGTTTGGTTTGAATTTCGCGCAAAGCCACACGAGAGCCATTTGCGCTAGCGGGTGTGTATTTTGTTCGAGCAAAGCCACATCGGGCTATCTAATGAGTCCACCGAGGGGAATCAAACCCCTGATTTTAGGGTTGTAAATCCGCAGACTTATCGATGTACTAGCGGTGGACTGCGCTAGTCGTCCCTAATTTAGCGATGTAAGATAAAAGGGAAAGCAGCTCTAGGGCTACTCTTTTACCAACGAGTAGTGGGATTGAACGTCACATTATAACGCCCATACGACTGAAGGAGCGAACATGTTTGGTGTAACGGGGATTCGAACCACGACCCTCAGATTACGAATCGAACGCCTTAACCAACTGGCCAAACCGATGCTCGGTGTTAGGTTTATGTATATATTATTTAAATATCAGTGTACCGCCTATCAAAAATGTGTGTTAAATTAACGAAAATTACGGAAAAAAGGAATCGTAAGCAATAATTCTGAAGGTAATAATAATAAGCAAGTTTTAATGAAGAGAAACAAATGGATTTCGTGATTTACCTAAAACGAATGGAAAGTGATAGGAACTGAAAGACGTAAGTAACTTTATTTAATATATTTTCACTATTAATATGTATTTTTAATTCCGTAATTTAAATACTATGCGTTTACATTTATACACATGTAACTAAATATTATCTGATTCTATTGTTAGTAGTAGTAGGACTATTTGTAACCTAATTTAAGAATTGGATACATAAACGTAACGCGAGGCTTGAATTAAAAACGACTTCACTGAAATCAATTTTTTTTATTTTGCTTTTATCTACAAATCAATGTCAAAAACTTAGGTGTTCATTAAACAACTAAGAAAAAAAATAAATAAAATGTTATTTAACTCATCACGATGCGATAAGAGAGCCTAAAGTACTATTTATTTTCTGATTAAGCCTAAAAGACAGACGTAGTGTGCAATAACTTACCCTACACGAAGTGCATAAAACTTCTTATGAAAAGAAACAATATGAATTCTTTATCGAAATCATTTCTGAATTAAACTATTTTGCTGTTATATCACTGAAAGTATCAAAAGTAAAGAATGAAAACAAGCCTTTCTAACAAATCAATATGCCTAAGGATAGTATCGGTTGGAGGTTTAAGTAACGACGTAAATTGCAGATTATTACCACACTAGGAGCTTAACACAATGACAAAACTAAGGGCGGATGTTTGTTTCAGTAATCGTAGCATTCATACCTGATCGAAAAAATACTTAGAAAAGTAAACACGAGTATTTTCTTAATATTATTTTTTTTTTTATTTTTACGGGAGAAGTGTTCTGATTGTGCTCTTCGGTCATACGTAAATCAATGCATCAAAATGATTCAGTCTACAAAGCTCAAAGTTTTCATAAATTTTACCCGTATAAACTGTAATATTTTGTATATTAAAAGTAGTACCGTTTATTGAACAAAAATTGTTTAAGAACTCCAGTTTTCCAGCACTACATTTACAAATTATATCGATAAATATATAACCAAACCCTCACGTATAAAGAAATGATTGTTGCACAAACCACAGTTATTTTTCCAATTATCAGAATTGAACACCCAAAGAGTGAATTTTTTCATATTTTTGTTTTTTTGTGACATTCGATAGATGGCGTAAGAATTTTGATTACATACATAGATATTGACAAACACCCTACGTCCATTGTAGCAATATTTATTCTTATAGACACTTTTAAACCAGTTCAGTGCCGTAGACTAGATAACTCGTTCAAGCCGATCGGTAACACAGTGCCACGGACGAGTTACTTCGTTATCAATAATACCTAACTTCAACGCTAGATATCAGCACCATACACGCATTTGACCTACTTACAAATTGTTTCACTTTCGATCCAAAATGGCGTCAGGAAAAAGTTACAAAATGAAGAAGCATTAGATTTGTATTTTGAACTTGTTCGGAGTTTAAAGATAGTAGTGGCGATTCAGAAAATTCGGATTTTGAAGACTCTTTGGAAAATACAAGGCTCAGATGTCAATGAAGATGATGATAACTGGCCATCAATCAGCACTGGTAAACGGGCGATAACACCAGGGAGTAAACGTAAACTTGCAAGTCGTGGTAAGAGCAGTTCCAAGAAAAAGTGCCCCAATGAAAATGATTGGAATGCTAAATCCTTTGCATTGATTACAATCGTTATATGGGAGGAGTTGACTTATGTGACAGAGTGTTGCATGCTTATCCGAGCATACGCAAGGCTGTCAAGTGGTATAAAAAATATTTTTTTACATGATGATTTTCGCAGTGTACAATGCTTTGGTAGTTTACAAATCACTGGGAAACAATCCGCCTCTCCTGGAGCTTAGACTCGCTGTCATCCTACCCTGATTAAAGATTACCACACCCAGCGCCCAAAATCCACCGGAGCCCGACCTTCCTTGGAAAATCCCCTTCGCGTCACTTCCCAACACTTGTTCCCCAAACAGAAAAGAAAAAGTACCCCACTAGAAAGTTTAAAGTGTGCTCTGACAAATCCACGAGGAGGGAAAACAGATATGAATGAATTGATTGCAAAGTGGCTCGTCGTGTTGTCCCCTGCTTTAAAACGTTTCACACGAAAGTGAATTATTAAATACGTCATGTATTTCAATACCCCAAAATGACATTTGGGGCATTATTGTTTCATGTTTTGCACATATTTCTTCATTTTGTGTACAACTACAAGTTTAGCTTAGAGAAAAACAGTATTTGCTGCTTATTTCTTTTATTTTAAAACTTACTCAATTTCGCTGAAAAAAACCCGACATAGAAGCTGTCGTAGCAACGGAAATACTTGGTAGTTAACAGGTAAAAATTATTTAATGTTGACATTCGAAACGTGTTAGGTTTTACCATCTCCTTCGAAATACCGTTATATTTGTTGATGTTTTAATTCAGAACACACTTTAAAATATTATATTCTTTGCTGTCCCACTGGAAGACTTTTTCAGTTTTAATAAACATAGCAATCAACAAGTCAGTTTATGATGAACATTAGCACCATGTTAAATTTACATCCACTATTATTTAAAGTTTTAACCACACCGTGTAGTGCAGAAATCTTCCCTATTCAGCTGTATAACTTAAGTTTCTTTTGAAATAGTTGTGTTGTTGAACGAATCGAATGCTATAAATTATGACATTAAAATATATTATTAACATTCTGGTTAAAACACTTAAATACTACACACTTTTAGATAACACCATGTAACAACATTTTTACTTTTTTTTTGTTGTTCCTGGGCAGAAAGTGTTATTTCTCAATTGATTATGTTTAAAGTAAATGGAAAAGACCCATTTTTCTCTTCAAACTTTGCTTTTGTGACCTGGGAGCGCATAACGAAAACATGATGAGAGACTATATTTGGGGGCTGATACGTGAAAGTGATTTACATTACGGTCGCAGATCTCGAGAAACTACCCACTTCTAAACATTTTTGTACAACTTTAGTATAAATGCATGTAAATCTTGAATCATATGTTGTTTTATTCAGACCTTATGTAAATGTAAATGTGCAAATTTGTCCGTTTTTACATAGAAAATAGGTTAATTTCTAAATTTCATTATCCAGATCACAAAATCAAAGTTTAAAAGGAATAATAGCCATTTTCCGTACTTTTACAACATACGCAATTAAGAAATAACACGTACTATCCAGAAACAAATTTTTTCTTTAAATAGAGTGTTATATGTTGCATTTCCAAATCATCCAAAAATACTACAAGGTTAAGTACGTTAATATTAAAACGATTTTGAATATGCAAATCAGCAAGTCACGTAACACCAAAGCCGAAATAAAGTCGCGGTGGAAGGAATTGTAACAGAACTACATTTTGAAATTTTTTGGCGTGATGACACCAAAAATGTATTAATTTTTGTAGTGGATATAATAGCCCTTTAGCACCCAAAATATTCACAGAATCAGATAATAAATATATGCTCAAATCAGCAACTTAGGATTTCCAAAAATTGGATGATCCTTATAATTGATGGAATTAGAAAACGAAATATGGATTAACATTGGGATCCAGGACTATCTAGAAAGAGATCAACAAGTTGTATCTCCAGCCATGCTAAGCAAAATATATCTTGTAAAAGTGAGAGTCCACGAACAAAAAGTTTATAGCAAAAGCCGTCCACGTGCCGCACAAAACATAATCAAGAAAGAACTGTGTCTAAGAAAGTTGCTTATACATTCAAACAACAAAAACCCTATTACTTCATTCGATAACATAACGATTAAATCGACGGAAGAAGCGTCTATAAATTTCTTTGCAATCAGACATTTTAAAAACAGGCACTGAGAAACCATTGTTCTCGTACACTAGAGTTTTATAGAAACTATTCAAAGAGAAATGACATGTTTTGGAGACAATCTTACGAAGAAGCATTTTACAGTGGAAAATATGCTGCAGGACAATTATCAGAATGAACGGTCGCAAACTATAACGGCGTAGTCCAGCAAAATTGTTTTAATATAACGCATCCAACCTTATGTATGCTTATACTTACGAAATAACCTAAATATTATCGACACTTAAATGATGGCACAGCTTTGATATTTTTGAAACACTTTATATAATATATATGCATAAGTATATTACCAATTTTCGAATGCTCTCTGTAGCATCAAACGTATTTCCAACTCTTGGATACATCTACGGCAGTTTAAAAGTATCGTTTAAGTGTGCTATAGAATTAGTAAAGTCTGTGAATGGGTTGCTTAAAATAGCAAAGAATTGTGAATCTTGGAAATAATGATGAACATATTTACACATATAAACACAGGATAAGGGCAAAGAAAACTCCATATGTAGAACGTATACTTTAAAAGCTATATTCCTCTTTGGAAAGGAAAAACAATTTCACCAGAGGTTGTCCGAGAATTATATTCAGAAAGTTTGGTCAGAATACAACGCTTTATAAACCGTATTACAGAGCATACCATCACCGCTTTCTTTGCAAACTAATACGGCTTTTTATTCTGATTTTTTTTCTCTCTTTAGACAATACGAAATCGATGACTTGCTGCTCTCTGGATAACAGAAGGATTAACTGTCCGGAACAACTGATGCTTGTAGTACGTTCACTTAAGGATATGCTCAAGTTTTTGTTTGTTTATAGTTAAGCGCAAAGCTACACACACACACGTTATCAGTGATATACCTCCCTCACCACGGATATCGAAACTGTTTTTATTGTTATAAGCTTTCATTTGTACCGTATTTGACATGTTTATCAAAAATCAGAGTGAATATCTATGTAATTACGAATTATTGTCACAACTCCATTTAATAATTATCTGTTTTTAATATCAAAGCCTGCATGCACCCTTAATTTATTTTTAAACAAAAATTTTAATGTGGTACAGTAAGAAGATAAAATAATAATAATAAATGTCCCTACGGTATTCCGTACTTTAATGTGTTATTAAGCAAAGAGCTACACAATGGGCTATACGTACTGTGCCCACCACAAGCAAGAATCCTAGATTTTTAACGTTAGCCTTCAAACTAATCACTTATCCACCGAACGTCAATTAATAAAACGATATTTATAGCTGTATAGTTCGGCTTCAGTGATTATTTGTTTGTTTTTGAATATCGCGCAAAGCTACACCAGGGCTATCTGCGCTAGTCGTCCCTAATCCCTAATTTAGCAGTGTAGGACTAGAGGGAAGGCAGCTAGTCATCACCACCCACCGCCAACTCTTGAGCTACTCTTTTACCAAGAAATAGTGGGATTTACCGTCACCTTATAACGCCCCCACGGCTAAAAGTGTTTGGTGCGACCGGGATTCGAACCCGCGGCCCTCAGAATACGAGTCGAACGCCTTAACCCACCTGGCCATGCTGGGCTTCGTCTTCAGTGAACAATAAGAAACTTTGCCTAAAAATAAAAATAAAATAGAACATGAAACAACGTACGAAACAAAACTTTATTTTCCACAGCATTCTCATGCAGGTTCGAAATAAATGTTGCACTTTTCGAAGAATTTAACGATAATAGGACCACTGAGAGCGTAAATAAACAATTTTATAGGTGTGTTTTTTTTAACACTTCCAAGCTTTTCTCTCTTCAATAACTTACCTAACACAAACTGAACAAAAGTATTTAATGGTGTTTCTCGTACAATGAGAGCGATTTTGTTAAAACAAATTTTAAAAATATTTTCCAAGTTTCTAATATGAACTAATAATTTAATAAGTATTTTTCTAGACAATTTTGTCTGTATTTATATTTCAGTACGAAGTTTTCAAAACGCTATTTTGTTGTACATATTACAATAAAAGAAAAAAAATCAAACATAAGGCATAACAGCTCGTTAGTTCACAAAGTGTTCCTGAAAATCCACACTATAACAACTCCATCAAAGCGATACATTCTTTGTAACAAATCCATAAAAGATCATATTTTCTGTGACATACGTTATCACGCATTCTAATCGTCCGTAATTTTATGTTATCGGGGTTTCTAGCAATCTTGAACAAAAATTCAGTAACCATTGCTTTTAGTTTTTGTTTTTTTCATTATCGATCATTTTTCACTTCCATCTTTCTGAAGATATTGTGTTCATTACGTCCCACTGCTTAGAATTGTAAAGTTGAAACATCATAAACTATACTAGGAAATTCGTTACTATTGGAAGACCCAGAGAAAGCACAGAGCAGTTTTTCTAATAACGAGAAGGGAATCCTAACACCTGTGGAAATTTCTCCATTACTTCTTACTCTATTGAGTTTCTGGATAATCCAAATCTATTGTAAATTCTTGTTTCGTATAGGCATCTCTAAAACAGAAAGAAAGCAAAGAAACAAAGTTGACATGCGCTGACAGACCAGTCACAGCGAAACCATCTCGTTAACCGTATGATCTGAATTGCCTTTTACAAACATTCTCAGTTATGTTTCTGTTACTATGGAACACACAAAACAATCCAAGGATGATGTTATTAGGAGAAATACAATGAAATTTCGAAACAAATTGAAAAAAAAATCACCATCTTGTAAGTCAAACTTTGCTTCGATGTCGCACATTACTAAAAATGAACAAGATGGCAATGACCGTTAGGGTAACCAACCCTCGTCAGACTCACCCTGATGACAATTAGTAAGCAATTTTATTAAGGACTGCGAAGAAATGGTGAAGTATAATTAATTGTTTTCTCAGAGTTTCTGGATATTACGTTTTGAAACAAATATTTAGTAAATATTATCGGAGTGGAATATTTATTGTTTATAGCTTGAAAATTATATTTTATCTTCAAGTTCAGGCGTATATATTATTCAAAATTATATCTTCTACATACAAGTCGTGTTTTGGGGAGTTTTAACATCTGTAAGCGTCAAAACGTCCATAAGTTTACCACTAAAAAAACGTTGTTAACCAGGAAGTTAGGCTAAAGAGAAATATGGTTAATGACATCCATAAATGATGAATATTACACGAGAAATACAGAAGATTGGAATTTGCAAGAGTTAGTCTACATAAAACCTTGGGAAGATTAGCCATAACATTTCAATTTTTTTGGTTTTGTTAAAAGAAAAAATAACGATACGCTAAAAATAAACCCAAAAGAGGTTTATTTTATCAGTATTCTTTATTCAACCAGTCACCCATAGTTTGATGAATCTGGAGTACCATATTATTGCAGTTTGAACAACTTTTAACAGCTATGAAATTGTTTTAGAATGAAGCCTCTATTGTAATCTTCTATGGAATTTTATTTAGTTTCTTTTCCAGCTATCGTATTTGTTTTCAAGCTTTTTCATGATTTCACATTTTATTTATACGACTAAATGATGACGGGAAATTTGCGTTTAATTTTACCCTTAGTCAGTAAATTATTCAAATTCAAAATGTTTGGGAAATAATGAGTAGAGATTGTAATCTGATATATGTCCAAGTTTCAGTTGTAAAACTATTAAATAAATCATCTGTATGTTCTCTAGTAACATGCAAACAACGATATGATCCACTATCACAATTTTCCTCTAAGAATAACACAATCCAAAACAAAACGAGATAACGCATGCTATGGCCTATAAAATTGCTAGGCCTAAAATACGCACGAAAAACGTACATTAAAATTAATGCCCCCGTTTTAATAGAAGATTCCTCATATACTGGCAATGTCAGATAAACAGGTTATAGTTCGTAATTAAACGAAATTTCAATCCAAAGTCTCAGTAAAGTGTAGGAAGTAAAAAAAGATGACAGTCTTCCCACCATGTTCGAATTACACCAGTTAAGATCAGATGTGATGTTGCGCGTCTGACCATTTAACAATATCAGAAAAAAAAAGGCTTAATATTGTTGTCAACAGGGATTCCGTAAAAACGGACATTGTATTTGTTAGTCTTTCGTACGATTCTCAGATTGTCCTTTCCTTACATTACTAACACCATTAACCCGATAACGCATTCTTACAACCCTGATAACTTGGAAAATAATATAAAAACGTATGTAATACATCATCACAAACACCAACTGGGAATGATTACTATAAAGCAGAAATGCGATATGGAGTGTATTCGGACCTAAGATACAGTGAAAAACCTGTACTTTTAGTAAGTTATCTACTATTAATAGTCCCTTACAGACATTAAATTCTAAACCTCATGCAACAAATTTTAATTTTAATGATAAGTCTTTGGAAGCGTGATGAGCCGAAAAAAACGAAAACCCTACAGGAAAAAAAAACAAAAAACTACGCGATTGGTTAGGCCAACCATAAAAGATTGAAACGTGTCCTCGAGCAACGCCATATAACTCAAAAGTTTTGATTTGAAAACCTTTTCTGGACAGTTACAAAGTTTGATTGTGCATATACCTTATAGCATAAAATATAATTAACTCAAATAATAAAAGTTACTAAAACGGCAGGGATATTCTATTTTATCGGGAATGACTAGTCAAATAAGATGCCAATTTGGGTCATGAAAATGTGATTAAAAACTTGCCTAAAAGGAAAATAATAGTTTTTGACCCTCAGACCACCTCCAGATGTTACATACAAACTCTGTACATAACCCAGGCTAGGTAACAATAGACTCCAATAACATATATTTTTACCTAGTTTAGAATGAACAATATTTATGTACAATCCTGGTACAAAACAACAACTTTCGTCTTTCTCGTGTTTTTACAAAATTAAAGCTATCTCAACCTCAAAAATTTAATTTAAACTTGAACGACGTATCTTGCTTAATTTTCAAGAACTAAGCCTAAAAGAGCACAAAAGAATGTTCAAATAGCAGTTTCGATTCCGTGTCTCGAATGCTCTAATGGTTTGCAGGGAATCCGTGAGATGGCGCTGGTGATGTTTGTAGCCAAGATTGTTTCAGCTGATTCACTCAAAGGTCTTAGTTTCGCAAAGTCCCTAAAACATTAAAAAAAAATCTCGTTTGACAATTTTTAGGATAAGCTGAAAAACGAAGACTAAAAGCTAGAGATGTTTCTCTTGTAAAATAACGATTAACTCACTCGGTTAAACTAACAATTTTCGTAAATTCTTCTTCGAAAATACGTAATTCAGAGAATTCGCATGCTTTTCAATCACTTATTGTTGCATATCCCAATTAAATAAATTATGATCATATAGCATTGAAAAACATTTCCGTGATCTTTGGATCACTTAACAAGATTTTAATTTAGTAATACTGAACGTTTTTAAACATATTCTCCAACCGTATTTAACATTTCAGTATCCACGATACTACTTCTAGAAATAAAAAAATATATCTTATAAAACTTTCAGGCATTACAAAATATCCGAGGGTTTTTACTTGAAATCTACAATCAATTTACTTATATGTTCTTCAATTTTTCACACGAAGCTACACAAGCAATTGTCCACAATTTTGGATCTACTAGAAGAGAGGGTTTTTTTTTTTTTTCAGCAATAGAGTGCAAACCTTGAACTCACGTATTCAAGGTTCGAGCTCGCTTTCCACAATAAACACATCTACAGTCAAGAGTACTGATGCTTTACTCACACACTTAAGCTTCCATTGTGATTTTCTGCTTTCGAAGAGGAAGTTGACATCGTTGTATGACGTCCTGCATCCTGATGCGCATTGGTCATTTCTTCTTTTACACGAATAAGCATTTTTCTGACATCCTGATTCTGCGGGGCTAAGCGCAACGCCTCGTTCAGATCAAGAAGTGCGGCTTCTAGGTGACTAAAAACAAACATTATAAAATTAGTCAAACGTGGTATGCTGCACAACATTCAATAAGTTATTTCAAAATGCGATTGTCGCCCACTTAAACCATCATATCGAATCAATCATACATTTTCACCAATGATTTAAAGAAATAACCACAGTGTTTCCGTTTCTTTTTAATTCAGTACGATAACTTTTTCAGGAAGATAGCGCGATAATGTTTTAAACTTTTCTTCCTAACTTTTCCATCAGAATTATAGAACTTTCACGAGTTGCACACTGATTTCAGCTTTTCCTGTTTAGGTTAATTAAAACCGTTTTTGCTTATAATCTGATTATAGTAATGCACTTCTACCTCGTCTATCTACATGTAATAATAATAATATTGGTAAAATGGGAACAGAAAGACATTCAACCACAATACAAAGAGGACAAAAACAATCACATAATCCACTTAACAGCTAAGAAAAGGGGGTAACACTGATGTTTCTTGAACATACATTAGTTTATTTCTGTACATGTACTGTGAGGTTCCTCACTCAAAAATAAATGTAATTCCAGTTTCCCTACCATCGGTTATGAAACGGAAGACTTCTGTTTGTTTGGAGGCCCGGCAATGGCCAGTTGGGTTAAGGCGTTCGACTCGTAATCTGACGGTCGCGGGTTAAAATCCCGGTTGCAAACATGTTCGCCCTTTCAACCGTGGGGGCATTATAATGTGACAGTCAATCCTACTATTCGTTGGTAAAAGAGTAGCCCAACAGTTAGCGGTGATGACTACCCTCTAGTCTTACACTGCTAAATTAGGGAAGGCTAGCGCAGATAGCCCTTGTGGTAGCTTTGCGTGAAAATTCAAAACAGACAAACAATAAAGAAAGACCTGATGAAAAGTATCATCACTCTTATGATGATGCAATGTCATACAAATTACGTATTTACAAGATATTTTACTCACGTGGCGTATTTCTAATAGCAGAAAATCCTTAAGTATTTCTGAAGTTCTAATTTGATTCAGTTTTAAAGTCCAGTTGGGGTCACGCCTACAAATCCAGTCTGAAGCGTTATTTTTTGTAGTCTGGCCATTCCATAAATGAATTCATCTATTAGGTTCCTGAACTGCTGGCATAAGTACAAGTGTTCTGATTGGTTAAATACGAAAAGAGTGAGCGTTGTGAAAGAAATGTTGGTGTCTTTTGAAAGGCATTCATTCTCATCCTAAGGAACAATTTATCTTTTTAGAAAAGCGAAAACTGGTGGATTGTTCATTTCGGGACAGTTTATAGTAACTTTGTTTTACCTTCAATATAGAGCCCTTTTAATCTGCCTTATTTCTAAACACGAATTACTTCATTTTCTTTCAATTTTCCTCACTTTAAAACGCAACAGTTCTATCACGCGGACGATCACTCGTGTCATGAGCCAAATAGTATATATTTCTTCGGACTTCCATTTTTAATTCATGTGAAAAAAAAAAAAATCTTCTTTGACATATTAGATCTACGTTGATTGGTTGATTTAGTGTTTTATGGCACAAAGCAGCTAGGCTACCTGCGCCAAACATCTGATAAAAAGTTAAAATTAAAGTTAGTAAAATTCATAAAAGGAAATTAAGGTAAAACAAAACAAAGTTTTAAACATAAGTAGCATAAAACTAATGTTTTAGTCTACAGAGTTAAGAGATAAACTACAGTGATACAAGTTGTAGAGGGCTTTGTGTAGCATAAATGTGATTATCATCGCTTGCCAAAAAGAATAACATCTTAGTACAAAAACCACTATCAGTCACTTGAAGTTGGCCTTCCCAGTCCTGGTTCCGAGTTATTTAACGTTACGGCCAGTTTCTAATTTCGAATCGAACAAGATGAACTGTGATGCTTAAAAGAAAGACATTAAAAAGGTCTAATGTATAAATTATAAAAATTAAATGGTATTAAAAAGATTGATGGTCTTTAACAAACTAAAAACGTTTCCAATGTAAACAATGTCACCATCACCAATAACAGTAACTTCACGGACAAACCTTGGGACAGAATGGTGTCGTCGTTGAGAGTCGTAACGACGGCAAGAAAATAAAATGTGGCTTATTGTGACTTGAGTGTTACACAGACTACACACTGGTGCATCAGTTCCAGATGAAAGAAAACGATGAGTTAAAAAAACTGTGACCAATGCGTAGTGTAGTTAGAATAACTTCATCTTGCCGATCTTTACGGATGCAAGACGACCAAAGTCCAATATAGGGTTTTATTTGGAAAAGCTTGTTTTCACGTTGCTCACTTCAAGTCGACTACCAGCTGGCACGGAGTCGAACCTTGAATCTAGGACTATGGACCATGCATGAAATAGGTACAGTGGTGATAGTGCTAGAGCACACAGATTTAGCTGCGGTGTCGGTGAACTCGTTCCCACGAATACCAGCGTGGCCCAGTATCCAGAAAAATTGGATAGAAGTATATGTTAAAGAGAAATGGGCCAGTCGGTTTTGAATATCAGCGAGAAAAAGATGCAAAATAACGTGAAGCGATTCCAGGGCCAGTAGAGAACTAAGCGAGTTAGAATACTGCTTAGTTTCTACATTATCCAGGACAAGAGAAATGGCATAGAGTTCAGCAGTGAATACAGAAGCTGCAGAGGGGATTCTGTGTGCAACAACCAAATCATAATAAACCATGGCAGAGCCAATACAGTAACCTGATTTTGAACCATCTGTATAAATAGGAATGGGAGGATGGTTCGAAAGATGTTCAGCAAATAGCAGACAGTATTTCCAATCAGGAATGTCTGTGTTTCTCAGATGACTAAAAGATAGGTCACATTTGGGGACTGTAAGAAGTCTTGGTAGGATGGGCTGACTAGTGGATACAGCTCATCCAAGTTATCGAAGGACAGACCTAATTCATTCAACTGTATCTGGATACAAAGGCCAAAAGGAGCAATGACAGATCGTCTGTTCTTAAAAAGTGTGGCCCACCGAGGAAGAAATACACAACCCCAGGTGGGATGCTCTGGTAAGGAATGAAGTCTCGAAGCATATAGTAAAAACAGTTGCAAACGGCAGGAGGTACAAAGAGGTACAATTGTATGTCTGAAAGAACATTTCTACTAAAGACCAAAAAAACGCCATCAACAACGGTGAATGTTCTAAAGAAATATATCCACAGATTGATGGAAAAAAATGCCTTCTCTACCAAGTTGCTCCTAAATTAATATTCTATTGTAGCTTCAAGTAATTATATGTAACTTTGAGTAGGTAACAACATGAGAAGCTACACATAAATTACATGAAACAAGCTACAACTGTAGTCTCCAGCAGCACATCTGTGGACTTAAAAACTCTATAATCCAAGTTACAATATCCATGATGTGCAGATTACATACAGGTAACCCATTGTTTAGTTTCGTGCTTAACTACAAACAAACAAACTATAACATTAACTTATCATAAAATAAAAGTTTTAAGAGAGAGTATATCATAAAAATAAACGCTTCAGATGCAAGATATAATTTAAAATGTGTGCTGGTTTTAAAGTAAAATTACTGTTGTTTTTCAGAAGAGTAGTGCATACAGGAAGATTTCAGACATTTTGGCAAAAACGTTTTTTTATAAAAGGGCCTTCACTCTTCAGACAAAGTATCTCAGTCAATGTTTCGATTGTGTGGCTTCATCAGAGTTAGTAAAAAGAAAACTATTGACTTGACTGCTGAAACAGAACATACCATCATAATCGTTCATCAGATGACAATAAACATACCGTCATAATCGTTCATCAGATCACAATAAGAAAATATGCTAGAAGTTTTAATAATTCCTCAGCAAAAAGTCATGGATGTCCAGTTATGACATTTTATCTTGTCCAAAAATAGGAGAAGAAAAAAGTGCATGCCTTAGAACTCTTGGTACATCCAAAACTGGTTAAATATTAAATTATGAACAGAATTATTTGTGTTCTGGCACTCCAATCTCTCTGTTCAGTAGTTCAACAAACTAACATGCAAGCACCCAGTCTAGTTTTCTGAAGCAAGAAACTTGTCTGAAACAGATGTATCTTCTTGATATCCATTTCTTTCTCAAAACTCACATATACTAGATGTATTTTGTGCAGAATCCCCCCTAAAGTGTTTTTACTCAACTGTAAATACAGTAAATTAAGAGAAACAAATATTTCTCTATCTTCCTTATGAGGTTCATATGTTATGTTGTAGCCTACACAGTGCATAATTCTTTTGGTTTGGATTGTTCTGAATTTCAGGGCAAAGCTACATGAAGGCTATCTGCACTCGCCATCCCTAATTTAGCAGTGTAAGGCTAGAGGTAAGGCAGTTAGTCATCACCTCCCACCTCCAAATCTTGGGTTACTCTTTTAATAACCAATAGCGGGATTGACAATTACATTATAACATTGCCACAGCTGAAAGAGCGAGTACGTTTGGTGTGATGGGGATTTCAACCCATGACCCTCAGATTATGAGTCGAGTGCCTTAACCACCTGGCCATGCCTGGCTCAATTCTTTTCATGATTCACAGCAGACTCACATTTTGTTAATGTCACACCAGTACAACTAGCAACATCAGCATCCCTTACATAATGTTATATTAGTATCTACTGACTGATTGACAAACAACACCCGATTGTATCATGGTGCCAGTGGTTAAAACAGATAACCCCTCCCGTCAGCTTCTGATCCTCTTTCGGGAAAATAATAATGAAAACAAAGCAGTTTTTGTAAAACAACATAAAAAATTAATAATAAACAATTTTTTCTTAAAATTAAAGAAAACAGTAAATAAAATGTTGCGCAAGAAGAATTCACTGTTGAGAAAAATTCCGTCTTAAAGAAATATTTAATTTAATGTTTGACCACACACACAAAATACAATCATATCATACATTTAAAGACCTAAAAAGTTTCTATTTTGCCAGTTTAATATTCTCAAAACATTTACACTTTTTTTTTTACAGTGGTTTTACTTTGCACCACTTATGAAACATGTTATTGTAAATACAAATACACCAAAGTTACTTTTCACATACAGAACAGCATTGTATTTTACTGTAAAAATGCATTTCACAAAATACTTACCCAGCTTCTTGCCTAGCACGTGCTCTTGTGTAATAGCCTTCAAACCCTTTAGGTTTAATTTCCATTGCTTTATCTGCAGCTTCAATGGCTGCCACATAATCCTAGATAAAAATCATATATCACTGAGTTGACAGATCAAACATTTATCAAGCAATTCTTTTGAAAGTGAATAATTAGTCTAAAACTAGCACCATCTATTAGACAAATAATTTTCATATTCTGCTTGAAAAACTCAAAGGTTGATTACATCATTTAAATTCAATTTGCTAATTAGTTTTGAGACAGATTACTGTCTAAATATTATAAAACTCCAGTTTCGACAACCTTATAAATGGATAACATACCATCTTATAACTTCAAACTATGCATTTTAAAACTTATTTGACTGGTTTTTATGCCAACTTCTTCAACATTCACATTTTACAGACATTTTTGTTTTTTTTTAAACAGCACAAAACAAACTTACACGCATTTTTCGTTTGCATCGTGACAAGGAAATTGAAAACTGGAACTTTAACTGTTGAAAAATAAGTTGATATTCTCCAACCGAGTCTTCTTTTGGAAACTTCTTCAACCCATACTGATAGCGATAAGCTGCTTCTTTGAGTCGACCCTTCTGTATTCACAAACCAAACATCAAAATGACAATTTCTAATGACACTTCAGATTCACATTCAAAAGCTTAATATTTTGTCTATACAATCCTAAACAGATGAAATAACAACATTTTTTCATTAAAAAAAAATTCTTGTGTACTACAGGGATGCTCATAGGAATTAAAAAAGAACTAATGTTTAACTTTCTACATCATTCCTAAAACGTTACAAACAGCCAACTGTGTACAGTTGTTAATCTATTTATAACACATGAAATAAACTACACATAACTGATGTTTATTTATTTGCAAATAATTTTTTTTTGCATTGTTTTCTATAGCAAAGCAACACGAGGCTATCTGTTGAGTCCACCAAAGGGAATGAAATCCTCCGATTTTAGCACTGTAAATCTATAGACTAACCACAATACCAGCGGGGGACGTATTTGTAAAGAGCAAGCAACAAACAGTTACCTTAGATAATGTTGTTCCATCATCCAGTAACTTCTTCAGCAACAGATGCAAAACATCTGCCTTTCCTTCAGCCATTGCCCATGTCTGTGGTCCTGATGGGAAAAAGAAAACAAAAGAAGAATTTTGCTGCGTGTTCTCTTAGAAATAAAACTGTGGTGCTTGCATTTGCATAATAGCATCAACAACTCTGTGCAGTTTTACTTTCTTATGCCAAACCCGTGGTAAAATATGATGCACTACACCGCAAACCTTTCTTTACAAATCACCCTCTATAAAGTTTAGGAACTGGGAAGATTTAAAAAGCTTAAAGTTAATTCCAGCCACATTTAAGATTGTACATGATTTTCTAAGTAGTTTTATGCTGTAACACACAAGTACGTTTAACAAATCGTTAAGTTCATTTTCTTCATTCAAAGCGCATCTCGCAGCGCTTTGGCGCAGTCTTCATTCCAAGCGCTTCTCGCAGCACTTTGGCGCAGTCTTCATTCCAAGCGCTTCTCGCAGCACTTTGGCGCAGTCTTCATTCCAAGTGCTTCTCGCAGAGCTTTGGCGCAGTCTTCATTCCAAGCGCGTCTCGCAGAGCTTTGGCGCAGTCTTCATTCCAAGCGCGTCTCGCAGAGCTTTGGCGCAGTCTTCATTCCAAGCGCGTCTCGCAGAGCTTTGGCGCAGTCTTCATTCCAAGCGCGTCTCGCAGAGCTTTGGCGCAGTCTTCATTCCAAGCCCGTCTCGCAGAGCTTTGGCACAGTCTTTATTCCAAGCGCGTCTCGCAGAGCTTTGGCGCAGTCTTCATTCCAAGCGCGTCTCCCAGAGCTTTGGCGCAGTCTTCATTCCAAGCGCGTCTCGCAGAGCTTTGGCGCAGTCTTCATTCCAAGCGCGTCTCGCAGAGCTTTGGCGCAGTCTTCATTCCAAGCGCGTCTCGCAGAGCTTTGGCGCAGTCTTCATTCCAAGTGCGTCTTGCAGAGCTTTGGCGCAGTCTTCATTCCAAGCACGTCTTGCAGAGCTTTGGCGCAGTCTTCATTCCAAGCGCATCTTGCAGAGCTTTGGCACAGTCTTCATTCCAAGCGCGTCTTGCATCGCTTTGGTGCAGTCTTTATTCCAAGCGAGTCTCACATTGTTACAGTGCAGTCTCCGTTCCACGTACATCTCAATGATTCTTATGAATTCCCATGTTAAGGTGTGGTCTTCACATTAAGTATGTCTAGACAATCTTTATGGCTGCTTTTTTTAAGATGAGACCTTTGTGAGTAATAAAGTTTGAGTTTAACATCATATGTTTTTGTAAGTCACTACTTTATAAAACATAACACCCACTCCTCAGATTATTCTATTTTAAATGGATGCAATTATTTTAGATATCATGTTTTCTTTCATAAAATCTATACACTTATGTGCTAATTATCTTTCATTTTCATGGACAAAGTAAAACCGTATATATGCCAAATACAAACTCTTTTTGCTAATAAATTACAATTCTTCAAAGAATTTTAATATCAGTATTTTCTGTTATATACTGTGTAAAGAATTTATGTTGGTAATTACCAAGTTTGGCACCCTTGTGTAGAAAACAAGCCACTGCATCCAGATTGCCACAAGCTACAGCTCTATCAAGTGGTCTCAAACACCCATGTTCTGTAGATGCCCCTCTGTCTAACAGCAGTTGAATCTGAAAATTGTATGATGACAATACAATACACACTTCAGGTTACATAGAAGAACGTGTATGAATTACCAACATTATTTGCTACACAGCTTTGGCTCAATAAATTACCACCGTGTGTGTGTGTGTGTTTTATATATTGTTTATATCTTGTTTTTGATACTGTTGACTTTTCTCAAGCAAAAATGGCAGATAAATTTAAAATACTCACTCAAATAGATAATAAATGACACTTTGCTGTATTTTATGAGGCAAGGTTTTGTACCCACAAGCCTGCATTTTAGACTACAAAAACTGTTATAATATACCAAGTAGTGAAATACCAAAATATACAATAAAGCTTTTCTTAAGAAAATACTGTAATTCATAATGATGCAAAACCAACTTCATGTAAAAATGTATTATATAGATGGCTGGTATGGATATTACAACTTTAATTAATACCAATATCACCCATCCTTAGAATACATATCAAATAATACTGCAGCTAATAACATTACATATACCCGTCAAAAAATGACTAACAGTTTTGTTGTTCACATATAATAATTAATATATTTTCTAAACAATGGCAAAAAACGATATTATATGTATAGTTAATTCTTAATAAAATGTCCCTTTTTACAGAAGACCTTTGATAAAGATGTAAACTGCTAATGCAGTGTTATAAGAAATGTAATGATTACTTACAACTGCTGGATCTCCATGAATGGCTGCCAAATCCAGAGGAGTTTGTTCATGGTTGTCTTTATGGTGAATATTTGATTCATGGTGCAGCAGACACTGGGCCACTTGAAGCTGTCCTCCACAACATGCCCAACAAAGAGCAGTCATGCCTTCATTATCTGATGCATTGGTGCTGCCACCTAGTATAATATATTAGTGTATATAATTTATGTCTTTCAGTGGATGGTATGACTAACCACCATGCAAATAATATGTAAATTAATGTCTCATAAAATTTGAAGATATGTGCTCATGTTGGATAATTTTACCGAGCAACTGTGAAATCCATTGAGTTATTTTACTTTCTCATCAACTCAATCATGGAAAAATGTTATTAATGCAGACAATTTCCAAAACATACAATATTAGTTACATGGAAGTAAATTAATTTATTCTCTGGGTAAGTAAATCTAATCAAAAACACCTCAGGTGTGAAAAAAAGATGCAGCCAAAAAAATATGGTGTGCAAGTTAAAAGAATGAAATCAAAATTGGCTTGGCAAACTAATAGTTGCACTCTAGAGCTAATAAAAAAAATAAGCAAATATTTATTCATTAAATAGCCAAGCAACATGCTTTGTTGACAGTTAAAACAAAATATGCGATCTAGTAAACAAATGATTGGAGACTGCTGTACATCATTTCACCTTACAGTTTTGCTGCTCTAAGTCAGCCATCCTCAATTCAAATTACAAAATATTAGAAATGGTCTGCTTCTACTCTTAACTGAAGCTGTGAAAAAAAAATATTAGATTAATAGCTTATATGAATTATGCAGATGTGCACAAAAATTTGATGAATTTGACTGGTTTTTGTTGAATAACTTTGCACATGTGGATGTATTTACACCAAATGCGACACCTAATTAAAGATTGTTAAAATTCGTGTTTACCAAATTTGAAAAAAAACACAAAAAAACATAAAAGTAGTTTGTTTGTTTTTTTAATCAAATAGTTTTCATACTTTTGGTGGGAAAAAAAATGGGGTGGAAAAATTAAACCTAAACTGGATATTTCACATCTCGCGTATTTCTTAATAGACTGCCTTGAACTTAGCAATGTCAAATAAAGATCCATTAGAACACATCTACTGGAAATATGGTTTAGACTACCACAGTCTGAGCTACACAAAATGGGAAATCACTAAATCAATACTTCTGTTAATAACACACAGTACATCCTGCAGGTTGTTTTGACCACATGACACACCACCAAGCATCATGATCTTTATGTTTTAATGATAACAAATTAAGAAAGTAGTATATATAATTATATACTTTCTTACTAAAGATATTTGTCCCCTTATCTTATTGTTAAATAAAAATAGTTAGCAAAACTTTACTACACACTCAATGTATAAATAGTAATTTCTATGTTGTAATTTTTAATATTATTGTAATCATTTAAAACGTGAAATAAAATTATCTGCTTGTGTAGAAGTTAAAAACAAAGACCTTATAAAAGAGAGAGTTTCATAATGGTGTACAACTGTACGTCACCTTTAGATAACAGAAGTTCCAGAATTCCTAAATGTCCTTCTTTTGCTGCCATCATCAACGAAGTACGGCCTTTGCTATCCGTTTGTTCCAGAACAGCCTTGTGGCTCAGTAAAAGCTCCACCACCTCCCAGTGGCCTTCTATCACAGCACACATTAGTGGCGGTTCCCCCCGACAGTTAACGACAGAAACAGAAGCACCCCTTCTCAGCAGCACATCACAGACATCAGCATGCCCTGCACAACAGGCTGCAGTGAGAGGAGTCTGACCAGTAAGGTCGTCTGGAGCATTTACTCTCACCTCTGACATATCTAGAAGAAACTCACACACCTGGAATAAAATAAATGCTTGCTAGATGGACTGAATCTTGTGCTTTTTGACGTGGATGTAAAAAAACTGCAATGTTTCACAAGTTTCAATGCAAGCTAAGCTGTATTATTTATAATCACAATGTTCAAACATTCAGCAAAATCTTTGGAGTTGCAGATAAAGTTTATTTCATTAATCACGTTTCCTGATCACATATTACACAGTAGGACATAAGAATTTAGAATAGAAAAAAAATTATAGGTTCTGTAAGGTAATGGACTTCATGGTCATAATCTGATTACATTTCAAACTTATAGATTTTTTTTTTTAAATAATGGGAAGCTTGTAACTAGCGCCTTTCCGCATTCACACTATTACCGTGAAAATACAGAATGTTTGGTCCTTATATGTCGTATGTAACTTATTTAGGAACATGAAATAACTAGTATATAATTTAACTGACTTATCTCCAATAAGGAGTCTTATTCTCAACTATGTGTAGATAGCAATGAGTTGAATGTTCAATCAGTGACCAGAACATGAATTTAATGGTATAAATATAGGTGCTTGAAAACATTAAACTGCCAAAAGTAACAAAAGATATAACAAGGGTAGAGAAAGAGAGGAGTCCTCACTGCCTTTATACGATGATGCATGACCTTGGCAAAGTAAAAATTTTGTTACTGTTTAAAGCATTTTATAAAATGTTTCCAAGCTATGGTTCAACCACTCAGTTACTCTCATATAATTCCAAAGATGTTTTTAGGTTTAGGTGTCTCCGAGCGAGTCATTTCAATGACCAAATTGTTCTTCTATCTGCCTTTGTTTGGATATCAATGCAAAAAACAAAATGAAGTACCACTGGTCATGGCCTGCAAGCTTTGCTACCACATATTTGTATTCTAGTGCTGGAGAGCTTTGCAACAAATTAAAGTGCCATAAACTGTTTTAAAGTAACATACAATTTTTTTTGCATACCCCAGCTCATCCAGCTGGTGATTTTTTTCACATATGGGTGGCCCCACTTTTTGCACAATACTAATGAACAAATGTTTGTTGGTTTCTAAAGGTCCTTTACTGAACGTTTTTTACATTGTTTTTTCAAAGCTTTATTATTAATAAGTTTCTGACTCCATTAAATTTACTCTCTTGATCACGCAAACTTACACACCTCTCCAACCATTTATAAACTTTTCTGCCTTAAACATACATTACCTTGATTGACACCTTGATAACAACACTAATAATTCATGTATGATATTTGAGTGTTATGTGTATTTGTACTTCAATGGAGAACTTTTGCAGAATGTGTCAGGTGGAACATGTGACATGTTCAAGAGATATATACTCTGGATACTTTTGGCCAAACAGAGTATACACATACATCACTTTACTTTCTCTGAAGTTTTATAAATTAATGAATAGAAAATACACAGCTCAAAATTACAATTTAAGACTGAGGAGTCGATTAAAATATTTTTTTATGCATTTTTACCAAATTAAAAAAAATATTCATTAGGTCAGCAACATTTGTTATCTTATACTATATTGAAATATAGAAAAACACTGGTACAGTGGAATAAGAAAAAAATTAAAATGATAAAATCCAGGAGCAAAATAGACATACAAGACTGTGTCACCCATGTATACAAGATAGTTCATTCTGTTAGAAAATAAACACCATACAATAAAATTAAACAAAAAAATTAGCAATATGAACTGCACACAACAAAGTGTTAGAGACAAAAAAAAAAAAAGCCTTGTACATCCACCTAACAGACAACACTGCTGTATATTAAAAGCCTTGTACATCCACCTAACAGACAACACTTATATATGGAACATATATTGTCCAAGGATGAAAAAAAAAGTTTCATATGGATGTGACGTTTTTTTGTTGTTTTTTAATGGATAGATGGCTGAGTTTTGTTTGCAAAATTTTCATAAAAGGGTAAAATCTGAGAGGCTGTACCCCTAAGCCCCCCCATCACATACACAAGTGCACTCAGTCAAACTATTATGGAAGTGAACAAAACCTGAAAGTATTCATATTGTTGATTCAAGTTATAATGAAGGGGATGATCACGGAAGGGTGGACAGCACACCAGCCTTCCTATCAAAATCACTTTCTGTCATAGTCCTTCTCAGGACCTTTCTGGTGGCACAACTGATTAACAGCTGAATTATAGGATATAATCTAGTTAATGATTAGCAGTTAAATAAAAACATAAATAATTAATAATTAGAGTTAGATGATCATATACCAATGACCAATATCCAATCACCAGAAACAAAATTACTTAATACTTTTGGAGTAATAATATTTTTTTTAAATTTAAACTAAAATTAACACATACAGTTGTGTAACCATTTTCAGCTGCTGCAACTAAAGCCTGTTGAGCTGCCCTTCCAAGTCCCGTTTCTCCAGACCACTCAGATTGGGTGAGGTTATTGACAACTTCTAAGTGTCCATTCATGGCAGCATGTACTAAAGAACATCGCCCATTATTGTCAGGTTGATCAATCTGTAACACAGTAAAAACAAACTTGTTCACTAGAATACCATTTTGGAGTTGATGGAGAGAAATGTAACCCGACTTCATGCTTATAGAGGAAAACTATTTATTATAAAACGTGTAGATTTCTTCATAGTTCACAAAGAGTTGAATTTGGAAAATAACAAAGATATTCCAACAAAGATATAACAAAGTCTAAAAGTTATACCTATTTGTGGAATTACATACCTTAGCACCTTTACTCAGAAGAAGACAAACAATCTCTAAGCATCCCTGTTTGCTGGCTGAGCACAGAGGGCTCAGACCATCTGAAGATGAAGCATTTATGTCTGCTCCAAATTCTAATAGCAATGACACCATTTCTGTGTAACCTTGGTGAGCAGCAGTAACAAGAAGTGGGGCATCATTCAACTCAGTGGTTCTACAGTCAGGGTTAGCTCCAGCAATTAATAATAGTCTACTGACCTGAAATTTTCAATTTCTGCTTATAAAAATGTTTAGAGAAATGATACTTATTATTATTTCAGAGGAGAAAATTAAAATTTAACAGCCTGTGACTATACTATTACTATGACAAAACCTTTTCCTTATATTTGAACTTATGGATTAGTCTAAATTTGTTAATAAAATAAATGTCTCAACAGTTTAATCATGAAATGGATTTTATGCCTTAAGTTATTCATAACTCACCTTAACATTAGGACTATACACATTTCTCACAGTACTCAAAGCTCTCGATATATCATCAGTGCTCTGATGAACCCACAGAGCCTGGAGATCACGAGAAAGAACCCCTGAAGGTAGGTCTCGTACTACAGACTTGTATATGTGAGCTTTCAGAATGTGGTGGCCAAGCTCTAAACACTGGCTTGAATTAAGGGGTGCTTCCAGTCGACTCATTCGCAAACTCAATAACGCATGTCCAGTCCTAGTAATGAAAGAAAGAAAGATATTGGGAACTGTTAAGTTTGAGTAAATTACATCTGTAAAAATGGCTGGTATGGATAGGAAAAGCTCTATGTGGAGGAATGAACAACATTTCGACCTTCTTCAGTCATCTTCAGGCTCACAAAGAAAGAAAGAGATAACTGTGTACCATATATTTCCGACATCAGCAGCAAAATCACCAACATTTGTCAAAAACTAGCAACAAAATATGACATTCCAGTTAATACCAAATTAATTCAAAAACCAGGCAAAAACTAAGGTCTATACTGTGTAAAAACTACACTGACAAACATAACACCAACATTATTTATAAAATACAATGTTATAACTGCCACAACATCTATATTGGAGAAACAAGTAGAAAAATGGAAACCAGATTTAAAGAACACAAAAAGTCACCTTCATATGTTTTTGAAAACTGCAAATCAAATAAACACAACATAACCATAGAAAACACACAAATACTAAATAAAGAAACAAACATAAATGCAAAATTAAAGAAGCCTTACTTATACAACAAACTCAAGCCCAAAATAAACCAATACAAAAGAACACCTTTATACCTCTATTAATAAATATATCCAACATCTAAGCACGCCCTCTACATTCCTACACTCAATACACAACTGCTTTCAAGCATGTGGTGAGCTACCAGTCAGTAACCCTCTCTTTCTCTGTGAACTTGATGATGACTGTAGAGGAGCAAACAACATTTTGACCTTCTTTATAGTACTTTCTCTATCCATACAAGCTATTTTTACAGATGTAATTTTCTCTACATGCGAGTTTTCTCGTCATCATGAAGTTAGAGTAAAATTTAATTTAACATATCCTAATTCATGTTTTATTATTATAAACGTAAATTAACATGAAAAAAAACAACTAGAAATAAACTTCCTTTTAAAAGATACTTCATTTGCTATTGCTTAATAAAATTTAATATATCACATCAGATTATTCTGACTCTTTTAAAGCTGGTCTTTATTTTAATTCACAATTCCACAAAGATGAAAACCTGAATATACCATTACTTGCTCAGTTAAAGTTTTTTTGAAAAAACGTCTTTATTTAGTAGGCAGTCTCTTTTGTTTTGTATTGAAATGTTATACCTAACATCACAGATGAATTTTGTTCCTTCATTCTCCTGTCTCCTAATGAGCCACTCTCTTAAAGAAGGGTGAGCAAACATCAGAGTTTTGTCTTGTCTCAGTACTAAAAAGTTATTGGCAGTCATTAATTCTAGCCTTTCAAGAAAGTCTTGCCAAGTGAGAGGTTGACACACAATCCCTGCATTGACCGAGTGGTACAGCTCCAATGGGGTGAGAGGACACATGGAAGCCAAACAACTTTGTAGTAGGTTACTTACCTATACAAGATGATAAAGTTAATTTGCTACTGTTTTTGATGCATAAACTAACAAAATTTATTGAGGTTGCAATTTAACCAGTGGTAAGTTACATAATTCCTTTGAAACATAAATAGTAAGTTAATACACATTTGGTACAAGAGAAAAATGTGTTACTATATTGTTTGCTTGAGGTTTATATATCATTAGTGCATCAATATTACCAATCTGGCCATAAAGAAAAGTGACAGAGCTTTTTGTTATGCATATCAAATCTGTAAAGTTACTGCTGTTACTAATTTTAGACACAGACTGAATAAAATACTAATTATATGATTCTTCACCTGAGATTTTAACCTTGTAACTATCCATAATATTTATGAGTCAAAAGAAATCTCTCTCCCTATTCATCCAACAAACAGAGTTTATTTGAACCTCTGTATTATCAATATTTTAAAAGAAATACTCATTTTGTTGGAGTCTCTCAAACAAGATCCCTTCTAAAGAAACAAAGAAGTTAATTATTTATACATGAACTGTGGATTTATATTCAGCAAATGTAAGACAAAATCATGATATAAAACTAACAGTTAGTTAGTTACAACTTAATATGGGTAAAATTTGAAACCAACCATTAAGAAACTCATCAGCATTCTCCTTACCCTCTCAAAAGATCGAATAGTTGTAAATTTTAAGTTGAAACTAAGCAAGTAAACTTCACTGAGGCTGACAGGAAGAACCTTATAACTACTACTTTTTATAACTAGATGACCCTTTTCAATGAGATCTAATGTCAACTTGAGGTACAACATGCAGCCTTTGCTAAGAGACACAAGATGGTTTGCAAATCTGAAAGAAAATAAATAAATAAAAGAAAGAAGTGCTAATATTCATGTGGATGTTTTGTTCAAATTAATTAAAAGTGTAGCAATTCAGTGATTATTTAAAAAAAATAAATATGCTGGTATTTCAAATAGATAAAGAAATGGTAAAACATTAAGCAGTCAAAAACTAATCTTCAAAACCAGCTTTTAACAGAATCTGCTCCAAAGTCATCTTGTATACCATCTTAATACTAAAACTACTTGTATTTTACAATGGTCTAACACTTTTAATAACTTCTAAAAACATTTTTTAAATACTTTTAATTTTAATAATATAAGAAATTATTAAAACTTTAATGTTTCCAACATACTTAAACATTATTTGACTGTTTACCAGCACTAATCCTAAAGTAATAACACCTAGTATTTCCACAACTTCAGTTTGTTTTTATTTATTGTTATGCACAGAGTTACACAGTGGGATAATTTTTAGCATTATAAGTTTCAGACTTTCTGTTCATCCACTTGGGGTCTCCAACTTTAAAGAAGTATTTTTATACTTTATTAAGGCAAACATATTTCTGAGGTTAATAATATCAAAGTTATGATTAACCAGTAAGATAATTAACCTTTCTATCCATTTATTACAATTATTATTTGTCAACATTACTCAATTCTTACTGTGAATAATATTCAACATCTTGAATTATCAAACACAAAATGTTTAATTTGCTGGGTAATGTTTTATATCCGTGTACATGAATTCTTTATTTCAAGGCTATATTACTATTATACATTATCTAGCAATTAGAAAAATATTTTTATCAAATCAAGTATTGTTCTCCATTCATCCTCACCTAATGTAAGAACAATCTTCAGATTTGGAGTTTAATATAGTGATATTAGCACGAATGGTTGATTGTGAGCTGATTCGAAAAGTAACATAGTCAATAAGATCTTGGTTTAAACTTTCATTAGATACCGTTCTGTCTAATGAGATGTGATGGAAGGGCAAGAGTTTGGCGATTTCCTGGAATACTGTTCGTACAGTAACTATAACCTACCAAAATAATAAAAATTTGAATTTATTACATCATAAAAAATATCATAGTTAGTATTATATATGCAAATAAGATGATCACAATCATAACACTAGATTTTCTTGGACATTTACAAATTACTACAAAATACTTTCTTAAGATATCTGATTTTAAAACATTTATTTGGAAATTATTGTGAAGAGAAGAACTTGACGGCTACTTCACCATACACTAAGAAGATAATTTTTAGCATTAATAATTTTACATTATAATTTCATCTGAGAAAAAACATAGGGTGGCCATTATTAATAACCTTAAAAGTATTATGATTTAGAACCAAAACACAAGAAAAAAATCATAGAGCTGAGTAAATAACTTTATAAGTTACAAGCATCACTTGTATCAATAAATGTTATGTAAAATAACTGATTGAAATATTACCAATATGATTTCTCATTGAAATTTTGATTAATCCAAGTTTTTCAGCTTAATTTAAGTGTCATAACAAAATAAAGTAATCAAATGATCTAAATTAATATTTCTTATTACAATTATTTTTTTATTATTTCCACTACTCAAATCTTGCAATCGATTAATGAGTATAATAATTAATCCAGTTACCAAATTCCACGAATCAGAGAAAGTTATAAACTGAAATACAGAGAAACTTGCGACAACATTTATTTCATAAGTTCAACAAAATAATTTATTACTCATTCATCTAATTATACATTTTAAAGTCCAGAAAATAAAGTATTAGTAATGTTTATACAATTACACAAATTTCATGTTTTATATAACAAACATGCCCAGAGTATGCTAGAGAGATTACATACTTTAAGCCAAGGGGGAAATCGTAGAATGTGCCTCGAGATGAAAGAGGCAATTGTATCTCCATAATCAGGCCTGTGAAATTCTGCTTCATTTAAGCCATCAACAACAATGAGGCACATGGTATTGGGTACCTTACCAACTCTTCTAAGAGAGTTTAATGGTTCCAGAATACCTTTGACAAAAGCTAAACTTGGGTCTGCTATGCAAGATGGCATTGCTAGTAAGTCTTGAAACCTGCAATTAAAAACAAAGAAAATTCGTGATTGAAAGACAGATAGTTTTAATTTCATGTCTTCATGAATACATTTCCCTAAATAACAGAACTTTTTTCAAAATTCTTTGATCTTGGTTACAAAGACAGTTCATAAAAAACGTTTCAGAAACATAATACCAGGAATAACATGAAAGACAGTATTCAAAAACTGCAAATGTTAAACAATATATAAAATATGAAAACTGCATTTAAACTTGTTTGGATAGAAATAAATTCCACACACACCTAAATATATTTAAATACTGTAAGACTCTGTGGAGATTTTAAGAATATATAAATAATACTTTATTATATTTGAGCAAATGTAAATCTGAGGACTCTCACTGTTGGTGTTAATTTTTTGGGTTTGTTAAAATAAACATTGTTAATAAAACAATTTTGTACATCACTACAGGACATTTTCCTTTATGAATGTTGGTGTTGAAAAGATATCTTTACTCTTTCTTGTGTTTGTAATAAAATACACAAAGTTTGTAAAGATTTTAATTACTAGAATATCACAACACCTCTACATTATAAATGTCTGAAAATTATATGGTGCACACAGCTATAAATATTCAAATAGTACTAGAAAGAAAATTTACCATTAAAAAAAATTAGTGTTAAAATTATGAAATGCATAAAACCATTGTATATTATTAAATACACCTGGAACTTAAACTACTAAGAATAACAAGAACAAAAAGTTATATAAACTGACTTCCAGACTGAAACTTGATCTAGTTTACAGTAACTGTATGACCAAATAAGTCAAATACATGCAATCTTAAAATAAATAATGTTTGAACTGTATTACCTTCTACTTTTATCTCATACAGTAACATGCAAATCTGCAAGTTGCTTAACTGCTAATCTAGATTCTAATAGCATAACAAACATGCCAGGCAACTTGGGAAAAATCAACTATGCATAACCTCATAATAATAACAATAAGAAATTGAAGTTCCACAAGTTCAAAGCATCTTAAAACCAAATTTTTTTCATTCTTTAATAATTTTTTATTCCACTGTTCATCTCAATAAAAAATAAGTTCATGGCTAACAACCCTTCACTCATAACAAATTCAACAAGCATTAATGCATCTAAACATAAAGAAAAGGGTAAGATATCACATTCTTAAAAATATACCTTTGATCTCTCAGAAACAACTCTCTGTATCCAACTAGCTGAGGAGACTGGCAGAGTTGAGCAGCCACACTGTGTACAAACTCAGGCACCAGACATGTGCTGTTGTTATCAGCTTGACAGAAATGGTAAGCTACCACACGGCCTGCCAGGGATCGAGCAGCTTCGTGGGTCAAACTAAGCCGAGACTGATAATGTGGAGTGCCATCACCACTTGAGATTGACATGGCATCACTACCATTACTTGAGAGTGTGTCTATAAATAAGCATTTGTCAGTACAGACTCCGAAGAGTTTTATGAAACTAAACAAGTACAGGACTTCATTCTTTATCATTAAACAAAATCATAAATATTTATTTGATCAATTTTCATTAATCTTTTAATATCATAAATAACTCATCAGCAGTAAAAATTCTGGTATAGTACAATGTGTCTTCTTTAGCTACAATACAATTCACTGTCTGAAAAAAAACACCCTTTGTCTTTTCACTAGCTAGGTTAGAAAGACAAACAACTTTGCAATAAAAAAATTTTTTTTTTCTGTGCACACCTTTACTATGATAAGGACTATCTTCTCTTCTTCGTCCAAAACTACTATAGTCCACAAGTTGAAGAATAAGAGCAGTTTTTCCCGATCCTGGTCCACCAGTGATGACAACTCCTCGGTTGCTAACAGAACTCGACAACAGCTCCTTGTCAGATATTTAAAGTAATTAAAAATTTAAATACTCACAACTCATTGACATACAAAACAAATTTTTCTTTATCAAATAAACAGCAAAAAACTGACAAGTAAATGCCTCTCGCAATCATTACAAAGGGTAAAAAATTGAATGAATTTGATAAATTAGTTATACAGTGCCTTTGATTTCTAGCGAGAAGTTTCTCCAGCAAAAATATTAAAATTATTTATTTAATTATTTTTACTTTAACTTCATTCTTATAAACCTATTGCGACATCTTTATTTAACAGGTTTTCTTTTTCCCAAAATGTTATTTGTTCTTTAAGTATTCTGGCCTAGAATCATATTAACCGATTTCTGTATCGATACTATCAGGAAACAGACACTTACCTGTTCAATCTCTTTGAATAACCATTGCCTACCAATGAAAGGAAGCTCCATCTCTGTCTGAGGAACTTCAAAAAATAACGGCCTTAAAGGTAATGTGATTGTTGCATAGATTTGACTGTGACCTACGAATAAATTATGATAATTACAAATCATCATTATATGTGTTGTTTTCTGACAAAGAGTAAACTTAAGTAAAACAAAAATCAGTTACAAATAAACTAGAATATTATTGAGTAAAACAAAAATCAGTTACAAATAAACTAGAATATTATTAAGTGAAACAAAAATCAGTTACAAATAAACTAGAATATTATTAAGTGAAACAAAAATCAGTTACCAATAAACTAGAATATTATTAAGTGAAACAAAAATCAGTTACAAATAAACTAGAATATTATTCCTTTCAACCCTAAAATTGCTACAGCAACAGTCAAATTTTAGTGTCAATTTTTTAACAAAAAAATCTGTTTGACCAGTAAGTGAAAGTCTACTGTACAAAAAAAAAACAGATCTATAATGCAGGGTGACTCAACTATTAAAAAAAATAGAGAATTAGTACAGGATCTCAACAGAGTAATAACTATTATATTATTTGTGCTTTTCAGTGAGTGTATTCAAAAAGAATACTAAGTATATAGATATGTACTTAAGTAATACTATATATATGTAATGGTGGCAGGCATATAATACTCACCTACCAAACCATATACAACTACTAAATAACATTTACTCTCATAACAAACTGTATTCATAGGTGATTTAAAGAGTAAACATCTAAAAACTTTGTTAGATGTTTATTAAATTTTATAAGTGATGCAAAATGATGCCACTCTTGATCTATACATCCTTTTCACACAGCAGCAGTAATATACTAGACGTGTATCTATGCTCTAACAATACGAGCCAAAATTTTTAAACTTTAACATAGAAGAATGTCTTGATGGTGATCATCTATAAATTTGATGTGTCTTCAATCTCACCCCAATCGAAACAAATAAAATAAATAAAAAAAATATAACTGAAAAAAGAAAAACGACACATCCCACCTGCATAAAATCATCCCAAAGATCATAACCCATAATGCCAGAAAACAACCTTTAATATATATTATCAAACATTCAACAAGTATTTTAGCATAACTGCACAACAGAACACACCAAAACAAACACAACAATAAACCATACTTAGCAACCATATACACAGCTAACAATAAAATAAAAAACAAAAAATGACGACAATTATGAAGACAATAAATGGAAACGAGAGATCAAACAATCCAAATGCAAATAAGTACACTCAGGAATAAAAATAAAAACAGAAATTATACTCATAAAACAAAAACAATTAGACAAATATTGTTCTAAAATAAATGAAAAATCAAATCTCAAACACTCCTTGACAAATCTAAAATGCTTTACAATTGCAGGAAACACAACACACATGCACCACTTAAAACTAATAACACAACAGCACAGGCACACCCCACCCAAAACTAATAACACAATGGCACAGGCACACCCCACCCAAAACTAATAACACAATGGCACACATACAGACACTAACAAAGGCATGACTGAAACATTTAAACATATTTTAAACACACTGTGAACCAGCTATGAATACTCAGTTTCCAATGACGTGAAGGAAGTCAATTAATACGCAACATAAAATTCTAAAATGTACAAACCACTATTCCCAAACATAAATAGGGCAACAAATGATAATGACAACACTTTTAAGGCAAACCAAATGACTAGAAAAATAACACAAACAGAAATTACTCAAGAAATGAAAGTAACCAAGGACAAAACTCCTGGAGAATGTGGTATAAAAGCCATTCTCCTCAGAAAAGGTACCTGGAGTTTTTAATATCTCAGTGTGCTATTTAATCTATTACAAAACTCTAGATATATTCCAGTATTTTAGAAGCAAGCATATTGTTTAATGCTCCATAAACTAGGAAAACAAGTTAATAAATCAAACAGCTATCATTCAATCAGCCCGATCAGCTGCATAGACAGAATTCTGTGGACAATAATCAGTAATAGACTCTCCCACTTTCAGACAAAACATCTACATTATTCAAAATTCAAGCAAATGACAGATCATTTTGTTAATTTAACAGATTTCACCATAGACAGTTTTAACAAAAAGGAAGGGAGGATCTTTCAATTTCAAGAAAACATTTGACTCCGCATAGCACAATGACCTAAGGTTCCGCATGCCAAAAATGAAAGTGCAATGCAGTATTATTCTCTGGCTGTGAAACGTTTTGAAAAAGAAAAACTTTAGAATTGATGTTGAGGATATCTTCTTGAAGTAATCCTAATGCAAGCATTCCTCAAGTGTGTGTTTAGCCCTCTAATGTTCATCATGTACGTTAACAACAAGCCCATAAAGGATCTGAACCATAGATATGCTTCACAATTCACAAAATGAGCAGCAGTCTGGAAAAGTGTTCCAATTCCATCAATAACAACTCCAGCCATGCGCATTAAATGCAAAGATCACATTTTTTAGCCTTGCACTTGCAACAGAAATTATGGTAAACACAAGTTTTTACACATTATTTCTGTATATATTGACTAGCTTAGGACTGAAAACAACTCTAATATAGGTAAATTATATGTATACATCAGTGGACTTTTATCAAAATCTTCACACAAATGGGAGGCAAACTTATTTTCAAATGAAGATCACTCTGCAACTGGTGAAGTGTTGGAGATACAAGTGATAAACGTTTGTTGTTCCACAAAATGCAAGAAGAACAACTAGAATAAATGATAAAGAAAAAATTGACACATCTAACTGCAAACGTTTCAGTTCATCATGTTACATTTTGAGCAGATGTAATTCACCAGACAGTAAAGATTGCGTCAGACAAAGGGCGTGTGCTCAAAATGTTGCACAAAATAAACTGGAAAAAATTTTTAATAAGATGTGTCAATTTATTCCTTGTTATCATTTATCTAACACAGATTTATTGTTCAAAATCTCTGAAACTGAATTATCAATGAAATAGAAATTCTAATAATTTTATCATTTTTGGAATATATATACTGTGATGATCAAAACAGCCAGTACATTCTTTAGGACTGACGACAAATTTTTAGTTTACAAAATTAAATTAGTAACAAACATGTTGGGTTGAACTTTGAAACAATTTATAAAAAAAAAACTCAAAAGAGTACAAGTTTCCAGTTCATAAGAAACAAACACCTAAAATTGGGTTATAAGAAAGCAATAAAATAAAAAATATTTTAATTCTATACTAACATAAATAGGTTTGAGTATGTTAAAGTATTAACATAAAACAAACATTTTAATGAGATAAACAATTTTGTATAAATTCATTCAATAAACTCTTCTTATTGCTCAGTATCTTTCTATAATTTACATCAGTTTAACTTGTTGATAGGCGAGTAAAAACAATTTTCAGCCATCGATAATATTAACAAGTTTCTAATAAGTAACAACAGGTGGCGTCATTCTTATACCTCGATTCTCCAATCCAAATGATGTTCTGCTAATTCTTTCAGATCGTCTTATCAAAGCTGACCGTTTTCTAAATGGACTAGACTCTTTTATCCCTGTTGAGTATAAACAAGTTGTTACAGAAACACTTGTCATTCGACTCCTACAATCAATTTATTTTCGAGATTATTTCAAACAAAACTAAAACGTGTGATCCATATCTAACTGTTGTGATTTTCATAAAAAGACAAACACCAACGTTAAATCCTCACACTAGATAGATTTATTTTTTAAGATAAGTGATTTTTAAACATACTTTGCCAAAAAAACAACAATTATGAACATTATCGTTCCAATATTGCTAAAAGTAGAAAATCTTGAATAAACACGTAGAACTTGAAAGAATTATTAAAATGAAAAATCATGGCAGTGAACACTTCGAATATCCTGATAATTTGACATTTGCCAAAAGTAATTAAAATTAGTAGCATAAAAAATTGAAATTTTACTTTCACTAAGCTGACGACGAAAGTTTGTCGCCAGAGGGCTGAGGGAGTCACTACGGTATGAACTCATGATGGAGGCTACACTGTCACAGCTCGGTTCACGGCTGGCCCGCAAGTTGCTGCCTATTTGTCTCATACCTTCTGCAGCGGAAGAAACTGAAAAATCGATTGAAGGTAATTAAATAAATTAAAATACGAAAGAACTAAGTGTAATGAATAAATCAGTTGTAAAGGATCTAGGGGTTAAGCCCCACTACCCTCATTTTATTATATTTTAACTCTTATATTACGTAAAAATGCTAAGATAAGAAAATGAGTAAAAATATCTGGAAGTTTTAGCCATGAGTATCAAGTTACGACATCTTCCTGAAGTTATGCAGCGGTGACTGTATTGTGTACAACCACCCTTTCTCACTACAGTAGCTTTCCTACCACTACACGCAAACACACGCTGTTCTATCGGTTGTACTACCTTAAACCTATGATTATTTGATTTTTCATTTTTTTAAAGGGCAAGTTGGACATAAACTATACTTAGACCCTTAAAAAATTCACTTAGGCCTATTGAATAGCTTTGTCCGAACTTGTGAATTAATTAAGAGGACGCCGACTGAAAAGTAAGTTTAGCTACTTTGTTCACGAACGTGACCGTAAAAAGAAACTTGCGGTAAAACCTACTAGTACTAATAATCATATGTGTAAGACACAAAACATATTATTAGTCTCATCTCAAGAATGTATCGTAATCAACTCCGCGCGCTTATCTCAAAAACTAATAGAACGATGTACATCAAAATTTTAACAAAAGATGGAAAGTCCACATGGAACAATCCAGTCCAAATCTGGTCCGGATATGGATCACTACAAAGAATCTTTTTATAATAAAACTTGCAATGTACACGTTTGTCTGGTTATGAATTTCTCGCAAAGCTACACGATGGCTGTCTACGATAGCCGTCCTAAATGTGTAAAACCAGAGGGAAAGCAGCTACACCCTTGTGTAAATTAATTGAAACAAGACGGAAAATTAGGATTTTTAAATTTTTTTCCGTTTTATTTCTGAGAATCCAAAAATTACTCACAAATTAACACATGATATAACCGCCTCTATTTTTCAGATCATTAATCCGCTTTGGCATCGAATCCACGAGTTGACTGCAATCTTTTACCAACTTTTGGATCGCGGTACCACATCTCAATTATGGCCTCAATTAGCTTATCTTTCGTATTATAGTCTTTTCCCTGAAGTCTTTCTTTACAAATCGCCCAAAGATTTTCAATAGGATTTAAGTCCGGAGACTTTCCAGGCCAGTTCAGCACCTTTATTCGTGTTGTATTCATAAAATTCTTCACGAATTTCGATGTGTGGCACGGATCCAGATTTTGCTGAAAAATTTCCATCTGGAAATCTTTTTCAATTCTGGAACGACTCTTCTCTGCAAAACTTCGATGTACTGTGGTCCTCGCATCATGACTTCTATGATATGTAAGCCTCCGACGCCATAGTAGCTGAGAAAGCCCTGAAACATCTTCAAGGGATGTTTTACGAACTGATTGATGCGAGATTCTCGAAGTTTCTCACCTGGAGATCTGCAAACATGCAGACTTCTTTGACCCGTGATCCTTAGACCGCTAGTCAAGCGCCATAACTATCTAGCCGTGTCAAGCCGCGATGTGCACGTTTAAACTTTGGATCTCGAAACTAGCGCCCGATCATTACCGGGTAATATTTTTTATAACTAGGCAAATATTTTTATAGCTGTGGAATAAATAATACAATCGAATTTTCCACAAAATGATACATTTCAGATTAACTAGTAATAATTACAAAAAACAGTAAGATTCAAATAACAAACTTAAAAGTTTGTTTTTCTTCAGATATCATAGGTGTTGTAACGAAAAAGTCAAGTTCACTGATAACTGTGTCTACAAATAAATACTTCAATACAATTTACTCTGTGATGATTGCTCATTTTTAAACTAATATTTCAAAAACACATCTTTTTTCATTGGTAGTGGGCATCACCGAATGTCAAGTACTAGCACATTGCTGTCGAACTGTAATACAAATCCAGAAGAGACTGAAGGCCAACAGACTTTCTCAAACACTAACAGTTGTACCCGTCCAGAGGGCGGGTATTTTTATATATTTATATATTACATCTATAATTGTATTCTCTTAAAATTGTTACATCGAAATGACTGATTTACTTTTTGTATGGTTAAAACTTTAATACTAGATGCCAATTATTGTTTTGATTGTTGTCACAAAGAGATGGTAAGCCTAAATCGCAGTTTAAGCAATTGCATTATACCTATTAGTGCGGCCCAGCATGGCCAAGTGCGTTCAGGCGTGCGACTCGTAATCTGAGAATCGCGGGTTCGCATCCCAGTCGCGCCAAACATGCTCGCCCTTTCAGCCGTGGGAGCGTTATAATGTGACGGTCAATCCCACTATTCGTTGGTAAAAGAGTAGCCCAAAAGTTGGGGGTGAGTGGTGATGACTAGCTGACTTCCTTCTAGTCTTACACTGCTAAATTAGGGACGGCTAGCGCAGATAGCCCTCGAGTAGCTTTGTGCGAAATTCTAAAATAAACAAAAGAAAACAAACCTATTAGTCCAGCGATGTAAAATCCTTAAGCTTAAGATATTCAATAAAACATGAAAGAGCTTTGTCCCATTCCGAATGAAAGTAAACTATAACATACGAGAACAATGTATTTGCAAAGAAATTTAGGCTAACAGAAGACTCACTGAAATTAATTAAGTACACAGACACTCAGGTACGAATTTCAGTATTTTGCTAAAGTTTCGGATTTGTTGTAGAAAATAAAATCCAAGTAGTTACTGCCACAACAGTTTTTGTCAGATATTTAAAATGTAAACGTTGTGAGACGTGCGAATTCAACGTAGCAAATTTGAAATATAAAATATTCGTAAGACCTCTTCTATTGAAAAAACGAATTTTATTCATTACAATAACAAAGCTTCGTGGATGATTTATTAAGAAACCTTGTAATATGAACCTTTGATGTAATATAAATCATAACTGTCAGAAAAATAATGTGTGAGGACTCAAACTTTATTTTTATCTTGATAAGTTTGTTTTAATTTTGAGCAAAGTTACACGAGAACCATCTGCGCCAGCAGTCCGTAATTTAGCAGTTATAGACTAGAGACAAAGCAGCTACTCTTTACTACCCACTCATCCACCCACCAACTCTTGGGCTACTCTTTTACTGACGAGCATGTTTAGTCTGAGAAGGATTCGAACCCATGACCCTCAAGTTATGTGTCAAGCTCTGTAATCACCAGGTCACGCCGAGCTTCTCTCTTAATAAGACCTAATCAAAAATACTTTAGGCGTGACCAAGAAAAATAAAAATGATTGAACGTGCGACTTAACAAAGGAATGAAATCCAAGTTGGAAAACTGGTAGCTACACTTATAACACTGAAAAGAAATTTACAGTAAGTACTGAGTCATTAGTTAGCATGGCTGCATTTTTTTTTCTTAAACTTCAGGCATGATGGTGAGCAAGATAAAATACACGGCCTAGCTAACTAATAAATGGATATTTGCCATAAAATTCGTATTAGTGTAATAAGCGTAGCTATCAGTTTCGCCACCAACTTGGACTTCATTCCTTTAAGTCGCATGCTCAATCTTTTTTTCACCACATCTAACAATTTTGGTTAGATGTCATAACTTTTGTTAATATACAACAACCCGCAACAAGTAAAAAAATGTTATACTCGTAAGTAAACCCACGTTAACTCTATGATCGTAACCCTATTATTCTAAACAGACTTTTACACTTTACAGAACCAGCCAGATTTAATATACAGTGGAGGTTTTCCGCTTGAAAAAGGCGTTATTAGCTTTAGACAAACGCTATGGAATTTAGATTAACAGTTTCTTCTCATCACCACCTGTACAATAATCAAGTACAACTGTGTCAAGCATCATTATTTATGCTAACTGCTAAATTAGTAACACATAACGCTAAACACACTTTAATTAGTATAACTTCATAAAATTTAGTAAACTTGTGTTGAAAAGTTGGAATTAAATAACCAATAATAACCATCCACCAGTATAATTCTTCTGAAAAACTGAGCTAGAAACTGTTAATATAATTTGTTTGGCCTAACTTAAGCTATGAAATAGCTAAACTGACACTTCTGTTAATAACAATAATGAAGATTTCTTTTTTTAGGCGTAATATATTTATAAAAGTTATTTTTGCTGTTCGTAACAGAATACTCAAAGCATCTGCTAAAATTATGTAAATTTCTCATGTTTATGAGCTTCTTCACGGTCTCAGGTACAAATATAAAGCGAACTAGTTTTCTGTTTGTCTCGAATACAATAGAAACCACGACTAAACCATGGCGTGCTTTTAATATTTCCATATAAACTGTGACGGATTTACTATCATTTATCTATTTCAATGTTACTGTTTGTCCATGTTAAATTTACACTAACAAATGTGCACAATTTTTAAATCTGTATTGCGAAATTCCCACTTGTTCATTAAAGTTCGAGAAAATTCTCAAGTGTAAGAATCAACAATATATATTTGTGTACGTAAATGCTGGTGTATCATCAGTATTGTTGTGCAAAATGAAATTTCTAAAAGCTCTCCACACGCCTATAAATGCAATTAACGTGAAACGCCAAGAGAAGTATACAATACTGGTTTGCTGTTTAGGTGTTTGAATAATGTAAGATATTGTGCCTTATAATATGAATATTATAACATTATTCGAACCTCTAAATTACTATGAGTTACTTTATTAGTGATTGAAAAGAACTTTGAAACACCCAAAACAGTTGGATATCATTGAAAAACCCACAAAAATAAAACAAAACACAACTAATGTTTAAACAATTTAAAGTGTTGTAATTTAACAATCAAACAAATGCCTACTAATAACGGAATACAGATATCATTGGTAAAATGTAAATTGTTTGTTTGATTTGAATTTCGTGCAAAGCTACTCAAGAATTAACTGCACTAGCCGTTCCTAATTTAGCAGTGTAAACCTCGGACTACTCTGTTACCAACGACTAGTGGGATTGACCGTGACATAACGCCCCCACGGCTGAAAGGGCAAGCAAATTTGGTGTGACGGGGATTCGAACCCGTGACCCTCAGATTACAAGTCGAATGTCTTAACCACCTGGCCATGCCAGGCCTAATGTGAATTGAATGAACTCTTATTTAGAAAATCATACTACAAGATACTGCAAGACGTGTTGAAATAACTGTTAGTTTGAAATTAAGCACAAAGCTAAACAATGGGCTATGCACGGGTTTTAGTAGTGTGAGTTCGCAGACATGTCGCTGTGTCTCTGAGGGGGTCAAACCAATTAAAAAGTGTAATTAAGAAGTTTGAACAGTTTTTTCTTTCATATCTTATTTTTACTCATACAGGCTGACGACGTCAACTGTCTACTTAGTAAACAAGGATGCTTTGACTACGTAACTGTTTACCGATAACAAATCAATAACTAACAACAACAACAAATGTTTTTTTTGGTTTTTGTGTCCCGCAAATAAAAAAAAGTGTCATATTTCAAATCTGCCATTTACAACTAGATAAGTGAAGATGGCGTTGTTTGTTTCGTTCACGAGTCAGTAACTTATTCTACAGACACACATTTCGATTCGAATTATGGTAACAAGTACTTTATTACATAAAAACACACTGAGTTTACACTAATAAACAACATATTTTCACGAACTTATTAAACATTTAGGGGAACCTATGAACACTAACTAAGTTATACCAAACCATTCAACGGTTCCCCAGGGGGAGTTTCCAAAACCTTGGCTGACTCACCCAACGAACAACTAGGAACAAATATCAATCGACGATACGTGATTAACATAATACGTAACTATATCACCAAAAGTTCGATTGTTTTGTTTCTGACTAACGCGTAACTTTATTTTCATTTGGCGAATATCACTTAATGTCTTCAGAATTTGATAATAATAAATTTACGTATAACCTGAAACAACCACGTGATATTACTGTCACTAACAGCTAGTCCGATCAAGACTGATTCGGTCACTGCTACAAGGTCTCATACCTAACTGGGATGGGGGGGGGAGAAAAACTGGTTAAGATATAAATAATATTTCTTTACCATAAATGGTCTTGTCTAAAGCGTAAAGCTGCCTGAGTCGTGTACACATTGTAGTCAACCAAAAAAAAAACAAAAAACTTCTGAACGAGGAACCTTGATATTACACATTTGTGTGTGACATTTGAGACAGACCTTATCCATATAAAGCGTAGTTTTACTTAAAATAAACACATTCTACATAACAGCTCTTCAGCTTTTTTGTCGCTGTTGTTCCCACAAAGTTAAAATTTAACCTTATTAAAAAACAAACAAACCCTCTCATCCGAACTCTGGCCACCCTGATATATCCAGATGAGAAGATCCCCATCAGACGTCTTTTCAATACAGTCATCTCAACCATTTTTTTTCTATACACCACGCATTATTTAACAAAGTAACTGTTCTTATTGGTAAAAAGTGTATATACAAGCTAATGTTAAAGTTTCCACGAATAATGAGGAAATGAACGAGTTTCGATGGCATGGATCATCAACAAAAACAGAACATTCAAGAGTGATTTTCATCACCAAGTTTACATCTATTGATTTCCAATGCTTCATATATTAGAAAAGAAGAAAGGTGCAAGCTCGAAAGACACGTTAAGGGAAGTCGTACCTTGGTGTTCCATCCCACTTGATTATAATTAAAGAATGGGTGATTACTGTTGACGGGAACGTCAGAGGCTTAAAACTTACCTGTAAGTGTAGATAAGGGACTAGTGTTGGCGGATCCCGACATATTGGCTTCGCTACTAGCCAATGACGATATGCTCGCATAAGATTCCTGACTACTCGGATTGGTTGAGCCAGGTCGTGGGGGTGTGTTTCTTGGAGATGCCTGAGCGTTCTCACCCAACAGCAATCCAAGTCGTGTATAAAAATCATTTTTTGTTATGTCGTCACTTCCGTTTATGACTTGATGCGGAAGTTCGTCATCTTTAAAACATCCAAACAAAACGTTTTTAAAATCAACTTTCCTCTACCTAAAATTTAAAGATCAAAAATATATTACTAGAAACATGCACAAGACAGTATAAAACACATGCTTCACTGACATCATGGCAAAGGAGGACAGAAATACGTACATGATGTCCGGTAAATACGTCATTGATTGTCAAATTTACTTCTCATCAGGTTGTACAAAATAATGTATAAAAAAAAATTCTAATAAAATGTAACAGCATTCTTAAGCCCTTAAGAAACAATGTTATTTTGGTATTATCTTGAGAATAACACCACTCTAGGAGAACTATTAAGCAGCCATAAATTAACTAAAGGAACACGATGCTATTTTCCATGTCATGCACTTCATACCAAAATTCTCCATAATTGGATTATTTAATATTATCCGTAAAACAACCACATGAAAAATCTTCTGGTTAAACTAGTGACACTAAAGGACTGAGTCCTAAAGCACGTGCATTTGCCTATCAAAATATTTACTTCCATGCTTTATATGAAGAGGCTTTCTTGAAAGCACACATCTTGTTGCCTTGGTTTTTCTATACTGTTATTAGTAAGTACACACAGACTTTAAATGTCACATATACAACTTCAAACATACTAACTGTTGAACATTATTATGCTTAGTTTGAATACAGCGATGCAGTTTAACATGCAAAAGAGTGGATAAAGCACACCAGTCGTTACCTATAGTCCAAAGAGAACGAATTTTTCTGATGACGTTCAGCGGCCAGTGGTTTACTGTCACCCAATCTGTGAAATATATTGCACACTTCAAAATAGCAAAAACAAATCACGTGTACCTTGTGTAGATTGAGGAGGGAACGGGTATTGTAAAAACTCGTGTAAGTTTCTCTTACTTCGTTGATGTCAATAAAGTGGGAAATAATTATTTATTTAATTAACATGTTAATAATAATTACCAATATTCAATTGCACCAAACATTCAAGTCTATTTCTTCGAATTTTACACTTTTTTGATATCTTGCACTCCACTGATTTTGACAACTCCAACATAACAGGTGGTTTATATTACTATTACATAATATTTGATAAATGGGTGATTATAGGTTTAACTGATATTACAATACTTAACAAATCACGTTATATTACGAACCACATAGAAGAATGAATGTAACGTTACCTAACAGTCTTCCAAAAAACGAAAGGCTAATTGGGCTAACGACATTTTAAATCTAAATGCAAGTAATGTAAAAGTAAACATTTCTTTCTCTGGCAATATTCCTAAGCGTCGTTTTATTTCGGTTTCTTTCCATGACTGTTTTTAAGAAAGTTTCGACAAAAGTTGTACTGGCTCTGATTTGGACCTGAAATTGACGTGCTAAGTTTCGCTGACTATTTACAAAAATGTCGAGAACCCAGAATACATTTTGTTTTCTAATTGCTCATTAATCATTATAAAATTCGTTACACTTACTGAAAAAGACCAGAATTATCGAACATACTTGATTGATGTTTCGAACTTTTTAAAACTTTATTATAAAAAACTCACAAAATATAAAGCGCAAGATAAAAGTGAAATAATAAATACAAATATATATTCTGACATTACCTGATAATGTACTATGCTTGTCAATACTGACGGTATTCGGCCGCAGGTGGCGCCTCTGTTGCCAAAACAATCGAGAAGACGGACTAAGTGGATATTGTGTTGGAACTAAAAGTAAAAATGAAACACACATAACTACATTGTGTAAACTAAAACCCTTTTTTTAAATTAATTTTTTGAACATATCTGGCAAATGCTAACCATGTACTCTGT
Source organism: Carcinoscorpius rotundicauda (assembly GCA_011833715.1). Taxonomy (NCBI): domain Eukaryota; kingdom Metazoa; phylum Arthropoda; class Merostomata; order Xiphosura; family Limulidae; genus Carcinoscorpius; species Carcinoscorpius rotundicauda. The sequence goes on from CM022404.1 coordinate 41,697,661, forward strand.
TAAAACATTCGATTATCTGAAGTTTTGATTAAATTTAAGAAATGTTTCAACGCTTTTAAATAAATAATAAATGTTTGAGTTTACATCAGTTGTAGAAGCTTTTTTGGTAATAATAAATAAGACGTTATATTTTTGAAGAATTTTGTTCAATTTTGTTAATTTTGAAGAACTAATGTAAAACATTTCGGTGGAAACAAGTTTAACTTTTTATATACGGAAATTAATCATACAACAACTACAAGTTATTTCCTTGGAAAGTCAAAGTATTTGCGATCAACTCTTGGAGGACGTTTTAAAACATGATGACTTATTTATTCTGCCTGATATTAAAATAAACTTTAAATTTATTATCTGCACGATATCAATTAACTTTTGACAACAAAAAATCATGCGAATTAGAAAGTTCCTTTGATTGGCTTGTTTTGAATTTCTCGCAAAGGTACACCAAGCCTATCTGCACTAGCCGTCCCTAATTGAGCTTTGCGAGACTAGAAGAAAGGCAGCTAGTCATCGTCACTCAACGTCAATTCTTGGGTTACTCTTTTACCAACGAATAACAGCAATGACCGTCAAATTATAACGCCCCCACGGATGAAAGGGCGAGTATTTATATTGTGACGTGGATACGAATCCACAAACCTCAAATTACGACTCAAGCGCCCTCACCGGACCAAGTTTCGCTTCATTTTGTTGCTCAATTTTACGAACAGTAACTAGATGAAGCTAGTATAAATGTCCAATGGGGTTTCAGTAATACTTATTTGCGGGACTACCAAATACACGAAGTCAGTATTTTGCAAACTAAAACAGCAGAGCCAACCAAAATATGTAAACTTACTGTTTTGCCTTACACTCTTCTCATTAAAATAATCTTCGAAAGTGAAAAACAACAAAATTCAACATTTTCTTTAGTTTTTTTGGGGGGTTTTTTTGCGAGAACAGAAGAAACAAGGATTGAAGTGTTTTTGTTGGGCTATCGTCGTCTACATTTCTTTTATTCTGTAGTTACTCCTCTGCTGACTCGACAAAAGCCATCATTTCCCGCACTGGTTTGAAAAACTACATTAACGCTATCGCACGTTAAGTTCAAACGACGTTTAGAACAACCATCTATTTGTTTGTTTGTTTGTTTGTTTTGGAATTTCGCACAAAGCTACTCGAGGGCTATGTGTGCTAGCCGTCCCTAATTTAGCAGTGTAAGACTAGAGGGAAGGCAGCTAGTCATCACCACCCACCGCCAACTCTTGGGCTACTCTTTTACCAATGAATAGTGGGATTGACCGTCACATTATACGCCCCCATGGCTGGGAGGGCGAGCATGTTTAGCGCGACGCGGGCGCGAACCCGCGACCCTTGGATTACGAGCGCACGCCTTAACGCGCTCGGCCATGCCAGGCCAACCATCTATTTATTTGGATGTGCTTTTTTCACGAAGTTGAAGTTCAGAATGATGATGCATCATCTAAAATGGAAAAAAAAAAAGGTTTTGTTTCCAAGGTGGCGCTTTAACAACTGCCACAAAACTTGATTGACTAAGAACGACATTTTGGGAATCTGTATTTCGTAAAACGTGACCATTTTTTGTGAATTTTACAGCTACGGTATGTTTGGAATACCAAATTCACAAAACCTGATTTCTACGCCCATTTTACGTGGATTCGCAACTTCATCGAAAACCATTATGTTTGCCTAAAGACTGTCGGTTTATTACGTGATTTTGTTTCACTGATAAATATGACAGTGGCACACACTAAAAAACAAAACAAAACAAATCTTCCTAATTCTAGTATTTGCTTCTACTCATTGTTACGTGATAGTCATGTCAACTACTCACAGGGTCTTGCCTTAAATATTAAAATCATGTCTACCTTGCTTTAATATACCGATATGCACAAATACACACAGAACTGCATAATTACAAAGTTGCTAACATTTTATCTCTAACATATGGGGACATTTTGTAGACAGACAAGGTACGCTACTAATTGAAATTCGAAGCAAAAACAACAAAGGGAAGTTCGGGTTATGGCTGAAGAGTAGAAACGGATACATCTTAACAGATATGAAAAGTAATTAACATGAAAGTCGTAACACCCTGCCCAACACGGTGTTATGTCCAATTACCCAACTGCTGAGATCTGTAATAAGCATAGAAATATATTAAAATAATTGTTGCTATTAGCAACAGAGTTTTATGTGCTGTATCAATTCAGAAGTTTACCTTCCCTTCTGTTTAGAATTATGAAAAGCTAATTGGGTTTAAGCAACCCTGCTGTTATAAATTATTATATTTTAGTTCAAGGTCTTTCATAATGGCGGTCCATAGATCAAAACCTACACACACACAAACACAGACTACAAGTATAAACGGAAGTGTTACGCGATACACTGAGCGCCACACTACGTAGAAGATAAGATCGAGAATTCGTTCTACAGATACACCCAAGAACCAAGAAAAACACGCAAAGTAACTCTTACTTGCATCATATATACAAACCACCTGCTTTCAAGTAAGGATAGGATTTTAAGTCTCAAAACTAAATCATTTAATGTAACGTATCTATTATCCTGTTTAACTGTCGCGGGGAGATGGGTGCTATCAATGCATGTAACCTACTATTCTTAAATGATATGCTCTTTGAACATGTAAGAGAAAAAATGATATAGAGCTTCGAAAGCCACGGAGGGTTCTGTAACTAAGCCTTCCTCATCTACTGGTGAATGTACAAAAAACTAACCATCATGTATTCAGAACTTTCGATAAGGTGCAACCAGAGGCAGGTTTCTTTTGAAATTCGAAAGAACTCTTTTTCAACTTTGAATATTTCGGAAGTTTTGTCGGTATTCTATTCTGATACCGAAGTCATGGCCATCTATTGAACACATCCAAAAGACATATGGTGATGTCAAAATATGTCCAATGTTATAGATTTAGCACTGCAATGTTCAGGTTCAAAGAACTGTGAAGATATAAGAGAGTTGCTTCAGATGGCGAGCGATATACTTACAGGTCTGGTTAAAACCACTAATAAAATTAACGAATCTTATCCAACTTTATTCTAATGTAGTACATACTCTTCGAAAGATACAAGCATTACGCCGTGTTTGAGTTAGGAGATAAATTAATCGTATGTAATTCTTTCACGATCAAGGAGAGTTTTGAATTATCGGATGGACATGCATCGTAATTATGTATCACGTGACCTACTTTCAGTTTTTAAGGGGCCTTTTTTGGTACTCGTATGAAATGGGGTAAATTTCATGTTTCTGGAAGGGTTGCGGGACTAATACAATACTAAAGTAAATGGCTTTTCATTTTCAAATCTTTGGTCTAATTTTGATAGAATTCTCAAACCAAAAGATAAGTCACATATATGCAAAATCGGATCGTTTGGGTTGATAAAATATTTTACATAGAAGGTCGAAACGTTGTTCGCTCTTCTATGTAAACTATTTTCTCAACACAAACGAGCCATTTTTGCATATATATTTCTCTACAAGTGGGTTTTTTCTCGACATCACTGAAAAGATAAGTCAGCATTCTGCTTCTTCGGTTGGTTTGTTTTGTTTCGCGCAAAGCTACGTGAGGGCTATTTGCGTTAGCCGTCCCCAGTTCAGCAAGATAAGACTAGACGAAAATCAACTAGTCATCGCCACCCATCGCCGACTCTTGGGTTGCTCTTTTACTAACGAATAGTGGGATTGACCGTCACATTATACCACTCCCACGGCTGAAATGGCGAGTCTGTTTGGTGAGGCGGAGTTTTGAACCCGCGACCCTCAGATTACGAGTCGAGTACCTTAACCACCTAGTCATGCCGGGCCCTTCTTCTTAGGTTATACGTTAAAAAGTACATAAAACCATAAACGTATAAAATCTTTTACAAAAACTCTGTACATATACACAATTATGTATGAAGAACTATTGTAAAAGCTAAGGTCGTTCAAACACCCCTCCCTGAAAAACAAACGAAAAACACACTAAGTTAAAAAGTGAAAATAAAAATGGTGGCGAGATTCTATAATATTTTGTTATACACACCCATACACAAAGATGAAACATAATTTCTAACAAAGTGCAAAATCTTCCAACATACTTTCAAAGTGACTGGTGGGTCTCTCAGGACTGTTTCGGAACCTATCTGTCCGAGCCTGCATATACGTAGTAAAATAACCGTTGGTTTTCAGTCGAGGTCGAGTGGACGCTGAGCTGTTCCCACGCTGCGGACAGCCAGGTACTGGATTAGCTGAGAACAGAAATAAAACGTATATAAAAACTGGAGTAAAAGACAGATACGTTTTACTTTGTGACAACGAGACCAATGTATTCCTAATGCTTCGAACACACCAGTCGTGGCGTTTATAGTTCTCAAAAAATATTACTGTCAGATAATACATTGTTTTTTTCTTTCAAGTAAGCGAATATTTTAATGATAGCGTTTCATTACACATTTATTGAAGCTTTTATTTTTGCAACTGACGAAATTTAACACATTTTTATTATGCTCAAAGAAAACAAAATATAGTAATAATGTACTTCGTTTTCAGGTACTACAATTGTAATCTTAAGAGCCGAACTTCATCCACGGTGTATTTATTAGAGCCATGCAGGTGGTTTTCTTGTTCTATCACCACCAAGAAATAGTGCCTTTATCAGGCACGTGTTAAAAGATACAGTCAGTAGTTCTACAGGTTCCTTACGACGTTCTGCCATATCACGTGCAACTCGTGTCTTCCAGGGGCAATGCTCCTGCTGTTATACCAGGTTGTTGATTCAATAGAGCATTGTAGGTTTCTAACTGGTTTGACAAGTGTAGAAGGAACAGGGCAATGCTTTTCCAGAGAATACACAAGCACATGGTAATCGAGATTATGATGTTCAGTTTTCACATTATGTAGTCTTACTTCCTACCAAAGTGAAATAACACTTATCTTCCAAAGATTAATGGTTTGAGAGTAGAATGCCACTGAAAGAAAAGTTTTCTTTTAAGACATTCGTCAGTCCTGTACACTAACAAATAAGTGATTTTGAACAATTGTTCGTTTGTTTGTTTTGGAATTTCGCGCAAAGTTACACGAGGGCTATCTGCGCTAGCCGTCCCTAATTTAGCAGCGTAAGACTAGAGGAAAGGCAGCTAGTCATCATCACCCACCGCCAACTCTTGGGCTGCTCTTTTACCAACGAATAGTGGGATTGACTGTCACATTATACCGCTCCCACGGCTGAAAGGGCAAGCATGTTTGGTGTGACTGTGTTTCGAACCCGCAACCCTAGGATTACGAGTCGAACGCCTTAACCCATCTGACAATGTCGGACCGATTTTATATAATCTTTATTATTTTACATCGACATTTAAAAAACACTTAGTTTATCACAATAAAGATCGAAAAATCGAATCCGATCAGCAGTTTTTACCTCAAGCAACTCTGCCATTAAAAATTATTTTAGTCGAAGGTCTTCTTACTGACGATTCATACTAGAAATAAATAATTCGCCAGTAAACAGGAAGCGTAAAAAAATGGCATAACTTGTAGGTTTATTTTCCCTCACGGAATTATGCGATGTATTGCAAGTGTAGGTCTGGTCACCACTTCTTGCTCTTCCGTACAGATGTCACTGTTCCCAGTTGCCAGGCAACAGGTTTGCATAACCGAAAGGTAAAAAGGGCTGGCTTAATGTCCCGCTGACTGAACGATGCGGGACAGACGTATAATTATTTAATAAAAGTTATAATCTTCTTCGCATTACGCGATGTAGAACTAAAATTATGCTATCACCTTTGATAATAAGGTACGTAAGATACGGAAGGATCTGGGTGACACACCTACGTTTCCTGTGTCTTGATTGAATTTCCCAAGTCTCGAGATCGGGTTACATCTTTCACAGGGGATTCTCGTATTTGTATGGAAACAATCCGGATTACGATAAACGCAAACAATACGCCGCTCAAAGTAATGTAAAATGTTAAGTAACTGTGGAGAGAATTACAGAGATAAAATTATAGGAATTACAATCCGTACAATATTTAAAAAGTTACCGTATGGAATAACAAATAAAATTCGGAGGCTGACGAGTTTTGATCCGTTGCACAATTTGAAATGATAATTCAAGTGCTAAACTTGTATTCATTAAATCCACCTTACTGTGGTATACTTAATGTTATATTAAAAAAACACAATATAGTACCAATAAAAAAACACGAAATATAAGGTTAATGCTAACTCCGTTTAATTATCATTCATAGCTTTAGCAACACAAAATATTTCCTGTGTGTATTACTTACATATGTAATTTTATGTTTGGGTTTGTTAGGGTTGGCAATGGATAGCCAGTGCGATAAGAAACGTGATTACATACCGTCCAGCACACAAAGATTACAACCCTCAGTATTGGCGACGCACGTGAAACACCGCTCGTGGCCGCAGCTGTCAATTAACCGTCGCCTCTTTCCTTTATCAAAAGGTATATGACAGGATGGACAGCAGGGGGCGTTGCTGTCAACATCTTTCATCATTTTGCGGCCAATATGAGGTTCTAAAAATACAGGAAATTCAAGTAATCAGCATAATTATTCAATCTACATTCAATTGAATAGCAATGAATCATGAGCACATGTTTGGTTTAAAATATTTCGTTTAACACAGGCAAAAAAAATACAGACTTTCTACTATTTCTTACCATTTCAGCACAAAAAATGGTCAGATTTGAAGTGCAACAGAAAAGGAACTAAGACCTCATAATAATTTGAAAACCTTTTGAGGTGTTTATTTACAAGAAAGTAGGTTCACAAGTTCGCAAGAAAGGTAACTTTAAATTTAAAAGTTAAGTTTAAAGAAGTGCATCAAACTATCCGTCCCTAATTTAGCAACGTAAGACTAACGGGAAGTCAGCTTGTCATCACCACCAACCGCCAACTCTTGGGCTACTCTTTTACCAACGAAAAGTGAAATTCACCGTCACATTGTGACGCCCCCCACGGCTGAAAGGGCGAGCATGTTTAGTATGACGGTTTATATTTTTGTTTGTTTTGGAATTTCGCACAAAGCTACTCCATGGCTATCTGCACTAATCGTACCTAATTTGTTAGTGTAAGACAAAATGGAAGGCAGTTAGTCATCACCACCTACCGCCAACTCTTGGGCTACTCTTTTGCCAACGAATAGTGGGATTGACCTTAACATTATAACGCCCCCACGGCTGAAAGGGCGAGCATGTTTGGTGCGACGGGGATTTGAACCCACAATCCTAGGATTACGAGAGGAACGCCTTAACCCACCTGGCCGTGCCAATCTAAACTGGTTTGCCAATAATTATTCAATATAAAGCAGCAAGATCTAAAAGTTAGTGATTTATTTGTTGATTTCGTTCCAAAACAGTTACGTGAATTACACGTTAACTATAAAAATGTTCGTAATGTGATGTAAAAAGAACATATACGATTTAACTGATAACGCATTACTTGTTAACCTTTGAAAAACAAATATATGATTTAACTGATAAAATTGTCTGAAGTAAACCGAACACAATTAAGGCTCCATGTTAAAAATATGTATTTGGTTTGTGAGAACATGTTAGAGGAACCAGGAAACGAATGTTCAAAACGCACAAAGGTAGGAATAAAAACGACAAGTTTGACCCCCTCCACCTTCCACAGCGTCGTTATGTAGTTAACCCAATAAATGTGCGTTTTCAACCAGGTGATTTTTTTATTAATGGATAAGGAATGTTTTGGGTTTGAGTTATATTTATATAAAAAGTAAATACTTCACAGTAATCGTTCTGAACTAAACCTAGGAAAAATATTGTTTAGATTGCCAAAATAACATTTGTTTAATTAGGTTATCCTGTCGTGGTCCAATGCAGAGACAGTTATAATTAGGACAGTATTAATACGATACAAAGGTTTATATTTGGCTCTTTTATAAACAACTCTGTGCAGCCATTCATTGTTTAATGCGAGTTACGACGAAGTGACATGCATTAGCCCTACTACCCGATTCCTTCACATTTTTAACTATCGATAACTTTGATCAAAGAAATCTACTTTAAACGATCAGAACTAAACATCAGTAAACTAATTATTACAGCTAATTTAATATACCGATCTAACGGGGAGTATGCAATGTCAAACTAAAATCATTGGAATGTACCGATTCATCAGCCAAATGCCCTCCTGGTTAGTTTATTTTTGGCCATTACTAATTAAAATCTGGGTTAGTCCTAAATTTGTGTGCAAAACTAAAAACACAATGTAGATGAAAAGCTAAGTTCGTCACACATTCCTCATCTGTTGGAAAACGACATGTTATCCGTATTTACAGAGTATCCTGCTTTATAATCAAGACAACCGCACTTTCTCTCCGGAACAACCTCTAACCTCTTCGACATCTTTCTTGTTTCAGAATGAATTGTTAGGAGATTTACAACTTCCTGTAAAAGTTGTATTTGAGTTGATGGTTACGCGTGGGGACATCTGGAATTAGTCGTCTGAAACCAATAATACGAAATGGTACAATCTTGGAAAATGAACCAAACAGCTTCGCCAATGGACAACAACAAAGTCTATAGTTGTAATCCATACATCGTTTGATATACAGGGTGGTCACTAGAAAAGCGGAAAATTTGAGGGTCAGATGAGATCATGAATAAAATGCGTGCTTACTCATTTCTATTTTGATTTCTTTACATCATGAATAAAATGCATGATTTTAATATCACGGACGACATTTTGAGCATCTATGAGTGTAATATAACATATGCCTTTAAAAAACTTTGTAAAAGTTATTCTTTGTAAAAAATAAATAGCTGTTTGACAAATTTTCCGCTTTTCTAGCGGCCACCCTGTATATAACAGAGGCCACACTAATTTTCTCATTCATAACAAATAAGATAAAAAAACAAAACCTCTAACTAAAACACGTTTCACCAGCCCTAATTACACAGAATAAAGCAGATACACGGTAGAAAATAAATAAAATAAAAGCTTTTTATTCGGTACTTAATTTTAAAATTTCTCTTCCCTTAGAAGAGGGGAGGAATTCAGTTCTATTGTTCTTGATTTCACCCAAGATTCTGTGAAGAACATTTACATCAAATGCGGCTTCTGAAACGTTACTTAACCGCAAAATATTGTTATTTAAAACTAACGGCTACCTCTCCTTCCCTCCCCCATATAAATAGCCCACAATTGTAACTTTAAGGTTCATAAAATAAAGATATAAAATTATTAGCCAACGGTTAGCCAGAGCAATAATACTCGTTTTCTGTCCAACTTTCGAAATCGCCTAGCGTTGAAAATGTAATAACGCGCTTATTTCGAAATCAAAAACTCTTTTGTTTTTCATCTCCGGTAAAGTAAAACATTTAAAATTATACTTAATCCTGGTAAATGTGGTTAGAGTCAAAATCTCATTGCCATATGAGAAATTAAGGCTTAACAAGAAAATAAAACCTTTTGATAGTAACTGCAGCCTGACACGCTTACTTCTCGGGAAAAAAAATGGCACCAGTAACGACGTAACTGGCACAATGAAAATTTAAAATTTCGACTTTCTTAGCTTTCAACTATTACTGGCGCCTGTATTTGCTAGTGTCGTTTATTTTAACCTCCCACTTATACCGGCGCCAATATTTGCTAGTGTCGTTTATTTTAACCTCCCACTAATACCGGCGCCAATATTTGCTAGTGTCGTTTATTTGAACTTCCCACTATTACTGGCGCCAATATCACCGTACATCATCCTATACATCTGCTAAATAAATCAATATTACCTGTATAAACACACAAAGTCAAGTTCATGGAGTTGACCACAACAGAGCATGAACAATTTGTATACACCAGGATTCAGGCTACTAATGGAGAAACTTACAGCTGAGAACACTAGCTTATTCTCGGAAATATGCAACCAATTTCACATTGTATCCACTTTAAATCATAGTAAGCTAGATGTTGACTATGCCTACCTTTTTATTAATACTCTTTATTTTGAATCTATTTTGCTGGTCATCTTGGAGAAGATTACGAAAACAATAACAAATGAACAGGGATTATTCAAAAGTTGATTCGTCCGTTACAACCTAGTCGGCATTGGTGAACTGAAGCAACAAAATTCTAGAAGTATTTATACAGAAAATATATGTTGTTGATGAATAGATCAAAAATGCGCATTTGTTTTTGTACAGTTTATCTACGAGTCTGTGATAATAAACTTCAAACTGTACTTCACATGGGATGTAAAGATGGTTTTCTTTTAGTGGTTAATCCAACTTCGTTTTGAAGTCGGAAATCATTAACATAAGCATGAAAAAAAATTTCTATCGTTTTAAAAAACCAAAATAAAGTGCGTGTATAGGGCTAAACACACACAAATTTATAACAAAACACTGGAAATATTAGACTATTCTACTTTTTATTTTCATTATTCATATTTTCAAGCAGTTTCGTGACCCGAAAGGTCACTTTTCAGGAAATAATTTTATTGAAAACAATTATTTTTCTATAGGTATTTAAACACATATTTTGTTTATTATTCATATATTGACTCAGATTCAATATTCATATGTCTATAAAAAAAAACCTTTTTTTCAAACCTTATGTGGAATTGTGTCCCACACACCAGAGGTAATACAAATTGCTTTGGCCACAAGATGTCACGCCTGTCATCATAATATAAATATTCACCTTGAAATTAGATACCAATTTGGACAGGGAAAACTTTCGGCGCCTGTCCTGTGAAAGCCTGTCCCACAGCTTAAACTTAGGCATTGGATCTTCAGATCCCAGCCCAGGCTACTCATTACCAAGCCCTGAATCGGGTCGTTTGTGTTGATATTTACTTTGACACCTGCTTTTCGGGGCGAGACCTGGCCGTTTTCTCCGGTGCTGCCTTTGGCTTGTTCAAGAATAATAGGTCACGAATAATATTAAGTATGCCCTCCTTTACCCCAAAAAAGAGTTTACAAATTAGGGAAAAATATAATAAAAAAAAGGTAAATTCAATGACCTGACACGTAAAGAAATGAAGAGGAACCACAACGTTCCTGAACACCCCAGTTGGAGAGAGAGAATTCTTCTGATTTCTCTCTTTCTAAACTAAACCCCTGCCACGTTAGTTTGCGTTTTGCTTTTGGACACCAAATTGAGACCCATTCTTTGTATAAACATGTCGCTAGTTTTTGAAATAACAATATTTGTTCTGATTTAGAGCAAACTGAACAAAGAAGTACAAGTGAACAATGCCCGCTTTGATTGATGTTATACATTTGTTACGTATGAACCAAAATAACGAACGTAGTTCCGTGTAATGCAGTACAGTCAAGCAACTGTATAGCTGGCTCTCTTATAAAGCGATACGACGACAAAGCAGGGGCTCCAGACTCAATGTCCACTCAAACAGCTTCACAGTTTGTTTCTAAGAAAAGAAACAGCTCTCTTTAATGCTGAAAGAAAAGGGAGGATGGACATGAAGGCAGTTAACAACATCTGGGACTCCACCATTCTTTCGGCACGTGCTCCGAGACTTGTAAAAGTAAACTGATACAGTTGTTAAGCCGGGTTCTTCATTATTCATTCATATAGTGCACTCAGCAATTAGATGGAGCCGTCTAACAGTTTCCTTCCAGACAGACAAAGAAGGACCGGAAGTGTCTCTGCTTCCATAAAGAACTCGTTAGTTTCACGCTGTTCTGCGGTATCACGTGGAAACAGTAAGGTTGGGGGTTACAGATCAAAAAACACCTAACAAAAACCCTATTTATGTTTTGTTGGAGATATATTTATTTACTCTGGTTTTTTTTTTTTAATTGAGCACAAAGCTACACAATGGGTTATCTGTGCTCTGCCCAGTATCGAAACCCGGATTTTAGCGTGTAAATCCGCAGACATACCGCTGAGCCACTGGGGGGCTATTTACTCTGGTATTTACATGGTTGCAAAACACAAGTATATAATCAGCGATGTCGAGAAACCCACTTGTTGAGAATTTTATATGCAAAAACGGCTCGTTTGGGTTGAGAAAATATTTTACATAGAAGAGCAAACAACGTTTCGACCTTCTTCGGTCATCGTCAGGTTCATAAAGAAAGAGGTAACTGACCGGAAGCTGACCACATGTTTGAAAGGGGTTGTGCAACTGAGTGTCGGAACGTAGAGGGAGGTGTTAGATGTTTGAATACATAATTTTATTTATTGTATTAATATAGGCATAAAGGCGTTCCTTTATATTGGTTTATTTTGGGTTTAAGTTGTTGTATAAGTAAGGCTTCTTTAATTTTGCGTTTGTTTATGTTTGTTTCTTTGTTTAGTATTTGAGTTTTTTGTGTGGTTATGTTGTGTTTATTTGACTTGCAGTGTTCGAAAACGTGTGAAGGTGACTTTTGTTATTTGAATCTGGTTTCCATTTTTCTACTTGTTTCTCCAATATAGAAGTCGTGGCAGTTATCACATTGCATTTTATAAATAATGTTAGTGTGGTGTTTGTCAGTGTAGTTTTTACATAGTATAGACCTCGGTTTTATGATTGGTTTTATAAATTTGGTATTAACTGGAATGTCATATTTTGTTACCAGTTTGTGCTAAATGTTGGTTATTTGTCTGCCGATGTCAGGAATATATGGTATACAGCAGTATATGGTTTCGTGATTTTTTGATTCGTGAGATACATTTACTTTTGTTAGTTGATTTTGCTTTCTGTCTAGGTGTGTGCGAATAATGTTTTCTACGGTTTGTGGAGGAAACTTATTGATGTTGATGAAGTATTGTTTTATTTTGTTTAATTCATCGTCAGTTTTATCTGGTGAATATAGTTTTATGACTGTGTTTATCTGGTTTCTTAGTATGTTGAGTTTTTGTTTTGTTTCATGTGCTGAGTCCCAAGGAATGTATAGCCCAGTATGGGTGATTTTTCGGTGGATTTCTGTTTTGAATTGTGTGTCGGTTCTTATAATTTTGAGGTTAAGAAATGATATTTGATTGCTTTCTTTCTGTTCACATGTGAAGTTAATGTTTGGATGTATAGAGTTAATGTGATTGAAAAAATTAAGTATGTGTTCTGTAGATTCGAATCCCGCAACCGTGTCATCTACATATCTGTACCAGTATAGTGGTGGATGTAATGCTGTATTAATTGCTTCTGTTTCAATTTGTGTCATAAAAATATTGGCTAGAACTGGTGATACTGGGTTGCCCATGCTTAGGCCATTTGTTTGTATATAGTTTTGGTTGTTGAAAATGAAGTTTGTCTTTATCATGACGAATTCTATGAGGGTTGCTAACTGGTTACTGAGAATGTCTATAATTGGGTTAGGGTCTCGGATATGGAGTTCTAAGGCTATCTTGCAGGCTTCTGTTGTTGGAACTTCTGTGAAGAGGGAAATAACATCGAAACTCGCCATTAAGGCTTTATGATTAAGTTGATTTAGATTAAACTTGAAATTAAAAGTCTTTGATGAATGAGCTGGCTGATGTTACATATTTGGAGAATGCCCATGCTATGTATTTACCAAGATTGTAATTAAACGATTCATATGTTGACATTATTGGTCGTAATGGACAATCTGGTTTATGAGGTTTGGGGATGCCGTATATTTGCGGTGTGCGTGAGTCGGTTTTACGTAGGTATGAATAAAGAGTTTGTGAAATTGTGTTGGCTTTTTTCATTTGCAGTAGTAATTTGTTCAGTTGCGTCTCGTGTGTCTGTTGGATTTGTGTGTATTGGTTTAAATTTGTTCGTGTCTGATAGGATGTTATTCATTTTTAATTTTTAATTTCACCTGGGAAGTTTAGCTGTTGGATGTCAATGAAATTATCAAAGTTGTCTTCTTTCTCTTGGTTGTTTTTGTTTTCTGTAGAAAGTATCACAAGTCTCCTGGCTAGGTCTTCTAAAGATGTTTTGATTTCTATGGTTGGAATGTACCTTGGTGCTATTGCGAAGTTGAGTCCTTTGTTAAGTAGATGTATCTCGTCTGTATTTAATTGTCGGTCGGATCTGTTAATTATGAGGCTGGTCAACGGTTTGTCGTGTTGGTGTCTTTTCTGTTGTTTACATCTTAGTTTTTCTAGTTTTTTGTTGTGGCAGATCTTTTTGTCTCTGTCGTTCTTAGTATTGATTTGGTTTATGTTTCGTTGTGTAAGTCAGTAAATCTCTGGTTTAATGCAGCATGCCAGTTGATGGTCTAGGTTCATTTTTTGTTTTTGTAAGTCATGTAGTTCTTTGTATTTTGTGTTCAACATGGCTTTAAGTAGTTTTTTCTGTAAATTTTGAATAATGTTTGTGTATTTATTAAAATTTTGTGAAAGTTTTACATTCAAAATTAGGGGTTACGTTGTTCGCTCCTCTGTGTAAAATATTTTCTCAACCCAAACGAACCGTTTTTGTATATATATATATATAACAAATATATAAATAATTAACTACCAATCTCAGATACCAGTGTGAATATTTATACCTAATACTTCGTAATATCTAAACCAATATTTGACAAACGGTGTGTGTGTGTGTGTGTGTGTGTGTGTGTGTGTGTGTGTGTGTGTGTGTGTGTGTGTGTGTGTGTGTGTGTGTGTGTGTGTGTGTGTGTGTGTCCGTCCGTCCGTCCCCGAGCAAACAGATGGATCAACTGTCCAAAACAATCTAAATTTGCCATGTTACCCTTAAGACCCCCTTACTCCCAAGGAAGTGGCACAAAGGGGTCGGAATTCGGTTCTGACCACCTTATGTTGTGTTGGCTTATAACTGGTGAACCAGAGAGTCGATCGTCAAGGAATCACATAGGAGGGTCGTTGTTTTGTTGAGCTCTGCGTCCCTACGTCTTTCCATTGTGTGGAATAAGTGGGTCGGTATCGAACAGAAGAAACACTCATTAAAATAAACGTATTAAAAACCGGAACAGTTAGTACTAATTAAAAGTATGGGATAATTCTCGTAACAACACTTTAATGCTGGTTATTAAAAAAGCTTGAATAAGAAAATAAAAATAATTCATTACTATTGTCAAAACATGATTTTTAGTAAGTAGCGCAACTCTTATGCATCAACACAAACCTTTGCTCTTTTTTTATCGCGCAAAGCTACACGAGTGCTATCTACGCTAGCTGTCCCTTATTTAGCAGTGTAAGACTAGAGAGAAGGCAGCTTGTCATCACCACCCACCGCCAACTCTTGGGCTGCTCTTTTACCAAGGAATAGTGGGATTGACCATCACATAATAAGGCCCCCACGACTGAGAGGGCGAGCATGTTTGGTGAGACGGGGATTCGAACCCATGACCCTCAAATTACAACTCGAGCACCCTTACCATCGGGCCACAGACCTTTGAGGAAACTGCTATAAATCTGAAAGTTAATTTTGCCTACGTATTCAAAATGACAAGTTATCTCAAACAGAGAAACTCGAAACTAAGTCTAATCCCCACTTTTCCTCCTAAAGTTAATAATAGATCGTGACGTGAAATGAATAACAGTTACGTGTAACCGTAGACTGTCAATGAATGTGTACATAAGGTCGAAATCACAGAAATATTAATAATGGTTTCATGAAGCAAGAAAAATGGCTCATGATTGTGAAATACATCTTTTGGCTTCGCTTCATGTGGTGATGCGCTCTCAATGAGAAAACTAAGCCTAAAGAACCTCAGATGACAACTGAAAGTTATTCTGTTCCCAAAAGGATCAACTCTTCTATTAAATGCAGAGCAAAGACGCATGGCTAGAATAAAAATTACTTGCAGCATAAAAAACAATACGTGTGTTATTGTAAAAATGTGGTTGTTTACTTGTAAAACAAGCGTTTTACCGAGGTGTTTCTCCAAAGCATAAGATGAAAAATTGTATTTAAAAGATCAAACAAACAACCTGTATTTCACATATCTGGGTAGAAGAACTCAATTGAGAAAATATATCGAGAGATTTGAATTCTCTGCAACTAATAATAAAACATTATTTTTGTTCTGTTTAATTGTTAGGCAAAACAAAAATACGTAATGTGCTCACCAAGGCTATTGAAATTCGGGTTTTTAGCTTTATAAGCCTTCTGATGTATCGTTGAGCCACGGGGGTTGGGAGGGGAACCTCCCTTTTGAAACAGTCGATTAACGGCATGAACAATGAATCACTAAACGAGTCGAACGTGCAAACTGCAAAGCACAAAACCTATTAAACGATCATAACTTAGTCACGCCCACATCGTATTTCTGTTCTATTAATATTAAAATCAGTGAATGTCCGTCTTGTCGTTCAGGTTTCCACGGGTTTGTGTAGAAATGAGAATTATGATTCAACATGCTTTTAAAAGTACACTTCATTCGCCGTGTTCAACACGATAGAAGTGTTTCCTGACGAGTGGTAGAAACACGCGCTTTTTTCTCGATACGAACATAACGTGAACAAACAATTGGGCACGTTCATGGTTGTCGTGACAGAAACTTGGTTCACTTACCACCACACTGGTGCCGTCAGCAGAATATACTCAGATGATAACGCACTCATGCACGTGATAACTGTGGCACGAGAGTGTTATGATATCTGGAGAATAATAAAAGCTGGAGAGGTTGAACTTTGTAACTACTAACATGTGAACCGGAAAAACAAACTGGTCTAGTGTGCGTCTGACCAAGCAAAACCAAGGTCTGTCCACCAAGTAGGTTTGTTTTGTTTTTTTTGTTTTCTGAATTTCGCACAAAGCTACACGAGGGCTATCTGTGCTAGCCGTCCCTAATTTAGCAGTGTAAGACTAGAGGGAAGGCAGCTAGTCATCACCACCCACCACTAACTCTTGGGCTACTCTTCTACCAACGAATAGTGGGATTGACCGTAACAATATAATGCCCCCACGGCTAAAAGGGCGAGCATGTTTGGCGCGAGGGGATGCGAACCCGCGACCCTCAGATTACGAGTCGCACGCCTTAACACGCTTAGCCATGCCGGGCCCCACAAAGTAGGACCAACAGTGATTCTAAATATCAGGTGCATTTGCATAATTTTCGAAATGCAAGGAGGGAAGTTTAAAGATGTGTAGATCTAGTTAAACAATTCATGTAATTATTTAACATGCTAATAAAACAAACATGCTTTCACAGCTTTAAAAATTACATTAATTAATAACAATAATCGAATGTATTACGGTTTCAATTTCCATTAATACAATATTCATTGCCCATTCTACTATACGTAGGTTAGCCTTTAATCGCATGCAAACGTATTTATAACATACTGAGAAATGTATATATAAAAAAAAACTGTCTTGAGAGAGTGTATGCCTGTCTCCAGGGTCCACAGTTTTCCAACTTCCCGATCTCAAATCATTACGAAGTTTCGAGGGTTGTTAAGTACGGTTACTTGGAAGTTCGAGGTAAATAACGTATTGAAAACCATTACACCGAGATGAGATGCATAGTGAGTAACGGGGTAAATTTAAAACCATGTCAGTGTGTTCGTGCAAAAGACGAACACGCTTCCAGTCATGGTAAATGTCATTAACAGGTTACCATCTTCCTTTGCTTCCACGATCTTCTTGTAGATTACAATTTTCTTTCACCTCCGAAAATGGTAATCTTTCTATTATACTGTATTGTTTTTGTCCCCCCTGATCATGGTAATTTTGTTGTACATTTGTTCCAATCATGGGAAATTTTTGATAAATTATCATTTTTTCATTCAGTTAACTACTTTACGATAACAGGTTCTTTTCTATATCGGTTATTTAAGACTTTTTAGACGATGAATATGGCATCAAACTATGGTAAAATACGTAGAAATATAACAACGATATAAACAAACTTGTCCGAGTATACAAAAGGCACGACCTGGCCAAATAGTTAAAGCGCTCGACTCGTAATCCGAGGGTCGTGGGTTCGAATCCCCGTCACACCAAACATGCTCGCCATTTCAACAGTTATAATTTAACAGTCAATCCTACTATTCGTTGATAAAAAGAGCAGCCCAAAAGTAGGCGGTGGGTGTTGATAACTAGCTGCCTTTCCTTTCCTCTAGTCTTGCACTGCTAAATTAGAAACGGCTAGTGCAGATAGCCCTCGTGTAGCTTTGCGTGAAATTTAAAAACAAATACAATAACCTGTCCGAGTGAATATACTCTTGCTTACGTTACACCTAAAAAAGTGGAAAGCCAGTTGCGAACCGAAAAACTGAACAAAATCAATTGTAAAGCGTGTGACCAAAATTTCTATAAATATTGGTTCAAGACGTGCGACACAAATATCGATTTAGACAAGTTTTGTGTCTTAATTATAAAAATGAACTGTATTCCACACGTCTCACAAACCTTGAAATTATCATTAGTTCAGGGGTTAAATAATCGTTTAAAATCTTTTTTACCTAGTAATTTTTCAACCAATCAAATGACAAGTGTAGCTTTTGGATCCGCCCAAGTCTTAATCATTTATACGTTACGTGGGAAGAAAGGCGTTCCAAATATATAATCTTTCAATCCTTGCAACACACTGTTTTTTTGTTCTTTTATGTAGCTGCCAAAGATAATTTTTGTTGTCAATGTGGTCTTACTCTACAAATATTAGGCACGTTATATTAAAGCAGTCTAAAGACTCCTCTAAGTCGTTACAGTCCATGTCGTCACGTCATGTTTTATCTGATGACTGTGGATTCTGGCAAGAGCTATGAAGCGTAGTTATTACTGTAAAATGTAAATATTTTCTCAACCCAAACGAGCCGTTTTTGCATATATAATCACTGGAAAATACTCCATCGAGAGAGTTGCATGCCTAAAGCACCATGGTCCGAACCGTAATCTATCTAGTTACGAAGACGATGGCTTCCCCAGTTAACAGACCATTCGCACAGCAGTTCGTTCCAGGAATTCTAAACTCCCAATCTGAAAGCACGTTTGTGATTCGAGTGAATACTTTCCAAAAGGCGATCATTTTAAGTTGCGCCACGAATGCCAATTTATGTCAAAATATAATTAAGTTTCATGTCGTTTCACCTTAACTTTGTATCGACAGCAGACGTTTCATGGCTTGCTAATTTATACATTCAACAGTTTTAATATATAGAACTAAATCTTCTGTAAGTTCACTGAAATATATATTTTATAAAAAAATGAACGTTAAAATGGAAAGGTACGTCAGAATGTCAATAAGCAGTGTTGACAAGTTGCTACTGCAAATGCCATGATTATATGTAAATTAGGTACAAACACAGTAAAATAGCCAGTCACAATCACTCCTTACAAACTGGGTTCCTTTATAATGCTAGGCGAACACTTCAGACAACTGTATTTAGTGAATGAAACGTATACGTCTTACGGCTTTCGGAAAGTTATTTCTTCAACAAGGTTCGAATTTCAAGAACTGAGAATCCACTTTCCGAAATCACTTTATGCGTTTCTTTATCGTATTGTGCACGTGCAGCTTATATCTAGTCCACTTGCAGATATCCTATTTATTTCCAGCAGTTTTTCTAACAGACATTAAGCACAACGTCACAAAACAACAAGAAAAACACATCAACACCAAGAACAAAAAACGTGAAGTACGAACAATGGAGGGATAAATCATAACTAATTCGAAAACAGAAATATGTTTGTCCACACCAAACGTTTCATCTGCACATTCCTTCTTTTATATAATTGGTCTAACTTTTGTTAATTGCTTGTAGCTTTAAACTCAGATATTTAGGATAATAATACAATTTAACTTACTAATAACAAATATGACTTAAAAATGAAATGAATATAAAAGTTTCTGGCAGTATCCAAAGCACCGGATATGAGTGATTTTTTTCCCTTATTCAGTGTTTTATACGATCGTTACTAAAAGGTATCAAAACTTTAGTGTGTGTGTGTTTTAAGTTCGCGCAATGCTACTCGAGGGCTATCTGCGCTGGCCTTCCCTAATTTAGCAGTGTAAGACTAGAGAGACGGAAGCTAGTCATCCCCACTAACTCTTGGGCTACTCTTTTACTAATGAATAGTGCGACTGATCATAACATTATATCGCCCGCACGGCTGAAAGTAAAATAAATGAATCGATTTTATTAGAGCATGTGGCAAATAAATTTCTCCCTAGAAAAAAAAAATGTTGAAACAGCTGAAGTTTGACTAGGAAGTAAATGTAGAAATTGAGAATCTAAAAATATCAGTTTTAAACAGACTCTCGGTTCAAGTATGAAAAAATGAACCATCATTTTTGTAAAGTTTTGTGTTCACAGTAGAGATGGCGCTGAAAGTGTGAAGTGGGTTGACAGAATTTGGAAGTATGACTTAAACTCACTGTTAACAAAAACAAGGCTTTCATACCATATTTAGAACACACAACTTTGGAGAGAATTATACCTTTATAATAAAATCATGTTCCTTTATTTCGCTCTAAACTGTCATAAAATAAAGCATTGTTTTTCACTTACAACTAATTTCGTACATTTCAATAACCCAATGTAAGCAAACAATTATGTAACCTTTGGGTGAGGGCTACATAACTTACATATCAGTAAGTATTTCTTAAAACAAAAGACCGTGCGACTAGTGTCATAACCGTTACACTCAACCGACAGACCGTGCGACTAATGTCATAACCGTTACACTCAACCAACAGACCGTGTAACTAGTGTCATAACCGTTACACTCAACCAACAGACCGTGAGACTAATGTAATAACCGTTACACTCAACCAACAGACCGTGTAACTAGTGTTAACCGTTACACTCAACCAACAGACCGTGTAACTAGTGTCATAACCGTTACACTCAACCAACAGACCGTGCGACTAGTGTCATAACCGTTACACTCAACCAACAGACCGTGTAACTAGTGTCATAACCGTTACACTCAACCAACAGACCGTGAGACTAATGTAATAACCGTTACACTCAACCAACAGACCGTGAGACTAATGTAATAACCGTTACACTCAACCAACAGACCGTGTAACTAGTGTTAACCGTTACACTCAACCAACAGACCGTGTAACTAGTGTTAACCGTTACACTCAACCAACAGACCGTGTAACTAGTGTTAACCGTTACACTCAACCAACAGACCGTGTAACTAGTGTCATAACCGTTACACTCAACCAACAGACCGTGTAACTAGTGTCATAACCGTTACACTCAACCAACAGACCGTGTAACTAGTGTCATAACCGTTACACTCAACCAACAGACCGTGTAACTAGTGTCATAACCGTTATACTTAACCAACCTATTACTAGTTTTTATTCTCAGTAACTGTCAGTAGTGTCAACCGTTGCTTACCTGGACACAGTTGATATAAAACACTAACATTTTTAGTACACTCCCAATTCCAGTGTAATCTTATTTATACAGACTCCAGGTACCACTGATTCATCATGTCGACAAACTACGAGACAAAACTTGTGCGCAACTGGGAGGGGCGAGTATTATTAACCTTGTTGTCAACACGTTCCTTCATTACTTATCTATCAATTACGTTTAGCAGCGTTGAGATACAGTAGATATACTGATAAGGCTTCACTGAGCAATTTAATCGCAATGTATGGCCTTCCAAAACTGCAGAACAATCCAACCCATTACATTCCTTCTAACACACATTCGACTCATGAATATATATACATATATTGTAAACATTATTTGCGTGGATATAAAGCTCCATTAACGGTACAATCAAATACCTCATAAAACTATTTAAGTCGTGCTTAGAAAATGTTGTATTAACGAATGAGAGAGAAACCGCTGAACGAACTAACTCATCTTGGTAATATCCGCGTTTTGTTTCGCCTTCCGAGCTTAAGTTATATTATGAGAAATCATAATGGACATACATAAACAAACAGCTCCATTACTAAATTATAATAAATGTTAGGCACTACTGGAAAGAAAAAAAACGAACGAAATTGGGTGCTTTCAACACTAACAGTGAAGTTACCAAATCAGGGCGTGCGCATGCGTGTGGAAGAAACAGATGCGAAGGCTATTGATACTGTTAAAGGATTATATGTGTAGCCAGAACAATGACAGACTACGCAAGAGTGTATTACAATAGTGCACAGTAAAGAGAATTTTGACAAATATGTACACATAGAAGAAGTTGATTTCAAAGGTGACAAATAAGACAGAAGCAGAAAAATCACACAAAATTTATTCTCCACTAATATAACGTTTAAAATTACGTAATGAGAAAAATGAAAACTTTTTACTGTGAATTATACGCTATTACAGACTTTTGTTTTCGCTATGTTTTCGAGTACTGAATCTTTTACTTATCTTAGATATTTCCTTACTGAATATAAATAGATAACGTCTAATGTATTACAGAAACTGATTCACATTAATAGCTCGGAATTTCGCAGCCAACAACATGATAACTTTACAATGTTCGTTTCTAAAATGTCGGACCAGTACTTTTTTTATATATGCAAAAACGGCTCGTTTGGGTTGAGAAAATATTTCAAATAGAAGAGCGACCTTCTTCGGTCATCGTCAGGTTCGCAAAGAAAGAGGTAACTGACCGGAAGCTGACCACATGTTTGGAAGGGGTTGTGTAACTGAGTGTCGCAATGTAGAGGTCGGGGTTAGATGTTTGAATATATAATTTTATCTATAATATTAGTATAGGTATAAGTGAGTTTCTCGACATCACTGATCGGACCACTACTGCTAAAATTACGTATTATGACTTACAATTTTATAACTTGTACCAGAAACACACCCGTTGTTTGGCTCAATCTAGGTCACACAAGTAGCACGAAGAAAGGAAGGACATCAGGTGAATGGTTCAAAGATTAAGTCGAAATGTAATTGACATTACCTTTAAACAAGTATAGCAACTACACGATGGCGACTAAATTACTACGACGTAAAAAATAGGTCAAGGAAATTTTAATTATATGACCTCTGTGCAAACAAATTTCTAGCAACTTCAGCTCAATATTATACCATTCAAAACAACTATTCTTAACTTAGTATCCTTGAAGTACACTGAATCCTCTACAATCGATGAACCATTACTACGTCCTACTGATAACGTTATCAGATGACAATCCGACTGCTACAGTTAATTATCAATACGTGTACTATTCCGCACTTTTAGGAACATTTACTACTACCGTTTGCATTTATAACATACTTCCCAAGAAAGACCTGAACAAGTGGTTTGAGCTTTCAATAAATCGTCTTTAGTCAGTTAGATCCGTTTGGAAGTGCGTTTAAAGTCAACGTTAAATGATCGAGATGAACCGAGTAGACACTTAGGGTATACATGAGACTTAAGCCGTACAACAACAATATAACTCGTACAAAACAACGATATCTTGTTTGGTTATCATGCGACTTTGATACGTAGCTGTTTCGTAACAGAATAAACACCTTCACCACGTGTGGAAACAAGACAGCAGTTCTATACTACTGAAAAGTTCATGCATCACTGGATAACAAAGTGGCACATTTATCTTTAGAAGTTCGTTGGCACCTTAGGGCTAAGCCTAGTCTAACAGAAATAAAAGCAGCTAACATTAACATTACCCTTCGCTCAAACAATCGTAGAGAACATACAAGATAAACACACATATGTTAAAGCCTGAAGCACACTGTCAGATAACGACAGCAAAAATAGTTTAACATGTACGACTTTTAAAACAATTGCGCATAGATACGAATATCATAATATTATTATTTGGTTTGCTGGGGGAGGCTCCTAAAAAAATTCAGTTTTCTATTACGACATATGAAGTGAACGTTTTTAAATCACATTTCATTTAAATACAAAAAAAGAGAATTAAAGAAATACAATAACGCTGTGGAATTCCAAACACTGTGATTATTACAAAACACTTTTCTACTTAAAAATCCCAGTACTCTGGGCTAATATTTATTGTCAGTGACCACGAATAATAAAATGACCAATGCAGACGGTATATTGTGAAGCACAACCGGAAAAAAGTAAATTGTATTAACAAAGATGGCTGCTTATGATTAGGCGTGGTCATGAAACGATTTACAAATTAATAAGCCACAACAGCGACACCTTTGACCGTATATATTATTATTTTTACATAGCGTGCAATAAAGAAGAATTCGTGATCTTCGTGAGAGCGAGAACTCATGGTTCATGTAGAATAAAACAGGAAACATTCACAATAAGTTATATATTCTGAACTAGTTGGGGCCAGCAGAACACTTGAAGTCAAATTAGCATCTTTAATGTAACAGTACATGTCTTTAAACACAGGATTTCTAGAATAATACGAAAACATTTTAATCGCAGTTACCGAAATACGAACATTTACTTGTAGTAGGCCTAAATTTAGTTAAGCCTTCATTAAATACGGCTGATGTTCGATAAAAAGCTAAATTAACACCGTAACTTGTGTACGTTTTCTTTACCAAACTCTGCTGTACTTAATACTATCAATAAATAAAAGTAGAATGTTATTCTATGGAACCAATTCACTCAAAATATGTCACTTATCCTAAACAGTGCATTTCACAAATAAACGAACACTCGCAGAAGAAATAATACGTTCCGTTTCAAATCGTCTTCAGAAATGTTTGCGTTTTACATAGAAGTTATTTCCCTCTAATGTCTACGTTTCAAAACAGTAATAAACGACCACATTCTATAAAACTGTAAACATCTTTTTCGACCCAGAAATGTTGTTGAACGTGTTTTTGTTTCAGGTACGTCACAGTGAACGTTACATCTTCTTATTGTAGAAACACGAGCCGTAGACGAGTGGAAGAAGCACAAGTTATCGGAGGGAGGGGCGGGGCAGTCCGGGCGAGACCTGAACATTGTAATTATACAGAAATGAGGGAGTATGATCCTCGGAAAATGCGACACGAAAGTCATTTATGGAATTCAAGTGTAGCAATTCTAAAAATTGCCGTTCTATAAATATCTTCGAGTAATAACTCGGGCTCTGCATGGTCAGGTGATTAGGACGCTCGACTCGTAGTCACGGGTTCGAATCCCCGTCACACCGAACATGCTGGCGATATGTGATGGACAATCCCACTATTCGTTGGTAAAAGAGTAGCCCAAGAGTAGACGGTGATGATTAGCTGCCTTCCCTCTAGTCTTGACCACCAGTGGCTCAGCGGTATGTCTGCGGACTTACACGCTAAAATCCGGGTTTCGATACCCGTGGTGGGCAGAGCACAGATAGCCCATTGTGTAGCTTTGTGCTTAATTCAAAACAACAACCCTCTAGTCTTACGCTGCTAAATTAGAAACGTCTAGCGCAGATAGCCATCAAGTAGTTTTGCGCGAAATTCAAACAAAAAAACAAAACCAGGTCGGTATTAATTCACAAAATATACTATTTTTTCCAAACAGTGCATCTCATAACTAAGATCTCGCGCTCAAAACCAACATGAAAACCTGTGCTGAACATCATGTTACACCCAGTGGGCGTATAACCCATATATAATAACCCATGGTTATTATAATGCAAACGTAAAGCTTAAATTACGGTTTTACGTGTTTCTTTTTTTTTTTTTAAGTCTAATGATCATTGTCGCTATGACACAAATTTTAATTTCTTTAACCAAGTTACAAACCTATTTACGTGCTCTAATGCATATCAATGACAAGTTTCAGGTCCGTAAATGTGATTTCGTAAAATACGAAGATTTCTTAAAGAGTTGAGTGAAAATTTTAACCTTCGGGCAAACCTCGAGGGGTAAACGAATCGTTAGATGCCACTGACAATACGATGCGATCAACAGTTTGGTAAGAGTTACGTGACACACACACACACAGAGAACTTTATTATATACGTATCTCATAACTTACGTCATACATATAAAAACCAACCTGAACACCCCGTAAGAAACATTACTTTACGACTAGCGAACCCGTCATGCTTACTGGGCACAAGACGAAAGTCTTAAAATTTATTTGTGTTCGAGTTAAAACGTAATGGTAAGCTGATTTTTTTTTTAATTATTTAGTTCACAAGCTTTCGATCAGAACTTCAACCACTATCTTCAAGTATTTCTGTTACCAGGGCATCCAATCATTTACGAATATTTTAACTCTTCGAACAAATGGCGTACGACATTAGTTTCGCGATAATTACTGACACACGCTGACCAAAAAACTTATAATAATAATGTTTATACGGATGCTAGAATCAATAGTTATTAAAATACGTTTACAGTTGGTGTATACATGGTATTCTACAGATAAATAAACTGACAAACACGGATAACATATCGCTGTACGTGATTGTAAAACATAGTGATATAAAGAACACAGAACATTTCACCACGAGTAAGTTATTCTGGTAAGTTTAGGCTTTACTCTACTACGAGTATTGTTTGTTTGGTTTTGAATTTCGCACAAAGCTACTCGAGGGCTATCTGTGATAGCCGTCCGTAATTTTGCAGTGTAAGACTAGAGGGAAGGCAGCTAGTCATCACCACCCACCGCCAACTCTTGGGCTACTCTTTTACCAAGGAATAGTGGGATTGACCATCACATAATAAGGCCCCCACGGCTGAAAGGACGAGCATGTTTGGCGTGACGGGGATGCGAATCCGCGACCCACAGATTACGAGTCGCACGCCTTAACGCGCTTGGCCATGCCGGGCCACCGATAATTACTATCGGTATTTTATAACAAACGTCTAAGGGTGGGCGTAATCCACATTTTAGTGTGCTGAGCTGTAGATCCAAGGTCTGTGGTTCGCTTTCTGTTACCACAAAAAATAAAAAAAACACAAAGAACATCGTGCTGTATTCTATGAAGTCGTGTTTTTACAATAACATTCTATTACCTCCTAGCCCAACATGGCCAGATGGTTAAGGCACTCGATTCGTAATCCGAGGGTCGCGAATTCGAATCCCCGTCGCACCAAACATGTTCGCACTTTCGGCAGTGGGAACGTTATAATTTGACGGTCAATCCCACTATTCGTTGGGAAAAACAGTAGTCCAAAAGTTGTCGGTGGGTGGTGATGCCTAGCTACCTTCTAAGTTTTACACTGCTAAATTAAGGGCAACTAACGCAGATAGCCCTCGAGTAGCTTTGCGCGAAATTCAAAACAAACTATTAGCTCCATTCGATTAAAATAACTCAAGAGTTAGTGATGAGTTAATTTGCTACCTTTCCTTTATCAGCTCAAAATTAAAGATGTACGTCCAGTTTTGCGCGAAAATTTTGAAAACAAAAATATTTAGATGGTAAAGTAAGAAGAATGCTTGTGTTTTAAATAATTATATAAGATGTGTAACATCGACCACAATCTTCCAAAGTTTAAAGTGTCTTGGCGATAAAACACACAGCTGAAACAATGGGCCATCTGTGTTGTGTCCACTTTGGGTACCCATATACGTTGTGTTTTAACATTATAAGCCATTCAGAGGCCCAGCATGGCCAGGTGGTTAAGGCGCTTGACTCGTAATCTGAGAGTCGAGGGTTCGAATCCCCGTGATACCAAACATGCTCGCCTTTTCACTTTTGGATGCGGTGGGTGGTGATAACTAGCTGTCTTCCTTCTAGTCTTACACCACTAAATTGGGTACGGCTAGCGCAGATAGCCCTCGTGTAGCTTTTCGCGAAATTCAAACGAACAAACCGTTCAGACTAACCACTCTGCAATTCGAGAACCAAGAATTTTTGAGGTTATTCTCATAATGTTTATGTATTTAAAATAATTAATAATAGACAGTAGGCAGATTATAAAAAAAGTGAAGAGGAGGAATACCCTCACATTCCAATGATTTCGGAATTTCTTGTGTTTAAAATTCGTTGCACCTTTGGTTCAGGCTAACATAATTACAGTTATGTGTCAAAGGAGAAATAAAATGTTTTAGATTCCATGTAACCCAGTTTTTCTGATATCAGTGTTAATTTATCGGTGTAGCTATCCATCCACAGATGTTCAGCGGCATGCCTACGGACTTATAATGCTAGAAGCTCTGTTTCGATAGCCGTTGTGGGCAGAGCACAGATAGCCCAATGTGTAGGTTTTTGCTAAATTATCAACAAATAGTACAGCTAGCATGATTACTCCTATATCATTCTTCACCCCTCTTTAAAAAAAAATTTTTTTATTATAGTTGGGGGTGATAAACCCCAGCGATAATTCAAAATTTGTTTACATATTTCTAAAGCAGTATAACTTAATATATGCATTCGGGGTGCTACTTGAGAAACTGTTCTTCCTGCGGAGAAGAGCTGGTTAAAGTTGAAATGAATGGAAACGTGAAATCATCCACGTCTTAGGGTTATCTCATATAGTGGGGTTTCGATCCCTATCTAGTAGCACGTTGCTATGAGAACGAAATCCCAGGAAGTATCTGTGAACTGCGACGTCACACAAGTTCTCGGAACTGTCTGGACTAATGTCAGTCTCAGAGGAGATCCCCCCTCCCCGAGAGAACAGTTTAAATGGATAAGCAATCGAACGTATAATCATAAATACTTTCCTTTTCAGCATCGGGCACTGGTGAGGTTGATTTCTTTCGGCGCCCCACCAGTGAAAGTGGGTTTTCTCGGGGTACTCCCGTTTCCCCCCACAACTAAATTTTCTTTTGATAGGATCTATAGATCCCAGGCCCTGAGAAGAGGCACGCCATTTAGCTTACTGCTTTCAAACATAAATTCCACTATCATTTTAGTTTTCACAAATTTTAAATAATCATAACTTCTCGCGACAACAACTCCAGTCCTTGCCGACGTACTGCGTTTGCATCTTCCTGCTCTCGCTCTCTCCACGTCATTCAATCAATCAATCAAAGCACCTATTATTATCATGAACCTGTGGATGTGATGCTGGATCTTCCTTCGCCCTTTCTTCCTCTCCTCTCTGCGGCGGGCCATGCCGTCCGGACTCTCAGCTTTTCATGACGCTCCTCCCGATGAAAATTTAAATTATATTAAACTTGTGGTCATCTATGACCACCACATTCAGAAAAGCATTCACCCAAAAAGGGTTACTGAAATTTTACTCCATCACTTCTATTCTCACTTGCACCAATTATTCTTATCATGTGTGGGGTGAAGAGAAACAGAAGTTTCTGACCGCCCCTGGTTATTTTTCGTTCGTAATGAACGAAATCATAATTTAACCAAAATTCCTACCGTGTCCTTCCTTCCTTCCGATAGGCTCACGTGAAGCCGACACCACAGGTAAGTAACGTTTAACGTCGCGAGGTTACTTTTATTGACAGTCAGTTTTTAACGGATTAGCATTACGAACGATAAAAACGCATCGTCTTCGTCAAGCTAATAAGAGATTTTGCGCAGCGAGTGTACATTCGCTGACAACGATATTAAATGTGCATGAATGAGATGCTATATATCCCTTACCTGAGGACAGATTCTCAATCTTCGTGAATTGTGTATTGAAAGGAACCTACAATTAAATACTCTGCAAAGGATCCAGATTTTTGTTACTAGGTGTCGCTGAAAAACTGATCAGCAAATAAGATCAAACATATTGAAAATAGACTGTTATGAACTATGGTAATCTAACGTCTTTCGTTGATTGAAGAATTGCAGTTTAAAGGTTAATGTAATATTAAGCTATCATTATAACGTGGTAATGACATAATACAATAGATAAAGTAATAATTGCAAAGCTAGTGAAAAAAAACAAAAAAAAAAAACAGAGCAATTGGACGTGAGACTGGAAAGGCTTATAACAAAGCGATTTCAAGAACCTTGGTGGGAATTATACAGAGAGCCCTTTGTGTAATTTTGTAGATAACAAGCCTTCAAGTGCTTTAACACTTTGTTCAAATTACTATATTTTTGTCACTAGTTTTTGATATGTTCCTGAGACTGTAATTATAGTAACTTATAGTCACATGGTTACAGTCGTTAAAGTTATGACAGTACTTGCTTATTATTGGTAATTAACTAATTATTCATGCATATTAGTACTGTCATATTGATTTAACTTATAGGGTGTTTTCTTCCAAATTAAAAACCACTTGTTCATATTGTAACGGATTTACCGTTATACGTTTATCTTAATATCTAGGCTTGTTTCAGTGTAATTTTCTTTTTTGCACGTGACATACACTGTTAGTTATGTGTTGCGAAAGTCCCGGCTGGTCTTTGAAAATGATGTTTTTAGAGTAAGAACCAACAAAACACGTTTCACGAAAACGCTAGTGCGTTTTCGAACATTGTTCCAGCTTCGATATATCCGCGTGATTCGTATAAAACCAGTTAGCCGAGAGGCAGCAATAGAAGCCAGTTACAGTCAGTGTGCTATAAGCCTTGTAAGCTATAAATTCTGATAAACACCTATTAATCAGAAAGTATACAATGAACAGAAATGTTAATAGATTTCGAACATTACAAACAGTGAATTAACTCCGGACGTTAATGCTTCTACGAAAACATTACATATCTTCGCCGGAGAGGATTAGTTTGTTAGGGTGTGAGGTCAATCATACTATCTAGCTGAAGCGAGATGTAACAATATCTACTCAGAATTAATTTGCTCGGAGCGGATCTGAATGGTCGATAAAATATCCAGTTCTAAAGATCTGACACAAGACTCCGTGTTGTCTCTAAGTTTATAAAACTCTTGTATATAAAACCATTTGTAACAACTATTAGTAATATCCATTATTATAATTCATATTGTTGTTTGTATATTAAAATATATTTGTGTCAGAGAACTGTGTGCTTCAGTCTTGTTGGATATATAATAAATTTGATTAATTAAATGTTAAAATTCAAAATTTCGGTTTTTTGAAATAGTAATATGTATCGTACGTAACAATAAATCGGATACTCATCCAGTAACAACATAAAGATGTTTGTAAAGTGTTCTCAGTTGTAACTCTCTCTGACACAAACACACACATCGATTTTCATCAGTTGTTGCTAAGTGTCTTACTTCGCAAATATACACACAATGCTTATCTATCGACATGCGGGCAGTAAAGCACCTTACATTCCGCGACACGGTACATAAAAGTCATAGCCTTCTTAAGTCCCGTGATCACATTTTATGCGACTTTCAACAATATTCGTATTAAATGTAAAACAATGAAATGGAAAGATTGAAACCCGTGCAATGGAATACTCAAAATCACTGAAAGGTGACTTAAACTCTGATGCTGACACACCCACAATAGTATCAGATGTTTTCAATAATTTTTGTTCTTCGAGGCTTTAAAAACGTCAAAAGGAGGCCTAGGTCACGCTGATGGTGTGGCACGCACGAGTCAAAAGCGTGTAGTAGTAGCCTTTTCAGGGAGGTCAAAGGGAAAATCTTTAAAACGTTGATAACAATTCTGCATTCTGGAATAAAAATAGATGAAATTATACATTAAACTGGACCTTAACAAGAGATGTTTACGACACCGAACCTTGTTCATGAGAGGGAAAGAATATTAAAAGTTGGGTTGCTAGACAATCTTACTGACAACTGTTTAGAACATGCGGTCCCGAGCTTAAACTCTGCACGCAATAGACACGAACGCTGGCATTACCACAACGACCAGAAAGTTTGCCATTGCAGTAAAAAAAACAACGTAATCGTTACTTTCTTGAATATTTTATGCTTCATTTACATATTTTTGGAGCTCCAGCAATGTTTAATTCTTTAAAATAGGCCTACCGTTGCAGCTACTGTTTTCGTTTAAATTGAAAACAACGGGACTTGTCCCTCACTGGGATGGCTGTACGTCTTTGGATTTACAACGCTAAAATCAGGGGTTCAAATTCCCTCGTTGGACAGAACAAACAGCGTGATGTGGCTTTGCTGTAAGAAAGCACCTACACACAATGGAACTAGCTGATTGCACTCTAAAAAATCTAGAGTAATGAATTAATACTGGTTCACAGCAAGTTTCCGTACCTCTTTGTAGGCCTAACACAAACGAATTAATACTGGTTTACAACAAATTTTCGTACCTCTTTGTAGGCCTAACACAAACGAATTAATACTGGTTTACAACAAATTTTCGTACCTCTTTGTAGGCCTAACACAAACGAATTAATACTGGTTTACAGCAAGTTTTCGTACATCTTTGTTAGCTTAACACTAAAATATTATAAAACACGGGTAGCTTTGTAGATTGTCGTCAGGATGAAAGATGCTTGCTAGAAATAAATTGATACAAGACGGATAAGAGAACTTGGCGTATACACAAAAAATGTAATAAAGTAATAATGTTAATTACATTTTGTAGATTTTTGCAAGCAATCACAGTCAGTCGATTGTGCGTATTACTTCACTTTTCACTGCATTTACTAATTTTTTAGATTCACTTGTTTGCAGTGCCACAAATCACAAGCTGTATAACAACATTTCACAAGCAAATGTAACAAAAAAATCCAGTTATAAGAACTGTTTACGTTCACGTTGCAACACAATATTAACACGAGAAATACAAAGTACTTTAGGCCTGCTGTCTAAAATTATGTATGTGTACTGTTCTCACTGCTATTCTGCAAGAAACATGTTTGTTTTTTTTGCCTTGGCTTGGACATGAATTTGTGTGGCTCCATCTCACTGAGCGTTAATCGAAATGTGAAACATTTTATTATAAAACATAATCATTTGAAGTTGCCATATTTTTTCCAGAAACTCGTACAACAGCGTCTACAATACGGATAGTATGGAAAACGTCTCTCTCAGCTATTAAAATTCTAAATGCCCGACATGGCCAGGTGGTTAAGACGCTCGACTCGTTTGGTGCGACGTGGGATTCGAATCCGCATCCCTCAAATTACATGTTCCCCCTTTCAGTAGTGATGCCGTTATAATGTGATAGCCAATCCCACTATTCGTTGGTAAAACAGTTGCCCAAAAGATGGCGGTGGGTGGTGATGACTAGCTGCCTTCCCTCTAGTCTTACACTGCTAAATTAGGGGCGGCCAGCGCAGATAGCCCTCGTGTAACTTTGCGCGAAATTAAAAGAACAACACGAGTGCGCATGCTTTGAATACCTTCTGACCCTTAAGTTTCGGGAAAAAATTAGTTTGTTTCTTAGAATAAAACAGATTATCGCGAACGAGATATCATAAACTATTTAAAATGTTTCACGCTGCCATGAAACTCTCTACATTAATTTATAGTTTTATACTTTACATGTTGAAAGTTAATTGCAAACTGACAAAAATCGATTGTTGATGAATCCCACCAGTTAAAAGCTCATGTGAATAATTCTGCTCATCAAATGTTTAATTACATGAAAAAACCCAGTGCACCAAAGTTTTATATTATACACAACTGCAAATAATCATCAAAATACGTCCAATATTATTTGTATAATTTAAGTAATAATTACTCTTTTATTTATATATTCTACAATGATATAAAGCATTTGATACAGCGATATGTCTGAGGAATCACACTGCTAAAATCCTAGTTTTGGTACCTGTGGTGGGCAGAGCACAGAGCCCATTGTGTAGCTTTGTGTGGAATTCCATATAAGCAAACAAACCTTAACACTCAAGTTCAGCTCGATGAAATACGCCCCCTGGTAAATAATGAGGACTTGGCATGATAAGACTCTGGTTCCGATACCCACGGTTGGCAGAGGATAAACGACCTATTTTTGACCTACACAACCCTGAAGGAACATTCTTTCAAGTAGTTTACGTTGACATCTTAAAGTGTTTATTTATATATCAAACTCACTGATACAATCAATAACTGAAACAATATGCAACATACAAGGTAGACAGAAATCATAGACATTCTTTGTTAGATTATTAAGCAGAGTATTCATGATGAAACTTTGTGGAATGGACGGCAACTGTCTGTTGTGGAGACACAAGTGTAGAGGACGACGTTTCGAAAGTCTTCCGCTGTGTGTGTGTGTGTGTGTGTGTGTGTGTGTGTGTGTGTGTGTGTGTGTGTGTGTGTGTGTGTGTGTGTGTGTCTGTTGTCGGTCTTTTATAGTGTCCTGGTGGATTGTGGAGAGTGTGTTAAGATGTTTGTTTGAATCTACAGGAAATCTCTCCTCGAATTAGAAACATTGACCTGAAGACGAAAGGCGGAAGACTTTCGAAACGTCGTCCTCTAACACTTGTGTCTCCACAACAGGCAGTTGCCTTCCATTCCGCAAAGCTTCATCAAAAAACGTAGAATTTGCAATAGATGTGAAAATACGCTTTTGTGTTGTATTATGCCCGTATAGATCATCTCAATACATTATTCACAGTGTTTGATGCATTTCCACATATATTAATGTTATACACACACAGCAATGTACTTCTTCCTTTGGTTACCTATTATCTTCATGTGCATTTTCTCAGGTACTTTATTCCCAATATTTACATAATTTTCTCTGTAACATGTCAAATTTACTGTACTCTTCAAAACAAGAAACGCAAAAGGGATATTTTTTTATTTTAAATAGAAATGTATGTAATAACGTTACAAGCTCAGAGTATGTGATGTTACACGTGATAAGGCACTGATTGTCAGACCAAAATGGCAATAAAAGTTGTGCTCTTTGAAAACGGAAAAAAACATCGAATTTTACGCCAAAACGCACGCGTGTCCAATAAATCTGTTTGAGAGATCCGAGTGTTCTGCAAGTGCAACATGAGCAAAATCCCTATAAAAGTGACGGATTCTCGGTTTCCATAGCTCATTGTTAAGCCACCGACACGCAATACAGTTATGCCAAGGCTGACTGAAGCACAACCCAACAACGCCATTGGTCGCTTGGAAGCAGGCGAATCTCGATCAAATGTTGCCAGAGCTGTGAATGTCCACCCAAGCACCATCACAAGGCTATAGAATCGTGTGATCACGCCCGCACAAGATCGCTACATCCGGTTACGTCACCTTCGGGATAGGACCACCACTGCGACGTCTACTGCCTCAACCATACCAGGGCTGCGTAGGATTTCCGATCAGACAGTACGCAACCGTCTACGAGATGCAGGAATCAGACCTCGACGCCCAGTCAGAGGCGTCATCCTCACCCAGCAACATCGTCAAGCACGGCTGCAGTGGACTCGGGCACATCGGGTACGGCCTCATCAACGATGGAGGCATGTTTGGTTCAGCGATAAATCACGTTTTATGCTTCGTACGCAGGATGGAAGGACCCGTGTTTACCGTCGCCGAGGTGGATGTTTTGCAGCAAACTGTGTGCAGGATGGTGACAGATTTGGTGGTGGCAGCGTCATGATGTGGGGCGCCATCGCCTACAATGCCAGAACAGACCTTTTGCACATTCGAGGGAATCTTACGGCTCAACGATACGTCGACGAGATTCTTAGGCTCCATGTGCAACCCATCATGGTGAACGTCAACGACGTTTTTAAACATGACAACGCTCGTCCTCACGCAGCCCGACTCACCACTGTCTTCTTGAGACACCACAACATCAACGTTCTTCCCTGGCTCTCCAAATCACCAGATTTAAACCCCATCGAACATCTTTGGGACGAGTTGGACCGACGTCTGTGACGGCGACAACCTCAACCGCAGACTCTACCTCAGCTTGCAGCAGCTTTGCAGGCTGAGTGGACAGCCATTCCACAGGATGTGATTTGTCATCTGATCGCTTCCATGGACAGGAGATACCAAGCAGTTATTGATGCTCACGGGGGGCATACTCGTTATTGACGTTGAGTGACGTTAAACTTAAACTAGTGAGCGTGGACTTCGCCTTTGCAGACTTTGGATGTTCAGCAGTAAATGTGCAAAGTTTCACACGTGTCATACAGAACTACCCGGAATAAACATGTTAAGAATTTGTCTCATATTTTGCCTTTTGCGTTTCTTTTTTTGAAGAGTTTATATTTTCATTAGTTTATATATATATAATTTACAATTACCTCTCCTTCTATGAATGAACTGTTAACCATATTTGTTACGGAAGTTCATTAGGTCCAAGCAAAGCTACATATAAATTTTCAATTTTGCATATTTTTTTATAAGCGATTTTGTCTTTATTTTTACCAGTACGTTACTTCCCGTGGACGAATTATTCACCAAATTTGGAATGGAGGTTCATTGGATCAATTGGAAGACACATGCAAATTTTCAGTCTTGAGATTTTTGTGAGTGTGTATACCTAGTGTGTAACAAATCATATTCAGTTAAGGCTTCTTTTTTTTAACACAAAGCAAACAGTCTTGCTTGAAGCAACAGAGAAGTTTAAAACAGCCTAATATTCACCAAGAGTTTTAGAAGATGTACCATTCTATGGCCTTTGATACTCAGCAAACTTAGAATACAAAGAGAAAAACAACAACTTGTATTGAGTTACTCTGCTGGGTAACGTCAAATTCTTCACCGAAACAGTAACCGAAAAACTTGGTGTGAAAACTTTTCATTGAATACGAAAATAAGAATAATGATTGAAAACATTAAAAGTTAGTAAGTACTATTATCTTTTAACAACAATCATCAGACTTTTATGCACCAGTGATTTTAAGGGATTGGTAAACCGAGGATCTCTTCCAATTCTTCTTATTTTCGCGGACTCAGTGATGTTTTTGTCTTAGTACAAAAATAATAATAATAATTCTGCATATACTAAAAGCTATATTACAAAATTATATGCTTTAACTTGTATAAATAAATATTTTGCAAATATTTCTATGGACTTTCGGACAGGACTCGCAGACGTCCAGTATGAAAAACGGTAATGTAAACAGTTCGGGTCATTACAGTATTTGTATAGATCGTAGCTCGGTTGAAACACGTTTGGATTCGCAGTTTGAAAGGCTGTATTGAAAAGAAAAAACGCCAAGTAATCGCATTCGGAAAAAAAGTCCCAGATATGATTATGTTCGTAATTGTATAGCAATAGGAGTACATTCACAGTCTTATGAAAGGATCGAAGAAAAATACTCAATTTATGTCTGACTGATAAGTTTGTACCCAGAGTCACTCTTTAAAAAAATAAATAAATAAAAGAGAGAAAGAAGAGGAGATCAGTTAAATCTGTGGTTCGAATCCTTAAATCCGTTTTCGACAAGTTCTATTAATTAAACGTAAGAATACCAAAAGTAATTTTTAGCTCCCTCTGTTGCGCTACAAATGTATTACTCATACGGTGAACTATATTATTCTCCTCTAGCCCCATTCCAAACAATCCACAAGTAATCACAGAGCACTTGTAACATATAAAATCATATTCAGATGGCAGTGCCACAATAAATACAAATAGGAATACGGGGATGATATAGCTATACGTATATCATCCGTACCAGAGTTTCAGTATTAAAATCTAATGTTACAAGAGTCTAAAATAACCACGACGTGTTTTGTCCCAGCTTGGTTTTCCTTGTACGCATGTCCTAAGCTCTTGGTCAAGATACAAATATATCACGTTCACAGTGACATGATATTATAACAGACAAATTGCATACTGAAAATAATGTATGTGCAACTTCCAAATGCAGTAAAGTCGTGTATACATTTTACTCTGCAACATAAAGTTTTAATATTGAAAGTCATGTAGGAGTGATCTATATAAAGCTGTATCATCCCAACATCCATGTACGCAGTTTTTGGCACTGTCATCCTTACATCGTTTTACATTCACAAAAATTACTTCTTCTGTTACGTTTCTTTTTCCTGATTGAGAGTTAGTGTGTTCGATGAATCGATATAACAAAATTTTATATCATGTCTGATGATTTTTTCTTCAGCCGCGACATAGCGGCTCATAGAATAGCTAAGTTTTTCGAGTTCAAACATTTAAGTCGTAGT
Source organism: Carcinoscorpius rotundicauda (assembly GCA_011833715.1). Lineage (NCBI taxonomy): Eukaryota > Metazoa > Arthropoda > Merostomata > Xiphosura > Limulidae > Carcinoscorpius > Carcinoscorpius rotundicauda. Next base: position 41,735,265 of record CM022404.1, read on the forward strand.
TCCACCAGTTCTTAACCAATCAGAGATCGACTTACAGTTTTGAACTTGAATCGAACTCTTTCGATTGATTTATCTAGCCGTGTCCAAGGTCTCACAGATTACTCTTATCCTGATTAAAAGAATCTCGATTAGAGGTTAGGCTGTCAAATACTCTGATGAGTGATGAAGTTAAATTGGGTATACGGTCGCCCCACGCTCAGTATTGCTGGTGCGATTAAATATAGCTAACAAAAGCGTGGGGAAAGAAAGTTTCACAGATTATTTTTACTATAATATCAAGTCCCGCGACTATTTACGATACCCTCTTGTTACTCATTCATTTCATACAGTATATTGGTGTTGGTTGCCTAAAGACATCAACTGTACAGTGTACAAAGCACTGAGTATTCTATTGATACATGTTACAGTCATCTAATATTAAATCTATTATTAGTTGGAAATTGCTAAAGGAACATCATATTTCTGTATAAAAAATAATTTCAAAGGATAATAACAACATCCTTTACAGTAGAATTACGATTAAAAAAAATACTACCAGTTGTCATGACATCGTGCACAACCCAGAAACAGAGTAGATTGAGGTTTATACTGACATTAGTGATAGAATAAGAGTTATTTCGGCTACAACATGAAGACTTTTAGTGGATTCGTCACTTTCTGGTATTTTACCAACGATCTTAAAACTAAAAACTACACACCAAGTGGGATCCTGAACTTTTTGTTTTGTAGAAATCAAATACTCAAAACAAAGATCTTTATTGAGAAATGAACATTTTGACAGCCGGGATATAAAATGATGTATTTCTTCAGAATACCTGTAATGTTTCTTCTGGTCATTCTTTACAATAAACGACTATTGTGAACACCTATAACGAATATTTGTCGATTAAGGAAACATCGACGTACATTCTTATGGACAGTAAACCTTCATGTGTACATAGACACAAAAGGAAAGTCAGGAACAACAAAACCTGCTCTTTATTTTATATATTTTCTCACTGGAATGTTTGTTTGTTTGTTTTGAATTTCGCGCAAAACTACGCGAGGGCTGTCTGCGTTAACCATATCCCTAATTTAGCAGTTTAAAACTAGAATTTTACAGTTAGTCAGCATCATCCCCCCCAGCAACGAACAGTGGGATTGACCGTGACATTATAACATCCCCGCGGCTAAAAGGGCGAGCACGGGGATTCAAACACGAGATCTTGGATTACGAATGAAGCGCCCTAACCACCAGGCCCATGCTGGATCAACTTAAAAATAAAGAAAAAAAACACGTGAAAATGTATATTAATGAGTTATTTCGTTAAAATGTTTCTTATTAAGTAGAAAGCTACACAGTGGACTGACTATCCGTACACCTACCTCACCGAAATAAGTTTAGCAACGTGTCCTGTTCAAGATTTTGACCAATGTCCAGCAGACACAGTAGTGTTTCTTTTTCGTTTTGATTTAAAAGTTTATAATAGACAGAGAGTAATTAAATAATTTATATCCAAATGAAGCTAAATAAATAAACAAAATCACGAGGAAGAACTACGTTAAAAACAGCAAATCACGACCTCTAGTTACTTATATTATAAACTATAAAATATTCAAACCATAAACCAAAATGGTTTGTTTTAAATAAGCTGCACATTTAAAAAGAAAAAAAAATTCAGGGTACCAACCACAACGTGGAGTTATATTGTACCATAAGATGTCTTTTTGTTTTAAAAAAAAATCCAGGGTATTTTAAAACATTTTTGTTAAATTAAAAATGTCATGTTAATGTGTTTGGGTTTATGGCTTGAATATGTTATAGTTATAATATAATATAGAACACACATTTCTACATCTGAAACAGCTGTAAACATGTAACATGGTTATGCTCATATGGATTTTCGACTTTTTTTTTTTTTTACAGCTAAATGGGGGAATAAATAACGTATTAACCTCTGGTGGGGTATGACAAGAAGCAGACTATCTTCCAGTTACCTGGTGTGTTAACCTCAGTCACACGCATATGGAGTAACGGTAATACAAATAAAACTACGTAACATGATACGCAGACAAAACTGTCCCCTCCTTCACACCAGCAGGTCAACGGGAAGTTTACGAACTTTCACTGTTAAAAATCCAGGAGTTTAGTTTCCTATGGTGGTACAAACGCAAACAGCACATTATGTCGTTTTCTTCGCGGTTTGAGTACATTATTATCAAAGTTTTCCAACTAAAAGCTGTTAAACTCACTGCGAGAGACGTTAATAATATTAAGAACCATCAACGTTAAAACACGACATTATCTAGTGAAGACAAAGAATTCATCCAGTGATGAAGCTTTAAAGGCAACTGTTTTACTGATGAAAACTTATTACGACTTCGCACGAAGCACGTGATTCGCGACGCGTCTGACAGAACGACAACATTTGAATTAAAAAACTACATTATAAAAAAAAACAAAAAACGTTTCTCTGGAACCACGGTTGGTTAGGGAGGAATTGTTTGTCGAACATCTAGATTGTTTGTTTGTTTTGATTTTCGCGCAAAGCTGCTCGATGGCTATCTACGCTGGCCGTCCCTAATTTAGCAGTGTAAGACTAGAGGGAAGGCAGCTAGTCATCAATCACCCACTACCAGCTCTTGGGCTACTCTTTTACCAACAAAGTGGGATTGACCGAACATTATAATACCCCACGGCTAATAGGGCAAACATGTTTGGTGCGACCGGAATTCGGACCCGCAACTCTGAGATTACGAGTCCAAACCACCTGGCCATGCCGGGCCACATCTGGCTTGAAGACTGAAACTTGACATAAATAAACAGAACTACGCTACTATAGTTCGTTCGTCCTCTCAAAATAAAGATTTAAATATAAGTCAAAATGCCCCCAAACTTATGCATTTAATACAAATAAAGAGCCGAACTGGGCGTCCGATATAATTTGGTTATTTTTAATATTTAAAAGTAAAAGAATACATTTATGAATGATACATATAACTCAAATAAAGTACAACAATACTGTTAATAAATTTAGATTATTTCCATGTTAAAAGGTAACCAACAAGAATGTTATGGAGCCTATCGGTTTTTCAAACATAATTTTACAAACTACTTGAGTGCCCAATTGCTTGTGGATATTTAAAAACTTTCCTTAACTTCAGGATCCTTTACAAAAGGATCACATAAAAAGTTGAACATAAACAAACAATACTGTGATTAATCCCTCTGTTTTCTACCGAGATTCCCTACGTATTTTATGTGGGATTATTTTGAATATCGCGCAAAGCTACACGAGAGTTATCTGCGCTACTTACGTAGGAAAATCGATTTAGTTAAATTTTAGGTGAGTTTTAAACACTAAGTATTTGTAACAAGTAAAAACAACAGTACATTACATGAACAATATTAGAGCACGTCTGTAACATGAGGTTTAAAATACTTAAATTCTGATTAAGTAAAATCATAACCGTTAATGTATTGTACATTAAAACTGTATAATTATGTATCATACGTAAGATATTTAAACTGAAATCAGGTACATTTTTTTTTTTTATGACGGTTTAACAGTTTATGAACACTGGAAAATTACGTGTTTACGTCTAGTTCGAAACATTCTTGAGAAATTTAAGAAAAGCCAAACTATACGCTACGATTTCTTCTACAGTTGTTTCGTCTAGTCGTCTCCATTTTAATTTGATTTGTTTTTATTAACAACTTCCGACGACTTATTCGAGCAATCTGTAAAGAACAGAATGGGTTTTTCTGTACTTCTTGCGACTTGATAAAAATAAACATCAATGCAGATTAATATTTTTATTTGGTTTGTGTGTGTGTGTGTGTGTGTGTGTGTGTGTGTGTGTGTGTGTGTGTGTGTGTGTGTGTGTGTGTGTGTGTGTTCTGTTACATTTCATTTGCACATTAAATCAAACTCCTATTATTAGAAACGGCAACTTGACCTTTGGCCTTTTAACATTAAAACTAAAAGGACACTTTCCTGTATCCACGGAAAATGACCTGTGAAATTTTATTAAAATAAATTTAAAAACGCAAATAATCCTATTAGAAGTAGATGACCACAGACAGACGGGCAGACAATGTCATCGCTATATCCTCCAATAAAAATGTCGAATAGTTTCTGAGACTTTCCTGTCACACCAAACACACTCTCCTTTTCAGCCTTGAAGGCGTTATAACTTAACAATCAATCCCACTATTCGTTGGTAAAAGAGTAACCCAAGAGTCGGCGGTGGGTGGTGATAATTAGCTGCCTTCCCTCTAGACTTACACTGCTAAATTACGGATGGCTAGCGCAGATAGCCCTCGTGTAGCTTTGCGCGAAATTCAAAACCAAACCAAACAAATGACGGCTAAATAATGACATGTACGTTCATTACGTTGTATTACGACTATAAACGTTGAAAACAACGTAAATTTTGTACATCAAAGATAGTACAAGTTCTTTTATTAAACTGAAAACCACCTCAACCAATATCATCTATTCAGAAACTGATTCTAAATGTAAACGTATTATTTATTGTACTCGCGTTGAATGAAAACACGAGTATATATTTGCACAAGTTGCGAAATGATTTCATTTCTCATAACCCTATGCAGACATCGTAAAAAAAAATCAAAGTCTAACTTAATGTCATATGCCGATTTGCTTTGTTTGAAGTTAAACACCGGGCAAGCAATGGGCTATCTGTGCTCTGCCCACCAAGGGCTCGAAAACCGGTTTCTAGCTTTGCAAGTCCGAAGCCATATCGCTGTACCACTAGGGTGCATGCAATAGGCAACTGAGACATTACGAGAGAAATTTTTAGAACCATGACTCGAAGATACATTCAGGTCAATGCAACTTTCCAGAATAAATATCACGGGTTTACATTTCTTTTCGCTCTTTACTGTGATTTCTTTAAGCTAAGTTAACAGTGTACGGGAATCTTCTCGGTTCTCTAAATATGTATGTTTCACCTACTATTTCTTTTTATTGTTATTATCATCTCCACCAGTTACCACATGCGAAGAACGGTTACCAAAGCCAGACAGATTTTGTGACGTCACTTCCGTTCACACAATTGCGACAATCTTGGGTGAAGTTCGAGCATGAAGTTCCCATGACCTCGGCGGTCTCTGGTGAAACAAAAAAGAAAGAGTCGAGTTTATCCATGCTTGGTCATTTTAATTCTCGTTCATTTTCGTTTTTCCTCTATTGGTCTCAAATGTAGATTTTTTAATGCAAAAACTAAAGTGTTAGATTATATGTATTGGACGAACAAGATATCAATAGATACACGTTTTTAACCTACTATGTGGTGATATTCTGCTCTATAATTATTATAATATAACGTAATAAAATACAAGTGGAATGTACATACAACATACGGTAATACAGTACATAGTAACTAATATCACAACGGCAACAATTTAAGCGACAGTCGTTCAGGAAACATATCTATATAAATCTAAACAAAAACGTTTTGTAGAATACACATTACAGGCATGATCCACCAGAATATACGGGTGTACGGCGATAGTTGTTGTTGTTGTTTTGAATTAAGCACAAAGCTACACAATGGGCTATCTGTGCTCTGCCCACCACGGGTATCAAAACCCGGATTTTAGCGTGTAAGTCCGCAGACATACCGCTGAGCCACTGGGGGACGTACGGCGATAGAAAATTAAAATTAAATTTGACCATGTCCTATAACGTACAGAATACGGGGTATAGACAGTAATAAATACATGAAAATTGCAGCATTGTAGAAATGATACAAATACATAAAGGCTCCTCGTACGAATCGACAGCCCTTAAGTGTTTCCACACGATTAAACAAGGGTACCTGGAAAATTTAAGAGAACGTATCTACATAACACACATCGAAGGTTAACACTATTACGTAACACAAAAGACAATGAATGCGAACGTACTAACAAAGAGAGTGCACTCATACGACAGTTGTCAACTTAACCATACTAGGAGTGACGAGTTCTTTGTCTACTCTGGCGTGGTAGGTATGATAAACGAAAATTCCAGAAACAAAAGCCACACGCAGTATTCAGCCTCTTTATTTCACTCTCTATTGAGGCCTCATAAACCTGCTAACCCTTATACACATATATAAAGACCTTACAGACCAGTCTCTTGCTGGAAACTTACTTTGATGAACGAAATTATTTCTAACTCGTCCCTCCCTCGCTCTTTGTCCGTGTTTACCCAAGGTCAGCGCAAGCGGTATACACATGCACAACATACACACGAATGATGAGTCACTCTAACACCCCCCCACACACTTAATCTTTGGTTTCTCCTACGAGTCTCTCATGTAATCTCACCTGCATACTCAAAATTACAAAGATTGAAAACGATACGCATGGGTTTGTTTCTTCTGCAGTGATATTTGCAAACTTTTATTTTTCTTACTGGCAGTGACGCTGGGAATAATAGAAGTTTTGACGGATTATTAAATTACAAATATGGTTATGGATATCTGCATGAAAAACTTGTTTCAACAAAAAACAAAACTCGTCCAAACACGATTACGTAAAAGAAAGACAAGAACACCGTTCTTTTCTTTCAAAGAAGCATTTTTTTTATGCATGCATATACTGTTATAGTAAGAACAAAACATTTTACTTACATACCTTGCTGGACTAAATCAATGGATTCTCTATAAGAGTGACAGTCAAATACCACTGTTAGGTTAGTCAAGCGTAGTTCAAAAGTTGGCGGTGGGTGTTTCTTTTTCCTAAATTGTTAGTTCAGAATTGGGGACGACTCTGAGAACGTAGTTTTCGTGCTGCTCTGAGCGAAAATTCTAAACACTTCACTCTCTCAGACAGAGCTCACTTCAAAAGATTTTTGCTACCCTAGTGAGGATTTAAAAATACCATCCGTGGCGGTAACCCTGCGTCATTTTTATGGGTAAACATATCGTTATCAGTGACGGTGCCCAACTGACGAAATAGTGTATTCTCATCCTTAAAAGCACGAACTGTTAGAAAAACACATTTAATTTGTTATACTCTTTACTGTAGAAAAAAAAAAGTTAATTTTTCTTTTCCATTTTTTTAAAATCGTATTCGCATAGGTGTGAATCCAGTCGACGTTTTATACTTAAATTGGTTATTCTGTAGTGTCTGAACACAATTTGTTTCAATAACGTACGAAGAAAGACGTAAAGCTGCGCCATATATATAGTAGTCTTTATTGAAAGTAGAAATTTAACACTGATTTTTGCCGCTCTATGTAGTTCCCGAACCTGCTCCCAGGGGAGTTAGTGGTTTTATCCTCTTACGGAAAGTTTAAACAAGTTACTTCCATCTAAAGCAAATTTAGTAAAAGGTAGAAATTTGTTAGCAACTAAAAGCATCATTTGATGAAACTAAATGTACACTATAGTTTAATAACTCGTAACACTAAAGTCTTTGGGTTATTCATAAAGAGAAAAAGAACGTTAGATCTTATAGAAAAACAGTGAAAGCAAAATGGAATTAGACTTCTGGTATTACGTTTTTATATCACGCAACTGTAATAAGATTTATCTACACGACCTTGACGTTCAAAGACATGTGTCGGATGGAGCTTTCCACGCTTCACTGGCGCCTTAAATTTAAACATTTATTGTTGGATATCAAAATAACATCAACAAATGTCGCACGTAAGAAATACACAATTTTGAAAATACTTTTGCCATGTTAACCACACACACAGAGACGTTAAAAAGATAGATTTATGTGATTTGGCGAAACCGCAAACATTCAGTTTACTGATTGGAAATATTTTATTAATAAAAGGGAGAGTGAAACTTTACGAAATACACATTGCAGGTTGTGTAGCCGATCAAATCAACTCAGTATAGAAGATCACACACACATAACTCGCAAGCCTGTCTGTCTGTCCGTTCGTACGTAGAATGGTGACTTCTGGAAAGCTCGAAAATCGTATATTATGAAGAATACACATTATTTAAATATCATTTAAAAACACACGTAGATTCTCCTGAAAGTTGATATAAAGTTTACTCAAAATAAGCCAACATTTAGCGATACTAGAATAGTATACCCGAAGACCAACGTTAGGCCTAAACATTTTCGATTAGAAGCCACTGCTGCACGTATGTAATCGACCCAGACAACGTTTCGAAATTTGACGTTCGTTGGCCCAAGAAGAATGTTTTTATCCAAGTACTAATCAGTCGCTCTGTGTATTAGATGTAGTAATTAACGTATCGGAGTGATTTTTACATTAGACTGCAGTGTTTCCGTATATTAGAGAAAGCCGGCTGTTTCACACGGATACACAAAGTTAAACATGCATTTTGTATCATAAAATAGATGAAACTAAAATAAAGTGCAGGGTAATGTCAGTACAAAACGCATACATGTCACAAATGTTGGAGTTGTATGAAAACATTTCGTTTATTCTGAAAAAACAGAACAATAAACAACGAATTATTTGTTCTTACATTAGACTAGCTGGATGAAGTAAAAAATCGTTTCTAACAAAGGATATTCTGTTTCTATTTTTTTTCTTAACATAATAAACAAAGAGTACAAGATATTTGTTTGTTTGTTTTTTGGAATTTCGCACAAAGCTACTCGAGGGCTATCTGTGCTAGCCGTCCCTAATTTTGCAGTGTAAGACTAGAGGGAAGGCAGCTAGTCATCACCACCCACCGCCAACTCTTGGGCTACTCTTTTACCAACGAATAGTGGGATTGACCGTCACATTATACAGCCCCACGGCTGGGAGGGCGAGCATGTTTAGCGCGACGCGGGCGCGAACCCGCGACCCTCGGATTACGAGTGCACGCCTTAACGCGCTCGGCCATGCCAGGCCTAGTACAAGATATAAAAGGTACCAATAGTAAAAATAAAGACATACTGTTTTTAAAACTTCTATCAATAAAAAATTAGACGAGGGCCACCCACTCGTATCATCCTGTATCAAGTTGGATATTGATTGACCAAGAAATGTGGATACGTATTAAGAAACAGCTGGTTGAGATGCGAGAGAAACAGACACTTTTTTGTTGTTTTAAATTAAGCACAAAGCTACACGATGGGCTATCTGCGTTCTGCCCAACACGGGTATCGAAACCCGGATTTTAGCGTGTAAGTCCGCAGACATACTGCTGAGCCACTAGGGGGCTTTAAAAATGGGATGGATCGTAACGTTATACACCTCCACAGCTGAATGGGCGAGCATGTTTGGTGCGACGAAGATTCGAACTCACGACCCTCAGATTACGAGTCGAGCGCTTTAACCACCTGGCCATGCCGGGCCTGGAAACAGACACAAACTTTAATTTATATATTAGATGTTACAACCGCATTTTTTAAAAAAATTCAATCAATCGTGCAAACGAATCGAATCAGATACTTTATTCAACAATTAAGTTATATCCTCACATATTAGCATGTGTTAGAAACATAAATAATATATTCTGGTTCCAAATAATGCTACGTTTTGATGTTTTTTATTACAGATATTTTAATGTTTCATTACAAGCTAAATAAAAAAATTAAAAAAAACAGTAGTGAAACAAACCATCTCTGAAGAATACCTTTGCAACTATCGTGTGTTTATCACAGCCAAGGTTTCACAGCAAGCTAGTGATAGGATATTTTATATGGAATGTATAGAGATATAGATCAGCAAATTCTGACGACCTACTTTGATCAAAACTGAAAGAATGTCTTTGTGATCTCTCTTTGATAAAATTACTAGTCTCGTAACCTGTTTTGATGGTAGTTATACAAAAGTATTTTACAAGTTCTGTGAACATTTCTGTAAAGGTCATTACAAATTTCGTAATTTATTTCGATATAAATGTTAATAGGATATCCTACATGTTTTACGTTCTGTCCTGACAGACGTTATCCTAAGTTCTGTAGTATGTTTATGTTTTTTTATAAACAGAAGTCTTATGATTGTTTCTATGAAAGTTGTGTGTTTTAAGCTACCATTACAAAGTCATGAGAACTTGGATAACTGTTTCTAATTGTTCCTGTAGGAGCCGCAGATCCTTCGGATTTCAACATTAACACTTTCAACAATAGTTGAAGTGGCAATCAGTGATGTCGAGAAACCCACTTGTTGAGAATTTTATATGCAAAAACGGCTCGTTTGGGTTGAGGAAATATTTCAAATAGAAGAGCGAACAACGTTTCGACCTTCTTCGGTCATCGTCAGGTTCACAAAGAAAGAGGTAACTGACCGGAAGCTGACCACATGTTTGGAAGGGGTTGTGTAACTGAGTGTCGCAATGTAGAGGGCGGGGTTAGATGTTTGAATATATAATTTTATCTATAATATTAATATAGGTATAATGGAGTTCCTTTATATTGGTTTATTTTTGGTTTAAGTTGTTGTATAAGTAAGGCTTCTTTAATTTTGCGTTTGTTTATGATTGTTTCTTTATTTAGTATTTTACTGTTTTCTATGGTTATGTTGTGTTCATTTGACTTGCAGTGTACGAAAACGTGTGAAGGTGACTTTTTATGTTCTTTGAATCTGGTTTCCATTTTTCTACTTGTTTCTCCAAAAGTCGTGGCAGTTATCACGTTGTATTTTATAAATAATGTTGGTGTGGTGTTTGTCAGTGTAGTTCTTACATAATATAGAACTCAGTTTTGTGCCTGGTTTTTGAATAAATTTAGTATTAACTGGAATGTTATATTTTGTTACTAGTTATGCCAAATGTTTGTTATTTGTTTGCTGATGTCAGGAATATATGGTATACAGAAGTATATGGTTTCGTGATTTTTTGATTCGTGAGATATATTTATTTTTGTTGGTTGATTTTGCTTTCTGTCTAGGTGTGCGCGTATAATGTTTTCTACGGTTTGTGGAGGAAACTTATTGATGTTGACGAAGTATGGTTTTATTTTGTCTAATTCATCGTTAATTTTATCTGGTGAGTATAGTTTTATGGCTGTGTTTATCTGGTTTCTTAGTACGAGTTTTTGTTTGTTTCATGTGCTGAGTCCCAAGGAATGTATAGTCCAGTGTGGGTGATTTTTCGGTGAATTTCTGTTTTGAATTGTGTGTCGGTTCTTATAATTTTGAGGTTAAGAAATGATATTTGATTGCTTTCTTCCTGTTCACATGTGAAGTTAATGTTGGGATGTATGGAGTTAATGTGATTGAAAAAATTAAGTATGTGTTCTGTAGATTTGAATCCCGCAACCGTGTCATCTACATATCTGTACCAGTATAGTGGTGGCTGTAATGCTGTATTAATCGCTTGTGTTTCAATTTGTGTCATAAAAATATTGGCTAGAACTGGTGATACTGGGTTGCCCATGCTTAGGCCATTTGTTTGTATATAGTTTTGGTTATTGAACATGAAGTTTGTCTTTATCGTGACGAATTCTATGAGGGTAGCTAACTGGTTACTGGGAATGTCTATAATTGGGTTAGGGTCTCGGATATAGAGTTCTTAGGCTATCTTATAGGCTTCGGTTGTTGGAACTTCTGTAAAGAGGGAAATAACATCGAAGCTCGCCATTAAGGCTTTATGATTAAGTTGATTTAGATTAAACTTGAAATTAAAAGAGTCTTTGATGAATGAGCTGGCTGATGTTACATATTTGGAGAATGCCCATGCTATTTATTACCAAGATTGTAATTAAACGATTCATATGTTGACATTATTGGTCGTAATGGACAATCTGGTTTATGAGGTTTGGGGACGCCGTATATTTGCGGTGTGCGTGAATCGGTTTTACGTAGGTAGGAATAAAGATTTTGTGAAATTGTGTTGGCTTTTATCATTTGTAGTAGTAATTTGTTCAGTTGCGTCTCATGTGTCTTTGTTGGATTTCTGTGTATTGGTTTAAATTTGTTCGTGTCTGATAGGGTGTTATTCATTTTTTGTATGTATTCATTCGTGTTCATTATTACTATAGCGTTACCTTTATCTGCTTTTAGAATTTTTATGTTTCTGTCTTGTTTTAGGTTTTTAATGGAATTAATGTCTTTTTTTGTAAGGTTGTTTTTTAGTTTTCTGTTTTGTGAAATTATGTTGATGGTTTTGTAAGAAAATTCTTTGAAAAAATCGTTTAAAGATGGTGTTTTTAGGTGTTTCTGGAAAATATAAATTTTTAATTTTACCTGGGACGTTTGGCTGTTGGATGTCAATGAAATTATCAAAGTTGTCTTCTTTCTCTTGGTTGTTTTTGTTTTCTGTAGAAAGTATCACAACTTTCCTGGCTAGGTCTTCTAAACGTGTTTTGATTTCTATGGTTGGAATGTATCTAGGTGCTATTGCGAAGTTGAGTCCTTTCTTAAGTAGATGTATCTCGTCTGTATTTAATTGTCGGTCGGATCTGTTAATTATGAGGCTGGTCAACGGTTTGTCGTGTTGGTGTCTTTTCTGTTGTTTACATCTTAGTTTTTCTAGTTTTTTTGTTGTGGCAGATCTTTTTGTCTCTGTCGTTCTTAGTATTGATTTGGTTTATGTTTCGTTGTACAAGTCCGTAAATCTCTGGTTTAATGCAGCATGCCAGTTGATGGTCTAGGTTCATTTTTTGTTTTTGTAAGTCATGTAGTTCTTTGTATTTTGTGTTCAACATGGCTTTAAGCAGTTTTTTTTGTAAATTTTGGACAATGTTTGTGTATTTATTAAATTTTTTTGAAAGTTTTACCTTTATAAAATTAGGGGTTAGTTGTTACACAACCCCTTCCAAACATGTGGTCAGCTTCCGGTCAGTTACTTCTTTCTTTGTGAACCTGACGATGACCGAAGAAGGTCGAAACGTTGTTCGCTGTTCTATTTAAAATATTTTCTCAACCCAACCGAGCCGTTTTTGCATAGAAAATACTTGAAGTGGGTTTCTTGTCATCATGATGGATATTCTATATTTGTCAATGTCAAATCGATTAGCAACTGCGCAGTTTTATCTACATAAAACTATTAATAACGACAAAATTAATTACAACGTTCCATGTTTCGCTAAATACAACAAATAGTCCGAAGACAACTTCCAATTAAGAGTTTCTAGCGTATCAAAAACCCACATGTAGTCGACGTCAAAGATGGTTCAAACATTGGGTATTTCTATGTTAACCGCTCGCAACAAACAGTAATTGCGTAAAGGGTTGGCAATTCAGCTGTCGATTTTTAAGTTTTTCTCTTTCAGCACTGCGCCACTTACGTTATTGTCTTGTACTAAGTAAAACCTTCCAATAAGCATTCCACGAATAACTGCATGAAGGGGAAGTAGCTTCTCTTTCATCTTCCAGGGCCTTTATAAGGAGGTATTAGCAGCCAAAAGGAAGCAGTAAACGTCTACACTAAGTACATAAAATCGATATACACATCAGAGGAAAACTACAGCAGTGAAAAGAAATGTTTTTTTAGGCAATGAAGATATTAAGTTATGTCCTCGAGTATGACAAATAGCATAAATAAAAAAGATGAAAAGCATGAGCAATGAGAAGATAAAAAACTTATATAAAAACGACGTATAAAATGGAGACGAACGTTTCAATTAAGACTAGTTCTTTTTTTTCAATAAACAGATGCAAGTAAAACAAAAGGATTGATAATTCTAGACATTGAAAAAGTTTGCTCAAACTGTGATATTATTTCTTGTTTTTAAAGCTTTACTCTTTGGTCTTGATATAAAATAAGTAAAACTCAGGGTTTAAAAAAGTTTACGTCCACTACAAATTTTCCAGTAATTTTACCAAAGTGCGATCCAATTTGTCATTAGTTAGAAATATTATCGCTGCATTTGCAAAAAAACAATTTTGAATATTAATCCAGGAAGCCCCCTAGTGGCTCAGCGGTATGTCTGTAAACTTACTACGTTAAAAACCGGGTTTCGATTGCCGTGGTGGGCAGAGCACAGATAGCCCATCGTGTAGCTTTGTGCTTAATTTAAAACAACAACCCAGGAATTTTTGTTTTAGTTTTATCTGCTTAATGAAAAATGTAAAACTTAAATTGTTTTTAAAAAGTGTATATTTGTTTAATTTATTCTAGATTTAGAAAAAAAAATGTTTTCGATTTTATTGCTCGTTGTTATAAGTCACGGTATAGCGGTTCACAGGATAGGTTTGAGTTGTTTTTCCTCCCAAGTACAAATTTGTACCTTATACCTCCATCTTTTGTCCAAATTGAGAACACATTTCAGCCACAGGTATTGAGGACTCCCTCTTGTTAGCCTCGGCACCGTAATTCATGAAATGGCTCCGAATTTGTTTTTCAAGTACAATATTTTACTCATGGCACCTGTATTTCCTAACAAATTTGAGCTCGTGAGATCAAACCCTCTCATTGATGTATTTCACCATGCCCAAGGTCTCGTATATTAATTTACCCCAATCCTACCTAAACGAATTAAGTGACGCGGCTATTGAAAATGTCCCTCTTGTTTTTGACACAGAATGCTTTCAGCCAGCGATACTCTTACCTTCGACTGTTATACTATGCGTGTCATATAATTTGAGGGTTGTAGCTACGTGGGGAATGCTTTCCCAAAGTGTATAAATTTGGGGGTTATTTGCTTTGCACGTGTGAATAATATGATTTGTGCAGCTTTAGTCTGTTTTTGAATACCGGACAAAGCTACACAAGAACTAGCTGCGTTTGCCTTCTCTAATTTAGCAGTATAAGACTAAAGAGAAGGCAGCTAGTCATCATCACTCCCCGCCAACACTTGGGCTACTCTTACCAACAAATAGTGAGATTTACCGTAACATTATAACACCCCGCGGCTAAAAATGCGTACATTTTTGGTGTGACGGTAATTCAAACCCGCGACCCTCAGGTTACGAGTCGATCGCCCTAACCACCTGACCATGCTGGACCATTTTCTCTCGTATTAAGAGGAAACAAGTTTAAAACTGGCTATTAAACACATAATGGATTACACGGTAACAGATTAAATCACCGTTAATTATCTATCTTAACGAATAACTGGCACACTAAATAACCTTCTAACTAGCTCACTATTATGTTTTGATACCACCATAGGCTACTCGTATGAAAGGCTAATTAATATGAATGGCAAGGGTCACAAAATAACTTACCTAAAGAAAAGACTCGCGTACCATTTATGAATACATTTGTTTTAATACTCCATGATTTTCTGGAGCAAACAACAAATTAAACCAATAAAAACATAGTCTTCTACATTATAATCGTATGATATTTACCTGTGTCATAAGCCTTTGAAAATCGAATAGTAAAAGTTGTGTTACCTTACGCCTAAACCTTTGTTTGTATTCATATTATTTTAATGTCAGATTGAGTCATTCATATGCGTTGTTTTCCTGTAAACAAACCCATCTGGTGTTATTTTTACACTGTATTTTATTGAAGTAGCCCTGTTCTTCATGTCCTTATCAAAATTCGCAGCTCTTCTAGGTGACATAAAATTACGTCATCTAAAACGTAACTCGTAACAGTGACTAAGGAACTATCCTTGCTTACACAGACGTGCAGTAACTTACTCGTATTTCGCTAATAGATATATAAATATCTAAAATATTTGTAGGGTGTTTCAGGTCTATTTTTAACAGTTCTCCTGATAATTCAGCGAGAACTATACCAGCTTGCAATAGCTAAAATCTAGGGTTCGATTTCTCGCAGTGTACAAGATTTTCTATTCTATGACTTTGCACTAAAACAGTCCGTTTTAATCAAAGCCGAATCAACATATATTGTGTAATAAGTCGCATTCCAAACAATGCAGCCAACAGCTTTTCAGAATTTCAACTAACCCATCGAGAAAAGTCTTTAATAACGTTTTTTCTCTGCTAGAGTCACTCAGTATTTCGCATCGATGTTCCTTTCTTAAGGTCGATAGGAGGAGACGGGTAAGACTTGTTTTGTTGCAGCCAGACAAGAAGAGATTGATTGGTTGTTTTAAAAAGGAGTTATTTCGACTAGTCTTAATATAAACCTCCATACAACACGTTAATTTCAAGTCAGGTTAACATAATGGACCGTTTGCGAGCGTAGCAACCAAGTATCAACGTCGCTTTTCCAAGTAATCATCGAGACCTCGTCTTTAAACTGGTAATAAGTACAGTTAAGTGCATATGAAACAGACGTATAGTTTTAGATGAATATATATATATATTTATGGCGTTAACAACCTAGAAACTGGTGGTAGGTGATTTAAACAGTCGCTGAATGTGAAGTTTCTTTGTTGCACCTAAAGCCTGCAATGCTGAGCACACGAATAAAGCTCGAGATTTAACGTCACGATATGGTTAACATACAAGCGTTTTTTTTTTTTTGTTTAAGTATTTCGAGTTTTTCATGTACGATATTACGGTATTCTACGAGCAGTTTAATGAACTATGTAAAGATAAGTCACCAAGAACAATTTGTGAACAACAACAAAAACGGTTATTGTTGAATTTTTGTAAAACCATATTGTTCAGCTTTACTATATATTTGCTTATATTAGAGAATAATCAAAATTATTTTGGTAATTACGTATCATTAGTTAGATGTTTAAAACAAAGCTCTCTATAGTGTTAGTACGTTTTGGTCTTCGGACGTATAACGTTAAATCCGGGGTCTGTTTTCCATGGTGGACACAGTAGGTAGCCCAAAGAATCAGTTAATCTTAGTGCAAGTCTACAGACTTGTATTGCTAAAAACCGAGCTTCAATACACAGCATGAACAGCCCGTTGTGTAGCTTTGTGCTTGACAAACAGACAATATATTAAAGATCGCATAGATTGCTAAAAATGACTTTTTCTTCTTGTCTGTTGAGAATACAAATTTAAGAATTACAAAACATACAAACACCACTTGACCAGGCCATTTCTGGGAGCAAGTTTTAACTTTTGGTTGGCCCAGCATGCGAGTTCGAATCACCAGCTCACTAAACATGTTTGATTCTTCAGCCGTTGGGACGTAATAAATGTGACGGTCAATTTCACTATTCGTTGGTAAAAGAAAACCCAAAGAGTTGGTGGTGGGTGATGATCACTAGTTGCCTTCCCTCTAGTCTTACACTGAAAAAAATTAGAGATGGCTAGCACAGATACCCCTCGTGTAGCTTTGCGTGAAATTTAAAAAACAAACAAATTTTTGGTTACAAGTCATGGGTCAGAAACTTCCCCTGTATTATCGACAAAGATGTTACAAGGCCACGAGACCATCATATCTGGTTTTAAAACTAGTAAACTTGTCAGTGATGTCGAGAAAACCCACTTTTAGAGAAATATATATGCAAAAACGGCTCGTTTGGGTTGAGAAAATATTTTACATAGAAGAGCGAACACGTTTCGACCATCTTTGGTCATCGTGAGGTTCACAAAGAAAGAGGTAACTGACCGGAAGCTGACCACATGTTTGGAAGGGGTTGTGTAACTGAGTGTCGGAATGTAGAGGGCGGTGTTAAATGTTTGAATATATAATTTATTTACTGGTATTCAAGTAAACAATGGAAGGGAGAACAGCTTAAAGATTTCACAGAACCACGTGCAACGATTTTACTGAAAACCACATTGGACTTGTCTCGCGTACCCTTATTGTTCTTGTTTTCCCCTTTAACTAAACTACAGGTTAATACAATTAAATGCACATCCTGAGGGACCGTAGTTTTTCCCTGGGCGTGAATAGTCTCATGAAGTTGCACTGAACATGCCGAGAGGCGTCCAGCTTTGATGATAACTATTGGTTATCAACAGCCGTGAATAGCCACATTGGATTTTCTTGGAAGTCCGAAAGATACCTGTATAGTCCCCCCCCTCACAAAGCTGTTCAACGTGTTTGCGTCTGCGCTGTTCTTTGTCTTACGATCTCCAGAACAATTAACTCCTGCGTATAATAATGTCTTATGTTTTGATTTTATGGTGGCAGCCTTTATTGGTTTAAAAACTACGCTCTTGACAATCCTACCCTTGAACGCTAAGGCGCCAAGATGGTTTCGATGAACAATACACAGAATGCACACGGTGAAGAGTTTATTGTTTTCAGTAGCCTCGCCTACGTTGTCAAGCCGTATACCTGTGTTATTTATATCGGTTTGCACACGATTGCAATAAACCAAATGTATCGCGATTCAGAAACGGCGACCGAATTTTAAAACTTGTTTTTAACGAATAATTATCTGCATACCCTACGATGCAAATCAGAGTATTATATTTAGTTTTTTCAACAGTTATTAAACAAGTATTAAAACGGAAATAACTGGTTCTTGAACGTCACAAGACACGACATATCCTGTAAATAATTTTGTTAACCAATATATTCGTACTCGAGTTCTAATTCGTAGGTTTTATACTAACATGTTTTCACCAACAAATCAGGTATGTTTAACGTTCAATCGTCACGTAAACTGGCCAACTGATAAGTGACCTCAAGATTGAACGTTCTCGTCTCTTTATTGTGAAAAACAAGACAAATCGCACTCTAAACATTTGGGCCGTGGCTGTGTTATGAGTAATGGTAAAATTTCTGTATTCCAAGAGTTGGCGATGGATAGTGGTGACTAGCTATATATTCCACATAGTCTAGATGAATGGTTCCCACACTCTTATAGCCTGAGGTAAAAAACAAACATCTCCTTTCGGCGTACTGTATCACTTAAGTAATTCAACATAATTTTTTTCGGATTGTGTATTTAGAGTCAAACTTATTTCGTCATCATTGTTTCATTATTTTCAGCCCATTTTTTGGGGTCCTCCAGAAAAACTGCGGTTTCAACTTTGGGTAATTACCGACTACAACGCTAATATCCTACCGTGTAGGTTTGCAACAAATCTTATAAACTGTATTCAAATTCATGTTATGACAGACGGTATAGAAAAAAAACAACATTTTAATATCTAATTTCCTATGTTGTTTGAGTTTTGTGGTCGTCTTTATTAATGCTTAAATAACAGTTTTAAAAACAGTGGACTTGTGATAAAGTAAAACAAAATAGTATAACAAATATCTTATAAAGACAGCGTTTATTTTCGAATTATTTGAAATATGGGTTCCAGTCAGTTTCTAGGGCATGCCTATTGATGTGTGTAAATAGTCCTAAACATTGAATAAAATAAGAATGGTAGCCAGAGTTCGTATTTTCGTGTCAAGAAAACTTGTACCTCCAAAACAATTCTAAAATTCACATTTGGAGTAAGGCTTAATACAAGATTTAGAAGAAAACATGTACATTCACAGACGGCAAAACCATGAGGCAGAGGAGGGATACCCCCTGGTTTACAAGTGGAGAGCACTTTAATATTTAAATAACTGAGGATACCAAGAATTATGGGTTCCACGTTTTACCTTAAATGTGGATTTTAGGAATTTCTTCTAGCTTTGCCTTGTGGTTAAGGGCATGCAGCTGTCAATCAAATGATCGTGGGTTCCATTCCCGAACATGCTCGCCCCTTCAACCGTGAGGGTGTTACAGTATAAAAATCAATCCCAGTAGTCGTTAGTAAAGAGTAACCCAAGAGTTATTGATGAGTGCTAGCCCAGCATGACCAGATGGTTAGAGCGCACTAAATTTAAAAACAAACAAACGAGAGAAAGTTAACAAGTAAGTTTATCTGTTACTTAAGTGTACCACTGGTTTCTAAAATCCCGTTTAAACTTTATTTGTGAAATTAGGCCTACAAGCGAACGTAACCTGTAGGAATTGTATGTTGAAGTTGGCAACATATTTATTAGCGACCTTGGATTTTGCATTACTTTTACCGAATGATCCAAAACAACTAACTCAACAACAACAACAGTGACAACAAATTATTCTGTTGGAAGCAATGTCTTCAACTCAAACAGACACAAACCAACACAACTTCCATGCTGGCTGATGTCCAGAAAACCTCCACAGATAAACACCACACGAATAACAATAAACAACTCGACTGTTGGACATTAAAAACATGCCTGCCTTCAACTTAAACATACAAGCTATCAACACAGAACTTATGAAACTGCTGTTAAAAGTGGATACTAAGGTAAGTTTGCAGCGACACAAACAATAAAACATTCATTGTTTATCAGGCTACGAAATCACATGTAAAGAATAATAAAAAAATTACAAAATAAGAAACCTTAACCAAAGTGCTTTCGGAAAGTAGAAATGATTTCCCTGTATTGGTACTAAAAGAATTTCTAACCATGTAAAGACAGATTGGGGGGTTAACCTTGTCTCCCCTACTGATTTACATTTGCTTCCATTGTTCTCAAAGTCCACCCATTAACGGATTACCTTGCCACATGTCCAGCCCATTTCCACTCAGCTTTTAGAATGAACATTAAATACTTGAATTACTTAGAACAAACAGCAAAACACGCGACCAACAGCACTCTCCTTCTATCAACTAGTACCTGAATTATTCAGAATATAAACAGAACGAAACTCAATCGAAGGTATCACCGGAACAGCTCTGTTTCCACAATTATCTAACCGTGACTGTATACACTAAATTGATTTTATATTATTATTATTATTATTATTGTGATTTTGAACAATTTAGTCGAAAGGTGTACGAGGAAAATAAAACCTAAGATTCAGCAACGTCATGGAAATACATAAATGACGAGTACATACTTGTTAATCTGTGCTATTTTTAACAGCCAACAAAACAACATGATTAAACTTTTAACAACGTCTCCGCACACTGTCACAAGGATATATTTACCATGTACTGCTGTTTGAGCTGCTTTAACTGTTAATTGTTTGTTTTGTTTTTTTAACATGAAGACTTAAATCTGAAACCAACGACATTATTTGGTAATACATAAAGTAACTTGTGAAATAAATTATGGTGAAACGGTTCATTTGAAAAAAAAAAACACCCTCAGATTTTTTTTATTTTAAAAAGAATTCAAAATTCATTAAAATTTCTTATTTTTAAATGTGAATTACTTGACATCATCTTATTTGATGCAATTACTTATCAAATATTATTTAATCTGGATGTTAACTTGAGAGCGTGTGACTTTAAGACGAAGCAAGTTTACAGGAGTAGGTCTAGAATGTTCTAAATTTATCGTCAAGATTCTAAGTCAAGGAATACCAAGAAACTAGAGCAGATTACAAACACGAGAATTTGTGAATCATTAAGTCACTCGTATTTGATATTTCTGCTCTTGGTGAAAAGCGAGATCCGCCAGCCAGTTTAGTTCAGCTGTTAGGGAAGTGACACCGATTTTACACAATAACAACATTCGAATAAAAACTTTATTGTGCAACAATACACTGTTTCGCGTTTTGCATTATTAGAAACAAAATTCCAAACTTTCGTTATTAGATTTGGTTTGTTTTGAATTTCGCGAAATGCTACACGAGGGCTACCTGCGCTAGACGTCACTAATTTTGCAGTGTAAGAAGGCAGTTAGTCATAACAACCCACGATCAACTTTGGGCTACTCTTTTACCAACGAATAGTATGATTGACCGTAACATTATAACGCCCCCAAGGCTGAAAGAGTGAGCATGTTAGTGCGACGGGGACTTGAACTCGCGACCTTCAGATTACGAGTCTTAACTACCTGGCCATGCCGTGCCTCACATAGCCAACGGATAAAGGTTTGAAATTTTGAGACTTAACACTGAACGATATTTCACTGGACGGCTTACCTTCTTTCCAGCCAAGCTTCCACACTAATTTGCCCCGTAATAAGTCATAATAATTCTTTTACAAATTTCCTGCGAGTGTTATGGTGTCATTTATGCACAAAGTTTGAGAAAACTACAAGAGTTCATTTAACATTTCACAAACTTTGTTGCAGGTAAATTTTCTTAGCCAATCTCCTATAAAAACCGAAAAACACATTTCTAAAGCCTTTCCGGTTTTCATTACAATACATCCAAGTTTTTTCCCCCTTTTGAAGGAGTACTTTTCTGCAGTACCAAATAATAATACTGTACGGCACGTATTGGAATAAAACAGACAGGAAACTAAAGTTATATCGCTTAAAAACCTACATAATTGTTAAGGCACTCGACTTGGAATCTGAAGGTCGCTGGTTCGAATCCCAGTCACACTAAATATGCTCGCCCTTTCAGGCCGTAGATACGTTATAATGTGACGTTCTATCCTACTATTCGTTGGTAAAAGACTAGCCCAAAAGTTGGCGGCGGAGGTCATGACTAGCTGTTTTCCCCTCTTCTCTTGCACTACTAAATTAGGGACGGCTAGCGCAGATAGCTCTTGCGCGAAATTTAAAATAAGCCTGCATAATTAATTATATAATGACTGTTTCTTCTAACATGAAGAAAATGGCATAAGGAAACCTACAGAATGTTCACAATGTGCAAGAAAAATAGTTTGAAATGTATTAGTTGTCAAAAACTATTATAGTTATTTTCGTTAAATTAAAACAAAACAAAACAGTCTACCCGCCCAAAGAAGGAATGACATTACCTGCCTTGTTTTTTTTCATAAATGTATGTTATCGTGATTCCAGTAACAGGTTTAAATACCTACGCAGATACAATAACCACAGTAACACTTGCGAAGAACAAAAAGTAATTCTTCTATAACGAGTAAGAAACCAAAAATTAGAAAACGTGTTTGATATAAATCAACCAAACCTATTCTGAAGCGGACTCGAAGAAGACCGGGTGGAAACGAAAACTTCAAAAGACAGGTATGTAATCATAAATCAAATATTCTTGCTTTACAGTTAGCTATACTGATACCATGCTTTAAAATAATTTTTGTCACGAATTGAATATAATATAAAAAAAATTCTTAAGTAAGGTTCAATAAACTGTCCACTAAAACGTAAAAATTAAATAAATCGTGTTTTACTAACATGGTACAAGGTAAAGAAATGATATCCATAGCTAGCTGAACAATGGGTATATCGAGAAAGAGAAATGCGGCTAACGTGTACTGTCTTAGGGCACTTTGAACTTTGGATACGGTATAAGTGTGACAGTCAAAATCCACTATTTTTGTTCAGACATGTATGACCAACAGCAGCACAGGAAAAGTTATGAAAATAGCTTATTAAATAAATAAATGATTCCAATGTGTGAGGTATTGAACCTCGTCATCTGATGTAGACTAGAAAAATATTAGTCATTATAAAGTGAACCGAAAATATATCCATTTAGAAGCTTTTTTTTTTTTTCAGGAATTAATATATCTTAATGTTATACAATATTAGCGAACTACAGGTACTCAAGTAAATACATATTAATTCGAAACTAAAGCCCTCAAAACCATTTTTGTGGTTGTCTTCAGTGTCACATGTCATTTTGCTGCAGGATTCCTTGAAACCCAAATATAAAATTTTATTTCAGACACTACAATGAATAAATACTGCAAAACAATGTGTGTGGGTGCTGCCACCCCGTGTTCAACATTGTACATAGTATAATTGATAAAAAGACTTGCCCTTTGTAGGCCCTCTTATAACCTCGACAAAACGTCATATAAAACAAAGCTCTAGCGATCTAATCAAACAAACACTACGAAGTTCGGCAAAAATCGGTAATCGAGAAGTTTATTTCCGACCGTTTTTCCAAAACGTTATGCTTGCGATATTATGGCCATTTATCGTAGAAGTACGTAACGTGTTGACTATTTAATACAGAGTTAGACACACAAAACTCAATATATTACGTCTACGAAAGCATCCCTTTTTCACATTTATAGACGCATTTTATTTTATGTATATTTTTTTACACAGACTTAAATCTCTTGATTTATTACACTATTACTGTTTGATATTTGAATAAATTTAGTACAACAGTGAAGACGAAAACGTCTTTTGTCATCGAAAATCAGCAGTAATTCATTGAAGATTCAAATCTTCAAGCCACAGATGATGACGATGGCTTTAGAATTTTGTTCTCGAGTTTCTGACAACAAATAATGATATAAGAGAAGAGGTTGCGAGTTTAATATGGGGGTATTGATCATTCAACGAGGCGTTGTCTGAATATAAAACTACTATTACCACGACATTAACTGATCTAATCTAGCTACAAGACGACACGATAGCTGGCCTAATCTGAACTCTAGCTAATCTTATCTGCTTTGCAAATTGATAACCTGGCATTCTCTGCGAATCATCTTGACACTTACTAGATCAGGTAATAACAGCTGTTGAAAATATTGAAATTGAAATCTGATATGTCGGGATATTACTGCTCAGTTCAGCCTAAACGTATCTATAATCTACAATAATACAAGATCAAGTTACCGTAATTTTAAAAAGGTAATATATTCCATAACATGAATACTACAAATATAAGATAACACAAGTTGTAAAGACCTTAACTTAATATAACGAAGATTTAAAAAACGAAGCTTTCTCGAAGAATTGATAGACAAATGTAGCAGAAGATTTTTTTATTGTTCAATATTTCATAATTATATCTAAAGTTTGCCCATAGACGGCGTCTGGCATTCTCGTGCTTGAACACAAAATAACTACTTACGAATAATCACGAAGAGAAAAGTTCTGTATAGACAAAACGCCTCCAGTTGGTTTATTACAATTAACATCTACGTAAAAACTTAAATCCTTTCAAGAAATATGTATCATTCTATCTAATATAGAAATCACTAACCAATAATTCAGCTGCATATTTTAAGCAAACATTTATCACCTTCCCTGAAATATTTAATATTTAGTATCTAGCTTAGTTAGTTTCACAAACCGCTGCAAGTGAATATCACGCCATGACGTTATGAATAAACTACTAGATGGCCATGATGTGTGAAACTCCTCCGCTGACGACTAACTTTCCTGCTAATAATAATGTCATGTTGCAAACAAGATAAAGAGATAGGCCTAAACACCTCGACTGAGTCACCCTAGCTCGATGTACTAATAAATTTCTATTTTGGAATGTTTATTAATTTCAAAAAAACGTAAAACAACGAAAATATCAAATACTGTGGAAGTTTAGACTCAGATAGAGTAAATTCGAAAAGAGAATTACAAAGTGAAAAAAATTATTAAGAGAAAATAATATTTGATAAAATATCACAACTCCACATTAACTGGGCGTAGTTTAGGTATTGTTTATCAAGCATATAAAAGTTATTTAATGATATATCTGTTGAGGTTTTCATTCAAGTCTTACTACACTGTAAAATAAGTTTTATGTGTTGATTCATAATCTATAACATGTTCAAAGTGGATGAACACTACTATTCACAGATAACACCTACTTCAACTAGATCTTTTCCCACTACGTACTTAAATAAGTAGTCCTACCTTCTAATACCACAGACCGTTGGCGTTGACAGCCGAGTTGAGAATCACATGCTATTCATAAGGTCACGAAGCACGTGGAACAACCATATCAATATATTAATGGCAATCAGAAATACAGACGAAGCAAATATTAGTCCATTATTTAGACTAACGCCACAGATTTGTATACTACCCTTACCTTTCAATGTGTCATAAAATGTTCCATAAAATAAATCACGAACAGCGTGGGAAGTCCGATACTATCGACTACAGGTCGAAACATTTCACAAAATCTGAAACAAACAGTCCCACAAACCTCTTCTCTCAAAACTAACTCGGGCTATTTGTTCCAGCTTCATTCAACCACAAAGAGGCTTCTGGCACTGCGCATGCTCAACAACTAGATCGGTGTTTATATTTTTAAGTCTACCAGTACTTTTGTATATTATAAATACTGGAATAGAAGTATTCGAAATCTTGTGCACCGGTGTTTAAGGTTGAAACAATAAACGCGAAGTTTCATACCTGAATATCCCTGCTTATTTCTCTATGTTTATGTATGTTAAGTATTAAAAAAAACGTAGTTTTGTGTGAAAAGTTTGCTCAAAAATATATTCAAGGTCATTTCACGTAACGTAGCGTGCATTTTGCTGTGTGCTTGGCGATTAGTGATGATAATATTAAAATATATATATATATATATATACGGAATATTATTTGCATTCGGTAACCAAGAAATAACGAACTGTCCTCTGCTTGTGAAATATTTTTCGCTTTAATTATTAAACATTTTAAATATCTTTTTTTTTAATTTAATTTACCAGTAAGACCAACATCATATGAAAAATAATAAATACAAAAATCCGCAAGAAGGTTAAACTACTGCTGTAAAAACATTGTTAATAAATGTTCATCACGAGTGTAACAAAAGTTAAATCAACAGATATAATTATGGCATATTCCATTAAGATGTTTTGATTTTATGTGTCACACAAGTTGAATCTACCCCGTTGATATCATCAAATAAACTGTTATTTGGTGATGGTATATTCCATTCGGAATTCTTGAATTTAATTGTCATATAAGTCAAAGCTAATCGTGTTATTAAATAGTACTGAAGTACGTAACTACAGTTTGGTTTGTTTTTAATTTCGCACAAAGCTACAAGGGGCTGTCTGCGCTAGCCGTTCCTAATTAGGACTAGAGGAAAGGCAGGTAGTCATCACCACCCATCGCCAACTCTTGGAGTACTCTTTTACCAACGAATAGTGAAATTAATCGTCACATTATAATGCCTCCATGGCTGAAAGGGCGAGCATGTTTGGTGTGATGGGGATTCGAACCCTCAGATTACGTGTCGAGTGCCTTAACTACCTGGCCATACCGGGCCTACATAACTATAGAAAAATAATTATAATCGTACACAAATGTTGACATGTCTTATTATTCATTGTCTTATCCCAATTCCTTATCTTACTTTAATTTTCACATGCTGTATGTTGAGGGATTTATTTATTTCTTATTAAAGACAAATCTACACAATGGGCTATAAATGTTTTTTAGAGTAAAAAAAAACAACAGAGTTGCCGGTTAGCCTAGGAGGCCAGTGAGAAGATTAATATATTTATTCATGAAGTTGTCCAGACAACTAATATATCTTTTCTTGAGAAAGGCGTAATCATGGTATGGTTTGAAACACGTACCACTCTTGTGAAGAAAAATGGTTAAAAGCACGTGAAAAATTAGTAATTTTACGTCTCAATGTGTGATTTAACCTGGAATTCTTCTCTTATTGTGTTGATGATATCGCATCAGCCTTATTTACAATATAATATTTAAAAAAATCTTTAATTGCGTGATAATTACGAAATTACTGTAACGTTATAAACAGAAGTATATTTATTTGTATAGAGCTTATATTAATTAATGCGTGTATTAGCTAAAATTGTAATAACGCCCAGCATACCCCGCTGAATGGGACACTCGACTCTCAATCTGTGGGTCACGGGTACGAAACATGCTCATCATTGAAAGCTGCTACCACCGGAATATAAAAATTCTTGGCTAATACAAATTACCCTAGCGGTCATATCTAGAACTAGACGGGATTAGGGTCGAAAGAAAAAAAAAAGCTAAAATATTGATACTTTATCAAAAATAATACAACATAATTGGTCCCCCGCTGGGACAGCGGTAAATCTTGGGACTAACACAGCTAGAATCAGCGGTTTGATTCTCTTTCGTAGACATAGTAGATAGCCGGATGTAGTTTTACTATCAGAAAACACAGACACGATGTGATTGAATATAATAAATGCAGTTTCTGTGTATATATGGAATGGCCTTAGACCTGTCAATTTTTCACATATCGTATAATAACTATTTACATTTTGGCACTATTAATATACGTTTCTGTTCTTTAACTGAATAAATGTTCGTCATGTAGCAACAATAAATCTAAGTTGTATCTACCGTATAGTTAGTTATTATAAGTAACACGGTTCTTTCTATTTATAATAGGCCCGGCATGGCTAAGCGTGTTAAGAGTCGCGGGTTCGAATCCCGGTCGCACCAATACATGCCCACCCTTTTAACACTTGGAGGCGTTATAACGTGATGATCAGTCGCAGTGTTCGTTGGTAAAAGAGTAGCCCAAGAGTTGGAGGTAGGTGGTGATGACTGGCTGCCTTCCCTCTGGTCTTACACAGTAAAATTAGAGACGGCTAGCGCAGATAGCCCTCGAGTAGCTTTGCGTAAAATTCAAAACAAACAAACAATTTATTTATAATACAACCAGTACTCCAACATCTAAAGGGTCGCATCTTCAACTCTCTTTTTTTTTTTTTAAAGAAATGATGTATTAAATGCAATAAAAGACGCTCCCGTAAAGTTTCCAAACTTACAACAATAAAATTCGGGATTCTTATTCTGCGAAAGACACTACGCGCATAGTATATCGTGCAGCTTTATGCTAAACAAAGAACAACAATTAACATTGTTTTTACCATGACTGTGTGTGTTTTATTATAGCAAACACACATCGGGCTATCTGCTCAGCCCACCGAGGGGAATTGAACTCCTAATTTTAGCGTTGTAAATTTCTAGACTTACCGCTGTACTAGCGGGGAGCTTTACCATGGGAACCCGTGGTATCAGTAATAAAATTTCAGCGAAATTTCATTTAGGCTTATGAAATGTAACTAGGTACGTGATAGCTAGCTATTCAATACAGACGTGTAAAGATATTTTGGTATGAGTAATAATACGACACTCAGTTGAAAAGTAACACATAGCACTGTTAATTAACCATAACTACGGTATCTTATTTACATTACAGGGAGACAGGAATCGGCTGTTCTTGTTCTTAAATCATAGAGCTATTTAAATTAATTACCACTACGTGATTTTGGTTTGCACAATTTCGCTTAAGCGTGTGTAAATCTCTCTAGATCCGAGAAGAGAGAAATTACTGAAAAGTCAGAGGCAGTTGTAGTAAACAGCGTTGTTCTATTTGGAGAAAAAGTGAAAATCCAGGACTCCGCCCTAACAGCTGGAAGTAAGAGCTCCAAGCTTGTTTCCGTATTAACTGGAGAACCAGAAGATATCAATTATCAGTCACTAAAAATAGTAGTAGTTGTGCCGAATGTTCCAGAACGTTCAATAAAGCGTCAGAACGGTTGATCCAAAAGGAGATAACCAGCATAATTCATTACGAGTGCCAGCACTACTCGTGTTCTTTGTTTTAGTACAAACACGCCCAGTGAAATCGTCAGAACAGTTGATTAAAGCGAACAAAGCCAATATTATCCATTAGGAGTACCAGCAAGTAATACTGATATACGTTCTAATAGCTCAACGATAGTTATCACCAACATCAACAAACCAGTCTCATGCTTAGTAAAGATAATTTAATTCAGCTTGTGATCGAAGCAAATCAACTTTGATTATTTTACTGTACGAGGTTTAGTGTTTGTTTTGAATTTCGCTCAAGGCTACACGAGGGCTATCTGCACTAGCTGTCCCTAATTTTGCAGTGTAAGTCTAGAGGGAAGGCAGCTAGCTAGTCATTAAAACCCACCGTCAGCTCTTTGGCTATTCTTTTGCCAACGAATAGTGGGATTGATCGTCACATTACCAAACTCCACGGCTGAAAGGGCGAGCTTGTTTGGTGTAATGGGGATTCAATCTCGTGAACATCAGATTGCGAGTCGAGCGTCCGTAATCACGTGGCCATGAGGGGCCGGAGTCCCATTACAATTCTGCTTTACGACGTTCAAGCTTGTTATGATAGTTCTTGCGTTTGTAGTGGAAATCTTAACTTTTACATCTATAATTCTATATTGATTTATGTTGTGTGTTTGTTAAGTTGTTAACGTTTGCAAAATCCTCTCGCGATTGTGGAGCAAACAAAACCAACGGTTGTCAGGCAACTCCGGGTGATGCAATCCCACTACAAAGGGAATTAGTGAGTGGAAGCGACTAAAAAGTGTTTGAAAGTCATCCTGGTGTGATGAAGGTCCAGGAGAAAGTTTCTTGGCTTCAAAGCTCGAACCTGGAATTGGATTTTGTGTTCCTATATTCCGGGGGCGTCATCTTAAAATCCAATTTCGTATGTCCCTCTCGTAAGCAAGTGAGACCAAACTCAGCACACGTGATCAGGTAGTTATATTTAAGTTTTTTTTCTGTGGTTTTTTTTTATTGGGGATGACCAAGGAAAATGAACAAATGAGGGGTCTTTGTGTGAATGATGATTGAACGGTCTCTGAATCCCGCATTTTATGTTAGTTCCAACAGTATGTGCAGCTACATTCAAGCACGTGTAGAGCTGGATCAAGGAGTGAAGAGCTTAATATTGGCACACTTGTTCTGGACTTCTGACTGTGAGAGAAAAAAAAAAGGCTAGATGTTTTATTAATAAACTTGCGTTTGAAACTGTGTCATTATATGAAAATGACGACTGTTGTCCTTTCATATAAAATTATTGTTTTCTACGTTTTTATTAACATGTTCTGACAGATTGTTCTTTTACAAACACTTTTCTGCCATTTAACAACAGCAAAAAAAGTTGTTGTTAATTTGTATTTATATTATAAATATTAGTATTTTGTACATGATCTTCCCATCGTTTGTGCTTGTGTAATATTCAGTCTGCAGTGAATAAATAACACTAACTTGTATTTAACATATTTATGAAATCATGCGCTGAAGTCTTTCTACAAAATTTACCAATTCCCCCTCCAACTCTATAATCTGACCCTAGACAGATGTTTCTTTGTTTGATTGTTTTGGAATTTCGCACAAAGCTACTCTAGGGCTATCTGTGCTAGCAGTCTCTAATTTATTAGTGTAAGACTAGATGGAAGGCAGCTAGTCATCACCACCCACCGCCGAATCTTGAGCTACTCTTTTACCAACGAATAGTGGGATTGACCGTAACATTATAACACCCCCACGGCTGGGAGGGCGAGCATGTTTGGCGCAACTCGGGCGCGAACCGGCGACCCTCAGATTACAAAGGGCACGCCTTAACGCGCTAGTCTATGCCAGGCCCTAGACAGATGTCAATGAGTCCTTCGTGCAAATATTCATTATGCACCAACCAAATCAACTGTCATCCGTGGCACTCAATACAGCAACGACAAGGTTCAACTGAATTCATATCAACTGTCATCCGTGGCGCTCAATACAGCAACGATAGGTTCAACTGAATTCTGTTCATGTATCTGATTTAGAAGAACAATATAGGTTCAACTGAATTCTGTTCATGTATCTGATTTAGAAGAACAATTCAACAATGATTTATTTTTCTTTTATCTTAAAGTAAGACGCACACTAGTGTACACATGATGAAAGTCACCTTGCACGAGCTGTACGACTCAATCTGTGTTTTGTTTGCTTCTAATGGCAAGACGCGTGTGGATGTTCGCTGTTAGAAGACAACAGTTATGATCATTCACTCCACTCTAGAAGTCGTGGCCTTGTCTGCTTGTACGTCGTTTCTACTTGCAATGTGCATCGGTTATTGCGAATGAATGGCAACTGTGATCAGGTTATGTGTGTGTTGTGAGTCTATTGGTCACTTTTAATGCGCGTCCGGTTGTCTCAGATTCTGAATTAGCGTGCTCTAACAAGTTTTTCTACCAAGTTGTTTGTTATCTCAAAGACCGCGAGGAAACTCAAGTACAATTATTTATAAAAAGAGAACATTTCACGGTTATTAACCATAATAACAGGTGATGAATCATCAGAAGGCTATTATTTGAATCTTTTTTTTATTTACGTCCAGCATACGTAAAAGAGAATGAACAAAAAAAACAGTAGTGAATATTGTTAGAAGTATCACATGCGCTGAATCCATCCAAAACACAAGGAAAATGAATATGAGCACAGATGTTCTTGATTTTGGTGTCGAACTGTTGGAACATTATAACAGTTTTACAATTCTAGAATTTTCTTTCATGTTACAATCGAACTTATTGTAATTTCGACGCCACATCTTTGTCTCGTATTTAACTGTGTTTCAGCATAAGAAGTCAGTTATGCCCCCACCTCACCGATGGCCTAGCAATAAGCGATAAAACTGAAGGCTCGCTCCTAGCGATTGAATTAGCGCGGCTAACCTGGTTTACAGATTTGCACTTAAACCAACAAACAGTCTCACATCTTTTCAATAATGCATAGCTCGGCATGACCAGGTAGTTAGGGCGCTGGACTCGTACTCTGAAAGTCGCGGGTTCGAATACCCGTCACACCAAACATGCTCGTCCTTTCAGCCGTGGGGTATTGTAATGTTACGGTCAATCCCACTATTCGTTGGTAAAAGAATAGCCAAAAAGTTGGCGGTGGGTGGTGGTGACTAGCTGCCTTCTCTCTAGTCTTACACTGCTTAATTAGGGACGGCTGGAGCAGATAGTCCTCGTGTAGTTTTGCGCGAAATTCAAAAGCAAACAATAATGCACACTTGCTTCATATGGCTGTGACGTGAGGGGACGCTTGACTCGTAATATGAGGATCGAAGATTCGAATCCCTCGCATGAAACATGCTCGCCCTTGCAATCGTGGAGACGATATAAAGGAGCAGTTAATCCCACTGTTCGTTTGTAAAAGAGTATCCTGAGAATTGACAGTGAGTGGTGATGACTAGCTGCCTTTCCTCTAGATTTTCGGTTGTAAAATAGAGAAAGCTAACGCAGAGAGCCCTCTTGTAGGTTTGCGTGAAATTCAAACCAACCTTAAGGCGAATCTAGTTTGTTTGTGTTTCATTACATATATATATACATTTATTTTTACTACTGGTGTGTGAAATAAAGCTAGATGGATGTTCTGAAGCAAGATCACATTAAGCGCTAATAAAGTGGAAGTGATTAAACTGGTCACGCAACCATCTCATTGTTCGAACCAAACATCGAAAATATGACAATTGAAAAAAAAAAAAAAGACTCCTGCGGCGCCCCCTGTTGGTTTCTTGATGCAAGACATCAGAACGGGATATCTGCACTCTGATCATCGAGTGGAATAGACTTCCATAATTTTGATTTATAAGGCCGTAAATCTGTCATTGCCTTATTGAGGAATCCCTGCAGGAGGCTCAACTGTATTCTTGGAAGCTTATAATGCCGAAACTTGTGGCCCGATCTCTATATTTGAGCACCATGCAGAATAGCCCATTGTGTAGCTTTGAGTTCGAAGAAACAAAAAACGAAAATCATTCATTGTAGGAATACATGTTAGCGCCATATACGCACGTGTTTATAAATATTTCTTTCGTCGGCTCGAAGAAACCTCTACTTCAGCTGTTGAAGTGAAAGACTCATGTTTTTATCTGGCATATCATTAACATGATTTTCATATAGCTCGTGAAACTTCGCGCGGAGTGTTAATAAAAACAGTCCTTCCTTTTTAATTCCTACGACAACTTTTATTGTGAAATAGTTTATCGTGATAATTAAGTAGAAGTCAATATTGTTGATTGAAAGAAATAGACCGATAGTTGCCTTAACTTTCGTTATGGCGCCACACTTCTTCAAAAGCTTGTTTTTGTTTTTTTGTATTTCGCACAAAGCCACACGAGGACTATTTGCGCTAGTCGTCCGCAATTTAGAGGGAACGCAGCTTGTCATCACCACCAACCGCCAACTCTTGGGCTACTCTTTGACCAACGAATAGTGGGATTGACTGTCACATTATAACGCCCCCACGGCTGAAAGGTCGAGCATGTTTGGTGCGACCAGGATTCGAACCCGCGACCCTCGGATTACCAGTCGAACGCCTTAACACGCTTGGCCATGCCGGGCCCATACTTCAAAAGAATTCAGTCTTACAGATGGGTTTAAATAAGCACGTCGCTTTTTGTGTACAGTTACAATTAAGCACTCGTACAAGTAGTATTTGTGATATATATATGACTGGTATGACGTCATACGCTGCCATCTAGGGAGATCTACACACCCCTAATAAAAGTAATGTTGATTTTATTGTATTTTTTGTTGCTTGAATCTGCGCTAACCGTCCCTGATGTGGAAGTGATAGATTAGAGAGAGGACAGCTAGTCAATAATACCCACCGTCGATACTCGAGTTACTCTTTACCAACAAAAAGTGGGATTAATTGTTACATTAAGAATACCCCCATGGCTTTACGTAATAGCGAGCATGTTTGCTGACCGAATTCGAACCCCTCGGAACTATAGTAAGTAAAACAAAGAAATAACTTTCTAAACATTGATGCCCCCCGCTAGTACAGCGGTATGTCTCCGGATTTACAACGCTAAAATCAGGGGTTCGATTCCCCTCGGTGAGCTGAGCAGATAGCCCTTTGTGGCTTTGCTATACGAAAGGACGCCCCCCAGTGGCACAGTGGTATGTCT
Organism: Carcinoscorpius rotundicauda; assembly: GCA_011833715.1. Classification (NCBI taxonomy): domain Eukaryota; kingdom Metazoa; phylum Arthropoda; class Merostomata; order Xiphosura; family Limulidae; genus Carcinoscorpius; species Carcinoscorpius rotundicauda. The sequence continues at coordinate 41,769,257 of CM022404.1, forward strand.
GCGGACTTACAAACTAAAAACCGGGTTTCGATACCCGTGGTGGGCAGAGCACAGATAGCCCATTGTGTAGCTTTGTGCTTAATTCTAAACAAACACACTAAACAATGATTTTAGTTCATAATCTTCCTTGTAGTTGAAAATAATCACATCAATTTTTTGTTGGTTTTTGAATCGGAGAGTAAATTTTTCTCTTTGAGCCTAGGAAGAAGCGGTGGTTTTTATTTCACTTTAATTGTAACAAATATTAGAACTGACAAATGATGCTTTCGACATGTGTAAAAAACAGGAGAGAGAATTTTTGATTTAATTAGGAATATTTATAGGAAGACTTCATTTGAAAATTTGAAGATATAACAAAACCTTTTCTTCACGTGCAGAACACAGACTGGTGGATCGTTTCTTGAAACAACACTAACTACATTATTGAAGAGCGGAACGAAAGAAACACAGAATACGTGCGGAACGAAAGTCAACGTATTAATTATATATATATACATGTGAACTCAACAACCTGGTATTCTGATACCCTACAAAAACATATAAATAGTTCTCTCAGCGCCCCCAGTGGCACAGCGGTATATTTCCGCAGACTTATAGCTTTTAGACAAGGTTTCGTTACTTGTGGTAGACATAGCACAGATAGCCCATTGTGTAGCTTTGTGCTTAACTTCAAACAAGTTAACTACGATCAAGTTTTAAGCTCCGGAATGAATTAAAACTATGTACACAATAATGTTTATAAGATGTGAAACGAGGCTTAAGCATCTTGTCGATTTTAGTTTTAGAAAAATGTTGAAAGTAACATTGAGGAAAAAGTTAAAATAATAATTTAATAGATGTATAGAACATCCTTGACCTACAATCCTATCGCAGTGGCTTAGCTTTATACTTTAGGTCTTATAACACTAAAGTTCTAGGTTCGATAACTGTAGTGGATATTGAGCCAATATCGTAACAACATACGAACCAAACTTATCGGAAACTCAGATGTTACTCATGTGTGTGTCACAATTCAAATATATACGTGACATTATCCGAAACAAACAGTTGTGTAACTTTCGCATAAGGACGTCCCCCGCTGATACAGCAGTAAGTTTACGGATATACAACGCTAAAATTACGGGTTCAATTCCTCTAAGTGGACTCAGCAGATAGCCCGATGTGGCTGTGCTATAAGAAAGAACACACTCACACAAAGCTATCCGACCCGGCATAGCCAGGAGCTTAAAGCACTTCACTCGTAATCCGAGAGTCACGGGTTCGAATCCCCGTCACACCAGATATGCTTACCATTTCAGCCCTGAGGGTGTTATAATGTGACGGTCAGTCCCACTATTTGTTGGTAAAAGAGCAGCTCAAGAGTTGGTAGTGGGTGGTGATGTCTGACTGCCTTCCTACTGCTAAATTATGGAAGGCTAGCGCAGATAGCCCTCGTGTAGCTTTGCGCAAAATTAAAAAAAAAACTGTTGGTGTTTTGTTATTATAAATTAGGCTTAGTAGTAAGTCTGAAGGCTTACGACACTAAACTTCAAGTTACTATAATCTAGATAAGCAGAGTGCAGATAGTTCATTGTGTAGCGATGTACTTGATCAAATCAAAAGTTAGAACCGTTATAAATTAAGAATTTTTATCAGTAGTAAGATAGGTTTAATAATATTGTGATATAACAAAATAAATAACAGCAAGTTATAACTAAGAATTTAAAAATAAACCTTTTTTAACGTATTGAAAGAAGAAGAAGAAATTTACCGTAACCTTCCGAGAAGTGACATCTGTGTGCAAAGAAAAAATCTAATGCTTCTCAATCAGTGCTTTCGTTTAAAAACAACAGTTTATGGTAAGTGACGTTAGTTTCTAAGGTAGAAATAGTTAAAACTCAGAAGAGGGTGAGAGAAAACTATCTTGTTTTTAGCGCACTGTCTTGTCTTTGTTGGTGTTTGGTCACTGTGCGCAATGACCTGAGTTCAATTCAGACCTCTTCTTTCCTGGTGTGCCTTCATCGACAATCATTAGGATTATGGTCCTGAAGACCTGGCAGATCTCTTCGTTTTTAGCGTGTGTTCCTCGTCAACCATAGGGATTTTGGTTTTTAAGACCTGCGAGGGTCAGATGCCAACTTGACCTCTTCCCTTTTAGCGGGTCTTCGTTGTCAGTCATTGGGATTTTAGGCTCGAGGACCTGGGACGGTAAGATGCTGGCTTGAACTCTTCCTTTTTCCTAAAATGTTTTAAATAGATGAACCATTTGTTTACCTTATTGACGAGCTGGTTAAGACTTCCTTTGTTTTTGCTGCTTCATTCCTTTTTAGGACCACGTCTGTTTCTTTCATCTGATTATTTTTTTTGTTATTTCATAGCTCTGTAGTTTTGTTCCGTGAGATTTGTGTTTGTGAATTTGCCACTAACTGTATTACATTTGGCTTGTCGGAGAGTACAAGGCCTGGGTTCCATAATTCGAGTCCTGTTATGGGGAAAGACAACGACAAACAATAATGAAACAGCCACGCTTAGTAGTTTGGAGCCACGAGTGCTTTATTACAGTGACAATAAAAAGAATCCATAGAACAGTAACTATTAGCTGCTTTCCTTGTAATCTATTACTTCAAAATTAGGGACAGATTAGTCTAGATAGCTCTCGAGCAGCTCTGTGCAAAACAAAAACAAACAGGCAATTAGTTTATTTTAGACTATTTCCTCATTGGTAGTTTTTGTGTCTTGAATTTTTTTTGGGGGGGGCTATTGGATAACTCAATTAAGGTTTTCCCATTGGAGGTTTTACTTTGGTTTGTTTTGAATTTCGCGCAAAGCTACACGAGGGCTATCTGCGTAAGCCGTCCGTGCTTTTGCAGTATAAGGCTAGAGAGAATGCAGCTAATTATCACCACCCACCGCCACATCTTTGGCTACTCTTTTACCAACGAATAGTGGGATTGACCGTAAATTATAACGCCTCCTCAGCTGACAGGGTGAGCTTTTTGGTGTGGCGTGAACTCGAACCCGCGATCCCCAGATTACAAGGCGAGCTCCCTTACCACCTGGTCATACCGGGTCCGTTGGAAATGCTTTCTGTCGAATCAGCGGTAAAGTTAAGTGCTCGTAGCGCTGGAATTAGTAATTTGATCCTCGCGGTTTGAACTAACTGTATATAGCTCGTTTTGTAGCTTCGTGCTTAAAACAAGTAAGTTAGAAAAGAAAGTCATCAGAGATAAGAAAAAAAAGAGTACAGTATATCGGAAATTAGACTATGAAATTTATTTTAAAAATTCTGAACCCCTTAACACCCCTGTTAGGCACGTGGCACGCTGTGGTGGTATTCCACGCGCGTTATAAATTATTTCTGATTGTCTAAAGGAGTTCCAATGGATTTTGCAATAGAGGTAAAAATACTTTAATTTACGAAAGAAAAAGCAAACGTCATTTCAGACTCCCTAAACAATAAATAACTCTTAGCCAGTGTTGTTTACTTGTTATTAATCAACATGCTATCTGTGTTCTCACTACCACAGGTATCGAAACCCGGTTTCTAGCAGCATAAGTCTGCATATACACCCACCGGGACGGAGGCTCAGTCAGTATTCTTGACCCCATTCGATTTTCTCTCTTCAGGTGTGTAAAGTTCTTGACATCTTGTTTAGTTATATAACAGATAAAAGCACTGCACGTTTTAGTCACTGCAAAATCTATAGAAAATAGAAGTATCCTATTATGATTATATATTTGCCATCTCGGTGAGTCATTTCAGTCTATTAATACAAGCGATCACATGTGAAATGATAAAGAACAATTACATGTTGTTAGAAAGAGCTCAGCTTGACTCCAAGATGTACTGATTTCGTAAAATTCTGCCAACAAGCAACTTCTGAAAATATTTTGGCATTCTGACAGCGATTAACTAAGACAAGTATAAGAAATTTCGATCATTATATAGAAGAAACGGGATGTGGCGTAAAGAGTTTTGCATTTAGAAACGTCTTTCGGGAGAATTAGGTGAAACATCGGTTATAGATCCCTTCTTTTGTGCGTGTATAGATAGATCATAACCACTCGTTGACTGGTGGTTTTTCTCTACACGGACTATGTGATGAAACATTTGTCTGTTGCTCTATATGTTTCAATATACGTATGGTTTTAATGCTGGATTGATAAAGAGTGGTGTTCGATCTTTCGTGTAACCTCAAAGCTGTTGTTTTCTTACAACAGATTACCAGCACTCTGTCTAACGTAGGAATCGAACTACACATTCAAACATTGTAAATCTGTGTGACACCTAACGGAAAACACTTCAAATTCAGGGATTATTGTACTTAGAAAGTTCAAGGTAATATAGAGACTCAATAAGGTTTTTAGATTTATTTGCTCTCTGTTCCGAAAGGAGAAAGAGAGGTACAGATATTTTGTTAAAACTTTTAGTCTATAGGAGCTGCAACCACTATAGGAGTTAAGATCACGGTTTTTGATGTATTAGTTACTAAATAAATCAGAATCAGTACTGACCTGAATGTTTCTTTATATGTTTTAGACTTATTTGCGCAAAGGGAACGGGACGCAAACCGTGAACCCTCGAACTCATGGTCAGAACTCGCTAAGCTCCGGGAAATAGACCTAAGAGTGGTTAATATAAAGAGAGGAAAGTGGATGGTGAAGACACAGAATTAAAGGTCCATTTTGATTTTCTGTTGGGTAACTGAATATTCATCAATTCTTTAAAAAATCACGTACGCACGCGCACACAAATATAAAAACGAAATAAAAAACTCGTTGTAGATTCTGGATTTCTCTGGTATGACAGCGGTGACACGTTTCTTAAAATACGTAAAATATCAGAAAGAATATTAACGTGAACTGCGAGTAATGCTTACCTAGTATTATCCTTATGAACTGAACGTCTGAGCTGAGATTTCTTCTTGCCTACTTTAAATTCCAGTTGTTATCACCCCAACATTCAAACGCTGATGATTCATATTACAAATCAATATTCTGAATACGTAAGTAGAAGCATCCTGAGGAATTCAGAGCCTGGAGGCACTTAGTGCTAACCCCCACCCCCACACAGGCATGCAGTTAAATAAACATTTTATCTCTCCTCCCTAAAGTACATGTACGTGTTTAAAGAGTTATGTTGTAAAAGATAGGGTGAAGCCATCAACCTTAAAAACATCCAGGAAAAAGGATGGTTAAAATACACTATACGGGCCCAACAAAACCAAAACCGAAAACAACACAATATTTACTTAATATGTTGAAAACAAAGATGGATACAACTTAATTTGTTGATAATGTAAAACTTGTCTACTACCACCTCAAGCTGAACCCACTGTTACTGTCTTATTAGTTTCTCTCGTCTGCTACCACCTCAAGCTGAACCCACTGTTACTGTCTTATTAGTTTCTCTCATCTGCTACCACCTCAAGCTGAACCCACTGTTACTGTCTTATTAGTTTCTCTTGTCTACTACCACCTCAAGCTGAACCCACTGTTACTGTCTTATTAGTTTTTCTTGTCTGCTACCACCTCAAGCTGAACCCACTGTTACTGTCTTATTAGTTTCTCTTGTCTACTACCACCTCAAGCTGAACCCACTGTTACTGTCTTATTAGCTTCTCTCGTCTGCTACCACCTCAAGCTGAACCCACTGTTACTGTCTTATTAGCTTCTCTTGTCTGCTACCACCTCAAGCTGAACCCACTGTTACTGTCTTATTAGCTTCTCTTGTCTGCTACCACCTCAAGCTGAACCCACTGTTACTGTCTTATTAGCTTCTCTTGTCTACTACCACCTCAAGCTGAACCCACTGTTACTGTCTTATTAGTTTCTCTTGTCTGCTACCACCTCAAGCTGAACCCACTGTTACTGTCTTATTAGCTTCTCTTGTCTGCTACCACCTCAAGCTGAACCCACTGTTACTGTCTTATTAGCTTCTCTTGTCTACTACCACCTCAAGCTGAACCCACTGTTACTGTCTTATTAGTTTCTCTTGTCTGCTACCACCTCAAGCTGAACCCACTGTTACTGTCTTATTAGCTTCTCTTGTCTACTACCACCTCAAGCTGAACCCACTGTTACTGTCTTATTAGTTTCTCTTGTCTGCTACCACCTCAAGCTGAACCCACTGTTACTGTCTTATTAGCTTCTCTTGTCTGCTACCACCTCAAGCTGAACCCACTGTTACTGTCTTATTAGCTTCTCTTGTCTACTACCACCTCAAGCTGAACCCACTGTTACTGTCTTATTAGTTTCTCTTGTCTACTACTACCTCAAACTGAACCCACTGTTACTGTCTTATTATTAGTTTCTCTTGTCTGCTACCACCTCAAGCTGAACCCACTGTTACTGTCTTATTAGTTTCTCTTTTATTTATATTTCACGAAATTCGTAAAAATGTAGTGATAGTACTCCCAAACAATGCAGGTGTTTTACTTAGATCATACAATAAAAGATGCAGGTGTTTTACTTAGATCATACAATAAAAGATGCAGGTGTTTTACTTAGATCATACAATAAAAGATGCAGGTGTTTTACTTAGATCATACAATAAAAGATACAGGTGTTTCACTTTGATCTAAATACTAACATACAGTAACTCAAGATACTCCGAAAGGATTACATACAAATTAAAAAACCCAAAATTTGTAAAATAAATTCTACACCACCAATAACACTGATTCTGACAGTAACGGTTCCAATGACGTTATCTACGTTTACAATTATTGGTGGCCTGGCATGGCCGAGCGCGTTAAGGCGTGCACTCGTAATCCGAGGGTCGCGGGTTCGCGCCCGCGTCGCGCCTAACATGCTCACCCTCCCAGCCGTGGGGGTGTATAATGTGACGGTTAATCCCACTATTCGTTGGTAAAAGAGTAGCCCAATAGTTGGCGGTGGGTGGTGATGACTAGCTGCCTTCCCTCTAGTCTTACACTGCTAAATTAGGGACGGCTAGCACAGATAGCCCTCGAGTAGCTTTGTGCGAAATTCCAAAACAAACAAAACAAACAAACAATTATTGGTGGTTACTTAAACTATTAGGTTTTTGTCCTCGTACTAATGTTTTTATTCTCTCTTTTTTTGTATACACTTTAAAATAAGGGTTGCAAAAGAGTCGGTCTCAACGGAAAGAGTCTGAGATGTGAATTTTTTCACTACATAGTTTAGGAGATGGCGAATCAAAATGGCGATATAAAGGAAGAGTGAGTTTTCAGTTCTATCATGAACATCGTTACCCACTGTGTACTTATGACTTCTTAAGCACAAAACATGTATATATATTTCGCGGTAACACAAACAATCAGGCAAGTTTAATTACGTTTGATTTACTAGTGGTGTTAAAACGTCACAATTTGACGTGTGCATTGACATTAGTTGCTTCTTACAATAAGTAAAATATGCATATGTATTCACAGACTATCGACACGTTTACTGCATTTAGAACTTTACTAAAACTTTATTTAAGAGACAAAACTGTATGACTTTATTACTAACTTAACACAAGTGAATAAATATCAAAAATATATCAACTACATTTAAGCTGACGTCATCGATGAATATTGACCAAATGTTTGTTTGTTTGTTTTTTAATTCCTCTCAAAGTTACTCAAGGGCTATCTGTGCTAGCCGTCCCTAATTTAGCAGTGTAAGAATAGAGGGAAGGCAGCTAGTCATCACCACCCACCGCCAACTCTTGGGCTACTCTTTTACCAACGAACAGTGGGATTGATTCGTAACGTTATAACGCCTCCACGGCTGAAAGGAAGAGCATGTTTGGTGTGACGGGGATTCGAACCCGTGACCCTCAGATTACATGTCCAGCGCTCTAACCACCTGGCCGTGTTGGGCCCTTGACTAAATGATGGTTAAATCAGTTTGCAAAAACAAATATCTTACAAACGTTGTCACGTTGTTTGAGACATTAATGAAGAGGAAACACGGGTCAAGCAGAAAAATAAAGGTATTTCACATTAATATCAATCTGTTGTTAATCTAAATGGATCCACAATGTGTTTTATGTATAATCACATTATATATATATATTCTGAGTCGAAGGCCGTTTGGAGGGTCATCAATTTTAATCACTCACATAATTATACAGTGGTGTGCTGTCTGTTACTTATTCAGCAGTCGTAAGTCAAGGAATGAATTATGCATCCTACAGACTACAATACAGCATAACATATAACTTAACAATAAAGAAATAAACATATTTGTTATTCTCAATTTTAATTTTATTTACTCTTGAAATAAAAAAACTTTCCGAAACCCTGAGAACCCTGCACAGTGAGAACTAATTAAAGTTTTATGAAGCTTAAATAACACTCATAATTACCTTTACAAATATCGTTTTATTTTTCAACTTTGTGAAAACAATGATAAAAATAGAAACAGGTTGAAACCTGAGCCACCTGGGGGTTTCTATGGAATAACGAACATACGACACTACAAAACTGAAGCAAATAAAAACAGGAAACAAGTGTGAAGCGAATGTTGCATACTCTAAATTAAACAAAGCCGAAGTATATATGAAAACAACCTATTGTTCTGTGGGAAAAGATACTATTTGTCTCTATTAAACTAAGTGGAATATGCCTGCTAAATACATCCATGTCTGATATTGTAGAGAGCAACTATGCTGTGGTTTATAAGGAACTAAGATATAAGTGGCAAAGATATCGTTTTACATTTAAAACAGTGAACGCTGTCTGAGTTTTAGAGCAAAACATCTTTCTATACCCAAACATGTTTGCTCTTTCAGCTTGGCCAGGTGGTCAAGATAGTCGACTCGTAATTCGAGGGTCGCAGATTCGAATCCCGGTCGCACCAAACATGCTCTCCCTTTCATCCGTGGGAGCGATATAATGTTACGGTCAATCCCACTATTCGTTGTTAAAAGAGTAGCCCAACAGTTGATGGTGGGTGGTGATGACTAGCTACATTCCTTCTAGTCTTACACTGCTAAATTAGGGACGGCTAGCGCAGATAGCCTTCAAGTAGCTTTGCGCAAAATTAAAAACAAACCAAACCCAGCTTTCTATCCCATTATCTTCGTGATCTCATGAAGTGTACAGCCAATGTCCTTACACACGGAACTGCCAAGATGTTCACAGAAGTTCCTTATGAAGATAGGAAAGATCAACCAAACGATATCCAAACAAGCTTTATCTGAAATCACTTGTAATTCATCTTTGTTTTGGATGACATCAGAAGTTTCTCGAAACTATGTCGTAGTAACTGATTAATTAGTTTTCATCTTAAATAATTTTTTGGTATTGATGAATTGTTCCTTCATCAGACAAATTTTGTTTTTTTCCGTCGTTCCTTTTTTGTAAGAGCTGATGCTAATGGCTACATATTAATAAAACTGCTGCTGATTGCTACACATTAATTAATGAAAATGCTGTTCGTCCGGAACATACGTATTACTTTAATGGTCACGCGAAACTACGTATTAATAGACAGCGATGAAGGTTGTTTTTCTTTATGAACAAAGATTTCTTGAAAACATTGGGTGAGATGTAGATCTTTCACGAAAGAAAAAAATCAAATTGCTAGTTTTAAATAGCATTCTGTATAATGATCGAATAGGCTGATAACGAAGTTCTGATGGGCCTAATAAATAATGGTCCATTAAAAATAACCGAGAAAGACAGGAGAATTTGTTGATTAGTTGCCAATCTCTTCTGGTCAATTGTTCTAAATTAAGAATAGCTGGGCTCGAAACTTAGAGGTTTCTGACCTGGACATTTTACTCACGTGTCTTATGACTGAGGTTTAAAACAATTACAAATTTAAGGATACTGGTTACCGTGGTTTACTTTGGGCTGTTTCCATCCGAAACAGGAATGGACCAAATCACTGAAGAAATAGTTCTTTGAAGCTTAACAACTGTCGGTAAAATTAGTTTAGGTATTTTTGGAACTACTACATGACAGTAATGAAATTAAAATCTTGTATGTGAATTAAAAGAACGGGACCTTCACGTGCTGAGTTTCGATGCATTTTTACTTTTATTTTGTTTTAGGTAGCAACATGGAATAAAGAAGTGATTCGACGACAAAAGTATGTGGTATTTTTGGCGCATGTATACTCTTAAGATAACCGCGGGCACGAGAGTGGCTTATGTCGGCTTTTAAAAGCAAAAAATAATAAAACAGAATGGCGACGACCAGTCGAGTGTAAAATTAGCTTGTATTATTTTCTTACACGAAAACAAACAAAAAGAAAGAACGATAATAACAAAGATCTGTGAAACTACACGTTAGTTTCTCCAACAAAAACTTCTCGAAAGGGAAAGGATAAGACAAAATGAATGCTAGAACAAGTCTGCTTTAATGAAACCTAAATTAACTGAGGAATCTTATGGCATACGTGTCATCCTCTTAGAATATAAAGAAGGTACGATGATTTCGGGAATATATGTGGGTGTAACTATGGTTACTAACCTTGACGAATTTTAATCATTTTGTGGGTTCATGACATGTGCACAATTTAATCGAGCGCATCGTTTCGAAAAAAAATACCTAACATGTTTTTTTAACCGAGCGTGCAATATTTCATATCACAATAACACTGAAAATCGAATGTTTTGACACGGGAATGTATAAGTATTTCAACGTGTTTAGTTTATATCAAATAGTTTACGTGCTTTCTGATAAACGGACCCATTCACTCGATATGTTTGAGCTTTGAAAATATAAACAGTCGTTTTTCTATTGTATTTGCCCTCGACTCGTAACCGAGGGTCGCACGTTCAAATCCCTGTCACACCAAACATGCTCGTCCTGTCAGCCGTGTGGACGTTATAATTTTACGATCAATCCCACTATTCATTGGTAAAAGAGTAGCCCAAGAGCTGGCGGTGGGAAGTCATGACTAGTGGCCTTCCCTCTAGTCTTACGCTGTTAAATTATGGACGGCTAGCGCAGATAGCCCTCGTGTAGCTTTGCGCAAAATTCAAAAACAAACAAACAAACAAAAAACAGAACATATATTGCCAGTTGTATAGCTTTATGTATAAAAATACAAAACGAAAAGGACTCCAGAAAAATACAACACAAGACCATGGGGAGGTTAAAGGCTTTAAACACAAGTGTGCGCTCGAACATTCCAAATCAAAATATTCTATGGGACTCGAAATCAACAATCGTATTTATTGTATACCTTGCAAATATAATATATTGTACATTGTTCATTAATAGCTTTGCATATTCTTGTAATTAAGTTATCATTATTTTTATCCACACTTTAGGTCTATAGTGAAATTTGAAATAAATAATTTGTTGATAACGGAGTCATTTTTGAAATGACGAAACACATTTTGTTTTGTCAAATGAGATTCTTCACGGCAGAAAAAGTAGTTTTAAAATCCAAAAATAGTTTGAGAGTTTAGAAGTGTGTGTGTGTGTTAGTTCTTTGCTGAAATGCATTTCATACTCGTAATATGGCCACGTGGCAAAGGCACTCGACTCGTAATGTGAGGGTCGTGGATTCGAATCCTCGGCACATTACACATGCTCGCACTATCAGCCGTGGGGGCTTGGTAATGTGACAGTCAATCCAGTCAATTCGTTGGTAAAAGAGTAACTTAAGAGTTGGCGGCGGGTGGTGATGTCTAGCTGCCTTCCTTCTAGTCTTACACTGCTAAATTAGGGACGGCTAACGCAGATAGCCCTCGTGTAGCTTTATGCGAAATTCAAAACAAACAAACAAACAATACTCGTAGTAGAGTAAAGCCTAAACTTACCAGAATAACTTACTCGTGGTGAAATGTTCTGTGTTCTTTATATCACTATGTTTCACAATCACGTACAGCGATATGTTATCCGTGTTTGTCAGTTTATTTATCTGTAGAATACCATGTATACCCCAACCGTAAACGTATTTTAACAACTATTGATTCTCGCATCCGTATAAAGATTATTATTATAATTTTTTTTGGTTAGCGTGTGTGTATGTGTTTTATTATAGCAAAGCCACATCGGGCAATCTGCTAAGTCCACCGTTGTAAATCCGAAGAATTACAGCTGTTACAGCGGGGGTCTTTTGGTTGGCAAAAACATAAAGTTAATTCATTGGGCGTAGCAGAAAGTTTTACATCATAACTGTTTTGGAATGTGGTAAACACTCGTGTGTGTTATGTGTTTAGTAGGTTACACTTCAGAATCAGATTATTAAATCTTAACTCTTTCTGTTTGCTAAAACTTTTCATGTATTGGTTAAAAAATTACACTTATTATTTTTTACAGTACCTAGTACATTAAACGAAGTAGCCTTGAAACATGGGTTTCACAAAATATATTTCTGTTATTTTATTTATTTAATATTAGTTTTTCTAAATCTTGTTGTTTATAGTATTTGAAATATTTTTTTAGATTTCTTTTTTGGTCATAATTGCATCTATGAAGATAATTTTCCACCGTTGGCCATAAAACTGCTAAACTTGTCGAATATCTATAGTTATAATTATGGTTAAAATTATTACAAAAAAAAAAAAGAGGAAACCCGCTTAATCACCAAATTCAATCCGAATATCATAATAGTCAGTTTTCTGGTGTAAGCGGTTTGATACGTTAAGGATTTCTCACCAGCGTGTCTTACGAAAATGTATTCATTAATGTTGCCATTTAATGTTTCGATTTCACACATAGACGTGGCTTATTTTCGATGACGAATTCTTTGGCGTGCATGTATATAAAATACGGACTTACTCTTTCGTTTCTCCAGGAATCTCCGTATGGGCCTGAGCCATTCCAGTCCGCATCCACATGTCCACACAACATAAGAAGCTCCAAAAAATACAAAGCATTGACCGATGGTCAATCGAATCATGATATTACTTTCAAAATGGGAAATAAATTCATATTTAATGGGTTAATAAGGACTGGGGAAGTAGTCCTTTTAGAAAGAATTAAAGCTAAGGAGAACACACGAAGGCTACATTACGAAGGATTGGAGCTTTCTGGGCTCAGGGGATTGTGACATCATCAGTTAGAAGGCAAGCAGTGCTGCTAAATTTGTCCACGAGGTGAACAAAACTTACGGTAGGTGTTCACGTGTAAAGGGAAGAGGTTTCATCTTTGGTGTTTGTATAAGGTGACATAGTGTAAGGGTTTATAACCTCATTATAAAATTAGAAACATGACTAAAATATGAATATACATGCAGCTGTAATAGAAGGATTAAGGATTCAGACACAGGCATGTTTATGTTTCAAATGGCTCTTTTTTGCTTAGAGTGCAATCCCTGTAGAAGATAGTTGCACGTCAAGTAATATACATGCTGCGAGCTTTTCAGATCTTAAAACTAAAAATAAAGTACACAACAGTGTAAAAATGAGCATATGATACAACTACACTCATATAAAATATCTGTTTTTTGGAGAATAGAAAGAAACAGGGCAATAAGAAACGTCGATTAACTGTTTCTCAGAATGCGTAGCGAAAACCAAGAACGAAGAAACGTCGGATACCTTAATGTTTCTTTTGTTTTTAACGATATTTCAAACAAGTGTGATTAGATTAATGAAACAGAAATTTGAAACTTCTGTTTTTATGTCGCTGAAAATGTTCTGGTTAAACAAAACTTGAAGTTCTAGTCGCCCACAGGCTTATTTTTATTTATTTTTTATTTATTTATCACATAATTTAATTTTCACTGCGCAGCTAAGTTTTAAATCTACATGGAAGCCAAGCTTACACAGTCGAGCAGGCGACATTCGGTTAAACAGTGCACGTGGATAAGTTTTGTTTTGTTTGTTTTTGAATTTCGCGCAAAGCTACTCGAGGGCTATCTGTGCTAGCCGTCTCTAATTTAGCAGTGTAAGACGAAAGGGAAGGCAGCTAGTCATCACCACCCACCACCAGCTCTTGGGCTACCCTTTTACCAACGAATAGTGGGATTAACCGTTACATTATAACGCCTCCCCCGGCTGAAATGGCGAGCATGTTTGGTGCGACAGAGATGCAAACCCGTGACCCTCAGATTACGAGTTGCACGCCCTAACCCACTTGTCCATACCGGGCCGTGTGGATAAAAAATACCTTTTATCCCTTTCTCTCAAAATGTGATCATATTTATTTAGTTTATTAGTCAATTTGTATAAAAGAGTTTTTTTAAGTTTAAAAATCAAGTTTTTAAAACAACAACAGCATAATTAAAACTATTTTTTTCCAGTGGTTTGACTGTTAAGTTGCCCCCTCCCACGTGGTTAAGTTTCGATACCACTGATAGGCACAGAAGGGATAGCCGATAATATGTTAAACTCTACGCTTAACAACAAACAAACAATAAGCTATTAAGTTGTCAACATTAATGGCATAAAATCCGTTATTTTGTTTTGTTTTAAAGCCATATATAAGATATTAAGAGCTAAAGGCAGTGCGTTTTTCACAAACCAAAATACTGAATATTGTACGAGTTTTATCACAGAATCTAGGTCCACCTATATTATTTTTAATGAATCCTGAAAGTAATTATTGGCTCACAATAGCAAAACTGCTTACCACGTAGTACTTGTTTAATAATTAACAGTAATAACATAATTTATTGTATGTTTAACAGTAAACTGCCTGTAATATTTGAAATGTTATATGTAATTTGATAGGCTGTTTGGAGACAGTGTTAAATGTGTTGTACGTGTTAAACTATGCACGCTATTTTATCTTGCAACACTACGTAATGATTAGGCTAGTTTTTGTTGTAGAATTTTCACTCAAAGGTATATGAGATCCATTAATCTAGGAAAGCCGTCTTCAACTCTGAGCTGTTAAGCTAGAGGAATCGTCGTGAAACGTTTCAAATTCGCATCCCACTTTTTTGTTTATTTTTTTTTTAAATTACAAACCTAGGCCTGATTAGAAAAAAAAGAAAAACAAAAAAACAGTGACAAAAAATTCATATTTTAATGCTTATCTATTAATGCGTAGGGTGTGTTTTTTTCTTTTTATCTGGCACGATTTATGAATATGTGGTACCATTTTTGTCAGTTTGAAGGGAGAAAATACTGGTCAGTCCATCTAAGTGAAGGGTGTATCTATAAGTGAGGATGGTATTACTTATACGTAATGGAGAGCTCAGATATGGATTATTACTAATTTTGTGATGTTATTATCCACTAATTGTGTCGAATACCACTGACTTTAGGTCCACATAACACCAGTGGTACGGGTACCACAGTTTGAGAAACTCTGGTCCATCGTCATTTCTCGGGCTACATATAGCTCACGTGCAATTTCTCAGTGTGTTTGTTTTGGAATTTTGCACAAAGCTACACGAGGGCTATCTGTGCTAGCCGTCCCTAATTTAGCAGTGTAAGACTAGAGGGAAGGCAGCTAGTCATCACCACCCGCCGCTTCTCAGTGTGTGTAACACGCTCTTGCGGGAACGAAACTCATGAAATTGACGTGTTTTAGAAACCCCTAAACATGTTGAGTGTGTGAAAAACTGCACATCATTCTTAAATAAAAATGTTTTTATCGTATAAGCTAAAAAAAATACGCCGTTGTTGTTTTTTTGACAACATTCATTTATTTACTTGAGTAATTTTGTTTAAAGGACGCAATTTCTAATAAGAGCACCACCATGTATTCAGTTTAGAATTTTTATTTTTATTTGTTTTCACCTAGCATAAAATATTCACGCTTTGCTGCGGAGTTTAACTGCCCTTCGTTTTTGACTCACAGAGGCCACAAAGTCTTTTGTTTTACTTTCAGTTACAAAAGGGGATCCGAAACGAAACGGAAACGTTAAGACTCCTGATCGGGATATCTAAGCAGTTTCCAAGGTCGGTTGCGCTGGATATGAACACAGATACAAAATATGGCACCCCCGGGATGCCGAGGGGGTCAAGAATCTAAAATCCTATGACAGATTCAGGGTTAGTAACCACGAAAACACACTCTTAGCCCCCCCCCTTTATCATACCTTTGTGTATTTCCATGTGCGTTTTAGCCCCTCATAGCATATATTCTGTAAGGAGGATGTGCTATATACTTAAAATATCTCCTTGGACTATTCCGAGTCCATAGTTTAAGTTTGGATCAACTTAGTCCAGAACTGTTGGAAGAGTTATCTGTACGAATGAACAAAGTCACAGGCTGAATTAATATAGGATAAGAATATATCACCATGAAATAAGAGGGTCGCGGGACTGAAACCCCGTCATATCAAACATGCCCTCCCTTACAGTCGTGGGGGCGTAAAAATGTGATGGTCAATCGCACTATTCATCGGTAAAAACGTAGGCTAAGAGTTGGCGGTTGGTGGTGATGACTAGTTCTTTCCTCTTGTTTCACGTTGCTAAATTAGGGATGGCTAACGCAGTTGGCCTCGTGTAGCTTTGCGCGAAAATTCAAAAACAAATAAATAGACCAACATTAAATTAGTTCAAATTTGTATAATTTTGTGCAACTGTTTTTATAAAAAGCACTGCCACGAATTAAAATAATAAGAGCCAACGTCCTAATTTTAGGACAAAAGTTTAACCAATATAAATTTGAAACTTATGAGTGATTTATTTTAAAAAAAATTCAGATTATGTTGATATTTGTGTTCAACTTTCCCGTTTGATGTTCTCAGCTTTAGAGTATTGCTACAAATCTATAAACATTCTTTTTCAATCTTATGGATGTTTATGTTTATTTGACGTTTCTAAAAATAAACACAAACTCACAAAATAAAATCAAATGCTCAAAAATAGTTGTGGCCATTGATGGGCTAGGGTCAATGGATTAGTTTAGTAAACGGCACCATTTATAATACGAACAGGCTCTCAGTGGATTAGTTTAGTAAACAGCACCAACTACAATAAGAACAGGCTCTCAGTGGATTAATTTAGTAAACAGCACCAATTACAATAAGAACAGGCTCTCAGTGGATTAATTTAGTAAACAGCACCAATTACAATAAGAACTGGCTCTCAGTGGATTAGTTTAGTAAACAGCACCAATTACAATAAGAACAGGCTCTCAGTGGATTAGTTTAGTAAACAGCACCAACTACAATAAGAACAGGCTCTCAGTGGATTAATTTAGTAAACAGCACCAATTACAATAAGAACAGGCTCTCAGTGGATTAATTTAGTAAACAGCACCAATTACAATAAGAACAGGCTCTCAGTGGATTAGTTTAGTAAACAGCACCAATTACAATAAGAACAGGCTCTCAGTGGATTAATTTAGTAAACAGCACCAATTACAATAAGAACTGGCTCTCAGTGGATTAGTTTAGTAAACAGCACCAACTACAATAAGAACAGGCTCTCAGTGGATTAATTTAGTAAACAGCACCAATTACAATAAGAACAGGCTCTCAATGGATTAGTTTAGTAAACAGCACCAACTACAATAAGAACAGGCTCTCAGTGGATTAGTTTAGTAAACAGCACCAATTACAATAAGAACAGGCTCTCAGTGGATTAGTTTAGTAAACAGCACCAATTACAATAAGAACAGGCTCTCAGTGGATTAGTTTAGTAAACAGCACCAATTACAATAAGAACAGGCTCTCAGTGGATTAATTTAGTAAACAGCACCAACTACAATAAGAACTGGCTCTCAGTGGATTAGTTTAGTAAACAGCACCAATTACAATAAGAACAGGCTCTCAGTGGATTAGTTTAGTAAACAGCACCAATTACAATAAGAACAGGCTCTCAGTGGATTAGTTTAGTAAACAGCACCAATTACAATAAGAACAGGCTCTCAGTGGATTAATTTAGTAAACAGCACCAATTACAATAAGAACTGGCTCTCAGTGGATTAGTTTAGTAAACAGCACCAACTACAATAAGAACAGGCTCTCAGTGGATTAATTTAGTAAACAGCACCAATTACAATAAGAACAGGCTCTCAGTGGATTAGTTTAGTAAACAGCACCAACTACAATAAGAACAGGCTCTCAGTGGATTAGTTTAGTAAACAGCACCAATTACAATAAGAACAGGCTCTCAGTGGATTAGTTTAGTAAACAGCACCAATTACAATAAGAACAGGCTCTCAGTGGATTAGTTTAGTAAACAGCACCAATTACAATAAGAACAGGCTCTCAGTGGATTAATTTAGTAAACAGCACCAATTACAATAAGAACTGGCTCTCAGTGGATTAGTTTAGTAAACAGCACCAATTACAATAAGAACAGGCTCTCAGTGGATTAGTTTAGTAAACAGCACCAACTACAATAAGAACAGGCTCTCAGTGGATTAGTTTAGTAAACAGCACCAATTACAATAAGAACAGGCTCTCAGTAGATTAGTTTAGTAAACAGCACCAACTACAATAAGAACAGGCTCTCAGTGGATTAATTTAGTAAACAGCACCAATTACAATAAGAACAGGCTCTCAGTGGATTAGTTTAGTAAACAGCACCAACTACAATAAGAACAGGCTCTCAGTGGATTAGTTTAGTAAACAGCACCAATTACAATAAGAACAGGCTCTCAGTGGATTAATTTAGTAAACAGCACCAATTACAATAAGAACAGGCTCTCAGTGGATTAGTTTAGTAAACAGCACCAACTACAATAAGAACAGGCTCTCAGTGGATTAGTTTAGTAAACAGCACCAATTACAATAAGAACAGGCTCTCAGTAGATTAGTTTAGTAAACAGCACCAATTACAATAAGAACAGGCTCTCAGTGGATTAGTTTAGTAAACAGCACCAATTACAATAAGAACAGGCTCTCAGTGGATTAGTTTAGTAAACAGCACCAATTACAATAAGAACTGGCTCTCAGTGGATTAGTTTAGTAAACAGCACCAATTACAATAAGAACAGGCTCTCAGTGGATTAGTTTAGTAAACAGCACCAATTACAATAAGAACAGGCTCTCAGTGGATTAGTTTAGTAAACAGCACCAACTACAATAAGAACAGGCTCTCAGTGGATTAGTTTAGTAAACAGCACCAATTACAATAAGAACAGGCTCTCAGTGGATTAGTTTAGTAAACAGCACCAATTACAATAAGAACAGGCTCTCAGTGGATTAGTTTAGTAAACAGCACCAATTACAATAAGAACAGGCTCTTCCCCATCCCTCTTCGCATCCCCATCGCTCCAAACATGCTCCCCCCTCTCAGTCGTGGGGGCGTTATAATGTCACGGTCAATCCCACTATTCGTTGGTAAAAGAGTAGCCCAAGAGTTGACGGTGGGTGGTGATGACTAGCTGCCTTCACTCTAGTCTTACACTGCTAAATTAGGGACGGCGAGCACAGATAGCCCTCGAGTAGCTTTGTGCGAAATTCCAAAAACAAAAACAAAACAACAACTTGGGAGGAGAGGGACCACGAATTTCTAAAAATGTACAAATTTAAAAAACTGTGCAATACGATTACGTAGTTTAATTTTAACAGGCTTTTCGTATATGCGTGCCCCTCAGTGGCTCAGCGGTATGTCTGCGAACTTACAACGCTAAAACAGGGTTTCGATACCCGTTGTGGACAGAGCACAGATAGCCCATTGCGTAGCTTTGTGCTTAATTCAAAACATCAAAAAACAACAATCGTAGATGTGGTCGATTGTTCAAAGTAATAACTTACAATTACAATATATACGTGTTAATATTTAGACACACACACACACACACACACATATATAATTATTTCAGGATGCACTGTAGAAGAATTCAGGACAGAAGACGAAACGTTGTCTCTTTGTCGTTCAATAAAGTCCTTAAACTTAATATAATTATTAAAAGCATGTAACAAAACTACCACAAGGAAACAAACAGGTTACAATATAACAATATGACACGTTCACAACGAATCACATTTTAATATGTAGTGCGTAAAAGCGAGACAAGGAAAACTGCCCCTCGAAATCGTTAGAAATTTTGAAAGAACGTTTTTTCTTATTTCAGCAAATTATACTTCGTGACTTCAGTCCATGGAATTGTTAGTAACAGAACAAAGTAACTTTAGGCCACAAGACGAATCTGAGTAAACATCACGTTAATTGCACGCGGAAGTGTTGCATACAGGGCTTCAGTTTTAATATTTTGACCCACGTTTCTTAATATAAACTCCATTTAATGTTAGCTTGTCTGAAGGAGGTTAGTAGGGCGTGGATGGATGTCGTAGCCGAAATGAGTGATAAAAATAAGAAATGGTTAATTTTGTATTTAACTTCACGGTTACTATAAATCGAAGTACTTTCGGTTTTCATTACTTCAAAATATTTGTAATTCCAAATATACACACATTTTTTTATTAGCTTCCAGTGATGAAGTAGTACTCTTTGTGAAATGCTCTTCACGTTTCTTCTTCAAAGACAATTCACGTGTTTAAAAAGACCGGCATGGCCACGTGGTTAAAGCTATCGACTCCTAATTTTAAAGTCGTGGGTTCGAATCCCCGTCACACCAAACCTACTCGCCCTTTCAGCCGTTATAATGTTACGGTCAATGCCACTACTCGTTGGTAGAGTTGGCGGTGGGTGGTGATGACTAAATGCCTTCCCTCTAGCTTTACACTTCAAAATTAGGAACGGCTAGCGCAGATAGCTCTCGAGTGGTTTTGCGCGAAATTCAAAACAAACAAACACACATTACAGTGTAGCATTTGATTTTTTTTCTGTTCATATTTTCTAAAATGCATCTGTTCAACACTAAAAATGGTATGTGACGTTAGTGTTTGAGGATGCAGTACTGGTGGTTTATATGATCACAAGCTATGTGTTGGAAGTTAAACACTTGTTAGTAATAAAGTAATAGTGTGTAAAGATATCTTGTACAAATCTTAATCTATAACAGCTTTAACACTCGTTCCAAATAACACTACAAAGACAAATTGGGGTAGTTTTGTTTTTTGAATTTTGCTCAAAGCTACTATAGGGCTATCTGCGATATCTGTCCCTAATTTAGCAGTTTAAGACTAGAGGTAAGGCAGCTAGTCGTCACCACCCATCGTCGACTCATGGGCTACTCTTTTACCAACGAGTAGTGGGATTGACCGTAACATTATAACGCCCCCAAGGCTGAAATGGCAAGCATGTTTGATGCTACCGGGATTCGAATCCGCGACCCTCGAATTACGCGTCGAACGCCTTAACACACTAGGCCGTGCCGGGCCAATTGGAAAAGTATTAAAGCCTTTATTGACCGTAAGGTTTCTCTGTAAACCATTTGATCTGAAACCGGCAGATATATGAGTGTTGGAACTTTTAATTTTAATAAATATTGGAGATATACTTTATTTGGAATTTGTTGTATTAGGTCTCCAAGAGGTTTCGTGTTTGAGGTGACGATAATTACGTGAACACGTGGTCTTGTTTGTCATACTAATATTTGAAATATACTGTTCAATACTTGCTCTATTGCTCTGATTCAATGTTCACCTTACATTAGACTACATTTTCCATCTAATTAGGTTTAAGTAAAATACATTATAGATGCCCTTGCTCGTCGTAAGGCTGGGTTTGTTTTTGAATTTTGCTCAAAGATACACGAGGCTGTTTGCACTAGCCATTTCTAATTTAGCAGTGTAAGACTAGAGAGAAGGCAGGTAATTATCACTACCCACCGTCACCTCTTGGAACTATACTTTTACCAACAAACAGTGAGATTGATCGTTGCGTTACAATGCCCTCAAGGTTTAAAGGAGAACATAATGGGTGACACGGATTCGAATCCATGCCCATCATATTTGAGGAAAGATGGATTTGTTTTTATTATTTTGCTCAATTTGGATAGCTTATTTTTATATGATAGTAATTCACGAAAAGCATCATAAACCTCTGTGGGTTAGGTATGAAACTGGGTTAAATAATCAGTTTTAATTTACCCCAATCGAGATATGTAACAGATATCCACTGTTCGTAATTTCTAACAACACACGCCATTGAAATCGGAAACTCTGCTTTTATGTACGTTTGTTTTGTTCTTATAGCAAAGCCACGTTGAGCTATCATCTGAGCCCACCGAGGAGAATCGAACCCCTGATTTTAGCGTTGTAAATCTATAGACTTACCTCTCTACTAGCGGGGGACTGGTTTATATGATCTCATATATTTTATTATTTAGCTTGTTTATTTTGTGGTCAAAACACAAAGAAACATAACAGGCAATCTGTACTTTGTCCATGACGGGAATCCAAACCCAATTTTTAACATTATAAACATTTAGACTCACCGCGAAGCTTCTTTTTTTTTAACAAAGTGATTTAAACTCTAAGCATGTAAATCGCTATCTTTTGCTTGATTTTCAAGCAAACTAAAATATTTATAAACGAGTTTTCATGCAGTAGTTTTTAAAGTGAAAGCTCGATGAATCATAAACAAGTTTTATCCAATATTGATTGATTTATTGATTTATTTTTAACGTAGGAATGAATTCATAACTTAATTATCTTGAAGAGATATTTATTTTTATTTTTTACCCAGCTTGTTTAATACGAAGGATTACGCGGTCCAACAAAGGTTCTCCAGACACCTAGAATCTTTCGGCTGACGACCCAAACATCGAAGCTGATGGACGACGCCAAATCTTTCACTGAATGTTGAAACTTCTATTTACACGTCTTATTTACACGTTTTTCTTGTTGAGTAGTCACTGGAAGTTTTATTTTGCACTATAAATGTGCTTGTACTCAATGCTCTTGGTGCTAATCAAACTTGAAGCACTAGATAAGTGAGTGAATTCAATCACTTGTTCGATTTTTTTTAATTTGATGTTATTTTCAAAACAATAATATACCTTTTCTCTACGACCACTGACATTAAATATTTTGCTGTAGAAGGAAACATATCCTCGGTGGGAAAACGGTAAGCATGTTGACTTGCAACACCAAAATCCGGAATTCGATTCTCATTGGTGGACACAGAAAACAGCTCAATGTGGCTTTGCTATGAAACAAACATCTTCCCTTATTAAGGCTTGGACTTTGTCTACCAGTTGGTGCAATCGGACTGTAAATTGGTGTACAATTCTCATTGCAGAGTTACATTGGACTTTCCGCTGAGTACACAGAGGGGGAATCGACCCCCATGATTTTAACGTCGTGAACCAGAGGAATTTTTATTGTCCTACGGGGGAGTCAGTGTGAATTGAATGATGAGCAAATTATACTATTTAGTTGGACTAGGGTAACTTAAGACTTGGTGGTGGATGTTGTTCACCAGCTGACTTTCTTAAATATGAAATTATTTTTATAAACTTATGGTAAACACTGCCTGCTGTTTGTTGGCAGAATAAACTTCCAGTAAACACTGCCTGCTGTTTGTTGGCAGGATAAACTTCCAGTAAACACTGCCTGCCGTCCGTTGGAAGAATAAACTTCCAGTAAACACTGCCTGCCGTCCGTTGGAAGAATAAATTTCCAGTAAACACTGCCTGCCGTCCGTTGGAAGGATAAACTTCTAGTAAACACTGTCTGCTGTCTGTTAGAAGGATAAACTTCAAGTAAACGCACTGCCTGCCATCTGTTGGAAGGAATCTGAAGATTCTTACAAAGTTCCTGCCGATGTTTGTTTAGAAAAAAGAACTTTCTTCACCTGCAGAATACTTTGAAATAAATATACTTGAACTTTGTTACGTGACCGTACGATTAGGATATTTTTAACTGTAAACTGAACGTTCTGGAGATGTTCGAACACGCCAGACGTTCGTGAGTCACTCTAAGTCTCTTGCTCAAACATTTCTTCCAACAATAGGGGTTCGGTTTCTTTGAATTTCACGCAATGCTACTCGACGGTTGTCTGCGGTAGCCGTTCTTAATTTAGCAGTGTAAGACTAGAGGGAAAACAGGTCACCAAAACCCAACTGCCAACTCTTGGGCTACTCTTTTACAAACGAACAGTGAAATTGGCTGAACTTTATAACTCCCCTGCGGCTGAAAGGGCGAACATGCGACCCTCGGATTACGGGCCGAGTGCCTTAACCACCTGGCCATTCCGAGGTCAACAATAGGGGTGTTTAATACTAAGTGATTTTATCTTTTTTAGACAAGTTTCAACTTTTTTCTCACGATATCACAAGTGTAGTAACACAGGTAAAAACATGTGACAACAACAGAACACTTTCTATCAGAGTTATAGAAATAGTTGTTCTTTAAAATTCTAAGCGAGGAATTAACACTGAAAATTTGAATCTTCATTATTCGATCTCAACATAACAGACGAGATCACATGTAATGTAACACAATATATGTCAACTCATGTTTTTCTTATTTTTAAAGTTGTTTGTTATTTGCTTCAGATATTCACGCACAGCTATAGGAGGAATAAATCAAACGAAATAACTAGAGATCTACCCTAGACAGATTATTTTCCTTTTGACTCTGTTGTGTGAACTAACTTTATGGATCTGTTTGTAACTTTGTATTTGTATTCTTGCTATGTGTGTACTAAGCGTCGTTTTGTAACTTGGTATTTGTACTCTTGCTATGTGTGTACTAAGCGTCGTTTTGTAACTTGGTATTTGTACTCTTGCCATGTGTGTACTAAGTGTCGTTCAGCATTACAATGTGTCTGCTTGTAGGACTCTATGGTGGTTGGAATCAGTGGTCACTTAATCTGTCTTCTTCCACTATGGATTACCCCAAACCAAATAAACATAAATTAATAAAAGATCACCAATAAACGGCCACGTCTTAAATACTTTGAGCATCAGGTTTCACCTTCTTCTACACCTGTACCTCATTTTATCTCCTTACATTCTTTTTTATACAACCCTTCAGGGTAAATGTTTCCCATTTTTATTCAGTAGGAATTGAAGGGGCTTACTAGCTTTCCTAAGTCAGTCAAGAAGCTACATGGGCGATTCGAAGTCTGTGTGGGTTGGAAACTTTCCCACAAGAACTTGAAGTCTCTCAGAACTTTGTCTTGAATATTACAGTTTTCAGTATCAAAACTAATGCTATCACTACACGACTTACTCCTACTTACAAAAGGGCTCTATGTGAGCAACTTCCACATCTCGTGTCGGTAGTCGAACATGAGAGTAATTGAGTAGCAGTTTAAACTGTCTTTAATTATTTGTTGAAGTGGACCGCAGCGAAAGGCTTTACCTGTTCTTTCTTCAAAGATGTTTGCATGCACTTTCACTTCCAACAAGACATGCACACTAATCCTGCCCTCCCTCCCGGTGATGGTCTCCTTCTCCTTGTCCTTGAGACAAAGTTCTTCAGGCTTTGTTCAATAGCTGACTCTTATTCCTCACATCAAGGAACTAAGTGCCAAGTGTACGAGGGTACTGAACATCCTCTGTGTCCAGGATCTATCGTTTCCTCACTTATTTCAAACTGGACTTTATGTCTCTGGTCTCCGGTTCTGCCAGGACCTCGGCCTTGAGGATGCTGGACCCATTTTACCATCTGGGCTCTCTGCTCTTCACAGGAGCTTTCCACACTTAACTATTCAAGAGTTTGTTTACTGAGTCCCACAAACCTCCTCTTCACCTCCACCATTTGCAACGCTCTTTGCAGTCTTCCATTAAGCTTCGATTCTTACTACTGCGTCACATCTGAGGTTGTGTCTTCTTTTCTCAGTGGGTTATGTTCTTTTGGAATAAATGATCTGCCATTCTTCCATTTGACTTTTGAATCAAAGTCCAGATGGCTGAGTTTGATGTGTCATTGGATGACATTGCTATCTCCACTGGTCCGTTCATCCCGTCATGGCTTATTATCATCCTCATTTGTGAATTTTCTTTGAGTTATGTGTGGAAGGCGGATACTCTCGAGTGGAAGAATTGTCTTCTTTTTTGCTGAATATCTTATGAACCACTCTTCCATCCCATTTATACAGATGGTTCAACATCAGGTAACTCTGTGGGATCTGTTAATGGTTTGTTGTGACTCGGTGATCGCTCACAAGATCGTCTCTACAGTTTTTCTGTTCACTGCCAAGTTCTATGCCATTTATCTTGCTTTGGATCATGAAGAGAAGCTATGCAGTACAATTGTATAATTTACACTGACTCTCTTAGTTCTCTGCTGTTTCTGGAATCGCTTGTTGTTATTTCTCACTCCGTTCTCGTCGATAAGCTAAAACAACTAGCCCATTTTTCTTTATTTTCTGTTTCTATTTGTTGTTGTTTTTGATACGTGACCACATCGGTTTCTACGGGAACGAGCTTGCTGTCATTGTGGCTAAGTATGTTTCCTCTGGTGCCAATTTCGTATGTGGACTACGATCTTTTATTGGAAGCTCAGCTTCTCGCCAGTCAGCAATTGACTTGGGGTGAGTAACATCGTTACAAGCTTTTCCAAATCAAACCTTCTGATCTTCTTTGGCCGTCTTGATCCCATAAGGATCAGAAGGAGGAAGTTGTCCTTATTAGGCTACACATTGATTACAGTTTTTAACTCATCGTTTTCTTTCATCTGAGACTGATGCATCAATATGTGTCCTGTGTGATAGTCAAGTCAAACAGCCCACCTTTAACTGTTGTAATGCCATTACGACACCATTTTAGACATGTTTTTCTATGGGTTTACCCCGGAGGTTGGACAGAGTATCATTGGCAACGGTGGCACTGTCCAATTTCCTTTTTTTAACTTTTTATGGCCATTGATCTTTTAAATTATATTTAGATCTTTTATCCGAATTTTCAACGTTGTTTTGTTTTATCTTTATTTATTTATTTTTTACCTTTTTAACAGCTTTACTTTAACATTTTTTATCGATTGTTTGACGCAAATAGCCAAGTTGCTCTGTGCCAATAAACGTCAAGCAATCAAACAACCAAACACAACGAGTTGGCAATTTGAAGGAAAATGTGAAACCTTCTAAAGATGTGGTTGATAACAGAAAAAAAACAAAAACTAATAACCAGGATTAAATCGTTTGTTGTTTTAAAAGTCAAAAACTGGTGAAGCATCAAAAACCATAACGCGTAACGTTTGAGATATAAATAATATAACCGCAAATGTTCTTTTTTTTAAATTATCTCCAATTTCTGTTAATTTCGAAAACAGTTATTATCATTATATAACAATTAATGTTTGCTGACTGCAGTATTAATTATACAAAGAATAATACGCATTTCAATTTTAAATTTGATTTAGATATGGAACTTTAAAACAGGAAAGTCCTTTCCCAAAAACTTTGGGGTAGAGAACAAGGGGATCGAAGAAGAATACCCTAGCATGGATCCCCCTTATCAACGGAAGATTTTGAACTACGGTGTAATTTGCGTATGAATGTCAATCCTGCTTGACGAGAAATGTTTTAGAAAAATTGACATTTGGGACTCCCTTCCGAGCTTGAGAAGGTAGCTGCCCCACTCATCTTGACCCCCGAAAAAATTTGTACTTTTAAAAAAGACCATCTCTATAGAATATGAGTAATTTTACTTATACTTTCTTTGAACTAATGAAATGTTTGAAACAGTGAAGGATATATTTACATCTTCTAAAAACAAATAGGCCCGGCATAGCCAGGTGGTTAAGGCACTCGACTCGTAATCCGAGGGTCGCAGGTTCTGATCCCTCATCACACCAAACATGCTCGCCCTCCCAGCCGTGGGGGCGTTATAATGTTATGGTTAATCCCACTATTCGTTGGTAAAAGAGTAGTCCAAGAGTTGGCGATGGGTAGTGATGACTAGCTGTCTTTCCTCTAGTCTTACACTGCTAAATTAGGAACGGCTAGCGCAGATAGCCTTTAAACCAAAAACGAATGTGTGACGTATTTGTCAATATCTTTAACGTCATAAAGTACATTTTTCGGAAGTACTCAATCCTGATATCGGAACTACGAATATGTTTCTTAATTTTTCCTTACAAAGACTCATAAATGTTTGTTTTCGTTTTTTAATTATGTACACATTGCTTGAGTTTAAACGTCTTTCAATAGGTCGTCTCAAAGTTCGGAGAGGCACAGGCCACACATGATACATGAAAACAAAATAAAACAATCTGTGGACCCCAGAAATGTGAAAGAAAATATGAATATATTTCATTTAATATATGTGTTTATTATTATTGTTTAACATTTAATAAATTGTTTCCTAGCCTCTTTCTATGCGTAAAAACAAATCACGAAACTTAATAAATGCGCAATAAATATTTGAGTGTTTTTGAAGCCTTCTTTGAGCTTTGGATCTGGGAAAAATGGCTCTCCTGGCCTTCTCTCTCAGTTTTTCATGAATACTCGTATACGTCCTACTTCACCTCGGGTTAAAACAAGAGAATTGTAATAATTTAAAATAAATAGTTTTTGACCAATATACAGACTTGGTTGGCTGTAAATATGTAAAGAAAACGTACATAACTTGAGGTAAATATAATGCAAAGAAAAACTTTTCTTTCCAAGTGATTGAACACGAGAAATATGTTACACCCGATATGCCGGAAAATTAGATTTATTAGTTTATTAAACTGCGCACACAGCGCCACCTTTACATGAGTGGAAGGTTTTCGTGACTTCATAACAGATACGAAAACGTTGACCTCTTTATTGATCCTTGGTTCTTGAAACATTTTACGGGTAGAATAGGAGACATGCTAACAATGTTTCCAATGTGTTTAAATGAAAGAACACAGAGCAAGCGAACAATTTGTAATTATTTTCATATACAGAAAAGTCGGTTGTCCAGGAAGGTCACTACTTGCTTAATTTATTTTCATACACGTATTATTGTGTTTAACTTTCTAAACAACAGTAAAATTACTAAAAAAATAAGGCGTTTGGAGTTTTCTAAGATATTTGTTTAATCAAAGCGACATTTAGCTATCTGCTGTGCTTATTCCGGGGAATAGGTTGTTGTTTTGAATTAAGCACAAAGCTGCACAATGGGCTATCTGTGCTCTGCCCACCACGGGTATCGAAACCCGGATTTTAGCGTGTAAGTCCGCAGACATACCACTGAGCCACTGGGGGGCCCGGGGAATAGGATACCTAGTTTTGGTGTTATAATCTGGTGACGAGGAACTCACTTTTAAGAAATATGGCCCGGCACGGCCAGGTTGGTTAAGGCGTTCGACTCGAAATTTGAGGGTCGCGGGTTTGAATCCTCTTCGTACCAAACATACTCGTCTTTTCAGCCGTGGGGGCGTTATAAGGTGACGGTTGATCACACTATTCGTTGGTAAAAGAGTAGCTCAATAGTTGACGGTGGATGGTGATAACTAGCTGCCTTCTCTCTAGTCTTAACGCTACTAAATTAGGGACGGCTAGTGCAGACAGCCCTCGTGTAGCTTTGCGCGAAATTCAAAATAAAATACAAAACAAATTTAGAAATATAGCTTGGACAGGCTTGCCTTGACTATTTATAAAAAAAAACTTTATCGTAAATGTAGAACGTTTCCATAACATTATCTGAACCCTAGTCACACACTGTTTACAAACTTTCACTCCATAAACTTACAACATTAACTAAACCCTAGTCACACACTATTTTCAAACTTTCAGTCCATAAACTTACAATATTAAGTAAACCCTAGTCGCACACTGTTTACAAACTTTCAGTCCATAAACTTACAACATTAAGTAAATCCTAGTCACACACTGTTTACAAACTTTCTACTTACTCTCTCACGAGCGGATTTTTTCGATGAATGATATTATAGATTAAATATTCTTTATTTGGCATTCAATAACAAGAATATCCTTTATTTCATTTAATGCTGGGTCTATTTATCAATCCAGCTTTCAATTAGATATACGAGATATGTTCAAAAAATGCGCGGACTGTTTGAATTGCGCGGCTCCAGATGGTTCCAGGGAAGTCCGCTTCGTGTCGCTAGGTTCTTACAGATCAGCTAATTGCGACGCCATTTCCCGATTGCAGATATCTTCATTTGTGTATTAGCTACGCGGTTTTAAGTGAAGTGCGGATTTCAGAATGAATGACCTGAAGGAGCAACGACTTGCTGTGAAATTTTGTGTTAAACTTGAAAAATCTGCGACTGAAACTTTTGCTATGCTTAACACAGCTTACGGTGATGTTGCTATGAAGCGTACGGCATGTTTCAAGTGGCATGAACGTTTTAAGGATAGTCGACAGTCCATTGAAGATAATGAGCGTCCTGGATGTCCTTCCACGTCAACTGACGACCCACACGTCGACAAAATCAACACCCTGGTACAGGCAAATCGACGTCTGACTGTCAGGGAGCTTGCTAAAGAGTGTGGGATATCAGTTGGATCTTGTTACGAGATTTTGACCGAAAAATTGAAGATGAACAGCGTTTCTGGGAAATGTGTGCCTCAGAACTCGTGAGTTTTTGGCCAAACACTCGATCACTGTTCTTCCCCATCCCCCTACTCACCTGACCTTGCTTCTTACGATTTTTTCTTGTTCCCCAAACTCAAAATACCCTTGAAAGGAAGAAGATTTGATACGATTTCCGAGATTAAGGCAAATGCGACGAAGGAGCTGGAAGACATTACAAAAGAAGCGTACCAGGACTGTTTCAACAAGTGGAAACACCGTTGGAATAAGTGTGTGCGTTGGGGAGGAGAGTACTTTGAAGGGGTCCCAGACCTGTAAATTCTAAATAAAGTACCTTTTCTTTTATGACGTCAGTCCGTGTATTTTTTGAACAGCCCTCGTAAGTTCAAAGAAAAATAGCTTGATTCTACTATTTTATTTCGCTAGAAGTGACGTACGAAGGCTTAAAGAGATCAGAAATCCGAGAGTGTTGTTCTGTTATTATTTGGCATGGCCTAGCGAGTTCGCGCCAAACATGTTTGCCCTCCCAGCCGTGGGGGCGTTATAATGTGACGGTCAATTCCACTTTTCGTTGGTAAAAGAGTAGCCCAAGAGTTGGCGGTGGGTGGTGATGACTAGCTGCCTTCCCTCTAGTCTTACACTGCTAAATTAGGGACGGTTAGCACAGATAGCCCTCGAGTAGCTTTGTGCGAAATTCCAAAACAAAACAAATCTGTTATTATTGAACGTTTGTTTGCTTTTGAATTTCGAGCAAAGCTACTTGAGGACTATCTGTCATAAACGCAAAATTAAAGAGATTATACAACAAGTCAAGCCCAAAATAAACCAATACAAAGGAGCACCTTTATACCTATATTAATAAATATAATCAAACATCTAAGCACGCCCTCTACATTCCTATACTCAGTTACACAACCCCCTTCAAGCATGTGGTCAGTAACCTTTTCTTTCTTTGTGAACCTGACGATGACCGAAGAAAATCGAAACGTTGTTCGCTCCTCTACATAAAAATTTTCTCAACCCAAACGAGCCGTTTTTGCATATATAATAGTCTTCATCCTAGCGATGGGCATAAGGCAGGTATTCCGTTGCGCAACTTTGCGCATAACAGTAAACTTATATCCGTAAACTATCTAGTTTAATAAGCGCACAAGTAATTCGACAAAATGAAACATGCTATTCGCGTGCCAGAGAAGGGTGGGGTGAGCCATCAAGAATACCAGCATTAGCAGAATAGAGCAGAAAGAGACTTCGATCACTTAAACACGTTTTGAAAATATTATTTTTAAACTTATGATTTCGTAAGTCACCCACAACTACTATTTATAACTTACCATCCCGTAACTCACAAACAGTTAAATTGTTTATTGTGGCAATAAACAAAGTTACTGCTCTGTAGATATACGTTACAGTTTGAACATCAGCGACTTTTTATTTTCAATGCATCAACTGTAGTTGATACGGAAGTTAACATGCTGTTCGTATAATCTGTGAATCTCTATCATTCACATTTGCTGCCCGTTAGGTTAATGCATATAATTCATAAATTGAAAGATCACCTAAGTATTCACTTTCTTCTCTTGTTTCATGTAAACCATGAACAATATCTTTCTTCTGATGTTTGAGTTGTGATCTGAGTATTAAAAGACACATGGTATTGATATTTTCTTTGTATTTGCCTTTTATATTATTAATCAGATTGTAAGTTAAGCTGCCTGCTATGCAGTCTGTGTTATGTTAAACACTGGCGTAACACGCCGTGTTAACTAAGAGAAATAAAACAACAAGTTAGCATGTCAACAGAACGCACGCACACACGATCAATGAACTCTGCAGTTAAAACAAGATTAATTAGTAATTTATTCACTGATTTTCTGTCATAAAAATAACCCCAAGTAAGATTTTTATTTTATTTAGTAAAATAAAAGAAACAATCCACTTAAAAACACCGAGTTTCCAACATCAGCACTTGAGAAGAATAAGCAAATGTTTAACAAACGTCATCGTCTTCTCCAACAGATATTTTCATTACGTATTTTATGACTCATTTTTTTCCAAAATTTTATTTAATTGGCACAAGCAGAGTAAGTTTACGTTAGATGTTCCAAACCTATGGTCGTGGGTTCGAATCCCAGTCGCACCAAACATGTTCGCCCTTTCAGCCGTGGGGGCGTTATAATGTGTCGGACAATCCCACTTTTCGTTGGTAAAAGAGTAGCCCAAGAGTTGACGGTGGGTGGTGATGACTACCTCCCTTGTCTCTAGTCTTACACTGCTAAATTAGGGACGGCTAGCACAGATAGCCCTCGAGTAGCTTTGTGCGAAATTTCACAAAACAAGCAAGTTTATTTTATACAAGCCTTATCTTAAAGTTTTTTATTACGTATGGAACTTCATATTAAATTTGAATAATACAATAGAATGACATTATTTGTTGTATGGTAAAGAACATAAGGATACAGGAATTTTAGTATACCCTCTTAATGAGAATTGTATGTCGGTCAATAACATGATAACAAGTTTGTTGAACTTGTCCATTTTCTGCATGTCCAGATGTCCTATTGACGGCCGCTTGTAAAACAAGTATTTGAACTGTTTTATTCACGATGGTAACACATTGATAAAAGTTGCACGACTCAAACATCAAGAGATTGGATTTTTCTAGTAAACATACTTAACAAACAAAACCGAACCAAGTCAGCTGAATCATCACAGATAAAATACAGAGGATAATATATGAGGAACAGCAAAAGCAATGACTTTATTCTAAGATCTGTCCGCCTGGAACGAATATGAAAAACAAACAAGTCTGTCGTCGGTACAGGCACGTGAAGACATAGACTGTAACACACGATATGTTTCAAGATAACATCTCGAACAACGCCGACATATAAGGAAATAAAAGGAAGTTTAACCATGAGGTCCACGGATAATAAAGAAGTTAAATAGAATGTGGACTCTTGACTCTGATCATAACAATATTGTACAGATAAACACTTAGAACATGATGTGTTTTTGTAGAATCAGATTAGAGACCTTATAATTGGGATTTCTTTTCTTTCTTTTTTCTTGTCACGAAAGTTAATCTGAAGGCTTTTAATACCACGTCACGACAATGCCGACCCAGGCTTAACCTGATTCAAAGGGTAAATAACCAGAGGACCAACAGTTGGAAAATAATGTTAGTGATAATTATGATATAGAGGTAGACGAGAAACTTCGACACCAATCTTTAGCGTGTCATACTTACGAAATACAATGTACTTTTAATACTGACCTTATTTCGTATAAACTGTATTTATGAGAAATCAAATATATAGATTAACTTTTTTCAGTATAAAAATTCGTTATTTTCACCATATTAAGAGACAAATTTACGTGTTATAAATAATAGTTTTCTGTAGTTGGTAGCATCCACAAGTTTTATTATAGAGACAAACAAATAAATCGCTTTGTATTAACACCAACAAGACGAACTATTACAGGGACTCAACAGATGAGCCACTCTCTGAGGGTATTAACATCTACAAGAAAATTTATTACAGGGACTCAACAGATGAGCCACAATCTGAGGGTATTAACATCTACAAGAAATTTTTTTACAGGGACACAACAGATGAGCCACTCTCTGAGGGTATTAACATTTACAAGAAGATTTTTTACAGGGATACAACAGATGAGCCACAATCTGAGGGTATTAACATCTACAAGAAGATTTACTGCATGGACTTAACAGATGAGCCACAATCTGAGGGTATTAACATATACAAGAAGATTTATTACAGGGACTCAACAGATGAGCCACAATCTGAGGGTATTAACATCTACAAGAAGATTTATTACAGGACCTCAACAAATGAGCCACAATCTGAGGGTATTAACATCTACAAGAAGATTTATTACAGGGACTCAACAGATGAGCCACAATCTGAGGGTATTAACATCTACAAGAAGATTTATTACAGGGACTCAACAGATGAGCCACTCTCTAAGGGTATTAACATATACAAGAAGATTTATTACAGGGACTCAACAGATGAGCCACAATCTGAGGGTATTAACATCTCCAAAAAGATCTTTTACAGGGACAAACAAATAAGCTGCTTTCTGAGGATACTAATATCCTCAAGAAGATTTATTATTTGGACAAGCAAATGAGCTACTCTATGAGGATATTAACATCCACAAGAAGGTTTATTACAGGGACTCAACAGATGAGCCACAATCTGAGGATATTAACATCCACAAGAAGGTATGTTACAGAAGTAACATTTGACTTACTCTCTCAGGATATTACTATTCAGAAAAACAACGACTACATGAACAAACATTCGGACTTTTCTCTGGGGATAAAAACTTGGCCTGCTCTCTAAAGACGCCGAATTTTACAATGAGAATTATTTTTAGAACCAACATTTTTAGTGTTCTGTCAACGTAGGATTCTATTGTTTGAAACAAGTTATCTCAATACAGGCACATTCTGGTATTTAGGACAGTTTTGCACGTTTGTTGAACTGGGCTGCTATTTACTAATTAAAAGTGGGATTGAATGTCACATTATAACACCTCTAGGGCTAAAAGAATAAGCATGTTCGATGATAGGAAGTTGTTAGAGTTATTATCGTTGTAGCATTATTATACTCAAGCATAAGGCAGGTTTTTTTTCGTCAACCCACCAATAATAGTCTTTTAATTTTAAAGACATGTTTTCTCATCAACCATACACAGTGTTATGATGCTTAAGCCACGTTGTCTTATCAATCCAACACAGTGTTCTGATGCTCAGGTCAGGTTGTCTCACCAACCAAACACTGTGTCCTGATGCTTAGCACAGGTTTTTTCATCAACCCAACACAGTGTTCTGATGCTTGAGACAGGTTTTCTCATCAACCCAACACAGTGTTCTGATGCTTGAGACAGGTTTTCTCATCAACCCAACACAGTGTTCTGATGCTTGAGACAGGTTTTCTCATCAACCCAACACAGTGTTCTGATGCTTGAGACAGGTTTTCTCATCAACCTAACACAGTGTTCTGATACTTGAGACAGGTTTTCTCATCAACCCAACACAATGTTCTGATGCTTGAAACAGGTTTTCTCAAAACCCAACACAGTGTTGTGATCCTTAAGACAGGTTTTCTCATTAACCGAACACAGTGCTCTGTTGTTTAAGACAGGTTTTCTCATCAACTCAACACAGTGTTCTAATGCTTAGCTCAGATTTTCTCATCAACTCAACACAGTGTTCTGATGCAAGAGACAGTTTTTTTTCATAAAAATGAATTTTAGATACTTAAATAAATGAAAATATATCAATATTTTAAATTACACCATGTAACAAGATTTTTATTTTTCCTTGTTCCTGGGCAGAAAGTGTTATTTCCTAATAGCTTATGCCTAAAGTAATGGAAAAAACTTATTTTTCTCTTCAAACTTTGCTTTTGTGACCTTGGAAATAAAATTTTCAAACTTACCCATTTTCCAGATCATTCCAGGTTGATTCAGTGCTGAGTAACTAATAGAGAATTTTCTCGAACTTAAAAACATTTTCAAGAACATTCTAGAATGTTGTAGAAGCCTTAAGGCTGTTCTGCTCCATAACGGAAATAAGTATCCGTCTCTTCCTCTGGCTCATTCAGTGCACCTCGAAGAGAAATACAACAGTGTCAAAACCTTGCTAGAAGCCTTGAAGTATGATGAGTATGACTGGGAGGTTATCAAGACTTCAAAATGGTGACATTCCTGATGAGTCTCTAGGGAGGCTTTACTAAGTTTCCTCGTTATTTTTGCCTTTGGGACAGCAGGAAAACCTTAGTGCACTACAACAGGAAGCACTGGCCACAACGGACCGAGTTTTCTGTGGGGAGGCACAATGTCAAGTGTGAGCCACTAGTGGACCTCCAGAAGGTGTTGTTCCCACCATTGCACATAAAATTGGGTCTTATGAAACAATTTGTCACAGCTCTTGATAAGGAGTCTGCAGCCTTCAAGTACCTTCGAGACTTCTTCCCTAAGTTGTCTGGGGCAAAGGTCAAAGCTGGAGTCCTCGTTGGACCACGAATAAAGAAGATCCTGAGTGCACAGAATTCCCTAAGAAGCTCAGTAGGGAGGGAAAAAAGCTTGGGGCAGCTTCGTCACAGTAGTTTGGGGCTTTTGGGGCAATCACAAGGCCGAATATTATGTGAAACTGGCTGAGGCTCTGGTGAAGAACTACGGTAAAATGGGCTGCAGGATGTCCCTGAAAGTCCATATACTTGACGCTCATCTTAATAAATTCAAGGGGAACGTGGGAACATACTCAGAGGAGCAAGGTGAGTGCTTTCACCAAGATATAGTGGACTTTGAACGTCGCTACTAAGGAGTGTATAACGAAAACATGATGGGAGACTATATTTGGGGGCTGATACGTTAAAATGATTTATATTACAGTCGAAAACCTCGAAAAATTAATCACTTCTAAACATTTTTGTATAATTTTAGTAGAAATATATGTAAATCTTTGTGAACCTGACGATGACCGAAGAAGGTCGAAACGTTGTTCGCTCCTTTACGTAAAATATTTTCTCAACCCAAACGAGTCTTTTTTTGCATATATAATGTAAATTCTGTATCGAGACTCCCGAGTTCGTGTCGCTCATTGAATTATCATTGTGAATACAAACAGGATGGAAACTTGATAATGATTGACCAGTATCCCAGAGGCTTTCACTGATGCATGCTGGGAAGACAAAATGAAAAAGTATTTCGTTATTTGAAATAGCACTTCAAGAGTTAAGAGTTAAGTATACCCTGAGGCCCGGCATGGCTTATTTATTACATATGTTGTCAACTAGTTGCAACATGACCAAAGTTCCAGTAATCTGTGTCTTTAAATCATTTCAAGGATATGTTAAATAGTCCAGTGTAGTAATAAATTATAATCACTGATGCTAAAATTACAAAGATTTGTGGTTGTCACGAACCGCAATAGTGATTCATAATAAAGATAGGCCAGATTTGGACAAACATTTCTGAGAATGCGTAATCCACATTAGGGAAAAAAAATTCGCTTTCAAAAAAACATTCAAAATTCTCCTCTGTAATAGTAAAAGCTACATACATGTAAAATATTTAAAAAATAACCATTTTGATACTTAGAGAGAATCTAAATTATGCAAAAAAGTGCTCAAATGTTCAAATTATCACAAGATGAGTAAAAAATTTGGAATTTAAAAACTTCCAAATAAGGATTGAAAATAACACCAAGGAAGCATGGCTAGAGATATTAAATAAGTTATTTACCAGAACATATTTTAACTCCACAAAATATGATTCTAGGCAACAACATGGACACAATTTTTCTATTTATCTTGTTCTTTTAAGCTTAACTGTGGCCAAAGAAGTACTTGATACAATAGTTTACTTGACAATAAAAGTAGTTACAATAATAAGTTAATAAAAATAGTTAAGTTACAAAGTGTTATAATACTGTAACTTATAATAAAAACACTTATTAGTTATAACTTCTTCAAGTTAAAAATACAAATATATTGAGAATGTTTAAAATTTAAATGGTGTACAGTGAAAAACTTTTCAACTGTACTGTTTGTTTATTTTTGAATTTCGCACAAAGCTACTCAAAGGCTATCTGCGCTAGCCGTCCTTAATTTAGTAGTGTAAGACTGGAGGGAAGGGGCAGCTAGTCCATCACCACCCACCGCCAACTCTTGGGCTACTCTTTTACCAATGAATAGTGAAAATGACCGTCACATTATAACGCCCCCACAACTTAAAGGACGAGGATGTTTAGTGTGATGGGGATTCGAACCCCTGACCCTCGGATTACGAGTCGCACGCCTTAACGCGCTTGGCCATGCCGGGTCATAAATCAGCCCTTGTTATTCACGTACTTACCAAGAGTTTTTTTAAACTCAGTTAAATTTCCAGCCCCTATAAACTCCAAAGGCAAAGTATCCTGTTAGCAAAATGAAACTGTCTTAGCTGAAGATGACTCCTACCCTGCCAAATTGTGTCCCCTAGTTCTACTGTTCACACTGTTAAACATGAAAAAAGATGATGCATCACAACAATCGATTCCCTTTACAATCTTAAGAAGATGCATCACAACAATCGATTCCCTTTACAATCTTAAGATGATGCATCACAACAATCGATTCCCTTTAAAATCTTAAACACCTCAAATAGATCCCTTCTGACTTTTCTTTTTCTTGAGAAAACAACTCCAGAGATTTCATCCTCTCCTCGAATGACAACCAATCCATACCAGGCACCATTATAGTAATCCCTCTCTGAACTCTTTACAATCAGTTCAGTGTCTTTCCTAAGATAATGGTCCCAAGACTGGACACAACATTCCAAATTAATAACTAAAAACAAAGTATTAATTATGAATGATATGCAAACTACCACAAACTTCTATGACAACTCTGACCTAGACAATCAATCATCAGCCCTCGCTGTTAGCTCTTAAATCCAAGAAGATCTCATTAAGTTAAGCCTGCTCAGCACAATTACCAATGAACGAAGCAGAATTGCCACATATAACACGTCGTACTCAATGTCTATAATATTTGGAGAATGTTAAGTGGACATCCTTAGATCGAACAGTAGAAAAACAACTATAGCTCGTGAGCATTAGAAACATGCATAAACGCGTGCTTCGTTCACGTTGTTCTGCAATACAGAACGAATGTTTTCATTTAGAAACGTTTGTGTTTATCGGTATTTGGTTTAACTAATTGACAAATAAACATTAGTAAAAGCAAAACATAGAATGAAAATCTGTTGGGAGTCAAATGTTGGTAAACTTGATAACAAGGTTGTTTGTTTTGAACTGAACACAAAGCTACTCAATGGGCTATCTGTGCTGTGCCCACCACGGGTATCGAAACCCGGTTTTTAGTGTGTAAGTCCGCAGACTTACCAATGTGCCACTGGGGGCTTTGTTTTTTTTTGTTTTCTTTAAAATAAGCTCTATATCTTAAATTTATTATGAAGCTTTGAATATTTGGATAATATTTGTATGCGTAAATAATTACATT
The DNA here is from genome assembly GCA_011833715.1 of Carcinoscorpius rotundicauda. Classification (NCBI taxonomy): domain Eukaryota; kingdom Metazoa; phylum Arthropoda; class Merostomata; order Xiphosura; family Limulidae; genus Carcinoscorpius; species Carcinoscorpius rotundicauda. The sequence continues at coordinate 41,808,396 of CM022404.1, forward strand.
TGTGATTTATAATAATCTACGAAAAAGTATTTTTATGTGTCTCAGAAAAATAACACAATTACTGAAATGTGAATGAGCACAACTCTACTTTTATGCGTCTCAGAGAAGTAACATAATTACCGAAATGTGAATGAGCACAACTCTACTTTTATGCGTCTCAGAGAAGTAACATAATTACTGAAATGTGAATGAGCACAACTCTACTTTTATGCGTCTCAGAGAAGTAACATAATTACCGAAATGTGAATGAGCACAACTCTACTTTTATGCGTCTCAGAGAAGTAACATAATTACCGAAATGTGAATGAGCACAACTCTACTTTATGCGTCTCAGAGAAGTAACATAATTACTGAAATGTGAATGAGCACAACTCTACTTTTATGCGTCTCAGAGAAGTAACATAATTACCGAAATGTGAATGAGCACAACTCTACTTTTATGCGTCTCAGAGAAGTAACATAATTACTGAAATGTGAATGAGCACAACTCTACTTTTATGCGTCTCAGAGAAGTAACATAATTACCGAAATGTGAATGAGCACAACTCTACTTTTATGCGTCTCAGAGAAGTAACATAATTACCGAAATGTGAATGAGCACAACTCTACTTTTATGCGTCTCAGAGAAGTAACATAATTACTGAAATGTGAATGAGCACAACTCTACTTTTATGCGTCTCAGAGAAGTAACATAATTACCGAAATGTGAATGAGCACAACTCTACTTTTATGCGTCTCAGAGAAGTAACATAATTACTGAAATGTGAATGAGCACAACTCTACTTTTATGCGTCTCAGAGAAGTAACATAATTACCGAAATGTGAATGAGCACAACTCTACTTTTATGCGTCTCAGAGAAGTAACATAATTACCGAAATGTGAATGAGCACAACTCTACTTTTGAAACGGGAAAAGATTCTTTGATTAAAATTTATACACAAAAAATGTTTCAAAACATAGAAATGAAATCTACCCTATTTAGTACATACCTTGATTAGCTTTATGAAATTAATTACCACGTAAAATTATAGTAATCATTTTATTTCTTTCAAAATAATAAGAACTTTTAAATTTAAAAAAACACATTTTACAAAAGAATATAATATTTGTGAAAAGACAAATAAGTAAAGAATAAATAGGAACAATGCACCAAACCTACTATCTGCACTAGTCGTCCCTAATTTAGCAGTTTAAGACTAGAGGGAAGGCAGGTAATCATCAACACCCACCGCCAACTCTTGGGCTACTCTTTTACCAACGAATAGTGGAACTGACCGTCACATTATAACGCTCCCACAGCTTAAAGGACGAGCATGTTTGGTATGACGGAGATTCGAACCCGAGACCCTCACATTTTTAGTCTAACGCCTAAACCCATCTGGCCATGTCGGTCACTAATAATACATAAATATTATCCAAGTCACAATCAGTCCTGGTTTAACGTGTAGTCAGATTCCTATAATACATTTTAGCTTATTGGTGAAAATAATTACAAATCTGTTTCTAAATCTTAATCGAAGAAGATTTTGATAATTAATGAAGTTCACTACACTGAAAATTAAGAAAATACCAAAACTTTTCATTTCGTACGAAACGAAAAAGTAAGAAATAACGACTATTAAAGAAAACATTTTAAAACCAAATTAAATTATTTTTATTCCAGTGATTTTGTACCAAAACCTAATTTTTAACTAAATTAAATTATTTTTATTTCAGTGATTTTGTACCAAAACCTAATTTTTAACTAAATTAAATTATTTTTATTTCAGTGATTTTCTACCTAAACCTAATTTTTAACTAAATTAAATTATTTTTATTTCAGTGATTTTGTACCTAAACCTAATTTTTAAACTAAATTAAATTATTTTTTATTTCAGTGATTTTTGTACCTAAACCTAATTTTTAAACTAAATTTTAAACAACATAATATTTTTTTACCAATACATTCTCACATACGAGCGTATATGATAAAACTTTGCCATTTAAATTTTCTAAATAAAATGCTATAGGTGTATAATGCCGTTTTGATGCTGTAACCAGCACACCTTATTTCAACCTTTTTAAACTGGAACATTTAAATAGGTACAGATGATTTCACACATGAAAAACACGCCTTTTCTGTCGGATGACTGTAGTAAACAGTAGAATTAAACAGAAGGAGTAATATATAAACAGTACAACTTAAAAAGTTTTAAACTAATTTTAAACAAATTTGGTTCAGAGGTTAAGAGCCCCAAAAATCAGTTTGTCAATATTTGGTTAATGTAGCTCAAAGGTTATTTGTTATTTGCTATTTTGAGTTAAGCACAAAGCTACTCAATGGGCTATCTGTGCTCTGATCACCACGGGTATCGAAACCCGGATTTTAGCGTGTAAGTTCGCAGACATACCGCTGAGCCACTGGGGGGCGTAGCTCAAAGGTCAAGGTAACACTGAAAATTAACCACTTCCGTTATAAAGGTAGCAATTTCCGAAGAGGACTTGTATAGTGTATGTTTTCAATTGGTTAGAAGTGACATTTACCAAGTTCCCGTTTAGTTTCGGTTTTGTTTTGTTTTTACCGTAGTAACGCAAATTATTTTGCATTGTTTTCAAATAAACACCTTCTTAAAACTCTGTTACTTTTTAACATTGTCAGTTTGTAGTTTTCACTTAGTTTTTGTTTTTTTATAGATGAGGTTTATTGTTTTTATAGCTTCGAAGCATATGAACCCACAAGTAGTATCCGCTTATGAAAATGTACGACATCGTGGTCAACATTATAAACATAACTGATGTTTTAAATATTCAGACAAAAACTGAAAACAAAAAACATAAGATGCAGATCTTTCTTCCACTTGGAGTTTTAGAAGCAAAAGTTACGTGAAAGTGAACATTGCTCTGGCTTTCAGTCTACTTATCATCTTGTCAACCGTTTCTTTATTATTTTGGTTCAGGTGTCTTTTGTAATATAACAAATAGGGCATAAAAAGGTATTATATTACCAAACATCCAATACGGATGCGTCCATTGTTCATATCGGTACAAATTATGGGCCTATTGTAATATAACAAAGAGCAAACAAAAATATATTATGAACCATCCAATATATGTTCATTCAATTGTCATATTAGTACAGATCCAGGAATTTTCTGTTTGATTTGAATGTGTGTGTTTATTTCTTATAGCAAAGCTACATTGAGTTTTCTGCTGAGTCCACCGAAGGGTATTGAAACCCTGATTTTAACGTTGTAAATCCGTAGACTGACCGTTGTACCAGTAGGGCACTGATCTGTTGTTTGAATTGTTTTTTAATTTTGCGCAAAGCTACACGAGGACTATCTGCGCTATCCGTCCCTAATTTACCAGTGTAAGATTAGAGGGAAGGCAGCTAGTCATCACTACCCGCCGCCAACTATTGATCTGCTTTTACCAACGAATAGTGGGATTGACAGTAACATTATAACGTCCCCACGGCTGAAAGGACGAGCATGTTTGGTGCGATGGAGATTCGAACCCGTGACCCTCAGAATACAGGCTAAACGCTTTCACCCACCTGGCCATACCGGGCCCGGGACTGATCTGAATGACGCACGTTTTTGTAGCATGATTTCAATAAACACACAAATATTAGAAGGACAAAACAACAGAATTAATAATAATAATAATAATAAAACAAGTAGACAAATAGTTGTGTAAGAAAAAACTAGTTTCAACTCAGCAGTGGTTCAACAGTGGTAACTGTAAAAGTTTATAGCTCGAAACCCGGGATTTGTTACCCGTGGAGGACGCAAAACAGTTAGTTCATTGTGCAATTTTGCGCGTAACAACAAACAAACAAAAACGAAGCTTCTTATGCGAATAGACATTGTTTAAAATGTAGGGTTCGCCACTTGCCAGTAAAAGCTCTTAACTGGATCAGCATATGTTAATAAACTAATATATCTGACTATATGAATAAAAATATACTTACCTCAAAATATGTTTAATAATCTTCATATTTACATTAAAAATGGTGATTCAGACTTCCTATGCAAAGGACAAAACGTCGGCATACTTTAATATGAATTTCGCGCAAAGCTACACGAGGACTATCTGCGCTAGCCGTTCCTAGTTTAGCAGTGTAAGACTAGAAGGAAGGCAGCTAGTCATCACCACCCACCGCCAACTCTTGGACTACTCTTTTACCAACGAATAGTGTGATTGACCGTCACATTACAACACCCCACGGCTGAAAGGGCGAGCATGTTTGGTGTGACGGGGATTCGAATTCGTGCCTCTCGAATTATGAGTCGAGTGCCTTAACCAGCTGGTTATGCCAGCCAACTCGAATATGCAATAAATATATTCTGAATATTCGCTCAATAGGTAAAGTTGAAAACTAATTATGACCTTTTAATGACTTGCAAACTGTTCAATTATTCACAAATATAACACTTGAGCTTTGCAGTAAAATAAAAGTGTCTCAAGCTGCTAAGAAACCTGTATAACTCTATTATTTTACGGGCTTTAGAAGATATGTGTATTTCGAACATAGTTTTCACACACACACACAGGTACCTCTCTGAACAAAGTCAAAGTGAACTGGGTGGACAATATGGTGAAATAAAGTGCCTCTCAACTTTATTTAATACCCCCACTGGAACTGCGGTAGGTCTACGAATTTACAACGCTAAGATCAAGAGTTCGATTCCCCTCGGTGGACTCAGCAGATAGCCAAATGTGGCTTTACTATAAGAAAGCACCTGTCCAGTGGCTCAGGAACAACTTTGCAAGATTACAAAGCTAAATTAGGGTTTCGATACCCGTAATGGGCAGATTACAGACAGCCTATGGCATAGCTTTGCGCCTAACAATACTAACTAGTTATTCAAAACACAGAAAAAAACATTTTAGGTTTTGTTTTCTGAGAATAATTGTTCAAGTCTATTTGCTACAAAACACAGTTAGCCACGAATTATGTTAGAATTATTTACTTGTTATTTCGTACACAGGTCACCCAGGATTTATAAAAGAGAATAATAACATAACAAATTATTCAATGCTTTAACTTCGGATTCGGTTGAAATACAGCTTTATTTCTACTTAATTAATTTCTGCTTGTAATTAATTTAATTGAGAAATTTCGTGTGATCAAATATCATTAGATTTAAAATTCTTTACAAATAATGAGTATTGGAAATATATAAATTACAGGACGAAAAAACAGCAATATTTCAAGTCACGTGTTTCAGGTATGTCCACAAACGTTTGTTTTGGAACCAGTGTATCAATATTTTGAATATGTTTGTTTGTTTGTTTTTGAATTTCACACATGCTCGCCCTCCCAGCCGTGGGAGGCGTTATTATGTTACCGTCAATCCCAATATTCGTTGGGCTATCTGCGCTAGCCGTCCCTAATTTAGCAGTTTAAGACTAGAGGGAAGGCAGCTAGTCGTCACCATCCACCGCCAACTCTTGGGCTACTCTTTTACCAACGAATAGTGGGATTGACGGTAACATAATAACGCCTCCCACGGCTGGGAGGGCGAGCATGTTTGGCACGACTCGGGCGCGAACCCGCGACCCTCGGATTACGAGTCACATGCTTGCCCATGCCGGGCCATATTTTGAATAACTTAGTTATCTATGCTTTACCAAGTCACGGGTTTCAAAACCCAATATGAATTAATTGTACCGCAAAAATCAGAGTAGGATGATTATTTGTTGAATTTTGCTCACAGCTTCGGCCCCGCATGGCCAGGTGGTTAAGGCACTCGACTCGTAATCCGAGGGTCACGGAATTCTCCTCACACCAAACATGATTGCTCTTTCAGCCGTGAGGGCGACATATTTCTGATGGAAGAACCTTTAAAAAGTACCATTTTGGAATTACTACATTCTCATAATTTTAATTCATTATGAAATCAATCTGAAGTGTAAAGTGATGATAAATAGACCAAACGAACTGTACAAAATATGTAATACATAAAACTACTTACATCAAGGTACACTATACAAGTGTTTACTGAATACTTACTACAGTTTAATGTTTGAGAATATGCATATGTAACACATAAAACTACTTACATCAAGGTACACTATACAAGTGTTTACTGAATACTTACTACAGTTTAATGTTTCAGAATATGTATATGTAATACATAAAACTACTTACATCAAGGTACACTATACACGTGTTTACTGAATACTTACTACAGTTTAATGTTTCAGAATATGTATATGTAACACATAAAACTACTTACATCAAGGTACACTATACACGTGTTTACTGAATACTTACTACAGTTTAATGTTTCAGAATATGCATATGTAACACATAAAACTACTTACATCAAGGTACACTATACACGTGTTTACTGAATACTTACCACAGTTTAATGTTTCAGAATATGTATATGTAACACATAAAACTACTTACATCAAGGTACACTATACACGTGTTTACTGAATACTTACTACAGTTTAATGTTTCAGAATATGTATATGTAATACATAAAACTACTTACATCAAGGTACACTATACACGTGTTTACTGAATACTTACTACAGTTTAATGTTTCAGAATATGCATATGTAACACATAAAACTACTTACATCAAGGTACACTATACAAGTGTTTACTGAATACTTACTACAGTTTAATGTTTCAGAATATGTATATGTAATACATAAAACTACTTACATCAAGGTACACTATACACGTGTTTACTGAATACTTACTACAGTTTAATGTTTCAGAATATGCATATGTAACACATAAAACTACTTACATCAAGGTACACTATACACGTGTTTACTGAATACTTACCACAGTTTAATGTTTCAGAATATGTATATGTAACACATAAAACTACTTACATCAAGGTACACTATACACGTGTTTACTGAATACTTACTACAGTTTAATGTTTCAGAATATGTATATGTAATACATAAAACTACTTACATCAAGGTACACTATACACGTGTTTACTGAATACTTACTACAGTTTAATGTTTCAGAATATGCATATGTAACACATAAAACTACTTACATCAAGGTACACTATACAAGTGTTTACTGAATACTTACTACAGTTTAATGTTTCAGAATATGTATATGTAATACATAAAACTACTTACATCAAGGTACACTATACACGTGTTTACTGAATACTTACTACAGTTTAATGTTTCAGAATATGTATATGTAACACATAAAACTATTTACATCAAGGTACACTATACAAGTGTTTACTGAATACTTACTACAGTTTAATGTTTCAGAATATGTATATGTAATACATAAAACTACTTACATCAAGGTACACTATACACGTGTTTACTGAATACTTACTACAGTTTAATGTTTCAGAATATGTATATATGTAATACATAAAACTACTTACATCAAGGTACACTATACACGTGTTTACTGAATACTTACTACAGTTTAATGTTTCAGAATATGCATATGTAACACATAAAACTACTTACATCAAGGTACACTATACAAGTGTTTACTGAATACTTACTACAGTTTAATGTTTCAGAATATGTATATGTAATACATATACTTAGATATCTTACAATAAACTAAAAGTGTTTTGCAAACTCATACAACTCTTAATCAAAATATTTTAGTTTTCTCACTTGAAATGGACATTGGTGGTTAGTAGTGGATTATGTATGATTGTACGATTGAGGTTGAAGTTTCCTGTCCAATAAGAATAATAGTTATGGGAATATGATTGAGCTCATGGAGATTCATAAGAACGTATAAGTTTTTCATGAGTATATGCGCAAGGAGCCAAGGCACTTCAACATAAATACTCCATGTCAATATGAAAGTAGCCAATGGGATTCAAGAGTAAGTATGAATTATCTACGTGTATATGGAACTAACCAATGGGATTCAAGATACGTATAAATTATCTATGTGTATATAAAACTAACCAATGAGATTCAAGATACGTATAAATTATACACTGGGGAACACTTTTTCAGTAACTTTGAGTTGCATTGGATATTTTAACTGACTCTGAAGGAGTTTTAGGCGCTGATTTCAAATCTGAAATTAGTTTTTCTCTACAAGCTCTAGTTTGTATGCAATTTGAGGTTAATGAAACTGTACAAATGTGAACTTGCGTAAACCATGTATATAGATGGCTTCCAATATTTTGATCATTCTTCATTTGTTTCAGATGAAACATGGCTTCCAAAAATAGATATCATTGCGGAAACAAGCCTAATGCCTTCTGCTACATATGTGGATGCTACACACTCAATCGTCAGAGACGTAACATATCCTCGTTCGTCAAGCGTGCCTACAAGGCATATTTTGAAGTTCATCTTGGTGATCAAGACAAGCAATGGGCTCCTCATGTTGTGTGCCACAATTGTGAGGAAATGCTTCGAGACTGGACCAAAGGAAAACGCAATGGTCTGCCTTTTGGTGTTCCAATGATTTGGCGCGAACCCACCAACCATGTAACTGACTGTTATTTCTGCATGGTAAACACAACGGGTGTTAGGAAGAAAAACCGACATAAGATTACGTATCCGAACATTCCCTCAGCTATTCGGCCTGCTCCGCACTCTGAAGAAGTTACTGTTCCAGTTTTAAAATGCTTGCCTTCATTGGACAATAAAGACATTGGACATGATACAAGCGAACAAGACAGTTGTGACAGTGAATTGTCAGAAAAGTGTACACAATCGGAGAACTGTTCTTCAGACACTGAACCTTTCCCCGTCCCCAAGCCTCTTCCCCAGGGTAAACTGAATGATTTAGGTCTTTCAAAGAAAGCAGCAGAGCTTTTGGCATCAAGATTACAAGACAGAAATCTTGTTGATCACTCTGTTAAAGTATCATATTTCAGAAAGCATGACCAGCTTCTTGTGACCTTCTTTTCAGAAGACAGACAGTTTGTTTACTGCCATGACATCCAAGAGCTTCTCAAAGAATTGGGTGTACCTTACTATAGTCCTGCTGAATGGAGACTCTTTTTAGACAGTTCAAAACGCAGTCTAAAGTGTGTTCTTTTACATAATGGGAATGTTTATGGAGCAGTACCTGTCGGTCACTCAGTGCATTTGCGGGAAGACTATGATGATATGAGAATGGTCATGGACTTATTAAAATATCATGAGCACAATTGGATGATTTGTGTAGACTTAAAGATGGTCAACTTTCTTCTTGGACAACAGAAAGGTTTCACCAAGTTTCCATGTTTCCTCTGTATGTGGGACAGCCGAGCACGAGACAGACATTGGGTCCAGAAGGACTGGCCTATTCGTGACACCCTTGAAGCAGGCATGCCAAATATCATACAAGACCCAATTGTAAGCAGAGATAAGATCATCTTTCCTCCTCTTCACATCAATTTAGGTTTGATGAAGCAATTTGTCAAGGCACTGGAAACCGAAGGTGAATGTTTCCAACACGTCATCACAGCTTTACCAGGGTTATCATTTGAGAAGATAAAAGCAGGCGTGTTTGATGGCCCACAGATTCGAACCCTAATTCGTGATGATCATTTTGCTGCTAAGATGACCGCTTTAGAAAAGGCAGCATGGTTATCCTTTGTGGCAGTCGTTCAGAACTTCCTTGGAAACAATAAGACGGAGAACTACAGTGAACTTGTGAACAGAATGCTCCTCGGTTTTCGTGATCTCGGGTGCAACATGAGCATCAAGCTTCATTTTTTGAACAGCCACCTTGATAAGTTCCCTGACAACCTGGGGGCTGTGAGTGACGAACAAGGAGAACGATTCCACCAAGACCTAAAGGTCATGGAAGAACGCTACCAAGGGCGCTGGGACAAAAGTATGAAGGCTGACTACTGCTGGAGCATTAAACGAGATTGTCCAGATGAAGTGTACAAACGCAAATGTTACAAACGCAAATTCCTACCTGAATAAAATACACAAACAAATTGATAAGTTATTCCTATAATTTCCTGTAATAACGAAAATTTAAAAAATAAATAAAAATGTCAAATTGCATAAAATCTGTAGCTTGCAAACAAAAACCGACTTCAGATTTGAAATCAACACATTCAAATTGACTATAGAAATGTCTTTTTTTAAATGCAACAAAATAAGTGTTCCCCAGTGTTATCTATGTGTATATAGAACTAACCAATGTAGTTAGAGAGCAATGATAAACTATACATGTGTACATGGATACACACGGTTACAGAAATGTGTACATACATACTTCTATCTAAATATGCATTATAACGTGTATGTTTGAGAAAGTATATACAATATATATAACTTTGATCATCCTAAACAATGGCAAAACAGTAAACAAGGATAAAGGATTTGTGAAATATCTGGGAAGTGTAAATAAAAAGGACATAGCCAAAATTGTAAAAAAAGGCCAAATCTTTAATTGTATTATTCTAGTATACATCTTAAACAAATGCAAAGTCACTGAAGAAATATAATAACAACACGTATCAGAGGACGGCTTGTATTAACACTTTTACCAACCGTTCTGAGATATATATTTAATCTAAGTGGGTTTCCCGTCATCCAGTATAACAACACAGTGTTTTGTTTAAAATATAAGCAGTAAGGGGAATATGTTAATATTTTTATTTGTTATATTATACTGCTATATTTTTAAGGCACAACCTTTCAAAGAATTTCTTGAGTCGAAGTGAGAGAGAGACATTTTTTTTCTTCTTTTTACCTGTCAGGAAGGTCTGACAATCAATCATAGAAAACGTGGAGTACAGATAATGAATAAGGAATAGTAGAATCATGTAACTGAATGTGTAAACAAATATGCAAGGAACTGTAGATCAAATGTGCTTTAACAATAAATTCATAACATGTTTTCCTGAAGACGGATGATTGCAGTCGGTTGAAACACGTAATTTTATTGATTTTAATATATTGTTCGTTTAACAATGTTATCGTGTTTTATTTCTTTTGTAAAACATATTTTTTTTTTCTATTAACATGTATGCAGCTCCGTTTTGTAAATTATCAGATGAAAAAAACAACTACAATCCAAGAGAAAAAATAGTTAAAACTAACTAGATAAAACTTTGCCATTGTTACGTCAAGGGCGCGTTCCAACTTAAAACGTATACATATGCCCCTGAATTATCAAAAGAGTTTTGGTTAAGAAAGTTATCGTTGAGGTTAAGCCTTATTACGAAACCAGGCAGCAGCGCCTTACCGTTCCGAAAGTCAATCCTAAAAATAAAATAAAAAAACGCCGCCCCACGTGTTTGTGCCAGTAATTACTAATCGTAGTATTCATACCTCTTTTAAAAAACAAAAGCCAAAGAAGTAAACGTTTTCTAAAAATAATATTTCTTGGGAGTAATGCACGGGGAAAGTATTTTGAACTGTGCTGATATAAATCATAGTGTTTTTTTTATATATTAAAAATGGTACCCTTTACTTATGAACTCCGGTTTCTCAGTAATGCATTTAAAACTACGTTAATAAAGATAAAATCAAACTCTCGCGTACAATCCTAATGAAAGCCCTGTTCTTGTTGTAAGGAGAGCAATTTTATTTAAACTTGTGTATTATGAGAAAGAAATGGTTATTAAACGTACCAAAGTTATTTTTAATTAACTGAATTTTGATACCCAAAGTTCGAATTTCGTATTGATTTTTATTTGTACTGTCATCCGCTAGATAGCACACCTTTATATTTCTTATTTTGGTCACGAACAAATATATATGTGTACATATTTACGTAATGGTTAAGCATATTGTTATAGGATTGCAAAATTTATTCATTCTTCATGAAATTTCGAAAATAGAAGAACATCTGTTAAATTGCGCCCGCATCGACAATTTATTTATTTTCATCAAAAGCCGGTCACTTAAAGCATGAATCCAAGGATTTTTTGGCAGTGAATTTTGTATACTAAACGCTATTGTATATCGACTTAAAATGAGGGACAACTACGTGCAGAGTTCTTTGTATCATTTCATGCAAAATTACTAAACATACATGTTGGCAAAGCGATTAATCGGATGAAATTGATTTTCCCACATCTGTCGCACAACAACAAAGACGAAGCATTTTTGATGACGAGAAACCAACTTGAAATAAAAATGTATCTTAAAACGGCTGGTATGGATGTTAACACTTTTGTTGATACGGAGAGAACAACGTTTCAACCTTCCTTCGTCACTTTCACATTAAGAAAAAGACAAGGTCATGTCTTTTTTCTTTTTCAATAAAAGTGTTGACACCCATACAAGCCGTTTCGAGATACAATGACGAGGCTTGGAGATTAACCTGGTAGCAGTAGTGAGAAATGTCAAGAGAAAATATGTTTGAAATATTTTTTTCTAGAAAAATTCTTGAAAAACATCTTTAGTCAAAAAATATGTGCTTCACGTGTTAAGTAATTACAAATAAAAAACATGCAAAATAAACTGTGTTTTGGAATATTGAATAGTCGATGACTCACTTTCGTTTTTCTACAATCTTCTAGTAGGGTGGGTTGTATTAATATGTCAGTTTCTTTGTTTCAAAACCGCGAGGAATCGAGCACGGGGTGTTAACGTTGCTAGTCTGTAATCTTACTACCATCTCACTAGGGTACAATATATTTCACTTTGTTTCGTAAATAACCACAAAGCTACACAGTAGGCTATCTGTGCTTTTCTCACCATGGTTAACGAAATATTAATTGTAGAGCTGCTATTCGGTAGACGTACCGCTGTAACACTGGTGAGCATAGGTTAAAGCCACTTACGAAAATAATATGATTCTTAATGGTGTTTTACTTACCTTTCAGTTACTTTTAAATAAACGTTCCGTACAATCGTAGAAAGTCGAGATTTCAACACACTCGATACGTTCGTAAATGGAAACACGTTATTAATCTTGAAACACCGTTGATATTTTTAGTCTGAACGACACATTATGGAGCACGTCGAAATCGACGTCTCTACTATTTATGTATGGCATGGCCGAGCGCGTTAGGCGTGCAGCTCGTAATCCGAGGGTCGCGGGTTCGCATCCCAGTCGCGCTAAATATGCTCGCCCTTTTACCCGTAGGGGCGTTATAATGTGACGGTCAACCCCACTATTCGTTGGTAAAAGATTAGCCCAAGAGTTGGCGGTGGGTGGTGATGACTAGCTACCTTCCCTCTAGTCTTACACTGCAAAACTAGGAACGGCTAAGGTTTCTCCTCCTGGTTGGGAGTTGTGCAGTAGGCTAACAATCCACTCACTTAAAAAAACCAGCCTGTTAATGAATCCTCAAGCGATTGCTGCCCTATGTTCCTTCATGGAATCGAGAGGCATAATAATAATAATAACCCCTACTAACAGATCTTTGGTGAGAAACAATGAGGGACGTGAGAGATCTGGTTCACATGGTGAAGTTCCATTTGCTGGAAGTAAACTGATTGCATAGGAAGGAAAGGATCCACATATCTCTTCGCTCTTTAAATGTGCTCCCAAAAAATGAACAAGAGAAAGCACCAAAATAGAGACCATCAGATGTACCAGCTTCAAAGAACTGGGCTGTAGTTTATCAGATCGTTGTTTCAAAAGCATATCGTTCTGACACATTGAATGTTGCCCAGGTACTTCCTATGGAAGGTCTCCTAGGTTTCAACAACATTACGATATTTCTTTTGGCTACAAATTAGGCGAGATGCTCCTCATTTTTGTAAAATTTATAATTCCCGTCAGTTGGTCGGGAAACCTAATTATAAAATTCCTGTTTCTTCTTTCTAGCCTATCCTCTCTTTCAAAAAAAATCCCTCAGTTGTGTTGTTGAATCTTTATTAAAACGACAGCATTTGCACTGATGCACTTTCACGTGCTATGTAATTTTATGATAATAAAGTTATTTGTATTGATTGTGTTATACACTGTCATGATGTTTAAAGTAGTAGAAATCTAACAATAAATTACAGGGACGGCGAACCTTTTTTTAAGAGTGTGCTCCCAAATTAAGGATAATCTTCTAAAAATTATCTTACCGGTTATGGTAATTTTTAACAGTAGATTATCATTTATTATTATTCTGAATTATTTTAAATGAAATTCATTTAGGAGTTGCATGTTATTAATAACTCTGGTAATTCACGAGAAATAAACTTAATGAATCAATAACAATAATACTTTTTTTTTGTTTGTTTACGTTTATTCATTGTTTTATTATTAATAGAAACCATTTTGTGAAATAAGCTTTAGTTCAATTATGTAACACAAGTTGCCTTCAAATTGTTTAGTAAATCAATAAATTGCGTCTCAAAATTACCTAAATAAATTTCACTATAACGTTTTCAAATTCATTTTGTCTGTTTGTTTTGGAATTTCGCACAAAGCTACGCGAGGGCTATCTGTGCTAGCCGTCCCTAATTTAGCAGTGTAAAACTAGAGGGAAGGCAGCTAGTCATCACCACCCACCGCCAACTCTTGGGCTACTCTTTTACCAACGAATAGTGGGATTGACCGTCACATTATACACCCCCACGGCTGGGAGGGCGAGCATGTTTAGCGCGACCCTCGGATTACGAATGCACGCCTTAACGCGCTCGGCCATGCCAGGCCCTTCATTTTGTCCAACGTTACACTGTCTGCTTACTTTATAAATTTTGCATTTTTTTAAAAAACCTGAATTTATTTATTAAACCTTAAAGAAAATTGTTCAAAAGGCAAATTAATCATGCTTTAAAATTGTATTTACTCCGAATGCAATTTTCTTATGAATTTCAAGATCTGTCGTGCGTTTTTTTAGGTTTGCAAACTATTTAAAAGTGCCATTGTAAACATCACGTTTAAAATTTTCGGTTTAATTTCATGTTATCAAACATAACATTAAGTGTTTTGCCAGATCCCTGCAATTAAATGACTTCATTTAAAAGTGAGGAGAAATATGTTAAAAAACGTCAATCTACAAATCCACATATTACATTATTTTTTACAAAAATTTCATTTGTTAAAAACAGACAAACTTTATCCTAACACTTAACAAATCGTTTAAGGACAGAACCTCTATTTAGCCAACGAAACATTGTCGTACACAAGTGGTCCTGTGTACCTTAAATTCACCTCTCTCAGTACATTCCGATTTTTTTTTTTTCGAAGCATGCACAATAATAAAATTAACCAGCTTGGTTACAATTTCCATCACTTTCTAAAGATCCTTAAGGCCAGTTTTTGGACACAAAGCCGACTCGTGTGTAATACAGAGAAAGCCTACCAATGGATGTCCAACATATTTACAAAACCTGTTTCTTTACCAATCATTCTGAGTGCACCGTCAGTTGTCACGGAAACTATCTTTTAAAGGTTAACTTGTTGACTGGATAATTCGTTTACTGTTGTTTTACATAGTTCAGCCCCTGTGGTATGTGTTCAGATAACGTTATCACGTTAACCAGTTTTTGGCAGATTTCATACCCCTACAAAATCGAGCACTAATTGGCTAGCCTAGCTGATGACGTAACATCAGTGCTCTCATCAAGACAAATGAAAAATATTTTACATGAACCAATATCTCTTGTTAGCTCTTCTGCTGTGTTTGTTTCCATCTCTAATATTCTATCTTTTACTTTGTTTTTACTCATCGGCAATTCCCTAATGCACTGAATAATTTTTGTTGGTTTTCTCGGAAACCATAAAAAAAAAACACATTCTAGCCATGATTCTTTAACATACTCCCCACCACTAAGTGGTTTTCCATGTTGAGCAATAATCTTTGGAATTTCAAAACTAGCAGCATCTTACTTGGAACTACCTGTAACAAATTTCATCAAAACATCTGACTGCATGTCGTTGTTGCTGACTTCTCATTCACTCTTATCACAAAGCCCTTTATGAGCAGTTTCATAATGCTCAGAGGAAGTCCTGCACACCACTGTTTCAGAACATAAGATATATAATGATTTATCACCCTTTTTGACTATGTCAAATAGTTCAGCTCGTGATTCTTCAAAATATCTGTTGTTTCTCTTTCTATTTGGACGTTTTTGTTTCTTTGTTGGTTGAGCTGACATTCTGACAAGCTGAAGAGGGTAAATTCAATTTAAAAATATCTCACCGATTAACTTAAATACCATAATTTATCATAACATAACAGATGAAAATTTGTTATTGATATAAACATAAATGTGCCTGGCATGGCCGAGCGCGTTAAGGCGTGCACTCGTAATCCGAGGGTCGCGGGTTCGTGCCCGCGTCGCGCTTAACATGCTCGCCCTCCCAGCCGTGGGGGTGTATGATGTAACGGTCAATCCCACTATTCGTTGGTAAAAGAGTAGCCCAAGAGTTGGCGGTGGGTGGTGATGACTAGCTGCCTTCCCTCTAGTCTTACACTGCTAAATTAGGGACGGCTAGCACAGATAGCCCTCGAGTAGCTTTGTGCGAAATTCCAAAACAAACAAACAAATAAACATAAATGTATAATTAACTATCTGATAAAAAATATACCCATGCCACACCAAATAACATAATTTTAACAATGTACATATTTTCTGTTATTATTACTAAATATTCAGTATTCACTCACAAATAAAAGAAAATGTAAGCAGAGTGAAGCCAATACCAACAGTTTCCTTTTATTTTTACTCAAATACTGAGTCTGCGAGGAATTTAAGAAGTGTCATCCCATCTCACGTTTTCATAATTTGGAAACAATGATAATAATTATTTATATATTTGTTTATTATGAGTTAACATTAGTTTAAAAAATCAAGAGATGGCGCTGCATGCCAGCATTTGCTTTTCGCGTGCTACCTTAGATCCGACATCGCTAAAGTATTGCATTTAATATATTATTAATATATAGATCTCAGATAAAAATTGTGTTATTCCATTGCTTAATTTTCCAAGAATGGAGTTGTAATTTATTTTAATATCGATGTTTGTTTTAGTTATTTATAATATATATATATAATAACATATATATATATATGTATATTCAGAAATATATTTAAATGATATTGTTAAGTGTTTATTCAAAATTCCCAGCTCTTCCCTAAATTTGCAGAAAATTCTCCATTGCGAGAATTAATAATGTACTTTGTATGTCTTAGCTGAAATTTCTAGAAAAGCTTATCTCAAGCTTATAAAAGGTAACCAACACAATGCGGGGAGGGAGTTTTATATTGTTAGTTTACTATAGTTAGTATACTAAATACCTTCCATAATACGTAAGATAATAAATTGGAGGCTTGTTTTAGATAAATTATACTGAGTAACAGTCAACACAGACAAGCCATCTTTTTTACTCCTTTTTACCATATTTTACTTTAACAAAAGGAGAGACAGATCTATTATTAATAACAACATTACTCATAAAACTTGCAATGTAAAACGTGTAATCCTAATTTAACAAAATATACTTACAAGACTCAATGAATACAGTACTGGAAAACTTATGAAACAATTTCTGAGAAAATGGATAAGTTGAATAATTAATTACCATTTCAAACACAAAGTTATGGGGTAGTTTGTCAAAAATGTTTATAAACAACCTAAACATCAACAAATAGAAAAGTTTTCGTTGGAGATAAGTAACTATTGTGCAGAAATAAAATTTTGCAAAAGTTAACGGTGGATAGAACAAGTAAAAAACAATAAAAGGAAATGAAAAACAGTTGTATTTCTTGGGCACTAGTCTTTAGCTAAGTTACAGTGGAGATAAAAAGACTGTATTGTATTAAAGTATTCACAATCAAACCAAATACAACATTGACAAATCCATGAAAAATGAAACGTATTTGCTGTCAAAGTATTTAAGAAACTAGGAAAAATGAACCCGAAAAAGTTTTCTGTCTACTATTAGACTGAAAAAATAATTATTAAATATTATTTATTAGTGAAAACAAAGGAGAATATCCAGAAAAAAATAAGGTTATCTCAACTGACATGTTGAGCTACTGACCAGTGAGAAGACAGCCTGTTAGCAGACCCCTACCACTCATAGTAATAAACTGACTACCAATCTTCTATTATAGCACAGCACACCTTAAAATGTATGGAATAGTTTGTGGTATTGCACAAGTAAGAATCAAGTTTACTAGTTCCAAAATCCATAACTTTATCAGAGTCAAACCACACCCTAAATTTAACTGTGTCAACTATGTGTGTGTGCATGTGTGTATATACACACACAAATGTACATGTAAAAACCGTGTGAACTTGTCAATACAAATTTCTATTTAATTGCTCTGATAAACTGACTTCAAAATGCAACTATTTCAATGATAAATGTTTCATGGTAATATTAAGTTTATTATTTTACATAACATTTCATACTAGGACACAAAAGATAACAGTTAATTCCTATGTACAAAAATATTAATATAAAACAACAAACAAAATCTGTGGTTTTTTTTACTGATAATAAAAGACTTGTAAATCACAGATGTTTTTAACAACATTTTTTTTATACATCAGTACTTCACAAGAAATAAATTTTTCATTATTTCTCACTTATGATATAATAACAGTTATATCACCAGTTTCTTTTATCCCTTCGAATTTCGGATTCTACTGGGTGCAAAGGAATTCTTGATAATAACAAATACTTTAAATGCAGAAAATGTTCAGAATTCACATGGTAGCAATTATTTCAAAAACTTTACTGTATCACAATAAACAGTAGAGTTAATAACATTTATATTTTAGTGGTGCCATGTGCATAAGGAATTTAATACTCACTGTATAATAAACTAATGCAAATTACCATAAGCCTAAGTGTATAAGTTGTAACAACAACAATGAAAACTTCTCACAGGATTTTTTTACTACAAACGGGCTAGAGAACAAAATCAAAAACCATAACAATACATTACAGTAAGAACATTTTATGTGACCACCTGACCACTGGTACACGAGTTCAAATGATCCTGGCCACAAGGACTTAAACACAGGTATGGCCAAGCATTTCAGAATAACGGCACAAATTTCAGTACTTTGTTCACGTACTGTTTCAATTCACGCTAAATAATATCTACTTCTGGTTGAATGAAAAACTGACAGTTTTTTGGTGAACAACAAAGAAACTTCCAACAGGTACAAAATGTTACAATGCCCAATTATCAACAAATGATTATACTTTTGGCCAATGGTTTAACACGAAAAAAATGTTATTTGTCCATTAATAACACACAATGCAATATATAAATTAAAGCTATCATATTATTTACACTTTCTAAGTGACTACTGTTTCTACAAACACATATGCTTAATACTGCAGTTAAGATATAATAAAATACTTTAAATTTACTTAATAAATGATTAAGCTAAATTATGTTCAAATACATTTCATACAAAAATAAATTGGAGCCTTTCTCTTTTAAAATATCCAAATACACGAAGGACAAAAACTCGTGTATTTCATTCGAAATCAATGGAAAGTACAAATGCAAAAATCACAATAACAACTTTTGTTTAACAAACAAGTTAACCAAAGCATCACGACTTAAAGAAACTTTATAACGATCTCCCTGTATGGCCACAATTATTCACTCCAATCAAAACTTGGAAAGAACTTCAAGCTACATAAAGACGTAAGGGTTATATCTTGGGTCTCTGTGGTTTCTATATTTCTGAGTGACCCAAATGGTGCACACCTGTAAAACAGGAAGAAATGGGTGTTACGTAAATTACATAACACCTATTGCCCATATAGCATTCTATTCAGAACTGTTTATACCAGAAATAAAAATTCTTAAATCAATGGGAATGGGGAGACCCTTCTAAAATACACAGAATTTGCTGTAACGGTCAATAGGTATGTGTTTGACTTTTGTAGTGATGACGTGTTTGCATACAGTTCATTATGGGCAAAGTCTACTTGCTTCACACTTACTAATTGTATGTTTTACTTCAAGTACACAGAATTTACCAACAATACTGCACAAAATCACTTGTAAAATACATGGGAAGCCCACTATTAATTAACAGTAATAATTATGATATTCGTTTTCTTTAGTTTCTCTCATTCAAATGTTATTAGAAACTCGACTATTAATAGTTATGAACTCATAAGCTATTTGGTGCAGAAATACTTCACAAAAATGTGCTAGAAAAACTGATGGGGGAATTTACCTGAACCTTTATTAGTAACTTTACAGTTGAGGTGTTATTCGGTAGTTAGTAACTTATTTTTGTATATGAACAATCAACCATAACATTCTGTGCAAAATATATTTACAATTAAAATTCTGTGATGTTTAAAAATAGGTAACAAATACTTAAATGAAAAAGAATTATCTGTATACATTTTTAATACATGCTAATCATTTTCATTACAATAAATTTTAGTTCTTAGTAAAATATGAAGTCAGTGACACGTTAAGCACCTGAAACAGATTTCAAAGGCTTGACAGTGTCTGAAAACTCTATGCAATTTCTTTCAAGTGCAAAAAAATATATATATTTTATGGGTGTTTAAAAAACTACTTGGAGTGGAAATGTTTTTTTCTGAATCACAAAATTTATTTTTAAATTTAATAAGGTAATAACAATTGACAATGACACACACTCAATGACATAAGTTAACATTTGAACATTTTTTTTAATTGTTCGTGTACAAACAAAGAGTCATAATGTTAGCCTTAGCTATTCAAGTATTCCAGTCTGGTGTTTAATGTTGTTTACCTAATATTCAGTTGAGATTACAGATTTAGTAAAATAGCTTATCTGCTGTGTGCAATTAAGCCTTAGTTTTATTGTAAAGATTGGATAAATAAATAAAAATAGCACAAATAACACTATGTAACACAAATTTTGTTTCTGGATAGTATGTGTTATTTCTTAGTTGTTTATGTTGTAAAAGTACAGAAAATGACCATTATTATCTTCAAGCTTTGCTTTTGTGACCTGGATAATGAAATTTAGAAAATAATCTATTTTATATGTAAAAACAGGCAAATTTGCACATTTTCATTTATATAAGGTCTGAATAAAACAACATATGAATCAAGATTTACATGTATTTATACTAAAGTTATACAAAAATGTTTAGAAGTGAGTAGTTTTTAGAGATTTGTGACTGCAATATAAGTCACTTTCACGTATCAGCCCCCAAACACAGTCTCCCATCATGTTTTCGTTATACGCTCCCAGGTCACAAAAGCAAAGTCTGAAGAGAAAAATAGGTCTTTTCCATTTACTTTAGGCATAAGCAATCGGGAAACAACACTTTCTGTCCATAACACTTATTGAGATACTAATAATTAATGGTAATGTTCTTTTTAAGCAGGACAGTAAATCTATTTCTTAACTGAGTAAAACAGAAAACAACTTACAAGACAAAAGCTGAAGAACAAACCAACTCCACCTAGTAATCTAAGACCATAACCTACTGTATCCTTCAATATCTTCGAGCATGGTTGACAAGCACAAGAATCTTCATTCGGGCAACATTTTAATTCCTGAAAAACATGAACAGATAAAATAACCAAAACCAGCAAAATAGTTTCCAAAACAAGTGTTAACAGAATCCCAACAGGGTCTTCTTATATTGACTTTCATAAGTTACAAGAGACACAGGTGTGCACCAAGAATCAAGTACTGAGCAGTAACTAAACCTCACCAGAGCATGTTGTACATTAAAAGCTAACATCTTCCTCACTTGAAAGTGTACTTTAGACATATACTCACTTCTCTACACTACAAATGATTATTTCACTTACACTAAATTGTAACTTCCTCTGCATGCCAAGAGCCTTAAACAAATTTCCTGGGAACCCTACACCTGTCAATGAGTACAGCACCTGCCTGTGATGTAACTATAGTCCCTCCCCAACACCAATAGGAGGGTGGCATGTTCGTTACGTGCAGTAATCCCCAAAGACATATTCACCCTGACAGGTCAAGCTATATGAACAAGAACTTGGGAGAAATGATAGGCAAGGCAGAGGTGATCATCTGTCCAAAATACATTTTCTAGTAAGAAAAATGTTACCTCTTTACATCACACACACAAGCTAAAATCACACAGTGGGGGATCCTGTACAGAGAAATAAATTATGAAAATTATTTTCATTCTGAAAAGCAAAGTCCAAACTGGTAGGGATGGGTTAGTGTGAGAGCAGTCAGTGGGATACTGCATCCATGCCAAGCAGGAAATATTCCCTGCCCCTTTTAGAGATGGCAGAGCAACATATATATTCAAATGAATCTTTTGGTGAGAACTAACACGTACATGAGACCAGCAGGATGTCAGAATAGTTGAGCTTCCTTTATCTCACAGGTAAACATCTGACCATGAGTATGATGCATGGCCACAGTGACAACAAGTCAAGTTTTTCTATTATCTCACTGGTAAACATCTGACCATGAGTATGATGCATGGCCACAGTGACAACAACTCAATTTTTTCTATTATCTCACTGGTAAACATCTGACCATGAGTATGATGCATGGCCACAGTGACAACAACTCAAGTTTTTCTATTATCTCGTATGTAAACATCTGAGCAAAAGCATATAGCATGGCTAGGGGGTATAAGTCAGGTTTTTCCCATTTTGGAAAAATACTTTCTGAGGTACTCCATAATGATTAGGTGCAAGAGATTAGCATCCCAAAACAAATCCAAGACCCATTCAGTTGGACCTAGCCTCCAGGAATGGCTTGGTTCATAAAAGTGTGGGACGTTCTGGACTACAGTACCACTAAATATGTCATTCCTGTTTCACAAATGAGAGATGTGTCCACTTGGTCTCAAACTAGTGGGATTGCACTACCCAATAATGAAGCTTTCATGCAAACTTCTCTGGCAGCTTAAGATTGAGGAATCATGTTCTCCCATATTCCACTGAAAGAAATAGATGTTGGGGTTAAAGTGGGGTAGAGAACTTAAGAGGTGCTTAGACCTTATCACCAGGCACAAACATCTGGAATTAGGTCTCACACTGAAAGAAACAATGCAACAGATTACTGCAATTAAAGACAAACAGGTTTGAGGGTAGGTACTCACCTCATGTTGTTGGATTTTTCAAAGTGTAGGGATTATAATATATACATGTATAGACACTGACAAAGTAATCTTACAAAAAGCCTCTTTTTCAACATTGACCAATGAGAATAAGCAGACAGACAAACAACAACAACTTTGTTCTGAATGATCATACAAAGAAAAAATGAAAAAGAAAAAAAACCAGTTAAATTAGTGAACTAACTTCACAAGCCATCCATATTTTGGCCAGCATGGAAAGATATGAGCCTGACCCTGTGGAAAACAGTGGGGGAAGAAGCTGAGATGAAGTGACAGCTCCTACAAAATAGGAAAGGAATAAATACATCCAAAGTGTACAAAAGGAAGTTGGGTTACATCAAACATGGAGCATTTTCAACATTAGCTGTAGAGTCTGAGAGGAGTTCAGTTGGAAAATTAGTGATGATAGGATGCCCATGCAAATCTACTGGCTGAAAACATTACAAGATGAAAAGAACAATCTATGGAAAGGGTCCAGGTCTAGATGAGATGAAAGATTTACAACCAGGACCTCAGCTCCTGAAACACGATAGACCGATAAATGAATTTGACAATTATTGGCCAAAAGAGAATGTTCAAAGTCAAGAGTGTGTGTATTTTCTTGTAGCAAAGCCACAATGAGTTATCTGCTGAATACACTGAGGGGAATGGAACCTCTGATTTTACTGCTGTAAATCTGTAGATTTACTGCTCTACCAGAGGGAGACCCAAAGTCAAGAGCACATAGGTCCTGGAAATGAGTTCCTCCCTGTTGGGAGATGGAAGAAATGATAAAGATGTCTGAATGATCAATTATCCATATCTACACCACACCTGAACATGCGCAGTAAAAAGACATGGTTGAAGGATTGGTTGTTATCAAGTGTAAATTCAACACAACGTTTTAGCTATGATATGTTCACCAGAGTTATCAAAGCTCGCAGACACACTCTCTGAGCACTATATGACTTTAAAAAGAAGCAAGTCCAGGAACGAGGGAGATTGTGCGAAATCAAGTATGTTTCACATCTGCAAGGATTGTGTAAGATCATGTGTTCCAATCAACCACACAAAGTGAAGAAAACACAATATCTCTGGATATACTTACATTCATAGACTATAAACTACTGAAGGGGACACATATGGGTACATCTAAAGAAATGAGGGACTTAAGAATAGAGACACAGCCTCTTATGCAAGAAATAAAGATGGTTCGAGGCTTGGTGTAAAAAGCTCCATATTACAGAGATATGAAGAAATAAGCTGATGCTGCACAGTAGATGAAATGAGGAAGGTCCTCAAGTGAATGATATACAGAGTTACAGTTGTGACTGAATTGGAGAGCCAAACCAGCTACCCTGAGTGAAATGATACTCAAAGAATAAAGGAGGTCACAACAGAGGAAGCCACAGTGTAATAGGAACAAACAAGCTCCCAAAATGTAACCTCCAACTAGGACCCATTGGAAAAACAAAACAAAACAGGGCAATACTATCTCAAGGAGACGGACTGAGAACTGAAAGTTCAAATACTGAAGACAAACTGAAGGATGCAAAAGGCAGGCAGAAAAAAAAATCAGATGTGTAGAGTGTCTGACACTTTGAAACAAGATATTCAGTACCAGGGAGAGTATTCACCAAGGAGTGAAAAAATTGTCCATTAGGAACCAGGGAAGAGCCAAAGTTGTATCAAAAAAGATAGACGACCTTCCATCATTGTGGAAAAAGACAAAAGTAAAACTCATAGTAGGTTTGAGAAATTGTCCAATGGAAGTTTAAAATGAGGTGGAACATCAAAATATAATAAAAAAAACCTTGAGAAAGCACTCAAGGAACTCAACAACCTGTGGCAAATGGAGACTACTAGTGTACAAAGTGGGAGAGCAAAGTTCCAACAGAACTAAAGTCAATGAATGACTCCAGAAACAAATCACTCCAAAAATCTATGAAACCAACTATGAAAGTAGGAGGGACCAAGCACAGCAACAAGAGGAACAGCAGAGGAAGCGACTTCCACAAGATGGCATATTATGAGAAAACTGGTGGAGTTCCCTGGTACCAAAGGCAGGAAACTGAAGAGGAGATATGAGCTGGTGAGATGCATGAGCTCACAACTGGGTTGTATAATAACATACAATAATAAGATAATATTTAGGAACAACAAGGGAACTGATGGTCCATCTTAGCCATCCCATCCTCTTAGTCAAACTAAAAGTATTAAATAAATAAATTAAAGGAATTTTAGTCATCCCTTCTCATTCATATATCTATCAAACTTCCTTTTAAACTTACTCAAATTTACTCCCTTCATAACATCCAAAGGCAACCCATTCCACAGGCCAACCATGCTATTTGAAATGGTCTTGGTTGAAGACAGCTCCACCTTGCCTAAATCTATATTTGTGCCCCTTAATTCTATAATTCTTGCTGTTAAGTATGAAAAATGTTGATGCATCAGCATTATCAATTCCTTTTACAATCCTAAACACTTCCAGGATCCCAACCAACTCTTCTTTTCTAAAGAGAAAATTTTAATCTCTCCTCATACAACAGCCCCTCCATCCAATATACCATTTCAGCAAACCTTTTCTTAACCCTTTAGAACAGTTACATACTTTTTTAAGGTAAGGAACCCAAGAGTGAACACAGTACTCCAACTGTGGCCTGACCAGTGACCCATACAATGAAATTATAAACTGTTAAGACTTGTATCAAGTATTTTTGTAGGTATAACATAAAATTATATTTGCTCTGCTACTAGCAACATCGTACTTCTTGGATGGCTTAAGAGACTGATCAAACATAAGACCAAGATCCCTTTCCTTCATGTCACCATTAAGGTTATTCTCATCCAGATTACAGTTATAAATCAAATTATGATAACCCACATGAAATATCTTGCATTTATCATAATTAAAACCCATATGTCAGTTACTTTTATAGATACAATCTAAAATACTATTTGTCCAATGTGTGGCATTTTTGCAGCCTAGATGCCCAGCCCACCTTTCACACTCTTCTTATTAACCAATTAACTTAAATAATCACTGTATTCATCCAACTACCCCTCCTACCTTCAGAACTTCCAGCCTATCAGCCAATTTTCTTATTGACTCCTCCTCTTTAACATTCTCAAAGCTTTCTGCTAAAAAGCCTGTATATTTATTTTGTGTCCTTTCTTCCAACTAGACTTTTAGAAGGATATAGAATAATGCAATGTAGTAATAAGCTGTCAGCTTTCTTCTTTTCTTGAAATCTTTACTGGTTGACTGTTTCAGAATGCTGAATGAAGTAATGGTGTCTGCACATATCAATTTATGTTCAATAATGAAGTGAGAAACCACAAAACAAAACAAAAACAACAATGGGTTGATTTACAGAGAAAAATAACGATACTTTCAACGCTGATTAAAAATGTGACAAAACAAGAGAAACAAAAAGTCGTGTGACTAATTGGAGTTCCGGTTCTCCAGATTCATATATTACCCAATAAAACAATAATCCAAAGAAATATAACCAACAGTTTCTTAGAAAAACCATTCCTTACATTTATGAACATAACTAAAGTAATCTTATAAGTATATTAGCTAACAGTTTGCAGTTATTAGCTTGTAAAACAGGTATAAAGTAAATACTGAATGTGATGATAGGAGAAAACAGAGAAATGCGAAAACCACCAAAAACCAATTCATCAGAAACTAATCTAATTCTAACCACAAAACTTTGTCTTTTTGTGTTAAAACATTATTAGCAAGGTATGGCCTGGAAAAAGAAAAGAATCCAGCAGATGAGGGAAATTCACGAAAATTAAGTTTTGTAAGGTTCCAAAAGTCTGAAGTTTTGTAGCACATTACGTGTCTAACAAAAGTACATTACTAATAGAATTCTTGATATTAACTACAGATTTAATTTGTTGAATAAATATTTAGAGTCCAAATTGCAATTTCATTATAACTTCAGTAATAAAGTATTGATATCAACTCTACAATATCGTATCACACAAACTTTAAAAATAAACTCAAATAAACTCTTATCATTTGGATATATATTAAGCTTTCCTCTAAATTATCATACCTTTAAATTTATCATATCTACCACATCTGAAACATAAGAAACAAAGCCTTATGGTATGGCCACTGTTTCAATGAAAAGGGAATATAATTAATTCATAAAATTTAAGGAAAATATGATTACATAATTAAAACTTACCCCTTCGCATGCTGGGTGACCCATGGTATCATTAGTACCTACATGAATGGTGGCATTATTAAAACCACAGCAATTAAAGTAACGCTGTGCTTTGTGCTTTGTATCAGGAGATGAGCTCATCCATCCTCTCCGTGCTAAATCATACTGCTGATTGTCAGTCATTGCTAAACAGACACAAGCAGTTACAAATTGCATAAAACATACCAAACCCATAACAATCATGTACTGTTATACAGTTAAGGATAAAGGCCAAGGAAATCATATTTATATAATTTATAAAGATTTTCTAGCCCTTAATCAGGATTTTTTGGTGGGAAGAGGGAGTGTAACAAACTTAATAACTGGGCAAAAAGAGTCATTTTACTTAATAGCCATGAGTGTTAATTAACTTTAATGATCTTAACTGGATTACAGGATTAATAAAGTGCAGTTTATTATTATTTAGAAAAAAAGTATTTATGTTACATTAACATAATGATAAAGAAATAAATTATTGTATTACTAAGCTAGAAAAAAACAACACATTATCAGTGAATATAATAACACAGGTAATACATTTAACATAATTCTGTATTCTCGTTTTACAAAGTAAATTTAACTTTGTATCATTTAAGAGTCGTATTATTAAACTAGAAGGATACAAAACACAGGAGAGCTTGGTGATGCTTAAAGGTTCCCAGAAGTCCTACAAACGAAAGAATAAATAAAAATATTCCACAGGAGAGGACTGCTCCAATAATACTTAGGTTGGAAATTATGCTCACTGCATGCCCATAAGTAGCTACACCAATTACCAGGAAGGAAACAACCTAGAAGTAAAATGTTATTAAAATTGGTTTAGTGAAAGTGTGGCTTATTTTTGAACACTTTTAATTTGTTTTATAAATCACTGAAGTATTGATTTTATACAAATATTATGCATCTTTGATCAATGTAGCTAACCGATGCCAAACTGTTATAAATGCACAACAGTTGGTATTTTGTACACCAATCTGCACTACAAAAATGATATAATGAACTGCGTAAACCTGATTATTTCAAAACATAAAACTATATATGTGCATTAAGGTGTAAATTATCTCAATTTTATTTTTGTAACAATGAGACACAACAAAAAAGTGAGGTGGCAATCCTTACCTTGAACAAGAACCAGTTTGTCCATTTGGGCAGTGTCATTCAACAAACTTTAATGATAAAAAACAACTAAAATCCAGTTTTCATCGCAGAAAAATTTAACAAAAATCCTCTTAAAATTCTTCAAATTTACTCCCCTTCACCACATTTAAAGGCAACCCTTTCCAAAAACAACCCACCCTGTTAGAAAGAAAACCTTAGTTGAAAAGGACTCTACCCTGACATTTAACAGTGCAATTAGATTCTCTCTCACCTTCACTCTGATACTAAACAGTTTGAAAAATCTCAACCTGTATTCATAGAACAATCCTCTCCATTATCCTAGTAGTACTCCTCTGAATCACTTCCAAGAATTCAATGTCCTTCCCTCAGGTAACAAGTTAGACTAAACACATTAAACCAAATGCAGCCTAATCAATGACTTGTATGATAAAACCATAACCTCTTCAGACTTGTATTCATTATTTCTGTAGATGAAACCTGCAAATCCCTAAGTAGTGGGTTTAATTATTTTCTCAAGGGTTGACGTTGAAAAACAGTCTTAAAAAACCAAAAATTTCAATGTTTTGCCCAAATATTGTTACCTTAAATAAAAAGTGGCTATTAAATTAATTACTAATAGTAATTAATTTAAAGAACATCATAGCTCTCACTTTATTAAGAAAGAAATTTAACGAGATCCATAAAATAACCTTGCCTAGGTGATTAATATGCACTTAAATACTTGATAAAACATTAGGAACTTATTGTTTGGTTTATATATATATTTTTTAAAGAATTTGGTAATTTTGAAATGTTTCTTTTAAATAATAAAGCAAGGTTGGACTGGAAAGATGCGACTTTACAGAGATCAGAAATAACGAGATTTTGAGTACAAATTAAAAAAAACAACACATACAAACAAAAAGACTACTTTACTATGAACTGAGGAACTGAGTTAATTGAAAACACTGAACAAATATGGACAAATTTTAAATCTTCAGATGTTCAAAACAGATGTGTTGATGATTATTATAACATCAACATCCATTTCTACCTTCATGGATACAAAATAGTAAAGTACTTTTAAAATATTTAACAACTGAGATAAACAGTAAACTTGTTACAATCAGTATCAGTTACATCAATCTTCAAATCATCATCAAAATTTTATAAATACAAGCAAAAATATGCTTTGGCTAACAATTGACCAAAAATACAATAATCATATTAACCAATCATAACTTTGTACATCTTACAAATAATGTAGACACGTGATTTTAGTATTTTAAATTAAAACACCAAGTTCAATGTTTTTACCTTACACATCTACAACGTTGGCTTACATTATACAGTGTAATTTAGTCATTATTTGCGATACTCAACAATTTTCAACGAAAAACAAAAATAATTTCTTCAACAAGAGCAATATTTAATATTCCGATTGCTAATTTACATCAGAAATGTAGAATTTAATTTAAACAGCACAATAAACTCCTAGAGTAAAACTACAAGTACAGTTACGACTACCTTCAGCCTTACTCATTCATGAAGTCTTGCCTTGCGTTTATTTTACTATTTCAGCTTTAGAAATAAATACACGAAAACTCACTATGTAAAACAAATTGAATATTGTGAGGATATTCTTCAACCAGTTATATCCTACATCCATTGCTCAATATACTAGATACCGGTAACTGTAAAAGATTAACAAATATTTCACTTTTTTGTTGTTGATAACGCTTTCCACCCTGAAATGTGCCAAATACAATAATATCTATTTATAGAGGGCATTACATTCGGTTTTGAGGCAAACTTATCATTTTGCTGTCATTCCTGATGGATCAATGGTATCTGGGTGTTTTGCCCTGGAGGGTCAGGTTCTCTTTGACCTCTTCCTCCTTCCTGAACTTATTTTCCCTAACTGTTTGTATGTTAGGTCCTTCTCAGGGCAATGTCCATTTATAGTCTATTATTCACAGTAAGTCTATTATGCATATACGAAAAAATATATTTTTAAATTACGCGCTTGAAAACAGTTGGATACAGCTATTTTTAGTTTGAGAAGTAACGAAGATAAATTTACTGGTATAATGGGAGCACAAACTAATGAAATATATAATTTTTGCTCCAGTACTGCCTTCTAAATAATTCTCAAAGATTTTGTCAATACAAAAAGAAAATGTAAAATGATCTCTGGACTGAAATTAATACTTCCATTTAATTGAAACAATTAAAATATTTCTCTGATAATACTCTATCCAATAAAAACAAGTTACCAATAACAGAAGAATGTCACATGTTCGTTTCTAGGTGCGAGTCTGTCCCACGATAGAATTATAAATTTCTGAGTTAGAAAATAGGAATTAAATCTAAACAATGCTTCAAAATATTCCCGAACATTAAGCTGTAGATGTATTATAAGAGTATGAAAGTATTTTATCCTAAAGATAAGTTGTACGTTGTTCCTGGCCGGTTTTCTTCCCTTTAATCAGTAGTTCATAATCAGGGACGGCATAAACAGCCGTCGTAGTTTTGCCATAAATATAAAATACATAAACAAATTCCTTTAGTTTTCTTCTTAATAGATTAGATGCAAACTTAATTTTATATGTCAAACCTTGGATCTTGTAATGGGTAATATTATATTTCATTATTATATTGTATTCAAAATTATATTTCATTTTGCAAATAAGAAACTGAGCTATTTCGAAAACGTACGTCTGTAAGCTTCCTGTAATAAAGCGAGTTTGATACTGATACATTTGTTAGTCAATTAAATATAATTTGATTTAATTAATTTGCAAGTAATATTCATCTCTCTTAACCAATTAAAAAGTATATAGAAAAAAATCTTCTTGGTTCCAGGCGAAATCGATGAAAATGATTCCTCAATTCTTGTTTTTTTCTGCTTTTTTTGTTTTTGTTTACACAGAAAACTTTGCAAGCAATTGAGCCATAGGATCTCGAAAAAAGGGCAGAATATCAGAAGTAATTCTAGCAAAATCACTCTAATAAAATTAGCATATCTCTATGTAAGGATATGTTACGTTTTTTATGTGGACTGAATGCAACAGAAAGACACAGATAACAGCTTGTATAATTTATTACAATACAAAATGGTACTGGCCTGTGTCCAATATAATGATTCAGAATGAAAGTCCAAAAGTTTAGATCAGAAATCCAAAATTCCAGTCTAGGGTGTGAATTTGGTCCCACGAAGAAATTCTGAAGCTTGAATGGAGAATAACAAAGTTCTTTTTACGGTGTTTTCGATGAATGTCTAAAATTTGTCGTTCTCCCACTTTTCCGGTCTCCCCTAAACAGTCCTGTACGTGTTGACTTTCAGTATAACCACTAGTTGGTAAAGAATCGTAAAAATTGACGAAATAAAATCACAGCTTCTGTAGATCCAGCTCTAGTCACAAATCCAAGTTGAATAAACACACAGCAAACGTTTAAACTTTCTCAAACGAACACAACATCTCTTGAACTGAATGTAAACGAGTGAATGACTGACTCTTCTCCTTTCTTCTTGCATCGCCGTCTATTTATATACCAGTAGGCCTACTGTTTTCTCGAACAATCGCGTAACTTTCACAGGATTCCAGAGCAATCCGCGCATGTTTGTTTTTGCACGAGACTCGTCGTCTAGACACCAGGCCGCCATACAAATTATTTAAAAACATATGATTGATCTACCTGATTCTAGAAATTTCTAAATGTTATTTTAAATGAATAACAACACATTTTATTGGTTTGAACTTCAAAAAAATAATATAAATAATAGATATGGAAATCCAAACAGAACACGACATGTTGTCGTTTACAAAACATTTACATGACATTTATATAACAGGATAAGAATGTCTTATGGTAGCCACAAATGTGGGATTCATTTAATTTAATTATTTAAGAGTAAATAACTGTAAAGTCGGTGCTTGGGTATAATCGCTTGAGACAATGTACTGATACTGTGTAATTTATCCCTTTAAAATTACTGAACAATTTTGTAGGAATATGTCTAAAAGCAAAAGTATTATGTACTCATTAAATGGTTTAGACAGTTAGGTTATCTGAATCAGTTGCTTTATTTTTCAGCCTACTATGTACAGTTAGAAGGTTAAGCTGAGGCTTTGGAGCTTCTATAAGTGAAGAATAGCTTCGTCTTGTTTATTTTTTTAGTTCTGCGCAAAGCTACCTACAAGCTATCTGCTTTTGTCTTCTCTCATCTACAGGGAAGACAGTAAGTCAACATCACCCACTACCAACTCTTAAGCTACTCTTATATTAACGAATGGTTGACTTAACACTCACATTATAACGCCCCTACAGTTGAAAGGGCGATTATGGTGTTAATGGTATTCGAACCCACAACCCTCAGATTGTGAGTCGAGCACCCCTAACTACCAGGCCAAGTCAGGCTCCTGTATTACAAAACAATGTATTGATTCTTTATTGCTTTTAAAGATTCTGAAAAAAACTTGGAACATCATTCACATAAAATCACTTTGGTTTTTTAAATAAGAGAAAAAATCCTGAAAAGGCAACTGCTGAAATATGGACTTCAGGAGAAAAAAAAAAAGAATCTATTGTTACTTAAAACATCCATATTGTTCTCGATGTAAATTAGTTTAATTTGAGTCAAAATAGTTTTTTTTTATATTAGACACTACAACAATTACCACAGCAAAATAATTATCGGATTGTTATTGTACAGTGGTGGCGCCAGGATATTTTCGTTGGGATGGGGGGTGATGGGTGGCTGAGGTAAACTGTGGAGAGGCTTCCCAACATACAAAATGATCTCACAGAGGAAACAACACTGGCTAAATGCTTCATAGTTTTGACCGATATGGGACGCATGACAAATACTTCCGTCCTAATCTATATGATCTATGTCTCTTTGATGTTAATTGTTAAGTAACAACGACGATTGTGTTTTCCATGTTTTATGAATACATGTAGGTAACAACATTGGGGGGCTGAGTTGGTTTCGGCTCATTTTTGGGGGCTCAAGCCCCCAGCCCCTCTTAGCGCCACCACTGTTATTGCAAATTACCTGATTTTAAGGTAAAGCAGAATTATTATAAAATGTTGGTTAAAAGTAAATGGATGTTGCCAGAACTGAATTTGGAAGTGGTTGTATAAAAAGGTCGTATCTCTAGGAAAACCATCTCTGGGATTTTCAAAATCCCACGAAATTTTGCACGAAATTCCAAAAACAAACTGTTGGTAAAAAGAGTAAATTACTTGTAGAATTTAGATTTTATTCGCATAGGTATTTCTTTACTTAATTGAAGATACAAATTCATATCATATATACTTCAGTAAGCGTTCACCAGTTTTCTTTATCTCACATTTATGTTGATGCAGTTCTCCCAAAATTAGTAAGTTTCAAGACAGTTTTCTTGATATCGGAAACAGAAGTATTTTCCCCTGTTTATTAATATCGCAAATATAAAAACAAAGTTCCAATTAATATAATATTTAGTTTTAGGCGCTGTAAAATGAAAAATGTGCAAATTTTATGTCACAAGAACTATTTTCAGTTATGCTTTCTTGTGTTTATAAAAAAACGTTTTTTAAAGAAAGGGACAAAAGAATCATAAACGTTGGTTAAACTTCATTACCGACTCAAACGTATGACTGTAATTTGTATAACATACACTTTTATAAGTTTATATCATCAGGATTCAAAGCTTTGCACAATAAATAGTTGAGTTAGAACTTTAGAACTTGCTATTGAGCAAAGAACAATCATAATACATTGGATAATAATATATTTAACGTTTAGTGAGCTCCCACTAGCACAGCAGTTTTCGGACTTAAAGTGCTAGAAACCGAGGTTTGACACCCAGGATGAACAGGGCACAGATATTCCCTTGTGTAGCTTTGTGCTTGGGGCCTGGCATGGCCTAGCGCGTTAAGGCGTGCGCTTCGTGGGGGCGTTAAAAAGTTACGGTCAATCCCACTATTCGTTGGTAAAAGAATACCCCAACAGTTGACGAGTGGTGGTGATGACTAGCTGTCTTCCATCTAGTCTTACACTGCTATATTATTGTTCATCTCAAATGTTGCTGTGAAAATTATTTACTTTAAAAACTTGGAGGAACACTTTTAAAATAGTCCTAAATCTTGCACCTAAATACAATTCACAATTCATATGTTATATGTATATGTTACCCACCCTGATAAAGGAGAGCAGAGTTGTTTTGGTACATTTCATATGTTTCCAAGTCTGGAAAGGCAGGATCCATACTTCATATTTAGGTTTAACCACAATTTTGTGTTTCTGTTCCAATTTAATTGTATAACAGCTACCAATTATGACAGAAGTTTTTGATAGAATTGCACAGACTGTTATAGGTATTCATATGTTTGAAATGAGACGGACAAATGGCAAAACATTTTGCTTTTGGTTTACAGTGGGGAAGGCAACTGACCTGTATATTTGACAACCTGGACAAAATTGTGGAAGTTACACTATGCAATGACCACTATTTTGCACAACTTGGCAGTTAATAATGTACAGTTTCTTGCTTATGGACTTTTAAGACTAGAATTGGAGGAACAGTTTTAACTGAAGTGATTCACAATAACCATTCAGGAGAAGTACAGAAAACAGCAGATATGCTTCAGCATCAAGATATTTTAATAGCACTTAATGGGTCATTAAATTTCATGAAAATTACTAGAATTAACATAATGCTACTGGGTGCTCATATTTTTCACAGAGTTAAGATTTCATGTCTGTATCAGTGATCAAAACAATTAAGTTTTGAGAGCCAGAAATGAATGATATGTTTGGTGCGACATTGCTGAATGTGGTCTTTTCAGTGGCAATCCAAACATGTTGTAAGGATAGATCGATGTTAATGAACTTACATGTTTGTTTGTGCTTCTGAATGGTGGGTTTTGTGCCCAACAGTATGTTAATATGATATTGTATAATCTCTCACAAGAGTTAACTTTCTTTAGTATCATATTTAGGAGTATTTCATAACTTCTGTAGTTTCCTAATAAGAAACTGTAGAAACCGTCAAATAGTCAGCTAGATTTTCTGGTATAAGTTCAATAGAATAACCCTAAGACATCTTTAGACAATAGATATCTATTGGCAACAGTATTGTGTACAATAGATATCTATTGGCAACAGTATTGTGTACAATAGATCAAAATGAAAATGGGAAAAGATGCATCAATCATTACAATTAAAGTAGAACCCAGACATGACATTTTTCTTTGTTGACAAATAACAGTTATTTCATAAAAGTTAATTCAGTTGGATAGGAAGGTGTCCATGTTTCATGGGTTGTAATAAGCAGTATATTGCCTGCAATAATAAATTGTTAAGAATCACCAGGGAACAAACAATTTCAGCTCTACTCTTTCAATGTCAGCATGAACTTGCTTTTCTTCTAGAAAATTTTGATGGTTGAAATGTACATTGTGGCTAGTGTGTCATAATTAACAGTGAAAAAAGAAAGAAAGACTGTATTTGAACTTTTTAATTAAATTATTCCACGAGTACAAAGATTTCTGAAATCATGAGTAATGAAAAGAAAACAGTTTTACTGTACAAAATATTTTACAGTAAAAACATTACAAAACAAGAATTCACAAGATGTACTTCGTCATTTGTCATTTGGTTAATTTTAGGTCACATAAAGACACAATACACCTACATATATTTATAATTTCAGAGGTGATAAAACAACACATTATCCTCACCATACATCATTACTCTGAGGCAGTATGATTGCTTCATAAACTCAACAGGAATGTATATTTAAAAAACAAAAGACAAAAGCCCAATAATTCTAGCACATTATTTTGGGCTTAGGATACCCTGATTTTGTACAACATCTGCTGTGTGTTGTAAGAACCTCATTTTTACAAGAAAGTTACATTAATTGGTGCATTTAATCCAAGATTTGTTCTCTACATAGATTAAAATATAACAAAAAAATTGTGATTCAGTGTAAAATATAAATAAAAACAGTTATTATTTTAGTTTATATACATATATAGATATACACACAAACATAATTATGTCAGTCATGTTATTTTTTGATTTGAAATTACAGCAGCTTTTACAAAAAAAACACACCATTTTTTTCTTTATCATTTTGTTAGAAAGTAATTTGTGTTACATTTAAAAATTACAGGGAGCTAATTTTTGCAAGGAATATATATATATACTGTTTTAAATTCAGATCGAAATTTTATTCAGTTTTTATAGTCCACAATTATTTTATGGTTGCAGAAACATAATGAAAGATATTAGATTATTTAAAGAAATGTATTTTATTATGAAACATGCTAAGGTCATTATTATATTATTATATCTTAAAATCTTACATAAAATCTTTGTGATCTGTAGTCACTTCAGCAGCTGGAGAGCGCATTGATATCACTGTGACAAAGACGTATCACATGATAATTAAAACCTGCGATAAAAAATGCGTGGTAAAAATACAAATTATACTCATATTTAATAATATTTGATCCATAAAGAGAATAACAAAGCGTTGGATGCTTTGTTGTACTCCACAGGACCTGTATAATTCTTTCAGTTTTTAGCCACCCTTCAAAAATTATACTCGTCTTTCATAAGTTAAGAATTAAAGTTTCAGGCAATATTTATAATATTGGTACTCATTGTTGTCTTATTAGTTTTGAGAATGCATTCTGCAATTGTTAGAGAATATAATTAAGAGATTATACAATCTTGCAGTTCCCAATCCTGAATTAAAAATGTGAACTGTTTTCTGTCAATTATTACATGTAGATACAGTAAACAAAAAGTGTCTGGAAGGATAAAGCTGAAAGTGAATTATGGTTTTCAGAAATACACCTATTGAATGCAGGTAGAAATTAAGGGGTTCAGAGCATTAAAAAAATATTCACAATTAACATGGCCACATGCACCTGTTTTAATTCACTGGGCCAAGATATGCTAGAAAATATGGAATTAATTTGAAAATGAATAGTTTTAATGACCTTTTATTTTTGCCTTGGTCTCTTACCTTTTTAATTCTTTACCTTGAGCTTTTGAATTAATCTTATCATTTATCTGTTTATAACAAAGCATTATTTTGGATAATGGTAAGTTGAAATTGGGGTTGGCTGCATCTAAGAACTAAAGATACAACACACAAGACCAATAAATTTGCTCTATCAGTGAAGTTTAGTTACGTTGAACAATAAAAACTGTTACTTGGAAAGATTATTATGATATTTATCATAGAAAAAATGCACAATATAAGTAACTGAAAACATTTCGTAGCATAAACACTTTGAAAAATAAGTTACTTTCAGTTCTTATAATATACAATTATGACCTTGTTTTATAACTACTTTCTAGCCAGGTCTTATTGATATAAAGAAACAAGGAGGTAGCCTGACATAAAAGACTAGTTCTCACAGCTATTTATGTGCCTGAGATAAAGCATTATGAGTAAGTAGAGAGATTTAAATGCTTTTGTAGGATCTTTAATAACTGACCATATCAGTGGTTGAATTCAAATTACCAGAAAAAACAAATTAGATTTCTTTTAAAAAAATAATATTGCAGTAGTGAGTTAAACAATATACAAACAAACAGTGTAAGAGTTTCTTTTTTTCTGTTTTACAACTTCATAAGTCATCAGTGTCACTATTAATTAACTATCTGAGACTTGATGATTAACTGTTAATTAAGTAACTGAGACTTGATATCACAAATCTATTAACTATTATTCTGGATTTTTCTTTTTAAAATAAGGTTCTCATTTTTTCTTTACATCATGTATTAAACATTGCAAGAGTTTTATGGAGCATTTATTTTATGTCGGTGTTTTTTTCTTTGGCTCATATTTCAATGCTTCAAGCTGGTATTTTTACATATTTTAAAGTTTTCAGTTCTACCATCTTTCTTGGCTTCAGACATTCTGTAAGTTACTTTTGTCTCATTGTTTTTCTTATGTCACGTACTTTCGAGGTTCAAACTTCCTGTGAATCAAATTTTATCATTCTTCAATCTCATTATCTCATCATCTTCTATTTTTTTATTTTCCACAAAATTTCTGCAAGATACTTTGTTTTATTTCTAAAGGATTTCTTTCTATTTTTTTCCCATGTTCAATCACTTTTACTTGTCAGTAATTTCATCATAAAACACAAATGTCCTTTTCATACTGACCCATAATTAATGTGATGAGAATCCTATGTGACTCTTTATCTCTTATGTTACAAGATCTAATTTTTTTCTCTGTATTTTGTGTGCCACTTTGTGAGCTATACTGATGGCTGCTTTATAAGTCTCAAAACTAATAAATTATGTTCCTTGGAATCTTAAGACTTTTTGGCAATTCATTAATATACAAATACAACTGCAACAACACGTACATTGTACGGAATATTCAGTGTTACTTTCACATACACACCTTTCTGACTTAAAGGAATAAATACAAAGGTGCGTGAAGTATTTTTAATTGAAGCATTATGGGAAATGTTGTGAGATGTTCCTTTATAATCAATGATTCTTTCTGAAGTCAGTAATCTTCACATAAGTAAGATTTGGGTGCTGGAAAATAAGGGTTATGAAGCATTTCTTAATTATTCAACCACTTTCTGTAGTACATAAAGATGGTAATAAACACCTGCTTCTCTTATTGATATGTTCAGAAGATAACTTCCAAATACAGTACACACACTTTGCTATTTCCTTTTATCCAAATACTATGGTGACTTTACAAATAAATTACAAATAAAGCTTCTTTTTTCATCCAAACATTGACAAACGGAAACAAGCATTATAATAATTCCTTAGGTAAAGTGGAAACTAACTGCAGCAGGTTTCCTCATTAGTAGAAACTGTATGGTAACTTATAATGAAATGTTAACTACAGGAAGTATCTTTTACTGATCCAGATCATGTCACAACTGTCAGTTGTAACATCTATTTGGTGATTAGAACAGGTTTCCTCATTAGTAGAAACTGTATGGTAACTTATAATGAAATGTTAACTACAGGAAGTATCTTTTACTGATTCAGATCATGTCACAACTGTCAGTTGTAACATCTATTTGGTGATTAGAATAGGTTTCCTCATTAGTAGAAACTGTATGGTAACTTATAATGAAATGTTAACTACAGGAAGTATCTTTTACTGATCCAGATCATGTCACAAGTGTCAGTTGTAACATCTATTTGGTGATTAGAACAGGTTTCCTCATTAGTAGAAACTGTATGGTAACTTATAATGAAATGTTAACTACAGGAAGTATCTTTTACTGATTCAGATCATGTCACAACTGTCAGTTGTAACATCTATTTGGTGATTAGAACATTTTCCTCATTAGTAGAAACTGTATGGTAACTTATAATGAAATGTTAACTACAGGAAGTATCTTTCACTGATTCAGATCATGTCACAACTGTCAGTTGTAACATCTATTTGGTGATTAGAACAGGTTTCTCTTTTTAATATAAACTGCAAAGTAACTTTGAATGAAACATAACTACAACAGAATTCTATTATTAATACAAACTGCATGATAGCAAGATCAGGTTTCTCTTATGCTTATGGGTACAAATTAGTTGGTAACTTTCACCACAGAACGGCAATAAAAATGCGTTTTGTTTCAGTAAAAGAACATAGGAGAAAAAAACCTAGTACAGCAGACTTCTTCTGATGGCCCAGTCATTAGAGCAAATCTACAGAGAAAATGATAGGTGTTTTCATAAGAATAACAGGTGCTATCTTGATGACCCAAAAACTACAATTACTTTTTGTACAGAATGACTACAAAAGCAGAAAATGTTAGCACTATTATAACTTGTTTCTGACAATAATAACTAAACAAAGCTTTCCTCTTGATTCAAATATTATTGTAACTTGTTGCTGACAATAATAACTAAACAAAGCTTTCCTCTTGATTCAAACAATATTGTAACTTGTTTCTTAAAATAATAATTAAACCACATTATCCTTTTGATTCAAACACTGTTATAACTTGCAGCTGACCATAGTAGCTAAACCAGGTTCTACTCTTGATTCAAATAGTGGTTTTCACAGAAACTGATAGATTCATCAAGTTTCTCATAATAGAAATACTATTTTTATATTTCGAACAACATTTATTTCCCAGATTTTAGTAAATCAAAATATTATGATAATATTTCAAAAGATATTTACTTCCTAGTTTTTAGTGTATTTTAAACGCTATGTCATTCTAACAAAGAAAACGGCCTATTTATGTTACTTTTCTATTTTAATTAAAAATCATAACTGCTTTATTCAAAATACATTTATCGTTTGTTTTTAATATTAAGCCACTGCCATCTTAATCCTACAAAATTAATATAAAATATGGGTCGACAGTGATCAAATTCACTTGTCAAGTCAACCCTCTCCTTAAGATAGTAAATGAAAACCATTTTTGTTGGTTCAAGAAGATATACCTGAAAAGCAAAAAGAGATTGCAGTATCAACACTCTGGGACTTCAATATCACTGTTCCATCTTGCAGGTTTGGCAACGTTTTCTGGTTAATATCAAAATTGATTTAATGCCACAGTAAATTAAATAACTTTGAGCTGGATTTCTCATTGAATATAAACAATGAGACTTTACAAAGAAGACTATTAGTAAAGTCCTCGAAAAAAAAGTTCCAAGAATGCACAAATACGTACACAGCTCATCACAGTTACAAGATAGACACTGTACAAGACCCTGTAGCTGCTAGCACAATTCATGTAACATCTAGATCTAAACACTACCAATAAAAACAATAAGGTCTTTCTTCATAGAGATGGAGTTCTTTGATAGGTAACGTCATTTGGATGTGACCTTTGACATTTCTGGAAAATAACAAAAAATAACTTGAATTATATCTATCATTATATAAATAACTCTCATAATTTATTCACAAACTCATACTTTGACAATGGTGCACAGTAAGTAAGAAAGGTCAGAATAATGAAACACTCGTTTTTAAGGTATGTTAACAGTACTGCTGCTGTCAAACTCCAATGAGTTAAGAACCTTGGTAAAATCTACGAGAGTTGAGCTTGTAGAGAACATTAATTTGCAATTAAACGTGTATGAGTGTGGTTCAAACTGCTCATGCCATAACTTTTTACATAGTGCTATTTAACATGATATTGTGTATTTGATGTCAACATTATCAACTATTCAATCTACCCGAGACTCTTGATTTCATGGCCATAGAGGAGAGTAAACCTCAGAGCCAACGTAAAATGATCCTGAGACAAATGTTGGTTTGGAGATTCCAAAGGTTGAGCAAATGCATTATGCAAATAAGATAAAGGTATTATATTTTTCACACAAATACCACCATGTACTCTCACCTGTCAATCTATGTAAGACTGATGTTCTTAATTTACGGACACAAGTTCAAATACTTTTGTGAAACATCTGCTATTTTGTGTGCAACAGACCTGTACATTTAAGAGAAAAGAATAATGAAATAAAGAAAATGCACACAATTTGACAGATTACTGTACTATTAATGAAGTTTCCAGTAATAGCATTTCATCTAATTTTTAGAGTTGTTTTCAGGTGGATAAATATTTTGCAAGTTTCTCAATTTCATTCAGTCGATACAATTGAAAGATATTCAATTTTTTCACTAGTTCTTATTTCCTCTTTGTTTGGTCTCAATTAATATGGTGTGAGCACCATTAAATACGGTGAAGTAAAATATGCTTCACTTGAAAGTAGTCCTGTATCCTATTCTCTTTAAATATATATATGTCTTCAAATAAAATAATAAACAAATACAGGAAATAAAAGACACATAATTTGTTAAATTATTGTATTATACAAAATGTTTTGAGTAATACACTCCATCTGGTTATGAGGTGTAATAGAACAAATATAAATTGGAAAAATATTTTGCAAGTCCCTTAAACTGACTAAGTTTATTTAATTGACAGATACTAAACCTAAAAAAATTTATGTTAAATATTTCAGCCAATTAAGTTTGTATTTAAATCTATGCACCATCATTTTCCTGTTAACTCAAATATATTTGTTGGCAGGGGCATACATCCCCCCTTTCATTTTAGGTGAGGGGTATGGTGCATACAATTATCTCCCCCTACAGTTTGGTCTGTTTAATTGTTTTATTGCATCACAGGCCTACAAATTGTGTGTGTTCTTGTGATTCTAGTGTTAATACCAATCGAATTATGTAATTAGGCCTAGATGTAGGCTTTTTCAGTAGCTGTAATGCACATCTTTAATATAGGTGTGCTTCTAAGCTTTTTGATCTAAGCAACAGTTTGTATCAGACAGTAGGCCTAAGTATACATGCATGTTTCATGGCAACAATATTACTTTGTGACTGCATGTTTACAGCTTTCAGGTTCACGTAATCAGAGATTACCAATTTTCAAATTGAACAGTCCACATAAGTGGTTGCAAAAATTATCTCCCCCATCGGGTGTAAAAAATATACTTACCTGTTTGTTGGTATTTTATTGGTTAAATAACGCATGGATGTTGAAGACAGCTTTATTTCTCTAACAGAGTGGTTAGACTTTCAGATGTTGTGGAAGCAGTAAATTTATGTGGTTTTAAAAGACAACTTGTTAAGTATATGAATAATAAAAGCTGGTTTTAAATTTTTATTTATTTATTAATATTTTATTTTTTAATTTATTTATTAACAGGTTTAGTTTAGATAATGGAGCAGCTGAGATTGACCCAAACATTATGTTTATTGATCTACCACCATAATAATTAATAAAATAAGTAAAAAATAAATTTTATAAATGTGTATAAATAACAAATTTTAAGGAATTATTCAACAAATTTGAATATTAAATCAACAAAATCATCAGGGAATGATTAGAGATATAATCATGTATATATATCAACATGAATACTTACAGCTTGTTTGTTCTGCCATGTTTTCATAGCCATTTTGTATTTTTCAAATTCATGACACCAGTCTGAGTATATTTTCTTGTAATCATTTTCTGATGGGGCACTGCAAGTCTCTGTTAAATTACAGAAGATACATTTGAACTTCTGTTTAGTAAAAATAAGAACTTGGATGCTGGGAGAATATGATGAATTAGGCTAGCTTAGTAAGATTTTTATGTGTCAACTTATAATTTCAACAGCTCTAAAAACAATTGATTAAAAGTTTATTTAATTAATCTTCACTCACTTATCAAGTAATTTATCTGTAATGAACAATATGTTTAAAATAATGAAATTCTATTGATTTAAATTGATTTGTTTTGAATTTTGCGCAAAGCTATACGAGGGCTATCTGTGCTAGCCGTTCCCTAATTTAGCAGTGTAAGACTAGAGGGAAGGCTACTAGTGATCAGCACCCACTGCCAATTCTTTTATCAACAAATAGTGTGATTGACCATCACATTATAATGCCCTCACAGTTGAGAGGACGAGCATGTTTGGTGTGACGGGGATTTGAACCAGCGACCCTAGGATTATGAGTCGAGTGCCTTAACCACCTAGCCATGGCAGGGCTCTGATTTAAAGAAAACTTTTTTTCCATGATTACTGAAAAACACTTTTATAACATGGTAATTAATGAGCATATAAAACGTGCTTTACTTTTGTATTTATCTAGCTATAACAAATTTTAAAAACAGCACTTACTGGAATCAACTGTCACATTGTAATTACACAAAATGTTATTCTTCAGTTTACACTCATAGCGTCCACTATCATGACCGGTCACTGACATAATTACCAGTCCATGGTCTGAAGTTAAAAGATATTTATTTCGATGAGGTTTGATCAGACGAGTGCCTTTCTCATGACTATAATGAATCCACTGAAGTTTTCCAATACTTAATTTATCCATCTCGTGAGAGTGGATTGTACAACCAAGATGTACACTCTGTCCCCAGTACACATGTAGAATATTTTTTTTCTCACCTGCATGTTAAACACAAAAAAAGATGGGTGTATTTTATTCATAGGACATATATGTTTTCTGTCATTGCACACATTTACGTATGACAATAAATTCACTAAATGAATTGTAATCATATAGCGAACAGTGGACATAAAGACACACTGATTTAAACTTGATTTCTGTTTGTTTTTTTATAAATATTGGTTACAATAAATGCAGAACAAAATTACTTTGACCATGAAAATGAAACATTGTTGTAATGCATGTTGTGCTGTTAAAGTTATTAAATGTTGACAAATTTGCAGCTGGCCTACTGTTGAAATAAATTATAACCAGTTTATGAGGACTTGAACAAAATTTCTATGAAAAATTATGAAAAACACAACTTTCTCATGCTGCGTTTAAAAACAATATGTAAAATACACTGCAGGAAGCTGTAGAAAAAACCTGTACTTAGTATATTAGCATTTATATAAAAAGTAACTTTCCTTTGTGTTGACCAAGAGGTGGTATGAGCAGTTATACACAGTGTATTTTTGATAAATAAATAATATCATTGCCCTCATACTGCTACCAGAAACAGGTAGGTAATTGATGTTATGTAAAAATATTGTTCTTTGTGTTGAAAACTGAATGAGGAAATTCAAATGAAATTATAGCTTCTTCAAAAAACCTTATTATCCTATAATTATTAGAAAGGTTCCTTATTA
Organism: Carcinoscorpius rotundicauda; assembly: GCA_011833715.1. Lineage (NCBI taxonomy): Eukaryota > Metazoa > Arthropoda > Merostomata > Xiphosura > Limulidae > Carcinoscorpius > Carcinoscorpius rotundicauda. The sequence continues at coordinate 41,853,234 of CM022404.1, forward strand.
TTACCAACAGAGGAAGAAATATTTAACTTCTTAGTGACATATTGGATGAGTGATGTTTACTTAATATGTGCTTGTCAGTTAAGTTACTCAGTCAGAAAATAATATGGTAAGTTTTGCACTTATTAATTAGAAATAAGTAAGTTTGAAAATGTAAAAATCAACTAGTAACAGATGCCACTTACAATTTTCACAAATCTGAGGAGTGGCATTGGTGACATCTTGTAGGAGCCTAAAGAGAAGGAAAGGGTGTTTTTTAACTGAAATAAAATTTTATTTCGATAATCTATGAATATGGCTTATAGGAATAAAACTATGTAGTTTGTCTCCTGTGATATCACATACCTGATGAAACAATTAGATTTGGAAATGTGATAAAATAGTCAGTGGTTTGGTTTGAATTTCGCACAAAACTACACGAGGGCTATCCCTAATTTAGCAGTGTAAGACTAGAGTGAAAGCAGGTAGTCATCACCACCTACCATCAACTTTTGGGCTATTCTTTTACCAACAATTAGTGGGATTGACTGTGACATTATAATGCTCCCACAGCTGAAAGGGCGAGCATGTTTGGTGTGATGGGGATTTAAACTTGGAACCCTCAGATTATGAGTCAAGTGCCTTATCCACTTGGCCATGCCAGGCCCAAGTAGTCAGTGTAATACAAATATGTGTGTGTATGTGTATACATATATTCTCAGTCTGAGCCGTTACCTTAAAATCACAGACAGTAATGTCTGTGGTAATAGCTCTCAAACACGTTGGTTTAATTTATGCCTTAGAAATTATAAGAACGTTTAAAGGTAACACAGTTTAAAACTGCCCGATGAAGGGCTTTTGCCTGAAATATTGAAAACTGATATTAAGTTTTTGTCACAGACATGTATTTTTACTTATTTTGAATACCATTTTCATTATTTCATGTTAAGGGATTAACTCCCACTCTAACAAAGCGCTCAAAGTTTAAAGTGTTGGAAATACTTGGTGGTATCATGCAGATTTGAACTTGGGTCTGAAATCTAGAGCTTTGTCACAGGACCATCCCATACCCTAAGAGTTTCATATCAGAGATAAAAGTTAATTAAAGTCATAAGTAAAAGCACACTAGACGTATAAACACCTACAAAGGATTTAATTAAGGATGAAGTATGGGTATTTCTGAGCACTTACCCTCTCACATAGGATCGACATTCATTGCGTTCCTTGTCCCAGCCACAGTATGGGTCTTGAGCACATTGTAAACAGTTTTCATAACGACTCCTGCACATTATTAAGTCAAACTGCCGAACAACACTATCTGATGTTACATATAAAGAGTTGTGCTGGAATAAATATATTATAGCAATCAGAATGAAAGACACCAACACCAACAAAAAAACAAACATATAGAACTAAAGAATTATTCTGGATAAACACCATTTTTTGTTAAACAGAAATTTATATTTTTCTAGTATTTCTAAATTTACATTGCAACCTTGTATTTATTATTTTCCTGAAAAAAATCCTTATATAAGCTATGAAGCTTATATACATATATTAACTTATTATAATAAAGAGTAATATACTGAACGATCATGATATTACTGTCTTTATGGAAAACTTGTTATATTCTCAGTTATGTTTCTCATATTTATAAAGTCTTAATTATAAGAATTTTCTGTTTCTGAACCTGAATTACAGATCTATCAGGATACATACAATACTGTGCAAAAGTGTCAGGACAAAATCGAAAATCATAGGTGAAATATCAAATTGTCATTAATATTCCTATTTATTACAACAGAAACTCGGTGAAAGTGCTTGAGTTCAGCAAACAGTTAATATTTTGTGTGTATTCCTTTTGCTTTAATAACTGCAAACAGTCTTTGTTGTAACATATTTAATCAAAGTATCCTTCAGAATTTTACTCCAAATGTCTCTAATCCACTCTATAAAGTTTCTTTGGATTTTGATTTGTCAAGTTTTGGATCCACCAACTCTAAGACCTCCTCAACTCGGTTTAGATGAGGATCCTGTGAGATCCGTTACACTAGTTGAATGACTCCAGCAGCTTTTTTCTTAGTTAAATAGTTTTTGTATAAATTGGATGAGTGTTTGGGGTCATTATGTTCTTAGTAGTAGAAACATTTACCAAACCACTAGGTATACTATGGCAAATCAATATCTGATGGTACTTGAGCTGTCTTGGTCCACTGTTCCATCTATTTCACAAATATCTCCTCTTACCTCAACAGAGAAAACAGTTCCAATCTATCATGTCACCTCCCATATGCTTCATGGTAGGTGCTATGTATTGAGGTATCTTTCTTTTGCAGGATGTAAAACCTTCATTTTAAACTAGATATTTCAAACATGGACTCATCCATCCATAACAACATTTTTCCAATTTCAGTCTAATTTTTTACTTTTTAGCAAATTTCAATCCCTTGACATTATCTGGAGGTCAAAGTAAAGGTGTTATTTTTTAGCTACTTCATGTCCAAATATTCCATTCTCGTTGAGACTTCTTGATACTGTAAGATCTGTACATTTTTCCCTCATTTGGTGCACAGTTGTTTATCTCATGCTTGAAATCAGTGGCAGTCATTCTCCTCTCCTGAAGGCTGCATAAATAAAGATACTTGACACCAGTATCATTGACTTTAGGTGTTCTGCTTCTTCCTTTCCAATTTTCAAATTTACCTGACTCAGCCTCACAATCTAGGATGTACTTGACTGGGTCTGGGGAACATTTCAAGTTTGTAGCAATTTGTTGAAGAGTCCAATTAGCATTATGTAAAGCTTTTATATGAACCCTATACTCTATTGACCATGTTTTGTTTTGCATGACAACAAACCTCATTATATAGTGTTAAACTGTTTTTATTCAGGTTTATTTGTGGAATGCTAATAAATTGATTTCTTTTAGCATATACCAATACCACATGCTTGCAACTTGCTAGCTTCTTTCTAAACAGTTAAGACACTGAATGGAGGGGGTTTATCAGGACAATTACTTCAGTTCCTAAATTTGATCATTATGTTCATTCAAGCAGAACTCTTATGAGTATATGAGAATTCTAAAGAATTATAAGTATTCTCATCCTGGTTCATTCAGTTTTAAATAGGGATCACTGAAGCATTACCATAGTGTTGAAATGTACATTCTGTAATGGTTTGGAAGAATTAGTCTCATAAATTGGAAGGAATGACAATATATTGTTTTGTCCCAACACTTTTGCACACCATTGTAAATATTATTTTAAAGCAAGTGTTAGGAATAACAGAAAATACTTATTTAATAGATTATAGTAATTACCTTTTGGAAGGCCAAGGTGCGGAACATTTAATATGCCATAATTTGTTTGTGTCAAAACAAAAAATATTCAATTGTTTAAAAATATATATCAGATGTACTATACGGTTTTTTTTTATTATTAATCTTAAAATTAAGCCTGTCAAGGTTTAAAGGAGAAACATAGCTGAAATATTAAAAGCACCTTAGCATTTACATTATCATGTTCAAGATTGTGACATAGAATTCCACATCAAAAGAAATTGTAGTGTTTTGTTTACACCAGGATATCTAAATCAATGGAAAATACAATTATAATACATTTATATAATGCAGTAATTAATTCATTTTTAGAATTTTTGTTCATGTGATTTATGCATAAACACACCTTGCTAGACACTTCCATGGCTCTTACTGGTTCTGGCACTGTTGCTTGAAATACATCAATCAAATTTGAGTGTGCTTCTCCAATTCTATCATACCACTCCACTAGCTTGTAAACCAAGCCTTTGGCTGCAAATTTAAACAAAACAAATCATTCAAATAAACTGTGGTTACACTTATTTAATATAACTACTGAAACTTTAAAATAGCAAACATTTTAATTCAATAAAACATAGAATATGGTGTATTCCGAAAGCATTGGTGACATGTACTCTGATATTCAGTCATTTTTCAAGAAACAACTTACAAGTGAAAATGCTCTGATTAAATCACAAAAAATGTTTCTAAATTTTTCATAAATAGTTTTTCAAAATAGTTCATTTTATGTAGATTTCTCAAACGGCAATTTCTTCATGTTTTTATAACATGTTAAAAAACAAAAGGAGACCTACGAAAAATGTGATATATTTCAACACATTTATGACTTTTATACATCCTTAGATTAAGGAGATTAGGTTCCACATATTCACCTGTATTCCAGTCTATGCTCCTAAGGAATATATATACAATGCTAACGTATCAGCCCATAGTTTCAAACTGTGTTTACTATAAACATATAATAATTTCTGCCAATAATTAACAGGAATAGTTTCAGATATGAACATACATTTGTATGGTGTCCATTTGTAGTGAAAAGCTTTATTGAACCAATCCACAGATGTATTAGAAGTTTCAATGAACTGTATGTGATGTCTTGATATAGGTGTATTTTTAATCTTAACTATCAGTGGATAACCTGCAGTTTAAGCTAGTAATTAACAGTTTTAATATGCAATAATTTATAGCTTTAGCTGGTATTTAACTTAAGCTTGGAACATAATAAAAATTTTTAACTGTTTCACTTTAATAAGAGAGATGGAAAATACATCAAGCAACTTTCAGTTTTTCTCTTAATTTATAGGTCATGCTTGAGAAATATATTAAAGTAATATCCAAAAGTATTATTCGAACAAACAAATAGCACATTTTTTCCTTTCAAATAATGGAATACCAGAATGAAATGTGACATTTTAATGACTGCATGGTTCAGTATTTCATGATAAAATATATTACATTAATGACACGTAAAACTCAAAGAGTCGACTGTTCACTAAAGCTGGAGCAGTAAAACAAAGTTCAAAGTCATTAAGTTAATTGCTACTATAGCTTGCATAAAACACAATGTAATTAAACAAATAAACAATTTCACTGCTCTGTGTAGGCAGTATAATAAACACCTGAAGTCAATTACAGCAGCAGAAGATCTATTTTAAGCTGACATTAAAGTCACCTACTCAGTAGTCAACACAGAAAATCTACTTTAAACACAACATTAAAGTCAGTTACTCAGTAATCAAAAGAAAATGTATAAATCCAACGTAAATGGTGTTGTACGTCAACTGTTTCATAGATTCACTGAAAATCATGACAGAAGTACAACTCAAGTGATACTAGATACCTTACATGAAGTTGACGTAACAGCTGCACCCCTCTATTGGGCTAACTATTTGGCTCTCATTAAAAAACATTGTAACATCTCTGGGCATCAAATGCTTAATAGATAAAATATAGAAAAATAATAATGGGTGAATCTTCAAGTGAACTATTTAGTACGTACAACAGGAGTGCAGTTAAATTCTTGCTAGACTGAGACCCAAATGATATAACAACATCTTTACTTACTGCAGCCAGCATAATAGATAAAATATGGAACTCCATCCACTTCTATCTTGTTTACCACTATGCTTGTCAAAATAATATCACGCTTATAAAAAACTGGTCTTCCATTATCATGAGGGACAGCAGAATCCATGAGTGGATGGCCTTGTATGAAAGTCAGTACAGAGTCAGGAAGGGTCTGGGTGTCATTGACACACAGTCCAGGTCGGGGTTCTGGTACTTTACTGGTCAATACAGACAGCCAAGCAGAAGAGGATGTAGCCTGTTCTTTGAACTTTCCATTGAAGACTTCCTGAATAGCCTCCAGACTGAAGGTACAAACGGCTGATCCGATTAGTCCATTCCTGGAATACGTTGTTATACTGAAGTTTTAATTATTTGAATATTCTGATATCTCATATGCAGGATAGATCAGGTGTATAAAAAATGGATAGGATACCACAGATTACCTTAAAAAGTTGCATTTTTAAAAGCTAACATTACTTTTTTGTATTTTTATAACACCAGGAATTTCTACAGACATACAAATTATTTTACATAAATGAAACTTCAGTTTCAAAAAAAGATTTTGAGTTAAATATATTTGAACCTATACTTTTAACTAAACAGTAATGCACCCTTAATTTATTGCAATAAAGAAATTACAAGTGCAAAGACACGGTTACACAAACAAATAGACCAAATTTGTCTTAAGGCTCTTAATAAAAGCAATTAATTAGACAAAAAATGTGCTTAAAGTACAAGGTTGAAACATAAGTAATCTCATAAGTGGAGAATAACAAAGATTTAAATTATACAGAAATAAACTATGGTAGTGGAGCCAAGATTATTGGCTGGGTATTCTTATTCCACCAGATTATGAAATATTTTGAAAAGAAAAATCTTTTTATCAAGTCTGTGGACACTTTTTGTAATCCATCAGAAAAAGGAGTAAAGTGTGAAATAAATGTTGCAGTAAATAAAAGGAAGTAAAAAGGATAAAAAAAGAAATGCAGTTCTTTTATCTCTGTGGTTTCTTTTCTTTAACACACATACATATGGAAGTGTTATGTCCTTCAAGGTTGTATACAAAATACCACATGGTTGGGTTATTTAGTGGTATAGAAGTGTATTGTTACAAGCTGTGATCAAAACACTCTTGTAAACATTTAGAATAAAAATTTACAAAAATAGAAACATTTGTTCTGAGTAAAATAAATATTATTTTAGTCTTTGGAGTTGCTGTTGTTTGTAATTAAACACAATGGGCTATTTGTGCTCTTCCCACCATGGTTATTAAACCTGGATTCTAGCATCTTAAGTCCACAAGCAAATTGCTCTGATATTGGGGGTCATCTTTTGAGTATCCAATAAAATGTATTTTCTGACTGCAGCTCTTCACAAAAATTAAAAGTAAAATTAAACAAAACTAGAAATAGGTTTAATAAATTTATCTTTTTCAAACTTACATTGATGTTGTGAAGACAGCATAGAATCTACTGTCATCATCTGGTACTTTGTAAATCCCTTCTGCAAGAAAATCCAGTTTATTAATCAAAATAACAACAGTTGACAAATGATAAGAATTAGAAATATAAAAAAAACACACTAAAATGACTTTTAAATAGTAAAGTTAATTACCAATGAATCTATTATTCAGCATAATTTTATTTTCAATTTACACTGCTAAGTCTCATTTGTTTTCATTTTTGAATTTCACACAAAGCTACTTGAGGGCTATCTCCACTAGCCGTCCCTAATTTAGCAGTGTAAGACTACAGGGAAGACAGCTAGTCATCATCACCCATAGCCAACTCTTGGACTACTCTTCTACCAACAAATAGTGGGACTGACATTATAATGACCCTATGGCTGAAAGGGTGAGCATGTTTGGTGCTACCTTCAGATAACGAGTCGAACGCTTTAACCAACCTGGCCATGCCAGACCGGCACTTCTAAGTGAAGTTTTTGTTATGAAAATAGTAGACTTTTTAGGATACTTGAGTGGTCATTGGACCCCCTGGCTGTACCCCAGATAGTGTCATGTAAATGTAGCAACTATTGACTGTCCTGTTTAATAATTAAATTTACATAATTCAATAAATGAGTTTTGTAAGAGTCTTACAACCTGTCTTAGATAGCTTATTAAACAAGACTGATAACTTATTTAATGCACTTTTGAAACCAATACAAATCAACATACTTACGTATTTCATTGAAATAAAAAGGAAATTCTCCTGGTATTGAACAGTTCAAACGAGCTTTCAGAAATGATGCCCAATTATTATTCAGAATGTTTTTCCCACCAGTATCTCGCTGAAAGGAATAACAATGAAATGTATAAGAGGTAATGAATTATATACATAAGAATACTTTCTTCCAACAGTTGAGTCACAGCTTATGTTTGTTTTTGAATTTTTCACAAAGCTACTTGAGGGCTATCTAGGCTAGCCATCCCTAATTTACCTGTGTAAGACCAGAGGGATGGTACCTAGTCATCACCACCTACTGCCAACTCTTGGGCTACTCTTTTACCAATGAATAGTGGGATTAACTGTCACATTATAATGCCCTCATGGCTGAAAGGGCGAGCATGTTTGGTGTGACGGGGATTCAAACTTACGACCCTCAGATTATGAGTCGAACACCTCAACCCACCTGGCCGTGCCGGGCCTTACAGCTTATGAATATTTTGTATATAATGTTTTATAGCTCATATCCATTTGCATATATTCATCTGTGAACATTTAAAAACTAAGCTTAGTGTGAGAAAACAAGTTATTGTAAAGTCACTACACTTGAATTTCTCCAGCTCAAATCTTTAACTTAATTAATTTGTTAACACACTGGACAGAATTCTGCAATTTTTTGCTTCAATACTACCATGAACCACAAACAGCCACAACATTTGAAAAATTTTATGTGTGAATGCAGAGAGATGCTAATGACCTCATAATAGGAGTTGAAAACACAACAAACTTAAAGAGGAAATGTACAATGCAGCTCAAAATTTGAGATATGTAGAAAAATAGTATATCTGATCTATTTTTTATCTCTTTCAAGTGAATGGAAAATAAGCTTTTCATTCAGTAGCAGAAGTTGAGAGTTGAACTTAATGAAGAGACAAAACAATTATATAAAAAGAACTATTTACACATGATCATAATACTTTGGAAGTTACAGTTTAAATGCTGAAAGCCAGCAAAGTATTAGAAAACCAATAAGCCTAAAAATGTTATAAAAAATAAGTTCACTGTAAATATTTAAATCTGCAAAATGTAATACTGGATTTCAGCTTTACTTTCTTATTGAACAATAAAGTAGTTCGGTGATGTAGCAAGAAATACGTCTCCCTCTTGGGACTACATGAACTAAAAATATAATTTTATTTCAGTTATGTGAATAAAATACTTATACACTGAAACAAAGTAAACAAATGGCTAAATAGAGATTTTCACAAGAATTTCACATATGTACTACTTCACATGTTTGTAAAGATACCAAAAGTGAGGTCATCTTTAAAGGTATATACATTAACAATACAATTAGTTTTGAAGTATTTCTATATATATCACCCATTCTATTAATTTTCCTGAAAATGAAACATCTCTAATGAAAAAATAAATAAATTGAAAGAGGTACTTTGATCTGTTAATGCAACCTTTATCCATTACCCACTCTTAGCATACCATATAATATGTTTAAGTTTAGAATTACAATATAAGTACGTTGATAAATACATTTATTTGCAGTATTTAAGATCCTACAAAAAGTTTAAGATGAGTAATAAGGATGATGGGTAGGGGAAATTATCTTCTGTCTTCACATATCACACTCAGTGCTTTCCTTATGTAGAAATTAATTAGCCAGAAAGGAATAAATAATTATTTAATTGAAAATTACAACATTTCTCATTTTTCTTACTAAAAAAAATATTTTAATTATTCTTTCCAATTGTAGGATCCTGTTTCCTGAATGTGTGTGAATGCTATAAATTAAATTTCTTACATAGATTTAGTATCTTTAAAGGACTATCTAACTATCATTAAGTGAATTTAGATTCAAAATGCCAGCAGACAAAATGTTTGAAAGAGGGATTCAAATGTGTGAGGTCAAAAGCCAACACATATTGTGCAAAACACAATCAGAAAGCAAAGCATAGTAATGCTAATGATTCATCAGAAGAATGTAGATTTTGTAGGAAACGGTAAGTACCATAAGCAGCTGCACAATAGCTATATCAACATAAGTTTTTTACATCACAAAAATAGAGAGTTTGGTATGAAGGTAAATGTAAAAGTGAAGGTTTATCACATGACTAGAAAAGTTTTCATCTCGTTTCAATCAAATTTGCAACAAAAATCGAGTGTCCCCCAAAAACTATTTGATTCAACTTTGAGTAAGTGCATGTCAAAGGTCAAGTTCACACTGAAAGTCAACTATTTTAATTACTATAATAAAAACTGAATTTTTGAAACTTGCAAAAAACAAACAAATTGGGATAGAAAGAGGACCTCAGCACTTAGACCTATATTTTTGAAAGTGAGAAGTTCATTAATGCATATTTTAAAATGGTTATTGCAACTGTCAAAGAAAAAATTCTGGAGTCAAGGTTGCATTCTCTGAGTATTTTTATAGTTAACAGTAGAAATAGTTGTTACTCCCCCTAGATATATCTTGTATCTAGTAAATAGCTGGATAATTATTATGTTTCTTGTGTGTTTACAAAGATCTTGTGAATTTCAACATCAAATAGAAAAGTTTAAGAGGACTTACCTTGCACACTCTTGCAACACGTGAAAAAATGTTCTTCCCACAATTGATGTATTCAATAGCATTTTCTCGGAAGAAGAAATAAACATAGTCTCCTATGTCATACGACCCAACAAACTGTGGTTCTAAAAACGCCAAACACAAAGTTTTAGCTACTCGAAAGACCAGAATAAAAGTATTAATTATTTTTGTAACTAGAACTAAACTAAACAATGTCATACAGAAACATCTTAATTATTTAATAGGAACTAATTTTGCTTGCTTATACTCAGAGTTTAATTACACATATGTACTTTGCTATGTGAGTGAAAATATAATTATTCATAATGACAAATTCTCAAAGCACACATCCAAATTCTGTGTGAAAAGCACATATACCAAATTAAGAAAAAATAATGTAACAGAAAAGGCACCAGGTAAACTTAAAAAAAAAAGAGAGAGAAAATTACTAAACGTGTTGTTGTTGTTTTCTGAATTTTGCTAAAAGCTACACAAAAGTGATCTGCGCTAGCCATCCCTAATTTAGTAGTGTAAGACTAGAGGGAAGGCAGCTAATCATCACCATCCACCACCAACTCTTGGGCTACTCTTTTACCAACGAATAGTAGGATTGACAGTCACATTATAATGCCCCCCAAGGCTAAGATGGAGAGCATGTTTGATGTGATTGGGATTTGAATTCACAACCCTTGGATTAAGAGTCGAGTGCCTTAACCACCTGGCCACACTGGGCATTAAACATGTTAGAACTCTACAAAAAACCTGACATCTTTCAGCAATCAGGCTTTCTTTAAGAAAAATCAAAAATGTCTTTTTCTCAAAACACAAAGACAACAAAAGTATAAAATAAACCAATCACTAATGAATGTTTTAGGGATGATTTATAAAAATATTATTATATTTTAACTTACCAAAAGCAGTTTCATAACACAAGCTGATATCTATTGTTTAGGGATTGTACTTTAGATATACTTACTGTCAAGCCATTTGGAATCATATTTGATAGTTCTCTTGTAACGATGAACCTTTCTGCCTGTTACTAAATCATAAAGGTCAGTTCTGAAAATAACCGTGTCAGCTCTACTAAATTCAGCTACAGTACCACTGTAAAGTCCAGGGAAGCTCCCTGGGTTTCCTTGTTCTATTCAAAGAAATAAATATATTTCAATACTTCTGGCAGATTCTTAAAAATCAAGGACCTTAATTAACTTGTATCTTTTTATCTTCCCCTCATGAGCATGAAGTTCAATTCAATTTAAAATTACAAACCTCATTTATTAAATGACATAAAGAAAAAGGTCCACGCTTTCAGTGTATTACACCCTAAAGGCATGTTGGCAAATAATGTTTCAAGTGTACAATGAATGAATAGTAAGTAATAAATGTAATGTAATAAAACTTACACTGAACATAAATAAATGGTGCATTAAATATGAGCTAATATTCTAGAAATTAATGCACAGCATTAAATATTCTTCAAGTAAAATAAATTTTTAATCATCACAAGTACATAAAATATGTGACAATCTTAGGCTCGGTTCTCCTTAAATGACAAAATAATTTTTATTGAATTCTTTCTTTGAATATTAATCTTAAATAACAGGAATACATCTGTATCTAAAACATTTACTTTGAGATAAAGTATTATTATAACAAGTAAAAAGTACAGTTGTATAACACAAGTAGCTTATGTGTTAACCCATCCTCTTAGAATCATAAAGATAAAATACTAACCAACATTATCAGGATAAAAAGAACGTTTTAATCCAAAGTTAAAAAAAATTAGGGTTTAATTTTCTCTTACTAAAGTACTTTAAATGAGATATATATTCAAGGCTAATATATATGAACTATGTAATAGCCTTTCTTTTCTTTTGTTTTTAAATTTCTAGATTGAACTAATCTATCAAATATAACATCGTAAAAAGTGCATATATTAATGCACAACACTAAAAACTCAGAATTTCAAAATAATCTATGACTGGAAACATAACAAAGAAATTAACACATTTTACTTACCAACCCAAACAGCAGTTGCATTATCATTTGGATCAAAAGGACATTTTGCAATTCCATTTCCAATACCTGGGAAAACCTGATGATTCCCCAGATGAGTAAGATTTGTCTGGAACAAAGTGAAATTTTATGTGTAGAATACAAATAATAAATGTTACAAAACACATCCTTTTGTATATATTTACATTTTATGCATTTTTACTACATCAGGTAAAACTTAGAATCACCTAATGTAGTTTAAGTGTTACAAATAGTAAAAGTGTTTGAGAAAGTAAAGAACCACTGAAGGAGAGTTACTTTGATGAAAATTACTAATTTTCCATTAAGACAACAGTACAAAGAGTGAAAACGATGTTGTATGTGTTTTTTTACTATAATAAAAACGAAACTTTAAGCATTAATACTTTAGTAAACAAGTAATGAAAGCTGAAATATCTGTGACAAAGCACAAAATTAAGATGATGGATTAAAATGCACTTTACAAACTTTTTCTTTGTTAGATGTGGGGAAAAAACTTCTTTTTTCTTCCATCAGTAAAATTATAAGAATCAGAATGAAAGATAAAGTATTGCTGACACAAATATTTTAATAGTCGCTCTTATTTAAAGTTATACTTTAGTGACTTAATGAATTTCATTGGTCAAAAATAATGTTTGGGAGTGCTGGAGAAAATTCAGACATGTTATACCGGTGTTTCACTTTTCAAACAAAATCGATTCTACAACAGTAGCTTGAGCAAACAGTTAGTGTTTCTGTGCTTTTTAAGTACAGAATAGGAGTAACATAAACCATCCAAGCTGGCTGAACTTCATGAGATATTTTGGGGATTAAGGCTTAAAATATTGTTTATGGGAGTGTATCCAGTATATGAAAATTTTAATCTATACAAACGGAAAGCAAAAAGAAGGTATATTCAGTTAGGTATATTGAGTTGTCAGGTAGATGTTTAGTTTTACTTTGAGAACATAACTGATTGGATGTTAACACCAATTCCCCCAAGAAAGTATAATCATCTTAAATACGGGAGTTTTCTGTTAATGATGGTATGCTAAAGAGTGTGGTTTAATAATTTTATTTTAAATATTCAGAGTAATCCAATATTATTGTTGTTTTTCAACTCAGCCTGAATTTTAAATGTTATAAAGACAGGACTCTCTTTCTGGGTCACAAAACGTTAATAATTCAGTAATTTCCTATTAATTGAATACAATATATGACTTAACAAATCATATATATGCAGATAATTCTATCTTCTGTACTAATATATTCATAGAAATATCACATGATTTATTTTCTGTTTATATTTTGTAATTTGTGTAAGAATCAGTATCTATGTTAAGAAAATAATATACTGTTTAGGGTAAGTTTATATCAAGTAAAGACCTACAATATGAAGCATCTACTGAAAAAACGTGTCAAATAACAATCTTACATAGACAACCCAGTCCATAGGGTTGTGAGCATTTGTTCCACATATATACAGCTTGCCTCCTTCAACAGGTTGGATCACTCTAACATGATTTCTACAGTCGTAATACTGGAATAACAATTTTTATTATCAAATGTAAAATAGCTCAAAATATTTAATTTCCATATTTCTTTAAATTTTGATAGAGATTTGATATTTTTAATGTCTTGTGATATTATGATTATTTGTGTGACAAACAAATAACAATACAAAATAAACAAATGAAATAGATTAATATTTGACAAGCAAGGTGAATGAATAGTGAATTTTACTCATTAGAAGCTGACACTTTTTTAAGGGAAGCAAAGTTTTTGATCAGTGGAGAATTAGCTTCAAAATGTTTAATAATTATTGAATATATCTTCAAGATATGTTTTAACTTAAGAGAGTTCACAACAAATATCACATTAATAGACTAGATAAGAACAAAAACATTTGGAAATAAACATATTTTGCAATATATATAAAACCAAGAAACAACTTATTAATCAAGTTTATTAATAGTGTATTAAATATTAGATTTCTTTGCTTTTTGTGCTAAACTGCATGAGGGTCATCTGCACGAGTCACACCTAATTTAGTAATGAAAGACTAGAGGGAAGGCAGCTAGTCATCACCACCCACTTCCAACTCTTAAGCTACTTTAAGCTACTCTTTGACAAACAAGTACCAGGATTAACTGTCACATTATAATGCCCATAAGGCTGAAAGGGTGAGCGTTTTTTGTACTCAAGGCCCTCAGATTGCAAATCAGTTGCCCTAACTACATTGTCATGCCATGCCAAACATTAACATTTGTAAAGTTGGTTAAAAATACAATTTTCTCTTTTCTTTTTATTAAATGTTTCTGATAATTCTTAAAGCTCTTCAGATTTACTTGGTTATTAAAATTCCTCTTTTTAAGTATTCACTTTTTCCTTTTCTTTTTACATCTTCCTTTATTTACTGGTTCTGCATCATTAGCTTTCCATTTAAAGTGATAACTATTAATTTACAAGTCTGAATAACTTTGGTCTCCAGGTTCTGAAATACATTTTATTGATGTAAAATAAGCCATAGCCTATGAGCTGATCTTGCTTTGAGACCATTAGTCAAAGCATTTGAGGAAAGTCTGTTTTGTTAACTACGTATGACATGAATCGACTGTTTAATGTATGCCGGTGTACTGTTACAAACAGTAGTATCATAATGATAGTTCTTCATTCTACTTCCTTTGACTGCCAATCATTATTCATCCTTTTGCTGTATGCTGGTAAACATTTACGAATCTGGAAGAATGAGACCCAGCTAGGAGTTAAGAATCAATAAATCCTGAAGCACAAGCATTTTCCCCAAACTTAATCTATAAGATTGAAACATCAGAATCTGAAAGCTGTACGAATTTCATTAGTTTGAGATCACAGTTCCATTTACTACACACATGTTAGCATTACAGTGCATTCATCACACTCTAAACTGACAGAAGAATTCCTAATAGTAACTCAGAGTTTAGGAGGAATGCTAATAATACGTAAAACAATTAATGTTAATTTTCATTTGTCAGTTAAGAACTGTTGTTCAGTGTGAAGTGTCTGGATCAAAGATCATCCACTCTATTAGTTTCTACAGATTTAAAAAATCTTTCTTGATGACACATTAATGCTATTCTAGCAAACGTACTGTTCTCTGCTGACAAAAGTAAATTACAAATAATTTCAAAACACTGATTAAATTAGAAAACCACAATTATTAAATCTTAGTTTATTAATAAAACAAAAGAAAGCAAAAGTTCTTGTAATTAAGAAATAAATAAATAATTTTAAAATTTTTTGAAAAGCATTCAATATTTCCTGTTTGTCAAAAAATTGAGTCAATGTTATTCTGTAAAGAAAAGGCCATAATTTGCAAAAGATTATACAATTATGAGAAGAAAAAAAAATCAAGATATTGGAAAATTATGTTTACATATAAATTGTAATTATGGAATAATTAAAAGATATCTTAGAAATAAGATTATGTTATGGAATGGTCAAGTCAATTACCTGATATCAAAACAACTGAAAATCTATAGCCTTAGTTAAACTGATTAATGAAAGATTGCAAGCCAAACATGGAAGATGAACTTTTTGAAGTGCCCAACAAAGAATGACAGTCAATCACTCAGGAGTGTCAACACAAACTCATTAAAAGCATTCCATGCCGATATGAAATAGTACCAAAATTCAAGGGAATGTGGACTAAACATTAATTTGTGAAACTGGTTCATGTTATTTTGAGTTTAATTTTTTTTTACATTTGATTATTGCAGACCATCTTTGAAGGATACTTGGAACAAGAAGATACAACAAACATTAGGTTCACAATTCTTTTTATAAGAAAATGTAACTAAAATGTCAAAACATTCAGGTATTTGTGAAAGCCAATGTTAAAATTAAGATTTGAGTTAATATTTGAACACATCTCATCCAGTGCATTCTAAAAACATATAGTTTTACATATGTTTCTGTTATATAATGAAAGATATAACAAATTAACAACATTTTTCAAGGGAACTTTTTCTTCACCCCCTGTATATGTAATAACACTGGAAACTGAGCAGATGGGTGGACAGCATGAGGAATTAGACAAACATTTATAATCAAAAATAAAACAAAGATAACAAAAGAAAATATAACAGATACGTTTTACACAATGAAATAGAAATTACTGTATAAATGGTGTGAAATAAAAAAAGAAGAAAGCAAATAGAACCTAGAAATAATACCAGTATGAACTTGACAACTGAAGTGCAAAGAGGAAAATAAAAAGATTGAAGTTACCAAACACATAGCATGTAAAGAAATAGAAGGTTTATATTTTTGAAATGGCTTCTTTTATGAAATGCAAGTAAAAATTGTGTATACAAAGAGTGCCGGGAAACAAGTAAGTTTAGAGTGTGAATACAAATAACTTTGACAAACTAACTGAAGACTATAATACGGACTTTAATAACTTCCTTCTTATAACTAGATGTGTTCTGAAATGTAACAATAAGTTAATGTATCAGATGGCTTAATTAACTTAATTTCGTTCTGAGCAATTCAATAAATTATATGCTCTTTGAATTTTGGCTATATATATATATAGAGAGAGAGTAGTAAAGAAACAGACATATCATGTTCCAAACTGCTTAAAGAACGTATCTCTTATTATGTAGTGATTTATGTTACAAAAGTAATTCAGAAGAATATATCCAGTTACTCTTATCACACACTATACATATACCAGCCGAAGTATCTGTATTAGTCACGTGAAATAAAACTTGTTTGTAACAAAGGAGTGCTTCGTTTTCTTTCTTAAACGTTAAAAGTGCAATAAAAATACATAGATACATAGAGATACCACTACTGAAAAGAAAGACCCACTGTTTCTAAAAATTATAACAATAATGGTTAGTGTGGTTTCTTTTCAATTTTGCACAAAGTTCCGTAAGGGCTATCTAAACTATCCATCCCTAATTTAGCAGAAAAAAACTAGAGGGAAAGGAACAAGTCATCAACATCCACCAATAAACTCTTGGGCTGGTCTTCTGCCAACAAATAATTGGGATAACTGTACAATTATAACATCCCCACAGGCTGATAGGGTGAGGATGTTTGGTCGGATGGGGATTTTAACCTGCCGCCCTCAGATTGTGAGTAGACTAACCTAGCTACTAGACCATACCGAATAATAATAGTGGTTAGATACAAATTACATGAGGATGGCAGGGTCTGAGGGTCACACGACCTTCCTGATGTCATCCTGTATCCCTGTGTCAAGTTTGGTGCTGAATGATCAAGACACGTGGAAACATGTAAGGAACATATATACACACATATTCTTATAGACGTTTGTTTACAAAGATTTGCACACGTGTGTACATCTCACAAGAACGATTAACGACGCTCCCTCATGTTCACTAACGTAATTTTAAACACATTTCAGACTGATTCTAAACACTAAAAATTATACTGACTGATATATCTGAAATCATTGAAGTTATTTAAACACGAATTTCAAGGTCACTGAATTCCATTAATCAGTAAAACTGCAATTAATAAAGTTTAGAGACGGCTTAAATGGGTAACGAAGAAAACTTTATCACATGTTTGACACAGTAACATGGAAAATGTAATTTTTTCTACAATTATACCCCTTCTTCGGGCCTCCATTTCAACCAACCCACTTCCAAACACACTCTAAATAATTATCCAGATAGCCTATCTATAAAGCTGACTCCAGTCCAGGGGTTCCGAACCGGTGGGTTGCAAAGCAAAACGTGTGCTACGTTAATTCAATGTCATTAGGTGATATTGTGGGTGTATGTATGCGTGCCTGTGTGAATGTGTATGTGTCTGCAACTGTATGTATGTGTGTACTAGCGAGTATGTGAGTGCACGCACAAGTACGTATGCTTGTGTGTCTGTTTAGCTGTGATTAAGTGTGTGTGTGTGTGTGCTCGCTGTCGACAGTGAGTCACATGTTCGTTGCTGATTGGTGGATGACGAATCGCGCGACTGGCCACGCTTCCTTCCCTCCCAATACTTACCCCATCATTACTCTACCTGCACCCCCCACAAGTAGTCAGTGTAAGATCTACAGTTGCCAAAGCGTTCATTATTCAACATTTTTATTTTATTTTAACAAGGAGATAAATTAACAGTAGAGGTGAGTTGTGTCCATGGCTAAACGGCGCAGATACTCAGAATGCTACCTCAATATTGGCTTCACCACTGTGCTCGCCAACGACGGCATCGAAAAACCACAGTGCGTTTTGTGCCATGCTGTCCTGAATGCAGAGTCAATGAAACCATCAAAACTCAAGCGTCATCTCGAGACGAAACAGCCAAAACACGAAAAGAAGGTTTTGGATTTCTTCAAACGGCATGAACGGTGTCTTAAAAGCCAAAGAATTGATAGAAGTGGGTCGTTTCAGCAACAGAGTGCAGTCGTAGTGGAAGCTTCATATGAGATTGCATTCGAAATTGCTAAACAAAAAAAGCCTCACACGATTGGAGAAATACTTCTTAAACCCTGCATGATGAAATCAGTAAATCTTATTCTTGGAGAAGCCAGTGCAAAGAAGATGCAGCAAGCATCCCTCTCAAATAAAACCATACAGAGGCGCATTTTTAAAATGTCTGTGGATGTAAAGGAACAGGTTTTGACTGAAATCAAGG
Source organism: Carcinoscorpius rotundicauda (assembly GCA_011833715.1). Taxonomy (NCBI): domain Eukaryota; kingdom Metazoa; phylum Arthropoda; class Merostomata; order Xiphosura; family Limulidae; genus Carcinoscorpius; species Carcinoscorpius rotundicauda. Next base: position 41,872,024 of record CM022404.1, read on the forward strand.
GTTTCCCTTTGTTCTCCTTTCAGCTCGACGAGTCAACAGATGTAAGTTCATGTTCTCAGTTGCTTGTCTTCGTGAGATACATTAATTCAGGTGACATCAAAGACGAATTCTTATTCTGCAGTGCACTTGAAACCACAACAAAAGCTGATGATGTCATAGGAAAAGTTTCAACTTTTTTTCAAGACGAAGATCTTCAATGGGAAAACATGTGTGGGGTTTGTACGGATGAGGCACCGGCTATGCTGGGATCGAATTCAGGATTCCAGTCGAGAGTAAAGAAGCTAGCATCTCAAGCAAAGGATATCCACTGCATGATTCACCGATATGCTCTCGCCAGCAAGACTCTCCCTGCCTCTCTGCAGGAAGTGCTTGAATCTGAAATCCAAATTGTAAATTATGTGAAGCACTCAACACTCGTCTATTCAAAGAACTATGCAAAGACATGAATGCTGACCACGAAGTTCTTCTCTTCTACACAGCAGTACGTTGGTTGTCGAAAGGAAACGTTATTAATCGTGTCTTTGAAATGAAAGATGAAATAAAGCTATTCCTGGAGACTCAAGAAAGGAAAGATCTTGTAGCTCACTTCGAAGGTGAAGCATGGAATAAAAAGGTTGCGTACCTAGCTGACATTTTTGATCAGCTGAACAAGCTCAATTTGAAGCTTCAAGGAAAGGAAACACATGTTCTCCTTTTTCAAGATAGTCTTCGGGCGTTTGGTTTTCCGACGCCAGTTCTGCAGTTTGGAAACAATCTTAGAAACATCGCTATGTTTGAAAAACTTTGTGGAGTGACGGATGAGTCTCAGATCCAACTGGATCAGCTCCTCAAGGATGAGATTACCAAACATCTTCAGTCTCTAGAAAAGGAAGTCGAGCGTTACTTCCCTGAGCTATCACAGAAACAGGAGGCCCTGGTAAGGAACCCATTTTGTACTGAACTTGATGTATCCAGCATCCCAGATGATATCCAAGATGAATTTCTGGATCTAAGGAACGACCCTTCAGCTCGTGATCTCTTCAAGGTGAAATCCGTGACTCAGTTCTGGTGCGCTATGTATCAGTCATACTCCAAAGTCGGTATGATAGCTTTACGTGTCCTTGTTCCATTTGCTTCTACCTACTTATGTGAGGCAGGATTTTCCACTCTTGTCAATATAAAAACAAAGAATAAGAACAGATTGGATGTTGGAGATGACACGAGACTTGCTCTAACAAAAGCTCGGCCACGAATTTCAAAGCTTGCTGCTGAAATGCAACATTAGGCATCTCACTAGCTGGGTTGGATAACTGTTCAAACCTATGTTGATATTAGTTTAAGAAATACATGTTCTTTTTGTGAATTCAGGTTAAACCAATGTGATTTAATTTGCTAATAAATAATTACAGAATTTTTAAATATATTTTTTAGATGTTTCTTTCCCTCTCCTTCACAGAAAATAAAATAAAAAATTAAGCTGCTGATAGTAAGCCCTAAGTAGGGGGTCACATGGGTTTCAAACTTTTAGGTAAGGGATCGCGAGTGCAAAAAGGTTGGGAACCCCTGCTCTAGTCAGACTGGAATAAAAAAGAACAATGCAAGATACAGAGACATTGATATATGAATAATTAAAACAGGAAGAAAATAGTAAAGAACAAGACTAGAACTTGTACAGTTATCAACAATTAACCTTGGATTTGATGAATACTTTTTTACTCACCGCTCCAATTAACTTTTAATACATTTTAAGATTATTACTTGTTGAATGAAGATGTGCAACAGAACGCTGTCATTACACCACTATATAAGGTTTTCTTTATGGTATGAAATCAGTTCTTCCAAGCAGTGCTGAGGGGCCGTGAAATCGTTGAAACTAGTCTGTTGTAATGTGCATAATGAACTAAACAATAAATTAAGCCTACAGTTCGTGTTTTTTTTTCACTTAAATTCATACTTAAACAGTTAAACCTTATTGACAAAATATATATGTAAAATCGGCTGATTTGGGTTGAGAAAATATTTTACGTAGAAGAGCGAACAACGTTTCGACCTTCTTCGGTCATCGTCAGGTTCACAAAGAAAGAAAGAAGTAACTCAAACGAGCTGATTTTACATATATATTTCTCTACATGTGAATTTTTCTCGAATCACTTACAAACAAGGGTTATTGGTGCCGTCCATTCCTAATATTAAACTCACAGACTAGAGCGAATACAGATTGCCAACAGCCCACTGTCAACGAACAATGGGAGTTGACAATTACTCTTATACTGCACCTTTGGCACAGAACTCGCTTTTTGTGTCTGCGACAAGACAGGACACGACCAATAGATTGACAGTTCTTCAAGATACCGTAACCAGGTTCACACTTTCAAAACAAAAAATACACGAAAACAGAGATCAAATACAAAGATTGATTTTTAATCTCTTTGTTTTTATTTTAAGTACAAAGCTACATCACTGACTATATCAAAACCTTCTTTTTAGCGTTATAATCTCTCAGACTTACAGCTGAGTCACTGGAAGCGTGTTTGTTTTCAAAAGGATTTAATAATACGTGGCTTGATCCCAAGGGATCAAACTGGAGACAGAAATATTGATTTTGAAGACGCTGGGAAATAAGAAAGATTAAAACAAAGTTCCAACTAATATCTTGTATAAACTATAAAAGACGTAATGAAAAAAATACGTAAAATTAACACTATCAGTTTTCTCCTCAACGAACTCTGACACCAAGCTATAAAAGCGAATCGCAATTTGAATATTAAAAAGTATTAAAAACATAATAACTTAAGTGCAGTCATTTCAATTCCTTCCTAGAAAAGAAAAAAAAATAGTTTTGTTCGCTTTGGTTCTTCTTTGTGGGTATCTGGGTATGTTTGAAATTTTAGATACCTAGGAAAGTCAGGTGCAAAATACCTCTTCCTCCAAGTGACCTCTTCTCCTGATTAGTTTTGTTCGCCGTGTGAAAACTTGGTCTAGATTTCTCGCCAAGCTACACAAGGGCTATCTGCTATATTTTGCAATATATCAAAAACCCCAAGAGACATCAAGAGACTACCTATTAACTGAGTTTATTAATAGTGTTTTAAATATTAGCTTTGATTGTTTTTTGTATTTTGTGCAAAGCTGCATGAGGGTTATCTGCACTAGCCAACCATAATTTAGTAGTGTAAGACAACAGAGAAGGCAGCTAGTAATCATCACCCACCGCCAACAGATAATGGGATTGACTATCACATTATAATGCCCTTATGGCTGAAAGGGTAAGTATGTTTAGTGTGACGGAGATTCGAACCAGCGACCCTCGAAGTACTAGTCGAGTACCTTAACCATGCCGGGCCTGTGAAAACTTATTTGTAACTTTCCTAAACACAATAATAATTTTTAATTTCTTAAACGCGCCTACATTTATTATGGTAATAAGTACAGTAGAAATAGCAGGCAAGGAGAAATAATTCCTTGCTCCTATTTATTTCTATTACAACCAGAATAAATAACGTGATGACTTAAATTTTTTATGAAAGTTTAATTTTATTTTTTTGATGAAAGGTGCAAAGCTACTCAACGTCTCCGATCGCCAGTCTTTGGCTTCTCTCTACCAACTGATACTAAGATTTACCGTCACATTATAATGCCTCCATGACTAAAAGGATGACAATTTCTTTCCTGAACGTCGCGGGTTCGTGCCCTCGTCGCGCTAAACATGCTCGCCCTCCCAGCCGTGGGGGTGTATAATGTGACGGTCAATCCCACTATTCGTTGGTAAAAGAGTAGCCCAAGAGTTGGCGGTGGGTGGTGATGACTAGCTGCCTTCCCTCTAGTCTTACACTGCTAAATTAGGGACGGCTAGCACAGATAGCCCTCGAGTAGCTTTGTGCGAAATTCCAAAACAAACAAACAAAAACTTTCCTGAACGTTTATTTTGTTTGTTTGTGGTTTAAGCATAAAGCTACACAATGAAATATCTATGATCTGTTCAACACAGGTATCGAAACTCAGTTTCTTGCGTTGTAAGCCCGCAGATATGCCGCTGTGCCACTGGGGGTGGGGGAGGGCATTTCCTAAACGAGATAGCATCGCAATAATGTTCACAAAGAGAGAGTAGTTTGAAACATTTTTGTCTAGCATCGAACTGACGTGCTGGTATTTCTGTAGGGACTCTTTGTTTTTTCGATGCATCTGTTGTCAACTTGCGTAACGTATTACTAAGGAATTATTTTGACTTTTCACTATTAAAACACATTTTGGGAAACTGGTGACCAAGTACTGAGATTAATTTGGGAAAGAAAAAATTCACATTGACTGAATCATACTCTATCTGGTAAGTTGGAAAAATTGTTATAAAGCCAGTGCGAAAAAACAGAAGTAATAACAGCATGTCTAATACAATGTGTTTCCTTTAAAGGTTGTATAGAAAAACGCACACAAGTCCACGGATGTACATTTTCTCATCCGATTGCGAAAAAGCGAAGTCTCAAATGTGCATACAAACATGTTAGACTCTTCTGAAGGATACTCGAATAATTTAAAAAACTTTCAACCAGTGTTAACTTACATAAAAGAGTAAGAAAACTGTGCAGAGTTGGCCATTTCAGAAATCAAATAGCCAACTTCGAAACTTAGAAAAGTACCATTCGAGAAAGATAACAGACCAGATATAAAGAATGGCGTGTCCTCGAGTCTGGCACTGGTTTCAATTGAATTTTATCTTCGGAAAGGATTATTCTATGTGAACCATAGATTACAAAGGATTGAATGATCCAGATGGAAGTATTCGAAATTGAATGTATAAGAAAAAGAGCCCTAGAAATATGAAATGTTTAGTAAACGGTGAAATATAACGGAATATTTGCAGGTTCGCGTGTTTTGAGATAATATTAGATAATATGAAAATAATGAAATAAACAGTTCAGTGTAAAATAGAACTAGAGTACCGTTTATTTATTGAGTAACAATTACTGTTTCTTTTATAAAATATTGATCCTTTAGAAGATATTTATTTATTGTAAATCACAAAACACGAAAGATACAAGTAAACTGAAAATAAATAAAAGGAAAATGGCCTTCAAATTTATTCATTCAATGTAACCGTTTGTTATGTATGTTTGAAAGGTTTTGTGTTTGTAAAACGCAGACTGAAATGTCTGTGTTATGGATGCTGTAAGTAAAACATAGATTAGAATGTTCGAAAAACGACTGATGTATGTAAAACAGATTAGAATGTGTGTAGAACGGGTGTTGTAGATAAATCACAGATTAGAATGTGGGTAGAACAGATGCTGTATCTAAAACACGGTTCAAAATGTTTATAAAATGAGTGCAGTATGTAAAACACAAATTAGAATTATGTAGAACAGATGCTGTATGTAAAACACAGATTAAAATGTGCGAACAGATGATGTAGAAAAACTTGCATTGTAATCTGTGTTTTACACATAGAATGTGACTTATGTTAAATGGACTTCAGCAACTAAAACAGAAAACAGTCTCTAAAACAATTCGCCCAACGTAGCCACATAAATTAAAATAAAGGTCATGAAAATAATCGTTCACCATTAAATGAAACTCCTTATAATACAGAATAAGATTCACTTAAACCAAAAAACAAAAGAAATCAGTAAAAATGATTTACTCACTTCAGACTTGCCTTTCGAAACACAACTGGCGACGTTGGATGGTTCTAAAGTCAATGCGTCCTCCTAAAAAATATATTAAATATTGAATGGTCATTTACACCTTTGTTTTATCTCAGTTATCCCAAAAAGGCTTAGCATGTTGGCTGCAAACACAAGTTAGAAAACAGACAGAATAAAATTTAAATAATGTTTTTTTCAATGAACATTTATTTACCTTAATATACCTTGTGCAATATTGTGACACATGAATAAAATACCTTTGATATGCCCACACATAATAACCAAACGTCACAGCTAAACAGTGTCAAGTTTGGGCCACTAATAAGTGTTAGCCCTTAATAATAGAATTCACGGTTCATGCCTTGTTGTCACAAAAACAAGTTCCGTACCTTGGGGTCGCTGGTGTGCTTGAAAATGGTGATCAAATGTCTGTATTCGATTTGGGTAGCTGAAGAGCTGAGAGTTCGCAGCGTCACGACTAATTTATCAATTCAAATTTAGGGACAACAAATGCAGATAGCTATCGTGTAGCTTTGTACCGACTTATGATGCAAACAAACATAGCTAAAAACTGTATATGAATTTCATCTCTCTAACAGGCACTAAAGTTAATACCGATTGAGAAGATTCACAAAAATAAAAACAAACAAACGAACACTCTACAGATCTTTACAAACACACAAAGTGTGTCCCACAAAAGTTACATTACTTTACATTTACATGCATGTCCCGTTTCAATTTATGGTGCACTACAAATTCTGATATTTAGTGTTTTTTTCAAATTTCGCACAAAGCTACTCCAGAGCTATCTGCACCAGCTGTACCTAATTTAGCAGTGTAACACTAGAGGGAAGGCAGGTAGTCATCATCACTCACCGCCAATTCTTGGGCTACTCTTTTACTAATGAATAGTAGGATTCATCGTCACATTATAATGTTCCCACGGCTGAAAGGGCGAGCATGTTTGGTGCGACCGGGATTCGAACCCGCGGCCCTAAGAATACGAGTCGAAAGCCTTAACACATCTGGCCGTGCCGGGGCTCTGACATTTAGTAAATGTAGTATATTATACTTTTTGTTACTGGTGTATGTGCACGCATGTTAATGGGCAAAGACGTCAAGTGCCACACACAAAAGGAAGGTGGGTCTGCATAAAATGTACGATTGTTTTGTTGTTTTTTAATTTCGCGCGAAGCTACACGAGGGCTGTCTGCGCTAGCCGTCCTTAATTTAGCAGTGTAAGACTACATCACTCACGCCATTTTTTGGGCTTCTCTTATTAACAACGAATAGTAGGATTGACCGAAGGTGTTTATAACGTCTCCAAGCATGTTTGGTGCGACGGCGATGCCGGGCCAAAGCGTTCGAGAACCACTGACCTGTTCACGTTACTGAAGTAGTTGGACCCGGCATGGCCAAGCGTGTTAAGGTGGGGGACTCGTAATCTGAGGGTCGCGGGTTCGAATCCCGGTCGCGCCAAACATGCTCGTCCTTTCAACCGTGGGAGCGTCATAATGTGACGGTCAATCCCACTATTCGTTGGGTAGCCCAAGAGTTGGCGGTGGGTGGTAAAGACTAGCTTCCTTCCTTCTAGTCTTACACTACTTAATTAGGTACGACCAGCGCATATAGCCCTGGAGTAGCTTTGTGCGAAATTTCAAAACAAACAAACAAATTAAAGTTGTTTCGTTGAGAAACGTTTCTAGATATAGTCCTGTATTTTGAAAATCAATTTATACTGGCAGCTGGATTTGGCATGCCCTGATAGTTAAGGCGCTAGTATCACAATCTGAGAGGCGTAGGTTCAAATCTCCGAAACTGAAAATGCTCGTGGTGGTTTTATAATTTGATAGTCAATTTCCTATTCGTTGACAAAAGAGCAGCTCAAAGTTGGCGGTGGGTGGTATTGATTAACTGTCTTCCCTCTTGTGTACTACTGCTAAATTATGGACGGCTAACACAAATAGTCCTCGAGTAGCTTTGGGCGAAATTTAAGATAAGTCAAGCGTTGGGAGCAATTAACATATATGTGTTAACCATGGATGCGCATGCGCATGAGATATTTGGTTAAATAACTGAGAAATATACAAAGGACTCGTATGTGATCAGAACTCAAGTCACGATTAACAAAACGTGGTTGGTCCATTAACGAACGCCTCATTAGTATCAAACTCCACTTTATTAGTGCATACATATTAATTTGGACAACAGGAATACAAGGCTAGTGGGAAATCTACACTGTTTTATACAAAGTAGCTTCAAGCAACAGTTCTAGAAGGTTTTATCAAACTGAACTGCAAGTGTTTCACTTCATTGTTTACATCTGTATTTAGAGCTAATGATATAATTAAAGCTGGCTTTAAACTTCCATTTTATTCAACTTCCAATATTGATATAATTAAAGCAGTTCGAGATCTTGGAAAAGGAAGTGCATTCAAAATAAATCTGCAGAGCAAATTAAAGGCTTTGATTTGTTTTTTAATTTCGCGCAAAGTTGCCCCCTGCTGGAACAGCGATAAGTCTACGAAATTACAACGCTAAAATCAGGGATTCGATTTCTCTCGGTGTGTTTAGCAGATAGACTGATGTGTCTTTACTATAAGACATGAGAGTTATCTGCGCTAGTCATCCCTTAATAAGCAGTGTAAGACTAAAAAGAAGGCAACTAGTCATCACCACCCACCGCCAACTCTTGGGCTACTCTTTTACCAACGAATAGTGGGATTGACTGAAACTTATAACGCCCCCACGGCTGAAAGAGCGAGCACGTTTGGTGTGACGGAGATTCGAACCCGTGACCTTCGAGTGCCTTAAGGACTTGCCCATGCCAGGCTGAAGGCCTTGAAGCTATGAGCATAGAAACTTCTGGTTTTGACTCATGATAACATGAAACAAGTTTGCTTATAATTAAGCACAAAGCTACACAATGGGCTATCTGTGCTCTGGCCACAACTGGTATCGAAATCCGGTTGCTATCGTTGTAAACCCGCATGCTTATCGCTGTGCCACTAGAGGGGAAAATGAATAGAATAGTTTTATTAACAGTTTGAAGGTCGTTTAATAATCCTGATAAATTATTATTCTACGTCAGTTAACTCAGAACTTTGTACGATAATTTTGCGCAAAAATATTCTCACTGTTTCAAGTGAGCCTCCATTTTTTTTAAATTAACAACGCATTTATAAAAATTAGCCAACGTATACTGGAAATTCCAAATGGGTTGGTAACTTCAGCCAACAAGTTGTACATTTGTACTTGTACGAACTAGACTTTTAATATACAACAAATATTACAGAAAAACCGTAATAAAGTTAGCACCTCAGTTGCACTTGTAAATATACACGTGATGTTGTTACAAAAGTACAATACCTGGTTTTAGATATCAACATTTCTTAATGGAATGGAAACTTTCAGCTTAGAAATTATAAACTTTTCAATTACTAAAAATCAAGATTCCAAATCAGTTCTGTTCAAATATTTATTAATCTCAACGCAATATAACTTGTTCAGCGTTATAAGAGTTTTTGGAATGAGCTCATAAGGTTACTTTGATTTTACATAAACGATGGGACCCGGCATGGCCAGATGGTTAATCCGAGGGTCATGGTTTCGAATTCCCGTCACACCAAACATGCTCGCCCTTTCAGCTGTGGGGGCGTTATAATGTCACGATTAATCTCACTATTCGATGGTAAAAGAGTAGGCCAAGAGTTGGCGGTGGGTGGTGATGACTATCTGCCTTTCCTCTAGTCTTACACTGCTAAATTAGAAACGGTTAGCGCAGATAACCCTCGTGTAGCTTTGCGCAAAATTAAAACAAACACAAAAGATGTTTTCATTGTGTATTTTAAACATAGAGTTCGTTTAAACCTCTGGGAAGATTCAACAGTATTACTGAGACATATTATTGTAGAACATTAAGACGAGCCACACACACATATTGTAGAACATTAAGACGTGCCACACATATTATTGTAGAACATTAAGACGTTCCACACACATATTATTGTAGAACATTAAGAGGTGCCACACACATATTATTGTAGAACATTAAGACGTGCCACACACATATTATTGTAGAAGATTAAGACGAGCCACATACATATTATTGTAAAACATTAAGACCAGCCACACACATATTATTGTAGAACATTAAGACGTTCCACACACATATTATTGTAGAACATTAAGAGGTACCACACACATATTATTGTAGAACATTAAGACGTGCCACACACATATTATTGTAGAAGATTAAGACGAGCCACACACATATTATTGTAAAACATTAAGACGAGCCACACACATATTATTGTAGAACATTAAGACGAGCCATACAGTGTGAACCTACGCTTTTATCTCTTTAAATATTATTCAGGGTAACAGTGAACAATTTAGGTGTTCTGACCACCTTTTAGCTTTTAGCTTCTGTTTGTTTAAATTCATTTTATTACAGTTAAAATTGGCTATTTAACAGTTCAGTTTAAAGTAGACCGTTGCATCATAGTTTTGTAAGTTATCTTTGCCATGTTAATAAGTGTTGTACCTTTCAGTTTTAAGTATCATTGTTCTCTTTTAAACTTTCGAAAGGCTTGTGACCTTTAACTATTTAACATTTATTACTTTTAACTATAATATGCCTTTTTAAAAAAATTCAGGGATTTGTTAAGTTAAGTGTATTAATGTGAGACCAACCACACAGTATGTGTTTTCTTAGAGCAAAGCCTCATTAAACTATCTGCTGAGCCACCGAGGGGAATCGAACGCCTAATTTTAGTGTTGTAAATCCGTAGACTTACCGCTGTATCAGCAGGGAATCCAACCACATCGTACGCTTAGCTTGTTGTTTTCGTTTTATTACATTTAATATTATTATATCTTCTGTGTTGTTGTTGGTATCTTTTTTTTTCGCATTTATTATTTTGTATTTTCGTGAACATCACTTTTTAGCTACGGTATACTAAAGGAACGTCACTGCTACTAACTTGAATTAATTTAAACTGTGACACATGTAATAAATGTGTCACATATATTACTTTTCTCTAGTCTTAGACAGTGGGAGTGGTCTAATTCCTTTTCCTTGGTTTCTTTGTTTGTTTGGAATTAAGCACAAAGTTACACAATGGGCTATCTTTGTTCTGCTTGCCAAGAGTATCGATTTTCGTTTGTTTTTGAATTTCACACAAAACTACTCGAGAGCTATCAGTACTAGCCGTCTTTAATTTAGCAGTGTGAGACAAGAAGAAAGAAAGCTAGTCATCACCACCCACCGCCAACTTTTGGGCTACTCATTTACCAACGAATAGTGGGATTGACTATAACTTATAACGCCCTCACGGCTGAAAGGGCGAACATGTTTGGCGCGACCGGGATTCGAGCCCGCGACCCTCAGATTACGGATCGCACGCCTTAACACGTTTGACCATGCCGGGCCAAGGGTATCGAAACCCGGTTTATAACGATGTGAGTCTGCAGACATGCCGCTGTGCCACTTGGTGTTAGGGAGAATTGGGGACACGTCAGGCAAGCTTAGCGATTAAGGCTTGGCATGGCCAGGTGGTTAGAGCAAACGTACCCGCCCTTTCAACCCTTGGGGGCGTTACAACGTGACGATTAGTCGCAGTGTTCGTTGGTAGAACAGTAGCCCAAGAGTTGGTGGTTAGTGGTGATGACTAGCTGCCTTCCCTGCAGTCGCTAGCTATCATGTAACTTTGTGCGAATTTTAAAACAAACTAAGTTATATTTTTAACAGAAATTTACTTGCACAACAGTGGTTTAAACAGACAACGAGCGTTTGTATGCAATATTTTCCTAAATTCACTCGCAGAATCGATTATAAGATTTATTTTTTTACATCGAATGACACTTTATTCTTTGTTATAAAAGTACGAATATAAATTTTATGTTGCACAGTTAACTTAATATATATGTATTTAGTACTAACTAGATCCGGTACTAATGGGATTACAGCCGAAAATCCCATGATAAGCAAGTGTATTCAACTGATAAATTATGCATGTAATGCTTTATAAGTAATAATTACGAACCGCATATTTAACTGGCTCTGTTGCTTGATTGATTTTAGTTTCTCTCTAAAACGGTAGCTTGTTCTGATCCGAAGCTAAGACTAATCGTTAATGTGATTTATTTTTACTTTTCATTATTCCTGAACTGTTTCATTTCTACTTCATTTTCATTCTCTGTGGCCATGATATATTCACTGTTTCTGATTCTACGTATATTAAAATATCCACCACGAAGAGTACATTTTTAAATGTGTTGAATGTCAGTTATTTGTTGAATCGTATCTAGATGCAATGTACAAACATCTTGTCAGTTTGTTAAACTTTAAAATGAACCATTAAGAACCCAAACACGTTTTCTGAGTGAAGAGTTATCTTTGTCGTGGTGCTGACCGTGGCCAAATAACACATAGCTAGCTTAACACTTTAATATTTAACACTTTTCTTATGAGGAGATTCTCAGTGAAGAGAACTCAACACTTACTAGAAGTCACCAGAGAATCAAAGCTAAAACAAAGTATGATGTTGCTACGAAAAATCAATTTGTTGTAATGGCAACTTATATATGTATATATATATAAATAACTCCACTAAAGTAAAAAATTATTGTCTGTTTCAAGCTGACTAACGACTGGGAAAATGAACACAATATTACATATTAACACAAACAACAGCACACTATTGTGACAACAATAACAATGAATTTCTTCCGAAATATTAACACATTTTATATAATTCATCATGATATTAAGACATTTTATATAATTCATCACGATATTAACACATTTTATACAATTCATTACGATATTAACACTTTTTATATAATTCATCATGATATTAACACATTTTATATAATTCATTATGATATTAACACATTTTATGTAATTCATCATGATATTAACACATTTTATGTAATTCATTATGATAATAACACATTTTATGTAATTCATTATGATATTAACACATTTTATGTAATTCATCATGATATTAACACATTTTATGTAATTCATTATGATATTAACACATTTTATGTAATTCATTATGATATCCATCGAATACAGAAGAGATTCTACATATATTTATGACGTCAGTTTAGTGATTTGTCGCATGAGACAAAAGCACAACACAAACAAAGGAGTTTTTTGTTTTTGATTTTGTTTGTTTGTTTTGAATTAAGCACAAAGCTACACAATGGGCTATCTGTGCTCTGCCCACCACGAGTATCGAAACCCGGATTTTAGCGTGCAAGTCCGCAGACATACCGCTAAGCCACTGGGGGGCCTTTTTGTTTTTGAATTTCGCGCAAAGCTACACGAGGGATGCCTACGCTAGCCGTACGTAATTTAGCAGTATAAAACTAGAGGAAAGGCAGCTAGTCATCACCACCCACCGCCAACTCTTGGGCTACTCTTTTACCAACGAATAGTGGGATTGATCGTTACATTATAATGCCACCACGGCTGAAAGGGCGGTGCATGTTTGATGTGATGGGAATTTGAACCAGCGACCCTCGGATTACGAGGCGAACGTCTTAACCCACCTGGCCATGCCAAGCCCACAAAGAAAGAAAGAATCAGTTAGAACATTTTTCGACCCTGTTTAGCCAAATAAAACTTACTTTGTATTAAAGACACGACGATTCACTTAATTATCTATTGAAATGAAAACAAATTAGAGGCAAAGAGGGTTTGTTTTTTTATTATTTCAGCAAATCCACATTGAGCTATTTGCCGTATTCACCCAGGGCGAACCGAACCCCAAATTTTCGTGTTATAAGCCTATAGACTCATTGTTGTCCAATCGGGCAGTTACTCTGAGTGAAACGAAAGCTGACAGACTATGGTGTCCTATATGCTTAACTAAATCAACCCTTTTTTACATTAGAAAGAAGAAACACACACATAGGCAAAACGTAGGGCAAAGTTTTACTTTTGTTTTTGTGACTTTGCCAAACGAAGCAAAGTTAAATGTCAAACTGCCTAAAACAGCAGATTCGTTGCTCACAAGCCTGAATAAGGACGTTACACGCTTCAGTTGTCACACATTTGGAATTATTACTTACTCCTTTAGAGTCGTAAAAATGGCAATCCTTACACAGAAGTCTTTGCAAGTTTATTTTTTATTCAAAATTAAAAAGAAATAATGATAAATTACAGAGAATATAGTCCAGTAAATGAAATAAAAACAACAAATAAGTGAATAATGTAGACTGTAACAATATATATGTGTATTATTTTTAGAGTGCATTCTTATACTGGAATTTATTCTTTTTGGTGTCTTGTAGGTAAATATTATTATTTGTTGGTATATCTTCCGTTAAAAATGAAAGATATTTGTTATATTTCAATTTGTAAGTCACTTAATATTACTTTTCTATCTCTTGGATAAAGCGAAATAGCTGTCAGATCGTATCACTTTCGGAATTTCTGAAATTGGTGTCGTAGCTCGTCTTTTTACACCCCTGGATTACAGACAGCTTATACCATTTTATTATGGATCGACTTTATTACGATTATGCCATACTCGCACGTCGCTTTCGACTCAGTTTTCTTAAATTTTTACTTATTTCTATTAGGAATTGTCCCACAACAAATTTAACTTTCTGTTTATTATGTATATATATCAATAACACACGAGAAAATTAGGTTTAGAACTAGTTCTGACCCTTAGTGTCAGTGTATTTTTTCCGGTCAGTCTATTCTCTCCGATTGCTTTGACTTTTACGCATCATTACACAAACCACGATAAGCATGTCTGTTTTTCTTATTCGAAATTTATTAGTCGTTTAGAAACTGAAAAAAAAACCCAACAAAAAACAGGCAACTTTCTCACGTCTCTGAAGTCCAATCTATTTTTACACCGAAGTTCGTAACAGTACGTGGATGGATGGTTGAACAACGATTGTAACATTGCTGAGGTAATAAACACGAATTTAGTTTGAAATGCACTGGAAAGAACTCTTGGTTTAATTGGACGTTACTTTATTATATAAATGGTTCATTGCTGTTTTATTATTTATTTCAATGTCCGAAGTTCGTCTCTCAAAGAATTTCCAATCCGTATTTAAAAAGGAGTTTTGGCCATTATTTGAACCAGAATATCTTGTGCATTCACACACATTGTTTTCCTCTCTATTGTATATATATATATAAAGTGTTTCAACTTTAAACTAACTGAGAAACATGTAAGAGTGACAATATTACGATACAAAGTTCTGTATTTAACCTAAGTACTTTTCATCTCTTATATCTTCTCCCTGTATTTAACCTAAGTACTTTTCATTTCTCATATCTTCTCCCTGTATTTAACCTAAGTACTTTTCATTTCTCATATCTTCTCCCTGTATTTAACCTAAGTACTTTTCATTCTCATATCTTCTCCCTGTATTTAACCTAAGTACTTTTCATTTCTCATATCTTCTCCCTGTATTTAACCTAAGTACTTTTCATTTCTCATATCTTCTCCCTGTATTTAACCTAAGTACTTTTCATTTCTCATATCTTCTCCCTGTATTTAACCTAAGTACTTTTCATTTCTCATATCTTCTCCCTGTATTTAACCTAAGTACTTTTCATTTCTCATATCTTCTCCCTGTATTTAACCTAAGTACTTTTCATTTCTCATATCTTCTCCCTGTATTTAACCTAAGTACTTTTCATTTTCTCATATCTTCTCCCTGTATTTAACCTAAGTACTTTTCATTTCTCATATCTTCTCCCTGTATTTAACCTAAGTACTTTTCATTTCTCATAATCTTCTCCCTGTATTTAACCTAAGTACTTTTCATTTCTCATATCTTCTCCCTGTATTTAACCTAAGTACTTTTCATTTCTCATATCTTCTCCCTGTATTTAACCTAAGTACTTTTCATTTCTCATATCTTCTCCCTGTATTTAACCTAAGTACTTTCATTTCTCATATCTTCTCCCTGAATTAAACTAAGTACTTTTCTCTCATATCTTCTCCCTGAATTTAAACTAAGTACTTTTCATTTTTCATATCTTCTCCCTGTATTTAACCTAAGTACTTTTCATTTCTCATATCTTCTCCCTGTATTTAACCTAAGTACTTTTCATTTCTCATATCTTCTCCCTGAATTTAAACTAAGTACTTTTCATTTCTATATTTCTCCCTGTATTTAACTAAGTACTTTTCATTTCTCATATCTTCTCCCTGTATTTAACCTAAGTACTTTTCATTTCTCATATCTTCTCCCTGAATTTAAACTAAGTACTTTTCATTTCTCATATCTTCTCCCTGAATTTAAACTAAGTACTTTTCATTTTCATATCTTCTCCTGTATTTAACCTAAGTACTTTTCATTTCTCATATATCTTCCCTGTATTTAACCTAAGTACTTTTCATTTCTCATATCTTCTCCCTGTATTTAACCTAAGTACTTTTCATTTCTCATATCTTCTCCCTGTATTTAACCTAAGTACTTTTCATTTCTCATAATATTCTCCCTGTATTTAACCTAAGTACTTTTCATTTCTCATATCTTCTCCCTGTATTTAACCTAAGTACTTTCATTTTTCATATCTTCTCCCTGTATTTAACCTAAGTACTTTTCATTTCTCATATCTTCTCCCTGTATTTAACCTAAGTACTTTTCATTTCTCATATCTTCTCCCTGTATTTAACCTAAGTACTTTTCATTTCTCATATCTTCTCCCTGTATTTAACCTAAGTACTTTTCATTTCTCATATCTTCTCCCTGTATTTAACCTAAGTACTTTTCATTTCTCATATCTTCTCCCTGTATTTAACCCTAAGTACTTTTCATTTCTCATATCTTCTCCCTGTATTTAACCTAAGTACTTTTCATTTCTCATATCTTCTCCCTGAATTTTAAACTAAGTACTTTTCATTTTCATATCTTCTCCCTGTATTGTAAACTAAGTACTTTTCATTTCTCATATCTTCTCCCTGTATTTAACCTAAGTACTTTTCATTTCTCATATCTTCTCCCTGTATTTAACCTAAGTACTTTTCATTTCTCATATCTTTCTCCTGAATTTAAACTAAGTACTTTTCATTTCTCATATCTTCTCCCTGTATTTAACCTAAGTACTTTTCATTTCTCATATCTTCTCCCTGTATTTAACCTAAGTACTTTTCATTTCTCATATCTTCTCCCTGAATTAAACTAAGTACTTTTCATTTCTCATATCTTCTCCCTGAATTTAACTAAGTACTTTTCATTTTTCATATCTTCTCCCTGTATTTAACCTAAGTACTTTTCATTTCTCATATCTTCTCCCTGTATTTAACCTAAGTACTTCTTCATTTCTCATATCTTCTCCCTGTATTTAACCTAAGTACTTTTCATTTCTCATATCTTCTCCCTGTATTTAACCTAAGTACTTTCATTTCTCATATCTTCTCCCTGTATTTAACCTAAGTACTTTTCATTCTCATATCTTCTCCCTGAATTTAAACTAAGTACTTTTCATTTTTCATATCTTCTCCCTGTATTTAACCTAAGTACTTTTCATTTCTCATATCTTCTCCCTGTATTTAACCTAAGTACTTTTCATTTCTCATATCTTCTCCTGTATTTAACCTAAGTACTTTTCATTTTCATATCTTCTCCCTGTATTTAACCTAAGTACTTTTCATCTCTCATATCTTCTCCCTGTATTTAAACTAAGTACTTTTCATTTTTCAATATCTTCTCCCTGTATTTCAACCTAAGTACTTTCATTTCTCATATCTTCTCCCTGTATTTAACCTAAGTACTTTTCATTTTTCATATCTTCTCCCTGTATTTAACCTAAGTACTTTTCATTTCTCATATCTTCTCCCTGTATTTAACCTAAGTACTTTTCATTTCTCATATCTTCTCCCTGTATTTAACCTAAGTACTTTTCATTTCTCATATCTTCTCCCTGTATTTAACCTAAGTACTTTTCATTTCTCATATCTTCTCCCTGTATTTAACCTAAGTACTTTTCATTTCTCATATCTTCTCCCTGTATTTAACCTAAGTACTTTTCATTTCTCATATCTTCTCCCTGTATTTAACCTAAGTACTTTTCATTTCTCATATCTTCTCCCTGTATTTAACCTAAGTACTTTTCATTTCTCATATATTCTCCCTGTATTTAACCTAAGTACTTTTCATTTCTCATATCTTCTCCCTGTATTTAACCTAAGTACTTTTCATTTCTCATATCTTCTCCCTGTATTTAACCTAAGTACTTTTCATTTCTCATATCTTCTCCCTGTATTTAACCTAAGTACTTTTCATTTCTCATATCTTCTCCCTGTATTTAACCTAAGTACTTTTCATTTCTCATATCTTCTCCCTGTATTTAACCTAAGTACTTTTCATTTCTCATATCTTCTCCCTGTATTTAACCTAAGTACTTTTCATTTCTCATATCTTCTCCCTGTATTTAACCTAAGTACTTTTCATTTCTCATATCTTCTCCCTGTATTTAACCTAAGTACTTTTCATTTCTCATATCTTCTCCTGAATTTAAACTAAGTACTTTTCATTTCTCATATCTTCTCCCTGAATTTAAACTAAGTACTTTTCATTTTTCATATCTTCTCCCTGTATTTAACCTAAGTACTTTTCATTTCTCATATCTTCTCCCTGTATTTAACCTAAGTACTTTTCATTTCTCATATCTTCTCCCTGAATTTAAACTAAGTACTTTTCATTTCTCATATCTTCTCCCTGTATTTAACCTAAGTACTTTTCATTTCTCATATCTTCTCCCTGTATTTAACCTAAGTACTTTTCATTTCTCATATCTTCTCCCTGAATTTAAACTAAGTACTTTTCATTTCTCATATCTTCTCCCTGAATTTAAACTAAGTACTTTTCATTTTTCATATCTTCTCCCTGTATTTAACCTAAGTACTTTTCATTTCTCATATCTTCTCCCTGTATTTAACCTAAGTACTTTTCATTTCTCATATCTTCTCCCTGTATTTAACCTAAGTACTTTTCATTTCTCATATCTTCTCCCTGTATTTAACCTAAGTACTTTTCATTTCTCATATATTCTCCCTGTATTTAACCTAAGTACTTTTCATTTCTCATATCTTCTCCCTGTATTTAACCTAAGTACTTTTCATTTTTCATATCTTCTCCCTGTATTTAACCTAAGTACTTTTCATTTCTCATATCTTCTCCCTGTATTTAACCTAAGTACTTTTCATTTCTCATATCTTCTCCCTGTATTTAACCTAAGTACTTTTCATTTCTCATATCTTCTCCCTGTATTTAACCTAAGTACTTTTCATTTCTCATATCTTCTCCCTGTATTTAACCTAAGTACTTTTCATTTCTCATATCTTCTCCCTGTATTTAACCTAAGTACTTTTCATTTCTCATATCTTCTCCCTGTATTTAACCTAAGTACTTTTCATTTCTCATATCTTCTCCCTGAATTTAAACTAAGTACTTTTCATTTCTCATATCTTCTCCCTGAATTTAAACTAAGTACTTTTCATTTTTCATATCTTCTCCCTGTATTTAACCTAAGTACTTTTCATTTCTCATATCTTCTCCCTGTATTTAACCTAAGTACTTTTCATTTCTCATATCTTCTCCCTGAATTTAAACTAAGTACTTTTCATTTCTCATATCTTCTCCCTGTATTTAACCTAAGTACTTTTCATTTCTCATATCTTCTCCCTGTATTTAACCTAAGTACTTTTCATTTCTCATATCTTCTCCCTGAATTTAAACTAAGTACTTTTCATTTCTCATATCTTCTCCCTGAATTTAAACTAAGTACTTTTCATTTTCATATCTTCTCCCTGTATTTAACCTAAGTACTTTTCATTTCTCATATCTTCTCCCTGTATTTAACCTAAGTACTTTTCATTTCTCATATCTTCTCCCTGTATTTAACCTAAGTACTTTTCATTTCTCATATCTTCTCCCTGTATTTAACCTAAGTACTTTTCATTTCTCATATCTTCTCCCTGTATTTAACCTAAGTACTTTTCATTTCTCATATCTTCTCCCTGTATTTAACCTAAGTACTTTTCATTTCTCATATCTTCTCCCTGAATTTAAACTAAGTACTTTTCATTTTTCATATCTTCTCCCTGTATTTAACCTAAGTACTTTTCATTTCTCATATCTTCTCCCTGTATTTAACCTAAGTACTTTTCATTTCTCATATCTTCTCCCTGTATTTAACCTAAGTACTTTTCATTTTTCATATCTTCTCCCTGTATTTAACCTAAGTACTTTTCATCTCTCATATCTTCTCCCTGTATTTAAACTAAGTACTTTTCATTTTTCATATCTTCTCCCTGTATTTCACCTAAGTACTTTTCATTTCTCATATCTTCTCCCTGAATTTAACCTCAGTACTTTGATATCTCATATCTTCACCCTACATTTAACATAGTTACTTTCACCTCCCATACTAACATTATGTGTTCGTACTTTAACGTATCTGTCCTTCATCTCCCATGTCCACCCTAGCAGTTATCATAATTATTATTCATCTATCTTTGGTAGCCACAAATTTAACGTTAAACACATTCTCCATTTCTGCTGTTCGCCCCCAATATCGAACGTGTATGTAGGCGACCCTCCATGTCTTAAGGGTAAATTGGGAAATAACATGCATTATTTTTCCTGAAGAAACGAAGTATAAATCCTCTTCCAGCATACAATACGTCTTCACTACATATATTGACAATATTTGTTTTTGAAGAAGTTAATAAAGATGAGAGAGAAAAACACACATCGTTATCAGATTATTTATATACGAGTAAACGGCAAGTCCTTAACGTAGATACAACAGAGAAATGGCTAATGAGATTTCAGACGCATGTGTTCTATTAATCCTTTGGTGAAAACTTTGCACAGTTTCTGCTCTCTGATATATATATAGCTCATTTAGCGATAACCCTGTAAATAAATTATGATTGATTAACAGAAGTTATGTCAGTGCACTAAAACAGATGTCGAGCAAATAGCTACTAACTCCAGTAGCTTTGAACTGCAATTAATGTCTTTCAACGCAAAGATGTTGCTAAAGCCGTTAAGCATGCTTTGAGAGTAAATATTCGTTACAAGTGAACAGAATAACTTCATGCATGCATATGAACACAATTATTCAGCGAGTGCTCTTTCAGTGTATATAGAGAGAATAAATTATTTAAAAGACAGAAAATGTTCCATTGAAAGAATTAATGAAAAGCTACACAAAGGCCATTTTGCATAGCTAGCCCTAATTTTGAACTAAAAGATAGATTAGAGGGACGGTAGCTAGTCAACAGTACCCACCGCCAACTTTTATCTGATCGAACATTTAACGTTCACTCTTGGAGCGCATCCACAGTTAAAAAGTACAAACGCTAAACATACGTTTAACGGTTCACATGCTGGGCTTGTTAACACTAGGCCACGCCTGGTCTCTAGAAGACAGAAATACAAAGCTGCTTTTGACCCTCCAATTAGTAAGAAAGAAACAACAAAGTGTTGTTACCGTTACCTCTCCAAACACTGGCCTGAACAAAAATGTTATTTTACTTAACTTAAAGAAATTTATCATGTACACACAATAGATGGCACTACAAGCAACAAATGTTTTCATTCTAGATAATTCATCCTTATACAATCACTTTACATTTCACTTTTGTATTTTACGTTTCGCCAACTCTGGTCTTCACATGAACACTATTAGTTCTACCTTTTACAGGATTCTTTTCTAGTTTAATACATATGTAAAAGTTACTGCCTTTTAAAAACCGTTGCAGTCGAAATATTTCAAGCTTCTATCAAAACTGAATTTGTAGCAGGAACAGTGATGAAAAAATTAGTGGACATTTAGTTGTTGTTTTCAATAACAAAACTGTATTGGTCTATCTGTTAAGAAAACTGTATTGGGCTATATGTTAACAAAACTGTATTGGGCTACCTGTTAACAAAACCACATTGGGCTATCGGTTGTGTATACCACGAGAAATTAAATCCTGGATATTAGTGATGTAACTCTGTAGACGTCTGGGTTTGCACCAAATATATATTCGAATTTTTGTTTGTTTAACTGAACACTGTTTTACTTACAGTAAAATATGACATTTCACGTGTCAACATGTATAAGGCGTAACAAGTTGCTACCTCAAATCGGCTTAATGAACGCAGAATTGAAACGTTAAAAATCGCATAAAACATTATTGCATGTAAAGTTTGAAAAATCGTTAGACATACGGATGTGCTAATATGTTTATCAGCCTGCTTTTAAGATATCTGGTGCTTTAGATGTAAGTTATTACAGCGTTTCCTCATGTTTGATAATTTAAATCATAATCAAATTATTGCTGATAAAAAAGAGCTTTCGTTTTAAAACGGTTCTCCCACTGGTATCGAATCTTCAATTAGCCGTAATCTTTTGAAATATTTAATACTAGAAAAGTATTTGTAAATTCAGATCGAACCCATCTTAAGTCACTTAACACTTTTTAAAATATCCTTGTTAGAACTGCTCGGGTTTCTGATGTTTTATAAACCACGAAGTAAAGGTTAGAATATGTCGGGGTGTGTTGTGCATATAACTGAAACAATAGTTTGAAAGGGGGATCTAAAGAGCTATATGAATTCCCTAGCGGGAAAAATGACCAACAAATATTTGGACTGCTGAGGTTCGACAAGAAAGTGGCTGTTTCTTCTATTCGACTTTTTTTCAGCAGTAGAAGGAAATATAAAACGTCTAGTACAAAGAAAACAGAATTTAGTTGTAAATAACGCTAGTTGAGAAGAGCGATTTATTTTATTTTAACATGTCTAAAATATGAGCGGTAACTTACATTAATTTAACACAAATATTCTAAGCAGGCGAAGTATTATCACATTTAGTGAAAGCTTTGTTCAGTTCAAACACTATGATAACAATTAATATTTAGTATTTCTAATGTTATGCCAGCTACACTGTATCTGGTGCCAACGAGGTCTTTCGACCAGTACCAGGGATTATCTGGTCGGTTGTAATACGATTGACACAATAATAGTTGAGAAGCTAATTATACTATCAAATTGTACGAACAACAAAACAACTGTTACGATATTCCTTGTAACAGTTGGTGAAAGGTAAGTTTGATCGATTTTATGAACCATTCACTTATCAGAATTAGGATAAAAAAAACTTAAAATAATATTATTTAAGTGTTTATTTAAATACCAATTATTACCTCCAAATGGCACAGCGGTGTGTCTAAAACCGGGTTTCGATACCAGTGGTGGGCAAAGCACATATAGCCTATACTTTTGTGCTTAACTTCAAAACAAACAAACATCAATTATTTGTTACTTATTTTTACTTGAATTAACTTCACTTCATCAGATGAAGTGACGAACTAGAAAGCTCTCCGAAGTATGATTCTCGGAGTAAGTCAGTCAACTGCATCATCAAAGGAAGAAGACAACATCAGCCTATGAATCTTCAATAACCTCAATTCGAAACTGGAAGACGTTCGTTGAGTAATCTAGCTATTCTTGCCATAGTTTTTCATCTCTATCTTCCCTTTGTTCATACAATGCCAAAGAAGAATGGTAATGAAACGAATACGTCCTAGCTATTGCAATGTCGTTCTTAGTTAGTGCCAGGAAATACCATTGTTTGTAAGTAGATTACAGATAATAAGGTTCGGATCAATCTTTATATTGCTAATGGTGTTTACGTTGCATGGAGAAAAATACACTAATGCATTTTTTAGTCAAGTACATCTAAGTTGGATTTACTTTTAAGGAATTGTTTGTTTGTGTGAGTTTGAATTTCGCACAAAGCTACTCGAGGGCTATCTGTGCTAGCCGTCCCTAATTTACCAGTGTAAGGCTAGAGGGAAGGCAGCTAGTCATCACTACCCACCGCAACTCTTGGGCTACTCTTTTACCAACGAATAGTGAGATTGACCGTCATATTATACCGCTCCCACGGTTGAAAGGGCGAGCATGTTTGGCGCGACAGGGATGCAAACCCGCGACCCTCAGATTACGAGCCTTAACACGCTTGGCCATGCCGGACCTCTTATAAGGAATATACATCTTTAAAAGCCAATGAAAAAAATCGTATTTATTTGAGACAAAGTCAATAAAACCGTTTCCTTGGTTTCTACTGTGTTGGCCCTGCATGGCTAACTGGTTAAGGCGCTTACTCGTAATCTGAGGGTCGCGGATTCGAATCCCCGTCACAACAAACATACTCGCCTTTACATCCGTGGGGGCGTTATAATGTTATGGTCAATCCCATTATTCGTTAGTAAAAGAGTAGCCCAAGAGTTGGCGGTTGGTTGTGATGACTAGCTCTAGTCTTACACTGCAAAATTAGGGACGGCTAACGTAGATAGCCTTCATGTAGCTTCGTGCAAAAAATTCAAAACAAAACAAACCTGCAGGTCGATGCACAGCTTCCAAAAAACGTATTTAGAAACACCACCAGAGGGACAGAGTAAACCTCGCTTACCCCGGCCACTTTCAGAACAATGTCCATGCATTGTTTACAGATACCATCGTGTAGAGATAAAACTTCTCATAATCAGTTCTATAATATCTTACATTTTCAAAAGTTATAGGCTTAAATTACGAATATTTACACAAATGCCCTACAGTGTTTTTAATTAAGTCTGTAACTACTGTGTGGTTTTTGTCTAGTAATTATATGGCTTGCTTTCATTTCTTATATAGTTTCTCGCTGGAACAACGGTAAGTCTACGGATTTACAACCGTAAAATTATGGGTTCGATTCCATTCGGTGGAGTCAGTGGATAGCCCGATGTGGGTTTGCAATAAGGAATACACGCGCATTCCTTATGTACATACATTAACAGGGGATTGGTTAGGACTGTCTTTATCATGCGTGAAGTATCTGTCGAGTTCACACAACAAGTAATTTTTCTAGAAATAATTTAGTGTACTATGTGAGAGTCCATCCGTTACTGTTTCTCTGTTTGGGTATTTGTAAATGAAATCAGAGAAAGCAGTTGTAGTGACGTTACGTGTTGTTGAGAGTTATGTTTGTTTTTCATCTTATGTAATTTGGTTTGTATTAGTTTTGGTGTTACGTTTACCCTTGCTGTGGTTGCATAGTCAATTACAGGTTGGATGTATGTTTTGTGAACTTTTAATATGTTGTCGGCTGTTTCCCCATTGTTTTTTTTTACCAGTTAGACTCCAAGCAAAAATTGTTCTTTGCCAAAATTTGGTTCTAATATTATTTAGGTGATTTATCCACGTTAGTTTCGAGTCATATGCTAATCCTAGAAATTTGGCGAATGTAGCTGTTTGAATAAGTCTTTTGTTCATATGTAGCTTTAGTTGTTCTTTTTTTATGTTGGGTTTAAGTTTGTGAAGACCATTAGCT
Organism: Carcinoscorpius rotundicauda; assembly: GCA_011833715.1. Taxonomy (NCBI): domain Eukaryota; kingdom Metazoa; phylum Arthropoda; class Merostomata; order Xiphosura; family Limulidae; genus Carcinoscorpius; species Carcinoscorpius rotundicauda. Next base: position 41,897,005 of record CM022404.1, read on the forward strand.
AAGTTTTTGGTATTTCTGGTATGCTGATTTTAATTATATATTTTTGAAAGTATTTGTTTCTTCTATTTATCTTCCTGACTGCGTATGTCATTGATGCACCCCGCTGGTACAGAGGTACGTCTACAGATTTACAACGCTTAAAATCAGGGGTTCGATTCCTCTCGGTGGGCTCAGCAGGTAGTGTGATGTGGCTTTGCTATAAGAAACAAACAAACAAATAAACATATTCTATTTAATTGGGGTTCTATACTTGTAGCCCCTACTGATGGTGTGGGGACACTTTTCCGGACTGCTGTGTCATCAGTAAGGTGTGACGAAGAATCCATGATTTGGATTGTTCAGAGATATATTGTTAACAAACATGATGAAGAGAATAGTACTAACCCGATGTCGCTTCTGGAGTAAATAACTCCGAGAAGGTTCCATCTACATTTTCTGTTTTCCAAAACGTTTCAAAGCCAGTGAATAATTTCCTGTGGTGGTTATATTTGTCATTCGGAATCTGAGACCGCTGTTCCATACAGTGTCAAAGCCTTTTCAATTTTAAGAAAGCACGCAACAGTGCATTGTTTTTATGAAAGCTGTCTACTGCTGTTTCAGTTCGTCTAACTAAGTGGTCAGTTGTTTGTCTAAATGTTCTGAATCCATCTTATTCTTCAGGTAATTCTGACGTTATCTCCAGGAATGTGGAGAATCTATTACTGACTACAAGTTCAAGAATTTTGCCTACACAGCTGGTCAGGCCGATTGGTCGGAAACTGTTTGGTTTATTTACTGGCTTTTCTGCTTTATGGAACATTAATACGTTTGCATGCTTCCGAGAAGCTGGGATATATCCAGAGTTTAGTGATAGGTTGAACAGGCTTCGGTTTAATTAGAATTTTTCGCAAATCAACACGAGGGCCATCTGAAAAAGCCGTCCCTAATTTAGCAAAGCAATGAAAGACTAGAGAGAAGGCAGTTAATCATCACCACCCACCGCCTTAATCTCTTGGGCTACTCTTTTACCAACGAATATTATAACGCCCCCACGGCTGAAAGGGCAAGCATGTTTTGTGAAACGGGGACTCGAAACCACGACCCTTAGGGCCCGAGTAGGTTTCCTGTCGAGACTTTGATCATGAAAATCGGTGTACTTTGAACTTTCTCCCGTAGAGTTAGCATATTGATGCTGGAGGCCTATTTAATGAAGGAAGAAGTCTTCATTGTTCTTCATACGAGTAGTTAGGAAAATCCGATTTTAAACGTGCAGTCATTACATGCGAGCAAAGGATGTCTATGGATAAATGCACGGAGAAGTGGTCCTTTTCAAACGGCCTGACATGGCCAGGTAGGTTAGTAATTCGACAAGTAATCTGAGGGTCGCGGGGTCGAATCACGGTCGCATCCTACATGCTTGCCCTTTCAGTCTTGGGGCGTCATAATGTAACAATCAATCCCACTATTCGTTGATGAAAGAGTAGCCCAAGAGTTAGCGGTGGATGGTGATGACTAGCCACCTTTCCTCTGGTCTTACACTGCAAAATTAGGGACGCCTAGCGCAGATAACCCTCATGTAGCCTAGCGCAAAATTAAAAAACAAACAAACAAAAGAATTATCTTCAAATCATGTCCATAAATGGGGGAAAAAAATGGAAATGAATTCTCCCTTTAAGAACTATATCATCGATCACACAAGCAGTTCCATAGTTGTATATACCGGTAGTTCTGTTTTACATAAGCGACCTTTTAAAATAAAAATAATAATATATCTCGCTTCCGGTTTGGTTCGTGTTAGGTGGCTGTTGACTGGAGCTGCTTAGATCTCTGTGTTAGTCAAGTATTATAAAGTTTTCATGCGTACTTAGTAATGCTTTTCTGTTTAAACTTTTTTTGAAATAATATAATGATTTATACAGTTGTCTATGTTCACGTAATTGTATAAAACTTTTGATATTTTGCTTCTTAGAAATCGTGCTTTAGTGATGATTGAATTTCGAATTCTCTGTAGTTTTGTTGTATAAGATTTTGTTACAATTAATTGTGAAGGAAAATGGATACTTTACTATTAGTTCGATGTAAGATTTGTAAATGGTAAGTATATTTACTGTTGTTGCGAGTCAGACCCTGTGTGTAGTTGGATGTTTGCCAAATTTAAGTTCTAACGTTATTTATATGCTTTATCCAATTGAGTTTGTCCCCCAGTGGCTCAGCGGTATGTCTGAGGACTTACACGCTAAAATGCGGGTTTCGATACCCGTGGTGGGCAGAGCACAGATAGCCCATTGTGTAGCTTTGTGCTTAATTCAAAACAACAACCAATTGAGTTTGAAATCGTAAGTTAGGCTCAGGAATTTTACTGAAGTGGCGTCCTGGAGAAAAGATCCATTGAAGAAATTTGGGAGATTTTCTGATTGCTTTATTTGATTTCGTTGTTTTGAAATATTAACCTTTACTTTTCATTTGTTACAAAAATTTTCTCTTTGGTTTAGTCGTGGTTCTAGACTCATTGTAGCTATGGTCGTAGTGTTAGAACCATTCCAATTAGTCACATCATCTCCAAACTGGAAACAAAAACACCTTCCTCTGTGATGAAACACTCTGAGAAGGGGTCCGATTGATTGATCTTTACTATTATGTTTTCTAGACAGTTGGAAAAACAACGAATAATACCTCGCGGTAGCTTCATCAGAGAAATTTGCAATCCTAACCCGATGTGTCAGACATTGTCAAAAGCTTTCTTGGTTTGGTTTGTTTTGAATTTCGCGCAAAGCTACACGAGGACTATCTGCATTAACCATCCCTAATTTAGCAACGTAACCCAGAAGGAACGGCAGCTAGTCATCATCACCCACCGCCAACTCTTGGGCTACTTTTTTACCAACAAATAGTAGGACTGACCGTCACAATATAACGCCCCCACGCCTTTAAGGGCGAACATGTTTGGTGTGACGAGGATTCGAACCCACGACCTTCAAATTACGAATCAAGCGTTTCAAGCATCTGCCCATGCCGGGCCCAAAAGCTTTGTTAAGTCGATAAAGCAAGCGACAGTGCATTTATTCTGATAACAGCTATTTATAATAGTTTCAATAAGTTATTCTAAATTACCAGTCGTTTATCTTGATTTTCGGCAACCGTACTGTATTTCTGGAAATTTCGATTCAGTTTTTATACATGCCACGAATCTTACACTAATGATGTTTTTTTCTCGAGGAGTTTTCCAGTGCAGCTTGGTTTGGCTGATTATTCTTTTGCTTTCTGGTCTATTCGCTGGTTTTCTTCCTTACAGAAACATTAAAACATCTGCTAACTTCCAAGCGACTTTTATGTAGCCTGATAAAGTGGTGTATGTAGTACTTAAGAAGTGCCGAAGCCTGTGTAAAGTGGGATTCGTTAGAAATAATGGGGTTTAGGCTTAACAACAACAACAAAAAAGTGCAAGTACGCCGTTCCCACGCGTTCCTACCTTCACCCCATCTCTATCTCTGGCCTGATTTAAATGACTGATTGAAAATTGCCGTTAGATGTCAGTACAGTCGAAGATGTTTTTTTTTATTAGTGCATACACTAATAATCGACATGGGTCCTCGTTTATTGTCTTTATTACAATGTCTTTTATTTCTGCAATGATTATTGTTTTGATGAACAGTTGTGTTGTGATATCCTGTTCGCTTGTATTTTCTGTGGTATAGCCGAGATGATAGGTTTAAACGCCACACTTTTCATGTGTCTGTAGTTATTAATTTTATTGTATAAGCTCTCGTGTGTTTATGTGTTTTCGTATAGCAAAGCCACATCGGGCTATCTGCTGTGCCCAACGAGGGGAATCGAGTTCCTGACTATAGAATTGTAAATCCGTAGACATACCGCTGTACTAGTGGAGGGCTAAGCTCTCCTTAATTGTGGGCTTGTTTGGTGTAGCTTTAGGGTTTTTTTCTATTTCGTGCAAAACTACCCCAAGACCACCCACGCTAGCTACCACTAATTTACAACTGATAGCCTAGAGGGAACGTAGTTTGTCATCACCACCAACAGCCATCTTTTGGGCTACACTTTTCCAAACTTGACTGTCACATTTTAACATCCCCCTTCCTCGGCTGAAAAGGCAAACATGTTTCATGACTTACATGTCGAGCTCCTAATCATCAGGTACAAGACTTGGTTTAAAGACACAACTGAAGCAAATTTCCAGTGATTCAAACCAAGCTTTATTTTCTTAACTGTTTTCATATTTGTGGGCAAAAGGTTTTTTTTTAATCGATGCATATTAATTTTCAGACATAATTCAATGTTAAAGGTGACATACTTTTACTTTATTAAATTAAATAAATCGACACCTATTTAATTTTACTTGATTTGTAGAAGAAAATTAGCAAGATTTTGAATGCGATGGAAAGTACTTTGCAAATGTTCCTCAACAAAAACCATTTGTAAGCATTGTAACGAACAAAGGCAATCAAATCTTTAAGTGGAGTATTACATATGGAACCAGTATCATTGAGAAAATACTACAGTTGAATATCTTAATATTCCTCCGCAAGTTACAATAGTCATCTTAACCAGAACAGACGATAGGTTTGTTCATTTTTCGAATTTAACATAAAGCAACACGAGGGCTATCTGCGCTACACCTTCCCAATTGTGCAGTGAAAAAAAACAACTAAAGAGAAGGCAGCTAATCATTACAATCGACTACCAGATATTGGGCTACTCTTTTACCAACGAATAATTGGATTGATCGTAACATATAACGCCCCCACAGCTAAAAGGGCGAATACGTTTAGTGAAATGTGGATTCAAGCCCGTGGCCTTCAGATTGGGAGTCAAGCGCCCCTAACTATTGGGCTAAGGCTATGTTTGAATATTTATTTGATAACCAGAAATACGAAGATAGTTCTAATCATTCGTAGGTTCGTCAGCAGCATTCATGTATTATCAGGTTTTACTGTTTTGTCAATATGTGACTAGTATTCTCACATTGTGTAGCGCTTCGCACACAAAATTCGATCTTTTAGTGTGTATAATTCTTATTTCTTGAACAGAAGACGTGATAAAACACACACACAAACCACAACCTACGCTGACACAATATACGTAACAAACTCCTTTTGTGCACTGGTTCGTTTGTTTTTTGAATTTCACACAAAGCTGCACGAGGGCTATCTGCGCTAAACCTCCCTGATTTTGCAGTGTAAGACCAAAGGAAAAGCAGCTAGTAATCATCACCCACCGCTAACTCTTGGACTATTCTTTTACCAACGAACTGTGGGATTGACGATCACGTTATAACGTCCCACAAATGAAAGGGCGGCCATATTTGGTGTGACGGGGATTCAAACCCGCGACCCTCAGATTACGAGTCGATCGCACTAACCACCTGGCCATGTCGGACCTTTCGTGCATTGGAGCAGAACGTAATGACGGAACACATAGGGGCAAGTTTGGCAGCTGGATCACTTCAATAAAGTCTACCGAATACTTAGGACAGGAAAAGTTTTTAAATTTAATTTATGAACAATGTGACTACTATACTACAAATAATAATAATGTTCTCTCATATCGAATTTTTTTATTACAGTTGGAAACCCGTATTTATTTTTAATCGAACTCTCAGTGTAACTCTGTTTTGTTATTATGTTTACTAAATATAATTAATTAATCGTCTCTCCCTGTTAATCTGCTTAAAACAACGAATATAAAATGAAGATGTTTCACTGAAGTCAGCTACAGCTTTTTTATCTGACCACTAGAGGGTGCTGTTACAATGCTTTGCTTGTTTGTTGGAACTTATGAACAGAGCTGCACAAAACCAGGTTTCCAGCGTTGTAAGTCCGCAGACATACCGCTGAGCCACTGGGGGGCAGGGCCACAAGGAAAGTGTTGCAATACAAACTTACTTTAGTTCTTTTAAGAGAATTAGAAAGGTAATAAAATATTATTCCTTTTTTTTTAAAAAAAAGTTAAAATATAAGTGGATTAAGTGTAAAATAAAAGGGTTTCGAATCAAAGTGGTCGTTATTGTGACGTCACCATATTAGTATATATAAAGTTCCAAACTCCCGAATGTAAATATATATAAGCCTTTCGTTATAGTCCTGCCAAGTTTATAAGGGCGAAGTTATTATCAACAATAAATGTAACAAAGATGGAAGCGATGACACATTTTTCAGAAAGCAGGAGAGAGTTTTCGTAGAGTAACCACAAGAGAAATGACAAAAACAAACTGTAGAGAATGATGTATATATTACGTAAAAGCAGACGTGATACGTAATCATACTGTTCGTCTAATCGGTTCATTTTTCAGGAATAAAAAAACACTGGCAGATACGCGAAAGGCAAAAAGATGAGATGAATTTTAGCAACCGTTTCATATTTCTAGCATAAAATTAACTCAAGCTGTGTTTTAATAAATAAAAGATTAATAGTATTTATATTTTTGACATATTTAAATTATGTTTTGTTTGTGTTACAGTATATTTTTATCGATCTGTAAAAAAACGTACAGACAGATTCGTATATAAATGGAAGGGTAATCGTCCAAAGCACATTATAATTTAATTAATAATTCCACGGAAGATGGATAATTAGTCCGCTTTCGACACGTGTATAAACGAAAGGGTTATTTGTTTTAATAAAATAAGAAGAAAATATTTCTTGTAAATAAGTAATTTCTTGTCTGCTGAATTTTGCTTAAAGGTACTCTAGAGGAAAATTTTGAAATGGTGGAATGAAGGAAAGGAGTCCTCTCTTCTTCAGCTTTTGGGATTTTCGAGTTTGGCTGTCGTTCTTAAAACGCACCCTCCGTTCCAAAATGTATGACGTACTAGTATTATACTGCACCTCCAAGGACAAAACGGAATGTCTAGGAATTGCAGCTTTGGAAACCGGGTTTCGATGGTGGGCAGAGCACAGATAGCAAATTGTGTATCTTTGTGCATAAATTTAAACAAACAAAGCATTGTGCCCCTCAGTGGCACAAAGGGGTGTCTGCCGACGTACAACGAGAGAAACTGGTTTTGGATACCCGTGGTGGGCAGAGCACAGATAGCACACTGTGACTTTGTGCGTAATTGTAAACAAATAAACGAATATATCCAAATGTTACACGACAATAACGTTGTAACTAAGTTTTGTCTATGCTCTTTTGGTTTGTCTGTTTGTTTGTTTTTGAAATTTCGCGCAAAGCTACACGAAAACTATTTGCGCTAGCCGTCTCTCATTTAGCAGAGAAGTCATAGTGGGATTGATCGTCACATTATGATGCCCCCGCGGCTGAAAGGGCGAGCATGTTTGGTGCGATGGGGATTCGAACCCGCGAACCTCAGATTATAAGTAGCACGCCTTAACCTACCTGGCCATGACAGACCACTGTTTGTTCTTAATTTCGCGCAAAATTACTCAAAGGCTATCCGCGTTAGCCGTCCCTAATTTAGTAGTGTAAGACTAGAAAGAAGGTAGTTAGCCATCACCACCCACCACCAACTCTTGGGCTACTCTTTTACCAACGAATAGTGGGATTGAACGTAACATTATAACGCTCCCACAGCTGAAAGGGTGAGCATGTTTAGTGCGAGGGGGTTTTGAACCCGAAACTCTCAGATTAAGAGTCGAGCGCTTTATCTACCTGGTCATGCCAGGCCCAGCTCTTTGAAGAATAAAATCTTTGCCCCACGTTTTGTCTGTGTTTGTGTGTGTGTTTCTTCTTTCTAATATAAAAAAAGGAGTTGATTTGGTTAAGCATATACAACACCATAATCTCTCAGCTTTCGTTTCGCGAAAATTTGGGGTTCGATTCGCCCTTGGCGGATACGGCAAATAGTTTTAATGTGGATTTGTTGATATAATAAAAAAAACCTCTTTGCCTCTAACTTGTTTTCATTTCAATAGATAATTAAGTGAAAAGTCGTGTATTTAATACAAAGTAAGTTTTATTTGGCTAAACAGGGTCGAAAAATGTTCTAACTGATTCTTCCTTTGTTTGTGGGCCCAGTATGGCCAGGTGGGTTAAGACGTTCGCCTCGTAATCCGAGGGTCACGGGTTCGAATCCCGTCACACCAAACATGCTCGCCTTTCAGCCGTGGTGGCGTTATAATGTGACGGTCAATCCCACTATTCGTTGCCAAAAGGGTAGCTCAAGAGTTGGCGGTGAGTGGTGATAACTAGCTGCCCTCCCTCTAGTCTTACACTCCTAAATTAGGGACGGCTAGCACAGATAGCCCTCGTGTAGATTCGTGCTAAATTCAAATCAATCTATTGAAGATTAGAATTAGAGGCGTATTTTTAACAAGTGTGACCAAAAATGGAACAACAAAATAAAATAGTACAACAAATTATTTGGTAACATGTATGGAACATTGAGCATTCATACAGAGAAAAAGGATAGGAAAGAAAAACCCCAGCACAATCTGATGAACAATCTCAAGAAGAGATTCGTTATAGCTGCCAAATTACACAAAGTAAGAGCAACAGAAATACAACGATACTGTCGTTGTACTCTTAACACCGACCAATCCTTCAACACGTTTAAATGTACGATTACCAGATTCAATAAATTTCTGAACTTTAACTTTCTCTGGAAATCTTCTTTTGAAAGCTTAACACCATGACCTTTACACGTTTTCTTAGTTACTTTATGCTCTTTCTATTACATTGTAGTGACTTTTAACCTGACTCTCACCTCATTCAAATTGTTTGTTAACAACCCTTTGCTGAAAAACAGAATTGTCGTCGAATAATAATTTTAATGTGATGGGTGGAGCTAAAGTGTGACGTCTTCTGAATTTGATTTTGTTAGTCTTGGTTATTATTCAGCAGTAAGTCTTGAACTATGTTTCGTAGAACCATAGGGTTCCTCACAAATATATTGCAGATACTGTTTTCTTGTTTCATTCAGCTATAGAATGTTAAACAGTCAGAAACCAAATACATTAACCTGACAAAGACCAAATGTATTTTTAAACATCACGAATTAGTCTTCTCCAAACAGTAATGAAATAAGAAACATTCCTATGGTTATAAATCTGTCAATGTATTTCTACGTATGATAGGATAGAAAGACATGGCATCAAATGACGTCAATGTATTTCTACGTATGATTGGATAGAAAGATATGGCATCAAATGACGTCAATGTATATCTACCAATGATAAGATAGAAAAAACAACCTGATATCTAACGAGGCTTTAAGGGTGGGTTAAGGGCTGAGATTCCATGAAAAGGGAGGAATGAGAAAAGTGGTCTTCATGGCTTTGTAAAATTGGAAACTACTGATGCACTATGCAATGAACTCAGGCGAGCAGTACATATGAGGGAAACTTAAAAAATACTCCTTCTAATACAACGAAATTATATTACGTCATCAGTCCATATAACGGAATAACATCAACGAAACCTTTTTTTTTCTGCAGTTTATAATTTGTTTCAAGTGTGTATATATTTTTACAGGCTGTACTGGTTGTTTATCTAAACACCATAACGAATGATTGATGGTCTTGCTCGCAGTACTGAATGGAGTTTCCTTTCCTCTTACCTTTTGTGTAACATCAGTGTTGTTTGATCGCAATCAGTTTAAAAGTAAATTATGAACTATGAAGTCGTTTAATGAACAGTAAAAAATATTACATCACTGAAGTTTACAGTTTTATTTCCACGTGTAATCTTTAGTTCTGCATTCTCCAAACCTGTGTGACTTTACGACCCAATAAAGGCACAGGTTAGGTAACCATGACAAAAAGATAAGGTTGCACAAGATACTTTAAAACTGACGGATAACAATGACATCAGTCAGTAAAATGGTACTAACAACTGGGTTTCAGTGTGAAACTTTGTAACATGGACGACAACTGCCTGTTGTGGAGACACAAGGGTAGAGGACGACGTTTCGAAAGTTTTCCAACACTCGTGTCTCCACGACAGGCAGTTGTCGTCCATTCTACAAAGTTTCATCGTGAATACTCCGCCCAAACAGTCTATCATATAACAGGTTTCAGTAATATAGTTTTACAACGTAAATATAAAACGAAAGTAACTTCCTGTCACGAGTTGAAACACTTGCGGTTTTAGACACTTAAAAGAAACATTTATATTGTAGAGATTTCACGACAATAAATCCAGTCAGCAGGATCCTCACGTCTATTATATTGTAAAGATTTCACGACAATAAATCCAGTTAGCAGGATCCTCACGTCTATTAACACAGATTTTCGTTAGTCAAGTGACAAAATACAAAAATGTTACGTGTTATACTAAAAGTTAGATGGAATTTTAACAAATGACCATAGTGCTTAAATCTTACATGAAATGTGTTAAAATGCTGCTACATTATGATGTTTTAACGATTCAAAGGTCCTGCACTTGTTTATGTTTATAATGTTACAATTAGAAATATAAATTAAACATGTGTAGTAAAGTAAATGGGCAAAGCACAAAGTATCAGTTTGTTTGTTTGTTTGTTTTGAATTTCGCGCAAAATTACTCAAGGGCTATCTGCGCTAGCCGTCCTTAATCTAGTAGTGTAAGGCAGCTAGTCATCACCACCCACAGTCAACTCTTGGGCTGTTCTTTCAAGAAAGAATGGCGGGATTGATCATCACATTATAACATTCCCATGGATAAAAGGGCAAGCATATTTGGTGAGATGGAGATTCGAACCCGTGACCCTCAGATTGAGAGTCAAACATCTTAACCCACATGGTCATGCTTGGCCAGCATCAATCTACAATCAGAAATGCTCATTTATATCTTTTATCTTACTATAAATACGATCTGTTATATCGATTACCGTAAATTTTGAATGTTATTGGAAAATATTTGACAGTGTACATTAACTATTTTCTTCCAATGCTGTCTCCTTGGTAACGAAGGATAGAAACATCCTGAAATAGAACACGTTCCATCTTTTTATAGACTGTAGGATTTGAATTTAAATAAACAAATACTTAATAACTTAAAACCAGTCAATTATTAACTTCTAAAAAGTAGAGCTTACAATTAGCGTTTAACGAAGTCATTAGGGATATAACAACATGAAAAATAACATGAAAAAGACGGAAGGGAACATTATCTAACGTTGTTCTTTATATAATTTTTGCTTCTTTAACAAGTACTTTCAGTTAGTATATATATATATATATATTGCCGAAGTCAAAGTCTGTGTTTGCGTTTTAAAGCAGCCTACAAAACCGTATCTTGAAGACTAGACAATGAAAAGTTGAATGAACGAGCCCGACACGGTTCGTTAAACACCAGCGATCAGCGACGAGACACTTTGAAGGGGGGATTAATTTCTGTCAACCCTAGACAGGAAGAGTAAGGGTGTGATGAGCCAGCCAAGAAGTGGACTGTTAAATACGGGAACAATGTAAAACGACTTCAGAATGGAATATTCCAGTAGAAATGGCTTCCAATGTAAGCAGACTTTCATCATCCATTAAGCTGGACTACACAATCTTTTCGAGTTAGTTACATCAAGTCCAGTGGATCTGGCTCTCAGCTGTACTTTCTGCTCTGCAAAACATTAGTCAAGAGACCGGTGGACAGATTCACATAGAAGTGGCTTCATTATTAATGATTCTTTAAAAACAACTTAACAGTACATTGTCAAACAAAGTTTATATTCAAGGAACATTTGTTTGTTTGTTTTGAATTTCGCGCAAAGCTACTTGAGGGCTGTCTGCGCTAGCCGTTCCTAATTTAGCAGTGTAAGACCAGAGGGAAGGCAGCTAGTCATTACCACACACCGCCAACTCTTGAGCTACTGTTTTATCAACGAATAAGTGGGATTGACCGTCACGATATAACGCCCCAACGGCTGAAAGGACGAGCATGTTTGGCGCGACCGGGATTCGAACCCGCGACCCTCGGATTACGAGTCGAACATATATTGAAGGAAGACGTGATAGGAGAAATATGGAGTTTCCTTGATTTTAAAAAATTCATCTGTCTTCAGATGTTAAGAGACTACAGCGTAAGTGTTAAAAGAGTCAAGGGATCTTCAAAATGTCGGCTAATCATGAGCATCACGTTTCATACGAGTCGTCAAAATAAGAAAATTAATGGTGAAGAGAGACTCAAATGAATATTTGGATTTTGGATTGTCTGTTTAACACTTCCGCACCAAGCTGTAGAAAGACCTCACATAGTAATGATTGTCTGTTTAACACTCCCGCACCAAGCTGTAGAAAGACCTCACATAGTAATGATTGTCTGTTTAACACTCCCGCACCAAGCTGTAGAAAGACCTCACATAGTAATGATTGTCTGTTTAACACTCCCGCACCAAGCTGTAGAAAGACCTCACATAGTAATGATTGTCTGTTTAACACTCCCGCACCAAGCTGTAGAAAGACCTCACATAGTAATGGACGTTCTTGTGAAAAGTTTGAAAACATTCTCGTTGTTCTTGATCGATTAGTTTTTCCTGGTTTTATCACGTTTACGTTCCTAATACACTAGAGAAAAGGCAGCTAATCAACACAAGCTGTTCCTAATACACTAGAGGGAAGGCAGCTAATCAACACAAGCCGTTCCTAATACACTAGAGGGAAGGCAGCTAATCAACACAAGCCGTTCCTAATACACTAGAGGGAAGGCAGCTAATCAACACAAGCCGTTCCTAATACACTAGAGGGAAGGCAGCTAATCAACACAAGCCGTTCCTAATACACTAGAGGGAAGGCAGCTAATCAACACAAGCCGTTCCTAATACACTAGAGGGAAGGCAGCTAATCAACACAAGTCGTTCCTAATACACTAGAGGGAAGGTAGTTAATTAACACAAGCTGTTCCCGACACATTAGGAGAAGACACTTGTTAACATTACCCATGCTGGGCTAATCTATAAATATTTGACTGTCACTCTTATGGAGAATCTTCTCTAACAAAGCATTTTTCTCAAGCAACACGACACGAACTACGTAATCTTTGCATTCTACTCTTGAGTCACTGCACCACACCTGGTGTGAAATGCACGAACATCTCCTTTCATTGCCGTTGTAATTTTTAAATACTGCTATTAGCATCGAAAGAATAAAAAATGGCGAACACACAAACACATTCGTACGATGAGTACCGATGTTTTTATGTTAACTTAAACCTTCACCAATTTCCGTTATAACGTTTACTACAATAATAAAAGCGATTTATTTGATAAATCCAAAAATTGTGTTTCTACACCACATTTTTTTCCGGAAAGCAGATAAGATTCTAAGTGATAAAATTACATATGACAAGAGTATTTTTTTTTAAAGTCCTAACTTTCCAATTAGAATTTCAAAATAATATCCTGGGAGCACACGATATGCTTCGTACACAAGCAAACTGAATAGTAGAATAATAACGTAAAAAAACACAGATCAATGTTAACACTTAACGAATGGGGAATCTATATCACATTAACGGATTTAATTTGAAACAACAATAACAACTTGGAATACACGTCTACAACAGAGTGGCTCAAAGCTGTCACTGTCAGAATTCCTCATTTAGAAAAGCTAAAGAGAAGCGGTCGTAAGTATCGAGTTAGCGAGATACGAGGCTTATCTTCTTTTGCGTTGCTACCCACGTTGTACTAATTCCATAAGACTCGTGCATTTTACCTCCAATAATTACGCGCACTTTTAAACTTCTTGCCATTGTAATATTGACATCCCTTGATTTATCGCGTGCTCTTACTGCTACACGCCTCTCTCCTTAAAGTACGTTTTAAGATATGCTCGTGTGTGTCATGGATAGTTTGTTTTCCAACCCCCCCCCCACGTTAGTTGAACTTCGGAACAAACTGGAACGTTGCTTCTGTATTAGGTAAAAGCCAGTATTGAGTTGAACTTCGGAACAAACTTTCACTAATGTTCAACTGGAACGTTGCTTCTGTATTAGGTAAAAGCCAGTATTGAGTTGAACTTCGGAACAAACTTTCACTGATGTTCAACTGGAACGTTGCTTCAGTATTAGGTAAAAGCCAGTATTGAGTTTCATTATTTTTGCACTAGTGCTTAGCAGTTCAGTTTGAATAGTGAATGAAGGAAATGTGTTAATTTGCGGAAAACCTAATATTCTGCATATTATGTTTTTACTGAATTCCACTAGATGTCGAAGTAAACATTCTGATACTGATGACATCAAACAGCAACAACTGGCGATATAAAAAACTAAAGTTACAACAAAATATTACAAGTTGATTTTAGGAATGATTTCAACGATTATTCATAACATTCGTGATCCGGTATGACATAGTATTATCCCAGTTACTCATAACATTCGTGATCCGGTATGACATAGTATTATTCCAGTTACTCATGACATTCATGATCCGGTATGACATAGTATTATTCCAGTTACTCATAACATTCGTGATCCGGTATGGCATAGTATTATTCCAGTTACTCATGACATTCATGATCCGGTATGACATAGTATTATCCCAGTTACTCATGACATTCATGATCTGGTATGACATAGTATTATTCCAGTTACTCATAACATTCGTGAACCGGTATGACATAGTATTATCCCAGTTACTCATAACATTCATGATCCGGTATGACATAGTATTATCCCAGTTACTCATAACATTCGTGATCCGGTATGACATAGTATTATCCCAGTTACTCATGACATTCATGATCCGGTATGACATAGTATTATCCCAGTTACTCATGACATTCATGATCCGGTATGACATAGTATTATTCCAGTTACTCATAACATTCATGATCCGGTATGACATAGTATTATCCCAGTTACTCATAACATTCATGATCCGGTATGACATAGTATTATTCCAGTTACTCATAACATTCATGATCCGGTTTGATATAGTTTTCTCCCAACTACTCATGACATTTATAATCCGGTTTGATACAGTTTTCTCCCAACTACTCATGACATTCATGATCCGGTTTGATATAGTATTCTCCCAACTACTCATACTTATAACATTCGTGATCCGGTTTGATATAGTATTCTCCCAACTACTCATACTTATAACATTCGTGATCCGGTTTGATACAGTATTCTCCCAACTACTCATACTTATAACATTCGTGATCCGGTTTGATACAGTATTCTCCCAACTACTCATACTTATAACATTCGTGATCCGGTTTGATATGGTATTCTTCCAACTACTCATACTTAAAACATTCATGATTCGGTTTGATGTAGTGTCTTCCCAATTATTCGTAATACTGAATTCAGGAAGGGTAACACAGATAGTCCTCCCGTAGCTTTGAGCGAAATTCAAACCAAACAAACTTTGCTTATTATTGATTTTGATAAAAATTAATTCGAAACATGAAATATTTTAAACATGAACTTGACCAACAATTATTCCACATAAACAATTAACTGCTGTAGCGATTTGATTGGTTGATTGTTTCATTAGAATTTTCGCAGCTCCAGAACACCTATTCATGTAATATCGGTCCCTAATTTTAACTGGTGTACCAGGGGTAAGTCAGTTAGGATTTGACAGTCACTCTTATCATTCACCTACCGCTACAAGATATGCAAGTGCGTTTTTTGTGGCAACGGGACTCGGGCCATGAACTTTCCGATTTGAAGTCTGAAAGTTTCGTTAAATAATACCTATTAAATGAACGTGCTAACGACAAACAGTTATTTTAAATGTTCACATGGTTTCCGTGTTACGAAGTAGTGTATCGTTTTCATTTAATCTTCATTCATATACTGACATTTCTTTTCCATAACACTTATTTAGGTTTTGGTTTTGGCTGAATAGACAGTCGTCACTCTAGGTAAACGTGTGTACCCATCATTCGTGCTTAGAAAAACAAAGTTTAATAATCACAACGTGCCCTTTACCTTTTAATTATTTCAACCAAGGATGACGGATAAGTAGACAACGATTACGTGAACAAGCTGTGGGAACACAATCTATCCATAGAGAAAACTACAACGGTCTCTGTTCTACTCTTAAAGCCAAATCTGCAATTTCCAATTACGACTTTTGTCTTAACAAAGACTTCAAGACCCCTGAATAATTCAGGTCGCCACCCTGAAAACCAGAATGAGTCGGGCCTTTCATCAATAAGCTAGACGATACAGCGGAAGTTCATATAAGAAACGGGAAAGCTTAGTAGATGAAAAACCATTAATTCGAGAAGTGCATAATACCCCAGGTGTACGCATGCGCATAAATCAGCCAGTCCGTCTGATTACTCCAGCTGAGTTTATGGACGTGGTGACAGTATGAATAAAACATGTGCCTCTGAGGCATGATGGGACAAAAGACCATTTACCGTACCATCTTGGTAGGTTCCATTAGTCCTAACTACGTGACAAACCATCCATTGTACACTGCCTCTGCCTTTGTTGTGAAAAATGCAATATAAAACAGCAGAAGCAAGAGAAAATTCACCATGTTATGAAAGTGGATACGTTTTAAAACTTTTAATGTCAATGGTAAAGTAAAGTCTATAGAAACACTGCTTTGCTACACATGCTGGCTTGTAGGTTAACTTCCCCCGTTAAAAATGTTCATACTAATGGATATTTTACCCCACCCACGCAATTTGGAAAGCTATATTTTTTCTTCAGTATATAATGTATGTTGGTGGCTCTTTTTACTTATCTTAGTGTTTTATCAAATATTATTTTTCTATTAATTAGCAATACTTTATGAGTTGTTTTTTTTGTGACTATTAGTAGATTTGATTAACTTACTTTATACATCCAGTCAAGATACCAGAAGAACTGTGTGTGTGTTTTTCTTAGAGCAAAACCACATCGGGCTATCTGCTCAGTCTACCAAGGGGAATCAAACTCCCGATTTTAGCGTTGTAAATCCGGAGACATACCGCTGTACTAGTGGGGGGCACCAAAAGAATTAAGACCTTACCTGTGTTTACATATACGTATCTGGAACGATTCATGAAAGAACAACAACTCAATAACATGGTCTTTTTCTCAGTTTGTCTTTTACAGCCAGTCATGATGAATTAAAAACAAGAAGTGTGTATTGGCTGTCTTTGTTATTGTTAGATTAACACACTTCACAGTATTGTTTTACCTCACCTTCAGTGTTTACATGATTACAGTGTTGTTTTATCTTACCTTCAGTGTTTACATTATTACAGTATTGTTTTATCTTACCTTCAGTGTTTACATTATTACAGTATTGTTTTATCTTACCTTCAGTGTTTACATTATTACAGTATTGTTTTATCTTACCTTCAGTGTTTACATTATTACAGTATTGTTTTATCTTACCTTCAGTGTTTACATTTTATTACAGTATTGTTTTATCTCACCTTCAATGCTTACATAATTAAGGTGTTTACCTTCACTGTTTACAATATTCTTTCATCTTATCATAACTGTTTACATTATTACAGTATTGTTTTATCACACCTTCACTGTTTAAATTGTTGTTTTATCTCACCTTCACTGTTTACATTGTTACAGTATTGTTTTATCTCACCTTCACCGTTTACATTTTATTACAGTATTGTTTTATCTCGTCTTTCCTGTTTACATTATTGCAGTATTGTTTCATTATTTGTTATGTTATCGCATGTTTACCGTTTTTATTTATTTTTCTTTCGTGTTAATACTTTTCGCCTTTCTGTAATAATTGTTAGTTTAACAATTTTCTAATAATTCTTCAAGTCACCTTCAATAACAGTTTTGCAGTTACGTATTCGATCGCTTTCACTATTTGTTAAGTGAACAGTGTTTTACAGTAATGTTTTAGCTCATCTTTACATTTATTAAACTACCAATTTTTTGTGTTTTTGACATAATGGGGTCAATATATAGTATAATTCGGTAATTAATTATTTTTATACCATTGCCGGACACCAAAACCATAATTTATATGCAGTGAAGTTTGAAATTAACAGCTAAAGCTACATCGTCACCACATTAACTACAGTTTTAACATCGCCACGTGATATTCGGATCTCATTTTTAGCATTAATTAAAGATATCATTTGTGTCTCGTTGTTCCTATCTTCTTATTTCGTATTTTAAAGTGAAATACATTGGGTTTACTTGGTAGTAAAATGAAATCTTATATGAGTATACCGAATCAATATGAATCCCCTGAAGCATAACTTGAATAGAAACCCCACGCATATACAACATCATAAAATTCAAAATTCAAAAATTAGAAGGAAAGAAAATACATTTTGTATTTAATTAAACACGCTGGGCCGAGTTCTGCCCACCACGGGTATCGAAATCCGGTTTCTAGCAATGCAAGTCTGGAGACTGTGCCACTGGAGAGCAAGATATGTGGTTTCCGCTTCAGTTAACGACCTTTATTAAACAAACAGCATTGTACTGATACTTATTAGACCATGCATTTTGTTATCTATAAAATAATGTAAACCATACTTTGTAATTTTTTTTACATTACTTTCTAGAAAACAATTGTTACAGTAATTGTGATATTACAAAATATTGTAATGCAGACGTAAGTAAAAAAATTACAAAATATCGTTATGCAGACGTAAGTAAAAAATTACAAAATATCGTAATACAGACGTAAGAAAAAAATTACAAAATATCGTAATGCAGACGTAAGAAAAAAATTACAAAATATCGTAATGCAGACGTAAGTAAAAAATTACAAAATATCGTAATGCAAACGTAAGTAAAAAAATTACAAATTATCGAAATGCAAACGTAAGTAAAAAAAATTACAAAATATCGTAATGCGAACGTAAGTATAAACATTGCAGAGAATTAACCTGTCACTTTTGGATTATATATATACTTATGTGTCTCTGTGTCTTCATAATACTTTTCTTTCTTCGTGGGAACGAATTTCTTTTTGAGTGCGTGATAGAAATATGTTGAAAAAGATGGCGAAGAAAAGAATTATTTTGTAGTTCGTAACTCCGATCCATCTTTGAAATTATCGGGTTTTTTTCCTAAGGGATTAACGGTTCGAACGTAAAGTAAGAAATTACTCGCTACTTTGTCAATTAGCTGCAATTAGATGTCTCACTGGGAGGAGAAAAGATAACTCAATTTCTGCTCGTTCTTCGCGGCGAGCACAGCCCGCCTTATCGAGAAAACCTCCAGCGCCACCTAAATATCTTACAGTGCCAGTAACAATTTTTTTCTTTGAAGGTAAAGCGAGAGATAAATTATAATTCAGGAAGCTTCGTTTTCAGTGCCGCAAACATTCCAGCAAAGCTTTTCTATTCACCTCACGAATTCGCGTTTTACTGTCAATTTCATTTCTATGTTTATCATGTGAAAAAAAAAAATAATCAGAGATCAAATAATAGGAGTTACAATAGTATAGAGATGCTACCATATTCTTGTAATGATGAATACAAAAAACCGAGCTTTTCAGTGGCTGGTTTCTAGCTGACCTACAAAAACATGAAACATAGTCTTGAAGACAGAGCGTGAACCTAAAGCTTAAATGCAAGGCTCAGACAATTATAACATGTTTTGTTTAACTTTAACTCCAAATTTTAGCGCTTCAAGCCCACTTACCACTCATCCATTGTTAAGGAAAGAAGAACAGTGAATTTAAAATAATACTAAACTTTGTAATGTACACAATTTTTTTTTTATATAATTTCGCACAAAGCTACTCGAGGGCTATCTGTGCTAGCCGTTCCTAATTTAGCAGTGTAAGACTAGAGGGAAGGTAGCTAGTCATCACCACCCACCGCCAACTCTTGGGCTACTCTTTTACCAACGAATAGTGGGATTGACCATCACATTATAACGCCCCCACGGCTGGGAGGGCGAGCATGTTTGGCGCGACTCGGGCGCGAACCCGCAACCCTCAGATTACGAAGTGCACGCCTTAACGCGCTAGGCCGTGACGGGCCCTATAATGTACACGAATATCCAATTTGATTTTCCATCAAGGTACAACAGCCTCTACAAAGAATGTGAGTTCTTTTGTTATTGTTTTCAAAGTACAAATTTCAGCTCATGTCTCCGTCATCTCTTGACCGACTCCAGATCTCATTACACCAAAAATCTCACAGATCAAAACGCTTTATTCCTGCCTAAAAGAATTTGAACTGCTGCGGATGCTGAAAATTCCCTCTTGCTTTTAATTATAAATCTCATTTGGGTTTTTAGTTAAAAACTGTAATTAACTCTCAAATCGTTCAGGACATAACGGAGCTATGAGCTAATAAATTGTACTTGGTAAAAGAAAATTGAGAGTCGTTCTATGGGCCATTATGCCGTGGCTGAAAATACTAAAGTATGCAACGTGCACAATTATCCGACTTATTTTTCACATGTATACAAGAATAATATGAATAGTGAAATATCGAAAGTTTACCTATATGTTGTTATTTGATATTAAGCACAAAACTACACAAAGGGCTCTCTGTGCTCTGCCTACCACGGGTATCGAAACTTGGTTTTTGGCAGAATAAGTCCGCAGATGACCCGGCATGGCCAGGTAGGTTAAGGCGTTCGACTCGTAATCCGAGGGTCGCGGGTTCGAATCTCGACCGGACCAAATATACTCCGCCCTTTCAACCGTGAAAGATTTATAGTGTGACGGTTAGTCCCTCTACTCGTTGGTAAAAGAGTAGCCCAAGAGTTGGCGGTGGGTGGTGATGACTAGCTACCTTCCCTCTAGTCTTACACTGGTAAATTAAGGACGGCTAGCACAGATAGCCCTCGAGTAGCTTTGTGCGAAATTAAAAAAAAAAAATTGTGTACATTACAAAGTTTAGTATTATTTTAAATTCACTGTTTTTCTTTCCTTAACAATGGATGAGTGGTAAGTGGGCTTGAAGCGCTAAAATTTGGAGTTAAAGTTAAACAAAACATGTTATAATTGTCTGAGCCTTCCCTCTAGTCTTACACTGCTAAATTAGGGACACATAATGCAGATAGCCCTTGAGTAGCTTTACGCAAAATTCAAAACAAACAAAACAAAAGTCCGTAAATGTACCATTTTGCCCCTGGGGGCTCATCTGTATTGTTTGTTTGTTTGTTTTTGAATTTCGCACAAAGCTACTCGAGGGCTATCCGTGCTGGCTGTCCATAATATAGACTAGAGCCTTAACACTCTTGGCCATGCCGGACCTCTACGTTTTGTCCTGATAACTCCAAAACGTCTTCCTACGTTCGTGTCTTTATGGCGCTGATTACGCTCCGCAATTTAAGGTGTCAGCGCGTTATAAAAGTGAAAGTCAAACACGTTATTCACATTGTATACCCGGACGAGTCCTTTGGTTAACAAGGTTAAGGTACTGAACTCGTAATCTGAGGGTCCCAGGTTCGCATCCCCGTTGCGCCAAACATGTTCGCCCTTTCAGCTGCGGAGGCGTTATAATGTTACGGTCAATTCCTTGGTAAAAGTTTGTTTGTTTGTTTTGGAATTTCGCACAAAGCTACTCGAGGGCAATCTGTGCTAGCCGTCCCTAATTTAGCAGTGTAAGACTAGAGGGAAGGCAGCTAGTCATCACCACCCACCGCCAACTCTTGGGCTACTCTTTTACCAACGAATAGTGGGATTGACCGTCAGATTATACACTCCCGCGGCTGGAAGGGCGAGCATGTTTAGCACGACGTGGGCGCAAACCCACGACCCTCGGATTACGAGTCGCACCCCTTACGCGCTTGGCCATGTCAGGCCTCCTTGGTAAAAGAGTAGTCCAAGAGTTAGCAGTGGATGGTGATGACTAGCTGCCTTCCCTCCGGTCTGCTAAATTAGGAATGGCTAGCACAGATAGCCCTCGAATAGCTTTGTGCGAAATTCAAAAACAAACAAACAAAACATAAAACTTTTTCCCCCTAGCAGCAAATATGTTTTATTTTTTTCATTTCCAGTTTTCACTTGCGAATACGCAAACCAACGGACCATCACTTGTGAAATGATTGATTACGCTTATTCAATTAATAATCACAATAAATAAGGGTTTTACAATGAGGTGTGCAGGTTTTCAAATGTGTAGGAATACGTTAAAACCAAAGTGTCATTTAAGTGATATACCAATTTTAAACTAAAACAGAATAAAGAACTTACCTTGCAATGAGTACGGTTGATGTTCTTTAAATTCACGCGGAAGACTTTATCCCTGGAAAACATGTATTTATTATTAGCATGGTTAATAAAGTAATTATCACGGGAAAACATTATCTCTGAGAAAAAAAAAGTTCCATTATTATAAATACTTCAAATAAATTAATATAGTCAAGTTTAAGTTTACTTGCTTGTTTTGAATTTCGCGCAATGCTACACTTGGGTTATCTGCACTAGCCGTCCCTAATTTAGCAGTGTAAGACTAGACTCGCTAAAGGGAAAGCAGTTAGTCATCACCGCCCACCGCCAACTTTTGGACTACCCTTTTACCAACGAATAGTGGGACTGACTGCACATTATAATGCCCCAACACTGAAAAGGCTAACATGTTTGATGCGACAGGGATTCAAACCCACGACCCTCGGATTACGAGCAGGACGCCTTAACCCACTTGGTATTGCCAGGCCTACAGGTTTGTACTTGAAAAAACAACAACTCAGAGTTACTTCATGAGCCGTTATGCCGCGGCTAAAAAGAAAAACAATAATTCCAAAAATGCCCCTCATTCTTCAAATCTATAACCAACATTTCATAACTCTGTTGATAATAGTTTTGTTTTTACCTGCATCTTCCATATTTGTATAAAAGTACATATGGTACCATGTTGCCAAGTTCGTTTGTGTATTTTTAAGCACAAAGCTACATAGAAATTTAATGTAGATTTATCCTAAACTTTTACGTTATGAGTCACACAGTGGGGTGCAGATTATAAGTTTCTAGCATCGACAATTTTTATAGACCTAGAACTGATAAACAAAAAATATGGACAACATAATTCGGTTTCTTCGGTTTTCTGTAAAACGTAAAGTTTGGATTCAGTTTTACGAACAGACTCTGCCGTTTCGTCAGCAAGGCAAGTGTTTCCATTGACGTTTCTCGTTCTGAAATTTTACCTGCCCATCTGTTTTTTGTTCTTGTTTTTTTTAATTGACTGCATAAGTCTAAAATGACCTCAGATCACACGTTTCCTAATTTGCTATCATCATATTCTTAATGGCCCGGACCCAGGCTTGTTGGGATAAGAGCTTTAAAGAGGGCATGACTCTTCCAGGATTATAAAATTTTCTTTCCAGAAGTTCTAAAAAATTTATTTTTTAAACATCTTTTCATCTTTGACGAAAATGAAAAAAATGCGATGTTTCATGTTACACAACAGTTTTCTCCAGTTTTGAAAATTTAAACATAATAAGAACAGTTCTTCATTCTGATAATCTATTTGATTAGATTTAGGTCGAATGGAGATTCGAATCTCTTATACCAAAAGAACCACGATGTAAAGATTTTATTGTTTTTGCGGACGTAGAGAAGTAAGTCGGCCACCAGGAAAGACCACACGTGTGGCAGACCGCCAAATAACTCGAGGTGTGTCTAGAGAATGTTAAATAGATGCGGCTGTGACTTCGGATTCTAATCAGTACAACACACACAGTCAAATATGGCCGCAGAACACTTGGATGGGAACTAAAATTAAAATGAAGGTTTCTTGGTAATTTTCTGAATAAAAAGAGAGAGAAGTACCTTGCAATTCTCTTGATCTCAGAAACGATAGCATGACTGTTTGTTTTTTTGAATTTCGCACAAAGCTACTCAAGGGTTATCTGCACTAGCCGTTCCTAATTTAGCAGTGTAAGACTAGAGGGAAGGCAGCTAGTCATCACCACCCACCGCCAACTCTTGGGCTACTCTTTTACCAACGAATAGTGAGATTGACCGTCACACGGCTGGAAGGGCAAGCATGTGTGGCGCGACTTGGGCGCGAACCCGCGCCCCTCGGATTACGAAGCGCACGCCTTAATGCGTTTCGCCATGCCGGGCCACAATAGCATAATGTTGAATAAACATCACTAAACTGAAAGAAATAGGCCTAAGCTGCACAAAACAAGAAAAGCGAAAACTAAGTGTTCAGATGAGACAGCAATCAGTGTGTAATGTAAGAGGAAAGCAAAAATTAATATTTCCGTTTCGCAAAATAGTTTTTATTTTATATTCGCTACAGTTGCATAAAATGTCTTGTTTCCCATTAAGATGTGCTTTCATTCTAAAGAGAGAGAGACAAAAAAAAACATTAACTGTTGAGCTAAAAATTTAAAACTGTCTTTCACTTGAAAATTTTGCATTAAAAGCTAAACAAAGGAAGTTAATGGTGATAATGTGTTTGTTTTTCTTACAGGAAAGCCACATCGGGTTCTCTACTGAACCCACTCAGGGGAATCGAACCACTGATTTTAATGTTATAAATCTGTAGACTTACCACTATATTGGCGGGAAGGGGACTGGTGATAACATAGGATTAAGTGATAAACATAATAATTACCATTATTTCAAACCAAAAACGCTGTACGTAATAGCTAACATTATCTCATAATAATATACCAAAAGACATGTAGAGTGGGATAGACGGGATTTTTTTTTTCATGTGATCACCAGAGTACAACCAATAAAGCCCCCCAGTGGCTCAGCGGTATGTCTGCGGACTTACACGCTAAAATCCGGGTTTCGATACCCGTGGTGGGCAGAGCACAGATAGCCCATTGTGTAGCTTTGTGCTTAATTCAAAACAGCAACAACCAATAAGTTAACGTCGTTGATCACGTGGAAAACCCGAAAGATACTCTCAACATACTTTTCACTTATCGTTCATTCCCTGCATGGTTCCTTGAGTTTCATTATACTAGTCTGGTCAAATGTAGTGTGTTATGTTACAACTCCATTTGTACACAGCCGCTTTGAACTCATTACTTGTCTGGAAATGCTGTCCATAAAGACAGTTCTCGAGCCCACAAATACGAATTGATCATCATTCACATGCTTTAATCGCTGGTGTGTGTTCACGTGCTTCCCCCCTTGCTTTGTTCAGTGTATGATTACTGTGAGTTATTCAGAACCTGTGTTCCTGGCACTTGTCATGTGGTAATTATGTTGTACATCACCTATCGCGGAAATACGTGGCATATGTGACGTCGTATAATGACACATCCGGACACATTAGTTATTGAGGGACAAGTTAAAAAACAGAATTAAAATCGAATTGTTTTCATGGATAAAGCACAGATCATAAGGGAGGCTACTCTAATTTTTCAAAAAACAAACAAACAAACCACCAAGTTATATTTGATTGTAAACAATTTCGTTGAGACCCGCATAAAAACTATTTACACCTTTTAGGTACACGGTTCATCATTGAAGATTTGGTTTGCTTGGATTAAAAGTTTTGTGCAACGCTCTGAGCCAGCGTTGTTGTTGTTCATGGTGCTAATGACATTTTTATCAGAAAACAAAAGTTACAATATTTCTAAAGAGACAGGCTTTATAAAACATACTGAATGGAGTATATTGAATATGAAAGTGTTTTTCCAAGCTGAAGTTATAACATGTATTATTTGTTGTAGGTTCGGAATGTTATGTCGTTCAGTTTGTTAATGATATATATGGTCCAGAGCCGAATATATTAAGGGGTGAGACCGCTTTTTATATATACCTAACGACCCACATGACCCCTCTCTCTCTCTCTTAAATGTGTGAAATTAAGTATTGATGTGTGTGTGTTTTTTATGGCAGAGCCACATCGAACTTTCTGATGAGTCCACCGAGGGTAATCGAGTTCCTGATTTTTGAGTTGTAAATCCCTAGACTTACCGCTGTACCAGCGGGGGACCCTTAAGTATGGTTAACAACCTTGGGATTTTGTACACCGAACGCTCGGATACTCATTCGTATAAAAATTAACGGGCAGGAGTAGCCTAAAACTTAATATTACAGAACTGTGAATCTCATGATTCTTGATTCGTGACCCGTTGCCGCAAAAATGCGCTCCGCACTTTGGAGCAGTGGAAGTACTATGAGAATGATGGTACAATCCTTCTTCCCAATCAGACAATGGTATCCCAGAATTTGACAGTGGGTGCTGCTTACTAGCTACTATTACACTACTATATTAGTTCAAAATTAGGGACTGCTACACGCACGAAGCACTTATGTGCGAAACTTGAAACAAGGATGTGAGTGTGTGTTGTTAACGTAAAGCCACTTTGGACGATTTGCTGCGTCCCCCGAAGGAAAACGAACTTTCGATTTTATCGTTGTAAATCCGAAGATTTATCGCTGTTCCTTTGGAGATTTTTTGAAATAAAGAAATTAAAATTAACAGTCATATTAAACATTTATGCTTAGATTGTTTAAAGTCTGATTTCAAGTTAAGAAAAAAAACAGACGTTGATAAAGTCCAAATGTTTATAAAACTGTACAAACGTAACGCGAATGCAGTCAAAAGTAAATTATATGCTCTTTTTGCATATGCAGTGCCCTTATTTTAATAAAAAGATTACATGTTATTAGCAACTTTGGGAAATTATGTTCCTTGTCATTTAGCACAAAGCTGCACAGTGGTTTATCTATACTATTCTAACCACACAGATCGAACCCCAAACTTCAGCGTTATAAGCCGTCAAGATTAGTACCACTGAGCCACCATGGGAAATGATTATTTTTAGTTAATTTTAAAAAAGTTACAAGATGAACGAGTAAAAATATGTCAACCATAGTATATCTGCCTTGTCCAGGACAAAACAGACTAGCTGGAATACGAAATGTTCAGAAATGATTGAGACGCTCTTAATATTACATTCATTTTCCCAGGATATCTGTTTCAAGAGTAAATAAACCTAAAGTTAGGATCAACAAATATTTATATTTTTTTGATTTTCAGCTTCGCATGTCTTACTGTGTTGTAGTTTACAGAATGCATAATTCTTCTCGTGATTCATGGAATGCGCACACTCTGCTGATGTCAGGACAAATTGCAATGTTAAGCACTTCTTATGTGATGTCATTTTAGTATCTACTCATTAACTAACAGACAACAGTCTAGAGTATTACTCTGCAGTTTCGGCGAAATTATTAAATTATACGAACAACGATTGTTACGGTGTGAATTACATTAAACTGGCAAAATATAGTTTTTATTTATTTGCAATGTGTTATTTACAAATCTAAATAAGGGTAAGTTAATTAACAAAATAATATTAATCTGTGTTGGGATCAAATGTTATTACTTATTTTCAGTTGAAGAACTAGAGAGCCGACAAGCTAGTCTCATTACTTGTGGATCGAGCCAGACAACCCCAGCTTCAACGGGTGAGAAATATGAGTAATTCCAAGAGCATAAATTAATGTAATGAAATAGTGTACATGACTACCATTGATTTCCTATGAACTGCATACATTTATTAAAGCTAAATAAGTTTATTATAGAAACTCCACTATCATTATATCACGTAACAAGTAAGTAAGTAAATAATAATAAATAAATAATCAAACAATAATAAGTAAGTAATCAAACAATAATAAGTAACTAATTAAACAATAATAAGTAAGTAATTAAACAATAATAAGTAAGTAATTAAACAATAATAAGTAAGTAATCAAATAACAATGAGTTATTAAGAGCAAAGCTACATAACCCTAACGATGATCTGTCCACTACGGATATCAAAACCCTATTTGTAGCAGTGGGAGTCCACAGACATACTACTGTGCCATTGGGGTGGTAAAACAACGCCTAAATAATCAAATAACAATAAGTTTTTTTCTTTATTTTGTGCAAAGCGACACGAGGGCTATCTGCGCTACCCATCCATAATTTAACAGTGTAAGCTAGTCATCACCACCCACCGTCATCTTTTGGGCTACTTACTCTCTTACCAATAAATAGTGAGATTTACTGAATGCAAAAACGGCTCGTTTGGGTTGAGAAAATATTTTACATAAAAGAGCAAATATTTTCTCAACCCAAACGAGCCGTTTTTGCATATAAATTTCTCAACAAGTGGGTTTCTCGACGTCACTGAGATTTACCGTAATATTATAACGCCCCAACGGCTAAAATGACGAGCATGTGGGGACGGGGATTTGAATCTGCGACCTTAATATTTCGAATTGAGTGTCCTAACCACCTGGCCATGCCGGAACCTCTCGAATGTAGTTATGGTAAGTAAATAATCAAACAATAATAAGTAAGTAATCCAACCATAATAAGTAAATAATTAAACAATAATAAGTAAGTAATCCAACCATAATAAGTAAAAAAAATCAATCAATAATAAGTAAGTAAGTAAACAATAAGTAAAAAATCAAACAATAATAAGTAAATAATTAAACAATAATAAGTAAGTAATCAAACAATAAGTAAGTAATCAAACAATAAGTAAGTAATCAAACAATAAGTAAATAATTAAACAATAATAAGTAAGTGATCAAACAATAATAAGTAAATAATTAAACAATAATAAAGTAAGTACTCCTGTAAAAATTTGCAATACTGATTGTAAATAACTCTGAAAATATTCACAACAGTAATGTTAAAAAATCCTGAAATTTTCCTAATCAAATAATAGGTAGTTTGCCCGACTGGATAGCAATAAGTTTATGGGTTTACGAGGATAAAATGTAAGATTCGATTGGTTGCCGTGGGCACAATAGACGGTACAAAGTGAGTTTGCTCTAACACAAACAAATAACGACAACATCTGATTTCGAAAAGGTTTACTTAAGCCTTTTTGGAGATTAAGCAATGGTTGTGTTGTAGTTGGAAAAGAGAAAATAAGCGTTGACGAACGCGAAACTAAGAGAGAAACCTGCTCATCGTGAATATGAAGTTTTGAAAGAGTTTTGTCACGTGCAAGTATTGACATTCCAGAACATTGACTTGTTATTAGGCCTACGTAACACTGTTAGATGTAGAGGTCTGTTCGAGTTCAACAGTCAGGAAATTCTCTAAGCAAATTGAGTGGTGTATATAACAGGAATTTACACGAAAATGAAGCTGTGGGCCGTTAATTAGAATAAATTATTAAACACCAGATTAGAGATAGGGAAACCGAATGTTCACAAGTTGAAGTAGAGACAAACGAAGTCGTAGTGAAAAGCTTATCACTTCAACTACGGTTGACATCATATGATGCAAACCTTTTGCGTGTAATATTATAAATGGCTCGTCACAGTTTCGCGAATCTTTACGCATAAGATGGTAGACAGATTTACACGAACCACAAAGAGAAGGTTAATATATACATATTAGTTGTTACTAAGGGTAAAAGTAAGGTTATTGGATGTAGATGGTAACTTTTATTATTATTATTAACGGACAACCTGTTGATGATGCTGACAGAAAGACCAGGCTTCAATTTAATAATGAGGTATCGCTCAAGACTTGGGCTATATAGTCAGCAGTTCATTCAATACGGTATTTGAAATAACAGGTCGTCTTTCTATCATTTAACTAATAAATTATCCCCAGAAATATTTTGTTTGTTTGTTTGTTTTTGAATTTCGCTCAAAGCTACTCGAGGGCTATCTGTGCAAGCCGTCCCGAATTGAGCAGTGTAAGACTAGAGGGAAGACAGCTAGTCATCACCACCCACCGCCAACTCTTGGGTTACTTTTTTATCAACGAATAGTGAAACTGACCGTCACATTATAACGCCCCCACGGCTGGGAGGGCGAGCATGTTTGGCGAGACGCTGGCGCGAACTCGCGACCCTCGGATTACGAGTCGCACGCTGGGCCCACCACAGAAATCACCATCATACAAACAATAATACGTGTTAGTTCTCTCTATGTAGTTATTGATAACTGGTTAAAATGTAATGTAGTATCTCAGAACGGCTGGTATGGATTTAACAATTTTATTGATAAGCAGGGAACAACGTTTCGACCTTTCTAGATCTTCTTAAGGTTAACGAAGAGAGAGTTTGCAATTGACCGTTGCCAGTCACATGTCTTAAATAGGGAAACAAATATAAACAAACGCAAAATCAAAGAAGCATTGCTTATACAACAACAAAATCAAAAATTAAACCAACATAAAGGAGCATCTTTATACCTATACTAATTAATAACCTAACATTCAACTGCAACGCCCCCTACAATCCCGTACCCCTTTATACTCTAGTCCCTGATACATGTGAGTGGCAACGATCAGTTGCAAACTATTTCTTTGCTAACCTGAAGATGTTTGTTTGTTTTAAATTTCGCGTAAAGTTGCACGAGGGCTATCTGCGCTAGCCGTTCCTAATTGACCAGTTTAAGACAAGAGGAAAGGCACCTAGTCATCACCACCCACCGCCAACTTTTGGGCTACTCTTTACCAACGAATAGTGGTAAAGACCGTCACATTATAACGGCTGAAACGGCTAACATGTTTGGTGCGACCGGTATTCGAACCCGCGATCCTCAGATTACGAGTCGAAGGCCTTAACCCACCTGGCCATGTCCGACCTCCCTAAAGATGACCTAGGAAGGTCGAAACGTTGCTCTCTCCTTATCAGTAAAAGTGTTAACACCCGTACCAGTCGTTCTGAAATATATTTTTATTTCAAGTGGGTTTCTCGTCATCAAGAAAATCTAATTTTGCTAAAGAACCGCATTTGCAGAGAGAGGTCGATTGAAGGTCATTGGTAGAAAATCAGATAGTGTAATTAAAACAAAAATTACAGAAGAGTAAATAATAACAAAGGTGTGACGCAAGAAAATTACCTGGATAGTCTTCAGTTACTACAGTGATGCCCGCTAGTGGCACAGTGGTAAGTCTCTAGAAACCGAGTTTCGATACTCGTGGTGGACAGAACATAAATGCCTTTTGTGTAGCTTTGTAATTAACACCAAACAAACAAACAAACATATAAAATACTGCAGTGACTAGAATGCAGGTAGAAAACAATGCATGCTGGTAACGAATCTAAGGAGTTTAAATCAAACTCGCTTTCATCCGATCAGTATCACATCCTCCATTTGTTTGTTGGGCTTTTTCTGCATTTTAAATTTTTATTGCAACAACGTCAAAATATTACAAAGGCACCTCAGCAGGTTCTATCGATTTCATGATTACAGTCGTATGCAACACTACTTATTTCCTGATAGTTTTAGTTGAAGCTTTATTAACAGGTGTGAAGTAAAGGTAAGACACTGATAGTTTTAGTTGAAGCTTTATTAACAAGTGCGAAGTAAAGGTAAGACACTGATAGTTTTAGTTGAAGCTTTATTAACAGGTGTGAAGTAAAGGTAAGACAATGATAGTTTTAGTTGAAGCTTTATTAACAGATGTGAAGTAAAGGTAAGACACTGATAGTTTTAGTTGAAGCTTTATTAACAGGTGTGAAGTAAAGGTAATACACTGATAGTTTTAGTTGAAGCTTTATTAACAGGTGTGAAGTAAAGGTAAGACAATGATAGTTTTAGTTGAAGCTTTATTAACAAGTGTGAAGTAAAAGTAATACACTGATAGTTTTAGTTGAAGCTTTATTAACAGGTGTGAAGTAAAGGTAAGACACTAATAGTTTTAGTTGAGCCTTTATTAACAGGTGTAAAGTAAAGGTAAGACACTTTATTAACAGCTGGACTATCAACTGATGATCCAATGTAACCTAATTATTGGAAGTTTAATCTCGAGGTTTATTACATCAAGTATTACTCGTTAGTTAATTAATTTACATGTTGTCCTTTTTCATTTCAATTAGTTCAGTTCTGGTTAAGGTACTTAGCTTGCTTTTCATTAGAAGTTCTCAATAGTTGTATGAACGAAAGCAGATACGTCCGTTAAACAGGGTGATTTCGCAGGTAAATCTTAACTGTGTAACATTTTTATTGTGATGAATAACTCGACGACAACTCGAGCGTGATAGATATAACATCACGTACACGTGGAACGCGCTGTTTTGATACACAGAGAACAGTTTAAGACGACCACTGGACTCATAATGCAAACAACCAGCTGACAAAACTTTTTCTGATTGTTTCGAAACTTGAGTCACTCCCAATGTTGTCCAGAGTGTCATGTATCGTGCATGCTAGTTATGAGTCACTTTCAATATTGTCCAGAGTGTCATGTATTGTGCATGCTAGTTATGAGTCACTTCCAATATTGTCCAGAGTGTCATGTATTGTGCATGCTAGTTATGAGTCACTTCCAATGTTGTCCAGAGTGTCATGTATCGTGCATGCTAGTTATGAGTCACTTCCAATGTTGTCCAGAGTGTATGCTATCGTGTATGCTAGTTAGTAGATTAACGAAGTAGCTCTGATGAGTAGGCTGTCTCTTTTAACACATGAAACCGTGTGAAAGATTAGTGTACGGACAGTGGTTTTATAATACTAAAATATTGCAACCCAACGTTCATTGAATACAAACTTACGACAAAGTAGGTCTTCATTACATTTTAAGGTAACTCAAGAAGCATTAGATTTTGGTTACCTGATGTTCATAACACGTAAACCAGGGACATAGTGAGCTAATGTTCATTAAACTTTAATTTTGAATACTTTGTTAACCCAGTGTTCATTAGATATGAACCCGCATTATTGTTCATTACATTTGAGCCTAGAGTATTGTGACCCAGTGTTCATTAGATATGAACCCACATCTGTGACCCAATGCTCATTAAACGAAAATTTAGATTATCGTGAACCAATGTTTACTAGATTTGATCTCATATCATTGTGACACAACGTCCCTCAGTTTTTATTATGTTATAGATACCTTATGTTCGTTAGTTTAGAACCTAAAATACGATGGCCCAACTATCATCAGATTTCAAGCCTGGTTTTAGTGACTTATAATTCAAGGAACTTGATGCTAGAGTTTAGAGATCCATCTTTAATCAGCGTCGGACTGTAGGTAAAATGACACAATCTAACTTCACACATTCGAACCTAGAGTATTGTTTGTTGTTCAGTAAACCCGGTCTTGTTGCATAACGGTTTAAATCCGGATTGTGGATAAGGTCCACTAGAGTTAGAATTCAGTTTCGCGAAAGCGAGCGTGTAGTCTCGTAGAACAAACAGACTTCAATTTAAATGATAATCGAGAAAAAATAAAATTCCTCAAGGTAAAACGTCAAAAAGGGGAGACGCGAAGTGGGAAAATTAATACGAATAAGTTGCAGAAGGACAGAATTAAAGTTCACCGGTGAAGGAGTTGAACATTAAAACAAATGTAGAAAGCATAGAAAAAAACTCTTGAAGAAACTGGTCATCAAAATGGAAAAATAATGAAAATATATGAGACTTGTAATGTAGTTTTGAAAACTGACATAGGAGGAGTAACAGAGAAAAAAACGAAACTTTTAGTTTGATATCAATATTCATTTCATCTCTTAAAAATCACCAGGACAACTGTGAGTACAACTCATCTCAATTTAACTTTAGCAGAACGTAAACTTAATAAATAAGAAAAGCAGTAGCTGGTACGATTGATACACGAGATGAGTTTATTTGAAGATCTGTATGTCAGAGCGAAACACCATTCTGCTTAGTTAATATCAAAACACATCAGGTTTCTTCTCGTTGTCCAAGATTAAGACTTTGCATTTCAATTATTAATATTCTGCTGTGTTAACAATATATCAATTTTTTGTTTATTTCTTAACATTAAATTCCTTCAAGATCGTTGAGAACGTGAGTTTTTATTTTAGCAGACGAAAAACACTATCATCTCAAGGTACTAATAGTGAATATACCTAAACTTATCTCTATGGCATATTTTTTAAAATATATATCATAGAACATAACTGCTTAGAGCATTCGACTCTCGGTTTGACAGTCGTGGGGAGAACTTCCGTTCTCAACCGTGCTCACCTCTTTCAGCCATGGGGGCTCATAATGTAACAGTCAATCCCACTATTCGTTGTCTTTCCTCTCATATACCAGTTCAAAGTTAGACCTTGAGTAATAACGTCGCAGAAATATACGAAAATAAACAAAAAAAAATTAACGTATCACCACCATTTTGTTGTCTCATTTTAAAAAAATGCCCTGGCATGGTCAGGTGGTTAGAGCGCTAGACTCTCAATCTGAGGGTCGCGGGTTTGAATCCCTGTAACAACAAATATGCTCGCCTTTTCAGCCGTAGGGATATTGTAATGTAATGATCAATCTCACTATTCGTTGGTAAAAGAGCGGCCCAAGTGATGTCGGTTGGTGGTGATGACTCGCCTGCCTTCCCTCTAGTCTTACTCTGCTAAATTATGGACGGCTAACTATAGCATGTTTAGGAAAAATAATAGGGCATCAGTGGTAACGACATTCAACTCTCGATCTGAGGGTTGCGAAGTTGACTCCCGTCCTCACCCTTTTCAGCCATGGTGCGTATGGACGGCTAACTATAGCATGTTTAGGAAAAATAATAGGGCATCAGTGGTAACGACATTCAACTCTCGATCTGAGGGTTGCGGGTTTGACTCCCGTCCTCACCCTTTTCAGCCATGGTGCGTCATAATATAACGGTTAATCCCACTAATCATTAGTGGAGAATAGCCTAATAGTTGGCGGTGGGTGGTATTAAACTGGTTTCAAACTTAGGAACAGCTAGCACAGATAATACTGAAGTAGATTCAGGCAATATTCAAAATCAACTAAATGAACTAATTAACATTACACCTTGTTAATAATGTTTCACTTTGTTTCAGCATTCTTCTGATAGAAACATCAATGTTAATGACAATGGTAACTGACGAGTTACTAACAGAACAAACCGTGTTACCAAAATAATTCATTACGACTAAACACAATTAATATGATATGACTGGAAGGTTTATTGCAACAGCACTTCTTTGAATACAGGATTACTGGGATAATACAAAAGAATTCTAATCACAGACATCAAAATCGCTGAGCCCACTTGTTTTAGGCCTAACATTAGTTAAAGCTATTATCGATACAGAGATGACGTTGTAACGTTCGTCGTTCGTACGTTTTTACTTCAGTTTAGTTAGGGTTAAACATTATCCTACTTAATACCGTCAATAAATAAACTTTTTTTTTTCTACGACCTAACTTTAGCGCTTTTTGAAAACGTTCATAAGTTTTTAATATGTTGTACTGAAATATATTTATATCAGCTGAACGGAAGTGTGCGGGTGCATGCATTTCCAGGGCAGACAAAACTGAGTTTGGCTGTGATGTGATGATATTGGCGCTTCATACAAACTGAGATATCCAGAACGAATCAGAATCAACCCACTTGGTTTCTAAAAATGGCCATACTCAAAATCACCTGAGTTTGTTTCTCTGTCTTAATGTACTTTGTTTGTTGTTAAGCCTAAAGTTTCACAGGGTACTGGGCCTGGTTGTTAAATTATACATTTGTGTGCTTTAAGCGCTCAAGCTTATCGCTGAGTTCCCTAGAAGCTTCTATAGAACACTTGTATTAATAATACACTTATTTTTAATATACAAATGTTTTTATAGACTTTATCATTCTAAATTTATGCCACTTCAAGTTTTTCAGCTTTGAAATAAAAGTCGTCTGACAGTACATCCCTCCCCATCAAAATAATAATAAGAAAAAGTTGCCATTTACAAAAGAATATGATACAATTCACTGTGAACTAAACGATTAAGTTTCCACATCAGTCAGATTTTGATCCGTTAGGAAACATATGTATCCAAAACTAGACTTGTTCACTCATTTATTCAATATTGAATTACTAATTACTAATATGTGACCTTTCATGACCTTTCTCTCTTTACAAATAACTTGTACTCGTATATCAAGTTAAAGTAATTAGACTTCAACTTCATCCTTTGTTTTTTGACGCATTCAGTACTCTCTCTTTACACCTGCCCCCCGCTAATACAGCAGTATGCCTCCGGATTCACAACGCTAAAATCAGGGGTTCGATTCCCCTCGGTGGGCTCAGCAGAAAGCCCGATGTGGCTTTGCTATAAGAAAACACACACACTCTTTACACCTAACGTGTACGTCGAGTTAAAATTAGACGTCAAATCTATCCTTTGTTTGTAACGTATTCAGTATTCTCTGTTAACATCTAATTTGCACATCGAGTTAAAATTATTAGGCATCACATCTTATCTCCTGTTCTGCACTATCTGAAGTACCCGTCCCCTGAACGGGAGTTACGCACATTTATGATCAGTGAACAGTTATCTTAACACATAGAAAGTTGCTTCCCCTATACGAAATTGTGAAAAAATACGCGTAATTACCCATAAAATCCACAAAATGCAAACCTGAAAATCTGTAAGTACCCCTCATGGACCCAATGAGCCCCCGTACTAATTCTGGTGACAATCCTCCACACTCTGGGAAGCGGTTGGATGAACATACAACAGTACTGTTATTTTTTTTAACAGATTATCTGTTTACGTGTTAGCCGTACATCAGGTTAATGTCATTAGAGATCAGATGTGACTTTCCGATTTTTAACGTGTTCATTTGTACACACTCACTCTTAATGTGAACGTATTGTACAAAAACAACTCGCTACTGTATAAATAAATGTATGAAATTGTAAAAAAGAAAACTTACACAAACCAAAACAAACAGGTGTACGTAACATGTACTAAAGCGCATTAAAGAGCCATTAATACATAATACGCTAATTACACCATATTTTTGCACCTAAGAAAGATGGGGTGGGGGAATCTTATGCAGCGAGTTAACAGGTAAAGTGTCTCATGCGACTATATATAAATTACTTCAGGAATATTACAAACTATGAGAGTGCCTCGTCGATAATAAATAGTTCAGGAACTGAAATATAAAGAAAACAGGGGGCGCTTTCGAGTTTATACTTCATACAAATATATTTAAAATTCCGAAATAAGGAAGATGCGGTATAATATTACATTATTAAAGTTTTGACACTAGAAAAACACATGGGTGTACATACCTTTATATAATACCTGTTCTTGTCAGAGTGCATAATAGTTTTTGGTTTTTGTCTTTCTATGACACTTCATCCCGCTTATTCAACTTCATTCCGTTTATAAGTTCATTGCTTAGGCGTGTAGTTTACGGGTAAAAAAGTGTAAGAAACAATATAAATCACAGAACAATGTGAATACTACACAATGCGATAAGAAAAGTGCCGATTTTTATGAGCTTTGTAACTCCAAAAGTACTACAATACTTTGTTGTTTGAGCTATTCGATACTCATACGGGATTGTACTATATTTTATTGAGTGCAACACTAAACCTCGTGGGATACAAGACATTGTAAGAAATGTACGTTATCGCAAAACCACAATAACGTTTTTTATAAGCTACACGATACTTCACGAAATGAAACCATCGCAATACGTTTGTACTGACAACACACCACTACGAAGACCACAAAACTGTTTACGAACAACACGTCAATAGAAGGATTATCAGATATCGTAAGGACTACTGACACCACAAGGATTACAAGACATAGTAAGGACCACTTTAGATCACAATGATTCAAAGACACCATGAAAACTTCAATACTTTTTTTTATAAAGACACGCCACAAAGAGGACCAATAATTTGAATGAATAACATGACACTAGAAGGCCCTACAATTCACCATATGGAATAAAGGACCACAACAATAATATACTACGAGGGATTCTAACAAACTGTTTGAAATTTCAGCATTATCCCAAATACCAACCTACCACAACTGTTCTTTTTTGTAAACGTATATTGCAAATGACAGTGGATTGCAAACTATTTTAAGGACTACACGCCACAGTGCGGGAGTTATTGGTATTTGTTATTTTGAATTAAGCACAAAGCTACACAGTGGGCTATCTGTGCTCTGCCCATCACGGGTATCGAAACCCGGATTTTAGCGTGTAAGTCCGCAGACATACCGCTGAGCCACTGGGGGGCATAGTGCGGAGTAAAACTATATAACAACATAAATTATCTATTACATTTTAAAAATTAAAAACTGCAAAAACAAAATATTAGTTTGTAACACAGAGCATTATGTAGAACATACATTATAAATGTCGTATAACAATTATGAAGAGTACATTTTATACAGGTCGTAGAATAATTAATTAGACCAATTATAAAGAGTACAGCTCACAGAGAATACAACACGTATATGGATTTTGGTTATCAACATTATACTGTATTTATTGGTATCCTAACATAACTTTAGAAAACCATTATCTGATGAAATAATTTCACTAGACACACGTGTATTGCTTACTGGCACTGTTTATTCTGATTTATTAGATAACCTGGTTATATAGGTCCCACTAAAAACAAACAGCAATCAATATTTATGACGAAAATCACAGCTCGAAAACGTAAAAAAATATAAGGTTTCTACCGTAATACTGTGTACGTGAGCAAAGCTTTTACTTGATTTGGGCTAATAAAGAAATTCTGTAACATAGAACCTCTGGATATGTATATATGTACCTATATATACAAATTTAAAGAAGCATGACATATAGAATAGTTTATACAGTGCGCACGTTTCAAAAAGCTTTTTACTTATCTGAGAGCGTGAATTTAAATGACAAACGAGTGCGTTTTATATCACTTCCAATAAAACCACATAATAACACACCAACTTTCTTGAAATGTAAACATTTTTCAATACATAACACTTTGCTACAGCAGTGATAATAATGGTTTTAGCGATAGAATTTCTAAGCTTAAAAACAACAACCAATAACAACGAAACACACTTATAATTCCACTACCACTATGAGCAGAAATACGATTCCACATTGTAGAAAGTGTCCACAGTTCGCATCCAATGTAACAAATGCACTATTTAGTACATCATAAATCAGACTCGTTTCACTTATCATATAAGAAGTTGCTGGCTTTATCTTTCTGTATGTTATATTTATTCGTTTGTGAATAAAACAAGAAATGGTTGATATTATTTGTTATTTTGAATTAAGCACAAAGCTACACAATGGGCTATCTGTGCTCTGCCCACCACGGGTATCGAAACCCGGATTTTAGCGTGTAAGTCCGCAGACATACCGCTGAGCCACTGGGGGGCCAGAAATGGTTGAAGAAAGTTTGTTTTCACTATTTTTCAAGATACGTCACTCGTTTCAAATGTTTTATTCTCAAAGACATTTGACCCTTACATAACCTTTTATCTCTATCAAGAAGCAGAACGTGGGTAAATAAAAACTTCCTTGACTTCTATGTCTTTAGAACGCTGTTATTATAAATTTTATAAAATAAGGTTTTGTTGGTTTTTTTTTAATTTCGCGCAAAGCTACACGAGGGATATCTGCGCTAACCAACCCTAATTTAGCAGTGTAAGGTTAGAGAAAAGACGGCTAGTCATCACCACCAACCGCCAATTCTTTGGCGACTCTTTTAACAACGAAGTGGGATAGACCATTACATTATAACGCCCTCACGGCTAAAAGGGGGAGAATTTTTGGTGTGATAGCGATTCAAATCCGCATATCTAAGATTACGAGTCGAGTGTCCTCTAACTAAGGTTTATGAAATGAACAGTAGGAGTGAAAACATTGTCTTCTCGCTAAGTATTGCATAATGAGGCGAATAAAACAACGACACAATAAAAAGGGCTAAAAACGGTACATGTGATAAGGATTTTCAATTTATAGAATTGTACCTAAACTAATTAAATACTGAAATTATTTACTGGTGAAAATGTATCTCAAGACGGCTGATATGAATGTTAAAACTTTTATGAAAATAAAGCAGAGAACAACGTTGCGACCTTCTTAGGTCATCTTGGAATGAATGTTACGAATCACTTTTAAGTTATGTCTCAGAATTGCTAGGTGATTAGGGAGTCTGAGGGTCGCGGGTTCGAATCCTTGTCACATGGAACGTTTTCATTCTTTCGGCTTCAGAGGCGTTGTAACGTAACGGTCAATTCTACTATTAGTAAGTAAATAATAGCCTAAGAACTGGCGGATGGTGGTGCCTTTCCTCTAGTCTTTCATTGCTAAATTAGAGACGGGTAGCACAGATAGTTCTCGTGTAGTTCCCGAAATTCAAGAAACAAAGACACAAGCAATGAGCGGTATTGACCTACCTTTTAATTTCTCACTTAACAATATAGCACTCAAGTAGCTTTGGCCGATATTAAAAAAACAAACAAACTAAAACTGCACAAAACACAAATCATATTATTCACAAAATAAAGACAAACAGTTCCGAAACTATACACATTAGGGAAATGTTCCCCACGAAGCTACATCAGCCAAATACCTGGGTTTAACCCACAATTCTAAACTAAATTGGACTGAGATGGAAATGAAATTAGAAACAAAATATTTTGAGTTAGACACACAAAACTTTTCTTTCCACCATTATATGCATATACGTAGGCCTCAGCAGAAAGCAGGTTAATTTTAAATTCATGAACTTCTGTTCTATCAATCTCTTTGTCTGTCTTTACCATAGTTCTTTATCAGCAAGACAAGAAAATTTGAAACTGATAACAGAACAGATTAGAATATCGAAGTCCTATATATCTATAGATAAACATAACGTGTTTTATTCAAGCGTTGAGACTTAAGTCGATGAAGCAAACGAACATTACAGTAGTACATTGCGACAGATCACCAGAATATAGCATGCAATACGTTTCAATGAATCTCTGAATTAAGTTGTTGTCCCTGTTGAAATTACGTTAAAGGTTTCGGGAATACACTTTAAAATGAGTTTAACGCTTTCAACCTAAACTCTTGTAAAGACACTTTAAAATGAGTTTAACGCTTTCAATCTAAACTCTTGTAAAGAACTTTAAAATGAGTTTAACGCTTTCAATCTAAACTCTTGTAAAGACACTTTAAAATGAGTTTAACACTTTTAATCCAAACTCTTGTAAAGACACTTTAAAATGAGTTTAACGCTTTCAATCTAAACTCTTGTAAAGACACTTTAAAATGAGTTTAACACTTTTAATCCAAACTCTTGTAAAGACACTTTAAAATGAGTTTAACGCTTTCAATCTAAACTCTTGTAAAGACACTTTAAAATGAGTTTAACACTTTTAATCCAAACTCTTGTAAAGACACTTTAAAATGAGTTTAACGCTTTCAATCTAAACTCTTGTAAAGACACTTTAAAATGAGTTTAACACTTTTAATCCAAACTCTTGTAAAGACACTTTAAAATGAGTTTAACGCTTTCAATCTAAACTCTTGTAAAGACACTTTAAAATGAGTTTAACATTTTTAACCCAAACTCTTGTAAAGACACTTTAAAATGAGTTTAACGCTTTCAATCTAAACTCTTGTAAAGACACTTTAAAATGAGTTTAACACTTTTAATCAAAACTCTTGTAAAGACACTTTAAAATGAGTTTATCACTTTCAATCCAAATAATATACATTTTTCCTCCTATTTGATAACTTTTCAGGTTGTTATTTCCAGTCTACTTGACTCCCCACTAGTACAGCGGTATGTCTCCAGATTTACAACGCTAAAATGAGGGGTTCGATCCCCCTCGGTGGGCTCAGCAGATAGCCCGATGTGGCTTTGCTATGAGAAAACACATTACAGTCTACATGTAACTGAATAACTTGGATCACCTATTTGAGGGGTAGTATAAATATGGGGCTCCATATAACATGTTAATAAGTAAGAGTGAAGTTTATCTACAGTCCTGTAAATAAGTTAATTATCGAATTCCGCTGGTTTTCTTCCTCACTCATAACAAACGTTTTGGTCACATTTTCGCACATCTCTAACCAAACAAGAAACGTTCGACACATAAATATTAACTCACATCATTGAATCTCAGAGCTTTTAGAACTCCAATGTTTTTTTTTTCAGTATGAAGAAAATGCATCATCTGACTTGCACATCAGTAGTTCTTAACAAGTCAGACACAAACACTTGGTAAGTCCAGTGAACAGCAAAACTAACAAATCAATACAAGAAGCGATTGTATTATTCTTATAACCACTGAGGAAAAATACGCCTTAATCACATTGTTTTAATGCAGACTAACAAACTTACGTATGTAAATTATTCTACTATAAGACACAAGTCAAGATATAACATAAAAACACTGTCATCAGACAAAACTCTATACCTAATAATACTCTATTCGCTATAACACTAAGGGCTCGGCATGGCCAGGTGGTTAAGACACTCGACTCGTAATCTGAGTGTCACGAGTTTGAATCCTTGCCCCACCAAACATGTTCGCCCATTCACCCGTAGAAGTGTTATAATTAGACGGTCAGTCCCACACTATACGTTGGTAAAAGAGTAGTCCAAGAGTTGATGGTGGATGGTGATGACTAGCTGCCTTCCCTCTAGTCTTACACTGACCGCTAAATTAGGGATGACTAGGGCAGATAGCCCTCGTGTAGCTTTGCGCCAAATTAAAAACAAACAAACAAACAATATTACTCAGAGTTTATACCATCAAATTAAAAAAATAATTCACCCAAAGCACAAAAGACAAAATTTTGTGAATTTACAGACACTTTTTGGTATTAAACTTACAAATAAACATATACTTATTGTAAGTGAAAAAAACAAACCACAAAAGTCTATGAGTTAAATACTTACATATCGCACCCACGTACATAACGTCCTTTCTTGGATCAAGGAATAAAGTCCGATAATGGAGGCGGCCACAGCTAAAGTCATGGACGCGATCTAAAAAAAACAACAACAAATAGATGAAATAACTTAGTGGTAAC
Source organism: Carcinoscorpius rotundicauda (assembly GCA_011833715.1). Taxonomy (NCBI): domain Eukaryota; kingdom Metazoa; phylum Arthropoda; class Merostomata; order Xiphosura; family Limulidae; genus Carcinoscorpius; species Carcinoscorpius rotundicauda. The sequence continues at coordinate 41,939,476 of CM022404.1, forward strand.
GTATATTTCAACAATATCTGTATCAGTAGTAACTTACGTATCAGAAGGATTTATATTAGTGGTCATCTACGTGTTAGCAAGATTTATATTAGTGGCCATTTACGTATCATCAAGATTTATTTAAGTGGTAATTTACTTATCAGCTAGAATATTTACTGTTATATATACCTTAATCAAATGCCCTTGTTTAATAAGCAGCCAGCCCGAACCTATTAAACAAACACAATATGGGAATAAATCGTTGTTTTGTTTGTTTTTGACTTTCACGCGATGCTACACCAGGGCTATCTGCACCACCCGTCCCTAATATAGCAGTATAAGAATAGAGGGAAGTCAGCTAGTCATCACCACCAACCACCAATCTTTGGGCTACTATTTTAACAAAGAACAGTGGAATTGACTGTAGCATTATAACGCCCCCCAGCATTTTTGGTGTGACGGGGATTCAAACACGCATCTCTCAGCTTGCTAGTTGAGCGCCCTAATGGTTGATGCTGACCATAATTCGTTAAACGTACGCACCCACCGCCTCATTGTTCCTCGTATTTAGTATCCTGTACGCTATTTAGAAATGTGGAGAATCAGATACATATATAATACACTTATTTTTCTCTTATCTATTACACTGTGCTAATTACTACCTATGAAACAATTGTATTGTCTATATCTTATGCCAAACTTTTAATAACAAGTTATACTTCAAATAAAATATACCTTACACGCGGAAAACTTATTCAAAGAAGTTTGCTCTTACGTTTCGGTTGCTTTTACTTGCTGGAAATATATTCTTCGTATCTCAAACGCTTCCAGTTACTTCCACGCACATTTTAACTATTGCTCGAGTAACGTGCTCAAGAGTAGCTTTACCTAATTAAGTGGTATGTTTGACATAAACAGTGTAAGAGACACGTGAATAAGTTACTGTAAGGCTTAACCCTTTGATTCCTGCCTTTGTTCTACTGTCAGCCTTTCACATGAGTCATTGTATAATAACTAACGGGATGAGAAGTGAAAAAGACCTTAGCCTGTTCAAAATCAAACGAAGTAACGTTGGAAGAGTTCCAGATGCACCCAGAGCACTCCGTGCCCGGAGCGTTAATCAACAATTCTTACTTCACTAACTGTTCTAACAATAAAAGCAGACAGTGGAGAGAAATAAAGTTTAGCCAGAAAGACTAGACAAAAAATACGCAAGCTTTAAAAAGACGTTTATCTCTTAAATAAAAAATCTTCTTTCCAAATGCAATATTTATGAGATATAAATCAAGGCTATTTTTATAAAAACTAAAATCCGAATTATTTTAGCTGAGATGTACAGATGTCAAATTACGCCCTAAATGTAAGTAAAATAATTTTCCATTAATTTCTGTAATGTATTCTTTATATTTTTGTCATCTTGTCTTTAAACCCCTAAACAATGTTGAATTTAAGTTTCTTCTGAAAAAAAACAACAAGCAATTATTAAGTACATATAAAAAATTAGGCATGTCTCACTCTTTTTGGAGTTAGTATGGGTGGTGTAGACAGAGGTTCTGTGACCAAGTAACTACAAAACAATTGTTTGATATTAAAATAGCTACACAAAGGGCTATTTGTGTTCGGCTCCTCACGGGTATCGAAACCTAGTTTCCAGCGGTATAAGTAAACAGAGATACCGATTGGGGGGGCAAAAACAATGTGAGAAAATTTGTTTGTTTTTTTAATTAAGCACAAAGCTACACAATGGGCTATCTGTGCTCTGCCCACCACGGGTATCGAAACCCGGATTTTAGCGTGTAAGTCCGCAGAGCCACTGGGGGGGCAATGTGAGAAAATAAATCAAAAGTTGTAAGATCGCTGATGAACACGGACTGTTTTTGAAGACAGAGAAGAAAACATTTTCTTTATTGAATTAAAATGACAAAGTAGCGTACTGTAAGAGATGATGATAACAGGTTTTGTTTTAAACACTTTATATAAGCAAACAAAACACAGCACTTTATATAATTAAACAAAATACAGCACTTAAAAAAAATCACAATGAAACCGTGGAGACTCTTGTATCTATGATGCCAGGATAAATGTAAAAATAGCAGTTGTTGTTTTTTTATATCGAAAGCAAACCCTTGGTTGAAGTGGAAAAAACAATTTGGAAGTCTGTTTTGTTTTGAATTTCGCGCAAAGCTAATCGAAGACCACTCGTGTTAGCTGTCTCTAATTTAGTAGTGCAAAAGAAGAGGAAAGGCAGCTAGTTATCACCACCCACCGCCAACTCTTGGGCTACTCTTTTACCAACAAATAGTTGAATTGACCGTCACATTATAACGCCTCCACGGCTGAAAGGATGAGCATGTTTGGTGTGACGAGGATTCGAAACCGCGACCTTCGGATTACGAGTCGAGTGCCTTAACCACCTGGCCATGCTAAGGCTGGTGAATGAAATCTATAACAAAAGGAAAGGTTGCTTCGAGGATTACTTTCACAAAAATATCAGAACCAGGAAGTAAATGACTATTCTTATAGTGTTAGAGTCGTCTGGAACACAATAGATTCTTATAGTGTTAGAATCGTCTAGAACACAATAGACAAGTAACCATTGTAAAATTCATAATGCTGACTGAATAGATAACTGTTTAATAAAGTACAAGAGCAAATTATTGTTCCAATACTAAACCTATGGTTTCTGTGCGTTGAAATAGAAAGAGAAAAACAACAACAAAACATTTATCTCGCAATCGCTCGCGCCTAACAATTGAAAAATTAACTTTTCATGCCCTAATTTAAATGAACACGTTCTTAGACAACATTATTTCTTGTGATAACAAGGCTTTATAAGATAAATGACTGTGTAAAAAAATATACCTCGAATGTGTAAAAAGTTACACAATGGCTATTTGTGCTTTGCCAACCGCAAACACCGAAACCTGATTTCTAGCGTCATAGGATCCCTCGAATTTTTTCGCTGAGCCACCGTGGTTAAAATAACTTTCTAAACTGCGAAGACAACATTTGGAGTTACGTCTTTTTACTTTAGGCCTTGTATTATTATTATTAAACAATCCTTAAGCCTAAATAAGTGGATCAGAGCAGTACATGTTCGAAATTCAAAATTATAACATAATTTAAAATTTATATTTTTCGCACACACTCAAATGTACAAAATTATATATTATCTCTCTCTCTTTCCACCTAAAACCCACAGGAGATAAAACACAAAACAATACGGACGGTTAATTTAATGGATCCCTTCTGTTCAAGATAATAACGAGCATTTAGTACTTAAGCCTAATAGTGTTAAAGCCAAAATTATTTTTTGATTTATTTTTCTTCAAAATCGATTAGAGGGCCGCTGAAAAATAATGCCATTATCTCTAGAGTATTATTTCTTTCGTAAGAACACAACGTTAGAAAAACTACATAAAGAACGAAGCAACGAGCAGTTCAAAGGAATTTATGCATTCATTCTGAACGATAAAATGTAAGTTACAATAAACTGAGTTAAAATATACAGCATTTTAAAACACTTTATTTCAACATTTTCGGTAGATTTAATGTGTGGGTGTTTTTTTTTATTTACACAAAAGCAAGTCTTCAATTAAGCGATCACATTTTTATCGCTTAAAAGCAACAGATACAGTAATTTAATATTTATCTATCGAAGATTATTTAACTTTTTTCTACGGGTGAAACGAAAATGTTCTTTTAAGCATTTGATAAGGCTTACTTATGGATACTGTTCATTGTAAAATAAAACACGCTGCACCTAGCCTCGTGAAAAATGAAATATAAAATGGAGGAGCATCGTTATCCTGACTTGTGATATGAATTACATTTCTGTAGTATTACAATACACCATCTACAATACAATGTATCCTTATGAAGGACAATGATCAACTTACGCTCTCCCTGATCAACTCAAACCCTCCCTATCCCTATAAAGGACAATGATCAACTTACGCCCTACCTGATCAACTCAAACCCTCCTATCCCTATAAAAAACAATGATCAACTTACGCTCTCCCTGATCAACTCAAACCTTCCCTATCCCTATAAAGGACAATGATTAACTTACGCTCTCCCTGATCAACTCAAACCCTCCCTATCCCTATAAAAAACAATGATCAACTTACGCCCTACCTGATCAACTCAAACCCTCCCTGTCCCTATAAAGGACAATGATCAACTTACGCTCTCCCTGATCAACTCAAACCTTCCCTATCCCTATAAAGGACAATGATCAACTTACGCTCTCCCTGATCAACTCAAACCCTCCCTATCCCTATAAAAAACAATGATCAACTTACGCCCTACCTGATCAACTCAAACCCTCCCTGTCCCTATAAAGGACAATGATCAACTTACGCTCTACCTGATCAACTCAAACCTTCTCTATCGTTATGAAGGTGAATGACCAACTAGCATCCTACCTGTCCTTATGATGGACAATGAGTGAAGACACTGTACCAAAACAAAATATCCAAATATAACTACTTTAGATCAAAAAGGAAAAAAAAAACTCGTTTGCTCGTGAACGTGATCCATAAGCGTCCTAATAATATAAAACGCCGCAGGGTTTTTTTATCCCTCAATATGGCGGCAAAACTTAATATCGATGGGGGGGTATAGAATTTTACGCACGTGACAACTTGCTCTTGGGAATTACAAAAGAATAAACAGAGAAAAGTTTTACGGACAGTGATTTTGTGAAACATATATATATAAATATATTACTTAAGCAACTCATGTAAGTCCATTAAATTAATGAAGTAAGACGACTGTCTCTTCTCGTTACATCTTAAGAGCAAATCCATGTTTCGTTAACGATGGTATATATGATGTCATCCCAGCAAGGCAAGCGGACAAAGGAAACTCAATCTATGGTGTCGTTTTGCGAATAGGAAATCTAATGAAATTCACGAACGGTTGGATTGCGGTTCTTATCTTGTGGATGTGAAGAACTCTGTATATTAACAAAACAACTGCGACTAATTAAGACGTCGATTGTACTGACAGTGAAAGAGATTTATTTATGAAACTCGTTTGCGAATAGCAGTCGAAGTACACCTTGTTCTTTACTTCCGAGATCTGATCCTAAAGAGTTATCACTTAATCTCGTTTAGGGTCATAAGGATATAACAGATGCCTACGTGTAGCATGCTGAAAGTGTTCGTACATAGTGTTCTAAACGATGCTTGTTTATTGTTATACAAAGCTACATAAAGATTTTCTGCGTCTTTAATTTTGAACTGACAGACTAGAGAAAAGACAACGGTAGGCCTACGAATTTAGAACGTTAGAATCAGAGGTTCGATTACCCTCTGTGGACGGACTCAGCAGATAGCCCGATGTGACTCTGCTATAAGAAAACACACGAACACACACAAGTGTTGGGTTACAATTGGGTGTAATGTAGTAGGACTTAACTGTAACTCTTATAGCACTCGCCCTTCGCCAGTACAGCAGTATGTCTCCGGATTTACAACGCTAAAGTCAGGAGTTCGAATCCCCTCGGTGGGCTCAGCAGATAGCCCAATGTGGCTTTGCTATAAGAAAAAACACACACTTATAGCACTCACAAGGTCTCATAATTTACCACACGTTTTTGTAGCAACCTAAAACCCTTGGATTCACGGGTTTGTTTTGGTTTAAAATTCTCGCAAAGCTATACAAGGGCTATCTGAGCTAATAGTTTCTAATTTAGAAGTGAAAGACTAGAGTAAAAGTAGCCAGTCATCACTACCCGCCGCCAACTCTTGGGTTACTTTTTTACGAATTAATAGTGGGATTGACAGTAATGTTGTAGCGCTCCTATGGCTGAAAGGGCAAGCGTGTTTGGTGGGACGGAGATTCGAACCAGCAAACTTCAGGTTGCGAATCAAGTGCCCTAACCACTTGGCCATATAGGTCTTGAGTTCTCTGTTGAGTCTCGCCCAATCCGTTTTAAGTAATAAAAATAAATTGCTGTGCAAACTATGTTTCATCACTGCCAAACGTGATTATAAAGTCTTATATAATAATAATAAAACAGAATAAAGAACAATCCGTGGAATTTCATTGTTCCGTAAACCAAATGCAACCTAACCATTCGAAACGCTACACATCTCTAAAACGTCGTGAAAACAGAACAGTTGAGGAATGGAACAATGAACCCTTTCCTCTAGATTAACAAAGAGCAGAACTGGTTGATGCTACCAGACGTTACATCTCACTGAAAATCAATTGTAGTGTCGAATTTGATTAACATTTGTAGGTTTGTTAACTTAATGAAACGAAAGTTTCCCACGTAATCAACATCTCATCAGTTACATCGCTAAAATTCAGGGCTCGATCTCCGCCACAACATAACCAACCCATTGTGTAACTTTGCGCATGACAGTCTACAAACGCACATTCACACTTTACTGTGTTCCTACTGGCATTCTGACTTCATTTCTTCAAAAGATTTAGAATACATCCAATTCCAGGAAAGTTGTTGTTTGTTTTGTTTTTTGTTTGTTTGTTTTGGAATTTCGCACAAACCTACTCGAGGGCTATCTGTGCTAGCTGTCCCTAATTTAGCAGTGTAAGATTAGAGGGAAGGCAGTTAGTCATCACCATCTACCGCCAACTCTTGAGCTACTCTTTTACCAGCGAGTAGTGGGATTGACCGTCACTTTATAACGCCTCCACAACTGAAAGGGCAAGCATATTTGGTGCGACCGTGATCCGAACCCGCGATCCTCGGATTACCAGTCGAACGCCTTAACCACGTGGCAAAGCCGGGTCTCCAGGAAAGTGAAATTTAACAAGTTATTTTTGAAAATGTTTAACGCTATAAATGTACGTCTTATAATTTTCGTATCTGTCTAATGATGTTAATAAATAAACGCAATTCTATCTATACACGCACGTGTCTCAGGATTATCTGAAATATTGATTGAGACTCTTGGTACGTTTGTAACATAAGCTGAAAATCGCTGTGTGTTAAACATTTTCTTAATAAAAGCTTTATCGTGGACCTATATGGATTATACAGCTCTCGAAGATCTTTAAATAACTAATATGAAAATAAATGGGTGTTGCGTGCCAAGTTAAAACAGGGCCATTCACAGAACCACCTGATCGCTGAAAGAAATAGAACAAATAGCTTTGTTAGAAAGCACTAAAAAAATTTATACGAGTTTAAAGTTTCTGTTGGGTTCTGTTGCTTTACGGACACGCGCGACCAGCACGTGACAGCACAAATATTAAAGACGCCTTTTTTTTGCTATTTTAGAAATGAACCAAAACTGTACCCGATATCAAAAGACATAAACTTAACTGAAGAACGAAACCATGGTTTGCTCCGTTTTCGTCCTGAGGCAGTTTGCCAAGGAAACTGAAGACAGACAGTCATTATTTTTTTTTCTTTCTAACTTAATACGATAAGATATAGAGAAGATCCGAACAATAACTAAGAAATCTCCCGTTTGGGGGAGTTGTTGTTTGTTGTTTTTTGAATTAAGCACAAAGATACACAACGGGCTATCTGTGCTCTGCCCACCACGGGTATCGAAACCCGGATTCTAGCGTGTAAATCCGCAGCCATACCGCTGAGCCACTGGGGGGCCGTTTGGGGGAGAACAAGGAAATAAAATTTGAAATTAAAAGGTTAAAAGGATTTGTTTGTTTTGTAATTTCGCACAAAGCTACTCGAGGGCTATCTGTGCTGGCCGTCCCTAATTTAGCAGTGTAAGACTAGAGGGAAGGCAGCTAGTCATCACCACCCACCGCCAACTCTTGGGCTACTCTTTTACCAACGAATAGTGGGATTGACCGTAACATTATACACCCCCACGGCTGGGACGGCGAGCATGTTTAGCGCGACCCTCGAATTACGAGTGCACGCCTTAACGCGCTCGGGCATGCCAGGCCTGGTTAAAACGAAAGTAATATTAAACATTTAAGTAAATTATTTTATAAAAATACACCAATCTGTACTTATTTTGGTAAACTACTGCAATTGTCGTAATAATTATATAACTCTGTAGCCCATTGTGATGAATAATTATTCATCAAAAATGTGAAAATATGTTAGGAAAACTTTGCGGCAAACAAAGAACTTTATTAGCCTATTAGAAAGCTGTTGTTTTTTTTACTGATGTTATTTCCATTTCTCTCATTGGAAGTAAATGTAAATATAAAAAAAATAGAAATAAATCAAGGTGGTACATATCGACTAGAAAGAATTTAAATTACACGGTTTGTGTTGTTTTGAACTTCGCGCAGAGCTACACGAGGGCTATCTGCGCTAACCGTCTCCAATTTTGCAGTGCAAGACAAGAAAGAAGGCAGCTAGTCATCATCACCCACCGCCAACTCTTGGGCTACTCTTTTACCAACGAATAGTGGGATTGACCGTCACATTATAACGCCCCTACAGGCGAGCATGTTTGGTGTGACAATGATTCGAACCCGCGACTCTGATTACGAGTGGAGTGCCACGCTGGCTTATAATCTATTACAATTGAAATATATATAGGTCTCTCGATATGAAATTTGACTGTTATGTTTTCATGTAAACGAACTAAATACATGCCACCCGCTAGTACAGCGGTAAATTTACGGATTTGCAACTCTAAAATCAGGGGTTTGATTCACCTCGTTGGGCTCAGCAGAAAGTCCAATGTGATTTTGCTATAAGAAAAACACATACGCTAAATACATATTTTCAAGGATTATATATTCAGAGAAAAAGCCCTGGAATAGTCTAATGGTTAGGGCACTCGACTACTAATCTGAAGGTGACTGGTTTGAATCCCTGTCACAGCAAATATGCTCGTCCTTCCAGTTCTAAGGGCGTTATAAAGTTACGGTCAATCCCACCATTCGTTGGTAAAAGAGTAGCCCAAGAGTTAGTGGTGGGTGGTGATGACTAGCTGCCTTCTCTTTAATCTTGCATTGCTAAATTAGAAACAGCTAGGGCAGGTGATCCTAGTGTAGCTTTGTGTGAAATTCAAAAGAAACAGAGTAAAAAGATACTTGACTTCGTTTTTTTTAATGTTTCAAAAATACACAACTGCACTGATTTGAGCTTAACGTTCCTTCAAACCTATCACATATCTCAATTAACTTCGGGTACATAGTTCATAAACGTCTGACTTAAACAGACGGATTGTAATATAAATCGATTCTTCTCTACTACTATCCTGTTCGTATTTTCATAAACTTGTCAATATATATCATATTAGTTACTGCCTGGAAATTACAAGTAGGACGGGTCTTAATATTTTGTTCTAGATACTAACTATACTTACCAACTTAGCTGATATAACTCCAGGTAATCTGAATATATGCGTCATAACTTTCATGCTAATCTCACAATATCTGGGCTCAGTAGCGGCTATCCTTCGGTAGTTCGAGAATCCCCCTCCTTGAAAAAACCCACTTCAGACAAAATCACCGAAAAGGAATGATTAACCATTTTCTCGGCTTTTGGAAGAGCAATCAGTTAATTGTAAGAACTTGATGTTAGTACACGTGAATCTATATGATGAACCTTGTTCGTGTTTTGTTAATGAACATAAACTTACGAACTCTTTCCTGATATCATTTGAAAGAACCACAAAATGACAATATAAGACAGCGCAAACTCTATTGCTGTCCTTGATAACGATTAGATAGGCTTTGTCGGTAGGCTTTGTCACTAAGAAAAAAACAGATTAAAAATATTACACGTGTAACTTTAAGACAAGTTATTGTCATGCTAACACAGGATGTTATGGGCTGTTCAACCAAACCTGTACCTAGCCTTCTTTACAGAATCAAACAAGCTATGATAGCTAGTTGTGTAGCAGTGTATCTTAATTATATTAGCTGCAGCAAATGGCTTTACCCATCAAGAAAACGGGTTCGTATCAGAAGCCCCTCTGTCTCTTCTCTCAGATCGCGGACCTCTTACAGCGCTATTTCCGTGTTTGGCTAAAAGTGTTGACACTCACTTTGATAAATGTGTTTCATTAGTGACAAGGATTAGCTTTTTAGTGAGGAAGCTCTAACATAATAAGGAGCAAGATGATTGGCTGCTCAAAATCCGAATTATGCACGAATCACAATTTCCGTTCTGGCCTAGGACAGCTGCTCCATATAAATTGCAGTGTTAAGACTAATAACTGTGTTATCACGTGAAAACCAAAGTTATTCCAAACAACAAGATATTAATAATCGGATATAAATGTAGTAAAAAATAAGAAAACGTTTTATATGTATACATAATGAAACTAATAGAAAATAACTTCGTATTTTGTTACTATTAAAGTGAGATTAATCTATACAAAGAAGACATGCGTTGAGTGATCAAATATTAAAAAATAACTTATGTTAGTCACTTTTTAAAATCTTATCTCGTTCTCAGTACTCATACCTAGAAATAAACATTATTATTAGAAATTTTGTTTTTCTTTTCGAAAATAAGTCAGATAATAAGCCAGCTTAAAATAATATATTTTTCAGTTTGTGTTATAAAATATCTCTGGTCTATAAATATTAATGTTTTTTTTCGAAAACTACATAAAAAAGTTACAAAGGACCCTTTATTACTAATGGTAGTTATAAAAGAGGTCGTAGTCACATTCAAGTTCAAACAGTTATAACTTCACATAGAAGATGAGAAAGTACATTAGCAAAGATTCGAAATACGGAAACTACGAGGAAAACTACAAATACTTACAATTTCCAACGTTCATTATAAATATTTTCAAGCTATGTATAAAAAGAGACTTTTGGTGAGCCTTGTTTCTTATGATAAAGTTTGACCAGGAAGTAACGAGGAATACAAAACAGTTTGATAACGTTTTTAAAGGAAAATTATTTTCTGTTTCCATCGAACAACACAAACTAAAATATATTTGGAGATAAATACGGTAACATTAGATGGTAGACAGTCTCTTAGTATAAAAAAACTTTGTTGTCCCTTACTTTGTTTCGAGCTTGATTATCAAACGTTGTTTAAAACCAATGTCGCTTACAGCTACTATTTTAAGGTTCTCTTGGAAGCCACCACTTAAGAATATACAGCCCTCAAACTGAAATATCCATGGACGAAATGCAAAGTAGAACAAAAGTTTGGGGCCGGGAATGATAAAAGCGTGTTAAGGCGTTCGACTCGTAATCCGAGGGTTGCGGGTTCGAATCCCCGTCGCATCAAACATGCTCGCCCTCTCAGCCGTGGGGGCGTTATAATGATACGATCAATCCCACCATTCGTTGGTAAAAGAGTAGCCCAAGAGTTGGCGGTGGGTGGTGATGACTAGCTTCCTTCCCTCTAGTCTTACACTGCTAAATTAGGAACGGCTAGCGCAGATAGCCCTCGAGTAGCTTTGCGCGAAATTTAAAACAAACAAACAAACAAAACAAAAGTTTGCTCTCACTTTAAACACAAATTTTATTTCAAGATATGTTAAGTGTTTTGAATTGAGATATTCAAAGCGTTAACACTGAAATATGTGTAACGTATGAAGTTAATATCTTATTTTATATTCACGTCCAGACAGATTTGTCTCTTCGCATCATCTAAATGTTAAAATAAATATCGATATTTGAAACGTTGCTGTTAGTTTTAAGATATTTCAACAGTGATTTTGCTATTCATTTATCTTAAATTGAGATACTGAGAATTTATAACGGATCTTGGAAGTTTAAGCCTAGTTTATCACTTGTCAGGGTACTTGTCACTTTTCCATGGAAACTCGATTTTCTGGATGGATGATGAGCAGAAAAAAAAATACACTTTCTTTCCGCATCTTGTCAGTTGCATAATTCGAAGATATAACTCAGTCATATCAATGTTAAAAATTTCAAGTACTTTCACAAATATAACTAAATTATGGTAAGTAATTAAATGAAAACTTATATAAAACCAACTGGAATTAAACAAGTGAATTATGAACAATGGCTAACACTAGAAATTATACTATGCCTACTTTTTCACATGTACGAATTAATAAAGTCCAGAAAGATGTGAACATGTTTTAAACGTCGATATTTGGATAATTTATTATAGAATGTTGTTGCCATGACGATCTTTGTATAGTTCATAAAACTTGCTAAAATAAAAATGTTGTAGGCGTATATTTAATGACATTCCATATATTTAAAATAAAAGTTATTTACGTTATCTGTAAAACAATTATTTTTTAATATTGTACAAAACACTGGTAGCTTTAATCAAAACACAATTATGTCTTCTGTTGAGACGGTCACCGAAACAAAAATCGCAGTAATTCAAAGGGTAACGAGCTACGCATATTCACTGTTTTATATTTAGTTGTAGGTGTTTACTTCTAAAACGTGTTTTGGAGTTGAGACACTTCTATTTATTAGTAGTGTATCACATTTTTATTATGGAAATTATGTGATGTCGCTAGCAGAGAATAAATATTAATTTATTAACACAATAACACGTAGGACACAATTGCTCACATCCAGGGTAGGAGAACGCTTTTTTTTTTGTCTGTTTGTTGTAATCGTAAAGATACACAATGTTCTTTCCGGAGAATCGAACTCGGCATATAAGTGTTATAAGTTCTCGAGCTTACCACTGAGACACTGACGGATCGTAGAGAAAAGTATCTCGTTTTTTTCTTTCCAAGACTCTTCGTATACAAAGAATGCTGTAACTTCTAGATCCCAGATAAACAGACACGAAGACACGTCGTATACAAAGAAAGTTGTTACACGTAGATACCAGAAAATCAACAAGAAATACAATCCGTACACAAAAGAAAGAAAAAAAACCCTAGAAAAAGCAAAAATATCTCAAGTATTACTACGCCAAATCTCGTTCATACAGAACGGGAGCTCTTTGTGTTATCACGAACATCGTGTATTCCTAATTTTGTAGTAAGCCAAATTCCAATAAAGCACAGCAATGGAAGCTCTATACAAGAGAAGGACCTGGAGAAGATTATAATTCATATGATGATAATTAACATCCGAGTCGTTTGGCTCCAGAAACTTAAGAGAGCGTGCTTGTCTTAAAATTAAATTCCACTAATAAATTACACAGTTGTATCTTCTTCAAAATAGTCAATAACGGAACTTCGACAGTATGATTGCCCTCAAAAAAGTAGTGCAGAAAATTAACGACCATAATTGTAATACCTCACATCTATATTAAAACATTGCATCCAGTTTTGAAGTTACTTCAGAAAAAAATGTTTATTTGTTTTTTTACATTGTGTAGCTGACACTAGAACACCGACAGTCAAGAAATGTCATTTTATATTCATTATAACTGTATTCAGATTCGTCTTGGATTCGATGTACTATCATTCGCTGTGTTATTAATATTCTCACATCCAAATCCCCTTTGATCGACTAATAATAAAATAATATAAAACTGAAATCAAACACGTGCATAGATGACAACATGATGGCAAACAAGCGGGTTGATAGAAGACAAACACGTGTTGTTGTTTTTTCTTTACAAGTGATTGTGAGCAATTCTATAAAAGTACATCTGTTTGTTCAATTTCACGTGAAGCTATTCGAGAGCTATCTGCGCTGGCCATCCATAATTTATCGGTGTAAGACTAGAGAGAAGGCCAACTCTTGGGCTACTCTTTCACCGAAGAATAGTGGAATTCATCGCCACATTATAACATCCCCACGGTTGAAAGTGCTAGTAAGTGTGGTGAGACAGGGATTCGAACCCACGACCCTCGGACTACGAGTCGAGTTCTTTGACCACATGGCCATGCCGCCCTCAGTACCTCTCCAGTTATAGGAGCTCTTCGTATTCGAATGAGCACAAACACACTTATGAATCCTGTTTTCATTACATTTTATGCACAACTGATTCTAAGATTTATATCTTAACTCCAAAGGGCAATTCTACTGATACTATACTGTATTTAAATATCATGTCAAAAATGGTCATTAGAATGTGTTCATTAATATAGTAGACAGAAGTTCATCAATAACTTATTACCGTACCAAAAATGGTCATTAAAAATGTGTTAATACATACAACATAAAGCAGCTTATTAATAACTTATTACCGTACCAAAAATGGTCATTAAAAATGTGTTAATACATACAACATAAAGCAGCTCATTAATAACTTATTACCGTGCCAAAAACGGTCATTAAAAATACGAATCTTCCTAAGATTCAAATTACGGACACGGCTCAAGTCCTCAAGGCCCGGCATGGCCAAGAGCGTTAAGGCGTACGACTCGTAATCTGAGGGTCGCGGATTCGCATCCCCGTCGCGCCAAACATGCTCGCCCTCCCAGCCGTGGGGACGTTATAAAGTTACGGTAAATCCCACTATTCGTTGGTAAAAGAGTAGCCCAAGAGTTGGCGGTGGATGGTGATGACTAGCTGCCTTTCCTCTTGTCTTACACTGGTAAATTAGGAATGGCTAGCACAGATAGACCTCGAGTAGCTTTGTGCGAAATTCCAAAATAAACCAAAACAAATCAAGTCCTCATTTCTATAGGATACCAATATACAAGCAACAGAGCAAGTACGATATTTTAAGTGCAAAACAACTAAACAAAGAACAATGTGGCGAATTATCAGAGGAATATTAGTTACATACGTGTAATGTTTCACTAATTCTATTCCGATAATTGCTGCTATTGGTTCAAGTAAAACTCTTGTTAGTGGTAATATGCGAGCCATATTCATAACAAAAAATTCAGTTCGTCTAAATAGATGCTATTAAACACAAGGTGATATCTAGATTTACAGAAGTAAAATAAGTAGTCACGTGCCTGATGATACGTACACGGTTATAAAATGCAGTCACGCGGCCACGCGGCCAACGGTATTTACAAAGTTAAAAGTTTGCAGACATAGCGACAAACAAAACTTGCAAATTTAAAATAAGAAGTTAACCACATCTAAGAGTATTTACTTTAAACAAGTGGTTGTCTTGTCTAGCGGTGTTTGAACAATTAAAACAATTGCATATCCATATATCAGACTGTTACTATGTTTACTTATGTTTAATTAAAGAAACGCATGAAAGCTTAAACAATCATATTCAAGCTTATTTATTTTTACAATAAACAAAAGTTGTTAGTTTAAGTATCTCATAATGTATTCACTATTTTAACAATAAATAAACGTTTTTAGTTTTGTTACCTCATAACGAATTCACTGTTTCAATGATAAATAATAATTGTAAGTTCGGGTATCTTTTACGGAGGGCCCAGCAAGGTCAGATGGGTTAAGGCGTTCGACACGTAATCTAAGAGTCGCGGATTCGAATCCCCGTCGCACTAAACATGCTCGTCCTTTCAGCCGTGGGAGCGTTATAATGTGACGGTCCATCCCCCTATTAGTTGTTAAAAGAGTAGCCCAAGAGTTGGCGGTGGGTGGTGATGACTAGCTGCCTTCCCTCTAGTCTTACACTGCTAAATTAGGGACGGCTAGCGCAGATAGCCCTCGTGTAGCTTTGCGCAAAACACAAAAACAAGCAATATCTTAAAGTATTCTTTATTTTAAGAAAAAATAAAAAGTGGTTACTTTTAGTATCTCTTAACGTATTCACTATTTTAACAATAAATAAAAGTTGTCAGTTTAGGTATCTCAGTACATATTTACTATTTTAACAATAAATAAAAGTTGTCAGTTTAGGTATCTCAGTACGTATTTACTATTATAACAATAAATAAAAGTTGTCAGTTTAGATATCTCAGTACGTATTTACTATTTTAATAGCAAATGAAAGTTGTTAGTTTTGGTATCTCGTAATGTATTCTCTATTTTAACAATAAATAAAAGTTGTCAGTTTAGGTATCTCTTAGCATATTCACTATTTTAACAATAATAAAAAAGTTGTTATTTTAGGCATCTTATTACGTATCAACTATTTTAACAGCAATAAAAGTTGTTAGTTTAGGTATCTCGTAACGTATTCACTATTTTAACAATAATAAAAAAGTTGTTATTTTAGGCATCTTATTACGTATCAACTATTTTAACAGCAATAAAAGTTGTTAGTTTAGGTATCTCGTAACGTATTCACTATTTTAACAATAACAAAAAAGTTGTAAGTTTTGATATCTCATTATGTATCAACTATTCTAACAGTAATAAAAGTTGTTAGTTTAGGCATCTCTTAACGTATTCCCTATTTTAATTATGAATAAAAATTGTTAGTTTTGGTATCTCATAACGTATTTACTATTTTTACAACAAAGTTTTTAGGTTACTTATAACATATTCTCTATTTTCTGATATAAAATTTGTTGATTTAGATATCTCATAAAATATTGAGTGTTCTTACAATAAACAAATTACTAGTTTAGATATCTCATACCGTATTCACACTGTTACCCTTAAGTAATACATTATATTTATTACAAACTGGTCCTTTTAATATACTATCTTATAGTAATGGCTTAATAGATTTTTTTTTCAGTTGAAGCTACCCTGAAATTATTTTGCCCTTTGCCCCCTACCTTTATGGTGCCGTAAATGGCTGCAGCAGCCTCCATGGACTTCCGATCCCTTGGACCGCCAACTCCGATGTCGGTGGGGACGCCCACAATACGCTAGTTGAAGAACAAGGCCAACAATGAGAAGGTTAAACACAAGAGAGGTCATGGTCATTCAGTTGGTCATGGTAAGTTCAGACATCCGTGAGAACAGTCCACACTTTTTTAAGAAGTCCAATATTCCTATCTAAACTTTGTCTATTGATCTTTATAGTAACAAAATGATTGTAACGTGGGACACTTTGGAGACAGTAGCACCAATGTTCCCTAAATACAACCTTTTCCAATATGTGATCTCACTAATACGATCAGCACAATGTGAACACCTAACCTTAGATCACAGAAACCGCGCAGAGATATTATGCTTGTTGAATTATACTTGTTGACCCAATTATCACCTGATTCTTCTAACACTTTTGAAGAATAACCTGCAACCAGGAAATATTGGAAAAACCAGGAAAAATTTTAGCTAAAGGAAAAGACTAGCTTAGACTCCAGCTTTCATTGATTATATGCACGACTTACACTCAGTAAGAACAGCTGCCAAATATTGTTGTACCCTTCTACACGTTCACGGCCAACACGTTCAAGATCACGAAAAGTTGTGCGTGAATACGGTGTTTATTGTACGCGACTCTCCAACGAGTACTCTTTCACTCTCTCCCTGTCTTTCTTTCTTACATCTGCCAATCGTAAAGCAGCTCCGCGTGACGTCGATGATCAATGTTGGCCCTGGTGAAGAACAGTTAGCAGTACAGAAAACAGCGGTGGACAGATGGGCAAAACTAGCTTCAATTTCCAAGTATGATTTCACCAATAGCTCGACAGTCAATCAGCGAGCAGGTGGCCAGGGAATACCGGGGAACAACAATCGAACAGGATAACAGACCATGAGATTGTCCTCGTATCACGCTGGGCATGGTTTCTTTACAGGTCTAGTACTAACATTTTCACATGTCTGAGTCTCTAAGCGACAAACTTTATTGAAGTAAAATCGCAGCCCATAGCTCTAAAATAAGCTACGAAGCACAAAGAGAGTTAAGATAACCTAAACGTGCTTATCAATAACCAATATCAAACCTCTAATTGAATAATTTTCTGGAGAGTGTGTGAGTTTTTTTACGGGCAACACTTCTCACGAGTTATCTGTTTTCTACAGTAACACTTCGTGGTGCTTGTTACACATTTCTCTGACGCATTTCTTTCATGTCCCCTGTAAGTCTGTACTAATCCTAGCGGACGTCTGCTTCATATGTCTTCTGCAAAGGTCCATATTAACTCTCACAGATGTCGGTATTTGCTTTCTGTAAGTCCATAACAACTTTCAAAGACGTCTGTTGCATCTTTTCTACAAAGACCTATATTAACTCTATCACACGTTTGCTACGTACGTCTTCAGTAAAAGTCTATATTCATTGCATCACACGTTTGCTATATTTGTCTTTAGGAGCCGTCTTTCACAGGTGTTATTGAATATACCTCTAAGTACAGTCTATATTAACTCCCTCAAACATAGGCTACATATTTCTCATGTAAGAGAATCTATATTATTTCTCGCACCCGTTTGTTATATATGTTTCAAGTAAGAGTCTATTAGTTCTCCAAGAAGTATGCCATATAAGTTTCCAGTAAGAGTCTATCGATATCCACAGAAGTATGCTATACACTTCTCTAGTGAGAGTATATTAACTCTCACAGAAATATATCATATACGTCTCCAGTAAGTCCATTAACTACTACAGAGATATGCTATACACGTCTTCAGTAAGAGTATATTAACTCTCACAGAAATATATCATATACGTCTCCAGTAAGTCCATTAACTACTACAGAGATATGCTATACACGTCTTCAGTAAGAGTATATTAACTCCCACAGAAGTATTCTATACACATGTCCAGTAAGAGACTATGAAAATCCTCTCAAATATTTATTATATATATATTTACCGTTACAATCCGCATTACCCTCTCAGGCATATGCTACATATATTTATAGTAAAAGTATACATTAACCCTCTCAGTAAGAATCTATACTGACTCTGACATACATTTGTTACGTATGTCTCCTGTAATAACCCAGAAAGGTTATTATTTTGATTAAAAAGTGGGTGAGTGAACTTGCTTGCATACGGATTTTATTTTCTTTACTTCTTCTTGCAGAAACTGTTACATCTGTATATTGTATTACGTATTATAATTCATCTCGGACGAGCCTCCAATTTTTTTTATTACGTATTACGATTTCAAATAGTCTAAAACTGAGTTAAACTGTGATTTAGATTAAGAAATTGTGTATTAAATTTATGATATTTGTCAACGAGATTGATATGAACAATTTATTTTCTTGATATCTTATCGAGGGCTCACCACAAGGGAATTAATTCTTAATTGATATAGGTACAATTTACTGAATTGGAGCCAGCTAGTTCTTCGCTGGCCACACGTGAGTTTTTCACCGCTGAAGTTATATAATGTATTCGTAAAAATACTAACATCTGGTGTTAATCGGCCGAAATTAAATGATTTGTAACGTTCAAGTTTTAAAAAGTTCCTGGTCAAATATCTGTAGTTTCTTGATTAATATGCGTTAATCACAGTTCTAAGCGTTAGAGGAAAATTTCTATAAATTTCAGTTGGCTCAACAATACTAGCAATAACTAGTATTTACATGCACTCATATACCGTTAATTCTTATATTCGAGAATCTTTTACAGCTTTAGTGAATAGGAGGGAATTTCTCAACACATTAACAGTAGAAGTTATATGAATTTCTAAATATATTTTTTAACTGAAACAAATATATCAAAGGAGATATCGAACAGCAGTTGAAAGTGTTTCAAAGACTCAAACCATGTTAGAATCAAAAAATGTAACTTATAAGACCAAGAATGCTACCAAAACTTTGAAAGTCTTGAAAAATACATCAGGTGAGCTGAAGGTTAAATGGGAATTATCACAACGAAAGCAGCAGTTTGCTCATAAACAACAGGAAATTCAGGAAGCTGAAATAAAATATTTTTCCCGCTGTGGCAACTGTTTTCTAAGAAACTACACAACCTGCTGTTTTTGAAATAAAGAACATTAAGTTCATAGCAGTTCAAACTACAGATGGTTAGTTTGAAAAGTCAACACTGCTTTGTAAGATCTTGTAATAAGACCCTGAGAAACATTACAATATCTGTTTGAAATTGAGCACAAGGCTACACAACGGGTTATCTGTGCTCTGCCCACCACGGGTATCGAAACCTCGTTTTTAGCGTTGTAAGTTTTCGCATTGACAATCAGACTACCGGGCCTTTAGCCAGTTAGCCTCTACAAAGTTCAATTTAGAAATATTTCAGCCACTCCTACAACAGAATTGTAGCAACAACGGACAACATGCGTACTGTACAGGTAAGGTTAATATATGTGACTACACCCAACAGTAGTTAAGAAAACTGAAACTTCTCGCCGGAGCAGAATGTCGTGGGAAGACCGTCTACCTCAACCAGTTGGACAAGCTCTAACGACAATAAGTAACTATCCCCTCCCCCCTAAAAAAGCTAAAACAATTGCTTGTTAATAATGGCAATTGTTCCATCTTGTTTTGGAATAACTTATCGCACAAAAGTATAATGAACCGAGTTCAAGATCAGTAAAAAACCAACAACAAAAAAACTTTCGTACGAAGTTTGTTTTTCTTAGACAAAGAACCCGTGCTTCCTTAGTTGTAATACTTATAGATAGATGTACCTCACATCTGTCATACCTGTAGACAAATGTACCTCACAGCTGTCATACCTGTAGACAAATGTATCTCACAGCTGTTATGCCTATAGACAAATGTACCTCACATCTGTCATACCTGTAGACAAATGTATCTCACAGCTGTTATGCCTATACACAAATGTACCTCACATCTGTCATACCTGTATACAAATGTATCTCACAGCTGTCATACCTTCAGACAGATGTTCCTCACATCTGTTATGCCTATAGACAAATGTACCTCACATCTGTCATACCTGTAGACAAATGTATCTCACAGCTGTTATGCCTATAGACAAATGTACCTCACATCTGTCATACCTGTAGACAAATGTATCTCACAGCTGTTATGCCTGTAGACAAATGTACCTCACATCTGTCATACCTGCAGACAAATGTACCTCACATCTGTCATACCTTCACACAGATGTTCCTCAAGTAACATGAGACAATAATTTTTATGCCTTTCCAAATAACAAAATATGTGGACCATACTAAAACACATGCTGCCGTTTCATTTCATGTTTGGCCTTAGGAGACCGAAATATATTTATATATATATATATATAACCTAATGAGAGATAAACTAAACAATTTACAGTAGGCGCAGGTTGGCTTGTAAGTATTATGAGGTGTGAACATTTAATTTCTGAAAGAAGCAAACTTCACTTAACGTGTACTGTAACACTTATGGGTTTTCTGCGCTCTGCTCATCGCGGGTATCGAAATTAGATTTTTAGTGCTATAAGCCCACAGACTTACCGTTGAATCATCTGGTGTATGCACGCTTATGGATTAACGTTAAGATATGAATTTATTTATGGACGTCTTGAAAACAGGCTATTAACAGGATAAGTTACATTAATACAATTTTACGATCATCATGCAATGTTATAAACATAATTGAAGTTTATTTATGTTTTTTTTTTACTCGGATTTAAGTTTACATTTGTACAGAATGTCTTTCCAAAAATTGAATAATTAATAATAGATAATTATATATTTGGTTTGTGATCGCTTTACTCAGGAAGATCGCTAATTTCAGACACAGCTCTTGCTATCAGAACTTCGCATTTTCAGTAAAAAGGAATACAACGCTAAATTCAATACGCAGTAAATAGTTCTTAATACAGAGACTTTCCATGAAAATACTACATACAAGTGTTCTGTGGGGAATGTATGATCTGCCCACTGCGAGAATCGAAACCAGACTGCTAACGAGAAATACCGCTAAGCCGTCATGGGGTGTTACACTGAAAAAAACGTACTGTACCCCACAGTCGGTAAATATATGTTGATATGTATTATTTCATGAAAGCAACCGCAAACAAGCTAGCTAACCCT
The DNA here is from genome assembly GCA_011833715.1 of Carcinoscorpius rotundicauda. Taxonomy (NCBI): domain Eukaryota; kingdom Metazoa; phylum Arthropoda; class Merostomata; order Xiphosura; family Limulidae; genus Carcinoscorpius; species Carcinoscorpius rotundicauda. The sequence goes on from CM022404.1 coordinate 41,961,017, forward strand.
AACTCGTATTTTTGTTTTTGTCATCTTAAATACGTTCAGTATTTATTTTCAATAAAAAAACAACAACAACATATGTACTGAAGTTTTGTGGGAGAGGTATTTCCTTTTATAGATTTAAAGAAAAATCCAGCTAATAGTCATTCAAATTCCCTTCTAAAATCTTGGAGTGGGTAGTTTCTCAATAGTTTTACTGAGAATATTGGACTCTCAAAGGAAAACTAACCAATGTAACTTTAGGAATTTTATCTTATATGCATATACACAAATATAGTCAATAATACTACAACAATAATACTTGTTGTTCAATCTTTATAAAATTAGGTATAATAGCCCAAAAAACCACAAAAAACCTCACTTATATATACATAGAGAGATCTATTGCAGAATATTGAATTACAGGTGACTGCTGGTCGAAAGAGCTCTCTTTATGTGCTTTTGCATCTCTTATTAAAAATAATATTAGAAAAAAAATATTTATTTTCTTATTAGTAAGAAAGAAAACCCAATTTTAAAGCTTTGAATAAAAACATAACTTACTTGTCAGCATTGCCTGGACACGGCAATTAGTGTACTTTATACATACGTATGTACACTGTCCACTTTATATGTCCGTTGTCCACTAGTATATTCTATATGTAAGTAAGTTGTTCACTAGTATACTTTATACATACGTATGTACACTGTCCACTTTATATGTCCGTTGTCCACTAGTATATTCTATATGTAAGTAAGTTGTTCACTAGTATACTTTATATGTACGTGTGTTGTACACTAGTATACTTTATACGTATTTGTTCACGAGGTAATATTAATTATCTTTACCTGGTAGTTATAATTTATTTTTAGGAATGTAACATTATTTTATAATCTCAACTATATGGTGGTTTACGAAACAGAGACAATGTGGCTAAAGGTAACTTTGACCACTGAACACGTTGTTTGTGAGTTCCAGCAGAATGGTATACCGCGTGCCATTTAGGGTAGTGTATGACCCCGCTTCAAACTCTCCAGTTTGTCACGCCTGATTCTATTCATTGAATTATTCGAAGAAATTCACCTTAAAATCAAGTTCGTGTTGTTATTTTAGTTTTGAAATTTGTGTCATGACTAATAGAATGCGATAATAACGTTTAACTTTATGATAGAAATTACACGAAAACAAGGGAAAGGAACCATTTCAGTTATAACAACGTATACTTTCATTGTCATAGATTATATCGCGTAATTTGGTGTCCTGAAAATGTTCTTTAAATTTATATCTAAGTTACCAATGATATTCAGTTCATTTATTTAACCTTATCTGTCATGTAATCTTGCTCAATGACGTCAGTGCAGCTTTAAGTTAAAAACACATTGCGGTTAAAAACATTTATTGTGAGATATTTACCGGATGTTGGGAATTAGGTAAACATATTTGATTAAGTTTATTCATTAACAACTAGTGATTAAAAGAACTGATAACTAATGAATCAGCTGGTACACTGTCTCGTTTTGTTAATACACCACTATAATCACCGTAAGATAATGAGCTAAGACTGTTTCAGGCCACTTTAGTCAGTCAGCTTTCAATAACCTAATACGAACCCAGCCTAATCACGTATTGTCCAATGAAAAGACAGCAATAGCATAAGAGTTACGTTGAATGCCAATGAATTCATTGAGCTGAAATCATGAAAAGATCAAAATCTATTGCACTTGTAAATTTTGGTCTCTCGTCTTGCATAATTGCTTCGAATTCCGAAACGTTCTGATTATGGCAGAAAAGAAAGTGAATTTTCAGTCAATTATTTATAACTATCACTACTACAAAGCTTTTAAGAAACATCGATGTTTCACTTGAGAGAAAAATGTCGAAGAATAACCAGCGTTACCAAAAATATTACTCACTGAGTTCTAACATAAACGGTCTCTCAATCAGTCTGTCCAGATGATTAATGGCAGAAAATGATTATTTCTACATATTTAGTCATTAAGAATTAATTATAAAATTGAGAAACTACAACAGCATTTGGTACAAATTAAAATTAATTTGGTATTAGAACTTTCAGTAAACCCCCCTCAAAAAAACAACAACAAAAAACAAACAGACTACGTGATCAAACGAATCAATGGTGGATGTTTCCGCTCGTGAATCAAAGAACGATATTGCTTAAGGTTGGGTTGTATCTACAATTTAATCAGCAAAACTTCGTTAACGATAATGAACTACAAAAAGCAACTGGAAGCAAAGAAAAGGAGTTTGGATAATAGCAAAGCATTTGGGATTTACATTAGGTTGATGTATAATGTTTCGGAGCGAGATGTATTCTTTATTATTATTTTTATCTCTCAGTTTTTCTCTCTAGAACGCAACACTGCTCATAAACTATGACACATTACTTTGAAATTAAATTACACGAGTTACTTCTACTGCACAGTATAAATTTGCCGCTTTTCACATGTTCATCGTGAAATATATGTTATTATTTTTTTCTTTATAGCTACTGAAAATAACGCTTGAAATACTCTCTTCTCCATACTAAGTGAATTTAACAATTATTGTATATCATAGGAGCCGTTTCAGTATAAACAGACCTAAACTTTACTTAACTACTAACTGTAAGTACATACATGAGACTAAATAACGTTCCTTCCACCCCCTCTATTTTAAGAGAGCCAGCAAGGCCAGGTTCGAATCCCGGTCACATCAAACATGCTTATCCTTTTAGCCTTGAAAGGGCATTATAATGTGACGGTCAGTCTTACTATTCGTTGGTAAAAGAGTAGCCCAAGAGTTGGCAGTGGGTGGTGATGACTAGCTGTCTTCCCTCTAGCCTTACACTGCTAGATTAGGGATGGTTAGCGCAGATAGCCCTCGCGTAGCTTTGCGCGAAATTCAAAACAAATTTTTATTATATAATTTTTAAATGCAGACAAAGAAAACTATTAAAAATTTCCAATACATATAGTTTGACAAATACTTGGAAATAACCGAAGTTATGCTTAAATGGCTCAAAACTAAGAGACAATATATGCATGAAAGAGCTAAACGACATTCTTATACATCATGACGTCCCTAAAATCAGTTACTGTATTAATTCTCTGCAGTCTTAGATTATAAATCTCTGAATTGTGGGTGTTAACGACCGTACAATCTGTTAAACAAAAGTAATTAATATTCTAGAAAATTATCATGAATTATTTTCATTATCCTTTCAAAACGAAAAGTCATTAGAGTTTGAAACAAAACATTTTCCTTACAGGTAAGGCTGATGGAAGACGAGGACTGGCGTGGTCCAGTGGCTAACGTGTTCTGACTGAAAATCTGAGGATTTATGATCCATGGATCGAGGGTTCAAAACAAAAATAAAAACAAACAGCTCTCACTATTTTGGGCCCCTAAGTGCGTTATAAGAGCAACGGTCAAATTCTACTATTTAATAGTCCTACAGTTGTAGGTGGGTGCTGTTGGTCATCTGGTTTTTTTTTTAATCTATCAGTTAAGAATAAGAAACGACTATGTGCAGAGCCTTTTGAGTGATCTTGAGTGAAAAATAAGCTCTCAAAATTATTCTATTTTTCTGCAAGGACTCCACAGTAATGAATAGACATCCTTGAACAGTGTATTGAAACACAAGACGATATGGATAGCATTGGAAATATGCATTGAAACACAAACCTAATTTCAGTAGTACTGATGGTTGTAACTAGAGGTTGAACCGATTTGACTTACAGTTTGTGAAGTTTAGGAACTGTCGATGTCGCGTTACTGAATTGACATGCATCATAGAATTAATCAAACCTGTATTTCACTTTGTGTTCATGTTTTGTTTATTCATCTTTTTTATGTATTTATTTCCTTGTGTGAAGTTCAAAATTTTCGTATTCAGCAAAGGTTAGAGGTTATTTATAACAATAAAAAGCATTATTCGAGCATCGTAAAGAAGTCCTTATTTTTTTGGGTGGGTGAAAGACACTATACAAAACTATGGGGATTCTCAATGAGGTCAGAAAGGCAGAGGCCTGAGCCTTCCTCGTGCGCATCACTGTCCGTATACAATATTTATTGCACGTAGTATGGTCGAACGACTAGACATCGAGTAAATTCGAATTTCGACGTATGACATGTCTAGTGAAATAAATAAAAACTGGTATAAAACCAAACAAGGAACTTTGATTTCAAATGGAGATTAGGAAAAGTTTGGACTGGTTAAGCCCTAGAATAGAGCCGTAACAAATTATCAATGTGTTCCTACTTGTAAGTTACACAACCAGTTGGAAGTACATCTGATATTATTATAGGTGTTTTTGAAAGACTTATCGAGAACACTAGGTGTGTATGGGAAAGATTTACTGTGGGACACGCTGAATGTCGTTGACACATCTAATGAGTGACAAAACTAACCCATATTATAGTTTTATATGACAGAATCATTGAAACGTCAGCTTGAACTGCTGGGTTATCGTGATTGTCACAGCAGCCAACTTGTAAAATTCGTTGGAAATAATTGTTATGTTTACTGACACACATACCTGTCTTGGACAATAAATTCCAAGAACAAATACTTGTAGTACTGAATACAAAAGGCTAATAACAGATAGTTCACGTAAGGAATACTAAAGGTTAAAAACAAATAGTTCACGTAAGAAATACTAAAGGCTAATAACAAATAGTTTCTCAATATTAACATGTTTAAGAAAGATAAAGATTTTGAATCTGTAGCCAGAAATTTCTACTTCTTCATTTTTTATTTGAGATCTCGATATCTATTTTGTATATTTGTAGCTTCAAACCATTTTTAATGACCATTTCCAAAATATTACAATGAGTCAGCTATTTGTGCTCCCCACAGGGATCAAAACCGGAATCTGCCAGAAAAGCTTTCCGCTGAGCCACGGTCAACGTTCACACATACATAGCAACCCACCTTTTCTGAAAGTAGCTCAGTAGTGTCGATACCGGTGGTGGACAGAGCACAGGTCACTGTGTAGCGTTACGCTTAACAAAAAAACGAACCAAAAACCGGAAATGATGACAGCATATATTGCAGTGCACGTGTTGCGCCACCTTCCGGTGAAAGTATTTTCTTTCAAGAAGCTCTCTGTCAGTTTAAACTACTCCATTTTAGAATGGAGAGCAGAAAATATACACTATATATTAACGGAAATATGAACAAATATTTCATTTCCGAAAGCTTTAAATCCTCTGGTTTGTAAATTCAAAAATAGAAGTTGATGAATTTTTGCGTACACACGTTTTATTTACTTATTTTGCGACTGGCATGCTTTTTACGTGTATCCCAATTACTGATTTATTTATATATTGCCCAAAAATACACGTACGGAGTTTACAGGACAGATCCCTATTCAATAACATTAACTGCAGAAAGTCATGATCTTATAAAAATCTTTCACTAAACCGTACTTTAAACGAAGTTTCAGAAAAATATAGTACTAACTTTGTTTTGCCTTATCTTAGAACGTACTGGCCTTACTAAAACGCCTGCTATATAAGGTCGAGCGTGGCCCAAAAGGTTAGCGTACCGGACTATGGATCTGAAACTGCGGTGGTTCCCGTCCTGCTACTCAAAAAAAAAAAAAATCTAGTCGCGTTCCGCACTTTGGGTACTTTATAATAATGGCGATCAGTTCCCACTATTTACGTCATACACGAACTGGCCGTGGATGGCGTTGACTAGCTTTGGCGGTCTTTCATTTAGTCCAGCATTTCAAAAGCAGTGACAGGCTAGCGCCAGGTAACCTTTATGTAAATGGGCACGAAATTCAACAAACAAACGTGTTACAGAACTTATTTAAATTTTTGTAGAGAACCTGACCCTCCAGGGTATGAACTTATATTACCCAAACACCGACGACATTGGATTATTTAAATTTGTACAATTTTCACGGGAAAATTTTATTCACACAGATTGGGAGAAAAGAAAAAAAACTTTCTTAAAAACAACACAATTTATGCCCTAGCGACCAAAAGTCCAAATTAAAAACAAAACATTTATCGTGGACCAACAAACAAGATAGAAATATATTGACTGCTGCACAATTTTTGTACTGAGTTTTACACATTCTGTAGGGCCCCGGCATGGCCGGGTAAGTTAAGGCGTTCGACTCGTAATCTGAGAGTCGCGGTTTCGAAGTCTCGTCACATCAAACATGCTCGCCCTTTCAGCCGTGGGGGCGTCATAATGTGACGGTCAATCCCCCTATTAGTTATTAAAAGAGTAGCCCAAGAGTTGGCGGTGAGTGGTGATCACTAGCTGCCTTCCCTCTAGTCTTACACTGCTAAATTAGGGACGGCTAGTGCATATAACCCTCCTGTAGCTTTGCACGAAATTCAACAAACAAACAAACAAGCGTAACACATAAAATTGGTATGTTTGCATTGCTACGAGATTCATTCGTATTCTAGACCACACAAGTTTATATATCTGTGGAAGTAACATGGGTTTGTGTGAACTAACACAATGACTGTGTTAATTTATAACATTTTTTTTTTAAATATTGAATATACGCAATCAGAAATACCGACTGTATTTGGTGTTCATAGACAGCACAGCCGAGGACCGCATTCATTACATTTACTCGAAGATAGTGTGGTTAACATAATCGGAACTTACTTGATCACAACATCGTGTACTTAAAAATGTTTACACCTTTACAGTCCAATGATTACAGTTGCAATGATTTTTGGGATTTACATATTCATGTACTCATTTGGAACGTGCACACACACACACACACACAAACACTAGATAGCAAGCAAGGATTCTGTTTGTTTCTATTTAAGCACAAGGCTACCCAATGGGCTATCTGTGCTGTGTCCATCACGAGTATCTAAACCCGGTGTTTAGCGTTATATAAAGTCCACAGATATACTGCTGAGCCACTAGAAAAACTGGCAAACAAGGAAAGGTTGGTTTATTTGGCTCATGAATAAAAATCATTGAATTACGCTGCACATTTACAGGGTCTTAGCTGCATCAATAAATTATCAATAAATAATATAATTTTCGTCAAACTTTCCTTTATCACTGTGAAACGTAAACCAGACTCAGATAAAACCACATATACCACGATCACGTTTTTTAACTAAGTGTTTGAAGCTCAGTTTCCCAAACGGCTGGTATAACAATTTTAAGCTATGTGTGTTGACAGAGGGGATTTTTCATGGACTCTCTGCCTCTCAGTTTTGTTTTTCTTTTTCACATTACCACCACGACATTTATCATTATCAATGTTAGCCACCAGAGCACTGCCATCCAATTTCTCGGAGATTAAAAAGCACTAACCATACGACTTAGAATCGTGCATTTCCTCTGACTTATCAAATTTTATGGGCAATTTATTTGACATAAGACCCATAAAAGTACAGAGCTTATATACGGTAGGTTCCGGTCTTCTCACACTATATCGTTCTAAGCATTCTTCCGAGATAATGAGATTAGTTGACGTATGGTTCGTAAATTGAGCTTGTGTTCCTCCAATGTAGAGCTAATGATCGTACAAAAACGTACAACGCCCGAAAACAACATACAAACATACAAACCACAAGTTAAATGACCATACACACTTAAGGTATTTGTACTTTCTCGGATTGAGGACATACTTCTGATGTTTAGTACCACACTCCTGCAGTATTATACGCACAAACACTCACCGAGGTGTAATACAAATGGTTTGATAAAACAGAAAAGTATTTATACAGAAGACAAACACTTGTTTTCTCCTCGTACGTATTTTACACACACATACACACATATATATATATGGTTGAGCAGAAACGGTTTAACCTCGACTTCTCAGCTCCCTCTTCTCAGAATAATTGTTTCTGTGTTTGACGTGTTTGCAAAGATGTTTATATTTTATATAAACGTTAAAGTGAAGTTAAAACTAATCGCACGAAATTAAGCAGATATTTTCACTAAGAGTAAGATTTATGTTGGCTACAAATTGTAGAAAGTGTTTCACTTGTATATAATTTGTAACTACTTCCAGAATCACTTTCCTTTTTCCTGTTTAATTTCGCGCAAAGCTACACAAGGGCAATCTGCGCTAGCCGTCCCTTATTTAGCAGTGTAAGACTAGACTAGGCCACCAACTCTTGGGCTACTCTTTTACCAACGAATAGGGGATTGACGGTAACTTTATAATGCCCCCACGGCTGGGAGGGCGACCTTGTTTGGTGTGACATGATTCGAACCCGTGGCGATCGATTACGAGTCGAGTGCTTTAACCATCTGGCCGTGCCGGGCCTTAGGTAATGCTAAAAGTAATACACAGTTAATAAAAAACAAACAAACAGAAATCTATAACATTAAATGCGAATGTAGAACAACTGACATTGGACAGACTAACCGTAGTTTTAAATATAGTGTAATGGCATACAAAAGATACGTAAGAAATAAAAAAAAACTTACCCACAGCAAAACGTGTACATGAAACACAACATACAATATTCTTGCAAAAGAAAATCATAATACTAGTTAATCAAAACGTATTATAGTCAATAATATTCGAGAATCCTTCGAAATAATTGAACGAAAAATATATGTTATGAAACAGAGATGAAGATCCGGGTAATATTTATGCAAAAATGTGGGTTGATCTTCTGTAAAATGTAAAATAGGTCACGTGATGTATTTAACGAAAACAGAAAAATATATAAATAAGATAATATTATGTCTTGTAACTGATTCCCGAAGATCACGTTGCAAACGTTGAAACATGTAAACTCTTTACTGGTCGCCCCCCAGTGGCTCAGCGGTATGTCTGCGGACTCACACGCTAAAATCCGGGTTTCGATACCCGTTGTGGGCAGAGCACAGATAGCCCATTGTGTAGCTTTGTGCTTAATTCAAAATAACAACTTTACTGGTCATATAATGACCTTAATTAAGATGTTTTTAATTGTACGCCTATGTCGTTGTGAATCGTTTACTTTTTTAACATTATACACAAGTACCAGGAAATAGTAACACTATCTGGACCCAATGTTCGCAGGTCGTCATTAATGTCGTCAAAGTTTGCCAGAGATGTTATAGGAACTAATTACGGAAATGGTGAGAAAAAGGAAGTGGCTTTCCGAGGATGCTACATACGAAAATTGTAACAATAATTTCCGTTTCAGTAACAGCTGTAGGTAAAACTCTGAAGAGGGTGCGTGATACTGACACAAGGTACAGGTATTTCCAAAGACTTTAACGTAAATATTAACTTAAGAGTATGAAGTAATTACACCTTATTACGAAACGATCTTAAATAACGTGTGGTGCTGACAAACCTCGATATTGACTTATTCATACAATCAAATCAGTGGACAGTTGTTTGTCAGCTGAAAGGAGTATCACAATCAATCCCCATCTCATTTGTGGGAAATCAGTTAAAAGTTGAAAGTGGACCTCAGGCACTTCAAATAAACACAACATAACCACAGAAAACATTCAAATACTAAAAAAAGGAAACAAACATAAACAAAGGCAAAATTAAAGAAGCCTTACTTATACAACAACTTAAACCCAAAATAAACCAATATAAAAGAACTCATTTATACCTATATTAAATATAATAATATAAAATTATATATTCAAACATTCGTACATCTAACACTGCCCTGTACATTCCGACACTCAGTTACACAACCCCTTCCAAACATGTGGTCAGCTTCCGGTCAGTTACCTCTTTCTTTCTTTGTGAACCTGACGATAACCGAGGAAGGTCGAAACGTTGTTCGTTCTTCTACGTAAAATATTTTCTCAACCCAAACGAGCCGTTTTTGCATACATATTTCTCTAAAAGTTGGTTTTCTCGACATCACTGAATAAGAAGAAAATCATTCTTTGCGTTTATGTTTGTTTGTTTGTTTTTAATTGCGTGAAAAACTCCTCGAGGAGTTGCTGTGCGAGCCGTCACTAAGTGATAGACGAGAAGCAAGGCAGCTTAACCAACACTGCTCACCCCTAATTGATTCTTGGGCTACTCTTTTGACTGTCACTCTTAGAGCTGAAAGGGCAAGCAGTTTTTTTGGTGAATTGGTTCCAGCTCGCGGCCCATAGATTGCGAGTCGAGCACGTGACCTCTAAGCCAAGCCAGGTTCCGCTACTTTGCGTCAGTAGAAATGGCGTGTGGATTAAGGAACATAATTTATATTTAAATCATTAAATTAATCTGATTAAATTTGATTTAACCACATTTTTTCTCTCAGTTTGCAATCAGTATTAGAATATTTTTGAGGCAATGTGACACTTGAGTGTTAAGGCCAGACGAGATTCGTCAACCAATAAAACAAACAACGTGACTCATCTATCACACCTTAAATAACTTTTCATCACCAAATAAGGTTGGTTTAATTATGTTTATTTTTAAATTATACTTATAAATCTACTACTTTAGGTAGAGTTAGTTGCATTCATTAGTTTAACTTTAGTTACAATAACTTATATTCATTAAGTTAACATGGGTTATATTTTTAACTAAATATAACTTTAGTTATAGCCATAACGAAATATTACTTAAGTTATTTTAGTTAATATTACAGTTAATTAAATATAAATTTAGTTATTATTACTGTTCGTGAGTACCTCGCTCATACAACTGTAAGTCTACGGATTTACGCCACTAAAATCAGGGGTTCGATTCGCCTCGGTGGACTCAGCGGATAGCCCACTGTGGCTTTGCTATAAGAAAACACAAACACACAGTTTGTGAAATATTATTTTACTTATTGTTACACTTACCTGTATATAATCTTAGCTATTGTTACAGTGCAAGAAATATAATTTTATTTATTATTATAGTTAAATAAATATAATTTAATCACTAAATATACAGTCAACTAAATATAGCTTCAGTCATTATTACAGCTAATTAAGTATAATTTTGGTTATTATTACAGTTAATAGATGTGATGACCTCAAAACCTATTATAAAATTAACTCAGATAATATATATCACTATTCACCCCATCACAGTGTTATCCTCAGGTTAGCTTGCCACAAGAATGTACATATTACATATACTAACCCAGTCCCACTGTACCTTTCACACATATACACCAGTCACATAGATTACATATGCTAATAAAGTAACCTCTTTATTTCACTTTGGCGTTTACTAAAATAATTTTGATACCTAGTGAATGAAGGACACACAAGGACAGTGAATATAAGAGAGTTGGGAAGGCTTAACCTCCCCTTACAAATTATCTCTCTCAGGGCACTATAACCACCAACTTAGCCATATTGTGGCGAGACAGGGGCAGACCAAGATTTGTTTTCTTATTCTGAATTTCGCGCAAAGCTACACGAGGGCTATCTGCGTTAGCAGTCCCTAATTTAGCAGAGTAAGACTAGAGGAAAGGTCATCATAGCCCACCATCAACTCTGGGGCTACTCTGTTACCAACAAATAGTAGGATTGGGCGTAACATTGTAACACCCCACTAAATGAAAGGGCGACCATTTTTGGTGTGATGAGGATTCGAACCCGCGACCCTCAGATTACGAGTCAAGCGTGTCAACCACCTGGCCATGCTGGCCTGATAGAGAAAGCAAACAGTGCGCATGTGAGTCACTGAAGAATATTTATTCATTTAGTGACGCGAACTAATTCTTCCCGTTCTCCAACCACGCTTCTTCCCACGTGACCTTATAGTCAACACAGACAAAAGACTGACGCGCCGCCTACGAGCATTAATTTATTTTGTCTGTGCGATAGAAAATGTGCCTAACAAACATGTATTTTTATTTATTCCTATGAAGACATCTTGAACTTACGTATTTTTATAACATCATGAAGGTTTCTTCAAAATATATTTTCAAAAAATGACGCACAGCATTTTGGAGAAAACAGAAAACACATTTAAAAACACTCTAAACTTAGATTTTTTTCCTCTAATAAGTAAAAAACAGAGTAACGTTGTCGTTTTAAAAATATTTCATTATACTAATTTATCAGTCTCTATAGGCAGGTTAAATGTTTATTTAACAGCTCCTGTGGACAGCTTGAATGTTTATTTAACGGTTCCTGCGAACATTTTGAATGTTTATTTAACGGTTGCTGTAAACATTTTGAATGTTTATTTAACGGTTCCTGTAAACAGTTTAAATGTTTATTTAACGGTTCCTGTGAACAGTTTGAATGTTTATTTAACGGTTCCTGTGAACAGTTTGAATGTTTATTTAACGGTTCCTGTGAACAGTTTGAATGTTTATTTAACGGTTCCTGTGAACAGTTTGAATGTTTATTTAACGGTTCCTGTGAACAGTTTGAATGTTTATTTAACGGTTCCTGTGAACAGTTTGAATGTTTATTTAACGATTCCTGCGAACATTTTGAATGTTATTTAACGGTTGCTGTGAACAGTTTGAATGTTTATTTAACGGTTCCTGTGAACAGTTTGAATGTTTATTTAACGGTTCCTGTGAACAGTTTGAATGTTTATTTAACGGTTCCTGCGAACAGTTTGAATGTTTATATGACGGTTCCTGCGAACATTTTGAATGTTTATTTAACGATTCCTGCGAACATTTTGAATGTTATTTAACGGTTGCTGTAAACATTTTGAATGTTTATTTAACGGTCGCTGTAAACATTTTGAATGTTTATTTAACGGTTCCTGTAAACAGTTTAAATGTTTATTTAACGGTTCCTGTGAACAGTTTGAATGTTTATTTAACGGTTCCTGTGAACATTTTGAATGTTTATTTAACGGTTCCTGCGAACATTTTGAATGTTTATTTAACGGTTGCTGTAAACATTTTGAATGTTTATTTAACGGTTCCTGTAAACAGTTTAAATGTTTATTTAACGGTTCCTGTGAACAGTTTGAATGTTTATTTAATGGTTCCTGTGAACAGTTTGAATGTTTATTTAACGGTTCCTGTGAACAGTTTGAATGTTTATTTAACGGTTCCTGTTAACAGTTTGAATGTTTATTTATCATTCTTATTAAGCGGAATGAAAGTATTGATTTTTAAAATGTTTCACAAGTATTGAAATAAAGATACTTATTAAGGTGTACGTTTTCTATAGGCTCGTTTGAATACGTGATAATGAAGGCTATGATATAGCGCGAGTTTTGTCTGATTAACTTTGAATTCATTGGATAACTTTAATATGTAGTGTGACACTGATTCTGAAGGCTATGATATAGCGCGAGTTTTGTCTGATTAACTTTGAATTCATTGTATAACTTTAATATGTAGTGTGACACTGATTCTGTCACGTTTTGATCTTTTTTTTAACACTTCACAAATGGACAATATTTTCTCCATGTAGACTTAAGACGTAAGTAATTACAGCAACTATATTTTCAGCTATACCTATCATTTTAGGGTAATTCTGTTTGGAATTACACCAAAATTAAAAACATTATCAATCTCTAGATTAACTCGATCATTTGTATCGGTGTTCAAATCGGTGGAGACTGGTCAACTATGTATAAACAGGAGGAAATGTACTCATCAACTCAAAATTATAGTTGGTACAAGTTGTGGGCTCCCTCTAGTGGTTGTAATGATTATGACAATACTAATGGAATTTAAATGGAAGGTAACTTCCATAGCGAAAGAATTGTATTTATTCTCTTTCGTTCAATAGTATTTTTAGCTATTATTAGGGAATATGACTCTTTTTTTAAAGGTATTTCTATCATACTTATATTAATATTTCTATATACTTATATTAATACTTCTATTATACTTATATTTGATCTAAAAATGCATTGAATCTTATGTTCAACTGAATTCACTAGATTTAACGGTCAGTTTTCATTATGGCTGGATAATGATTTAGTTATGGCCCAGCATGGCCAGGTGGTTAGGGTGCTTGACTTATAATCTGATGGTCGCGGGTTCAAATAACCGTCACATCAAACATGTTCGCCTTTTCAGCCGTGAGAGCGCTATACTTCTACGGTCAATCCCATTATTCGTTGGTAAAAGAGTAGCTCAAGAGTTGGCGGTGGGTGGTGATGACTAGCTGCCTTTCCTCTAGTCTTACACTGCTAAATTAGTGACGGCTGGCACAGATGACTCTCGTATAGCTTTACGCAAAATTCAAAAATAAACCAAACAAAGATTTATTCCCATATTTTGTTTGTTTAATTGGTTTGGGCTGGCTGCTTATAAAACAGATTTTAATTGGTTTGGGCTGGCTGCTTATAAAACAGACATTTGGTTATAGTACATATAACAGTAAATATTCTAGCAAAATTTCCTCAGAAGATTAAAAAAATAAGAACCGAGAATTAATTATCTTAAAAACAATGAATTCATTGTTATATTACGGACAGTGACCGAACGGCGTTGTTATTTTTGTTTATTCTTGAGCATAAATGGCAAACCACTACTAATGTTAATATATACACACGAACATATTTAAATACAGGGTGTTTAGATCCATCTATGATCTATTAATATTTTTTCTGGTACGCAATTTAAAGTGGCCAAACATGTAAAGGGAGTTGGAATGAGCATGTCATATTACTCGTTTCCATTTGTAATAAATAATGGGAGTTTCTATGTGCTTAAAAGCACTCAAGATTTTCAGACGATAAGGAATGAAATGCAGAGTTATGAATGTTTGGTGAAGGTTATCTTCAGTACTCCCTTTACGGTCTCGTTTAGTTAATGTTTCTTGTATCACAAGAGACTACAAAACGTCACTAGTAAGTAATACAGTTAAAATAAATTTCAATATAGAGTTTGTTTGCTTTGGAATTTCGCACAAAGATACTCGAGGGCTATCTGTGCTAGCCGTCCCTAATTTAGCAGTGTGAGACTAGAGAGAAGGCAGCTAATCATCACCACCCACCGCCAACTCTTGGGCTACTCTTTTACCAACGAATAGTGGGATTGGCCGTCACATTATACACCCCCACGGCTGGGAGAGCGAGCATGTTTTAGCGCGACGCGGGCGCAAACCCGCGCCCCTCGGATTACGAGTCGCGCGCCTTACGCGCTCGGCCATGCCAGGCCTTCAATAAAGATAACAAAGTACTTACGAAAAGGAAAAATTAAAAGTTTTTGGACCACGCTCTATTACAAAGAACTTTACAAAGCTCAAAACCGAACACAAAATTGCACGTTTTTCCTTTCAACTTATTGAGCGTATACTTTCTCATTTTAAACTCGTGTCACGTGCTGTTAGATTTACTATTCAAGCTCAGATTTCTAATTCCCGTACCATCAAAATAAAATGGCTGAATGATCAGAATAAGCAGCTGGTAGGGTATCAAATTAAGCAACCCGTACTCCAATGATGCTTTCGGGTATCTGGGTAAAAATTATATCAGGTCTTCTTCATTTTTTAATATATGAGTTAGTTCTACATTTCCCCGCGCAGTTTTACAAGTTTTGTTTTTCGTTTTTCATTGTCAGCTGAGGACTGTTGATAGGTTAGTCCGCTCACATCTGTCTTCATCCACTGCTTCACCCACGTCATCTGACTGACAACGAATTACTGTTAATGCTGTGCTGTCGAACGTTTTTCGCGTGTCGGAAAGATAAATCCATGTTGTAATTTGTTGTTGTTTTATTTATCACGATATTAAGAAAACTGAATAAAATACGTTATGTGTGTTTTTTCTTTCTCGGTTTCTGTTTTGTTCTGATAAATTTTGAAATTACCTTTTTCTAATTGTTATTATAAATACCTTGTTGTAACATGGCTAAGCAAAGCAAATTTTCTCTCTCTCGGGTATCATATGTACACTGGAGGGTCAGGTGCTATTTGACCTCTTCCTTCAAAACAAATTCATTTTGGTTTGTTTGTTTGTTTGTTTTGAATTTCTCATAAAGCTAAACGAGGACTATATGCGCTAGCCGTCCCTAATTTACCAGTGTAAGAATGGAGGAAATGCAGTTACTCATCACCACCCACCGCCAACTTTTGGGCTACTCTTTTACCAACGAATAATGGAATTGATTGTTACATTATAACGCCCACACGGCTGAAAGAGCGAGCATGTTTGGTGTGACGGGGATTCGAGCACGCGATCCTCAGATTACCAGTCGAGTGCCTTAACCACCAGGCCACACTGGGCTTTGTATCGTAAGAGCGAACATTTTCCAAATGCCAAATTCGTTTGAGAGGTTTTGGTTTTGTTTTCCCCAAGCACTGCGAATACCAGTTTCGAAACATTTGAGGTTTTTAAGTAGATTCTCGAAAAACGTATGCAATTTTTAATGTTTTCCTTCTTAGTGAGCAGAAGGAAGGTAAGGGTGCCTGAAAAAAAATCTAGGAATATTGATCACATATTAATTTTCAGCTTCAATTTATAATAAACAACGCTAAACTCAGGGATTCGATTCCCATCGGTGTACTCAGCAGATATCCTGATGTGGTTTTGCTATAAGAAAATACACACACGTATACATTGTATATAACAAACCTGTTTTTTGCCATTTGATCTGTTGTAACGAACATTTTGTTAAACATTTAAATTTTTAACATCTTCCGTCCCCAAGTCCGTGATGAAAACTTGGCTACCTTACTGTCTTGGAAAAAAACAACAAATAACAATATTTTTTCCACTTGTTTTTTTTATTTCTGGACGTTCATACAAAATGAATAAAATATTTGATATTAAATGACACAAATAATTTTTCTAAATTTAAGTTTGCATGTTCTTCACGCATTCTAATTTCTTGGCCATGCTGTTTGTTGTGGCTGAAAGGGGGCGTTATATTACATGATTCGTTTTTCATTTGTTGTATTTCTTGACGTCAAAAAGACTGATTTATTACCCTTCACAATCTCCCTACACCTCCTCGGTTGATAAGCGGTAAGTTTTTGTTTGTTTGTTTTTTTTAATTTCGCGCAAAGCTACACGAGGAGTATCTGCGTAAGTCCCTAATTTAGTAGTGTAAGACAAGAGGGAAGGCAGCAAGTCATCACCACCCACCGCCAACTCTTGGGCTACTCTTTTAACAACGAATAGTGGGATTGACCGTCACATTATAGTGCCCCCACGGCTCAAAGGGCGCGCATGTTTGGCGCGACGGGGATACAAACCTTCAGATTACGAGTCGTACGCCTTAACACGCTTGGCCATGCCGGGCCAAACGGTAAGCTTTCAGAACGCTAAAATATGAGGTTTGATTCTCCACCACGGACACAAAGCAGATAGTGTATTGTGCAACACTGAGCTGAAACCAACAACTTCTTCGGTTAAAAAGTCTGAATATAATTTGCCCCCAACCCCGAGGGTCAACGGCAATTTTTACATGGTAAAATCTGGGACTCAGTTCACTGTAATGTAGTTTTGGTCTAAAAAAAAACAAACAAATTAAGATAGCTATAATCGTCAAAAAGAGCCCTCTAGCAGTAAACTTATTACTAACAAAATGTAGGAGCGATGCACAAAAGTTTTAAATACGCAATTTAAAATTTTTCCAATGATCGTAACGCGTCGATAAACAATAAAATAATTAATAAAATATGTTTACTTAACACCTTGTGTTCAAAGTTTAAAAATAACGTTTCAAAGTATTTAGAAAAGAAGAAATCCTCAATATCCGCGGCATTTAAATTAATTTAAGAAGTAAAGAAAATTAATCATGAGGTTTTTTCTCTCGTTTTTTTAAACTATATTTTAGTGCGACAACAACACAAAGCATGTTGCATGCGTGTACCCGATTCGGTTTTATTTTGCATCAGGATCTTTACCAGCCTATCCTCAAATTGAAATTACTTTATGTCGGATTAGAATAAATCAATGTATGTGTTTTCTTATAGCAAAGCCACATCGGGCTATCTGCTGAGTCCATCGAAGGGAATTGAGACCCTGGTTTTAGCGTTGTAAATCCGTAGACTTACCGCTGTACTAGCGGGGGGGGGGCAGGTTTGATTTAATCTATTAAATCCAAAACTGTAATTAGATCAACCTCAGAGTTACGCTATTTCGTAACTGAAAACTAATTCCACAGATGTGTAAACACACTCCTTTAGACGTTACTGTTTAAAACAAATTTTAATGTCCGAAATTGTTGTGTTGGCTTTTATTATCAATGATAAAGCGACAAAAAGCAAATACGGACTAAAAAAATATAAAATGGAATTATGTTAGTTTCACAGAATTTTCAAATCATTGACGAAAGTTTTTAGGGACTTTCGAAACGTTCAGGTAACTTTTATTAACATTCATAAAGCTTTACGACCACGGTTTATTCATATTCCACTAAGGCTTTCGACGGTGATGCTTCTTGCAAATCTAAAGCATCACTTAAACCGGTACCGAAAACTGGGTCACGTTTCGCAAACCCATCAGTATCGTATTCCTACAGCATGACACGACGTACAGCCTCAGAGACCTCCAACGCTGGGCTACTTTACAGGCAGCGTTATTACTCCCAATAGGAGGTTGTTAACACACGTCTATTTGGATTTTGTACACGTATATTTATGTACCTTTATGTACCTGTCACATTAAAGGTGATAGATGGAACAATCATTCTCCGAGCTTCAACACTGACGTACTCTCCCGACCCTTCCAGTCGCTTTATACACCTAAGATAAAGATGGAGAACAGCTGAGAGGATATAAATCATTTAAAGATGGCAACAAACTGTATTCATGAGTTCAGAGTTTTTACAGAAGATAGAAGATACTACGATTCACAAGTTCTTTTAAGATTCGGAAGTGTTATGAGATCGACACCTCTAGAAATGCTATTCATCTGACGTATCCTCTCCTAGCTTTCTCCTCTAGAAATGCTATTCATCTGACGTATCTTCTCCTAGCTTCCTCCTCTATAAATGCTATTCATCTGACGTATTCTCTCCTAGCTTTCTCCTCTAGAAATGCTATTCATCTGACGTATCTTCTCTTAGCTTCCTCCTCTAGAAATGCTATTCATCTGACGTATCCTCTTCTAGCTTCCTCCTAGTGGCACAGCAACATGTCTGACGACTCAACTCACAAGAAACCGAGTTTCGATACCCGTGGTGAGCATAGCACAGATGGCCCATTGTATAGCTTTATGTTTAATTCCAAACAACGTGTGTGTATTTTCTTATAGCAAAGACACATTGGGCTATCTGCTGAGCCCACCGCGGGGAATCGAACCCCTGATTTTAGCGTTGTAAATCCGGAGACATACCGCTGTACAAGCGGGGGGAAATTCCAAAACAAACAAAACAAACTCTCCTAATCAAAAAATATTAGTGTGGAGTAAGATAATGCAGCACAGTAGCTTTGTGCGAAAATGAAAAACAAACAAACAAACAAGATAATACAGCCTATATATATACATATATACATCGTTTTCCTTTAACGCCATCTAGTGGTATAAAATTATTATTACTTTATGGTAACACTGTACGTGTGAAAAATTCTTAGGTATTTATGGAAGGTTAGATACGAAATTCTGTCACATTCAAGTAAAATTATGTTAATCACTCCACAAATACTCCTTTTCACCAGTACCAGAGTGTGGCAGGATAATTTCTATTCGTCTTCACTTGATTGGTCTTTATGCCAACTAATTTCTCAACTGATAAAATATTTCTTGTTAAAGAACCAGCCCAAACTAAAAACTTGGATTTAATGGAAGTCCTCTATTGATGAACTTGTAAAACTGGCGAAACACACATTACACTAACTTCTTTCCCGGATCCCTAATGTTCTATGACAGTTGTTGTTTTTTTTTTGTTTTTTTTCCACTTACTGAACTTTTTATTACAGATGGCGCGCTAATTAGCAAAATGTGTTATAAATGTTTATTACTTGAAGAGATCTGTTTTGTTTGTATACTAGATGGAGTGCCCATCCCTCTGAACCAAGTTATTTAAATTTGTAATTAATCGTAGGACATCAAAAGTTACTTCCCTAAAACCTAACTGTGAATTTAAAAAAAGTAAAAACGTTTACAAGTACTGTAAAACACAAATTTGTGGCCTCCCCGCTGGGACAGCGGTAAAACAAAGTAAAATTATGTAATAATATTTCCATGTACTATACCCAGTACCAACGAGCCCTTTCGTAGTTCCAAGACGTGTCATGACGGACGAAATTTGATAGACACACACTAATGGTTCATACGTTACTTAGTTCTTGAAAAACATCTGTTCTGGTGTGAACTGAATTAAGTACGTGAAGTGTTGTTATTTTAAGTTTTATTTATGTTATTTACAAATCAGAATTAGGGTAAGGATTAATAATATAACGTTATTTATTTATATTTAACACCAACAACACTGCACAACGCAGTTTTTGCTTCTTGAACACTGTTGGGGGTTCCTTATAGATTTTTGGCTGCTGATCACGAAAATCACATCCAAATTTACCCATCACGTTTCATCGAAATTTGGTTTCACTAGGACATTGCTGCAATGGAAAAACGATATCAGGGCAACTGGAATCCGTCAATGCCTGCTGACTAGTTTTGGACACTGCAACGTGATGCATCGGACATTGAATATAAACAAAAATCAGGAGCAAAACACTGTTAATTATGTTGAACTTCATAGCATATTAGAAACATAATCGCAATTAAATACGTTATTGCCCGTAAACAGTTAACTGTCAATTTCTCCTACGTGATGAAGCAAAACAAAAGCTATATTTGTTCATACCCACCAGGTACCTGTCACAATCAGCACATTCTCTTTAGGAAGCAAAACTTTTCAAAAAAATTGTTATGCAATGTTATTGTTCATTTGTACTTGAATTACAATGGAAAAGGCCTGGCATGGCCTTAAGGCACTCGGCTCATAATCAGAAGGTCGCGGGTTCGAATCCCCGTCACACCAAACATGCTCGCTCTTTCAACCGTGAGGTGGCGTTATTATATGTTAATCAATCCCATTATTCGTTGGTAAAAAGAGTTGGTGGGTGGTGATGACTAGCTGCCTTCCTTCTAGTCTTACACTGTTAAATTAGCGACGGCTAGCGCAAATAACCCTGGAATGGCTTTGCGCGAAATTCAAAACAACAAGAACAAAAATCTTGGAGGGCGTTGCAAGAGATGCTTACAACACTGAAAGGGGTATAAAAAAATAGATAAGTTGTATGCAGAGTTAACATGAGAAGTAGGGTAAAGAAAAGAAAAACTCACCACGTGGAACGATTTTACTGGATTCCGATGCTACAGGTCTCCACAGTCCTAACAAAAGTAAGCTTAACGTAAGAATGCAACCTCTATTTACAGAACTCGTTATAGAAACCATTGTAAACGTTCTGTTGATCCGAGCTGTTCGTAAACTGCTGTCAGATACAGTGGTGACTTCACTGTCCACTGTGCCCACAGAATTCAGTTTAAAGTAGAATGACGAGGTTTTGGAAAGCCAACGTTTTAGTAGGGTACGACACCCTGACAGAACTATATTTCAAAAAGAAAACGTAGCGTGTAGAAAACAAGAACACTCGCACGAGCTGTCGTGGCAGTTTCTATAAAACTATCTTTTACAGACTGTTGGTTTTACAATGCTCGAAACCTTCAGTTTCTTTTGGCAACAGTTGTAATATGACCTTCATCTGTTCGATTAGCTTTCCAACAATAATAAAGAAATACAGTATTTACATATTGTTGGTTTGATTCATCTTTGTCCAGTTCTATTGTTGGTAAATTTACATATTGTTGGTTTGATTCATCTTCGTTCAGTTGTATTGTTGGTAATCTTTACAGCGTTGTGATGACGAGAAAGAACGCTTGAAACTGTTGTCGTACAGTTACACAGAAAGAACGTATAATAGAAACTTCGGGATTACTCCAATGTCCACGAGGTGATACCTTATGTCATTAAACGGTACTGGTGAGGAAGGCTTCCTCTGAAAAAAAGAAAATAAGAAGAGTAAATATTCGATCGTTGCTCGATGAATTCATCCTGCCCGTATCGAGTTTAAAATGGTTATTTTTTTTATCTGTTTATATTTTATGCTGTTTTATCCTTCTGCCCATAAGAACGATTCAATAAAACTACATCGTAACCAGTAAATCGACCCGGTTAAGCGTGTTAGTCACTCGACTCGTAATCCTGAGGATTGCGGGTTCGAGTCCCGGTCGCGCCAAACATGGTCGCCCTTTCAGCCATGGGGACATTATAATGTGACGGTCAATCCTACTATTCGTTGGTAAAAGAGTAGCCCAAGAGTTGGCGGTGGGTGGTGATGACTAGCTCTGGTCTTACACTGCTAAATTAGGGACGGCTAGCGCAAATAGCCCTCGAGTAGTTTTGCGCGAAATTCAAAACAAACAAACAAACTAGTAAATTAAAACTATGCTTAGTTTTTCTTAGATATGAAATTTCCGAGACAGTCCAAGTAATATTTAAAAAAACATATATTTTTCTCATTATTCCATTAAAATATCTGCAGTATTGCTATACGTGCTTTCTTTGTTTGAATAGATAACAAAATAATTATTTTTATGCGTATGCGTTTGTTAATAAACAATTAATTAAAGTTATTCACAAGGTGATAAAAAAGTTGAAGCTTTACCTATTGAAGGTTGAAACGTTGCGACAAAATGCCCTGAAAATAAACTTAACGGAGAAACGAAACTAATAATGTTTTTAGCCAACGAAACGTGGGATTGACCGTCACGTTATAACGTCCCACCACTAAAAGATCGAAGATGTATGGTGGGACAGGGATTCGAACCTGAGACCCTCACATTGCCAATCAATCGTTCCTAGACACCTGGCCGTGCCGGGTCCAATGAATTTCTCTTTACATAGGCCCCCTACCGGTACAGCGGTAACTCTACGGAATTACAATGCTAAAATCAGGGGTTCGATTTCCCTAGTTGGACACAGCAGATAGCCCGATGTGGCTTTGCTATTAAAACACAATACACACTTTTTACATATAACTCAAAGTATATTTAGTAGGATTTCAATAACCTTTAAAATACACAGTATATAAAGCCACAACTTGAAACTTGTTCACACATGCTATTGTACATATTTATATATATAACTTAGATGCTAATTAGGGCTAGAAAAGCAGAACTTTGTGGTACAAAAAGAATAACGCATTACTGATTTTAAACACAATTAAAAAATACTTTTTTTCTCTCTCCTCTTAATATAATAAAATGTTTTGTTCGTTGTAAATTATCTGCAATTAGTCGGTCAACAGGCGACGAGTTCTCTTACAGTTCTTGTTTGTTTTTTTTTAATTTCGCGCGAAGTTACTCGAGGGCTATCTGCGCTAGCCGTCCCTAATTTAGCAATGTAAGATTAGAGGGAAGGCAGCTAGTCATCACCACCCACCGCCAACTCTTGGGCTACTCTTTTACCAACGAATAGTGGGATTGATCGTCACATTATAACGCTCCAACGGCTGAAGGGCGAGCTTGTTTGTTGCACGGGGATTCGAACCCGTGACCCTTAGATTACTAGTCGAACGCCTTAACCCACCTGGCAATGCCGAGCCTATAGTTCTTGAAAGATGGGTCACAATTCAAACATTTTTTAGCATTGCGCTATAAATTGAGTAGGTCATGAATTTTAACTCATTTTGTTGCGACTCAAGAATTGAGTTAAGAAGCAAATGACTGAACGTTTATTAGCCAATCTGGAAACTCATTCGCTATGCTAGGGAGACTGAATGAATATCAGTATAGGGTCGCGAACGTTTTAAAAAAATATGTATCACTTGTTTTAGTAGCCGTAACAGTCGGGCATGTTTCAGTGAATAGCATACTTGAACTATGAATCAGAGGATTCGTGGCTCGCGTCCCGCACTTTGAGATCACGTGTACGCTGTGGGAGTGAAGGTTAGATCCCACTATTTTGCCAGATGAGAATAACATTAAGAATCTCCATTAAACAATGTTATTTAGCTGCTTCCTTTATATATTTGTCCCCCAGTGTCTCAGCTGTATGTCTACCGACCTACAACGTTAAACACCGGGTTTCGATACCCGTGGTGGGCAGAGCACAGATAGCCCATTGCGTAGCTTAATTCTAAAGAACAAACTTTATGTATTACTTTAACATTAGGAAGAGTTATGTGCTGAAGGTCTTTACATAGCCTTGCGCACAAATTCTGAAACAAACAGCCATAAAAAAATGGAATTCTAAAACATTCTGCGCAGTGCAGACAATCTCGGCGCGTCAGTTGTTGTTAATTAAAATTACTTTTATCTCTCAATAAATGTGCAACTCATGCGTAATTCGTAATACATGATTATAATTCCTAAAAACCGAGTAAACAGGATCACGGCGGACATGTTTATGTGTTGAATAATAGAAGGACGACAGACTCATTGTTTTATTGAAGATTTATAGCAAGTGAAAAGTTTTTAAAATGGTCAACGAGAAACCATAAAATATTGTCTACAATGACATCTTCAGGCTATCACAAGCTTATCCATTGAATTCCTGTATAAATATATAATTAAGTAAGCTATCTATCAGTGAATAAACAAAGAAATGGCATTGCTTTATCATGGGAAAAGCGCTCGCCGAGATTTCTTTAGAAGCGCACACATACATAAAAGGTTATCTCCGGTGATGGAAGAAATGTGAATCATGCCTAGAATTTTTTTTGTTTATTTTTTTACAGCTGTAGCAAAGGATAGATCCAGCTTCTCTCCAAATACTGTTTCTTATCGAATGATTACATGTGTAAGTCAATTGTGTTTATAAAAGCAAATCATTAGGTGAGAGTCGTCGGACATAAAGAAAAACATTTCCAACACAACTATCGATACGATAAGTCGTTACCGTTGTTTTCGAATAAAACAGCGATGTTCAGGCGCAAATATATCGTTTCGTGAGTGAAAAATAAAAGTTCAGTGATGATCGATAATTACGACTAAGACTTCTTGTAACTTAAGGCGTTTCGGGAAGACACGAACTAATGTTGAAAATAACAAAAAATGTACTTCGTATTTTTGAATGTCCGAGATTAATTCTGACGTCATATCCTCCCAATATAGAACTGTTATAATTTTTAAAAAACTATAACCTTTATCTAGTCCCTTAGAGAGTTTCCAGAATTATATCCGAGACATACTATATTCGTCATATACACTGCCGACGACGCGTTTTGCTCAATGCAGAGCTCATCAGACAGGTCGGGATACCAGGAACACAGCAGTGGTCGGAACACTATTTATACATTCCATTTGCGGTTTTAAAAAGCGGCTTTGGCCTTTTCACTGTTTTGAGTATCATACGTGATACTTAAAGTCGATATATTAAAGTTGGATTTTATTTTATTTTAGCGTACCATTTAAACCATTTGTTACTGGTGGTCTAAGAAGAGTGTAATTTTCCCTTCAAACTATTATATAGACCGGTATCGTGCAAGTGACAATGATGATGAAATACTCTAGAATATTGAGCAATCAAGGATACTAAAAACGTAGCAAGTGTAAAAGTACATCCATACGCCTGAGTAATACATGTAATACTCAGGTTTTGTAAA
The DNA here is from genome assembly GCA_011833715.1 of Carcinoscorpius rotundicauda. Lineage (NCBI taxonomy): Eukaryota > Metazoa > Arthropoda > Merostomata > Xiphosura > Limulidae > Carcinoscorpius > Carcinoscorpius rotundicauda. Next base: position 41,986,390 of record CM022404.1, read on the forward strand.
CGTTGCAGTTATGAACAAACTCTAAAAAATAAATTCCAAAATAATTTTAGTCCGAAGTCTGTAATTCTAATAAAGTTTTAATACCCATACCAGTCGTCTTGAGATACATTTTTACTTTAAGTGGATTTCTCGTCATCACGAAGCTGCGTCGGACAGCGAAAGGGTTAAATAACACCATGTAACACAATGTAATCACTAACACCGTGTAACACAATTTTTACTTTTTCTTGTTCCTGGGCAGAAAGTGTTATTTCCCATTTAATTATGCCTGAAGTAAACAGAAAAGACCTATTTTTCTCTTCAAACTTTGCTTTTGTGACCTGGAAGCGTATAACGAAAACATGATGGAAGACTATATTTGGGGTTGTTACGCAAAAATGATTTACATTACAGTCGTAAATCTCCAAAAACTACTCACTTCTAAACATTTTTGTATAACTTTAGTATTAATACATGTAAATCTTGATTCATATGTTGTTTTATTCAGACCTTATGTAAATTGTTGTTGTTTTGAATTAAGCACAAAGCTACACAATGGGTTATCTGTGCTCTGCCCACCACGGGTATCGAAACCCGGATTTTAGTGTGTAAGTCCGCAGACATACCACTGAGTCACTGGGGGGCCCTTATGTAAATGAAAATGTGCAAATTTGTCCGTTTTTACATAGAAAATAGGTTAATTTTTAAATTTCATTATCCAGGTCACAAAAGCAAAGTTTGAAGGGAATAACAGCCATTTTCCGTACTTTTACAACATACGCAATTAAGAAATAACACGTACTATCCAGGGACTAAATTTGTGTTATATAGTGTAATAAGAAGAACGCATTTCGTAATGACGAGAAACCCAGTTGAAGTAACAATGTATCTGCCCACCATGAGTATCGAAACCTAGTTTCTAGCGTTGTAAGTCTGCAGACATACTTCTTGAAAGAATGTATGATGACAGAACTTTCCAACTGCTTCCAGCCCGTTAGGTTCAATCCAGGTAATATAGAATGTTCCAGGTAATATAGAATGTTAATTGTTGGTTTTACACTTTTATCAAAACGACCAGGAAACCATCAAAGGAATTTAATGAGCTCGGCAAGAAAAGTTCAAATTACTTTACAAAAATTAAATTGAAACAAAAATGTTCCAAAGAAAAATTTTCAAGTGAAAAAGAATAAACAAGGTTTGTGATAAATATGCACAATTATAACGGAGTAATAAGTTAGAAATTAGCCGTATATTGTTTACGTGAGATATACAAACAATGTCTGACATAGTTCATCCTAGGTCATTTTCTTCCTGTTTCATGACCTCACCAAATGGTCAAAATTTAGTTGAACACCCGCCTCTCTCTTTTTTGTAAATTGGTTTTTCGTCTCTTCATAGGTTGATTGGAAAAAAACATATGTGCCAAAATAATTGGTAAAAAAACAAAAGCCAATTACATCAATGAAAAAATACCAAGAACCTATAAACACACACACACACAACGATCCATAATAACTTTTTTAAGTCATCAGGTATCACGTGTAGTACACGTGAACCACCTTTCCCTTACATCCAATCAAATTAAACATTATCTGGAAATGAAGCAGACAACTAAGTTATCGCAGCCAAGAGGACCTCGGGCAAACAGATCCTTAAATAACACAAACTCACAATCAGCCTAACATCCACAAAAATGTCCAATTCTTGTTCAACAAAAAACAAAAACATATTCTCACTGCTTGCATGGTTCATGCCTTTATGTTTAATGATCGACTGACAGTAATGTCCTCACACTCATCTACGGCTTCACGTGGAAGAACTTTTTTCAACCATTTCATTTGTGTGAATTTATTTTACCAGCCACGAGCTTTCAAAGAGACCGTCTACAAGCTCTCTGTAACCAGCCGTGAATCTTAAATTATGTGTCACGTTTTACTTCTAACTCTGCAGAAAGGGTAAAAACAAAACAATTTCCAATGTGATACAGAAATTCTCATTTGCATAAAAGCTCTTAAAAGTATCCAGATAATTTGAAGACATTTCTTGATTTTGAAATGTAAAAAATAAAAATAAAACGATAAGTACCGATAAGTTAAAAAAATGTTTTATTTTCCCAGAAAATAGGTCCACTTAGCCATTTGCTTTGTTTGTTTGTTTGTTTTGAGTTTCGCACAAAGCTACACGAGGGCTATCTGCACGAGCCATCCATAATTTAACAGTGTACGACTAGAGGGAAGGCAGCTATTCATCGCAACATCACTCTTAGGCTACTTTTTTTCACCAATGACTAGTGGGATTGATCGTGACATTATAACGCCCACACGGCTGAAAGGGCAAGCACGTTTGGTGCAATGGGGATTCGAACCTGCCACCCTCAGATTACGAGTCGAACGCCTTAACACACCTGGCCATGCCGGGCCTAACCATTTACACTACTACAAAATATTGTGTTGGCTGTCAGTCAGCCAGTATATACCCAAATGACGTCGCATAAGAAACACTCAACGTTGCAGGTTGTACTGTCGTGACGTCAGCAAAAAGTACGTAAACCAAGAATCAGGAAATGAATTAAGAGCTCTGTAGGCTACGAAACGTAAAAAGCCAGGCAAATAACTATGTTTAATTCCAACTTTGGTTTTATTATGTTACGTCCGCTGGATAAATCAAACCTCGAATTTTACCACAGCGAGCCCTCAGACTTAACAGTCTCCTAAAGTTATCAAGTTATACTAACATACAACTCATGATTCTTCAATATGCTAGTTTAATTCTATTAGGAAGCCAATACTTTTCAAGTTATGAGGTTTTTATAATAAGCAGTTAAACTCATTCAATTTACCACGCGTCTTCTCATGGACAGTTAGAGGTATTCAATTAAGTGTGGTTTGAATTTCACGTAAACCTGCACGAGGACGATCAGCACCAGCTGTCCCTGATTTAACAGCAAAAGACTAAAGATAAGACTGCTATTCATCACCCTCCACTGCCATCTCTTGAGCTACCGTTTCACTAACAGGGATTGACAGACACATTATAACGCCCCCACGGCTGAAAGGGTTATCATGTACAGTGAAACGGGGACTTGAACCTGCGATTCTCAGAGTGCCCTAACAACCTGGTAATGCCTGGCCCAGAAGTCTTCAAATAACCTCTCTCTCTCTCTCATCTTGTATGAATTTGGTGTACCCCAAAAAACCAGGTGAGTTACAAAAGCCGGTCAGTGTCGTCTTACGCTGTTTTTCACATGCAGTTACAATAGTGTTCCATCTTACCTACTTATTTGTATAAGCCAGTTATGATCATTTTAATTTCTAAGCTCTCTTGCAACTAGTATGGTGACGGGGATCAAATCCGTCACTTGATAGCTTTAATTTCCTTATTTTAAAATTTTCTTTTAATGTAAAAATATAAATATTATTGATTGCTGTCACGTTCCTTTGCACACGTCACGACAATGTTTTTCAAAAATGCTTTGAAGTCGAGGTCAAATATTTCTACACGTAACGTAATCGATACAACGTAAGACAATTAACATTCTTTCTTACAGCGCCACGTTTCTTGTTGTAGAACAATAAAAAATAAGTGTTGCAAATCCATTTTGAAATATTTCTGATGCATGTGATTAAGAAAACAAATACAAAATAGAAAGAACGTGCAGAAATAATTAGCGGGACGTACGTCCCCAGGAAATGGGCCAGGATTTAAAGGTACTCGACTCGTAATCCGAGAGTCGCGGGTACGATTCCCCGTCACACAAAACATGCTCGCCCTCCCAGCCGTGGGGGCGTTATAATGTTACGGTCAATCCCACTATTCGTTAGTAAAAGAATAGCCCAACAGTTGGCGGTGGGTGGTGATGACTAGCTGCCTTCCCTCTAGTCTTACAGCGTTAAATTCGGGACGGCTAGCGCAGATAGCCCCGGAGTAGCTTTGCGCGAAATTCAAACCAAACACCAGAAAATTATTTATAATTTTTTGTATTGATTGTACGAAATATTCAATTTGTTTTTTGCTTGTATACCGACAGAAGAGCAAATATAAAGAAAGAATTTTACACTGCAAGAGACTGTCTATATAAATATACATTTGTGTGTGTGCCTTAAACTTGAGAGGTCAGTATTATGGATTGATTTTATCATAACGCACACTGCATGTTTAAAATTACTATTCTTAATTAACCCCCGAATCTGTCGGCTTATAATGCTAAAATTCGGATATTGTTACCCATGGTGGGCACAGCACAGATAGCCCATTATATAACTTTACGGTAAACAGCAAACAAACCCTTGTAACCCTTACTGCTCACACATAAAAAAAAAATCGCACAAAACTAATTAAAGCGGGAATATCACTCAGCTAATTTTAATGTTTTAAATACTTAAAACAAAACTTAGTTTCGCTAAAAAAACAACGTTTCATCATAAAATATCAACGACTGGACCACGCCCAGTCCATAAAAATAACTTACAGAGGAAAAAGTAATAACTGACAAAAATATTAATAAAAACGTCAGAAAAAAACTTTTTATGCTATACGTGTATTAAAAATCTAATTATTGATCAATAAAATAAACTTGGTCAAGTAGTTAGTTTGGTTTGGTTTGAATCTCGTGCAAAGCTACACGAGAGCTATCTGCACTATCTGTCCATAATTTAGCAAGCTAAGACTAGAGGGAAGGCAGCTAGTCATCACCACCCACCATCAACTCTTTTACCAACGAATAGTGGGATTGACTGTCACATTATAACGCTCCCACGGCTTAAAGGGCAAGTATGTTTGATGTGACGGGGATTCGAACCTGAGACCCTCAGATTACGAGTCGAGTGCCTTAACCACCTGGCCATACCAAGCCCGTCAAGTAGTTAGTTAACCCTTTGGTTAACAAAATTATCGCCTGTTAATATGAAATATTTTGAATACCAAACAAGAAACCATTGAAGTAACATCCAAAACCCTTGAATAAACTTACTTTATTCTAACAAAAGGTCCCCCTATGGTACAGAGGTGAGTCTACGGATTTACAACGGTAAAATTAAGGGTTTGATTCCCCTCGTTGGACTCAGCAGATAGTCGATGTGGCTTCGCTATAAGAAAACACACACACAAACGTAACAGAAGAAATTTACCAGAAACATATAAAATATACTGTTGCAAAAAAAGGAAAAAAATTGTAAAGGAAAGACTAGTGAGTAATTTCTTACATAGACTACATCACCAAGAGTATATGGACACCTGACCATCACAACCATATGTGCTTGTTGAGCGCTCAATCCAAAACCGTAGACATTAATATGAAATTGAAATCATACGTGCTTGTTGAGCGCTCATTCCAAAACCGTGGACATTGATATGAAATTGAAATCATATGTGCTTGTTGAGCGCTCATTCCAAAACCGTGGACATTGATATGAAACTGATTCCACCCCTTTGCTCCTATAACAGCCTCCACTCTTCTGGGAAGGCGTTTCACTAAATTTTGGAACATGGCTGCTCCTATTCAGCTGCAAAAGCATCAGTGAGGTCAGGCACTGATGTTGGGCAAGAAGGCCTGGCTTGCAGTTGGCGTTCCAGTTCATTCCAAAGGTGTTCGATGGGTTTGCGCAAACCAGTCAAGTTCTTCCACGCCAATCTCAACAAACCATGTCTTTATGGATCTCGCTTTGTGCACGGGAGCATTGTGTTGTTGAAACAAAAAAGGGCCTTCCCCAAACAACTGTTGCCACGAAGTTGGAAGCACACAATTCTCTAGAATGTCATTGTATGTTGTAGCATTAAAATTTCCCTTCACTAGAACTAAAGAGCCTAACCAAAACCATGAAGAATAGCCCCAGACCGTTATTCCTTCTCCACAAAAATTTGACAGTTGGCACTATCCATTCAGGCAGGTAGCGTTCTTTTGGCATCCGCCAAACCTAGATTCGTCCATCAGACTGCCAGATGGTAAGAATGATTCATCACTCCCGAATCCAATGGCGGTGTGCTTTACGTCACTCTAGCCAACACTTGGTATTGCGCATGGTGATCTTAGGCTTGTGTGCGGCTGCTCCGCCAAAAGAACCCATTTCATGAAGCTCCTGACCAACAGTTATCGTGCTGACGTTGCTTCCAGAGACAGTTTGAAACTAGTTTGTCAGTGTTGCAACTGTGGACAGACGATTTTTACGCGCTTCAGCACTTTGCGGTCTCGTTCTGTGAACTTGTGTGGCCTACCGCTTCGTGGCTGAGCTTTTATTGATTCTAGACCTTTCAATTTCACAATAACAGCATTTACAGTTGACCGGGTCAGCTCTAGCAGAGCAGAAATTGGACAAACTTACTTGTTGGAAAGGTGACATCCTGTAACAGCGCCATGTTGAAAGTTATTGAGTTTATCAGTGCGACCCATTCTACTGCCAATGTTTGTCTGTGGAGATTGCATGGTTGTATACTTGATTTTATGCATCTGTTAACAATGGGTGTGGCTGAAATAGTCTAAACCACTAATTAGAAGGGGTGTCCACATAACTTTGGTCATGTAGTGTAAATTAGAATTTATAATACACAATTGACTGACGTGTTGCTGTGCTCAGATCACAACAAAAACGGTTTTCACCGGTCAGCCGTTTTTGTTGTTAAGCGAAAAGTCACACAATTGGCTGTTTTAGCGTTATAATCCCTCGAGATCAGTTTATATAAAACAACCGACCTAACGATTTTTGTATGTTTTCGAATTTCGCACAAAGCTACTAGAGGGCTATTTGTGCTAGCCGTCCCTAATTTAGCAGTGTAAGACTAGAGGGAAGGCAGCTAATCATCACCACCCACCGCCAGCTCTTGGGCTACTCTTTTACCAACGAAGAGTGGGATTGATTGTAACAATGTAATGCCCCCACCGCTGAAAGGGCGAGCATGTTTTGCGCGATGGGGATGCGAACCCGCGACCCTCAGATTACGAGTCGCGCGCCTTAACACGCTTGGCCATGCCGGGCCCGACCTAACGGTGTAAGCATAGTGTTTCTAAAGCGAATAACACTTCGCTCGACAGCAGTCAGATCAGACACTACAAAGCTCAGGCATAGCCGTTTCTAGAATTTTTAATCGGAACAGACGGACTACAACCAGTTAGAAGCACTCGCCGCCTATACGGTTACTTTTAATCGAATAGCGAAACTGACTGTTACTCTTATAATGCGCCCACAGGCTTTCCACAGGCAATAGGGTGAAGCGTGTACAACACCAGGCGATGAAATTGAATCCTTGACCATTTGACACGCACTAACCAATAGAAACTCCTGGCCTTGCACGTGCTGTATACCTATTTGGTTATACTGTATAGAACTGGAAGGCTCATAAACAACTATGAGATATGCATTTATTTATAAACCTGTACACATACATCTTTTAGTCCTTACGCATGCACCTGGTTGTCTAACGTCGATAAAACAACTTACTAGGTAGTGGTTGACAAATGGTATGTAGATTCGCAAACGTAGCTTGAGATGCGAATAGAGAAACAGCACACCTGATGTATTCTGCATGCGAAAAGCTCCCCTCGAGCGTGACACGAAACTGTTTTTATCAATCGATAAAGGCCACACAGAGAAAGCGAAAAAACTTTGTATATTCTCTTAAACAAGTTAGCTAATTTTCATTATCGCGGTTTGCATTTCATATCTTCAATAGCTTTGTATACTTACCCCGGGAAATGACTCATTCACTCGTCTTTAATATCACATCTTAAATGACTCATTCACTCGTCTTTAATATCACATCTTAAATGACTCATTCACTAGTCTTTAATATCACATCTTAAATGACTCATTCACTAGTCTTTAATATTACATCTTAAATAACTCATTCACTAGTCTTTAATATCACATCTTAAATGACTCATTCACTAGTCTTTAATATCACATCTTAAATGACTCATTCACTAGTCTTTAATATCACATCTTAAATGACTTATTCACTAGTCTTTAATATCACATCTTAAATGATTCATTCACTAGTCTTTAATATTACATCTTAAATGGTTTTTAGTTGCCCTGATAAAATCTGAGGCTCGATACCTGCGGTGGACACAACCCAAATAGTCCATTTTGTAGCTTCGAACTTAAGTGAATGAAGAGCCCAAAAAAAGTGCACTCACTAGTTACACGTGTAAGAACCAGTTTGCACGTGTTCACGTGTTTCATTTGTCTGAAATTGGAAATTATTTAACACGTTTTGACTAGACGAGCAAGCGAATTTGTGCGTGTGTATGTGTGCTGAAACTGTATTCTAATTTCTAATCAAATGAATTATTTCAGGTATATTTTACACGATATGACAATAATATCTGTGTTAAAATTCAATTCTGCACAAGGTGTTCTTCACACATGTGGTCAGCTATCGGTCAGTTACCTCTTTCTTTCTTTGTGAACCTGACGATGACCGAAGAAAGTCAAAACGTTGTTCGCTTCTCTACATACAAATTTGCTCAACTTGAATCCGCCGTTTTCACGAAAATATCTTTCTCTACAAGTGAGTTTCCTCGTTATCACTGATTAACGTGTTTTTCATGTGTACTCAAGACTGGTAACACGGGTATTAAAACCGTAATTAAAATGAAGTACTGAGCAACGTCTCTACCCTCTCTTTGTTAACCTGAAGATGACCTAAGAAGGTCGAAACGTTGTTTTGTACTTTATTTTAATTAAAGTTTTATTACCAACACCAGTCTTCTTGAGAATATATTTTTACTTAAAGTGGGTTTCTCTTCATGAAGAAGGTGTTATTCTGTAAGTTTTATCACGTTTCAGTTATGCTTCTTAAAACACTTGTTTGTAGGCAGTAATACGACACATAATACCTATAAAATAGTTTATTTATTAGCTTGTTTTTTGCTAAGCAATAACATACTCAGTGGACTATCTGTGCTCTGCTTACCGCGGGTATCGAAACGAGATATTTAATGTTGAAAACACTCAGGCTTGTCGTTAGGCTAATGTGGGGAATAAAACTATGTGCATGAACTTGCTTCCAAAACATGTACCATAATGAAGGTCGTTCTTTAAGTCATGGGTGGCTCACTGACTAGGTTGTTCAAACTTCAAATAGAGGGATTCATAGTTCGCGGTTCCTAGCAACAAAAACGCTTTTCGCATTTTGAATGCGTTATAAGAGTGAGATTCAAATTCCACGAGAAGGTCAGTAAACAATGGACCAAATTTGGCGATGGCCCCACTTTACTACATGTCGTCCGTTTAGCTTATCATTCAGAATTTAGCAGCAGACAAATAAAATTACCTTTGTATAGATCTCCATGAAAAATATAACAATTACATACGGATGACATACATATTTAAATGACATATAAACATTTTTGCAAATTCTGTCCACTTTATAACCACGCGATATTTGATATATCGTAACTCATATTTGTACAAATATAAAAGGACTGTCTGTTGTATATCCATGTAACTACTTTACACTAACCACTCTGCCAATAATATATATCTCACGTTATACTTTAACATATATATATATATATATATATATTTCCATAATGTATTAATAGACACGTCGGAGTCCTCAACGTAAAAACAGACAAAGCAAGGGTGAGGACGATGCACATCTTAGAGTAATTTTAATATTTCTATTTACTGTAGCGCCATCTATTATTTTTTATAAAGACTACAAGATATTAAGAGGTGTCAAAACACAGAGGAAATAAATAGGCGTAAAACTAGAAAAAATCAATAGCTTTTTGCGCATGAATCATCAAGCGAAATTAATGTAGTATAACGCATTTACATACATAATTGAAAAACGTAATAATTTACATATACACTATTGTGAACACTTTTCATACCAACAGTACGGGCTCGGCATGGCCAGATGGTTAAGGCACTAAACTCGTTATCTGAGGATCTCGGGTTCGAATCCCCATCACACCAAACATGCTTGACATTCCTATAGAATATGAACTTTGTTTATTTCTTTCAGAATTTTCCTGTAAAGTTGCACAAGAAGTAATTGCACATTGCTGTCCATAATTTTTAACTGAGAAACTAGAGGAAAGACAATTAACGAACAACAAGTGTTATCAACCCTTGTATAACCAAATGGTGTGGAGTCACATGTGTTTTTGCAACACCAAACGTAAATCAGTGAGCTGTGCTCGGCCCGGAAAGTAAAGTGTCTCATACAATAGTGTTGAATCATGAGGGAACAGTTATGAAAGGAAGAATTTATGCCAGTAGCTCATGCTGACAAAAATTATACTGATTTTCTTACTTCTTAAATGCCCCCCTATGGGACAGCGGTAAATTTGTTTGGAGTTAGACACAAAGAAACACAATGGGTTATATGTTGTGCTCTGTTACCCACGCGTATCGAAACTGTTTCTAGTGTTGTAAAACCGTAGACATAACGTTGTACCACTGGAGGGGAAAACAACAGTAATCTACGGATTCACAAAGCTAAAGTCTGGGGTTTGATTCCCGTCGGTGGACACAGCAGATGTCGCTTTGCTATAAAGTACACACAGATATAATTCTTAAAAAAACATAAAACATTATTTGGTATTACACACAAAAAAACACATATTTTCTAATTAACCACAAAAAAGATACATTTTGTTTTAGTCAGAAACAAACACGTTTTGGCCACAAAAACAATAACAAAATTAATGTATTATAACATATAATAGTGCTGATTATACAATAGCTTAAAGGTGCTTATACGTTAAGATTATACTGCTTAAAAGCATTTTAATATATAAATTATTCAATGTTCTTAAGCAATTTCTTTTTCCATTATCCTTCATGTTGTACTGTCCAGTGTATTCAATACATAGTTAAAAAGTTTTATTGGACTATAACAGATAAAACTGCACTTTGTAGCCTTTTTCTAACTGCAACACTGAAATACTTTAATTTGCCCTAAATTCGTTATCTTGTGCACAAAAAAGGGGCCGTTTTAAAAATTTAGTGTTATACGCTTCGATAGCAAATCAAAGACCGTAAAAGTCACTTTTACATTCGCCTACTTTCTTTAATAACCTATGCAGAAAGCAATAATTCTGTCAGTCATCCTTCCAATTAGTTCTATGGTAAATGAACGTAATGTTAAATACATGTTTATAGCCTTCATACGATACATTTAACTAAGACTCAAATACTAAAAACATCGAAAGGTCATTTACTGTTTAAAAAATGACCTTAGATCTAATGTAAACATCATGTTCGATTTTACAGCATAATTGGAAACTCGACTGTCAAAGCACTAAAATGAACAAAGAACTACGAGTCATGCCAGTAATTAACTCAAAAGAAATCTGAGGACAAATTCAAATACGATACGAAGACCTGGAGTGCTTCAACCGAGGAAAATAAACAAAGGCATATTTCAAATGAAACGTGCTAGAAATTATTAATTAGTAACCTCGAAACTCGTAGGAAAACTCTATTTAATAGACCTGGAACATAAGTAAATTTCTTGATGACGAGAAAATTGCTTATTTAAACACGGCTGGTATGAGTAGAGAAAGCACTATGCAGAAGAGCAAACATCGTTTCGACCTTCTTCGGTACATCGTCAGGGTCACAAAGAAAGAAAGGGTTACTGACCGGTAGCTGACCACATGTTTGAGTGTAGAAACGTAAATTTCAACTTGTAATTATTTCATGTTCTATAGAAATATAAAATATTCGTTCTTGATTATTCTTGTGCTGGAAGATCTTTAGAGATTTTTTTTTCTCATTATTTTACTTAATGAAGCAACGTTGGATTGTAAAATCAGAGGTTCGATGTCACTCAGTGAACTCAACAGAAAGCCTGATTTAGATTTGCTCTAAGAAAACACACATACTAATCTGACTAAACAATTGAATGAAAACTTAAAAATATACTTTATCTGAATAACATTATCGAATAAAAAATCTGAATACTTCACTTAACCTGTTTGTTTGTTTTTTAATTTCGCACAAAGCTACTCGAGGGCTATCTGTGCTAGCCGTCCCTAATTTAGTAGTGTAAGACTAGAGGGAAGGCAGCTAGTCATCACCACCCATCGCCAACTCTGGGGATACTCTTTTACCAACGAATAGTGAGATTGACCATCACATTATAACGCCCCCACGGCTGAAAGGGCGAGCATGTTTTGCGCGATGGGGATGTGAACCCGTGACCCTCAGATTACGAGTCGCACGCCTTAACACGCGTGGCCATGCCGGGCTCTCACCTAACCGATCATTAGAATTTGATAAAGTAATAAACAGTGACCAAGCAGAACTATGTTAATGATCCGCGTAACTATAAACAGTTAAGTGCGCAGAATCTGAAAGAGAGGGGGGGTCAAAATTTTGCAAGAATGTATTTACCCCTTTCTTTACTTATTGCTTGGCTTTTCCAATTTTGTCTAATTTTGTGGCAAACCTTGTGTATTGAAAATCAAAACATGTATATTGTTTATCCATAAACAATGAGGTTCGGCATGGCCAGGTGGTTAAAGCGCTCGAGTAGTAAGCTGAAGCGGGTTCGGATACCCGTCACAGCTGTGGGGACGTTATTATGTTATGGTAAATCCCACTATTCGTCAGTAAAAGAGAGGGTGGTGATGACTAATTGCCTTCCCTCTAGTCTTATACTACTAAATTAAGGATGGTTAGCGCATATAGCCCTCGAGTAGCTTTGCGCGAAATTAAAAAACAAACAAACAATTTATACCTGTACTAATTAATAACCTAACATCCAACTGCAACGCCCTCTATAATCTCATTGCCGTTTATGCTCTCGTCTCTTAGATATGTGCAGGGCAACTATCAGTTGGAAACTCTTTGTTAACCTGAAGATGAATTAGGAAGGTCGAAACATTGTTTCCTGAATATCAATAAATGTTTTAATAGCCATACCAGCACAGATAGCCCATTGTGTGGCTTTGTGCTTAATTCAAAACAACAACATATCAGCCGTTGTGAGACACATTTATATTATCAGTAGATACTAGCAGAAACTACCTAAACTTTACTGACTCTATGGTACAATATTTTCACTACTGAAAATTATATACTTTTAACATTCATATAGAAGTTTGTTGTTATTTTTTTGCGAAATTTAAACTCCCATTATTGACCATTCAGCCTCAAATTTGTGTTTTTAACAGCCTTTATCCCCTCATGGTTAAATGTTAAGTTTACGTATTGAGAGCCCTAAAATCAGGGGTTAAAATTCTCTGTAATGGACAGAGCCCAGATAATTTATGTAGCTTTGAAATAGTCACAAGCATACCAACTAACTGCCTTGTAGCAAAATAAAAAAAAAAAAAAATTATAGGTTTAGAACGAACGATACTTACAGTCGGGTATTATGCTAACAAACATGCTATTTTTAAAAATGTTCCTTAGCAGCAAGTCTGAAGGCGTATAACGCTAAAAATTGGATTTCGACAACGTTGGTGGGCAAATCACAAACAGCCCATAATGTAACTTTGTGTTTAACTGCGTGCTTTTCTTACAGCAAAATCACATCGAGCTATCTGCTATGTCCATAGAGAGGAACTGAACCTCTGATTTTAGGGTCCTAAATCCGAATACTTACCGTTGTCCCGCTTAACTACAAACAAAGAGTGCTTTGTTTTTAATAGTCAAAACTACATGTATTTTTCAAATGAAGCCAGTCACAGAACGTGAGCTCCTGATGAATTAATTCGTAAAACGGAAACTTTGTACAAATAAAACAACAGTAATATTCTATGTAGTTCACGGAGGTTTACCTTATCTGTAATTATGTATACTGGTTTCCAGGCAGCTTTACGTTATTAAAAAAAAATAGTTCTATACAAATGCTGAGACATTGGTGATCACGTGCTACGATAAAACAGCTGACCCTCATTCCGTATCTTGTTAAGAAACATTTTTATTATCCAATAAATTATAAAAAAATGTCGGCTATTATAGATGTGATATTCTGAAATATAATGTTACATATACGCATACATATATAGTTAGGTATCTGATTGTAAATTACCTTGTCGGGTTGCTTTGTGGAAGATTTCTCACAAAGACAGGTTAACGTTATTATAAAGTTGAACATATCCCAGTCGCACCAAACATTCTCGCTCATTCAGTCGTTATAAAGTGAGGGTTAGTCCCACTATTCGTTGGTAAAAGAGTAGCCCAAGAGTTGACGGTGGGTGGTGATGACTAGTTGCCTTCCTTCTAATTTTGCACTGCTAAGTTAGGGACAAGTAATGCAGATAACCCTCGTGCAGCTTTGCGCGAAATTCCAAAACAAACACAATTCACTTACAGAAAATGCTTATTTCGTCTGTATGGAGAGCACGTGCTTTGTAAGCGAATCACGTTTCAGTGTAAAATGTTTCTGGTTTGTTTCATATGACTGCTTAACTCGTTTGTCACCTACATTAAATAATAAACTCGTTACTCTAATTATCTAACACTGGATGAAATACTAGATACGTTTGTTTTATTGTGTATTTTTAATATAAACTTTGCATTATTATCCGGGAACTCAATCCACACTGTATTTGGGATTAAGAATATTTACGTAAATCACCTGAAAGTAGTTAAGCCTAATCCCGTGACATACAAGCCTAAAAACTGGGTTTCGATATTGGTAATCCATGCTGTTCAGCTTCAGTTTTCAGCCAAACTACGCAACTTATTTGTCACTAAATTCACGTGGAAAATTAATTATATGTTGTTGTTTTTTCAAGGATATTCAAAAATGTCTACAAGGTTAATTTATCTATCTGTTGGATACGCACGTTACAACGCATGATACTGAATCATCTACAATCTTTACAAGAGCTGTAAAATTCTCAAGTTGTAATAATAAAATTCCGAGTAATTTACCGTGATTAATTAGTGCGCCTTCTCTCTGTCTTAAACCAGACATTTCGTTGTCACGCCTCCTGGAAGGGCGTTGTTTCTCGTTCATTAGTGGGTACCTTTCACGGTGCATTGATAATCGAAAACATAATGGCCACTGTGCAAGTCAATAAAAGAATAGATGTCGACTGAGTTATGATAAGAAAGATCTCAACGTAAAACTTGGTTTCCTGTGTAGATGTGGGTGAAACCAAACTAGTTTATCACTCTTCAAACTTAAAATTGGAAACACGCAATGTTTCTGTACCGAGGAAACACGAACATTACGAATTTTGATTAATCTTGAAATTGCAACTGTTCCGTCGGTAGCGAAGTCATTTAAGTCAGCTTCAAACATAACTGAGATAATCAGTCGACCATTACAAGGTGCCGCCTCGCGCCAACCCAAATTTCGTATTAACAAGCATATTTCCCAGAGGGCGCGAGAAACAAGGTTTTTTAGTACATTATCCTTATTGTTTGACTTTGAGAAATCTTAATGGTACATAATGATGGTTGATTATAAATTTAGTAAGCCTTTAGGTACACGTAATTCCGCTCATTTTCAAATATCCTTTGAGGTTCTTTTTTCCTCACTGCCGATTACCATTTCCACGACATGCCTTCTTTTAGGTCTACCAGCTACAGACTATACCCCAATCATGAATGTGTTTCTTATAGCAAAGCTACATCGTGCGATCTGCTGAGTCCACCGAGTGAAATCGAGCCCCAGACTTTAGCGTTGTAAATCCCTAGAGCTACCGTTGTACGAGCCGCAGACCCCAGGGAAATGTTTCACACATAAAAAAATCTAAAAAAGCAATTTTAATTCTGTTTACAATTAACAAGGTTTTGTCTGTCAAATACTGAGTGAATATAATAAAGTTCGAAAATTAATATACCCGAAATAAAGTTGAATAACAACAAATATTGAATGTAGTAGGTTTGTAAGTCTCAGGTTTAATAATTAATGGACTTCTAGGTGTCGTCCATCATTTGCTATAGTTAATTTAACTTTGCGTTTAAATTCTGATGAAACATCTTCCAGCATAACAGTATGGGTGGATAAGATAGCTTCACGAATCCAATGTTTAAGTTTTTTATGGTCTTTGCTTACAAAAAGTCCCATATATGAAAACCTAAAGAGGTTAAATCGAGAGAGCGAGTGGGTAATTTGATAGGTTCTCCACTATCAATCCAAGGCTTTGGAAAAGTTTGGTTTAAAAAATATTTTAACATTTCGAGGAACGTGAGGTGGTGCTCCATCCTGTTGGAAAATAGCTCTTTGTAACAAATCAGAAATTTCTGGAAGTTGCAAAATAAAGATTGTTTGTTTTAAATTTCGGTTAAACCTATACGAAGGCTATCTGCGCTAGCCGTCCCTAATTTGGTAGTGTAATACTAAAGGGAAGACAGCTAGTCATCACCAATGCCAACTTTTGGGCTACTCTTTTACCAATGAATAGTGGAATTGTCCGTGACATTATAACGCCCACACGGCTGAAATGGCGAAGATGTTTGGTGTAACGGGAATTCGAACCTGCGACCCCTGGATTACGAATCTTAACTACCTGGCCGAGCAATAAAGAACTCTGGTAGTGTGTGTAGATACAAATTTCCAGTAAGAGTTTTTTTCGTCAGAGAAACAAGAACAAGTATTATTATAACAAAACATAAACTTAAAAACCGACTATCGTCTTTTGTTGTTATCTATAATAGCAATAAAGTTATTAAACACTAATTTTAGTTTATTAATTTTTGGGCACCCTGTACAATAAATGAAATAAAACACTAATCCGTAAGTAAACCTAGTTATTTTTTAGCATCCAATTACTCGTATCATGTATTCTAAGTTTTAAAACAAATATTTTGTTTTGATATATATAATTATAGAGACGCCCACCAGGTGGCTCGATTGCAAATTTGTGGGATGGTTTATGCTAAAAATCAGGTTTCGATACTCGTCATGGGCAGAGCAAAAATAGCCCATTGTGTTATTTTGAGCTTATAAGTATTAATAATTTCTGAGTATATTGGAAAGAAAGAAATATGCGCCTTACCACCAAATATTCTTTCTCCCGTTATATTCATAGAGTGTTCCCGGGTAATGTTTTCCGTAATGAACAATTTATAGAAATCAGGTATTCCACTTTATGGTTGCATACGTCTTCCATAAATGTTTGTAATTATATAGAAAAGCATTTTGAAGTAAAGTTATCATTTGTAAAAAAAATAATAAAAAAAACAGTTCCAGATCAGATTTAACATGGATTATCATGCATGCTGAAAACTAGCAAATTCTACGTTCTGGAAACTTGATCAAAGTAAAATATACCTAAACCTGTCGTTTGTTTTTGTTTTTTGGAATTTCGCACAAAGCAACTCGAGGGCTATCTGTGCTAGCCGTCCCTAATTTAGCAGTGTAAGACTAGAGGGAAGGCAGCTAGTCATCACCACCCACCGCCAACTCTTGGGCTACTCTTTTACCAACGAATAGTGGGATTAACCGTCACATCTATGTATATAAAAACACAGATAACGTATTGGTAATTTTTTTGCCTTGCATTATTAGTTCGTTTTTTTCAGGGACTTTCGGCCAAACACAAAAACAGAGAAAATGAATTAGCTTGGGAAGATAAATGTGACATTGATACAATATATATAATATTGTAAACTATAAAATATATATTTTTAACAACTGGCTGGGTCAGCAGTAATTTTAAAGACCTGTAACACTAAAGTATGGGGTTCTATTTCTCGCGGTGGACAAAACGCGGAGAATCCATTGTATAGTTTCGAACTAAAACGAAACAAACAACAACGAAAAACACTAAGAAATCAAATGTACCTTCCTGTTTATATTGTAGTTCACGAGTAGATTACAGGTTTTTACCTTTCGCGATTGTACTTACTCTCTTTCAACTTGAAAAGTTATTTAAAAATACACAAGATAGTTAGTCGGTTTTTCAGCCTTCAAGTTATACTTTAATACATCTATTATTTGTTTTTTGAAACTTCAAAAAGTTTGTTTGAAGTTAAGTACAAAAGTACACAATGTGCTCCTTGTACTCTGCCCACCACAAGTATCAAAACCCGATTTCTAGTGGTGTAAGTGTGCAGACATTTTGTTGTGTCACTGGGAATGAGAGTACTAGAAATAAAAAATTCACATTGTTTAATATATAGCAGTAACGGTAAATGTAACGCAAAATATATATTATTTAATACATAGCGGTAACGGTAAATATTACACAAGATATATATACATACATTATACTTCTTAAAACAAAGAAATCAGATTATCTATCGTCAAACTACCATATACTGACAATGACCACAAGACGTACTGACAACGACCGCAGGACAGTCAAGGTCCTCAATTGCCAGAATTTATTGTTTTTAACCTTTATTATTGAGTATTAATAACAATGTCCAAAGAAATTGAAAACACTGACCAGAACAAAACAAAAACATCTTAGCTGGTATTTAGTTTTTAAAATAAAGATCTTGTAGTTTCCTAAACTGGGAAATTTGAGTGATTGTTTTAAATCCAATGGAACACAGTTAGCCGGCCATTGAAGGTATTGCCCGGAGTGCTTTGGGCAATGACGTCATTTTCCAGCCGAAGCAGTTAATTCATACCTCTGTGTATGATTGGCTGGTAAACTCAGCTGTTTTTGTTATAGGCTGAGCATTGTTCTTAATATATGTACGTAAGCACGTGCTTCACAACTCAACCTGATTTAATAATATGTTTTAGGCCTGATACGAATAAAGTAACGAAAGATAAAAATCGTTTTGGTTACTTACCCGAGAACGAGTGTGAACACGTAATCATATACACACACACGTGCATGCATATATATGAAATGGTACAAAGAAGTCGGTAAATGTTAAATGTCCCACGTTTAAATAAACACGTGCACTATTAGCACAATGGCGTTCGCTCTTTAATATCCTGATTGAGAAATCGTGTTCGAACATTTCATAGATCGTCAACAACAGACACCGAACCAACCTTACGTTATCAAGGTATAATTTTAAATCTCTCACACTATCTTATTTTAATTAACAATTTTATCAACAACAGAATGTCTAGACGTAGGTACAATTCATTACCTAATGCGCTATCTCCAGCTTTGATAGCTTATCATCAGTAAACAAAATTAAAATACAAAACATTTATTAATGTTAACGACATAGATGTACTAATGTGATTAATTTTACGATATATTTGGTGAGTGTTACACATCTATTAGCATAGAACTGGAATACGATTCGATGTCAAAAGAAAACACAGGACAACTACACCATTTCTTTGCTTTACAAAAAAGGTTATTTTTATTTAAAAAAAACAATATGTAAAACACTTGTGAAAGTGAAATTAAACCTATCGAAAGATTACTTCTCTACTGCAGAGAATCGAAAAAAATCCAGTTCCCATTTTAGAAAAAAGCGTCATATTAAATTTACTATCTTGTTAGCCTGGCACACAACAGTCGATACATCCTTCGTGAAAAGTCGTTTTGAGTACTTTTACAAACAAATTTAACGCTGTTTGAAGAAATACACGTGAAGCTTATTTATATAATTACGGTACGTAGTTGTCTGGATTTTGTTTTTATTGTGCTTTAGAAAGAAAACATTTCGCAAAAACTGGAATATTTGGAATATTAAATGAACGTGTCCTCGTACTAACTCGCAGAGATCAAATTCACAAATCTATTACAATATAAATTTTTTTATCTCAGATTGATTCTTAAACGACAAGAAGGATCAAAACGTACCCCACATGACATGTAATAACGTTGTATTATTTTTCTTCTCGATAGGTGGCGGATGATGGTAAAAGACATTTAAACATAAAACAATTTGAAAAGATAAAATTTAACTTGGCACTTTCAATGAATTATCTAGCCTAAAACTAACATTTAGGGACAGCGTTTATAACTTCTTTTTTCCACAGTGAATGATTTCAAGATTGTATAGGTTTATTTCAGTCATTCTTGCCTGAAAAGTAAACGAGTTCACGTTTTATTCCTTCGTGTTCACGAACTATTTCAGTAAACATATCATAACACTTTCTACTTTTTTTTTCTAAACAGTTCATACGTGAATAAATTATATTTACTTTATTTTAATAATAAAAACTTAATCGAGATATGCCACGATACACAATATTATCACATAGTTGCGTTATTGATAAAAACTGAAATATATATATATTTTTTGTGAGGTAGAAACTTAATCCAAAGTCTAATTAGAAAAAAACAACAACAAATACAATCATCGCTTCTCGGCTCTTCTTTCCAGGAAGCAATGGCGAATAGATATTGACAACAACAATATACTCAGCGATACCAACCTCTGTGATATGTTTGTCGATGGGAAACCACCCTTCAATCTTAGTTCGTACAACATTCACACATCAGAGGAAACGTTCTTCCTTAAGACATGTCTAAACTTTAAGATCCAGAAATCTGAAGAAGCCACATGCTGGGCACTCGCCGTTCGCAGTTAACACTACTTTGTTTCTTCTAACAATGTCACAGAGTTCCTGTCAGACCTTGGCGCTAAACGACTACACATACAGGGCTTGGCTGCGATCGATCTGTGCTAACTGCTGCCTTTCAATTGGTGACCGTCCGTCTCTACACAAAAGTCCCTTTCTGATTCAGGAGTGTGTTCCTGAAAACAGGCTATTACCCATATGTGTACATATATAGAGACTATTGGAGCTGTACTGTAGACGCTTACACGCTCTTTCCAATATATAAAGAAATAATATCAAAACATGTCATTACACACTGTCATGTAACTTTTGCTTTAGAAGTTTGAATCGTAAGCATTATGCAATCAATTACAAGTCGATAATTCTAGGTATTTTAAATATATAATTCCAAGCACAAAACTACATCTAATGACGATTTTATCGAGTTAACACCAAACCTTGTACTTTAGAAAAGTGGTAATTTTACTGGTAAACTTCCTAAGGTACACGTAGTAATCAACTGATACGTATTTAACCTTTTCACGTAAGTTCTTACGCTGACTGTACATTGTCTTCCTCTCTTTCCACTGTGTTCAGTTACTAAAATAATTCGTCAATTATTTGACGTAACACAACAGAATTTCAGTTTTCACAGAGGAACACTGTAAGTACAAGATCAGTTTAGCCTAAGTTAACAATCTAAGTTTATCCCTGTAATCACTAGTTTACAAGTGAATAATTTTATGAAAATGTGTACTTTGTAAGCCTCGTACACTAAACTTGTAAACATAAAACGCGTACACACACTGAGCTTTTATCAAGTTCGCCAGAGCAGTGTATAATACACATCAGTGGTATCATTCATAACTCTATATATGGGGAGGTAAAGTAAGAGGAACGCCCTACCATCTCAAATGATGACCCTGATGCAAGTGATAACCAATTAGTTGTAATATAAATGTCGTTCAACATACATTGATATTGTCTTAAGTCTTTCAAGCATATACCGCCTTGCCAAGAAAAACGCAGACAGGCAAGTCACACATAAAGTGTGAGGGGGGAGACAGCTTTGATTTCTCTACTGTTGCTACTCCACAAAGCATCTCCTTCTTTAATTCTTTATTAATACTTCTATAGCTTGGTCAGTTGATGCAACTATAGACAAAATCCCATCATGCACGTCTTTCCCAGCAGATTCAGAAGAACCACAACCGTTTCGTCCTCTCGGTTCTTTCCACACTCTTATCCGAGTCGTAATTTTGAAACGTAATACATGCGAAATATCTTTCATCAATCCACAAAAATCGTAAACAGTCATCAATGCTGACAGATTTTCACACCAAGTAAAGTAGTGCTCAATATTCTTAAGTTTGATATACGTTTCTATCCGAGGTACCAACATGCTTCGCAGGTCACATTAGACGGAATAAAGTCATCACGAATTCGTGGAAAGTGATTCCAAACACCGAGCTTTTCTTGTGTATTTTCTAAACTTCTAGTGGGCTAAGTTACAGTTCCTTTCCCTAAAGTTGCGACTGTTTTGCCATTTTAAACAGCCTTCAGAACTGATAATGCCTCGATTCTCCACTGTCGAATTTCGTAAAGTTAAATTCTCTTGTAGAAGAATGTGAGGCAACACCCGTTTTCGCGTATTTATCCAACACTTCTGATTATAGTTTTACATACAGTTTCAAACTTTTTTCTCAGCTTCAAGGTACAAGTTCGTGCAAAAACAACACGAAATTATTGTAGTTTACAAGTGTTCAGTTTATAATTTGTGTTAAGTTACTCTCTGTTTGTTTCTTAAAAGTATGCGATCCAGTTTGGTGACAATTCGGATCTGCTTTTGAGTATGAAAAACACATTTTCAAACAAACATCAGCGAATGGCATCGTTTCAACACAATAGGATGACATCAATCGGTAACTTCTTCTGTTAACCACAAAGTTGCTAAACAGGAAGTGTTACGGCAGGATCAAACCTGGAATTTAAGTGTCCCGAATTGAAGACAAATGCGCGAGCAATATAACTGAAGTTTCATCCATGATGAGTGGTTATATTTACTGCGTGTTACAATTATCACCGAGTACCTTTAGCTGCAAAAATATATTCCATTGGTAATGACATATGCTTCGTTCTTTCGTTTTCTAACGTACTCGAAAAAGCGAATTGCACGCAACGTTTTTTACACATCATCAACTTAACAAAGCAATCCATAACAACCTTGTGATACGAGTTTCATAACTGTATGAGTGAAAGTAAAACAGTTAATTTGCAGAACTGTCTTATAAGTTTGTTTGTTTTTTCCAATCTCGCAGCAGACAGTACAAATTATTTTCATCTTACTTACCGGTACTAACGATACATTAATTATGACAGTTGCAATGTTCATGAACGATTTATTTTAATCACGAAACTGGCAATAAACTTAACATAAAACACTATCATCAGTGAATTAATGCAACAATCACAACAATACACTCATTGTTTATGGATCGTGACAACAATCATTACAGTACACTCATTGTTTAGGGATCGTGACAACAATCATTAAAGTACACTCATTGTTCAGGGATCGTGACAACAATCATTACAATACACTCATTGTTTATGGATCGTGACAACAATCATTACAGTACACTCTTGGTTTAGGGATCGTGACAACGATCATAACAGTTCACTCTTTGTTTAGGGATCGTGACAACAATCACAACAGTTCACTCTTTGTTTATGAATCGTGACAACAATCATTACAGTACACTCATTGTTTATGGATCGTGACAACAATCATTACAATACACTCATTGTTTAGGGATCGTGACAACAATCATTACAGTGCACTCATTGTTTAGGGATCGTGACAACAATCATTACAGTACACTCATTGTTTAGGGATCGTGACAACAATCATTACAGTACACTCATTGTTTAGAGATCGTGACAACAATCATTACAGTACACTCAATGTTTAGGGATCGTGACAACAATCATTACAGTACACTCATTGTTTAGGGATCATAGCAATTCTCATCACCGAACATGCTCGTCCTTTCAACTGTGAGGTGTTTTAATGTGACGGTCAATTGCTCAAACCGTTTGATAAAATCGTAGCCTAAGATTTGGCGGTGTTAACTAGCTACCTTCCTTCTAATTTTTTACTATTAAATTAGGAGCGGTTAGCGCAGACAGATCACATGTAGCTTTGCGCGAATTCACAACAACCAAACCGTTATTAGGGGTCTTGGCTACTTCTACAATAAAAAATTTGAATGAAAGTAATAAGCAAGTAAAACTGGATTTTATTTTGTACTTTCTTCATAATGCAATATCGAAACTTCTTTCATCCTAATTTTTATCTCGGATGATCACACCACTGTTGTGTAAATAGTTTATAATGTTTGTGCTTTGCTTTCTTGTTTAATTGTATAGCATTATCCGTGTACATAAAGTAGCCTCTTGGTGAGCCAGCCCTAAATTTTCGGACTTACAATGTTAAAGCTTTGAATCCTGTTCCTATTGTGGAGCTTTGCACTAAATACCACCTTGCCCCCCAGTGGCACAGTGGTATGTCTGCGGACTTACACACTAAAAACCGGGTTTCGATACCCGTGGTGGGCAGAGCACAGATAGCCCATTGAGTAGCTTTGTGCTTAATTCCAAACAAACAAACAAAAAATACCACCTTCATCATCTTTTGCCACTGCGCTAAGATCCGAGGTTCTACTTCGCATGGTGGACATAGCGCAGATAGCCCTTGAGGCTTTGAGCGAAATCCAAACCAAACCAGTCATCGTTAAAAGTTTTTAAAAATATTTTAACAATTACTTTATGTTGTCGTTTAGCGCAAAGCTACACAATGGCAGTGTAAGATTAAAGGGAAGACAGCTAGTCATCACCACCCACCGCCAACTTTTGGGTCACTCTTTTTCCAACGCATAGTAGAATGACTGTAACATTATAATGCCCCTTCGGCTGAAAGGACGAGCATGTTTGGTACAACGAGGATTCAAACCCACAACCCTCGAATTACGAGTCGAGTGCCTTAACCACCTGGCCATGCCGGACCATTTAATGATGAATTTTGAATTTTACAAAACGTTAAAGGTAAGAAATAAATACAAAGTGAGTGGAACAAAAATTGATCAAACCTATAAAGTGATAAAAGCTGTTCAAAACGCTGCACAGCGGCAGTGGGTGTGTCTCAACTAATAGCATAAATGTATCCACTTATGGAACTATAATACAGATGTGAAGGGCCCGGCATGGCCACGCGTGTTAAGGCATTCGACTCGTAATCCGAGGGTCTCGGGTCAGAATCCCGGTCGCACCAAACATGCTCGCCTTCCCAACCGTGGGGGCGTTATAATGTGACGGTCAATCCAATTATTCGTTGGTAAAAGAGTAGCCCAAGAGTTGATGATTAGCTGCCTTCCCTCTAGTTTTACACTGCTAAATTAAGGACGGCTAGCGCAGATAGCCCTAGAGTAGCTTTGGGCGAAATTCAAAAGCAAACAAACAGGTGTGATATTTCATGGAAATATTTAATATGTTAACATATCTTGCTTCTGGTCATTGCCTGTTATTTTCACTTCTTGAATATAAATAAATGAACGTACGTTTATCATCCTTGTAGGCAGACTATTAGTTTTGCAAGTACGATAAAAAATAGACGTTTCGGCAATGTATAACATATACATATTTAATATCTGAATTTAGTGTATTGGCTCGCGTTCGGTTTTTACGCAAAGTTACAGAATGGCCTATTTGAACTTCGTCCAAAGCTCGTAATCGAACCCTCCGCTAATTTTAGCGTTGCACGTCCGTATACTTATCGTTGACAACTATATTGAATATATTGGACTTTTGTAGCACTGCTGAAATATTTTTATTGCTACATATTATCACTAAATACAAGGCAGATAATTCAAAGTTGTTTGGTTTTTATTCTCAAATAATAATAATAAACTTTATTCATTATTTCCTTCGAAAGCACCTTCGATTATCACATATGACAAATTGGCCAAGCTGTTTCTTCTGAATTCGTCACAAACAAATATGCACTCCAGTAAATTTTTCTTGTATGTAAATTTCATTGTGGTGTAGATTATCTTGCAACCACATGTGATGACCCAAGCATTGACCTCACACCCCTCAATAGATGACATCCTTTGACAGCTGTCCTTTTTCATTCCTTGACGTGACAGTGTCTTTGAACATTATGATAGAACAGATCTTGGTATCGGTGAAAAAAGTTTATGGCAACAGAAATATTTTTGTCTCGAGGGCAACTTGCACCAACCGTCCCAAAACTAGAAAAAAATGAAATTGTATCCAGTAAACAACACTAATAACGAACGCTTGGTCTCCTCTTGTTTGTTTGTTTGGAATTTCTTGCAAAGCTACTCGAGGGCTATCTGTGCTAGCTGTCCCTAATTTTGCAGTGTAAGACTAGAGGGAAGGCAGCTAGTCATCACTACCCACCGCCAACTCTTGGGCTCCTCTTTTACCAACGAATAGTGGGATTGACCGTCACATTATAACGCCCCCACGGCTAGGAGGGCGAGCATGTTTGGCGCGACGCGGATGCAAACCGGCGACCCTTAAATTACGAGCGCATGCCTTAACGCGCTCGGCCATGCCAGGCCTATTGGACTTCTCTAACCCATGGTTTAAAAAGTGAATATATTCGATTCCGCAACTCTAATTTTGAGAGTCGTGTGTCCTAACCATCAGACTCTTTAAATAAGCAATAACTGAACTCAACTTGTCTGAAGATATCTCGTATCTATGGCGCCAACCCCAAGAAAAGCCAAAATTGACGTGGAATTTTTAATTATTATTTTCTTTTAACTTTTACGGGGACAGGAGCATGAAATACAAAGTTCGCATGGGTCAATTCTACAACTGTTGTTGTTGTTTTGAATTAAGCACAAAGCTACATAAAGGGCTATCTGTGCTCTGCCCACCACGGGTATCGAAACCCGGATTTTAGCGTGTAAGTCCGCAGACATACCGCTGAGCCACTGGGGGGGCCAATTCTACAACTTCTCCAGGCTTGCCACTACATTAGCAGACCAATGATTTCTCTCATGCTGCAACCAGTTCATTACAACTTGGTGTGATTAAAATATTTGTATCTGGTTTATGAAGTGCTCGTGTGGTTTGCTCTTGCTTTTTATAGCGCCACACATGTTTATACCACAAACCCATGACGTGGCATCACACCCAAGGAAAATGAATGAAGACAAACTTTCTACTTATAAAGGAGCTAAACTCCTCTCTTTTATCGAAAGACCACATTCATAGCTATCAAAAACAAGGATCACATTTCTATATTTTCGTTTGACGTAGTTAACATAGAACCTCACACGTTATGATACGCAAACACGGAATACAGCACAAGAAGGAATCACTATCTATAACATACTATAATTCATCAGTTGGAATTAATACTAAGCTTCTACGGTCTGGTAAAGGTTTTTTTTTAATTTCGCGCAAAGCTACACGAAGGCTATCTACGCTAGACCACCCTAATACAGCAGTGTAAGGCTAGAGAGAAGGAAGCTAGTCATCACCACCCACTGCTAAATTTTGGGCTACTATTTTACCAACGAATAGTGGAAATGACCGTCATGTAATAACGCCCCCACGGCTGAAAAGGCAAGTATCTTCAATATGACGGGGATTCGAACACCCAACCCTCAGGTTGCGGGTCGAGCACCCTAAACACCTGGCCAATCCGTGCATCTAGTAGAAACCCAGATTTTATCAGCAAGTCGTTTTATTTGCTTTTTCACAACATAGGGTACTTCACAACAAAGAGTGCAGATAATGAACTCCAAATTTAATTTGTAGATAAAAATGAAAAGTCTTCACTTACTGTCATCAGGCACCGAGCACCATCAGTGCCCTTGATGCAAGATTTGGGTTTATTTTGTTGTTTTCAATTTCACTAATCATTTCGTCAAGAACCCAAGTTGTGACATCTTTAGTCCTATCAATACTGACTGTACTATCTGCTGCTACGCCCCTGCTATGCTGTGAAGGTTTCCGAATGACTTCGTATCACAAGAGTAAATACGTAGCTAGAAGCGTATCAAAAACGCTTAAATAACATGACCTTCCACAAGGCGTTTTGGTTTATTTTTTTCTTATTACGAAGTTATATTTCAAGAATATTATAAATGAACAATTACAACTATACAAACACCTTTATTTGACGGTAACACACCCATGTAGATTGCCTGTTCTATAAATCTTGTTCAACAAGAAATCCGACATATTTCTGTTTTTTTTTTTTAATTAAGCACAAAGCTACACAATGGGCTATCTGTGCTCTGCCCACCACGGGTATCGAAACCCGGATTTTAGCGTGTAAGTCCGCAGACATACCGCTGAGCCACTGGGGGCTAAACATATTTCTACGGAAAGCAAACATTTTATGTCATCTGTTACGTTTTCGTTAAAAGGTTGTACCATCTCGTTGCTTTTATTATTCATTTAAACACGTTCACATTGTTTGTGAGACAGTTGTTACCTGTTACTTCAGTTTTGTGGATATCGAATTTAGGTTTTAACGAAGTACTGCACTTTCTAGAAAGGATTGTACAAGAGAATTTGGGAAAATAGTGAGTGAAAACGTTGTTTGCGTCTTTTTTTATCATTACATGAGAAAAACATTGCATTTTTCTCTTCAATTAATAATTCCCTCATTTTCGTCTCCTAAATAGAAAACACAGTTACAAACCAACTTTACAATCATACTATAATGGAATTTTCGCTTATATGATACCGAAATGTTTATCCTGTGTGCATGTATATTTGCAATAGGGGTCACGATTTTCCCGTTTCGCTTCTATTTACCTTCAGAGAAAACTTTTTTTTCTCAATTCTCAAGGTACAGATATGACGTCAAGAATATGTCATACGCGGATATAATGTACCCGTGCCATCTGTGTAAATATACAAGTACTATTTGTTATATGTCCATGCAAATACTTCGCAGGATGTAGATAAAATTTCACTAAAATTATGATGGAGATTTATGGGAAAATACACACAAAATTTCAATTTTGCAGTTTTTTACAAATTTTCTTGCGGTTTATAAATGGATCTTCAGCAAATGTGATGTAAATTTTTTTTTGACCCATGAAGAGATAGATACATGGAAATTTACGGTTTCACATTTTATTTTGCTGTTTTTGTGGGCGTTTTAAATTGTTGTTTTTTTCTAATTATATATAAAGGAAACAAGTGTTCCTGTCCCAGGATAAACTTTCATTAATCATGAATTTATATAACTTCGGTCCAAGGTACGAGTACCCCAGTTAGCTCTTTTTAAGGCACATTTTACTAGTGTATTGAAAACAACAATAGTTCTGATGATGGTGACATCTTTATAGAAACTAGTTGGCTGCAAATTATGATATACAATTATACTTTTATTGTGCCAAAAAAAACAATGTTTTACTTTCAAATAATACTTTATTGAATATTTTCGTATTTCGTTTTCTTTTGCGCAAAGCTACACAATATGCTGTTGTCTGTTCATTATGAGATATTCAACCCCTGATCTTAACACTGCAAGTCCGAAAACTTACTGCTAAACCTTGGGTCAGGGGAAAAACAGGTGTTTCATATAATTACTTCTTAACTTGATAGGTCAAATATAACCATCAAGGGTTTCACAGAAGATAAACGTGTACCGTCCACACACATTGTATTTAGCTAATTAAGAAACAAAAAATAACCATCTTCTCTAAAAGAGAGAACTATAATTTAATGTTTTCCTATTCTATTTCAATTCCTACTTAAGTTCAGGATATTTTGCTGTGTTTTGCTTTATTTATAAAACCCCACATTTTTACGTTGGTGTTTTTCACTTGGTCTATTTACCCTATACAAATTACGTTTTATTTTCATCATTAATTTTTATACAATTACTATAAAATTGTTTGGATATTGTTTCTTACATTTAATATATTGAAAGGCTTTATTTTCTTTCACTTATGAGTTTCTTCAATTCTTATTTTAAAAGTTTGCTAGATGTTATTAAAAGACGCAGAGATAAAACGTAAAAATTAAAATTAAACAAATATAACTGCTTCTTTTAAATTTCAAAAATAGTTAATTAATCAATGTCTCACTGTGTAAAAAAAATGAAAATGACTTAAAGTTAATTAATGAAAAAGCATTTGTTGTTCTTCTGATTTGAATATTCTTATAAAAACGTGTTTAAAGCCATTGTACAAACGTAAAGTTCCCACTTCTGCAATTAAACAAAGTGAACAAAAAAATCTTAAGCACCGATCAAATTGAAGTGCAGTTGGGAAAAGTCCAGTTTTTTTTCAGCACAAATATACAAAAGAAATTTAGGGTGTATCGATATGTAACATTATCCAAGGTTGATCAACCATAATAAACTAACTGCTTGATTTGAACTGTTCTCGCTTTAGAAATTTAAATTTAATGACATGACAGGAAACTTAGAAGAATATAGAAGATCAAGAAAGTTGGTAAAACAAGAAATTAGGATAGCATTTCCCCAAGGGTTCTGAAGGAGGTTAAATATTGGATATGGGAGTTACTTACTAATCAGTCCTTGAATAACAAGCAGATTGATTGCTAATTTAGCTAATTTTATTCATCTTTTCAAGGCCAAACTTGTTCCATTAATTATAGACCCATTAGTGTTACACAAATTATGAGTAAAGTTTTGGAAAGTCTGTTAAAAGATGTTTTACGAAATCATTTAACAAAGTTTAGAATTTAACTGGTTAGTCAACATTGTTTCACTAAAGGAAAAACCTTGTCTTAGAGATTTTTCCCCATTCTTCGAAAATCTTACTGCTTATGTAGTTGAGAGTGAGGGTGTAGATTGGGTGTATCTGGATTTTCAGAAAGCACTTTATAAAATGTCACATAAAAGGTTTTCAAAAAAATATTTCTATAGCTATAGAGGTGAAGTTAGCAAATTGGAAAGGAGAGTGGCTAAATGGAAGAAAGCAGAGGGTTGTTAGTTTTGGAGTTCAGTCAAACTGGATTTATGTCACAAGTGAGATAATGTCAGACTTCAGTCTTAGACCTTTGTTCTTTCTGATGAAGGAATAGTCAGTAAGAAACTAACATACAGAGATATTAAGGTCTTAAGTTAAAATGATGCTTCTGTATAAAAGAAGTTTAGATCACTTAATGAGTTGAGCAAATAAATGGCAGATGGGTATTAATTATAATAAATACAAGATGATGTATGTGGGTTATTATAATTTCAAACATAAGTTGGATGTGAATAATCTTAACAGTGTTATGAAGGAAAATATCTTGGTGTAATGGTTGATCGGTCTCTTAAGTCATCCAAGCAGTTTGTTGTTGGTAGTGGTACAGCAAATAGGATTTTAGGTTGTATCTACAGATATTCAATACCAGTGTAAAGATGTGATAATTTTATTGTACAGGTCACTGGTTAGCCCACATTTGAAATATTGCATTGAGTTGGGCTCCAACCTTAGGAAGTACATTGAACTATTGGAAAAGGTTCAGAGAAAAGTAATTAAAATGGTGCCTTGGATGGAGAAGTTGTCATAAAAGGAAAGGCTGAAATCTTTCAAATCGTCTTCTCATGAAAAAATAAATTAGAGGAACCTGAGTGTTTGTTTGTTTTGGAATTTTGCACAAAGCTACTCGAGGGCTATCTGTGCTAGCCGTCCCTAATTTTGCAGTGTAAGACTAGAGGGAAGGCAGCTAGTCATCACCACCCACCGCCAACTCTTGGGCTACTCTTTTACCAACGAATAGTGGGATTGACCGTCACATTATACACCCCCACGGCTGGGAGGGCGAGCATGTTTAGCGCGACGCAGGCACGAACCCGCGACCCTCGGATTACGAGTGCACGCCTTAACGCGCTCGGCCATGAACCTGAGTGAGGTGTTTAAAATTGTTAAAGGAACTGATTGTGTTAATCCATCAACTTTTTTTCATATTTAAAAGTGAGAATGGTAGGACTAGAGGACACAAATACAAATTTTGGCAAAATAAAAATCATCTTAAGCTAAGGTGATTTTATTTTTCTAACAGGATGGTTTGCCTTTTGATGTTATAGATGCAGTAAGTTAAAAAAAAAGCATAATAAGTACGTGAATTATAAAGGCTGGCATTAAGAGTTTTAATTTAAATTATTTTAATTCAGTTTAAAGGATGGAATACCCGAGATGGACCAATATGTCTTATGTTACTCTTAAAATACCATGTTACAGAAAATAATCATACAAGATCTGATTCAAGTAAGATTTAATGCTGATTGAATAACTTTTCTAATAAGGGTTTTCATTGCTTAAATTGTAGTCCCCAACCCTTTCAAAGTTATGCATCAGTTAAGCAATGCATAATAAAATATACGCAAGACAACTTTATCCTAGAGAAACTTGTAAAGCAATATTTCTAGTCTCTTATTTTTTTAAAAATATTTTAATGAGCATAAGTGTTCAAGACGAGAAGTGACAACAAATGAGAGCTGTAGAGTAATAAAAACTAAAAATGTGATTCTTTAAAAAATTAATTAATTTTTTAGTGACTGTCAAAGTTGGAACAAAGAATAAAGCAACCTGTATTATGAAATATAAATATTACCTTCAATTATGTTCACTTGCTCTGTGAGGTTACCTTTGAAATTTCTTTTTTTTCGTAGTTAGTATGAGCATTAAAGAAAAACCTTGAAATCAAATTTGACAATTTAAAAAAGTACATTTTCATAATTCTTTATAGCAGTAACATAAATCTATTGGACTCCTTTTTATTCCACCTGTGCCCCTGGACAGCATAATTTAATTCTTTTCTCCATAATTATCCTGAAAACTATTCTGTCCACATGTCATGTCAAGGAACCATCTATAACTATGACCTCCTCGTCATCCATGTTGTCCTCTGACCTTTTTGTTTCCCTTCTCTCCAACAATTCCTCATCTGACCAAACAAGGGGTTAAACCTTGTTGCTCAACAGAATAGCACCTTTACAACTAAATTTACTACTTTTAGTTCTAATAGTACCGTTTCTAACTTCCTGAAAGCCATTGTTTGCTCACGTATTTCTTGCCTGTAAACCGCCTTTAACGGCTGTTATCATTTCCTGCAGTTTACCATTGTCTTTATTTATTGGCTCTACTTTAATTAAGATAGCCTCCAATCTACAAACTGTACATACAAATTATACATCTTCACTTCTTTAAAAGAATATGCCAGTCAAGAACTTCTAAATAAATCTCAAAATAAATTAAAAGAAAAATTTGGATGGGGATAATCTTAACAGTGTCATGAAAGAAGTGGATCTTAGTGTAATGGTCGATCATTCTCTTAAGCTATCCAAACAGTTTGCTGTTGTTAGTGTTGGGGTGAATACAGTTTTAGGCTGTATCTACAGATTTACTGAATACAAGTCTAAATAGATTGTCATTTGATTGTACAGGTCATTGGTTAGGCCACATTTGGAATACTGTGTTCAGTCTTGGGCTCTTTACCTTCATGAGGTTGTTAAATTCTTGGAACTGGTTCAAAGAAGGGTAATAAGAATAGTGCCTGAAATGGAAAAGTTATCATATGAGGAGATATTAAGATCTTTGAAAGTTTCTCCTCAGAAAAAGAAGAGTTAGAAGGGATCTGAATGAGGTATCTGAGATTGTAAAGATAATAGTGTTGATACATCTTTTTTCATACTTAACAGTAAGAACAGTGGGACTAGGGGACACATATATAAATTTTTGAAAGGGAGGAGATACCTTTAGCTAAGACAGTTTTATTTTTTAAACAGGTTGTATAGCCTATGGAATGGGTCATCTTCATATGTTGTGGAGGCAGCAAACTTAGGTATGTTTAAGAGAAAGCTTAACAACTACATGAATTATAAGGGCTGACTTTGAAATTATTAATTTATTATCTGATACGTTTTAGTTTATTTTAGAAGAGAAAACAGCAGAGATAAACCAATATGTCCCTTGTTGTCCCCATTAAACCCTAGAATTCACCATACTGTAACTAAATGTTGCAACCCTTAGAGTTTAGATGTTTCATTAACAAATATTTATTTTACTTAATTCATCTATAATAGGGTTTTAGTTATAATGCAGAAACTTAATTGAACTAACAATACATCACTCAAGTTCCATTAAGAGTCTTTTGACTTAAATTAATTAATTAATCATTCTCATAGCATAGACATCTTGGAGTTACCGATACCAAGGGCATGATTTTGTTACACCTACAATTGATGTAAGCAATAAGTAACAGTTTTCATATTCTGAATGAAAAACAATCTCACCCAACCCTGAAAAAATCTTTCAATCTCGTAAGAAGACAAACTCTTCCAGATTTGTATTTAATAATTATATAGCATAAAAGGTTGTTAAACTAATTTATGTTTTCTTCTTCACTTTCACTCATTCCTATAAAAGATTAGTGTATGTTTAGTTTTTACGTAGAGTTATCTCTTAGTTTTATGGCAAACAAGTTTATTTAACTCTTAAAAGTGTGTCACCTTGCACAACTGTGTGAATGATACTTCATTACATATTTCCATTACTTTTAAGTAAAATTCAGAGAAACACACAAGGTTCCTTTCATATTTAATTTTTTTTTGCTTGTATTACTTTCACCATTGTAGGTATGCGACTTAATAAAGGAGCTTATGTGTAGGCACAGCCGATTCCCCTTCACTCTTTCCTTATCACTGATGTACATCACACTCGCTTTACTGTTGTGCACAGGACTGGTATAACCCCTATAAAAAGCATAACAAGTCATACATTGTAATGTTTGAAACGAAATAATTCTATTATCTAGTTTACCACATTTAATAAATACAGTGGTAGTAGTGTATAAACAGTTAAAAATGGGTTTAAAAGGAACAAGGCACAACATGTTTTCTCACTACCAATGTGGCAACATCAGGTACATTAAAATTATCTGAATAAACTTACTTATGATATCATAAAGATCATTTTGAACTTAAGAGTAAACATAAAATGATGCCTTTTATTTTACTTTTGAAAGCTTTTACAATAGCTCCTTCAATTATATGATTGCTGACATTAAATTCATGACAAATAATTTTTATATTTTATTTTCACCATGATGTTTTGCACCTTTAAAATGTTGATGGGTGTGAGATGTTTCTCTATTATTCAACTTAAGTTCTGTCCAGTATCACCTGTGTTGCAACTATTAAAATCTGAACATTCTACACACCCTTTTAACACCTTAATTTCAGACATGAAACTATGGGAGTCACTTGTGAACCAAAACTTATCAAATATGAGCTTATAATATCTTTTAATTTCTGATTAACAAAATCTGCAATCTAATCTGAGAAAAACTATTACATGTAATGCAAATTAATATTAATCATGGCTACAGCCAGTGGCCCTAGGATTATACACAATACAAGTATGTGAAAAACTATTACACGTAATGCAAATTAATATTAATCATGGCTACAGCCAGTGGCTCTTGGATTCTACACAATATAAGTATGTGAAAAACTATTACACGTAATGCAAATTAATATTAATCATGGCTACAGCCAGTGGCTCTTGGATTCTACACAATATAAGTATGTGAAAAACTATTACACGTAATGCAAATTAATATTAATCATGGCTACAGCCAGTGGCTCTAGGATTATACACAATACAAGTATGTGAAAAACTATTACACGTAATGCAAATTAATATTAATCATGGCTACAGCCAGTGGCTCTTGGATTCTACACAATAAGTATGTGAAAACTATTACACATAATGCAAATTAATATTAATCATGGCTACAGCCAGTGGCTCTTGGATTCTACACAATATAAGTATGTGAAAAACTATTACACGTAATGCAAATTAATATTAATCATGGCTACGGCCAGTGGCTCTAGGATTATACACAATACAAGTATGTGAAAAACTATTACACGTAATGCAAATTAATATTAATCATGGCTACAGCCAGTGGCTCTTGGATTCTACACAATATAAGTGTGTGAAAAACTATTCCTACCTTGTTTACATGATGTTATATTTTTTTATATGCAGGTAAATATGAAATAAGACAATGCAGTAAATTTACTTATTTGAACGCATTGGTTTGTTATATGTTTTTAGTCATTAAACATGTTTTTCAACGATATCAATGTGTTATTACTGTTTTCATCAATGTGCTCTGCAAATAATCTATTTCTTCACATAAATGTTCACATAAAAACAAAAGCTTTTTATAAATTTATGATGAACTGCAATTCAAATAAACATAAATCAGTTTTGTTTTCCTCAATACATTGTTCACAGTAGCATTATTCACTACATTGTTCACAGTAGCATTATTCACTACACTGTTCACAGTAGCATTATTCACTACACTGTTCACAGTAGTATTATTCACTACATTGTTCACAGTAGCATTATTCACTACACTGTTCACAGTAGCATTATTCACTACATTGTTCACAGTAACATTATTCATTACATCGTTTACAGTAGCATTATTCACTACATTGTTTACAGTAACATTATTCACTACACTGTTCACAGTAGTATTATTCACTACACTGTTCACAGTAGTATTATTCACTACACTGTTCACAGTAGTATTATTCATTACATTGTTCACAGTAACATTATTCACTACACTGTTCACAGTAGCATTATTCACTACATTGTTCACAGTAACATTATTCATTACATCGTTTACAGTAGCATTATTCACTACATTGTTTACAGTAACATTATTCACTACACTGTTCACAGTAGTATTATTCACTACACTGTTCACAGTAGTATTATTCATTACATTGTTCACAGTAACATTATTCACTACACTGTTCACAGTAGCATTATTCACTACACTGTTCACAGTAGCATTATTCACTACATTGTTCACAGTAGCATTATTCATTACATTGTTCACAGTAACATTATTCACTACACTGTTCACAGTAGCATTATTCACTACATTGTTTATAGTAGCATTATTCATTACATTGTTCACAGTAGCATTATTCACTACATTGTTTATAGTAGCATTATTCATTACATTGTTCACAGTAGCATTATTCACTACATTGTTCACAGTAGTATTATTCACCACATTGTTTATAGTAGCATTATTCATTACATTGTTCACAGTAACATTATTCGCTACACTGTTCAAAGTAGTATTATTCACCACATTGTTTATAGTAGCATTATTCAGTACATTGTTCACAGTAACATTATTCACTACATCGTTTACAGTAACATTATTCAGTACACTGTTCACAGTAGCATTATTCAGTACATTGTTCACAGTAACATTATTCGCTATATTGTTTACAGAAGCCTTATTCACCTTTTTAATTATAATGTTAAGAAAAGATACCTCTCACCATTCTCATTGTCCTTAGTAAACTGAATGTTGGGTGTTAACTTGTAATGAATTTAGAAATGTTCAAGCATCTGTCTACATTGAAAGCCAAGAATAGTACTAATGACATGTATAATGTAAAAACAAAATCAAAAACTAGTTAAGCTCTTGACTTTCAAATTAAGCACAGCCAAAGAAATACAAGTCAGCAAGAAGAACTATCAATATAAATTTCCTTAATATGATTATAAAAACATAAATTAAAGTTTGTGTAGATTAAAAAATAAACACTTGTATTTCAATAGAAAGCAGTGTTTATGGGTATTTGTCCTTTTGTAAGTTTGAAAAAGCATGTTTGGTGGGTTTATTAAACTGACACCAGTGTGAACAGACAAAGGTCATCAAACTAACCAAATATTTTGAAGGTTAATTGATTCTAGAAAGTTTTATTTTTCCAAAACACTATCTCCTTATGAAGCCTGGTCCAAATACCTAAGCTAAGAATTTAGCAAAGAAATAACTGAAAATCTGTATTGTTAAGAAGATAGATCTAAGATATATGTCTCATTCTTTATGCATCTTTGAAACCAAATATTTATAGTGACTTAGAATAATTTTACCTTAAAAATATTAAAATGTATGATTTAATGATTTCTGTTACTTTAAGTCCAATAAGAATTAATTCACTTTCTCTCCTTACCTAGAGCAAAGTTGTTACATCATACTTACAATAAAATATGAAGTATTTACCGTGAACATAAAGATATATGTAAAAGATGTATTATTTAGTTGTAATAAAACAAAAAACCCTCAACAAACAAAATGTAAATTATATATAAGGTCTATATACTGGCTGATATAAATATGTACTGTTGTGTGGCCCACTTTAGCTCAGTGGATTTGTGCTTTTAGACTTGTAGTTGGGTGGTTGTGACTTTAAGGCTGGCTCACGCCCTTCAGCAAGATGCTTTACCAATTATTTCAGTCTATCCAGCTGCATGATGGCTATCAGCTGTTAACTGTGGGGTAAACTGCAATGGATTTGCATCCTATCCAGATGCAATATTTCACTATTCTCTCCTGTTTGCAACCATTAAGCTAAAGTTCAGCATTGGAACCTAAATACAATTTACAATGTTGGCATGAGAGGAATTTGACTGTTGTGTAATGTAACAATACTGATGATAAAACATTGTATTGTGGCATGTTCTTTTTTCACTCCCATTTTTGGTTGTTTATACCAGTTTTAACTTTTCAAGTATATAAAATACCCGTTTTATAGAAAACAGCGATGAAACTATATGATTACTGGAATTTGCTAAAAATTTAACTGTTTAACATAATCAATTATTTAACCAAACTAACCAATTATCCACATGCCTGGTGATAGTTGACCTTTTACACAAAAATTAATAACTTTAATCATAATTCAATTAACTAATTATTTTACCTGAAACTGATCAATGTAACTAATGCTCATAATCAACCAATTGTATTAATTAATTAATTAATTATCTAATTCTATTACCAGTTTAAATGTCGGTTAATTTGTTTACGGACTGACGTTGCCTCAGAAAGTAGAAATAAAAAACATACTAATATATGTCAAATTAACAAACTTAAATTTTGTATTAACATGTAATGAATGAACTCAATTAAAAAAAAACAGTAAACTTCTCAAAATTGTTTACACAAATAAAAAATACAAATCAAAGTAAATCTTACATTACAATAACAAGAATGTTGTACACAAAATTTTAAGTGCATTCTGGTATTAAACTAGGATTTCAAAGTTTTGTCTTATAATCTAATATTCCAGTTCCCACTTTTAAACTTGTAATTCAACCACTTACAGAAACTTGAGTCACTATTATTTTACATCCCAAATAAAACTAGTAGTAGTTACAGAGCCACTTACAGAACCTTGAGTCACTATTATTTTACATGTCAGAAACAAACTAGTAGTAGTTACAGAACCTTGAATAATTACTATTTTACATGCCAAAACAAACTAGTAGTAGTTACAGAACCTTGAATAATTACTATTTTACATGCCAAAACAAACTAGTAGTAGTTACAGAACCTTGAATAATTACTATTTTACATGCCAAAACAAACTAGTAGTAGTTACAGAACCAATTACAGTACCTTGAACTAGTAGTATTATTTAAGCATATCATTATTTGTCAATCCTTTTAAACCATTTTTCATCCTTGTAACACTTCTGTAACTACATCTTACAGTGTCAGATAAGCTTATAAAGAAGACCCCAGGGAGAAAATATTTTGGCCATCTATCTTACAATCCAATTTCCATAATAATGAATTTGTAATGTAATAAGCCAAGTTATAATGTATATAAAAGCTTTTCTTGTGATCATGAAACACTATGGCAAGGAGAAATGGAACTTCTCACAGTACATGCAAGTCTGTACAAGTTGGGAACACAATATCATCAGATGTACCCCCATTAAAAAAAAGGCATAATTTAACATACCTCACAATTAACATTCTATAAGTTTGGACCGAGCTGAGTAAATTAGGCCCCTCTGGCAGCTGCCCCACCTTTATGTATGATACTCTATTTATACAACAAAAGGACCAAACCAAACTACACACTATCTTAGATAAAATTTACCAGTACTGTATAATATTGCAATAATACCACTCTTAAGTTCAAAATTTGAATAAACATATCCCCTGATTTAACTGACTTTTTCAACATACCTAAATATAAGCAAAAGACATAAGTACAATTAAGCATTTTCTTCCAACAGTACCAATTTTCAGGCATCCTACAGTGTATTGCATTTCTTACAATTGATATTATTTTATATACCTAGTACACAGAGAGCCTACACTGGATAATTTTGACCGATTTACCTCTGAAATAATTTCTTTTATTTAATGTAAAGTCTTGCATCATATACAATCAGTAAATATGTTGGATACCATGCTGTTTTTGTTTTTTCAAGCAGATAACTGGTGTTTGAAACAAGCAGACTTTAGCCTAACTCTTACAATTGCCTATACATATGCAGTCCTCAAAAACAATCTACATGCCACGTATATGTATACCAATTTAGTATTAAAATATTGTTATATTTTAATTTAAAAAGTATGATAAATTTATTATTTCATTTCATATTTATATCATAGTTTTTTTTCTCTTTAAAAATACGCTAATATAACATGTCACAGCCATTTCCTTAAAATTATAAGTTAGTTGTACTACAACTATAATCAAGTGTAAAATGTATTGTAACATAATTCTGATAGAAAACACAACAATACGTATTGTTATTTGGGTACAACTTCACCATGCTTGAAAGCTTTAAACATGAAAAATATAATTACCCGTCATTGTATAGTATGGCATCCCGAGACACAGTAAAAAAGAACGCCTAACATCAGATTTATCTTTCGGTCTTTTAATGTTAAACGTAAAGCTACAAAATGGGCTATCTGTTATGCGCCCATTGGAAATGTCGAAACCCAATTTTAGAGTTTTAAAAGTCTTCACAGTTGCCGCTGTTAGACCTATTTCTGGCTTCATAATTTTAATTAATGCTATAAGAAAACACAAACACAGTTAACGCAAAATCGGCTAAGACTCAAGTTAAGAGCTTCTAAAAAGAGAAATTTTAAAGATAAACAATTACTACATAATAAAAATTGTATCAATAATAAAACAAACCGGGAAAACAATTTTATAAAGCCGATGTTAAAAACATAAACACGCTGTTTACTTATCCGTTCTTTTTTAAATTGGATAAAACCGGTACCGTCCTTCCTCAGAGTGCATTATCACGAATTCATTTTATTTTAATCATTTCATTTTATCCTTTTAAATCTTCACTTGTTCCCTCCCAGTGACACAGCAATATTCGAACTCACATCGCTAGAAACCGGGTTTAAATAATCTTAGAAAGCAGAGCACAGATAAAACCACTGTGTAGCTTTGTACTTAACATCAGAAACTAAACAAACTTGTTTTTTACTTCTGAAATTTTTTATCGATAATTTACGTGTATTATTTTATGTGCTCTATCTTTGATTAGTTTTTCTTTATTGTTGTTGTTATTTTGTAAAAATACTGCAGTGTCCAGTCCATCTGACGATAACAAATTAATTTATTTCAGTTACGTTTGCTACAGGTTATAATCGCTTGTGGGTCTACCTTCACAAATAACGTTTGGAACTTGGTTCGAATACTAATGATATGGCTAACTTACCCCCCAAAAAAACTAACCTGAACAATCCTTCATTAATTGATCGACAGTAAATACATTAATTAACTCGCTTTTCATCTTATATACTGGATTGGTTTTACCCTTTCTTTCCACACACTACATGAATTTTTGAAGCTACTTTCACGAACTTTCCATATTTCAAGTTATGCATCGTTTAGCAAACACAAATCTAAATTAATACATTGTAAATATGGTGCACAACGACATATTTCATTTTCTCTTGTCCTTCACTGCAGTACGTTTGTTTGTTTTTCAAGACTGTTATACTGGAATCATATTTTTATTTCACGAGATGAGAACACATTTTGAATTGTTCAGACAAGCTGATAAGTATTCAAGTCCGACCTCTTACACAAAATTAATTAATATTCATGGGAGGATATGAATGAACATGTTTCTGTTATTTTTAGCTGCATATTAATAAAGATCATAAAGCATTATTTTCGGGGGCATGCAAATAAGTTGTATGTCAAAATCTTTAGAAGTTAGATACCTATAATCTAGTGAACACAGTTTAATGTCAAACCCTACATATATCAAATGTGTGTCACACATCTCGCAATATGACATTTAATATATGTTATATTTCATGAGACATAATAATAAGTTACGAATGTTAAGTAACAGCAACAAAACGAATCGTGAGCGTTTGCACAATAAATTATATCTGTCTACCATAATAATACTTTCTGTTGTGTGTCCGTATAACTACTTTGT
Source organism: Carcinoscorpius rotundicauda (assembly GCA_011833715.1). Lineage (NCBI taxonomy): Eukaryota > Metazoa > Arthropoda > Merostomata > Xiphosura > Limulidae > Carcinoscorpius > Carcinoscorpius rotundicauda. The sequence goes on from CM022404.1 coordinate 42,028,055, forward strand.
AGTGTAATGAAGGAACTTCAAACTTAATACGGAGGTTTATTACGTCTGTGGGGTAGTACATACAAATTTTCAGTTTTACATTTTGCAGTTTGTGGTTTTTTGTGTGTGTTTTTTATCACTACTTCATCTCCCGTAAATGGCTTTTCACCAAATATGGTATGAAAGTTCATTACGACGACAGAGAGATACAGACAAATATTCAGTTACGTAGTTTGAGTGGGGTAGTTTTCTTACGTTTGTTACCACTACTTCGCCCCCTGTAGACTTATCTTCACCAAATGTAGCATGGAGGTTCAGCTAGCATACGGAAAAGTAGATAAAAATTTTTAGTTTTGTACATTGCGTTTTGTGGTCTTCATGGGCGTTTTAACCTATCATTCTGATGGATCTCTATCATGTTTCATCTGAGGGTTTCTTGGGTTAATGTGGAGATATAAACAAATTCAAGGTTTCACATTTTGTGTTTTGCAACTTTATGCCGTTTTATAGCTTATAAGAGAAGCAACTTTTCAAATTCTTTCACTAACCATGAATTAAAATAACTTTCGTCACGACACGAGTACTTCAGCCAATAATATTTATATTTTCGATTTCAGTAACTTCAGAAAAACAACCAACAAAAAGGGAAAGAAATATGTGTTTGGGCTATCAATGAAAAGCTGTTATTTTATCCTAATCGTATATTAAATTCTATATTTTCAAATGCACATATAAAAAGGGAACAAAAAGATGGTGTTTCTATATTTGATTTGTACAAACTTTGTTTGTCTCTCACGGAAGCAGGAACATCTATGTATTTACTGTTAACTACTTTGTTTCCCTACTATAGTGTACGGATTTACATCGCTAAAATCAGGGGTTTGATTCCCCTCGGTGGACTCAGCAGATAGCCCTATAAGAAAATACACATTCCCACTGCTTTAGTACATCCATTGCTAGATAGTTTTCGAGCTTGAACTTTGTGATGTTTAAATTTCAAAAAGTAAAATTTAGCTGTAGTGATGGGGAACAGAATACGGGATATGAACAACTAAAATCGCAGGGAAATATAAAACTCCATGATAAAGTAAACCATGTACCCAATTGATTCAAGCAGTAGAACTAATATATTGTAAGGAAAACACAAGTGTTAACAACACCTATAAAAGTCATACAGTGTAATTTAATGCAATCTATCTTTTCTAGAATTTTCACTTACAATATTATCTCGCAGGTTCGATTTTCCGTCGCACCAAACATGCTCGTCATTTCAGCCGTGGGGGCGTTATAATGTGAAGGTCAATCCCACTATTCGTTGGTAAAAGAGTAGCCCAAGAGTTGGGGGTGGGTGGTGATGACTAGCTGCCTTCCCCCTAGTCTTACACTGCTAAATTAGGGACGGCTAGTGCAGATAGCCGTGATGTAGTTTTTTATGAAATTCAAAAAGCAAACAAAAACAAACATTACTATCTCATTGTAACATAACTTGATGAATGGCATTTTTCCAGCTATATTCATTAATCTAATGTACATTTTAAAAGGTAAATTTACAAATAATCAAACAATGAAACAGTATAACTTTAAAAGTTGCAATTATCAGTTCTACTCTAAAGTGTAAAACTGTGTGAACCTTGACCTGATATCTGCCATTGTGTGGAGTAGACCACTTTCAATAAAAAAATGTTTATCTCTTAATCATTTGGTCATTCATGATAAAAGAGAAAGCGATGCACACTCGTTTGGTTTGAATTTCGCGCAAAGCAACACGAGGGATATCTGCGCTAGGCATCCATAACTTAGCAGTGTAAGACTAAAGAAAACGCAGCTAGTCATCACTACCCACTGCCAACTGTTGGGCTACTCTTTTACCAACGAATAGTAGGATTGACTGTCACATTATGATGATCCAACGACTGAAAGTACGAGCGTATTCGGTGAGAGTGTTTCAAACCAGCGACCCTCAGATTACGAGTCGAACGCCCTCACCACCTGGCCGAAGAAGAAAACGGTAAATCAAAGATACAGAACGACTTGTCCGTTTATAACACCACGACAAAGCTGGTTGATTTCTGAAAGGAAAATAAACCAACTAAGTTCAAAATTTAAATCAAATATTTGATAATATAAATAACATTATGGGACACAATGTTTACTTTTTCTTGTTCATGGGTAGAAAGTGTTATTTCCCAATTTCTTATATCTAAAGTAAATAGAAAAGACCTATTTTTCTCTTTAAACTCTGCTTTTCTGACCTGGGAGCGTATAACGAAAACATGATGGGAGACTATATTTAGAGCTGATACGTGAAAGTGATTTACATTACAGTTGCAAATCTCAAAAAATACTCACTGTGTTCATTTTTGTATAACTTTAGTATAAATACATGTAAATCTTGATTCATATTTTGTTTTATTCAGACCTTATATAAATGAAAATGTGTAAATTTGCCCATTTTTACATATAAAATAGGTTATTTTTTAAATTTCATTATCCGGGTCACAAAAGCAAAGTTTGAAGGGAATAATGGCCATTTTATGTACTTTTACAACAAAAGCAATGAAGAAATAACACATACTATCCAGGAACAAAATTTGTGTTACATTGTGTAAGTTATTATAGTCAAAATATATGACATGATATTTCGTTTAAAACTGACAAAATCAATACTTCGAATGTATTTAGTTTTACGTTGTCATTTTACACTGCTTAAAACCAAACCATTATGTATACTGATGAATAAAATGTTTATACGTATAAATACACCGATATCCAAAGTACTGTGTGCTCACGTATTTTTTTTGTTTTTGTTTACTTTTTGTCTACAGAGCACTTAAGAACATTGAATCCATATGAAAAGTGTTTTTAAGAGAAAGACCTTCAATCAAATTAATACGGCCTTCCGGTGGCTCAGCGGTATGTCTGTGGACTTACAATGCTAAAAACTGGGTTTCGATACCCGTGGCGAGCAGAGCACAGATAGCCCATTGTGTAGCCTTGTGTTTAATTCAAAACAACAACAAACTACAATGCTACTGGGGCCCTCTGTGTATTCACTCAGAAAATGCGTTATTTCACCAAACCCGGTTGTTTTGGTCATATTTTATAACAGGCAAAAGAATGAAATTACTTGATATCATGTAATATGTGGTTGGACCCCACTAGCATTAAACAAGCCAGTGTTTTTTTAGGGTTAACTGCGTAAAATCATCATTCGAGCACTCTCACTGTTATCAGTATTAGTGGCTATAATTCTAGTAATACGTAGCTTCGGAGGTTTACAACGCTAAAATCAGGGGTTCGATTCCCCTCGGTGGGCTGAGCAGATAGCTCTTTGTGGCTTTGCTATAAGAAAAACACACACACAGCTTTGGAGGCTAGAACATGTCTAATTACAGGGATAATAAGTTTAATAGCACATTACACCTATTTGTATTTATTTTTGTATTTAACGAGGCATTCTTCAAAACAAATAAAGTTCTTTACGCAAGCGAGTAATTGTATGAAAATCCTTGCAAATACCATACAGTTGATGTATACGTCCATATTAGAGACCAGTTTCGATTGGTTCACATCGGGCCAAATGAAACTGTTTGCGGCCGTTTCGGTTCAAATCGGTGCTGACTGGTCCAAACTAGATCAAACCGATATCAATCGTGGCAAACTAGTTTAAAACGATTTTAACTGGTTAAACACGGTTTGATCTGGACAAATCAAAACCGGTCTTGACCTATGGTAAGTAGTGTGCGCGTCTCTTCATGACATAAACAGTTGTTATCGAGTTCATGAATTTCGTCGTTTCAAGTACAGTATCAAGCTTTGATTTTATCAGAAAAATTTTTCTACAATTTTCGTAACATGTATGAAAAGTCGCTAGGTACGATAAATGCAACACAAGGTACAATATAGGAGTACCAACAAGAAGCGAAGTTGCAAGCGTTGAGTCTGAATTGGTTTGTTTCGAATTTCGCCCAAAACTATACGAGGGCTGGCTATCTGCGCTATACGTCCCTAATTTAAGTGTAAGATTAGAAGGAAGGCAGCTAGTCATTACCACCCACCGCCAACTCTTAGGCTACTATTTACCAACGAGTAGTGGGATTGACCGTCACATTGTAACGCACTGTAAAGGGCGAGCATGTTTGGTACGACGGGGAATTGAACCCGCGACCTTCGGATTAACCACCTAGCCATGAAACACGGTATAGACTGTTCGGGATACAATAATAACAATTCATAAAGATATTGTATAATAATGTTATATAAAAAACAAGTTTGCAGTACCTCTAACCCCTAGATGCCTCAACGGTAATTCTGAGGAGTTATAACGCTAAAATATGGTTTCTATACCAGCAATGGACAAAGCCCAGATAGCCCATTGTGTAGTTTTGTGCTTAAAAGAACAAACAAGCAAACAAATACAGTACATTGTATTCATTCTGTCTAATGTCTACAACTTCCCATAATATTTATCTATAAGGACGAAACAACTTTAAGAGCTGTATAGTGTTGACTAAGAATGACTGTTCGTGTTAAGTTTTGTTTGTTTGTTTTCGAATTTCGCACAAAGCTACTCGAGGGCTATCTGTGCTAGCAGTCTCTAATTTATCAGTGTAAGACTAGAGGGAAGGCAGCTAGTCATCACCACCCACCGCCAAATCTTGGGCTACTCTTTTACCAACGAATAGTGGGATTGACTGTCACATTATAACACCCCCACGGCTGGGAGGGCGAGCATGTCTGGCGCGACTCGGATGCGAACCCGCAACCCTCAGATTATGAGCGCATGCTTTAACGCGCTCGGCCATGCCAAGCCGTTTGTGTTGAGACCTCAATGCATGGTATTCATTACAATTATACATAGGCCTATGATGGTTTTATTGTCTTGAAATACAATACCTATTGTACGCCAATTCCAAAAATCATATCAAATTTTCTCCATCACGAACAGATTTCGTGGGAAACGTCACATGTACTTATATAAATGAATCATTTTCATCGAAATCGATTCACATTTTGTCCTATTTAAAATATTGACTACCGCTGGCTGTAGATTTCTCTAGATTAAACTGGACGTGAGAGTCTTATGAATCCTTCTAGAACCCAAACATAACAAACCTGTATAATAATTATTTTTCTTTGCAATTTGTAAACACTTCTTACGTGATAGAAAAAAATAAAAATAATATTATTTTCGAAGCATGCTTGGCTGAATTATGGACAATCCATTATTAAAACAACTTTTATAAAGTTTAAATTCTCAGGCTTTTTTATTTAAGCTAAGTAGCTGTTTTTAGAAATAGTAAATAAGACATTTACAGACTGATCAGTTAGTGTACTCGCTAATCTCTTACTAGTGTTAACGATTTAAAACGCACAAGTCTGTATGAGATCACATTGAACAGAAAATAATGCATTATTTGATAGTTACTGTCTATTCCAGTGTTCTCATCACGAAAAAGATGTAACATATTCTGTCACTGGGTGAATACTTTTAGCATATTTGGTGAAAATAATACGAATCAAAATTTTCAGTTAGGTTTCGTACAGGCTATGTTCGCTGCTTGCCTAATTTCACAAACAGAATTTCAACAGAAATATTTAAACCGATGTGCATCTTACTTGATTAGACTCAATTGCGGAATTTTCTTGCTACTCAGATTAAATCACTTACAAAATGAATCACAAACGCACTAGATCCCACTGTCTGAACTAATTAACTGAAATAATTTAACCAGTTTGATATTTATTATAAACTAATTTTTCCTGCACTACAAATAGTTCCAGATTGAAAAACAGTTTTACCCCTAATCAGATTTCTAGATGTTTCGTTATTACTGTCATCGTAAGCTTTCTCTAGCAGACAAACATCAAAACTAAAATATTGAAAATATAGTTTAAAAACAATGTTAAGTTCAAAGGGAAAGCAGCTTCTAATATTCCAAAGTAAAAATAAGCATGCGCAAAACTGCAAAAATTATTTTTGTGAAGAAAAAACAAATATAAAAGAAATATGATGGGTTGTATTGACTTGTCACATTCCAAATGCCATTACGATTTCTCTTGCCCCAGACATCTCTCTGGTCATTCTAAACAACAAACAATAATTCTCGTTATAGCATATTAATTTATAATGTATAGCTTTTAATGTCAAGCAAATTTGAAAGGCATATTTGTGATGCAATGGGAAAAATGTCAGAAGACATAAAATACAAGTGCTATTGAAAATAAAAATAAAAAAGTTCAGTTATTAATGAACGATTTGGAACAAATATTGCGAAAAGTCATAATGATATTGAATTGTCAAAAGTGATCAATATCCTTTTGTGGTGCTGATAACACCACCACCAACTTCAATAACTATCAGTGGTCCACATTGGGAACGTGTTTAAGATTCCTTAAACTCTATACAGAAATAACCAAAAACGCTAATAACACCACCATCAACTTCAATAACTATCAGTGGTCCATATTGGAAAAATGACTAAAATATTTCGTCTGTTAACTAGTGCTAATAGTAAAGACTCATCTTCATCACTTCCACTAAGTCCACCTTCCAAAATATTACTTTGAGGAAGAGCAGCAGAATACATAAATTTTAGTCCGTAACCAAAAAGCTTCCTTGGTCCTAAGTCGAGCCATGGACCCCAGTCATGATGGGTGCGCCTTAGGACCAGGGCAGCTTTTTGATTCCGGGTTAAAATTTATGTATTCTAACTGCTCTTCTTGAGAGTATTTTTTTGGAAGGTAGACTCAGTGGAAGTGATGAAGATAAGTCTTTACCATTAGCACCAGGTGTTAAAAGTTTTGGAGTAGAAGGTGTAAGATTCATTCTGGGATTGCTACAGTGAACTATCAAGAAACATCAAATTTAAAAATGCTGATCAAACAGGTAATGATAAGTGTTCCTTGTTGTCACTGGTGTTATTGATGCAAGTGTGTTTATACAATATTATAGCGATAGCCTAATTTGTCTTTGTGATGGTAAATGAGCAAAGATAACATTTCAATACTACCTTAATGAATGCGAAAACGGTGTGTATAGTGAACGTCTGTTTTCACGAGGTGGCAACATTTATTAGGCAAAAAGAAACTGGTAGATTCTACAAAATGTAGAACGATTACTGTTATAATTACATCATAACCTCAACATCTTAAAGAATTGTTTTTGTGTTTTCTCATATCAAAGCCACATCTGGCTATCTACTGAGCCCACCGAGGAAAATCGAACACCAGATTTTAAACGTTGTAAATATGTAGACTTACCGCTGTACTAACGGGGGGCTCCTTAAAACTAGCGCTCGGCATGGCCAAGTAGTTAAAGCACTCGATCTGTAATCCGACGGTCGCGGGTTCGAATCCCCATTACACCAAACATGCTTATCCTTTCAGCCGTGTGGGCATTGTAATGTGACGGTAAATCTCACTATGCGAATGTATAACAGGTGTTATATATAATCCTCAAGAGTTGGCGTTGGGTGATGGTGACTAGCTACCTTTCCTCTAGTCTTACAGTGCTAAATTATGAATGGCTAGCGCAGATAGCTCTCGTGTAATTTTGCGCAAAATTCAAACCAAACCTTAAGAATAACTACCAAAAAAGGATACCCGATTGCTAAATTCTATGATAAAATGAAGATAGTAGTGTGCCTTTGATGTGATATAATGGAAGAAACTTAAATTAGTTGGAAATGGGAAAGTCAGAGGTTTCCGGAGAAATGGGAAACTAAAGCGCAATTTAAGCCTATTTTGGTGCAGTCAAAGCCAAGATGTGATTAAATTGAGAAATAAAGGGATAAAATAATAATGAAAGTTAAAGGTTTATGATCAACTCATACGAACTCTTTCTTTATCTTTATTTCTACATTTTATCTTTAATACTCTTCGTCTTATTCTATGTGCAGTGGGTCACTGTTTTAAACCAAAACCTCAACTCTGGTTGAGGGAATCATTTAGTAACATATAGAACAATATGGAGAAGGCTCTTGAATGGATAACAGCTCGTGTATTGGATATGAGAAGCTTCGCCCACCTTTGCTTACATTTGTGTTGTTAGGAAAATATGGGACTGATTTGAAACCGGTTTTCTTGGACAAATCAGACCATCATCTGAAACATAAACTCGACAACTACTACCTGAAGATTCCTGGTGCTAAAACTGAAATATCCAGTTATTACTCATCTCAATATTTTTTTTCTAAGTTCTGATTTAGGTTTTAGATTAATTAGTCACGTCAGTGTTAAAGGGATTTCACCAGGGCTTAAACACGGGCTAATCCTTTTACACAGGATAAAGCTACTTAATACATTCGTTTTGACCGTATTTCGTAAGGTTTTAAACAGGTGTTATATATAATCCTTTTACACAGGCTAAAGCTACTTAACCGCGTTCGTTTTACAGTATTTCGAAAGGTCTTAAGCAGATGCTAATCCTTTCATACAAGTAAAAGTTGCATAATGAAACCTGTGTTCTTAACCCTCAAGTTACTGTATAAAAGTTTCTTCCTGAACTTCTGACAAGATAACTCACTAAAATAGGTAGTGCATAAATCTATACAATCTGGTTTCGAATGGCTTATAATTATATGCAAACTATTTTTTGAGTTCTTTGTTTGTTTGTTCTAAAGCAAAAGACTTCCCAATGAGCTACATGCAATATGCCCACCGAAGGTATTGAGCCCGATTTTGAGCGTTATGAATTCATTAATTTACCCTCTGAATTACCGTGAGGCATTATTTATTGAAATATATAACTTAAAGACTTGTGGATTATTTCCATGACTTACCGCTGAGTTATTGTGGGGCATTACTTGTTGAAATATATAACTTAAGGACTTGTGGGTTATCTCCATGACTATTTCTCTTGTCTTTGTGTGCTTTTGATTTTGGTCTCTTGTTAGCTTTATTGTTACCACCCACTACCCCAACAACAAAAGCCCAGCAATCCGAGAGTCGCAGGTTTAAATCCCCGTCTCACCAAACGTACTCCCTCTTTCATCCATGGGACATTATAATCTGATAATCAATTTCTCTATTTGATGGTAAAAAATAATAACCCAAGAGTTGGCAGTTGGTGGTGATGACTATCTGTCTTCCTTTCAATCTCTTTTAAACGAGGGATAATAAGCGCAGGTAGACCTCCTATAGCTCTACACGAAATTCAAAACAAACTATACTTCAACAATCAAGACACAAATTATAGCAGCCTGGCCAGTTTTATAAGTGTGCTATGCGTATAGGACCTTGTGTTTACAAGCTGACTTGCTTTTCACTGGCTCTCAGTTGCAATCGTTTTGAGGACACTTCCCAGTTGGCAATCAGAGTACTTGGACATCACAAAAGCATTCGAGACTGAAACATACCTTCACAGATAAACCGTTGTCATAACATTTCTGAAAACTGCTTAAAGGAAACTGAAATACAATGTCGAATTTGGGTCGCTGGGATTTTTCAATTTGTCTTAATGAATGTAAGTACAATAGCTATTTGTTTGTATTTGTCTTGTTTTGCATTAAGCACAAAGCTACACAATGGGCTATCTGTGCTCTGCCCACCACGGGTATCGAAACCCGGATTTTAGCCTGCAAGTCCGCAGACATACCGCTGAGCCACTGGGGGGCTTTGTTTGTAACTTCAGACACTTGAAATATGTTTAGGAAATAAAACAAGCTATAAAATCTCCTTGAACTTATAAATAGCAAATAAAAATAGTAGTTAAGATATCAACGTAAAGTGAAATATTTTGTAGCTCAATGACAATGTGATCACCACATTGGGTAATTCCTAAATTTAGCTCATTTATTTATTAAGAGATGGAGCCACACGCAAATATAACCTTGCACATCAGATACGTTTTTCAGTACGAACTTCGAAGACTAACAGCTTTATACGATGATACATCTGATAAGTTACCAGCAAATAGTACATATATTTTTTAATGTACCCCAAAGAAGATGTCGCACAAGATAAGAATAAGGTTGAGTTTTTTTAACGTTTATAAGAGACCTCATATTCACGCTAATGCTTGTGAAGGAAAAACTACCCACGAATTCTTATCGAAACCTACAGCTGGTACATAATTTTAACCTACGAAACCGTCTTGGAATTAATGTGGTACACGCTGTGCCCTTGAAAATATTCATGCACTTATCAGATGGTACAATCTTACATAATCTCTCTACACGAACTTAAGTCTATTCTAATTCAAAACGGCCAAGCATGGCCAGGTGGTTAAGGCACTCGACTCGTAATTCAAGGGTAGCGGGTTCGAATCACCATCACACCAATTATGCTCGCATTTTCAGCAGTTGGAGGCGTTATAATGTGACACTCAATTCCACTACTATTCGTTGGTAAAAAGAGTAGCTCAGGTGTTGGCGGTGGGTGGTGATGACTAGCTGCCTTCCATCTAGTCTTACATTTCTAAATCAGGGACGGCTAGCGCAGATATCCCTCGAATAGCTTTGCGCGAAATTCAAAAACCAAACTAATTCAAAAATTATTAAATTCTGTTAAGCTTTTACAAAGATACATGAACAAGATACAATAAGAACCAATTAGGATTTTTGACAGTTGATATCATGACTTCCTGTGCGAACGGTTACGCAGTATCCATCGTGCAGAAATCACTGTGTATCTCAACAACAGACAAAATATTGAAAGCCAACTACAGTTTATTGTAAAAGGCCATACATTACTAAGATAAATCTTACGTTTCGTTAGTCGATTAGGCAGAGTGATCACTTATAAAATTGACACCTTAGTTCGTTATAAGGTCAGATAAACGTAGACTTTTTTAAAAAGTTAATAACCTGGTATATATAATCATATAAGTTAACATTTTGTAATATTAACATTATTACGTAATCAAAGCTGAAATAATGAAACGGCTTGCTGTAGGATCAACTTATTTGTTTTGGAATTTCGTAAGCCTACACAAGGGCTAACTGCGCATAGTAGGATAAGAGGCAGCTAGTTAACCGTACCCAACGTCACCTTTTGAGCAAATTTTGTGAGACTTGGCTGTCACTTTTGTGACACTGCACTCACGGATTCCAAGTTCGGCATTGGAAGGGAAACCTTGAATATTTAAAGCCACAGTCCAGCTGATGCAAATCGTTAGGGCACGTCCAGATCTCTAAAGTCAGATAAAGAAATATTTTGTAAGGTCGATGTCGTGGATTGACGTAAGGTTGTTTTTTTTTTCTAATTTCACGCAGAGCTACTTGAGGGTTATCTGCGCTAGTTGTCCCTAATTTTGCAGTGTAAGACAAGAGGGAGGGCAGCTAGTTATCATCACCTACCACCAATTCTTGGGCTACTCTTTTACCAACGAATTGTGAGATTGACCGTCACTTTATTACGCCTCCATGGCTGAAATGGTTAATATGTTTAGTATAAAGGGGATTCGAACCCGCGACCCTCGGCTTAGGCCTTAACCACCTGGCCATGCCGGGCCTGATCAGTTAAGTAATATTTTGTAGAATCAGTATGATGATTTAATATTCAATCAAATAAATCATGTGCGAGATGCTTCCTAGTGGCACAGTAGTGCGTCTGCGGACTTATAACGGTAAAAACCGAGTTTCGATACCCGTTGTGAGCAGAACACAGATAGTCAGTTGTGTAGCTTCAAGATTAACTTTAAGCAAACAGAATCACATGTCCGTTCGATACAGTGATTTCTCATACAATTAAATAAAGAAATATCTTGTTGGATTGAAATTGTTATTGTTTTAATACCTTATAAAGGTAAAAAATATACACTAAACATAAAAAATTAGTGTATTTATGAACTCATCAAAGTTATCTTCGTCTTCATATTTTTAGTTGGCTCGGCATGGCCAGGTGGATTAAGGCGTTCGACTCGTAATCTGAGCGTCGCAGGTTCTCGAAACCCCATCGCACCAAACATGTTCACCCTTTCAGCCATGGGTGCGTTATAATGTGACGGTCAATCCCACTATTCGTTGATAAAAGAGTAGTCCAAGAGTTGGAGGTGGATGGTGATGAATAGCTAACCGCCTTTCTTCTAGTTTTATACTGCTAGATTATGGACGGCTAGCGCAAATAGCTCTCGTGTAGCTTCGCGCGAAATTTAAAAACAAACAAACAATATTTTGATTTTGTTTCTGGTTTAGAGTGGGGAAAATTGGCAATTTAAATGTAGCTTACATTAATGCTGAGCGTATTTCTTGTCTGAGAACATGACAGAATAACAACACGCTATAATGCCATATAACTAAAAGTACAAACACTTTTATATTTTACTTTTTATTTATTCTCTAACTATCAAGCTTCTCAGTGGCTCAACGATATGTCAGCGACTTACAACGCTAAAAACCAGGTTTCGATACACGGCTATGGGCAGAGCACAGATAGCGTATTGTGTAGCTACACAACGACAATACCTAATTATCAAATATATATTTTTTCTTCTCGTTGAATGTCTAAATTAACTTTAAATTAAAAACAAACAAACATCATGTTATATATCTGACTTAAGTCGATTTCGGTTTTCGAAAGAAAGGCATTGTGAAAAGAAAAATGTATTTAAAATCTGGTTTGTTTGGTTGTTTTTGAATTTCGCGCAAAGCTAATCTAGGACTATCTGCACGAGCCGTCGCTAATTTAGCAATGCAAGACCAAAGGGAAGGCAGCTAGTCATCACCGCCAACTCTTGGGCTACTCTTTTAGCAACAAATAGTGGGATTGACCGTGACATTATAACGCCCCCACGGCTGAAAGGGCGAGCATATTTGGCGCGACGGGGATTTGATTACGAGTCGCATGCCTTAATACGCTTAACTACGCTGGGCCTTTAAAATCTGGAATTAAATTTATTTTGTATAATTTTCCTCACTTCAGTGGAAAATTCAGGTTTTAGTATAAAGTGCTGAAAAAGAGGAAAGAGGAAAGGAACGAAAAATAGATGTGAGAATGAGTGTACCAGATAACAAACGTTATACAATGAGTGTACCAGATAACAAACGTTATACAATGAGTGTACCAGATAACAAACGTTATACAATGAGTGTACCAGATAACAAACGTTATACAATGAGTGTACTAGATAACAAACGTTAAACAATGAGTGTATCAGATAACAAACGTTATACAATGAGTGTACCAGATAACAAACGTTATATAATAAGTGTATCAGATAACAAACGTTATGTAATGAGTGTACCAGATAACAAACGTTATGTAATGAGTGTAGCAGATAACAAACGTTATATAATGAGTGTACCAGATAACAAACGTTATGTAATGAGTGTACCAGATAACAAACGTTATGTAATGAGTGTACCAGATAACAAACGTTATGTAATGAGTGTACCAGATAACAAACGTTATATAATTGTGTGTACCAGATAACAAACGGTATCCGAGAATATTAATTGTAAAACAAGTAAGATACAACTAAAATAACTTTTCATAATGGCTGTCTTCTATGTAATTAAACATTAGATAAATAACACTTAGATAAATCACTTTTGTAAGTACACAACTGGGACTATCTGTGCTATACTGATTGTAGGTATCAAAACCAGATTTTTAAGGCTTATTGATGAACTTACCAAAAACAAATTGCTTGTTCATTTTCAGAGAAGCCTTACGTGATCGCATTTCACCAATTATTTATTTGAAAAGAAACATGCAAATAATTCAATCAATTTAAGTTGGGGTTATGGGTCATCTTCATATAAACGTGGATGTGAAAGAATTTTGAGCTTCCATAGATGAAATTAGGATAAAAAATTTAAAAGTTGTTTGTGAGATTTTCACCCATTTTTCGTATAGATGGTGTCGCACTATGAGTCACAATCATTAACACTCTGCTATAATGTGAAGCTACGTTATGGGCGCGAACATGGAATCTTAGCTTCGCAAGCCATGTGTTTACAATTGAGCTATTTACGTACTTAGTTTCACAACATGTAAATCCTTATATTTTTGATGACGAGAAACCCATTTGAAATAAAAAATATATCTCAGAACAGCTGTCGTGGGTATTAAACCAAAATTAAACCAATATAAAGGAATATCTTTATACCTGTACTAATTAATAACCTAACATTCAACTGCAATGCCCCCTACAATCCCTTACCCGTTTATTCTCTCGTCCATAAGACATGTGACCGGCAACGGTCAGTTGTAACTCCTCTCACTGCTAACCTGAAGATGACCTAGGAAGGTCAAGATGTTTTTTTGCTTATCAATAAAAGTGTTAATAGCCACTCCAGAGATACAAATCCTTATATCGCTTGGTAACATTATTCATCAACTATTTGATGTCGTGTCCTCCGCAGGGAATCCAATCTCGGACTTTAGCTTTGTAAATCCGGGTACTTATCGTTGTTCTGCCAGGAGGCTTCATCATTAATAAACAAATAAACTTTAAAGTCTTTGTACTATTGACAATTGGCCTGGCATGGCCGAGCGCGTTAAGGCGTGCACTCGTAATCCGAGGGTCGCGGGTTCGCGCCCGCGTCGCGCTAAACATGCTCGCCCACCCAGCCGTGGGGGTGTATAATGTGACAGTCAATCCCACTACTCGTTGGTAAAAGAGTAGCCCAAGAGTTGGCGGTGGGTGGTGATGACTAGCTGCCTTCCCTCTAGTCTTACACTGCAAAATTAGGGACGGCTAGCACAGATAGCCCTCGAGTAGCTTTGTGCGAAATTACAAAACAAATAAACTATTGACAATATCTGGATATTTCTAAAACCAAATACCATTTTCAGTTTTATTCCGTTTTCCTCGACGAATTTTTGTGCGAAATAATAACGTTCACAATGTCCACTTCAATATCCATCCATCTGTATTACATCCGAAGAGGACGTGGAGAGAAATAAGAAATATTTCCAGCTGATGTTCCAAGTATGACGGTGGACACTTCGCATTACTGTGTGTAACAACATGAAAACATTCTGTCTAGGAGCCATGTGTTTAGAGGAAACTTCATTCAAAAATCGGGTTTGAACACACCGTTAAGCAGACAAACATTGAATAATGAACAATATTTTCCAAATATAACTTTATTAATCAATTATTACGCCATCACAACTTCGTCAAGAGCGGTCGACAGACTAAAAGTACACAGCTATGAGCCTCAGGATTCTTCAAGATTGGCATTTCAATATTTGAAACTGAGGGCAAAATATTCTGATTTGCTAAAAATGTTTTAATGGGAAGTCATAATTACGCCAGCGACGTAGCTCCAAAATCACATCTATAAATGTATACTCATCGCCAAGAAATATGAAATTCGATAATGCTTTTGAAAAATCAAAACTGTTTTTTGCCCTTCATTTGTTTACTTGTAGTTTTGTTATTACACACACATTTTCGGGCAAAAAACGAGAGCTTCCCTTCCTACAGAATGATGGATTTGAATAATTGTTAGCAAGACGTATTCAACTATACTCGTATCCTTATTGAATTTTAGTTTTGCTGTGAGAAGGTAATGTGTTCTATTTGTTACCATACACGACCGTTAAATATTAACTTATAAAACTCGTATAGTCTGTCAATTACCTTTAACTGTGATTAAGCCAACAGAAGGCATTGTCTTGTTTATTTTTAAGCACAAAGTTGGCCACCACAGCGACGTAACTCTGAATGTTGTTATAAGCCTTCAAAATCTGATAACTTCATATTGTTCCTTCTTCAACCAATCAGACATTGTAATATCAATAAATACGTTACGTCATTAACACCTCCAAACCAATTACATTATGTCATTTTACTTTAGCAATACTTGATACAGAAATAATACTAAGGCATATACTTACAGAAGCAACACTAGGGGTCATTTTGTTTCCTTTGTTCTAACTGCGATATCCTTAAGATACACATTACTGTCAGTTTTATATTTCAAAGTAGATATTGTATCTCTTACACTTTTTTTATAGTCAAACAAGATTGTGTTTGTTATTAATATGAAGTCAACAGGAAGTACCCCCCATTATAAATAATGGCATAAATGTATCCACTTATGGAACTATAATACAAGTGTGAAGGGCCCGGCATGGCCAAGACACTCAACTCGTAATTTCAGGTGTTAAAATGTGACAGTCAATACTACTACTCGTTGGTGAAGAGAGTAGCCCAAGAGTTGGCGGTGGGTGGTGATGACTAGCTGCCTTCCTTCAATTAGAGAAAGCCCTGGTATATCTTCGCGCAAAATTCAAACCAAACCAAAATTTGAGACTACAAACACTAAAGAAACTGGGTAAATATCTTATGGGGAAAGTTTTTGAATATTTATTTTTTATAAGTTGATATTTGTTAAAATCAGGCACGTTACACTCTGACTTATATAGGTGTATGAAAAAAAAATTCTGATGATGCAAGAAAAAAATCGACAAGTGTTATAGTATAAACCTTTTATTGTATCGAATAAATTACAAAAACACACACCGAAACTATGTTGTAAACAAAGGTAAAATATAATGACTAAAGTTTGTTATATATATATATAAATACATATATATAATTACGTATACTGCTAATGAGCATTGTCAGTTATATACATACAACCAATGTTGACGTCTATTCAGTCAGATTAGTACAACTGCATACTTCGCATTTGTTTTTAAAGTTTAGTAATTAATATCACAACAATACTACAATCAGTAATTCAGTATTTATGGTAAATGGTATTCTTTCTTAAACCGTTTTATTTCGTTACCATGCTATGAACATAAAAATGCTTTACGAATTCCTGGAAGAATTGTCTTTATTTATTGTATATATATATATATAGAGAGAGAGAACTGGTTAAGTATCTATTCTTTTGTCTTGTCTGAAATGTGTTTTCACTGTCTATTTGTCTACATAACGAGAAAAGCCAAACTTTTTAACACTGTGAGGATAATTCTATTTTCTTTTCGAGATATACATTTAGATGGCTTTAAAGTAACCCAATAGAGCTACAAATGCTTGCCAAGTTCAATACAAAAACAAATTTAAAGGTAATTTGTCATTAATATATTGTTTCCTTTTAATATTACTTAACAAATACCACGTGACTTGTATTCAAATACTAAGATTAGTTGTCTGCTGTTGTTGTTTGTATACATCACAGAGTCAAGGAAACCGATGTTTCTGTTGTGTTTATAGTTACTGGACTTTGACGGTGCCTGAAAATCAACTTGATCTCATTTCTTGGAACTACAAGACCTGGTATTACATTTAGATCTGGTGCACCAGCTCCCTCTGGCAGACAAACGTCAAACATCTGAATGATAGATCCTAGACCTAGTAACAAAGTGGATTTTACTAGTCCGTCTCCTAAACACGTCCTCTTTCCTGTTCCAAACGGGAAAAAAAAGCTGGGCTTTAAGACTCGGCCCTCTTTCGTAAGAAATCTATCCAGAAAGGGGGAAAAAAACATAAAATATTCGTTAAATTGATTTTATTCAGTGATAAGAATAAAATGTTTGGATACTTGTATTTAAACATTACTAAAAGGTAAGGCTTAGAAAGGTTTCTTTAAATGTTTATAACAGTCATTAGTAAAGAAAGTTGCGCTTGGTAAAAACTATGTGTTATATTGTAGCTTGAAACATGTAAAAACAAATAGATGACATTTTCATCCTGTTTTCGAATATTTTATTTCAAGTCAACAGAACATAAACTGACGATAAATAATTCACATCTGGTAAAGACTTCATGATTGTTTATTGCTATAGAGATAGGTGCACGTTTCTAAGAACAATCAGTTGGAATGTCCAATGAAAACTTACCGCTCGGGACTGAATTTTCGAGGTTCTTTCCAGTAATCAGAATCCATATTTAGATCGAATGTATTGAACATAACCAGAGCATTTTTGGGAACATAAAACCCTGAAAATAGACGTAATGCATTTCAGTGGAAATAAATAATCAACTGAAAGAAAACTGATTAAAATTAGTTGTGTATTTTATAGGATCTGTTTAGACCTATTTGGTTCAGTTATGCTGTGAATATTAAGACAGTTTATTTGAAACTGGTATTACAACATCAAAATCCTGTTCGCTATATAGCGATATTATCTTTTGAAATTTAGTAGACAGTTAAGGACGAAAAAAAAAAGTGATATATTATAAGGGTTATTCTAGCCTCCCGTGGAATAACGTTATCTACAAGAGCAGTGGAAACACCGAATACATTTATAATATCCCTACTGATTCATGACCTACTAACCTTGAACACTTGTGTCCTTGGTGGCTACATGAGGGATTATTGGTGAAGAGACGACCCGTAAGACTTCCAGGGCTGTTGCTTCAGTGTATGACAAAGACGGCTTGTCCTGAAGGCATGGATGTCTGTGATTATGCGTGGCTTCGAACACCTCGGCCCGAATCCTTTCCTTCACTTCGGGGTGTGCAGCTACTAAGTAGAGCCCCCACAACCATAGATTTCCCAGAACCGAGTGCCCTCCACAAAGATCGTCCACTGCAACCTCTGCATCCTCACGAGCTAGTTTACCTCCATCTGTACTATCTTCTTGAATATGTTTTAAAAATATGTCAACCAGATCTCGGGGATCATTTTCGTCTAATGTTTCCTCGTGCTCATTAAATATGGTTTCCGTTAACTTCGTAACCACGTCTGCCTTGTCTCGCAGTTCCTGTAGTCTCTTTTTGTTAAAGACCTTCAGCCAGGGCATGAAATCAATGGCAAATCCTTGAAAAAGCTCTCTGAAAACAACATCGTATATCTCAACAACCTTTTGGAAAGTCGGATCTTTCGGTTCGAATCTCTTGTTGCATAAATACTGATAGAAAATATTAGCGGTACAGACAAGAATGAACGGCCTGGGATCGATGAGTTGATTTTGAACAGTAAGTAAACTCGAAACTAAGTCTCGCAATTCTTTGGTGATGAATGAATTCATTCGCTCGATACCGTGAGAAACAGACCGAGGGTGCATGTAAGGAAAGGCGAGCTCACGTCGTGTTTTTTGTTTCGGTGACCAGTCACACAAAGCAACCGCTGTTCGAATAAAAATAAATTCAGCTTAATAATACATCTAAATTAGCAGTTATTACAAATGTTATTTTCTCAGACTAGTAATCCACTGTAAAATAAACACAGATAGTTAACTCGTAACAAAAAATGACTTCAGAATAATATAGTAGGACCCTACTGCATAACATAAAACAATCAATTAAATATAAGGTGTATTCAGTCTTATATAAATAATGATATGCCCGAAGTTTCCAATTTTGAAAACCTAAGGAAACCAAATGCAGCTATAAAGGTAAATATAAACATACTACTACAACATATCCAAACCGTCAAGAAGATATATGTAGTTTAATGAAAATTATGAATGAAAATTGCACATAAATATAGTTCATATTTGGTGCGTTTTTGTGTATTTTCTTATAGCAAAGCCACATCGGACCATCTGCTGATTTATATTTGGTTTTATTTGTTTTTTGAATTTCGCGCAGAGCTACACGAGGGCTATCTGCGCTAGCCGTCTCTAATTTAGCAGCGTAAGACCAGCGGGAAGGCAGCTAGTCATCACCACTCACCGCCAACTCTTGGGCCTACTCTTTCACCGACGAGTAGTGGGATTGACCGTCATATTATAACGCCCCCACGGCTGAAAGGGCGAAAATGTTTGGTGCGACGGGAATTCGAACCCGCGAGCCTCGGATTACGAATCGAGCTCCTTAACCCACCAGGCCATGCCGGGCCCATAAGGTGATAGATGTTTCTAATAGTGTTATGTGGTATGTTTTATAAAAAAGAAAAAATAAACTTGCTTTGCCGCTAAACCTTTGGCATTAATATATTAAAGATGCAAGTGTTACTTCCGACTAAAAAGCATTTGAACGTACGGTGTACGCAGACAGAAGAAACTTCCAATTTGAATAATTCCAGTTTTTAACTTTAAGCCAATCCAAGGTAGACAAGTTATGTAAACACTCGCGTTGACGTAAAAAGCAACACCACTTACTAAGAAATATCAAGGACGTATAAATGTATGGTTCTGAAGAAATTATTTATTTTATACATGCATAGATATATTCCAAATTCTAGTTAGCTTCAGTTTTCTTTTCGAAATATTTTTGTAAACCTCTTAAAAGCTCGTTTTATTTTTACACATTTCGGAAAAACCGGATAAAAAATTGCTTCTCTAATAAGTGGGAAAACTCAAGGCTTAGCACTCCAATTCATATGGATAATTACTGATGTTTAAGATAAATCATCTTAATAATATTACAAATACTTATGGTAGCAAACTTTGAGCGTCGCTTTAGCCTAACGAAATGAGTATTTGGATAATTATAATATTAAGGCAAAATTATTCTTAGCTAAATAATAAAGCATTAACAAAAGGTTATCAAAAAGAGATCTGATTTTCGTATAAAAACAACTCAGTTATGTCTTCAAATAAATAAAAATATATATAAACTATTTTTGTTACGCCTCCTCTTGGTTTATTTATAATTTAAAATTGTGGAGCAAAACTCGATCTCATTACACGATAATATTGTTGCAACTCTCAATATTTATTTTCGGTGTACAAACCTGATATTATTTAAACTGTTATTTTGAGCATCACGTAGAAAGGACCAAAAGTCGCACAATTTAAATAAAAGAACAATTAGTTGTTCTGTTTAATGTGGTTGGTCTGTAAAGTTATTTCTTCTGGACGCTTGCATGTCTAAGAATACCCATGACTCTTGCCATCATACAAGAAGTCAACCGAAACGAATCATAAAAGTATATACGCTGTGATGAGACAGCAATAATATACAAACACATCTTTAAATCAGAATATCCAAAATACCATTGATTTAACTGTTAGGGTTGGAATTGATTTTAAACTATAGGATTAATAAGCCCACTCTTTCATTGAACCTTTTAGCCAACGGTTGCTTATGTTAACAGGTTAACAGACTGTTCTGACTTAACTCAGTTTTCTTTGTCTGAAAGCACAAGAAAAAGATACAACTTACAAAAGTTTCTGTCTCCACGAAAAATAGCATGGAAACGTAGAAAATTGGGTCTGTTGGCGAAGTCCTCACTTTTATTGACGAGGACCTCTCTCATAGCAGCCAGAGAGCTGACCACCACGCAGCGCTGAGAACCCAGGGTCAGGCCATATACATCACCATACTTTTTTCGTAGGGCAGAGAATCCATCCCAGGGGTTGTCGTAGCGACCAATAATGTATGAAGAGCCGAGGACTGGTAGTCCTCCTGGACCAGGAAGAACTTGAAGATCAGAAACTGGTCGGACTTCTCGTCTTCTAATGTAAAGCGCCAAGGAAATGACAGCTAGGATTACAAAAACAGCAGACAAGGCGACAGTAACTGGAACTACAATCATTCCACCGACTTCGAGATTTCTATAGGCTTCAAAACGGTGATAACTTAGAAGCAGTTCAACATAGTTCTCTTCGTATCTGCGCTGAGTGAGGACATGAGTATTTATACCTCAGTACTGCCTACTGTATCACTCTCGTTTCTTCCTAGCCCAGCCCACAACTAGCCCCTCCTCTCTTGGGGCAGATCATTTAGGCTGCATTGACCATGCACCTAGAAGCGACACTAAGAATTATATAAGCCTGAAGGACATTCTTAACCAATAACTTTCTGCGCTGAAACCACGTGAATGCGTACAGTATAATTCCTATGTGAAAGATATTTATAGGAATATCTATTAATATTTGAGTTGAATTAAAAAGGTTATGGCGAAAGAGAAAAAATATGAAGAAATCCTTGTATTTTTTTCTAACGTTTCTGACCTTATTTGTAAAATCAGAATTTTTCATAAGATTAAATTAATATCAATTACGATTTTTAAATTATATTCTAAACTTTTTACGCTTGTTTTATTTTGTGGTTAAACACAAAGCTACATAAGGGGCTATCTTTTTCGTCCCCATCACGGTTATCGAAACCCAAATTTACGGTTATAAGTTTGAAGACTTCTCACCGAGGTACTGGGGGTCATGTTTATGTTTAGGTAACTTTTTCTTCAAGAATAATAAAGATCGTTTGTTTGTTTTTAAATTTCGCGCAAAGTTACACGAGGGCCATCTGGGCCAGCCGTCCCTAATTTAGCAGTGTAAGACTAGAGGGAAAGCAGCTAGTCATCACCACTCACCGCAAACTCTTGGGCTACTCTTTTACCGACGAATAGTGGGAATGATCGTCACACTTTCACGCCACCACGGCTGAAAGGGTGAGCATGTTTGATTCAATGGGGATTCCAACCCGCGACCCTCAGATTACCAGTCGAACTCCTTAACACACCTGGCCATGCCGGGCCGCTTATAATGTTGGACAAATCAATAGCAAAGGAGTGTTCCGTGCACGTGTTTATAGCTTTGTTATAAAAATCCCTTCATCAACCGACATTTATATGTCCTCATAAACAACACCAAAACCTATATAATCATTCTCCTGGTGCCGAAGGCTGGTACTAAACTGAAAAGAGTAGAAATTACAAGTTACTTTAGTATTTCAGGTATAATTTCGAAATAAACATCTCTTAAGAAGATATTGTAGCATACAGTATCTAGATATATTTATAATGGCATATTTTTGTTGGTTCACTTCGTAATTTTTACTGGGACAGCAAGAAGTAAAGAGTTACGTAATAAATGATAAGATAGTTCTAGATAAAGTCCGCCTTCAAAAGATTTCATGTTTTATATTAACTGTCATGTGTGTGTTTTCTCTCGAATCAACATTATTTTCATACAAGAATGAAGTTAAAATACATTTTGCTTTCTTTCCGTTTTGCCTTTCTGTAATTTATAGAAATAAGATCTGCCTGGTCGCGTGCCTAACCGGTTCACATTCCACTAGTGATTAGGGTGGAGGCCATCCGACCTAACAACTAGTGCATGCATAGATATTATTATTTGTTGTTGTTTTGAAATAAGCACAAATCTGCACAACGAGCTGTCTGTGCTCTGCCCACCACGGGTATCAAAACCCGGTTTTTAGAGTTGTAAGTCCGCAGACATACCGCTAAGCCACGGGGGGGGAAGGTGTTATTGTTTCTGTAATGTCTTGTTTTTTGTTTTATTGCTGTTTTTCGTTTCTCAAAGTAAATCTTAATTAAAAATCAGCGATGTCTAGAGCACGTTCAGTATCGTAACGTTGCATTCTTTGGTCACCTGACTGTTTGTTTTGTACTTAACCACAAGGCTGCACAAAGGGGTATCCGAGTTCTGCCCACCACGAGTATCGAAACGCGGTTTCTCGGAGTGCGAGTCCGCACACACACCGCTGTGACACTGAAGGTCCACTTGTCCGATGAAACCATCAGATAACATGTGCACTTTTATAATCTATAAAAACAACGTCAGATGTCTCACTTCCCATTTATATGATATTCAAATACAATTGGAGATGCTTCCTACAATTCTTCTCTATTGCAAGCAGGACACTTTCTCTGATGATATGTCGTCATCGAACTGTGTAAGTAAACCCATCACTCCAAATTTAAACACTTTGGAAACATTGGCCAAAGTTAGGCTTACCTCTGTACTCGCGTCAAAAGCATATTCATAGTTATTAAACATGTAATGATAACATAATAACAGTAAACACAACGTTGGTCTATTACAGTTCATCTGTTCAAAACCGGTTTTCAGGTATTTAAAACTGATCTGAAGAAACGATAATCTATCATTGTTAAAAATTGAGCCAACAGTTGTTTGCTTTTTGTTTTTTTTTAATTTCGCGCAAAGCTAGACGAGGGCTATCTGCGTTAGCAGTCCCTAATTTAGCAGTGTAAGACTAGAGGGAAGGCAACTAGTCATCACCACCCACCGCCAACTCTTGGGCTTACCTTTAGTCTTTCTTACACGACTAAATTAGAGACTGCTAACGCAGATAGCCCTCGTGTAGCTTTTCGCGAAATTCAAAATCAATTACTTGTTAGCATTCGCAACGGAGTTACTTAACCCGACGAAACATTACAGATCTGCGTAAACCGAAAATTTACGGACAGTTGTGTGATACTGAATAAACTACAGAGTTCAAACGTTGTGATCGATAACGTGTTTGATTCTTTTTGAAGAACTGTGTATATCTTTATGTAATGTATAACACACGAAATTGATTTACCCTTAATCTAACGTTATGGTGTTGTTGTATTTGATACATTGTATAAATCTTTAAGTTATTCGTCGAATTTATTGGAATCAGATTAAAATTACAAGTACATACTATTAAAATTAGTATACATAAATCAGGGCCAGCTAAGTATATACTATTAAAATTAGTATACATATATCAGGGCCAGCTAAGTATATACTATTAAAATTAGTATACATATATCAGGGCCAGCTAAGTATGTACTATTAAAATTAGTATACATATATTAGGGCCAGCTAAGTATATACTATTAAAATTAGATTACATATATCAGGGCCAGCTAAGTATATACTATTAAAATTAGTATACATATATCAGGGCCAGCTAAGTATATATACTATTAAAATTAGTATACATATATCAGGGCCAGCTAAATTCAAGTCCTCTGTTAGTTGAATAACAAACGAACTTTCTTTCGTCTCAGATATTTTCTCAAATATTATTAAACTTTGTGTATATCAACATCCACTTGTAGGTCCGTTTGAAAACTTTATTGGGCACTTCGTGCAAAGAGAGTTAAATAAATATAGAAATAAGTAAGGATTTATGGAAGAAGACATTTTCCTGGCCCGCATGGCCAAATGATTAAGGCACTCGACTCGTAATCCAAAGGTTGCGGGTTCGAATCCCCGTCACACTAAACATGCTCGCCCTTTCTGCCGTGGGGGACGTCATAATATGACAGTAAATCCCACTATTCGTTGGTAAAAGAGTCGCCCAAGAGTTGGCGGTGGGTAGTGATGACTAGATGTCTTCTCTCTAGTCTAGGCTAGCGCAGATATCCCTAGAGTAACTTTACGCGAAATTCAAACCAAACCAGATTTTCCTCGTGAAATTATTTACCTATAGAAAAAAACGTTTGATATTTTAATAATAATTGACAAAAGGTCTATAGTTTTACTGCAGATTTTATGACTGAGAATTTGAAATTATTCATCACTGACGTATTATACAAATTTTATGATTCAGTCTCTCGGTCAGCCAAGTCAACAATTCCGAGGCATGGTGGTAACCTTGAGATCCACGCCATTGAGGTAACCCTTTGGCTAATCATTTATATTTAGCTTGTTGTGGTGACCTTTAGACTAGCGCTATTATATTTAGCCAATTGAGATTACCTTTAGACTACCTCTATTAAATTCAACTTGTTGAGATGACCTTTGGACTACCACTAATAAATTTAATTTGTTGAGATGACCTCTAGGCTATTACTATGTTACATTTAACTTCTTGATGTGACTGGGTTGTATTTAACTTTTTGAGGTGACCTTTAGCCTATTACTGTATTATTTTTAACTTTTAGATTACTTTTAGTCTACAACTAAGTTAAATATCACTTATTAAGTTGTTGTTATTAAACATAAAACTACACAAAGGGCTATCCGTGCTCTGCTCTCGAGAGTATCGAAACCTGGTTTCTAGTATTATAAATCCGCAGACATACCTTTGTGCTGCTGTTAAATTTCGCTATATACAAGCGCAAGTTGATATCCAAGTTTCGTTGTAGGTGTTGGACCAACTGCGTCAACCTCCATAGCAAATTTTTATAGTATTATGTTGCACCTATTGTTTTAACCTCAAACTACAGCTGTATAGAAGTGTCACATGAGAACATACAGAGTTATCGTTCAGAATAACACTGCGAGATAAATCGAGAAGCTTCAGATTTGCCTACGGAGGTATTGTAACAAGTATTAGATCACCTTACTGAATAACTCCAAGCAACTACCACTCGCTTTGGATGGATCACTGAATTAGATAAAATTTGTCAAGAACCAATCCAAATTGGCAAATTCGGAAGGGGACAACAAAAAAACAAGTCCAGGTCTTATAATAGAATCATACTATTAGCGTACAAATTATACGATTTTCCTCGTGTTTTTATAGAAAAATATTGTTACATTTTCATGTGAGTTCATACAACATTATCGTGAATTCGTGTGTATTTTATTTTTAAAATCACAACGCTTGATTTAAAATATTAAAAAAAACCGAGAAATGTAATTGGACAACTTATTTTCACGTCATATAGATTCTTGAAACGTGGAATACATCCAACTACGTTTTTCAGATTGGATATGAATACTATCTCTGTGAAATATTTATTTATGGTAACTAGTTTACACCAGCAACAGAGTAAGTGCAGTCCCTTTACCGGTATTTGAGCGTATAATCTATGTTTTCACAGCACAGGATATATTAACTGCTAAATACATATATTTCAGGTACGTATATTCCAGAAAATACACCTTTATTTGTGTTATTTTAGGAATAAAAATGGTTACTTTAGTGTTGGTATTCCTTATGTAAGTGTTATAAGCTTCAACCATGTGTGTAAACAAATACAGGGCGAAGAAACCCTTGTTCCTATAATTGAAAATATGCAGATATCTGCTGCTGTTTATTAGAATTCGGCGTTTCCAACCTTGATTTTATTCCAGCTTTGCGAAACATACATCAGTAAGCCAACAGATTCGAGTTGAAGCATCCTAGCTTCAAAGATGTAAATTTCCAGGTTGTAGAACAAATTGAGGGTTAACTCTAAGTGTAATAAACCTTTTCGAACTGGACGAGTAAATTGGAAATTTATTCAGGTTACTAGCACGTGTTTTTCAAAATGAAATTTTTTGCAAGTGTCATTTTTTTTAATGTTAAATATACAACAATTTAACTTGAAATCATACTTAGATAAAAAAAATATATGAGCGACTTTCATCACGTGACACGTACTGTTTCGGTTCTAGTACTAATCTTGAGAATTTCGATTCGCGTTCTGATTAGATCTAAAGTGGTAACATATAAATAATAAAAATAATTAAGGCCAATATTTCCTAAATGAAATAGTAAATAAACAATTAGCGCGTTAATTGAATGTTCCGGTCTCTTTCGGTTTTTCATAGCAGAGAAGTTCGAAAAACAATTAGAAAAGTTCCAGTAAAATACACAATAATTGTACAATTAAAACTTATAATCCGGTTTCTTTCCACAAATTAAAACGTGAGACAATATAACAGCCTGTGGAAAAACGGAGTGGGGTGTAACATGTGGCACGAGGTACGTCTTTCAAGATTGATGAGGTCAAATGTGAAAAAAATAAAAAATCCTAGTTATTTTTAGCATCTTAACATGTCGTTTCTCTCTATCGATGTGCTCTCTCTTTTTCTTTCTTTTCGAATGGAAAAAAAAGAGAACACATGAGAAGGAGGTCAGACAGACACCTGATAGCCTAGTTAACAAGAGGAAAAAGCATGATCCATTTCCCGTCTATAAAGACAATAAAACATTAGTAAAATAACCTAATTAGGCTGTGAAGTAACATTTGATTTCAAACAGAAGCAGTTGTGAAGTAACAGTTGTTTACAAACAGAAGCAGTTGTGAAGTAACAGTTGTTTACAAACAGAAGCAGCTGTGAAGTAACAGTTGTTTACAAACAGAAGCAGTTGTGAAGTAACAGTTGTTTACAAACAGAAGCAGTTGTGAAGTAACAGTTGTTTACAAACAGAAGCAGTTGTGAAGTAACAGTTGTTTACAAACAGAAGCAGTTGTGAGGTAATAGCTGTTTATAAACAGGAGCAGTTGTGAAGTAACAGTTGTTTACAAACAGAAGCAGTTGTGAAGTAACAGTTGTTTACAAACAGAAGCAGTTGTGAAGTAACAGTTGTTTACAAACAGAAGCAGTTTTGAGGTAATAGCTGTTTATAAACAGGAGCAGTTGTGAGGTAATAGCTGTTTATAAACAGGAGCAGTTGTGAGGTAATAGCTGTTTATAAACAGGGGCAGCTGTGAGGTAATAGCTGTTTATAAACAGGAGCAGTACTGTTTCACACATCTTGGAAAATTTGGTATCATCGGTGTTTGTGGTTCTTGTTCATTCGTTACAGAAATTTTGTGTTTAGCTGCACAAAGAACCATCTACGCTTACAGCACTTAATTTTGAACTTAAAGACTGGTTCAAATGTTGGTCAGCTATACTTGAATGAATATTTACTGTAACGTACTCATAGTTCAAAAATGCAAAGCGTGTTTATTTTTGGATGACAACCAGTGTGAATCACCGGTCTTTGGATTAACATTCTGATCAGACTGGAAAATAACCTGTACATAAATAGCCATTACTTGTGATATGTCAGTCACGAGGCTGTTTGCTGGTACTGCCGAATGACACAGCGGTATGTCTGCGGACTCAGAAAGCTCGGATCTGAGTTTCGATACCCGTGGTAAACAGAACATGGATAGCCCATTCTGCTTAGTTGCAAACAAACCGTTTGCTGGAATTTAATATTGATTTTGTTTTGTATTATTGTATATGATAAACATAAACATTTTTCCCTGGTTGTATCTTACAAAAATCAATCTAAAGGCATTTATGTGTTTTTTTTGTTATAAAAGTATATTTATACTTACATATCTTTACGTTAATGAGTATCAATAAACATATTATCACCTTAGCTTTTCGTGTCTTCGGTCCAACATGGTTAGGTGAGTTAAGGCGTTCGACTCGTAATCTGAGGGTCGAGGGTTGGAATCCCCGTCACATCAAACCTGCTCGCCGTTTTAGTCGTGGGGACGTCATAATATGAAGGTCAATCCCACTATTTGAGTAGCCCAAGAGTTGGGGGTGGGTGGTGATGACTGACTGCCCTTCCTCTAGTCTTACACTGCTAAATTAGGGACAGCTAGCGCAGATAGCTATTGAGTAGCTTTGCGCGAAATTCAAAACAAACAAAAACAGTGAATTAGTGTTTGTGTTAGTTATTATTTGTATTGTTACCTGCCCCCCAGTGGCTCAGCGGTATGTCTGCGGACTTACACGCTAAAATCCGGGTTTCGATACCCGTGGTGGGCAGAGCACAGATAGCCCATTGTGTAGCTTTGTGCTTAATTCAAAACAACAACAACGTATTGTTACCTAAAAGCTCCGCATGTTTTTTTATGTTAAATAACAACCGTATAACGTTTGATGTTACTTATTTTTCATATTATTTGATTGAAGCAATTTGAATGTATGGTATGCCATCTTTCCTTATTCCGTGCAAATGAATGACACGAAGGCTTAGTTATATACGTTGATAGTTTATACTGCGATCAGTTGTTATTCCAACCAATCAGAATGTACCACATCAGTTAAAAATCTGATGAATGTACAGCCAATAATACAATGTTTAGTAGTACAGTGTGTATTCAGTCACGGTTCCCAAAACTGAAATACCGCATAACAAACATGTATGAATCAAACTTTGGTTGGATAAGGATACTCCAAACGAAAAATACAATAATTAATATTTCAGAAAAAAATGTGTACAAGACTCTAAAGAGGGTGCGTTAAATCCCGTATTGTAGGTAAAAGAAATGGTTGAAGTTGAAAACCGAGAATTTTAAAATATTCAACACAATCCGCCGAAAGATAAAAGAACATTGAAGAACAACATATAAGGTGGAATATAGTGAGAAATCAGTACAGGTTTGAGGCTACGTCTCACTCAACGGAATTCGGTCTGCACAAAGCTGATGGCACCCAGACTGCTGAAAAGCACAGGCAAATTTTGATCAATCGTGTCATTCATTCAAAAACACTATTATCTGACAAGAATTCATCCTTCACTGATACAGTGATCACAAGTATATAACTGTGGTTAAACGACATCTTGATGGTATAACAAGTCTGATGAAACACATACAACCAAAAACTTGGACCCAACAATGTACCGCTATGAACATTTTACAGGCTATAGACGCCTGTGTTAAATCGGAGAAGGTAAAAAAAGTTCTATTTTGGAAGTAACACAGAACATTTAATGCAAACTTCCACAACCGTATATATATGTATAAAATGTATGGCACAACGAAATGAGATTTAGTCTTCTATGTGAAACTTTTAACATGAAGATGACCTAGAAAGGTCGAAACGTTGTTCACTCTTTGTCAGTAAAAGTGTTAATTCCTATACTAGCCGTTCTGAGATACAGAATACTTAAGTGCTTTTGTAATTTCTGTGTTAATGTTTTGTATACTTATTAATAAACTAACTACCTATTTGCCATTGGTGTTACTTTTGTATTACTCTTTTTCCATAATTATTTTAAGTAACGTTTGTTTGTTTGTTTTGGAATTTCGCACAAAGCTACTCGAGGGCTATCTGTGCTAGCCGTCCCTAATTTAGTAGTGTAAGACTAGAGGGAAGGCAGCTAATCATCACCACCCACCGCTAATTCTTGAGCTACTCTTTTACCAACGAATAGTGGGATTGACCGTCAAATTTTACGCCCCCACGGCTGGGAGGGCGAGCATGTTTAGCGCGACGCGGGCGCGAACCCGCGACCCGCGGATTATGAGTCACACGCCTTACGCGTAAGCCCTGTAATGAGGCATTCTTTGTAATAATCTATCATTATACATATATTTAAATCGTGTTTTTTTTTAATGTAATGTCATTTTTATCCTCCAAGTATAAAGTCATGTCAAACAAACTGTTATTTGTAATTTTACAAAATTCAGAGCTATCTAAAGTGTAAAGGATGCTGTTGTTGTTTTTAATCAAGCACAAAGCTACATGATGGGCTATCTGTGCTCTGCTCATCACGGGTATCGAAACTCAGATTTTAGTGTTGGAAGTCCGCAGACATACCGCTGACTCACTGGGGGGCAAATGTGAAGGAAGAAAGTCAATCTAAAAAAAAACACTAAAGACACAAAACTGGTGTCTTAAAGTATTTTTGAGATATTTTATAGGAGTTTGCAGACTGAAGAGAGAACGTTTGGAATCATAATGTGTAATATTAAATTGTGTATAGCGAACGGTCTTAAGATTTTTTTATTAATATTATTATTTTTACTTTTGCTTACGATTTACATGTTTTCTGTGTTACATTTTTATTTAAGTAATTTGTTACTTAATTTATTAAAACTAGGATACTTACTACGTTCACTCTCAAGGTCATATCAGTGGAACTTCCTATTGGCCAAGCTTCATGTTTTACACTGAATTTGTTGCCAGATTTAGGGTTATTAGTTGTAAATGTGGTTTTCTCTTTTAATTTCGGAAAATAAGTGACATGGAATTCTATGATAATCCATTTACTAGAAGTAGGACCAACGTTTGTTTTATAATATATATATATATACATATAATCCCTTTTGGCATTGAGATATGTGTAAACAAGTAAGTACTTTTCTCTCTAAACATTATTTTAAAAACGTATGGATAGTTTAAAAACAACTCTTATGAACCAGACTCATATAAAATTTAGAAACAATTTAGAAATTTACAAATTTAGAAACCTGTGAATTACGTTTGTGTAACTCAGATTTAACAACGCGCAGTGCGTCACTCTTATGTGAGTGACGTATAATATTACCGTAAAATAACGTCATTCATACACAAGCGAGCAGGAGAAAACTTTTAGGTTTCTGTCTACACGTATATTTCTGACTGTTATTGTACGTGTTGTCGTATCCACATAATGTCAATTTCGTTAAAAATATATTGTTTAAAGTGTGTCCATTCTGAACCATGCACCAATCAAATTACAACATACAATACAACAATAATAGACGAATAGCAACGTATAACAGCAGTAAAGTAATTGCAACATATAAGAATAGTAAACAAATTACAACACATTAAATTAATAATTACAGTAAATAAAAATAGTAAAGAAACGCATTTAGGTCAAGAAAAACAGGTACCGTTTCAAAAATGTCTTTATAAATTATTCTGTTTGTTAAACATGTTTATGAACTGCAGTACAACCTTATACACGTGTTCTAAAGCCAAGGACATTAACATGCACTGTTTGGAATATCATATTTGTGCAATGTGTTGAGAGTAAAACGGCTTATCACAGTTGAATGGTTTGATTTAATTAGTGCATGCTTTGTAGGAAGAAACAAAAGGTTTTAAGATAATTCTTATTTGTTTTAATAGTAAGGATATTGTAAAAGATATACGTTGTTATTTAGAATTAAGCACAAAGCTACGCAATAGGCTATCTGTGCTCTGCCCACCACGGGTATCGAAAGCCGGAATTTAGCGTGTAAGTCCACAGACATACCGCTGAGCCACTGGGGGGGGGGGCGTAAAAGATATATACGAATTGAAATATGCTTAACAAAATTCTGTAAAAACACGTGCATTGTTTAAATCTTAGACTATTGTTCTCGTTAGAACTAACACCAACGTTTGTTTATTTCTGTTTGTTTTTTAATTTCGCACGAAGCTACACGAGGGCTATCTGCGCTAGCCGTCCCTTATTTAGCAGTGTAAGACTAGAGGAAAGACAACTAGTCATCATCATTCACCGCCAGCTCTTGGGCTACTCTTTTACCAACGAATAATAGGATTGCTCGTCACATTATGACGTCCCCATGGCTGAAAGGGCGAACATGTTCGTTGTGACGGGGATTCGAACCCACGACCCTGACACCAATGTAAAAAGGAGACAGTATTTAAGTTAGAGAGCAATTCATATTAATGAAAAATCTACAGAGGACATGATGCTCGAAATATATTGGATAAAAAAAACGACAACTCAGCTTCTGTAAACACTTAAAACGCCCGTGAATTATGACCCTGTATTAACTTATTTTTGGGTGTGTTTATTTTTTGTCACCGAAATTCTCCCACAGTTTTGGAGATTACGTTGTGCCTTTGTGAATGTTTTTTGTTCTGAAAATTCTCCCACAGTATTGGAATTAGCAGGACAAAGCTCGCCACATTTTCTCGGATTGACTCGGAAGGGCGTGGGGGCATAATCCCCATCTATATGTTTCAGCTCTCCCCTCTATGAGAAGGTTTGTGAAACTGTGTTCTAACCCTCATTCACAAACTAGCGAGATCAAATATAGCACACGTGCTCGCGGCGCGTGGCCTGACAATGCGTATTTTCGGGTGCGGAACCCCACTTGTGGCAGCCATGAAAGTAAGTGGGGATAATGGAGTAGTTTCATCCGAAAATTGAGGTTTCTGAAAATCCCTAACAAACCTTTGAACTGCGTGGGTATTTTATGTCGGTGTTTATAAAAAAACAAGCATGGCCGAGCGCGTTAAGGCGTGCACTCGTAATCCGAGGGTCGCGGGTTCGCGCCCGCGTCGCGCTAAAACACGCTCGCCCTCCCAGCCGTGGGGGTGTATAATGTGACGGTCAATCCCACTATTCGTTTGTAAAAGAGTAGCCCAAGAGTTGGCGGTGGGTGGTGATGACTAGCTGCCTTCCCTCTAGTCTTACACTGCTAAATTAGGGACGGCTAGCACAGATAGCCCTCGAGTAGCTTTGTGCGAAATTCCAAAACAAACAAACAAATATAAAAAACAATTTCAACGCGCTGGACAAACATAAACAACACTAGAAATGAATACACAAACAGTTATATAAATATATACATCATTGTTTTCACAAACGATATAAAACATTGAGCCAGACACTCAATCACTAAAATAACTAAACCAGGACACCCAAATAAAAAAAATATTCAGTAAGATATATGTGGTTACGACTAAACAGCTTAAACATTTTATCATATCTAAAAAAGAAGATATTAAAAACCCAAGTTGAGTGAGAACTTACCAGTATTTTTTTTACTAATTAGATTTAACCATCCTTTTGATTTTATGTATTATTTTACTGTTGTAAACACTTCACAACTGTATAAACAAACGATAGTATGATTCGTGATGACGAGAAAACTCACTTGTAGAGAAAAAAATATGTGTTAAAACGGCTGGTTTGGGTTGAGAAAATATTTCATGTAGAGAAACGAACAACGTTTTGACCTTTTCCAGTCATCGTTAGGTTCGCAAAGAAAGAAGTAATACCCAAATACTAAATAAGGAAACAAACATAAACAAACGCAAAATTAAAGAAGCCTTACTTATACAACAACTCAAGCCCAAAATAAACCAATACAAAGGAACACCATTATACCTATATTAATAAATATAATCAAACATCTGAGCACGCCTTCTACATTCCTACACTCTATTACACAACCCTCTTCAAACATGTGGTCAGCTGTCGGTCAGTTACCTCTTTCTTTCTTTGTTAACCTGACGATGACCGCCGAAGGTCGAAACGTTGTTCGCTCTTCTACGTAAAAAAAAAGTTCTCAACTTAAACCAACCGTTTTTACATAGATAGTATAATTCACTGAACTATGGTACTCGAATAATAAAGAATGTGCCTAATCTTATGCCGCTTAGATCATATCTAAACACGAATTATTTTAGTGGACAAGAACATTATTCCAGTGATTATACCAAAACCTGTTCACGAAACTAAATTTGTCGAATAAGATTATTTCATTTCTAATAATAACACAGACTAGGAGGGCATTTAAGGAACCATGAGAAATACTGGTTTTAATTTCGCAGAAATTAATTTGCTTGTTTGTTTGTAATTTTGCGCAAAACTACACGAAGGCTACCTGCGCTAGCCGTCTGTTATTTAGCAGTGTAAGACTATAGGGAAGGCATCTAGTCATCACCATACACCGCCAACTCTTGGGGTATTTTTTTACCAACAAATAGTGGGATTGACCATAACATATAATTGCCCCACGGATGAAAGATCGAGTATGTTTGGTGAAACGGGAATTTGAACCCGCGTCCCTCAGATTACGATCCGAGCGCCCAAACCACCAGGCCATGCCGGGGCATCTTATAAAATTTTCCTCGTAAAAATCCAATCTTGTTATTTGGATTATATTTATAAGTGACACCACTTCCATGTGCATAATGCTGCAATCTTCTGAAAGTTTAAATATTTACAATTAAAAATGCTTTCTTAAACGATATTTTAAGTCCACTTTAATAAATATTTATTTAATTCGAATTTTAGTTTATGTAAATTTATTACTATTACTATTTATTGCACTAGAATTCATAATTTCCAAGAGGGTTATGCTACTTGTACTTAGCAGCATCGAATCAGCTTGGGACACCATGACCATCCAGAAAAAGACCCTATCTTTGATAAGTGAATATGACATTTTGAGCAGGCACGAGTCCATGAATACAAAGGTTACTAGCAAAAGCTGTTCACGTGCCTCAAGCAAAAATGCGCAACACAATAAAAAAAGGCTATAAAAATGATATAATTCCCATTGCACACACGTTTGTTGCAGAAGATATCCGTTCAATTAAATCTAGTAGCTAGGGCATTCGACTAGCAATCTACATAATTAAAAGACCTTGCTGAATACTTTCACCCTTTTCAGAGCTGGCTGCCAATTGTGCTGAGTAGCCACCTTCTGTCGAGTGTATCAGTTCAAAATTAGGAACGGCTAGCACAAATAGCCTTCGTGTATCTTTTCGCAAAAATTCAAAACACAACCAAGCAAGCAGTTGGAGAATGAAACAGATATTCCTACATTTGAATACGAAAACACAACGGTCTAGTCAAATGATGGATTCCTGTGTGGCTAACCTTTAAACTGGACACTAGAAAACCTTGACCAGGTGGCTTATGGAGCCTTGAACAGGAAGTTGCTTATGGAAAGCCAGTAGAGAGTAGAACGTCCTTTGAACACTACTGCTTAAAGACATTTCCTTTTTGGTAATGAAAGTTACTTTGCAAGACTACTGTCAAGATGCAAGGTTGTGATATAGTGCATGAACGTAGGACATGACATAATCGAGGCAAGATAGTTTACAAATAACTTTATCAACTTCTATAGAAAACAGGATATTTATATTTTACGTTCAAAACATGTTACAATGAAGGACTGGGGCTTCATGACAGGTAAAGCAAACCCTTTCAAAGGAAATATAAACTGATTTTGTGAAGAAACCTTTTTGTATTAAAACATTATTTGGTTAAAAGTTTATCACGCTATATTTTTTCCTTTCTTATTTGGATAATCTTTAGTAGGCAAAATACTTCAAAATCACTTAACTGGCATGAGAGACAAAAGAAAACAATTCTTTTCTTCTTGTTTCGCACCATTGTAAAACTCTAAAGTGTCAGTTTCTATATACTAGGTTGTGTCTGATGTTAAGTATTGTCATACAAGTATAGAAAGAATTCGTGATGACGAGACACCCACTTGACGTAACAATGTATTTCAGGAGTTAACCTGTTAACTTGAAGATGAGCTAAGAATGTCAAAACGTTGTTCTCTGCTTTATTAGTAAAAGTGTTAATACCCACACCAGCCTTCCTGTGGTACAAATATAGAAATAATTTTTCTGACGTCAATAAATGTAAAAACATTTTACTTTTCATGAGACGAAATTGAAAACTTTTGCTCATTGTAAAACTTGGTGTTCCAAGCGGTAAGTACAAAAATGACTTAATTACTATCATATAACTAATTAAAGACACAACTGAGTATTTCTTTCTCTTTGTTTGTTTGTAATTAAGCACAAAGCTAAACAAATGGTTATCTGTACCCTATCCCTATAGGTATTCATACCAGGTTTTTAATATTACAAGCTTTCTAACTTACTGTTGAGAATCTAGGAGTAGGAGAATTTTTTTAAAATTCTTATGATCACTGTCGTGTGTTTTAAAAACCGGAAGATGGCGCTACTTTCTTGGGATAATGATAATTCCGAAGAAGAAAAACAATTGACAAAATGTATTGTTTTACCACTCGATAATTCCTTTCTGTCTCTTTAGTTCTTTTCTAAACACTCTATGGATGTATTCATAAACTTCATTATTTTTGTATAACATTGAATTATATGACCTGCTCGGTGGTCAGCAATTCTCATTACAATATCCATAACACCAAAATTTACAGTAAGTGGCACTGTGAAATAAAAATTGGCTCTCTGACCTCTAGATAACACGTGTATTGAAACGTGATTTTTAGCATAGAGAGTCACTGGGATGTCTTTGTTTTGAATTTCACGCAAAATTTCACGAGGGCTATCTGTGTCAACAGTCCATAATTTAGCAGTGTAAGAATAGAGGAAAGACAGCTTTTCATCATCACCCCCCTCCAGCTCTTGGGATACTCTTTTGTCAACGGAGAGTTCGCCGTCGAATTATAACACACAATGGTTCAAATATTTCGTTACATTGTATATACTTTTCACGTGCTCGAAATTATGGTACCCTTCGTTATCCAAGGACTTACCCAGCTTTTATTTCTCATTCCCAGTATTTTATCTACTTCTCAAATAATTTAAAGAAACACTCGTTGGAAACTTTTCCTTGGTAACAATTTGTAAAACACAAAGAACGAAAGAATAGGACAAAATTCTGGAAGAAACGAGCAAATTATTTTGCAAAATGTTCTGTTTTTCTTAAGAAACATTGAGAAACCGTTATGTTTCGATAAATAGTAATTTGAATAAATTGCATTAAATATTTTGATTGGTCAAGAGTGAACATATCATGTTTGACAAGAAGTCAAATTTATTCGCTAATATGTGTATGAGTAACGTGAGATTAATCCCCAGTTTGTCCTTTTACCAGTCTTTTTGTAGGTTGTATCGTTCGGTGGTTCAGCGGCTAGTGTACAGATTTATAATGCTAAAATTCTGGGTTGGATTCTACGCGGTGGACAGAACGCAGGTAGACAGATCATTGCGTAACTGATAAAAGAGCTGCCAATTGGTTATTTAGAAGTTTGTTTAATTAAAATGATGCATAAAACTACACAATGGGCTATCTGTGTTCTGCCCACCACGGGTATCGAAACCCTGTTTCTAGCGGTTTTAGTCTGCATAATACAGCTGTGCCGCTGGAGGCAGCAATCAGAAGGCCGCACCCTATGCCTGGTTGACTTAAGATAGGGAAAGATCTTATAATATGTGTATTTATATATGCGTGTGAGTGAATATGTATTATTTCTTATTATGACATATAATTAAATGGATATTTATACTATATAAACTGATTTAAATCTACAGCAAAATAAGTGGTATTTTATTTTTTATTTTGTGTCAGGTAGATGTGTAAATTTTAATCAAACAATACATCTTATCACACACACAAACAAAATCTATACATATTTTATTATTGTTGAATATGACAGGAATATAGTTGATGGAAATATGTTGTCATCTAAAACTTGAAACTTGTTTATTGTCGAGAATATAGTGTAGAATATTTATAGTTAAAAGGCCTGGCATGGCCGAGCGCGCAAGGCGTGTGACTCGTAATCCGAGGGTCGCGGGTTCGCGCTAAATATGCTCGCCCTCCCAGCCGTGGGGGTGTATAATGTGACGGTCAATCCCACTATTCGTTGGTAAAAGAGTAGCCCAAGAGTTAGCGGTGGGTGGTGATGACTAGCTGCCTTCCCTCTAGTCGTACACTGCTAAATTAGGGACGGCTACCACAGATAGCTCTCGAGTAACTTTGTGCGAAATTCCAAAACAACAACAACAAAATTATAGTTAAAAATCGTCACCAGGTTAACCTGGCAATACTATATAACCTGAGGTATCCGACAATAAGCAACTTTTCAAAAATGATTCCCGTCTTTGTTGTTTAAGAAAAGAACATGATTCGCTCGTACAATATTGCTTATTCCTCGAATTAAATAACAAACACATTTTACTGTGATAATGGTGTCATCAAACTCTTTCTAACGTTTGATTTGTTTTGAATTTCGCACAAAACTGCACGAGAGCTTTCAGCGATGGACGTTCCTAATTTAGCAATGTGAGACTAGACGGAATGTAGTTAGTCATCGTTACCAACCGCCAACTCTTGGGCTACTCTTTTGCCAACAAATAGTGGAATTGGCTGTAACCTTATAACCTCCTCTACATTTTTGGGGCGTTAATGTACTGGGATCGGTCAGACAAGAGTAACCAAAGAGTTGGTGGTTAATAGCATTTGTTAGATGTCTCTCGTATAGATTTATAAAGTTAAAACAAGAAAAGACTAGCTAGCAAAGATAGTTCTTTGGTCCGTATAATCTGCCCGGCACGGCCAAGTGAATAAGTTACCGGATTCGTAATCCCCGTAACGCCGTGGGGGCGTTATAATGTACAACCAATCCCACTATTCGTTGGTAAAAAAGTAGCCCAAAAATTGGCGGTGGGTGGTGATGACTAGCTGCCTTCCCTCTAGTCTTACACTGCCAAATTAGGGATGGCTAGCGCAGATAGCACTCGTGTAGCTTTGCGCGAAATTCAAAACAAACAAACCGTATAATCTATAAAGGAAGGCTTGAAGATCTTGGATAACTTTACAAGAGTATCCAACAAAAAACAAACAGACATATTCTTCCCCAGTTTTCCGAATTATTCTTGGAACTGTAGTTTTCGAAATTATACGACAACAAAATGCATTTTTACTAAGCTTTCTTTGTCACACCATAAACAAAATTGCATTAATATACGTATCAAAATATTTCGGGAACATATAGAGTAACAATGAACTTTGTTAGAATTATACTTTAATAAGAATTTTTTTGGACAAAAATAAGTAATCATAAGTACTTACAGATGTTCTTTGTCATTCCTAACTCAAGAGTGATATTCTTGAAAGGCACTGATAATAATACGAAGATAGATGTGTCATATAAGGTTGGGCGTGACCCAATAGTTAGCACGAATCAAAGGCCTGGGGGCTCTTTACTGCAAAAACGCGCTCCGCACACTGAGGTAATGGTCAAATCTCGTTATTTGTTCACATCAAAATAACCTAAGAGTAAATGCTATCACTAGTTGCTGACGTACCAGCTTTAAATTTAGGATGATTGCTTTGAGACATTCTGAGAAAAACAACTTTCAAACGTGTGTTAATCTGTTTTGATCACCTGGAAAAGCATTAGGACACCGACTATAACGGTAGGACAAACATTAACAGAGGTCTTCTGCGTAACGTAATTTTGTATGATAATGTAAGTAATGTATAAAGAGTTACACTATTTCAATGTCAAATGTACATGAGAACATCGATTGGCTAGGTTCCAAATTCTATCAAATACACGTAGACGGCTTCACACAAAGAATGAAACACATCTCCATTATCTTTAAATCTAAATTTAGAAAAGTACATATTTTTTTACTTTTAAGTGTTATTTTAAAGCACTGGTTGATTTAAAAATCTCCACAAACTCTAGATATTTAACCTTGTTCAGGATGGCTCAAGGCCAGTTAACTAAGGGCTTAAGAGATTTTTCAAGGTCCAACACATGACAAGTATGGGGTATTTTCTCTTTGTTACTGTTAGAAGAGAAAATATTACAAAAACCATAAAATGTGAGCACAGTTTTGCTAAAGGCTGGTACAGTTTCCCCATACCCGATAGAAGCTTGTGAATTATAACCGAAGTAAACGCACTTCAATAAGTTCCCATACGCACCTTTTAATCATTTTGTAAGGTTTCCAGAAACCTTCTGTCGTCACAAAGTCATCAATAAATCTTGCCGGACTAACCTGCAGATTTCCGGTATCCTAAGGAGATAGTTAATCAACGAAAACAAACTGCACCCCTGGGAATCGACATTTACAAAACCAAGGCGTCCACTGTGGCTACATTTCACTTTCTCTCTGACCACATCAATCGTTCTACCTGATAGAACCACTGTCCAAGCCACGCATGCCAACCCTCCAAGACCTCTATTTGGGCCTGTGGGAGGGCGCCACTGACCTTGAGAGCTAGAAGGTCACTCAGTGCCACAAAGTATTTGCTCCATAAAGTGAGATGTCATAAAAAGCTGTAAAGTCTTCTTGTAAGCCTTTAATGGCTACAACAATCCATTTACGTGCCCTCACGTTTTATTTAGTCCATATCGGGAACAGTCCATATCTACAGTAATATCCTACATAGGAATTTGATAATGTTGCGTTACAGATCTCTTAACTACAATTATGTTAATACACAATATTATTTCTCTAACACAGAACGAGGTGCTTTACTACACCCTACCTTAATTGCTTTACTCATCGTACATTGGAATGAATAACTCCAGCTAGCCTAACCGATAGGTTCAGCTGAACCAGACCAATAAAGGCGGGCTCCCCACAGCACAGGAATGCTAGCTAATCAGCCTGATAACCTATGGCTTAGAATGTACACCGTCACTCGGATAGTTTAAAGAAAGCAATTGTTCAGTTATGAGTAATATTTGGATCAGACGTTTCTTTGATATTGTTTTTAGCCACTTACTTTAATGTTTATTTATTTAGTGAGCTCCAGAGCTCGCTCTTTTTTATAAGCTATTATTTCAAGAATTAATTAATAAACGCTCGAACCTAGCAGGTTTCAAACTCCTATTTCTCATTAGTGACTCTGAATGAAGCCAAACGCGATCTTCAGACGTTTTCCAGAACTTCAGTACTGAGAACATATATTTGTGTATCATTTAGACTCATTAATAGTCTCTATTTTCCAGGTGTTTGAACAACAATTAAGTTATCCTCTGACGATTTCCTGTCCATTATTGTTACTTTGAACTTATAATGATCTCGCCTATTCTCGTAACTCTGTTTCAACAAAGCAGGGCCCGCCATGGCCGCCAGGTGGTTAAAGCACTCGACTCGTAATCTAAGGGTTGTAGATTCAACAAAGCACAGAGACGGGTCTCTGGAAAATTCTGGATCGTTGCGGAACATTTTTAATTTACTTGTTTAGTATCAGCACTGAAATATGAGACGCAAAAACGTTTTAGAGAGTACACACTTTTATATATACATGAAAAATGTACAACATTTAGGCCTGGCATGGCCGAACGCGTAAGGCGTGTCACTCGTAATCCGAGTGTCGCGGATTCGCGCCCGCGTCGCGCTAAAACATGTTCGCCCTCCCAGCCGTGGGGGTATATAATGTGACGGTCAATCCCACTATTCGTTGGTAAAAGAGTAGCCCAAGAGTTGGCGGTGGGTGGTGATGACTAGCTGCCTTCCCTCTAGTCTTACACTGCTAAATTAGGGACGGCTAGCACAGATAGCCCTCGAGTAGCTTTGTGCGAAATTCAAAACAAAAAACAACATTTAGCAGACAGACTTCTTATGTCAGAAACATAACCACAAACATTGACATATAAGTTAAATTCTACTCACCTTGAAAATTCTAGCCAAAATGAAAAGGAACCAAATGTTATGATACTCACTTTCTTCTTTGGTTTTCCAATATGAGATATTGGTATGTAATATATTTTGTAAGTACATGACAGTCATACCTATAACCTAGGAAAATATGCTACAAACAGTAAAATTCGCAAGATAAACAGTATATGTATGTATATATATTCTAATATTAGTTTATTATAACTTAAAAACAAGCCGAAATAAATTACACGAAAACTTTGCACTAATTGAGAAGATCCCAGGATACAAACTATAATGTGGTGATTATGAAAGGTTTCCCAGGTTTTAGAGGTCACTGTTAAAGTAGGACCCACATTGCGATGGGGATACACTGTCTATCAGTCTTGACCGCCACTCGCCAGCCTTACATGAGAAATAAAACAGTAGTAATAGATATAACAATAGAAATTAGAAGAGCGAGATGTGGGTGCTTAAGCCCGTAACATCCCATATCAATATTACACTTTACTACCTGCAGACAGTTGTGGGAAGGTGACTGCTCTCCCAAGTAAATAAGAAGAAAAAAATCAACTGAAATAAAAATAAAATAAGGAAATAAGGTACTACCACTTGGGGGTAAGTCAGTTGAAAACTTACCTCTTGAAGCTAGCATTCCAGACCCCAATATACCAGTTACGTCTCACTCTCCTAATTTCTATATCTATTGGTACTCTCTTATTTCTTATGTGAGACTAAAGAATGGAGGTTGAAACTAATAGACGATGCATTCCCAACGTAATGTGGATCCTACTTCCGCAGTCATCTCCAAGATCTAGTATATATTTTATAATCCCACAATGTAGCTTGTATCCTGGGGGTCTTTATCTAGTGTATATTTTATAATCCCACAGTATAACTTGTATCCTGGGGGTCTTTTCAATTAGTGCAACATTTTTTGTTTAATTTATATTTGTTTCGGCTTGCTTTTTAAGTTATAACAAACTAATATAAATAGTCAGAGGTTTGAATTTGCTGTTTTTAAAGCAATTCTTTCTTGTGATTTTACTTATTTATTTAATTTCATTTTCACTACAATCACTAATATTTATGAGATAGACAGTATATATTTGTTTTTGAAGTTCGCGTAAAGCTACTTGAGGACTATCTGCGCTAGCCTTTCCTAATTTAGCAGTGTAAGACTAGAGGGAAGGCAGCTAGTCATCACCACCCACTGTCAACTCTTGGGCTACTCTTTTACCAACGAATAGTGGGATTGAACGTAACATTATAACGCTCACACGGGTGAAAAGTCAAGCATGTCTGGATACGACGGGGTTCGAGTCGAGCACCTCAATCCACCTGGCCATGCCGGGCGACAGTATACATACAAGCACTAAAACAAGCGGCAGAAACAGTATATTTAAATATATAAACGCTAAAATACACAGGCTAGAGAGTATATATACAAAACTAAAATACACAGGCTGGAGAGTATATACACAAGAACTAAAATACCCCGGCTAGAGAGTATATACACAAGAACTAAAATACACAGTATACACAAGAATATGTGTTATAAAATTTGATTAACTTTATTGTAGCTTAAAAATTTACAATTTTGTATTTATCTTGGATATTTGCTCACATTAATCATAGAGTAATTCTTTTGAAAGTTACGTTTACCCCATTTGTTCTTAACTGGTAACGATGATATCGCAATCATCTGTTGTCTAATTTACGTGTTTTATTCTTCAACCCGGGTTACTAAGTTGAAATCCAACACTTTAGGCGTGTCTGAGTCTGTTTGATTATGGTTTGTTATTTCTTAATGTGGTCAATACAGGTGATATATATCAACTTTAGTATATTGTATGTCTGGTGTTGG
The DNA here is from genome assembly GCA_011833715.1 of Carcinoscorpius rotundicauda. NCBI lineage: Eukaryota > Metazoa > Arthropoda > Merostomata > Xiphosura > Limulidae > Carcinoscorpius > Carcinoscorpius rotundicauda. The sequence continues at coordinate 42,071,970 of CM022404.1, forward strand.
TGGTGTAATCATAAAATATTTACTTGCGTGTGTTTATCTCAGATGTAGAAGGTGCAGATACAAAATATCTTTTATAAACCTATGTGTATTACATATTTGTTGTTAACACTTATAAAATATTAACTATGTTAGCTGTCCTGTGACGTTAGTTTTACATTTATAATGTACATAATACCTTGTATAGATTATATTTTTGTTGTTAACACTTATAAAATATTAACTATATGAGATGTCCTGTGACGTTAGTTTTACATTTACGATGCATATATTACCTTGTATTGGTTATACTTTTGATGTTACAGTTATAGTGTATTAACTATATGAGATGTCCTGTGACGTTAGTTTTACATTTACGATGCATATATTACCTTGTATTGGTTATACTTTTGATGTTACAGTTATAGTGTACTAACTACATGAGATGTCCTTTGATATGAATGTTACATTTATAATGCACGAGTTTTATGTGTTTAGCCTAACTTGGATGGTACAGATATAACTTGTTATCTTCTCTGATTTGAATGGTTACTATATTATCTTCCGTCTTCTTCTTCAATTTTAATTGGGAAAGTAATCTCTTACCTTCTATGTATTTCTCAATCAGTTTGATTGAGAAAATAATGTATTCTAGTAGTTTATGTTCTTAAACGTGCATTTACTGTATGCATGTCAGTTAGATAATTCAAAAAAAAATTTTCTAGTTGACCTTACCGTAACGAGTTACTGAAACAAAATAATTTGATACTAATTTAAAAATAATAAAGTAATTGTTTGTTTAGCAGACTACAGGCGTTATAATGTGACTGTCATTCCAATTATTCGTTGGAAAAAGAGTAGCCCAAGAGTTGGCGGTGGATGGCGATGACTAGAGGGAAGGCAGCTACTCATAACCATCCACCGCGAACCTCGTGTACTACGCAGTAGACATGAACAAGTATACAGGACAAATAAGGTTGTTGGTTGTAACTTTAGTGTACATAAATCATGTATATTATTATATTAGAACATAAGGGATATAGTTTTACCATCAATGTCACGTGCAGGTTAAGCGATAAACCATAATATTTCTGTGTCTTATAACGGTAATAATAAGGTTTATCAGTTTAGTTAATAAAATATATCACCTGAATTACTGGTAGTGACATCTACTGTTTTTAATAAAACACACCTATTAGAAAACATTGATAGATCGAACACACGTTTTGTAACTGAAATAACTGAAACAAAGCATATTGTCTTGATATCGTAGACTAGGTAGATGGAAACTAAGATACAGCCAGAAACTCGATCAAAACGTGTTGTTTATAAAGATCGAAATCTTATTGTTTTCTGTGTGCGAAAAGAGATTTTCGAAACATTGTTTCAAAGCCTCTTTAGCCTAGTTTGTAAATATCTTAATGTGGCATGAGGGTATTTTTCTTTTTCGTGTATGTCAGGGTTTTTTTTTTTTTTAAAAAAAGGGGCAGATTAGGGTTCTTTGGTTATGTTAAAAAGAATTCCAAACGGGTCAATGGATAACGTCTTGCTGTCACATCTATCTCATTAAATATAAAAATAAAAAAGGTTAAATTTAGAGATGTACCTGACCCTTTGGGTCCTTCCCTTTATACCATAGCGACAAAACTAACTAAATGACCATGCTGCATGAGAAATATGAGCAACACACGATCGTTGCACTCGCTCTGAAATCACGTGCACGAACCACACAATCCGGTGTCATGTGAACTGTCTACTCATCCTTGTTTATATAATAGTACGTGACCGGGAAAAGGGTTAGTCTATCAATACAGGACCGGCTATGTCACATGCTTCGTAGTACTTAAAATCAATGTTATCTCTATTTCATCTTGTTGCCCTATTCATAAGGAAAGATTTACTGGTAAGACGTGTAATCAAAGTTGCCAGATATGGCAAGATATGTGTGGCATAACTATCTGACCCGAATAATAATTCCAGCTTATAGTACACTAAAACTAAGTTAAGAGTCAACAGAAACAGTTTTATCCAGCACTTAAGTTGTTGTTTTTTGCGTTAATTCTTTAAAACGCAATTGCTAGTTAGCAAATAGAATCGTGTTTATCCCTTTACAGTTTTAATGTGCGTCTTCTCTTTCAGAACTATCATTAAAAACTAATTGTGTTACATCAGTGATTACTTTCTCAGCAGTACAATATACAAAGAAGTTTCTCGCTTGTTTTTTACACTTCCAGTGTAAAATAATAACCAAGACAATTCGCAGTGACGCTTACCAGTTGTTGTTTTTTTTTAATTTCGCGCAAAGCTACGCGAGAGGTATGTGCGCTAGCCGTCTCCAATTTAGCAGCGTAAAACTCGAGGGAAAACAACTAGTCATCACCACCCCCCCGCCAACTACTGAGCTACTCTTTTACCAACAAATAGTGGAATTGACCGTAACATCATAACGCCCCCACGGGTGAAAGGTCAAGCATGTTTGATGCGACGGGATTTGAACCCGCGATCCTCACATTACAAGGCGAACGCTCTAATCATATGGTTGCGTCAGGCCGTCTATCAGTTCTGCGTGTGAAAAGCTAGAGAGAGTAACCGTATTTAATAAATTTCTTTAAATACACACTTGTCTTATACTTTATATATTAAGAAAACGAAATGCACAGTCACAATACTATAGGTGTCAGGTACTTGTACAAAAGACACACCAAGAAGCGTACATTTAAATTCTTCATTAGTACCTGTTACATAGTTTTATTTACTTACATTATTTTCTACAAATTTATTAAGTTTCAGTTCAATAGTTGTCATTGTCTGCTTAAAGAAATAATAATTTAAAAAAAACTTTTAGTTTAACGTCAGATTTTACAAACCGAAAAAAACTGAAATTTACAAACTTTTAAAGTTTAATGTTATGTGCTAAAAATGCCTTAGAAAAAGAATCGTTCCCTCATGAAACAGCGGTAAGTCTCCGGACTTACAACTCTAAAATCATGGTTTCGATTCCCACCGATGCAGCAGAGAGCCAAATGTGTAAGAAAAACATTAACGCATGCAAAAAAAAGAGGTCAGTGTGATCTATAGGCTAGTTCTTTGAACATCTAGTCTAAAAATTCGAGGTTCGAAACCTGTTCCCAATATGTCCTTGAGATAAGCTATTTATTTCATACTCAAATTGCTTAATCTACCTGGTTGTATAATCGGTGGCTTGAGGCTACCTCTACGATGAAGTGGCATCCAATCTGGGGGCTATGTGTTACCGACTTCATCAGTTTCCACCACGAGAAACTGGAGTCATATGTCGCGTGTGCTTATAGAATTAGTTTATTTTTTTTAATAAACCAAACGTGCAAACGACATTATTCTTTTCAATATTTTGCAACTGACAGGAGCCAATCAGATTACTTTCTTTCGGAAAAAGAAGATAAAAATCGATAAAATAAATTCTGATTGGTGATGTTATAAGTAAGCAGAGTTAAAAGAAAGATAAACAAGACTGAAAACCTTCAGAAGTTCTCCACATAGGAACAAATATCCGTTTATTCGTTCAACTTTCCTAATTCTTTGAAACGACACAATGACAACAGTATAAATATTCTCGTTGCTTAATGAAAAAAATGTTCAGTATCTTTGTTTTGTTTTTAAATTTCGCACAAAGCTATTCGAGGGCTATCTGTGCTAGCCGTCCCTAATTTAGCAGTGTAAGACTAGAGGGAAGGCAGCTAGTCATCACCACCCACCGCCAACTCTTGGGCTACTCTTTTACCAACGAATAGTGGGATTGACCGTGACATTATAACGCCCTCATGGCTAAAAGGGGCGAGCATGTTTGGCGCGACCGGGATGTGAACTCGCGATCCTCAAATAACAAGTCGAACGACTTAATCCACCAGGCCATGCCAGGACCTCAGATATATAATAACCGAATATATCTCTTCAATAATATCGATATTTCTTATTTCTAAAGCAATCATATAGTTGAGAAATACAAGTATGTTATGAAAAAGTAGATTTTTATAAGACTTTTTTATATTATATAACGTAATTTACTATTTTGTTTTCTATACTTCTAATTTATTATTTTACATTTTATACTTGGAATTTACTATTTTATATTTTCTCCCCCTTATTTATTGTTTTATACTCTGTACTTGGAATTTATTAGTTTATATTCTGTACTTCTAATTTGTTATTTTATATTATATACTTGGAATTTACTATTTTATACTCTATACTTGGAATTTACAAGTTTATATCATATACCTGAAGTTTTCTATTATATACTTGTAACTTATTTTAATTTGTTGTTTTGTATTATATACTTGGGATTTAGTAGTTTATATTCTGTAATTCTAATTTATTGTTTTATATTATATACTTCGAATTTACTAGTTTATATTCTGTAATTCAAATTTATTATCTATATCCTATATTTGTAATTTATTATCTTCTTTTATATAATTGGAATTTACCAGTTTAAATTCTATACTCATAATGTTATTTTGTATTCTATACATAAAATGTACTATTTTCTATTATATATTCTGAGTTTAATAGTTTACATTCTGTATTTTAATTTACTATTTTATACTATGTACTTCTAATTTGTTAATTTATATTCCAAATTTGTAATTTACTATTTTTTATTGTATACTTGGAATTTACTAGTTTATTATGTGTACTTCTAATTTCTTATTTTGTATTCTCTTCTTAGAATGTATTATTTTTGACTCCATACTTAAAATTTTGAAGTTTATATTCTGTAGTTTTAATTTATTATTTTATATTGTTTCTTGAAATTTATTATTTCATATTCTGTACTTCTAATTTATTAATTTACAGTCGAAATTTATAAGTTACTATTCTCTGTTATATGTTGGAAATTTACTAGTTTATATTCTGTATTTGTAATTTTTTATTTTATATTCTATACTTAGAATTTATTATTTTATACTTCATATTAAAATTTAGTAGTTTATATTCAGTAATTTTAATTTATTATTTTATATTCTTTTCTTGGAATTTATTATTTTATGTTCTATACCTCTAACTTATTAATTAATAGTCGAAATTTATAAGTTACTCTTCTCTATGGAAATTTACTAGTTTATCTTCTGTACTTCTAATTTTTATTTTTTATTCTACACTTGGAATTTATTATTTTATACTCTGTACTTGGATTTACTAGTTTGTATTCTTTATTTCTAATTTAATATTTTATATTCTACATTTGTAATTTTACTATATTCTATTACATACTTGGAACTTACTTGTTTATATTGTGTAATTCTAATTTATTATTATATACTCTATATTGGAAATTAAAATTTTATTTTATATACTTCGGTTTTACTAACTTATATTCTATACTTCTAATTTATTATTGTATGCTCTGTACTTGGAAATTAATATTTTACATTATATAATAGAAGGTACTAGTTTATATTCTGTACTTCTCATTTCTTATTTTATATTCCATATTTGGAACTCACTGTTCTCTATTATATACTTAGAGCTTACAATTCTGTACTTTATTTTATTATTTTGTACTCTATACGTGAAATTTCCTATTTTATATTCTGTACTTCTAATTTATTATTTTAGATTCTGTACTTCTAATTTATTATTTTAGATTCTGTACTTCTAATTTATTATTTTAGATTCTGTATTTCTAATTTATTATTTTCTATTACATACTTGGAAATTGATAGTTTATATTTTGTACTTCTAATTTCTATTTTTATTATATACTTGGAACTTAATATTGTATATTCTATACTTGCATATTATTATTTTGCATCCTACATTTGTAATCTGAATGTGAAGTTCTCACCTTAACTCATAATGAAACCAAACGGATCGTGGGCCGCTAAAAATGATAACCAGGAGATGCTGGACGGATAATTTTGTATAAACATTACAATCTTAGTATTATCAGTGTTTTCATTCTAATAATAATTCGTTTGAATCAATAATAATAATCAATTATAATAATAATAGCTAAGTTTACTCTATGAAGCAACTGGTCCTTCTGATGAGTCACAAATAATACAATGTTTTTGAGTATCTTATTCATAATAATACAAAAATAATTATTGCGTTCTTGTAATAACATATTATATTTTATTTTAAATTAATGGAAGTTTATATATATAAATATATATAATTTATATATATATACATATGCATTTTTCCCTTCGAAGGTTACTAAGTATTTCCTTATTATGTAGACTCGTCTTTTTTTTGGTACTTTATTCTCAAATAGGAGTCATAGGAAGTTTCTAGAACGCAGGTTGTGCTTTCAACAGCGGGGATCTTAAGTCAAGGGCACCTTCGCACAGCTTCTAAAATAAAGAATTTGTTCTATAAATAATTCATGCAAGATTAAAACGTCTGCCCGACACGTTGGGAAGGAGTTGTGTGAGCGGTTGTACAACATGAGTCTTCTCCGGATCCACAAGTGACCGTGACACAGATGATGTAGGTGTTGGTGACACAGATGATGTTGGATAAGGATGTATCGACAGGATGTGCGCAGCGTAGCGGACTCTTAAGCCTTTTTTTTTTCCTACTACATCTTAATATCATTTGATACTTGATATAACGTTATTATTTCGTCCAATATTCGACGTTACAAAGTATTTATGAATGTCATGAATGAATTTTCCTAGGACACCTGGTGGTAATATGTTTACATTACTTGCTTTACTCAGTAGCAGACAAATCTCAACAACATTCCTAAAGCACCTTTCAACAATAATATTTAAATACGAAGCGTTGGTGACACCTTATTTTAACTTTCGTATTCTAGTTTTATGTCAAAGTAAAATGTCTATTTTTCTGTAAAATGAGAAGTGATATTACTTTTCTTGTTGCAGTGGTTTTTCATATAGAGTTACGTTTTGTTCTCTTGTTTTCAGTTAAAGCTCCATTTCCTTTAGCATTTTTATTTTCTCGATATATATTCTTGTGTTTTATTCTCCCCTGATGGTAAAAATGAATAACCTCCCCCTGGCGTGAAACTGTTTCATCTGTTATTGCTTTGCATCCTGTTTCTAATCAGTATAACATCTAAACAACAACTTTGTTATGCTAAAATTATACTGTATGAAAGTCTAAACTGTTAAACTAGATGTATGACTTATAACTGCATGTAAATAAACCATTATTATAATTTTCAAATACAATTTAGAAATTGTTAAAATAAATTACAGTTCTTTTGTAAGCAACAGATCCTGGGGAGGATGGAGGGTATACATCTCCCTTTCATTTTAGGTGGGGGGTATGGTGCATACAATCATCCCCCCTACATTTTGGTCTCTTGAATTGTTTTATTGCATCACAGGCCTACAAATTGTGTGTGTTCTTGTGATTCTCGTGTTCTTACCAATTGAATTACATAACTAGGCCTAGATGTAGACTTTATCAGTAGCCGAAATGTACATCTTTAATATAGACGTGCTTCTAAGCTTTTCGATCTAAGCGATAGTTCGTAAGTATCAGTTAGTAGGCCTAAGTATACATGCAAGTATCGTGGCAACAAGATTACTCTGTGACTGCATGTTTACAGCTTTCAGGTTCACGTAATAAGAGATTACCAATTTACAAATTGAACAGTCCACATAAGTGGCTGCAAAAATCATCCCCCCCCACCGGGTGTAAAAAATCTACGCCCCCGGTAAGAAGCCACACCAATATAATATCCCACACCACGATAGACTGTCCGCAATTTAATTCATATTAGAAAAGAATGTCGACAATGTATTTTACAGTCAATTGTGAGACATTTAAGTAGTTATTAACAGTATTAGTTTTATTTGGACTTAATAAGTTAAAATATTATAACAGTGTGCTCTCTGCCTCAGTGTAACATTTCACACTCTTTTTTACTTCGGTATATTAAATTTGACAAAAATCTGACACCATGTTCCATAGTTCTGTGCGGCTCTTTAAGGTGTTAAAGCAGACACAGGTTACAGCACTATGTCGCTGTTTAAGATCTAAAAACAATCCTATTACAGTACTTTGTTACTGTTTAAGACGTTAGGTTTTGGTTTGGTTTGAATTTAGCGCAAAGCTACGCGAGGGCTATCTGCGCTAGTCGTCCTTAATTTAGCAGTGTAAGACTAGAGGAAAGGCAACTATTCACCACCACTCACTGCCAACTCTTGGACTACTCTTTACCAATGAATAGTGGGATTGACCTTCACATTATTATGCCCCGCGGCTTAAAGGACGAGCATGTTTGGTATGACGGGGATTCGAACCCGCGTCCCTCAGATTACGAGTCGATCGTCCTAACCACCTGGCCATGCCGGGCCCTTTTAAGACCTCATAGCAATATTTTGTTTTATAGTAATATGTCATTGATTCAGACGTTAAAGCAGTTTCGTTAAAAATATTAAAGCAATGTGATGACAACACTCTGTCGGATTAAGATATGAAAGCAGTTTAGTTGCAGAATATCCTATACCGATCCATAAGATACCAAACGGACAAGTGAAAGTATTGTGAAATAGGTTAAAATAATATTCTTACAGTGTATTAAAACCCGATTGAATATGTTAAAACAATCTACTAATTCAATCTATATCCCAGTAAGGTACGTTGAAACAATGTGATGATTCTAAACTCTACCTCACATGGAACCACACATTGATGTTAAACTACACCCTAATACAACACGTTAATACAACCCACTAACACTAACCTCTATCCCATTACCACACATTAAAACAGAGTACTTGACTCTATACTATTTGCATCAGTACTATACAATAATTTCGTCTACCGGAAGTAGAACTTTAATCTAGAAAAATGCAGGTCTTCTTTCTACTTCAGGCACATAGACTGTAACGTCTAATAGAAGTTTACTACATATAGGTGTCTCTATAAAACTCTTCTGGTCATTTTTGTTTTCTGTTGTAGCATTTGAAACTGAGAAAGCAGCGAGTTGTACTCTAATACGTTGCGTGAATAACAAATAACTAGAACCACGGTATGTTGAAAGCTGTAGATACATAAAACTTAATAAAAACCACTATAAGGACACAAAAGTATTAAGTGACTTTCATTAGAGTCAAATGGACATCATAACGAACGCGTGTTTTCCGATATAATATAACTATCTACTGGTGACGTACTCTCACTCTCGACCTCAGTGTAATACGTTAAAACCGTTTGCCAGTGTTGGCTCCTCTTAAGAATTGTTCCTTGAAACAGTTTATCAGCATGCTATCTACCTCAGCGTAATATATTTAGGTCTCTACTGGCATGGCGCACTGTCGCGTTTGTGTAAAATAATCAAATAGCTTGCTTGCTCTTTGTACAGCTTTCTATTTGTAATAAGTGTAAGTTCTGTATTGTTTTCTCGTTATCTTTTTTTTTTTTAAATGCATCCTAAACTTCACTGATGTTCTAAAAAAAATTAAATATCAAGAGATATTGTCCACAGGTGAGGAAGTAATAGCACGGAACTGGAATATAATGCTTTTGAAGATTTTGTGGTGCTGTTCTTTTGTAATAAAACTTAGTTTGTTATGTTAGTAAGAATACCTAGAGTTGGGAGCTGTTTAGGCTGCATGTATTAGCCTAACAAACAAAACATTCGAAAGACGCTCCGCCTGATGTAAGTTTGTATCTTGCCTTTGCAATGATTCATTTAAATATAATTAAAAAGTATCAAGAAATGTAACTTCCATTCCATTAAAATTATAAAAATGAAATTTATCCGGACGATCCACATGTAACCCTTGGACAAGGCTCGAGACCAAATACGTTTTTATTTTAATTAGTGCTTCTGCATCTAGCAAATTTGGTTTAAGACTATTTATTAACCTGTTTATCATACGTTAAATATAATTTATCATTCGTGTATGTAAGATTAAAGGTCTTTCACGAATGTGTGTGACACACTTAGTTTTTTTTTCAATCTCACGCTAAAGTACTTTAATTGCTAACCGATAGGTGGTTTTTAGCCATCTTTCAAGACAGGTACATCGCTCCATACACTCACTGCTCACGTGACAAGCAGTGTGTCAAGCAGATTATAACTTAATGTGTTTGCGAGAAAGACTGACTAAAAGAAATAGCGTTTTGTCCTAGATATGTACACAGAACCAGATCGTAACAGTTTTTACCTACTTAACTGTAAACAGATTATAAGCATTAGGTTATAACTATTAATCAAATTATCTTGTTACCCATAAACGTAAACGAATGGTATCTTAGATTAAAATGAAATCTGGCATACACAAAGAAAGTAATACAATATTAAGCACTTGGATTTTAATTGTTTCTAAAAGTGTTTTGTATATAATGATTTGGAAGAATCAAATTAAAAAGGCAAAAGATTACATATGCCCACAAAAAATACATTTTGTTTGGTTTGTTTGAAATTAAACACAAAGATAAACTGGGCTATCATTGTCAAACAAGCCCAGTTTGTAAGCTCACAAACATACTGCTGGGCCACTGAAGAACTAAGAAAGCGACCAAATGTTCTAATGAACTAAAATATTAAACATCAAGGTTTCTAATTACTTATTAAATTGAGACATTATTAAGCCTAATTCTGTAACTCAGTTTTACGAGACCCCCGCTGGGACAGCGATATGTCTACAGATTTAGAACGCTAAAATTACTGATTCGATTCCCATCGGTAAACATAGCAGATACTCTGATGTGACTTTGCTATAAAAAACACTTACAAACATGCAGTTTTATGAATAGTTATCACCACTGTACCGATTACTTGATGAAACTCCAACTGCGTTTTCTTTTGACTTAATTGTCTTTGCAGTATGAATTAATTGCAAGTAAAGTACCAGTACCTTACTAATCATTCGCTACCATATCACTTAATTTAACCATCACTGAATTATCATTTCGTTTAAGTGCAGCATCACTTGTTGCACTGTTATCAGAATACCCTTCAGTATAATTGTTGACGAAACTGTCACTGAAGTACTCCTCGACTTAAATGTTACAGTAGTGTCACTTGCCTTAATTGTCACTGTAGTACCACTTAATATAATTGATACTGAGCAACTGCTTGACATAATTATCATTGTAGTACCAATTGATGTAATTGCATCTGCAGTACCACTAGACATAGCTGACACTGAACAACTACTAACTTGTCTCTGCAGTATCAATTGACATAACTGTCACTGTAGTACCACTTTAAGTAAACACCTATAAAATACTACGTGACTAAGCCTTCAGTGCCGTGCAACTCGATTAAATTATCATATTAACCCTAAAAGTAGTGTGAACCAGCAGATACACAATTTCCTGCTTAGTGGTACACTTTACTTATTTACTTAGAAGTTTATATTATACCAAACATGACATATCTTTAAATGATTAATCTGGCAATAAAATTGCAGTTAAAATGGCAAAGCATGACTGAAAAACTTTGTTTTTGAATTTCGCGCAAAGCTACACGAGGGCAGTCTGCACTAGAAATCCCTAATTTAGCAGTGTAAGACTAGAGGGAAGGCAACTTGTCATCTTCACCCACCGTCAACCCTTGGACTACTTTTTTACCAAAGAATAATAGGATTAATCGTAATGTTATAACATCCACACAAGTGAAAGGACGAGCATGCTTGGTGCGACGAGGATTCGAACGCACAACCTTCAGAGTACAAGTCGAGTGCTTTAACTACCTGGCCATCACTCCGGGCCATTTGAAGGTATAAAAGAGAATTGAAGTTGAAAAATACAAAATTACATATTTTTTTCGTATATATAAAAATAGACGTAGCTCTTGCAATAGGTGACTCATTGCTTACTGTAAATGCACGTGTAACAAATGTTTTATTTTAAAATAATTCTCTCTAACAATAAATCAAAATAAAGCCTGAAAAAGATTAATTGATCGAGATGTCACTAAATAAAATAATTTCTGTTTCACTTGTACGTATTCCAGTTCTTCTGAAAGAAAGCTTTCCTTTGCCTAACGTCCATCTTGGAAATACAGATAAATTCTATAAAGCGTTAAATATTTCCAGTCGCCGTTAAAATACCCGTTACGTCATAGTAATTCAGACACTGGTAAGTATAAATGAATTTTTCAATGCGTCCTTCCTTTGTTATTTCTTTCTTTTTGTGTGTGTGAAATCTAGCTTAGTGACTCTTCAAAATTTTATCGACCTTGGTTTAAATACGTCCACACAACAACTCGTGACACCAGATAAACTGACATTTCTGTTTGATTTTCATATATAAAGCAGGTATTAATAACATCATCAAAGGTGCTCAAAGTGAGAATCAAGCAGTACCGTATTCCGGTTGTAACTTTTTATGTGCGTCGCAGTGGCTCAGCTGAAAACCCGGTTTTGATACCCATGTATGGTGGGCACAGCCCATATAACCAGCCCTGGATTAACCATTAAGCAAAATAAGCACGTGCTTATGGCACCAAGGGAAGAGGACACCACACAGTTTTACCCCTAGCTATCATGACCTTAACTCTTTCACAGCCACATTCAACTTTAGTCGATATTTTTTGTAATTGTTTTTATCTGTCGTGTTCGATTTTACTCTGCATTGTTAAAAAAACCGTTTTCTTTGGCTCAATGACTGACTAAAGTTTCGAGAAACTACTAAACTATGTATCTGAAGTAAGAAGTCATTACGATAAAGCGCGGTACAAAATATTGATAAAACTTCAGGTAAAAGATGATCGTACGTTATGATGTCTGACCTTAAAGATGAAATATTTTTCTCAATCATTCCTTCTGTTGTGGATATTTATAAGAAATTATAGGCAGTGGAATTGTTTTGGTTCATCTTTCACTACTTTATTCATCTACACAAAAATAAGACAATAATACCACAGAAACATAAATCAAACGAAATGATGACAGATGCATACAAAGACGTGGCTTACTTTGTGTGGTTTTCGGCTTCTGTTTTTGTATGTTATATTTGGGTTTTTGTCTCAGTTGTTTAGTTTGGTTTGCTTTAGACCCACCACTAGTACAGCGGTATGTCTCCGAATTTACAACGCATAAAATAAGGGGTTCTATTCCCCTAGGTGGGCTGAGCAGATAGCCCTTTGTGGCTTTGCTCAACAACAACAAAAAAAACAACACAAACTTTGCGTTAGTATTGCATTATCCATGTTTGTTTTGTAATATTTTTATAAGTGTGTTTCTCATTGAAGATTTTCTGATCCGTAATTTTTTTTGCTTCAAACAACTTGTAAAAAATAAGAAACCTATTTTGTGTGTGAGTACATGTTTTGAAAATTATCATACCAAGAAAAAATACCGTTCATAAATTACATGTAACCAATGAGAGTATTTGGGCATGTATGTATTCCCTTGTGATTATATAATAATATAAATAGTTCTGAAGCTGAGATTTACCATACTTACTAATTATCTAACATACAACTGCAACGCCCCCACAATCCTGTACCCATTTATACTCTCGTCCCTAGGATGTGTGTTCGTCAACTGTTACCTTCTAACTTTCTCTTTCTTAACGTGAAGATGATTTGAAAGTTTGAATCGTTGTTATCTCCTTGTAAATAAAAGTGTTAATACCCATACCAGCCGTTCTGAGATACATATTTATTTCAAGTGGGTTTCTCGTCGTGAGAAAGTGACTGATCCGAGCAGTCAAAAGCGATAATTCGACCTTTTAAATCAAATTCCATAAGACTTCGACATGTACGACAACAGTTTTCTTGACGTTGTTGTGTATACACTATATTACTAGTACTAGTACAGTACTGTGGCATCGTGGTCACACAGAGATACTGTAAACAACCGACAAATCAACAAAATCAATTTAGAATTGTATGAAAAAGTGCATGAATTGAACAAGTTAATGTGAGCAAGGTTAGTACTGAGTACTAGAACTTAGCGTTAGTGGCCTCAGTTGCAATGCATTAGGCCTAACGATAGTGTTGTTATTTGAAAACTGAGTGGCAATAACGTTATGCCTAAATACTGTAACTAACTAGTTTAGTGTAAGTACACTAGAAACGCTACTGTAGCCCGGAATAATGAAGTGGATTATTCCAAATTTAAGGCCATCATTTTGAATTTGCCTTCGCATCCAGGCATGCAGATAAAGTTTTAGAAATGTTTATATTTTGTCGGCATATGTTTTGTTGGCTCATCTAAGGTCTCTAGGTTAAAACTGAGCTCAAATTTCAGGTTACAACTCATTTTTCAGATATATGATTAGGATGAAGGTACTCTAGCCTAGGCCTAACCCAGTATTTAGTAGTTAAATGTGGAGTACAGTTTACACTTGGTTATGTGTATCAGTACAGAATGATCACTGTGTATATTGGCTACTAATTTTTGGCCCACAATGGATTTGCATATTACTACTCACATTGCTTCTTGCATGTTGCTGTCACAGCAACAGCCTTAATGAAACTTTTGCAATTACTGAAAACTAATTCTAAAATGGGTTCGAGACTGGTCTCGAATGGTTTTCAACCAATCAGAATACAGCAAATCAATAAAGGTATTTATGAATTCATGTTTATGTGCTGATGGACCTGGGATGACTTTCTGACAATCTTTGTCTAAATGTAGACTTAGAGTTTAGTGTGTTTGACTGTCTTACCTACATTTTTCTTTATGAGTTTCAGTGTTTTTATAATCATTATAACTATATATGATCCGTATTCTTTTGTATTTTTTATTTTTGTTTCTCTATTTTTCAGACTGCAACATGAAACGTGTTCAGTTAAGTGGTGCACAAAAGGAAAAGTATCAAACAAGAAACATCAAAAGGCTTTGAATTTAGTGACCAAGACTGGAAAGCTGACTATTTTTTTCACTCAATTTACACAACAAGATCTTCCAAATCAAAACCCATCTCCGCCATCAGAAGTCACTTGTATTGCATCTGACTGTGACAACATTGAAGTTGAACCAAGCTCCACACCTACAGGTACCACTTTGTCCACTTCAAAGTTCAAAACATTATGATGACGTTGAGGTGTCACAGGATGGCTCAACTGGCACAAGTCTCACAACTGATCTCACTTTTCCTGTAAATTCTGATATCTCTAGTGTTAACGTTGATGCAAGTTGCTCTACAAGACAGTCTGAAGTTTAAACAATTGTTGAAAATGAAAATCTACTGGACTATGATAAAATGCTTCAGTCTACAAAAGATGAAGAAACTGAAACAAAAGATCCGGGGTTGTGGCTCGATTTTACTTCTTATGGTGTAGCTTATTGGATCGCTTGTGGACCCACTGACTGTCAACACCACAATGGGCCATTTAGCAAACCTTGCCGGACTTTCAATAGTGGCAAACCAACGAGATACTGTTCGCAAAAACTTTTCTTTTGGGTAAAATTCAATGGTGAGCAATACAAGAGAGAGTGGTTATTGTATTTACCCAGGCCTGACAAGAAGGGGGTTGGAGGCTACAGTCCTGGGGCTCGGAATCAATTAGGGGCCCCGACGAAATATGGGATAAAGAATAATGCATACTCATTTGCATAATATGCTTAAGAAAATATAGCAGTACTGCGGGAAATCGCTTTGCCTCGCAAAATGTACATTTTCAGCACATTTGGTTTCCGCCCACTAGAAAAAAAAATTCATACGTCCATTGAATGTATCACGAATTTATGAATACTTCAAAAAGGGACCGGGGGACATAACTGTTCCTCTGGCCCGACCTACCTCTCGACATCTTTATTAACAGGATCAGTTAAATGCTTTGTTTGTAAACTTTTTGCCTCTAAACTGTCTTCGCGTTTTGTTGAAAGAGAAGGGTTCAGTGACTGGCAAAATAATATTGTAATTGACCATTATGAAAGAAACACTACTCACTGAGACTCTATGTCAACATGCTTAACTTGCAGACAAGGTTTAGGCTTGCAACAATAGTTGGAAAAACAAATTAAAGAAGAGTGCAACTACTGGGGACATGTCTTGGAACGTGTAAAACTTGTTCATTTGTACGTTAACTGAACGTGGCCTGGCTTTTCGAGGAACAGATGAAACATTAGTTCACTGCAGAATGGGATTTTTTTCGGACTGCTTGAGCTCATAAGTCAGTTTGATCCATTTTTAGCAGGGCACATTTCGAAATATGGAAATTTTGGAAAAGGAAATCCTTCTTGTCTAAAACCACCTGTGAAGAACTCATTGAACCAATGGCTCAGAAGGTTCATACGTTCATCGTTGTTGAAGTAAATTCCTCTAGTTGTTTCAGGTTGTCAGTTGACTCGACACAACATCTATCACATATAGATCAGCTAAGTGTTGTACTTTGATACTTTACAGATGGATAACCTATTGAACGCTTTTTAACCTTCTTGGAACTGAAAAGAAAAACATGCTAAGGAGGAAATGGTAAACCAGGTATTGCAGAACTTACGTGAATTTTGCAAACTTAATTTTTCAAAATGTAGGGGCCAATCTTACGACAATGCTTCTAACATGTCTGGGCTTTATAAGGGGATGCAGCAAAAGATTTTAGAAGGAAATAAATTTGCCCTGTGCAGCCCATTCACTATATCTGGTAGGCTGAAGTGCTGTTAACTGATGTCAAGTGGCAGTTAATTTTTTCTCTATAATGCATTTGCTCCATACATTTTATTCAGCCTCTACCAGCCGGTGAAAAATTCTTAAAGTTTGTCTTGAAAATGAAAGTGTGGCAACGATAGCAATTTCGAAGTCTTTTTTTTTAAGATTTTGAAAGTTTCAGAATGTCTAGTTGAAGACTAGTCACAAAAGGTAGACACTAGAAGAGAAGCAGACAAAATTACAAATAAGATGCAAGAGTTAGAATTTGTGTTTATGTTGATCATGTGGGATGAGATTTTGCAAAATCTTCATAAAGCAAGTCAAGTTCTGCAAATTGAGGATGTGAACTTAAAAACACGTGCAGATCTGTACGGGTTTTTACCTGACCAACTAAACACTTTAAGGGATGATTTTAAAAGATTTCAAGCAGTTGCAAAGAAAATATTACCAGATGATGATTACAATGCAGCTCAAGCTCGCAAACGTGTCAGAAAGAAGGTACTCAATGACTGAGATACATAAGAAGTAGATCTGAATGCCAGAGATAAATTTCGTATCATCACCTTATACACATTTGTTTTCAAACTAGAAACCCAGATGAGAAGAAGAGGAGAGGTGTTCAAAGAAATAACAAACATATTTTCTTCCCTGAGTGAAGTGCCAAATGACGTTATTTCATCTACTGAAACTGAAAGTTACACTCAATGTTCCCAAAATCTGATACTTACCCAGAGGTCTTGGACACTAATCTCTCTGTCAAGCTTCAGCAGTTTCACTCATATGTGCGCCATAAGTTCAGTGCAACAAATACTGTAAAAACCAGATTCAGTCATGGTGAACTTTATAAACTTATTTCAGAAGAGAAAATTGAGTGTGCGTTTCCAAACGTAGACATAGCAATGCGTGTATTTTTAACATTAATGGTCCCAAACTACACAGCTGAGTACTCATTTTCCCGACTAAAGCATATTAAAAATTCCACCAGAACGACAATGTAACAAAACAGGCTGCTAAGTATAGAAGCAGATTTGTTACGTTAAATTACTTCTGAGGGCTTGATCAAAGACTTTGCAATTAAAAATCTAGAAGAAACCTCTTTTTAAAAAAATTAAATAAATATTAAGGTATAAGTAAATGATTTGCTTACAGGGTTGTAAGTTCAAAGTGAGAAATGGTTAACATCAAAGTGAGAATTGTTAATTCAGAGTGAAAACAAGTATACAGTAAAAATAATTCTTTTTAATTATCATCAATCAAACAAGTTATTTCTCTCGTCATCTCTAAATAAAAGGCCTCAGTCATAGCTTGATTTTGATCCATGTCCAATCTGTTAAATAATTTTTTTTCCATTTAATATAATTGTGGGGTCTGACCTGGAGGAAAACTGAAGGGTTATAAATTTTCCAACATTTATTTCCTTTTCAGCACTTATTGAGTCTTAATGTCTTGTCAGTTAAGCAATGGAGGGGCCTAGGAGGGCACCATTGTTGGGCTGTGCTTAGGGCATCAGTTGCACTTAATTCAGACCTGCAGATAACCAAATGTATAGCTTTGTGCTTAACAAAGAACAAATAAAAACATTTTAATCCTGGTAATAACTAACATTATCATTTCAAAACTGTTATTGTTTTTAAATTGGACTCAACGTTTCGGATTATGCAAAGCTTCTTAAGAAGCGTTCCATTAAATCCCAAAACCACAAGATAAAGATATTTTGAAACCTAATTTTGCTCTTTTACAAAGTAAAGTTCAAATTTAAAAAAATAAAGAAATGCGATTTCTTATCAAACTAAATACACGGTATAATAAAGTATATTTCAGTTTTATAGCCATTTAAAACTATTCCTCAATTTGCACCAAAACCCAACTAACTATAAAAGTCAAGGTCCCATATCGTTAAAAAGTTAGCAGAAATTCGAACACTTCCGAAACTTTGTGGTAGGTCCCCTGTGATCAAAACAGGAAAAGTAAGAACATGCTGTCATGAGGGTGTGGATTTTAAGTCATGCTGTGAGGTATGGTTCAATGGCCTAATACCTGAGAATCTTCGGGTCACCTAGTCCCCCTCCTTCCCCCCAACTAGAGCACTACAATTCTCTTTCACTGTCATCTAGATTTTCAGAAACTGTTGGTCAATAACCTAATGGTGAAAGACCCGGAAGAAATTGGCCAGAAGGTCACGGTTTAATCAAAAACTTCTTGAAGATATAAGATTTACATCCTTGTTTGCAATTGTTTTGCATAATGGCTTTATGAGTTGAGAGTGAGCGGTTATTCCTTTGGGGCAGGACGTTAATGAGAGTATTTCGACATTCGAATGTAACCTTCAAATCTCAACGATAATTGAGTAAAGTTGGGATTTCTGAGAAGAGATTGATGCAATCACGTTGCGCAACCTGCAAAAAAAATTTGTATTTAGAAGAAGAGTACAACAGTCTTGAATTTTAAAACAAGAATAACACTGTGAATAAAGAAACGAATGAAATACCAACTCAGGAAAACCTATAAGTTACTTAACTCAATGTGAATATAAAAACAAATATTCATATATATACTTTAAAACACAAATAAAAGTGACAGACTGAAACTGCCAGTCTAAATTTGAATTTAGTTTTTAACATAAAATTTTATTTTACAAGTTGATCTACGAAATTATATGTTTTGAGAAGGATTCTAATCATGTTAGCCAAGGTTCTCATATTTCCCTTCCTGGCGTGGGGCTGAACAAGGAGTTTGAAAGTTATTTTCATCAAAACTCCAAAACATAATAATGTGTTAAAAACAACATTTGCTTTAGAATGTAAGATCAGCCAAATTTCGTTAAACATAAATTGTAACTTAGGCTATTCTAGACACAGAAAATGAAATTTTCATCCTGAAAGACACAACGGTTTTGGTATAATTTTGAATTAATGCATAGAAGGAAGACAACAAGGAGAATCTACCACCGTCACGAGGTCTCTGTTCCACTCTTTTGCAAGAATAACCGGATCGAATGTCACTTGTATGACGCACCTACAGCAAGACCCTTTGATGTTCAGCGCCATCAGTGGTTAAACTGATAATCTGTGGATGGAAAAGTCCTTGTCTCATCTCTTGTTGGGACATAAATAAATAAACTCTGCACTTTGAGACCAAGTATTCCAATAGTCGGGGTTAGATGCTGTTGATTAGGTTTTTACTACAGCTAGAAACCAAGTTTAGATACCTGTGGTGGGCAAACCAAAGATACTTCATTGTGTATTTTTGTGCTTAATTCTACACACGAAAACACAAACTTCCCTGTAAGTTTTTATTTCAGAAGTAGGTGGCGGTTACTGCAGATATCCCTTGTGTAAGTTCACGCGAATATTAAAAGCAAACCTAATCGGCTGCAGTCCAGTATATTAAACACTTGACCACGTTTAATCCGGTTACTAAGGATGATGTTCATTATATGGAAATGAAAACACCACTCTTTCCTATGTATTATCATCAAGAAGAGCAAAATATTTGCTTTTAGTCCGCAAACTTTAAATTAAAACAAACAAAACATGGAAGAGAAAAACCTAAAGTTGATTCTTTTGACATAGAAAACTTTTAAGTGTAGACCGGAATTTTGATAGCATCAACCACAGCAGTGTTTAAATAACATCTTCGGAAAACAGAATGGTCATTAATTACAACACTCTCTTCATGAACTTTCGAAATGCATACGTTTAATCTTTGAAGCTTTTGTTAACCCTAAAAATGTATTCTCAAAACGGTTGGTATGGGTATTAAAACTTCAATTAAAATAAATTACAAAACATCGTTTCGATTTTCTTAGGTCATTTTCAGGTCATCACGAATTTGGTAGGGCCACATTCAAAATACATGCGTTTCATCTTCTAGGCTTTTGTTAAGCCGACTTTACTGCAGAGCTTCAAAGATAAATTTGGTATATGTTTTAAAATTTATTGAGTTCTATATGCGTAATGTTATTTTTTTACATATAATTTGCATGCTTAAATACTTCAGAGTAACAAGAGAAAACAATCAAAACATAACTTAAACAATTAAGCATAACAAGATAATTAATCTGAACAGTTAGAAACGGGATAGTCTATTGAAAACAGACTATGTTCTAATAATCCCGATAAAACTTGGTTAAGGAGACAGGTAGGTTTAAGAGCAAGTCGTGACCATAGTCTGGAAACACAGGTTTTACGTGTCAAAATGATTTACATAAGAATTAAAGAGATTGAAATTTCTACTTCCGTGAAAACCACATTTCTGTCGTTACGTTCCAGCTACAGTAACATAAACTACAGAGGGCGTTGTACTTCTCACCCCACAGGAATTCTCCCAGCAACCGTGGAATGAAAACTATTTCTCTAATCACATCTTAAGGCTAGTAACAAAACTTCACGTGATTTGTTTTAAAGAATTTTAATTTTTAGTAAATACATCATCTAACAGACATTTCAATAAAACGTGACAGGTAAGTTACGAAACAGAAGTAAAACATACGTGTCTAGCTGTCACTTGTTATAAATTTTTTCTACAGTAAATACAAACACTAAAATATAGAAACGAAAGACATGAGCAGTCCATAGAAACTCGAGCGTTTTTAATTTTTATTTTAATTGTGTTAATTTATTGAAGTTCCGCAAAACTTATAATTTTTAATAAAATGTCTAAACTCTCCACGTGCATTAGGATTTCAATAGCTTTATCAACATGTTTTCATTTATGAAAAACGGTTTAGAATGCTGTTTACATTTGTCTAAGAAAAGTTATTCTTATTGTTTTTTTCAAGTGATAGGTGAACGGACAAGGGTTTTGTTGAAATGTTGGTTTTCATCACATGTTAGGCATACCATGTTTCGTTTGTTTCGAATTTCGCACAAAGCTACTCGAGGGCTATCTGTGCTAGCCGTCCCTAATTTAGCAGTGTAAGACTAGAGGGAAGGCAGCTAGTCATCACCACTCACCGCCAACTATTGGGCTACTCTTTTACCAACGAATAGTGGGATTGGCCGTCACATTATAACGCCCCCACAGCTGAAAGAGCGAGCATGTTTGGCGCGACCGGGATGCGAACCAACGGCCCTCAGGTTACGAGTCGCACGCCTTAACACGCTTGGCCATGCCGGGCCTATTTGTTTCCGAAAAGTTATTTTCAGTTACATAGCGCAGCCCAAAATTAGTGTTTTTGTAGAAAGTTGTATCCCATTTTTCCTATCCATTGAATACCCTTTTACTTAACCGTATATTTAACCATATAATGGAAAATATAGTTAAAATTGTTTAAGGCACAAATCGGCGTTAAATGTATTGTCAAATCTGTTTTTAAAAAATCCTAAAGCGCTTGTTCACCTGAGTGACATCTGGTGTGCATAATGGGCTAAATTAAATTACTTGGTTAGAGATACCTATGGTTCAAGCACGACTGTTCTTCATTTTAAAATATAAACCAGACAGAAGACATACAACTTTCACCGCCTGAAATGGCCACTCCTAATCGAATTGTAGGATTGACCATTACACTGAAACAACGAAACCTTTTAATAGCACTACGTTTCGAATCTGAGACCCGCAACGCCAACCGAAACATATATTTATTTTTATTGAAAATTTCCATATAAATAAAATACATTGAGTTATAATGAACATTATCTTGTCTTCAGAAGTGAAGATGACATCAGTTTCACACTTTGCTTCTGTTTCATGTCTTGGAAACAAAATCATTTTACATACAAAGGTTACAGATAACTAATAATATATATATATATATATATATCAAAATGAACATATCCAAAACCAAGGGAGATTAGCAAAATTTCCACTATAAATAACATGAATATTCACATTTCTTTTTTGTTCAAAAGAGGGCTCTGATGATGATAACGATGCTTGAATGTTGTAAAAACTTTGCAGCGTGAAGTTTAGTACAAAAGTTAATGACAAATCAGAGTTCGTTGACAAATCAGGTTCTTTTAGTCCGGGAAAATGTGAAATAATTTCACTTTAATGTGCAAAAAAACCTGTTGCAAATGTTAACGACGTGAAATAAAATTAAGAAACAACTTATATACTTTCTATGTGTTTCATTAAATGTTTGTATTTTTTTTTTAAGTACCGAAACGCGCAACATTGTTACCTCTTTATGATGATACAAACCTGATTGGATTATGAAACGCTGAAAACACAAATCTTGCATTGGTGGGCGCTGGTTGCTTATTTACACGAGTTAAAATTACATGGACTAGCGAATTTAAACGTCATAAAAGCTATTTTGGTTTGAATAACAATTTTTTTTCCGATTCGGCTACTGAAATTCCGAATATAATATTCATTTTTTTTTATATAACGTAAGGAATTTTAGCAAATTTATAATTTTAAAAAATCTTACTTTGATCAAATCAGTATTTTTTCGTAACCCGCCGTTACGGTGGTAAGTCTTCGGATTTACAATACTAAAAGGAACGGTTCGATTCCTCTCGGTCGGCTCAGTAGCTAGACCCGTGTGGGTTTGCTATAAGATAAAACCCACACTATTTCTTTAACCATAAAGAATATTTCTTATGATTATGTTTGTTGTATTTGGGTTCTAGAACGATTCTTAAGACTCCCACGTTAAAACTTGTCAAGAGAAATCTATAGCCAATGGTTGCTTACACTCTCAGCATAACAAAACGAGATCCGATTAAATGAAAATGATTTACATATGTTACTATACGCGACGGAGAAAAATATATATATGATTTTTGAATGCAGTGCATAGGATTGGTTTGTTTTGAATTTCGCGCAAAGCTACACGAGGGCTTGC
Organism: Carcinoscorpius rotundicauda; assembly: GCA_011833715.1. NCBI lineage: Eukaryota > Metazoa > Arthropoda > Merostomata > Xiphosura > Limulidae > Carcinoscorpius > Carcinoscorpius rotundicauda. The sequence continues at coordinate 42,095,257 of CM022404.1, forward strand.
TATTTGCGCTAGGCATCCCTAATTTTGCAGTGTAAGACTAGAGGGAAAGCAGCTGGTCATCACCACCCGCTGCCAACTCTTAGCTAATTCCTTTAACATCGATTAATGGGATTGACTGTATCATTATAACGCTCACAAGGGTGAAAAGACGACCATACTTGGCGTGACGGGGATTCAGGCCCTCGACCCTCAGATTACGAGTCGTGCGCCTTAACCACCTGGCCATGCCGGGCTCCTCAACGTAAAGTTAATCGGAGTTATTCATGGTGTCTGAAAAACTGCTAGTTATGTCTTAATAAACATACTTGGGTCATAGTTGCAAACATTTGTTTATTTCAGCCCGGCATGGGAAAATGGTTAGGGACATTTAAATCGCAATCTGAGAGTCAAGGATTCGAATCTCTGTCCCACCAAACATGTTCACCCTTTTAGCTGTGTGAGCGCTAATATGTGACGATCAATCCGTCCATTCGTTGTTAAAAGAGTGGCCCAAGAAGTGGTGGTGGGCGGTGATGACTAGCTGCCTTTCCTCTGGTCTTACACTGATAAATTATGGACTGCTAGCGCAGATAGCCCTCGTTTAGCTTTGCGTAAAATTGAAAACCAACAAATCGTATCATTTTGATTCAAGTTGCTACTTACAGATCATACAAAAAAAAGAAAACATGGTACTTGGTTTGGCATTAAGGTGCTCAGCTCGTTGTCTCTGGGTAATGGTTTCTAATCCTATCACGGAATATGCTTGTCCTTTCGTTACTTGAGGCCTTATAATTCCAGACTCAATTCCATTTTTATTGATAAAAGAATAGCCCAAGAGTTGGTGTTGTTCACTAGATGTCTTTTTTTTTCTCTCGTCTATCTTTAATAAATTCGGGACAGTTAGCCCTCCGATATCTTTGCACGATATCCAAAGATATAAAGCATGCTCATTGGATTAATGTTACAGCATAAGCATTTGAAGAGAATCAGCTATAGTTAGGTAATCTTGATTTTCATTGTATCAACACAGAAGGACGCTTTGCGATTCAATATTTCCCGAGATTTCGTTTAGTTAATATATTTTAAAAAGTGTTATTTTAACGTGGTTAGGTTGTATAGTCGTAGAGTTGGTTTGACCATAAATGGTTCGGTTCGGTGAATCACAAACACTAACAATCATCTTACAGTGTGAATATTGTGTCTGGGTAAACTTTTTTTTTTAATTTCTCAGCACTGCTTATATTCGAACCTGACGTGCACGTGCTCCCTTCCATTACTGAACGTGCTTTACTTACAGTCGTCGTGTGTGATCGTACCCTTGTATAATACATTTAAAAGTAGAACAAAGTGATGCTGTTTCTGCTACTATACCAATATGCATTTTATGCTCTCGCTGGATGTTGCGATTAACAGGTAATGACACCTGGTATACTATTTCGTAACTCACTATCGAAATTTTGAACCACAGTTGATCCGCATCAAATATTTGTTATGTGAACTCAGACTTATTAAAATTCCTCACATATTTACCACTTTTTATGTTACGTAAATATTGTGTAAGGTCCTCTGTCCATCTGGAGGCTGAATAATGACAAACAATCTTAAAAGGGAGAAGCTTAAGTGGTTGTACAAACTTTTGTTTGCTGTCATTAAGGTCAATTTTTTTTAAGGGAAATCCATTTCCATTAATTTAGAATTATCAATTAATTTTGAGATGATTTTACCCAATAACTTTAATTTGAGTAACTGAAATTCTTAAATTAGAATAATACATGAATTTCCTTAAGGTACTTTGAAACCAGCGACATGATGTTTTTTGTTTGTTTTTTTCAGTTATTTAATAATGTTAATTGTTTGTATGTTTGTTCGTTTTAGAGCAAAGCGACACTGGGCTAGTTGCTTTTCAGCCGTGTCAGGAGCTGAACCCTAAATTTTTGTAGAGTATAATAAAACTTAATCCTAGCCATTGAAAAGTTATTTTAGGAGATCATCGTGAAGGAGCAGAAGCTCTCCTGCATGAAGAATGTTGTTGTTGTTTTGAATTGAGCACAAAGCTACACATTGGACCATCTGTGCTCTGCCCACCACCGGTATCGAAACCCAGTTTTTAGTGTTGTAAGTCCGCAGACATACTGCTGAGCCACTGGGGGGGGGATGCATGAAGGCAGTAATTTTCCTAGTGAATTGTTCATTGGCTCAGGCATGTAAAGACTTCGCTAAAACTTTTTAACACGTGTGTGTTTATCCAGAAGACTATCCCACTTCATCTTCAACAGTGTTGTCTTCGGTCATATTACTTTGTTTAGTAGCACGTTTTGATGTTACACATCTGAAGTGATATTACACGTTGAATTGGGTGCTAAAATCACACCACCGATTTTTTAAAATCTGATGTTTTATAAGTTTGTCTAAATGAGTAAATAAATATTGACTCAACCAAAAACGTTATCCTATTTCCAAGAGATGATTCTTGGATAATCCATATAATTATTTATCTAGAACATGATAAGCAAATTAATTTATGCCATAGTTTACCTCAAAAATTTCTAAGACGTGTCAAGTCCCGTTGGCTAGTACACCAGACAAGGAGGAGAGAATATGTTTTTCTTTATAAATTACAGATGCCAAGTGAAGTTGCCAAGTTCCAGATTGTGAAATCTCCCTGTTTGTAGTCTAGTGACCTTATATTCTTCTATAAAGCACAAAAGCTATTATCAAGCTTAGTGGTGGATGTGTTGACCCAGATATTGTAACCGGTGCGACAGGTAAATAAAGTTAATATTAGATATAGGAACAAAAAATAAATAAAAGAAAATTAAGAGAAAAAAATTTGAGTAAATTAGAGCATATTTTTGCCTACATGTAAGAATGTTTGTCTGGTACTCCAATCACGATGGGGGAACCGTCTGAAACAGGTTGAATAAAACAGCTTTATTTGTCTAATGTTCGTATTACCTTGATTTCTTTGAGCAAATATTGTAGTTCATCATTATTATTGGTTCATCATTATTTCGCCCCACATTCATTTATCTGTTTCATTGAGGTTGATTTCGCAAGTTGTTTACGGAAGTGTTGTTAGCACGAGCAGTCCACGTGCACAATGTTGTTTTCTGCCTGATCGCATTTCCCGAGATTTTTTGTGCCGTTTCTTGAAATTTTTTTTTGTTGGTTTGGAATATTCAAGAGATGAAGGCGCAGTAATAATGGAAGAGTTTTAAAAAAACCAAACTTATTATCGCTGTTCTTAAGGTAGAAAGTATTATAATACACTAGATTAATAAATATGTGTTTCATAGCAACACCAACCAACAGTAGGCCGAGCGTGGTTCAGTGGTTAGGATGCCAAACTTTGGATCTACGAGTCTTTGTTCGCGTTATGTTGCATACACACACAGAAGGAGAAAAATTACGATCTATAATATAGGACCGTGGGTGTGTTGTAAGGGTTTCTGGAAAAATCCCACCATTCGGTCACACAAGAGTAGCCCAAGCATTTGAAGTAGACGTTGTCTTCCCTCTCATATATCAGGCCAAAGTTAAACCTTTAGCAGTAACTTCGCAGAAATGTACGAAAATAAACCATCAAATTAACGTATCACCGCCACTTTGTTATCTCTCTCATTTAAAAAAACATCCTGCCATGGTCAGATGGTTAGAGCGTACGACTTGCAATCTGAGGGTCGCTGTTTCGAATCCCTATAACATCAAACATGCATACCATTTCAGCCATGGGGACGATATAATGAGATGATCAATCCCATTATTCGTTGGTTAAAGAGTGGCGTAAGAGTTGGCAGTGCGTGGTGACGACTAGTTGCTCTCCCTCTAGTCTCACACTGCTAAATTAATCACTGATAGCGCAGATAGTCCTCGTGTAGCTTTGCTTGACATTCAGAAACAAACAAACAGTTCTGACTAATATATATACATGTAGATAAAATGATCAAATGTAATTCTGATTTCCATATTCGTGATTTCTAGATACATAATTCTTACATCTACAATTCCACTTTTATATAGGTGGAATCTGTACAAATTATTCCACTTCATATAACTAGGATTTCTAGACACAGTTCTAACTTCTGTACGGTTGGAATTTTCATATAGGATTCTGACTCTTACAGATGGGATTTTCAAACATGGTTCTGATTGATAGATCAGGTACTCTTAAGGATAGCCACGACCCCTATGTAACTGGAAATTCTGAGATATAGTTTTGACTCCAATAGCTTAATTTTTTATATAAGTTTTGACTCCTATAGCTTAAATTTTTACATAAGGTTTTTATCATATAGATTAATTCTACTTTCTAGTTTGTTTTTAAAATGTAGGTTAATTTTATTCAGTTTATTTTTATTCTGCAGGTTAATATTACTTTATAACATTTTCTTCCGTGTAGATTAGTTGTATCCTGTGGGTTATTTAGTTTTTTTAAAGGGTACGATATAACTTATAACCAGGATTTATTCGTAACAAAATACAAAAAAAGTGAAAGCCGACATGGTAAAATAACCCATAAGTTCAATTAACCTGGAAGACAAAAACTAACTTGTAGGTTAAAATACGCTTCCTGGTTCTTACAGAATATAAAATAGATTATTTTGTTTTATACTTGATAAGTTAACAGTGCAGGTTACTGAAGAAAGAGATCTAATTTATCTACTCTTGTAATGCACTTCACTGTGTTGTTAGGATGTTTCTCATCCTTCACCCTTGGGCCTCCAAGGAACAAACCGGAACCAAAACGGACGTGAAAGTTGTCGAACTGGTGATGTCATATTTTCGCTTGGGAGTAAATGACCTTACAGAAAAAGTTGTTGCTAAGGCTGCCGTATAGAGAACTCATAAGGCAAGTTCTTGTTTTTTTTATTTCATCAAAATGTTTTTTCGTTGGCGAAGCAATTTTTACCAATAAAGGTTAATATGTTAACAACGTACTTTTACTCGTAAAGATGCGTCTGTTAACAAAGTAGTTTTGTCGAATAAAGGTGTATCGATGAACAAAGAAATTAAAGATACGTAAAATGTATTTTTCAATACAGTAATTTTGCTCTCAAACACATACTGTTTGGAAAAGCAGTTTTAGCTACAGAGATGGTGACGTAATAGGCGGGGTCTTCTTTTCAATTTGTAGCAGTAAAAGTGCATCAAAATTAGGCAGAAAAATAACCTAAGGGGAAGCAAAAGAATAAATCAAATTTAATTCGGAACTCAAGCGACGAGACCTCGACCCTGGCCTAATGGGTGAACCTGTGGCAAACATTTCCTCGCTGCACTCGGTCAAATAAACTTTGTCTCCCCGCACTTCTAATCTGCCCCCTATACTTTTGAAATATTTAGGTTTTTGCAAATCAAATTTACCAAGGAAGTTTTATATCTCAACGAAGTACTTTTAAAAACAAAAGTACGTCTGTGAACGAATCAATTATATCAAGAAAGTTATATCTACTGACCAGGTCAGGTGGTTAAGACACTCCATTCGTGACCCGGGTTCGAATCTACATCACACCAAACATGCTCGCATTTTTAGCCGAAGGGTAGTTATAATGTCAGGATCAATCCCTCTATTCGTTGGTAAAAGAGTAGCTCAAGAGTTGGCGGTGGGTGGTGATGACTAGCTTCCTTCCCTCTGGTCTTACACTGCTGAATTATGATCGGATAACGCAGATAGCTTTCGTGTAGCTTTGCGCGAAATTCAGAAACAAACAAACTCATTAACCAAGCAATTATACCAGGAAAGGAAATTTACTCTTTCGTGTCTATCTGTCAAATGGAGAGTTTCGGTAATATCGTTTGTATAGGGTAGTTTTCTCTACCAAAGAATAGTGGGATTGACAGCTCACATTATAACGCCCCCACGGCTGAAAACGCGAGCATGTTTGGTTGACGGGGATTATATTTATCTCAGTGTAGCAAATCAAACATTTCTGTGAAACATATGCATCAAAAAATAACATCAACCAAAATAACAACAACAATAATTCAACATTAGCATTGTCGACAGATGGTCATATGTATCTTCACCAATCAAAAAGCCCTAATGCAGGCAGGCTCACCCGTTGAAAGAGGTAATGTTTTTTAGCTCTTAACCAACTTCATTATTTCAACTTTATATTTACTTTCTACAGAATATCTAACTTTGTTAGAAGAATATACCCGTCAAGTCATTCAAGTCTTAAGATGCTCTCTTGCTTATTTCGAATACTGTCACGAAGCCACTCGAGGGTTAGCTTCCTCAGTTTTAAACTAGAAGGTAGCTAATCAAAAGCACCCAGTCACTCTTATAACCTCAGCCCCAAGGGAACGCCAACAATGAAACCTCGAAATTAACAATTCAGGACGCTAACTATTAGGCCATGCCCTGACCAATTTCGTAAGGAAAGGTGTAGCTGTCAAAACAAACGTACATGGTTTAACAAAAGTAGCTTTAGCAATAATGAAATATCTGTTAACAAAACAACTTGAGTAAGAACGGTATGTCTGTAAAAACAACAATGGTATATCTGTAAGCAAACATATCTCATAAACAGTGGTTAATTTGTTTGTAAAAGTTAATAATACGAGCGTATTTGTCCCGAGGAAAAAATTATTTTCAAGTGCTATCTGCTTTGACAGCCTTTCAACATGCAACGAAATAACTGGTAAAACGATTCACGTAACAGCGCTATAAATGTGAAAAACTGACAATTTTAAAATATTCCTTAAACGTATGGATAATATCTGGTAGAAACGTTCAAATATCACTTTTCAGCTAAACATAGATGACCTGAACTAATTTTTTTAACGTACAGAAAATAAATACAAACCTTAAATTGTTTGTTTTTGAATTTCGCGCAAAGCAACACGAGGGTTATCTGCGGTAGCCATCCCTAATTTTGCAGCGTTAGACTAGAAGAAAGGCAGCTAGTCATCATCACCCACCGCAAACTCTTGGACTACTTTTTATCAACGAATAGTGGGAATTATCGTCGAACGCCTTAACCCCATCTGGCCATGCCGGGCCCCTTATATAAATAAAATAAACTCAAAACTAAACTAGTACAATAATTTTTGATGACGAGAATTCCACTTGAACTAAAAATGTGTCTCAGAACGGCTGGTCTGGGTATTAACACTTTTATTGATAAGCAGAGAACAGACCCGGCATGGGTAAATGATTACTGCGCTCCATTCGTAATCTGAGAGTCACGAGTCCGAATCCTCGTCACACCAAACATGCTAGCCCTTTCAGCCATGGGGGCGTTATAATGTGACAGTGATGACTAGATACTTTCCCTCTAGTCTTACACTGCTAAAGTAGGGACGGCTAACGGAGATAGCCCTCCTGTGGCTTTACGCGAAATTCAAAAGAAACCAAATCTTCATTTGAAATTATACGATTTAGTTTGCGTGCAGTATCTGCAGGAACATTCAATTTCTTGTGTTCGTGACGATCGAAAAAAAACAACTATATTCTGACGCACGTCTGTAAAAAAAAATATCGGATACAATCTTTTTTCTTTTTTTTTTCTGCCAAAAAGCACGTGCCAACACAACCAGGACAGACGAGGCAATTTTACTTGTGTCAAAGGTAAACTTAGCCTCCTTCCTTGCCAAAATTACAATCTCAATTAATATATTGAGTATTCTTCCATATTACAAAACAATCGTATTGAAGGTTTTTCCACGTAAACTATAAAATTCCTTTCGTAATAATTGAGTAGCATATAAATAAGTGAGCATCAAATCATTCTGTAATAATACAAGCATAAGCTGGAACACATTCTGTAACAATTGCTGCCCCAGAAATTGGATAGGAAAATTTGCCACTCGTAATAATAATAAACTTTTAAGACTAGATGTCAGCATTTTGGGATAAAAATGTTATTAGACTAGTGATGTGATTCCTCGTATAGATAAAAATTCCACGACTTTAATTCCATGATCATCTCACAACACTCGTTTATGAAGTTACCACATCTAATCCATAATAATATTAGGAACACGAGATTGAAAGGTATTAATAGTGTGTTAAGAAGGTAATTTAAAAATTCCATAATTTTTGATTCCCTCCTACAATTTGTCTCCCCGAAGTGTTTTCCAATACCAATATATATATATATTAAGCCCGGTATGGCCAGAAGGTTTAAGTGCATGACTCATAATCTGAAAGTCACGGGTTAACACCAAACATGTTCGCCCTTTCAGCCGTGGGGGCGTCATAACGTTACGGTCGATTGCACTATTTCTTGATCAAAGAGTAGCCCAAGAGTTGGCGGCGTTTAGGGATGACTAGCTGCCTTCCCTCTAGTCTCACACTACTAAATTAGGAAAGGCTAGCACAGTTAGCCCTCGTGTAGCTTTGCACTAAATATACACAATTCATATTTCTAAATGGAAAGTTTAAGGCCTATACAGCTAAAATCCGTGGTTTAATTCACTGCGATGGACACAATATGTCACCCATTTTGACTTTTTCTTTTATTTTACTTTTATCATTCAACTTATTTCCAATAATATTTTTCAGTCTTTTTTGATTTGTTAATTTTCAGATAAGAATACTTCACATCTGAATTACTCAAAGTAGTTTTTTATGAATCTTACCTCAAACTCTTCAATAAAAGGTATTTTTTTCTCTCAAATGTAATTTAGGTAACTTATTTAGGCTTCTCATTCTTTTGATAAACTCTCGTATCTCTTAAGTATTCGTAAATCATAAGATTTTAAAGTTAAATATTTATTTTTAGAGAAAATTAATACTGATAGATTGATGTAAATGAAATTGAAACAGCAAATCCAAACCTCTGAATAACTAGTATGTTTGTTATAACCAATAACAAACCACTTCCGCAGACTGTTATAACCAATAACAAACCACTTCCGCAGATAGGGTACATTTTATATCCAACAATATAGCTTGTAACCTGGGATCCTTTAAGTTAATACAGCGTTTTTATTTTGGCTTGTTTTCGGTTATAGTTTGTTTGTTTTGAATTTAGCGCAAAGCTACACGAGGGTTATACGCGCTAGCCGTCCATAATTTAGCAGTGTAAGACTAGAGGAACGGCAGCGAGTCAATCGCCACCAATTGCCATCTCTTTTACCAACGGATAGTACGATTAACCATCACATTATAACGCCCCCACGGCTAAAAGAGCGAGCATATTTGGTGCGACGAGAATTTGAACCTGCGACCTTCAGATTACGAGTCGAATGCTTTAACCACCTGGCCATGCTGGGTCTATTTTTGGTTATAACAAACTAATATATTATAAATACGCATGATTTATTTTTATTTATTTTTTGAGTTTCTTAAGCGATTTCTGTTCCTTTATAGTTAAGCTGTATACCTGTAAAAGACTACATTTCAACTTTTGGGGCTTATCCCCCACCAGCGGCACAGCGGTATGTCTGCAGACTTACAAACTTTAGAAACCGGCTTTCGATACCCGTGGGGGTACAGAGCAGAGATAACCAATTCTGTAGATTTGTGCTTAACCTGAAACAAACAAATAATTTTGGGACAAATCAACCGTATTTCAGAACTTATCTCTTTTCTGGAATCAAACTATAATTTCGCTTATTGTGGAACTTCATCTTTATTTGAAACAGTATACAAATATTCTTTAAGTCTTAATTTCCTAATAAATGTATACATATTTTTTTTCCGGTTGTTTTTTATTAGTCATCATTGCGAGAGTAAATGTTAATCCTTTTGTTAATAACTGTATTTCATTTTCACCCAATTAAATTTCGCGAAAATAACAACTTAAAAATTACTCAATTTGGTTATGTAAATATTTTTAGTAACACTGTTCATATTTTTTCAAATCATTGGTCTTTTATAAAATTTCTCTTTTTTCCCCCATGTCTTATATCCTCCATCTTTTTAGAGTCCCTCTATTTGAATTCATCTTTTTTGTATTGACTCTGAACGCATTTATATTCTATAGTATTACTTCTCTGTGTCTTTCATTTGTTCTCTTATGTCTACGTTGTAGTAATAATGTTTTTTTTTCTCTTTTTTAATACAAACCTATTGAAAATCTTTCGGTTTTTGTGTAATAATGTTCCTTTCCAGTTTTCTCACTGTCTCGGCCCGGCATGGCCAGGTGGTTAAGATTCTCGAATCGTAACCTGAAAGTCGCGGGTTCGAGTCCCCGTCACACCAACATGCTCGCCCTTTCAGCTGTGGGGACGTTATAATGTGACGGTGAATCTCACTGTTCGTTGGTAAAAGAGTGGTCCAAGAGTTGGCGGTGGGTGTTGATGACTAGCTGCCTTCCCTCTAGTCTTACACTGCTAAATTAGGGACGGCTAGCGCAGATAGCCCTCGAGTAGCTTTGTGCGAAATTCAAACCAAACTCACTGTCTCTGGATTTTTCTATATTCAATTATTTTGTTTCCATTTCTTTCTTCACTTCTCTCTCCCTTGCTACAATCGGGTGTGTGTTTTCATATAGCAAAGCCACATCGGGCTATCTGCTGAGCCCACCAAAGGGAATCGAAACCCTAATTTCAACTTGATGAATCCGTAAACATACCGCTGTACTAGCGAGAGGAGCTACAATAGGATGAACCAGTAATCTATTCATTGTTAAAAACGTTTTTCTGTTCCCTCTTTTCGAGTCGATTTCTGTAAATTTTATTTTTTAAATGGAAAGCAAGATGACGTCCAGTTTCACTTGAATTCGCGTGCAAAGAGTACATGTCTCCAGATTTTTCTTCCACTATTAATTCTTCGATGTCCACCTCAACCTTTAGATTTGATTAACGCACCCTTTGAGGTCACCACATGCTAACATAAGATAACAAGCTTACGGTCACACCTGTTTTAACACGACACTCGGGCATAGTTTTTCTCACAAGCAGTTCATCCAACCCCAAGAGTTTCGGTTTTCTACTTCGACCACTTCAAGTACTCCTAGTGACATCTGCAGGTGCTATCCTTTACAGTCTTACATACAACTCCTACTGAAACACAGTAGAGTTTCTCACATGAATAACTCTTGACCAGCAAAGTTCGATTTATAAACTCTTATACTGGGTTCTTTTAACTCCTCAAAGATGCGACTATATTAATGGTAAACTGGTAACAGTATCACTGCTTGTACTTTTGTAACCTTTATCCTCATGTGGTAATTTCTAATTTGTTGTATGGTAGTGAATCGTAGTTAAATTTATTAAAAACGTCCCACGCTGGTATAGCTGTAAGTCTACGGATTTACAACGTTAAAACCACGAGGTTCGATTCCCCTCGGCGAACTCAGCAGATAGCTCGATGTGGCTTTGCTACAAGAAAACACAAATATAAACACTCACTACCAACTCGAGATTGTACAATGGTGCAGTTTAGTTTCACAATAAAAATGGATTGTTCTAGAACTATTTGAATTGTACGTTCTTTCCATCACAGTTTCCATGCTTTATTAATTAACATTAGTATGCATTTGTAATTGAAATAATTCTACCACCAAAATCTTATCTGTCAACAAAATGCTATTAAAATAATGGTATATCTTCTAAATAACTGGTTTTAGCAATAGTGACGCAGCTGTAAACAAAGATAATTGGTAATAAATGAAGTTTCAAAAATAATTTAAAATACAGTTTAGTGATTAACATCGGTTAAAGAAAAAAATATATTTGTTTTTAAATTTTATAAAGCAACTGGACTACTCAAACCATATTTACAAAACAACAGCTAATCACACTCTTAAAAGATATGAAATACAGGGTGTTCAGAAAGTCGCTCTGCAAATTGGTATGTTAATAAATATATAAGTACACAATGACTATCCGAACACCCTGTATTTATTATTAATATTACCTTATTGACGAAAACATTTTCTTAAAAGGCAATAATTTAGCAGTAATAATAAGTGTTTCATGAGAAAAATTTCATAAAAGAATAATACATCATTCAGTGAATAAAAAACCTTAAATAGAAATATCCCTGTGACGACTGAAACAAAATCGGTCGTTTTACTATGAAACAGATCTCTGTCACAAAAGGATAGCGTTTTGTAAGAACGACGTTTCTCTCAATAAATCAGTTTTGTGACAAAGATATATGCTGCAACAAATCCTATCTGCCAACAATGTTTCGCTTGTTAATGAATCAGTTTTCATAAGTAGTTTTACCAATAATAGTACTTCTGAAAATATGAGTTTTACTGGCAACAGTATAGTTATAAACAAAGATATTTTACCAACTCTGTGTTGCAGTGGTATTTCTAAAAGGAGAGCTTTTTATCCACAATGATACCACTGTAGGTGAACAACATTTAATAACACCAGTGTTGTTATTTATAATCCTATTTTTAACACTAGCTTTCGTGAATACCTAAAATTTTCATGATTTTAGTTCTAATTCTCACAGAAAAAAGTGCACCTCATGTAGATTCTTAGGTGTACTAATAACTCCAATTAGCCTGCATACATACATATGTAGGTGCTTTGTTGACAGCCTGTATACATACATATGTAGGTGCTTTGTTGACAGCCTGTATACATACATATGTAGGTGCTTTGTTGACAGCCTGTATACATACATATGTAGGTGCTTTGTTGACAGCCTGTCTACATACATATGTAGGTGCTTTGTTGACAGCCTCTATACATACATATGTAGGTGCTTTATTGACAGCCTGTCTACATACATATGTAGGTGCTTTGTTGACAGCCTGTCTACATACATATGTAGGTGCTTTGTTGACAGCCTGTATACATACATATGTAGGTGCTTTATTGACAGCCTGTCTACATACATATGTAGGTGCTTTGTTGACAGCCTGTCTACATACATATGTAGGTGCTTTGTTGACAGCCTGTATACATACATATGTAGGTGCTTTATTGACAGCCTGTCTACATACATATGTAGGTGCTTTGTTGACAGCCTGTATACATATATATGTAGGTGCTTTGTTGACAGCCTGTATACATATATATGTAGGTGCTTTGTTGACAGCCTGTATACATATATATGTAGGTGCTTTGTTGACAGCCTGTATACATACATATGTAGGTGCTTTATTGACAGCCTGTCTACATACATATGTAGGTGCTTTGTTGACAGCCTGTATACATATATATGTAGGTGCTTTGTTGACAGCCTGTATACATATATATGTAGGTGCTTTGTTGACAGCCTGTATACATACATATCTAGGTGCTTTGTTGACAGCCTGTCTACATGTATATGTAGGTGCTTTGTTGACAGCCTGTATACATATATATGTAGGTGCTTTGTTGACAGCCTGTATACATAAATATGTAGGTGCTTTGTTGACAGCCTGTCTACATACATATGTAGGTGCTTTGTTGACAGCCTGTATACATACATATCTAGGTGCTTTGTTGACAGCCTGTATACATGTATATGTAGGTGCTTTGTTGACAGCCTGTATACATATATATGTAGGTGCTTTGTTTACAGCCTGTCTACATGTATATGTAGGTGCTTTGTTGACAGCCTGTCTACATGTATATGTAGGTGCTTTGTTGACAGCCTGTATACATATATATGTAGGTGCTTTGTTGACAGCCTGTATACATATATATGTAGGTGCTTTGTTGACAGCCTGTATACATACATATGTAGGTGCTTTGTTGACAGCCTGTATACATATATATGTAGGTGCTTTGTTGACAGCCTGTATACATACATATGTAGGTGCTTTGTTGACAGCCTGTATACATACATATGTAGGTGCTTTGTTGACAGCCTGTATACATACATATCTAGGTGCTTTATTGACAGCCTGTCTACATACATATGTAGGTGCTTTGTTGACAGCCTGTCTACATACATATGCAGGTGCTTTGTTGACAGCCTGTCTACATACATATGTAGGTGCTTTATTGACAGCCTGTCTACATACATATGTAGGTGCTTTATTGACAGCCTGTCTACATATATATGTAGGTGCTTTGTTGGCAAATATTATTTTCTCTTTTTTTTCTTTACAAACTATATGTATGTGTATACAAAGTGATATATTTTCTTATTGTTTCGCTTCACTTCTTCTGTGTGGGTATTTGGGCATGTTTAATTTTTAAATACCTTGGAGGGTCAGGTGCACAAGACTTTTTCCTCCATCCCCAGCTTTCATGTCGGTTACCATTAAGAATTTGTAGTTGTTGAGGTGCCAGAGTATCCCACAGTACTCCTGCACTTTTCAGGGCAACGTCCACGTATTGTTTTGATTTCCTTGTAGTTTGTAAGAATTGGTTCGTTTCAGTGATGTCGAGAAACCCACTTGTTGAGAATTTTATATGCAAAAACGGCTCGTTTAGGTTGAGAAAATATTTCAAATAGAAGAGTGAACAACGTTTCGACCTTCTTCGGTCATCGTCAGTTTCGTTTGTTTTGAATTTCGCGCAAAGCTACACGAGCGTTATTTGCACTAGCCGTTCCTGATTCAGCAGTGTAAGGCTAGGGTGAAAGCAGCTAGTCATCACCACCCACAGCCAACTTTTGAGCTACTCTTTTACCAACGAATAGCTGATTGACCGTGACATTGCAGCGCTCTCAAGGCCAAAAAGGCGAGTATGTCTGGTGTGACGAGGGTTCGAACCCACAACCCTTAGAATGCAAGTCGAGTGCCTTAACCACCTGGCCAAGCCGGGCCGAAGCTTGAAGGAAAGAGAAAAGATTGTCCGTCAACAAAGCAGTTTTATCACCAGTACATCTGTTAGCACGTAAGATAAAAATATACACATTTTTAGTAAATTAAAGTTACCAATGAAAATAATCGCAACATTGTAGTAGGAAAATAAATCATTCAAAGGGAAATATTCCAAAACAAAGGTTTCTTGGCCAAAAATAACTAAATAAATAAAAAGAAAATTTCATCTGGGTAAAGAAAAACAGCTAATTTATTTTAGTAGTAAGAAGATATGTGTCCAAAATTTAACAATGTTAAGTTATATATACATGTTTCTTAAATCTATTTTTACATTTTTTATGATAAAGTCTATTAACTGACAGAGATACAATTAATAAGATAATTTTTGTGACGAATATTTCCTTCAGTATACCACCTTTAGAAGGTACATAATGTTAACGAAGGCGAACCTTAAATTCAACTATTTTAACCTGTTGCACCCTCCCTCCTCCCGTAGTGATAATTTAAAAATTTGAAGCGATTATTTCATATGGAATGGATTTTGATACAATAGAAGTCTTATATGTTTGTTCCTTGTCTAGTTGAGGATGGGACATTTTCACATCGACCTTCTTAAGCCTCGTGTATAATGTATCTCCTGTCAGTTAAGTATTTATCTATGTAATCTTAAACCGACATTTAGGTCAATGCTGAATCCATACCTATTGCCAATGTCAACAGTCAAAGATTGTGAAATTGAAGTTTCATCGTGCACGTGAGCCTGTGGAGGAAAATAACGATTGACAATTAAATTTGAAAATATGGTTTCAGTTGGTATCACGAACACTTCATTGGATACTCTCTAACGGTACAGGGTATGTGTGCGGATCTACAACGTTTGAAACCCTGGTGGGCAGAGAACAGCTAGCCCATTGTGTAGCTTTGTGCTTGAGTTCAAACAAACAAAAAACAACAAGAGAAACTTTGTTAACTGAAGCATGACGGCTTATAAAATGGCTCTGAGGGTTTGAGTTGTTTCCAAGTACAAACTTTTAGCACATACCTTCGTCCGATTTCAGATCTAATACTAGTTTTGTACATAGGAGATCAAACCCCTTCGATAGATGTATTTCATTACGCTAAAGGTCTCATAGCTTCATTTACCTTATACCTGCATCAAAGAATTTCAAGTTGATGGTAGGCTGGTAGACATTCTGAATCTGGTATACGAGCGTCCCACGCTTCTTATTGTTGGGACACACAAGTATACCCAATAAAAAGGGGAAAGTTTTTCTTAGGTCAATTTACTTTCATCTTGCCGAAAAGAATTTCCAGTGCTGCGACTGTTCATGGTTCCCTCTTGTTCTGGGGAAGGAACTACAACCAATAAAGCTCCCTTTCAAACATGGAGAAACTGTTCCAACTACCAACCGAACAATAGCTAATTTAAAGATGAGTGGGCTCAGGGACTAATATATTTTGTGACGTTACATTCCAGGTAATATTATACACAATACTATTTTCACTAGGCCTCCATTAAGACCATGGGCCCTGGGGTTGAGCCCTTCTAGCCCCTATCAAAATACGCTACTACAAAAGCATACAACAATCAACAACAATATTGTCTACAAACAAAAGCATACAACGGTCAATAATGTTATTGTGTATAAACAACAGCATGCAATTATCAACAACAACATTGTATCTAAGCAACAGCATATAACTATCATAAACAAGAAATATTGTCTCTAAACAACAGCATACAAATATCAACAACAATATTGTTTCTTAGCAAAAGCATATAACTATGAACAAAAATGCCGTCTATAAAGAACACCATATAATAATGAACAACAATATTGTCTATAAGAAAAAGCACATGACTATTAACAAGAATATTATTGATAAACAACAATATATAACTATCAATAACAATATTGTCTCTAACAAACAGCACATAACTATCAAATAGAATATTGTCTATAAAAACAGAATATAACTATCAACAACAACATTTTCTCTAAGCAACAGCATATAAATATTAACAACATTATTGTATAGAAAAACAACACGCAACTATACACAAAAATATTCTCTCTAAGCACCAACAAATAACCATCAAAAACAATATTATCTGTAAAGAATATCATATAACTATCAACAATAATCTTGTCTATAAAGAACAATATTGTTTCTAAGCAACAGCTTATAACTATCAACAACAATACTGTCTATAACGAACAGCATACAACTATCAAGAACAATAATGTCTCATGCAATGGCATATAATTATTCTCAACAATGTGGTTTCTACGAAACAGCATAAAACTATCAAACACAATATTGTCTTTAAGTAAAAGCATATACCTCTCAAATATAATATTGTCTATAAGGAACAACATATAACATTCAACAATAATACTGTCTCTAAGCAACAGCATACAACTATAAATATCAACAACAATATTGTCTATTAAGAACAGCATACAACTGTCGAAAACACTAAGGTCTGAACAATAGTCTAAAACTAGCAACATAAAAATTGTCAATAAACAACACATTATAAAATTCAACAAGAATTTTCTCTCTAAGCAAAGCATAAAACTGTCAACAACAATATGGTCTATAAGCAACAACGTAAAACTGTCAGCAACAATACTGTCTATAAAGAACAGTATATAACAAAGAACAACAAAATGGTATCTAAATAACAGCATAAAACTAACAACAACAATATTGTCTCTGAGCAACAGTATATAACTATCCACAACAATATTGGTTCTAAACAATAGCATATAACTATCAACAACAATATTATCCATAAAAAACAACATTCAACTATCACGGACAATTTTGTCTCTAAGGAAATGCATATAACCATCAAGAAAAATATTGCTCTAGACAATGCTCTATAACTATCAACAGCAATATTGTCTACAAACAATAGCGTATAACTATCAACAAAAATATTGTTCTATGCAACATCATATAACTGTTAACAAAATTTTTTCTCTAACAAACAGCATATATATATATATATATATGTATGAACAATACTGTCTCAAAACAACAGCCTATAACTATCAACAACAATATTGTCTATAAAGAAGAGCATATAACTATCAACCAGAACATTGTCTCCAAGCAAAAGCATACAACTATCAACAACAATATTATCTCAAAGCAACAGCATTTAACTAGCAACACTATTTTCTATAGAGAACAGCATATAAGTATCAAGAACAATATTGTCGATAAAGAATAGCATAAAACTATCAACGATAATTCTCTAAGAAACAGAAACTGTTAAGAACAATACTGCCTATAAAGAACAATATATATCTATAAACAACAATATTGTATAGGAAGTCTACAAATATGAATAACAATATTGTCTGTAAACAGCCACATATAACAATATATCAACAACAACAACAGCAACATTATATAACTATCAATAACAATATTGTCTATGAAGAATAAAATATAACTATCAATAACAATATTGTCTATGAAGTACATTATATAACTATCCACAACGTTTTCTCAAATCAACATCATACAACTATCAACAATAATATTGTCTCTAAGCAACAGCATATAACAATCAACAATAGTATAGTTTCTAAGCAACAGAATATAACTATGAACAACTATATTGGTTATAATGAACAGGATATAACTATCAAACAACAGTATAGTCTTTAAAAACAGCAAATACGTATCAACAACAATGGTGTTTCTAAGAAATAGTACATAAATATCAACCACAATACTGTCTATGAAGTACATTATATATATATCAAGAACGTTTTCTCTAATCTATAGCTTATAACTATCAAACACAATATTTTCTCTAAGCAAAAGCATATAAGTATTAACGACAATATTGTCAATAAAGAACAGCATATAACTATAAAAACAATATTGTCTCTAAGCAACAGAATATAACGACAAAACAATAGTATTCTCTCTAAACAAAAAAGTGCAACTATCAACAATAGCATTATCTCTAAGCAACAGCATATAACTATGAAAGAACAATATAGTCATTAAAAACAGCATATATCCATCAGAAAAATAATGTCTATAAACAACAGCATACAACTGTCAACAATAATATTGTCTATAAGCAACAGCATATAATTATCTAGTACAATATTGTCTCTAAGCAACAGGGTATAACTATCAACAACAATATTGTGTATAAACAACAGTATACAACTATCAACAACATTATTATTTACAATAAACCACATTCAAGTTCCAATAACAATGGATTTTTTAAGTATACTTGAATTTATTCGGATAATGATCTCCGCGTTTAGTTTTATTTTGTCACATAAACTTGTAATCGTAGTGTTTAGTGGTTGAAAGTTTCATAGTGGACCATACGCATTGGAGGGAGTGAATATTTTTTATTAATATGTGTGAACGATTACTCGATAATGAAAGACAAAAAGTGACGCACGCTATACAACATTTCAGTGCAAAAATATAAAACGCATGATAAACCCTTTATTCGAAAATAATGGAAAACAAGAAAAATATAACTTTTGACAAGTTATATGGAATAATGAATAGTTAATAATGACATATTTTGTAATAAGAATTACAAAAAGAGAAAATATTCTGTCGTTAAAACAGCGTGAAAAAACAAAAACAAACCGATTCTATTTCTTGTACTTTCATTGGGAACTTTTCTACCGTTAGGCGGCACTAGCTTCATATCCTGCCTTGTGATTTCAGAGATTCTGAGCAATATGAGAATTTCTGAGGACTAATGTCACTTTAGTTTAGTTTAATCACTGAATAAATATATGTTGTACAAACTAGATTATTCAGATAAGCATAAATAACAGAATACATTTGAAAAACAGAAACTTGACAAAATTAAAACTTTTCCAAAATAAATCAGAGAAGTGTGTGTTTTTTTATAGCAAAGCCACATGGGACTATCTGCTGAGCCCACCGAGGGGAATCGAACCCCTAATTTTAGCGTTGTAAATCCGTAGACATAACATTGTACTAGCGGGGGGAGGGCGTAAATCAGAGAACAGCGTTCCGAATTTCTTTGTGTTAGAACCAATACCAACCATCTCAAAATATGTTTTTACTTCAAGCGGATTTCTCGTCATCGAGAATCGACGAAATTAGTTGAAATGCAGTGCGAAATTATTTTCGCGACTAAAAATATGATTTTAGATAAACAAATTTCTACAGACAAAACGATATACTTGACTATTTTTCACTGTCCGGATACTTTCACTTATTGCTGTCGATAGATAGCGTTAAAGAAGTATTAAACTTAATAAATCTAACCATGTATATTTTGCTATGTATTAATGAACTAATATAGTTTTAGGATGTTTTCTGCTATCAGACTGCTTCACAGCAAGTGTAAAGGTAACATGATCGTGGCGACATCTATTAGCAAAAGAAGCTACTTAATACAAGGATCAAAGATACAAAAGCCTTGGCCCCGGAATGGCCAAATAGATGGTTAAGGCATTCTTCAGGTCTCGGATTAGAATAACCATCCAGGAACGTACTCACTTTTTTACCTGTGAGGGGCATTATAACGTGGTGATTAATTTCACTAGTCGTTAGCAAAATAGTAGTCTAGTGTTGTCTTTCCACTCGTCTATCTTTGTTAAATTAGTAACTACTAGCGCAGATAGGTCTCGAGAAGATTTGCGTGAAATTCTTACCAAATGAAATTTCTATCTGGTACAATAAAGATAACATTTCCAGAGATGAAAGAGGTCAACACGGAACCTGATCTTTCCTGGTCCAAAACATGGATCTAATCCCGATGACGAAGAAAATGAAAGGAATAACTGGGTCATAGGTCTCATCAATACAAAACAACTAGCATGCTTAATTACACACCCATCTAACGTGGATATTACAATTAGATTATAGATTTTCCGAAGTTACAGTTTCCAGATCTAAAAATAATGGATAACATGAGAGTTCTTGTGTTATTTACCACCGTGTGACATAATGGAAACGACTTCAAGCCTTCTTCTGTGCATTTGCTTATTAACTGTTTGTTTTTCGGGGTTTGGGTTTAGAATGCAACAATCTAAGAGGTGCATATTATGGAACAATTGTTTAAAAATAAATTTAACCCTATAATAAAAGCAAATTTTAAAACTTTATTGCATTTTAATTCAATGTTGTTACCGTGTTGATAGATAATTTTCCTTTTCATTGTATTAAATTACTCCTTTAAACAATTGTTACAACTAAATCAGACGTTTAAGTGCTTAACAACAACAAAAAAGCTCCCAGTGGAGCTACAAACCGAATTTTGATACCTGTGGTGGGCAGAGAACACAAAGTGCTACTTGTTAAGCTTTGTGCTTAACTTCAAACAAACATTTTAAAAACCTGACAAAATAAAAGTAAATAAGCGTAGTTATTGAGGACAATTCAAAGTTATTCTTTATAAAGTTTGTGTCTATGTTTATTCTTTATAATGTTTGTATTCATGTTTATTCTTTACAAAGTTTGTATCCATGTTTATTCTTTACAACGTTTTTATAAGTGTTTATTTATGTCATTCGTCATGTAACTTTTTGTTGAACATTCTGTAATGATATTTATAACATTTTATTTTACAAAAATTTCAGTAACCTTGCAGTGAATTACAATCAGATTATTTTTTGTCGTGTTGTTGTTTTTTACTGCATAATAGTCAAACGAATAACACAAGTATTCTTAAGTTAACCTTTGGAGACTAACAACATGCACAGTTAACTCATTAGGGTTTCCTTATAAAGAACTAAGCTATTGGTTCTGAAAATTCTTCATTAAAGCAACCATTCCTAATCGTTTAATTGTTCTTCAGCTACGTTACTGAATTATCAGATGTCAGCTGAACGATCATAACATTGTGAGGAAACGTGGTTTAGGTTTCTTAGTCCTCAACAATTTAGTAATAATTAGAGAAACTCCTGGTTGTCTCTAACTGTCAAGAGAACTTCATGGCTCATTGCTGTTAGTTAAGTAACAAATTTCCTTTAACAAACTAACAAAATCTTGATGTTCAGTTCTCCATGTCTCTTTATCAATAGAGTAAAATGAAAGAAACGAACCCACAAACGTATGAAGAGGAAATCGATGTGATCGTAATTTGTACAGAAGTCAATTTCTACTCTACTCATATCGAATACATTTCAAGAAGAAAAAATAAAAATAATTATCCGATTTTTAAACATATTTCTGGTCAACACTCGCCATCTTGGAAGTTTAAAATGAAAGAAGGTAGAAAGTGAAAACTACGACCATCGAATATTTATTTATCTGCAAACGTCAACATTGTTAGCGTATGGAAGCAAATATTCAAATGCAGGATGGTCGAATATGCAAAGTGTTTATTTAAACGTAGAGAACTTTGGGAAGAAAAAGACCTGTTCAGAAACAATGTATAATGTGCTTAAGTTAAAAAACAACAACATGCAAACATTGTAACAATATCAGAGAAATCGAGAGAACTGTGAAAACCCCAATTTAAGCACTAATCGTAGAGCATACGTTTCTTCTAAATATATTCTAGAACCGAAGGACAGACTACCAGAGTTTAGAAGCTGGGAAGAAAGGACGAGAGGTCATATATGCTTCATATAACATCTCAAGTGCTTGTTATATCGCAACGAAGCTTACTAAAAAAGGAAGGGACAATAAGTGATTCAAGCTACAAGCTTGTTTGGTTAGATGTTTCTTGGAAAGCAACGCAAGGCTCAGAAAAAAATATGTTATAAAATCAACAAACAGCCATTTTGTTTGTTGTAATGATGCCAGACCTGGCGAAAAAGGTGTGGCGAACAATTTGGCCAATATGGATTGTTCGTGTAAAGCTCTTTGAAATATTTTTGATATTAAACGATGCCACATTAGGTATCGTCAATGTTAGAAAGTGCTTCTTCATGTCCATGTTAATTTGTGTGTTGTGTATCTTTTCACATACTTTGATACGTTTTTATTGGTCGGCACTAATATAATTGCCTAGTTATGTATTATGGAATAGTTTAGTTTTTTCAGTGTGACCATAATCATTTCTACTGAAAGTGGTAATGTGTAGCGTTGAATGCTTATTGACATGTAATGCTTGTGTAAATCCATTTTTCATTTCTGTCAATAATGATGAATAATCAGATGTAACTTGAAAAAAAATCATACTGATTGCTTTTCATTATATAAGTGGAATTAATTCATTATAAAACACGTTTCTCGAAGAATTTATGCTTCAATGCGCATGCGTATAAAGTTGATAATAGTCACGGCCTTTTATCCCCCACTGATCGGCCCGGCGTAACCAGGTGGTTAAGGCACTCGACTCGTAATCTGAGGGTCACGAGTTCGAATCCCCGTCACACAAAAACATGCTTGCTCTTTCAGCCGTAGGGGCGTTACAATTTTCGGTCAATCCCACTGCTCGTTGGTAAAAGAGTAGCTGTTGTTGTTGTTTTGAATTAAGCACAAAGCTACACAGTGGGCTATCTGTGCCCTGCCCACCACGGGTATCGAAACCCGGATTTTAGCGTGTAAGTCCGCAGACATACCGCTGAGCCACTGGGGGGCTGTAAAAGAGTAGCCCAAGAGTTAGCGGTTGGGTGGTGATGACTAGTTGCCTTCCCTCTAGTCTTACATTGCTAAATTAGAAACTGCTAACGCAGATAGCCCTTGAATAGCTTTCCGCGAAATTCAGAACAAACCGATCAAACAAAACCTAGTTTATTTGTTTTGAAGTTTTCATAATTTCGGCAAATAATTCCAAAAACAGAAAATGCATTATATGCATTTTTTTATTCTTATTCATTAGTGCTGCGTGACTTTATAGAGAACTTAATTTTAGTTTTATATAAACCACACTATTTATCAAAAGGTCACATGTTTTCCCGTGAGATCAGAATTGATCCGTGAAGTCACCATGTGGCACAAACAAAAACTATTGTACTTACCACACATTTCCTCTTTTTTCAAGATGGCGACTAGCAGCATTGGAGTGGGAGAGCCACATTTTGTGTTGTGGCTTTTTTAACCTTGTTTTTAGTGTAAATAGTATATTTAATAAATGTTTCCTTGCCTCACAAATGTAAACGTGCTTTCAACGCACTTGCAAATAAGATATTTTATATCTGTCTCGTATATGTCATAAAACTGGTTGTATGTAGATGTTATTCTTTGTCGTACTAATGTTAGGAAATCACTCAAAGTGATTTAGTTTCAATTTCGTGAAAAAGCTACACAAAGACTATCTGCGCCAATTGTTTCTAACTGAACGGTGAAAAACTAAAAGGTTTGCTTGTTTCTTTGTTTGTTTTTTGAGTTTCGCGCAAAGTTACACGAGAGCTATCTGCGCTAGCCATCTCTAATTTAGTAATATAAAAATAGAGGGAAGGCAGCTAGTCATCACCACCCACCGCCAACTCTTGGGCTACTCTTTCACCAAAGAATACTAGGATTGATTGTTACATTATAACGCCCCCACGGCTGAAAGGGTGATCATGTTTGGTGCACGAGGATTCGAACCTGCAACCCTCAGATTATAAGTCGAGCCCCTTAACCAATACCAGGGCAAAATGCAAAATAAACACAAAGTACCAATATTTATCTCGAAAAGAGAACTCTCTTTCGATTTTAGCGGCCTGGAATGATCAGGTGATCAGGGCGCTTGATTCGTAATTTGAAGATAGTGGATCCACATTCCCGCCCCACGGAACACGCTTTCACTTTTTAGTCTTGAGAGCATTGTAAAGTGACGGTCAATCCCACAATTCGTTGGTAAAAAAAAGTATCCCAAGAGTTGGCGGGGGGGGACTGTAGGGACTGTAACTTTGCGCGAAATTCTAAAGAAACAAACGCTCAGCTTTTCAAAAATGTTGCGACTACAGTATACGATCCATCCGGTGCAGTAAATTTAACAGTCACCAAAACATATCACTTTAATTGTCTTCCAAAGGAGTTTTTAAAAATCTCTCACTACTATTAACGATACAGAGAGAGTCGCTCAGCCCAAAACCACGACAACAAAACGTTTGCCTGTTTCAGGAACTCGCTGAGCTAATTCGTGTCTTCGAAACAATGAATTGTTTTTCACCATTACAATGACTACATTAATAATTTACTTTTAAAAATACGCACACCTTAAAGGCTCACACTTTTCAAGTCATGTAGAAAAGAATGCTGAAGCCTACTGAAATATTATTTGTTAAACGTGTTTTCATAAGATAGCTTCTATTTACGTTATCTTAATTCTCTGTGAAACATTGAAACGTAGATTTATAACAAAAATAAACGAAAGATATGACAAGAAACATAGCACATAGCTCATTATTATCCCTCAAGGAACATAGCACATAGCCCACTATTATCGCTCAAGAAACATAGCCCATAGCCCATTATTATCCCTCAATAAACATAGCACATAGCCCATTACTATCCCTCAAGGAACATAGCCCATAGCCCACTATTATTCCTCAAAGAACATAGCACATAGCCCACTATTATCCCTCAAGTACATAGCCCACTTTTATCCCTCAAGGAACATAGTCCATAGTCCATAGTCCATTATTATCCCTCAAGGAACATAGCAATATATTACACTATGAAACAAAACTTTTACTTTTTCTCGTTCCTGGGCAGAAAGTGTTATTTCCCAATTGTTTATGCCTGAAGTAAATGTAAAAGACCTATTTTTCTCTTCAAACTTTGCTTTTGTGACCTGGTAACGTATAACGAAAACATGATGGGAGACCATATTTGAGGGCTGATACGTGAAAGTGATTTACATCACAGTCGTAAATCTCGAAAAACTACTCACTTCTAAACGTTTTTGTATAACTTTTGTATAAATACATGTAAATCTTGATTCATATGTTGTTTTATTCAGACCTTATGTAAATGAAATGTGCAAATTTTCCCGTTTTTACATATAAAATAGGTTAATTTCTAAATTTCATTATCCAGGTCACAAAAACAAAGTTTGAAGCGAATAATGGCCATTTTCTGTACTTTTACAACACAAGTAATTAAGAAATAACACATACTATCCAGGAACAAAATTTGTGTTACATAGTGTTATGTAATATTTATAGCTGTCAAATAATTTGAGTTGTGATTGTGCAGTGTTTTCACTTTTGTTATTTTTAATATTTCTCTCGTGTTTATTTATTCCAAATTTTAATTTCTTTTATTGTTTTCCACTGTATATTACAACGACATTCACATCCAATTTTTACAAATATCCTTTTCTCTATTGCATTAATAATCTCTTTCATTTTGTTTAGTATTTGACTAATCTCATTCAAAGGTTTATAACTCGAAATAAGATTTCTTTTCAAAGCGTTTGATACGATAAACCTGGAACATATGGTAGAAATATCACTTCTATTTGATACGATAAACCTGGAACATATGGTAGAAATATCACTTCTTTGATACGATAAACCTGGAACATATGGTAGAAATATCACTTTTATTTGTTACGATAAACCTGGAACATATGGTAGAAATATCACTTCTGTTTGATACGATAAACCTGGAACATATGGTAGAAATATCACTTCTTTGATACGATAAACCTGGAACATATGGTAGAAATATCACTTTTATTTGTTACGATAAACCTAGAACATATGGTAGAAATATCACTTCTATTTGATACGATAGATCTAGAACATATGGTAGAAATATCAATTCTTTGATACGATAAACCTGGAACATATGGTAGAAATATCACTTTTATTTGTTACGATAAAC
This sequence comes from Carcinoscorpius rotundicauda, assembly GCA_011833715.1. Lineage (NCBI taxonomy): Eukaryota > Metazoa > Arthropoda > Merostomata > Xiphosura > Limulidae > Carcinoscorpius > Carcinoscorpius rotundicauda. The sequence goes on from CM022404.1 coordinate 42,121,596, forward strand.
CTGGAACATATGGTAGAAATATCACTTCTATTTGATACGATAGATCTAGAACATATGGTAGAAATATCACTTCTATTTGATACGATAGATCTAGAACATATGGTAGAAATATCACTTCTATTTGATACGATAAATCTAGAACATGTGGTAGAAATATCACTTTTATTTGATACGATAAACCTGGAACATATGGTAGAAATATCACTTCTATTTGATACGATAAACCTAGAACATATGGCAGAAATATCACTTCTTTGTTACGATAAACCTGGAACATATGGTGGAAATATCACTTCTATTTGATACGATAGATCTAGAACATATGGTAGAAATATCACTTCTATTTGATACGATAGATCTAGAACATATGGTAGAAATATCACTTCTATTTGATACGATAAATCTAGAACATGTGGTAGAAATATCACTTTTATTTGATACGATAAACCTGGAACATATGGTAGAAATATCACTTCTTTGATACGATAAACTTGGAACATATGGTAGAAATATCACTTCTATTTGATACGATAGATCTAGAACATATGGTAGAAATATCACTTCTATTTGATACGATAGATCTAGAACATATGGTAGAAATATCACTTCTATTTGATACGATAAATCTAGAACATATGGTAGAAATATCACTTCTATTTGATACGATAAATCTAGAACATGTGGTAGAAATATCACTTTTATTTGATACGATAAACCTGGAACATATGGTAGAAATATCACTTCTATTTGATACGATAAACCTAGAACATATGGCAGAAATATCACTTCTTTGATACGATAAACCTGGAACATATGGTAGAAATATCACTTTTATTTGTTACGATAAACCTGGAACATATGGTAGAAATATCACTTCTATTTGATACGATAAACCTAGAACATATGGCAGAAATATCACTTCTTTGATACGATAAACCTGGAACATATGGTAGAAATATCACTTTTATTTGTTACGATAAACCTGGAACATATGGTAGAAATATCACTTCTGTTTGATACGATAAACCTGGAACATATGGTAGAAATATCACTTCTTTGATACGATAAACCTGGAACATATGGAAGAAATATCACTTTTATTTGTTACGATAAACCTAGAACATATGGTGGAAATATCACTTCTATTTGATACGATAGATCTAGAACATATGGTAGAAATATCACTTCTATTTGATACGATAGATCTAGAACATATGGTAGAAATATCACTTCTATTTGATACGATAAATCTAGAAGATGTGGTAGAAATATCACTTTTATTTGATACGATAAACCTGGAACATATGGTAGAAATATCACTTCTTTGATACGATAAACTTGAAACATATGGTAGAAATATCACTTTTATTTGTTACGATAAACCTGGAACATATGGTAGAAATATCACTTCTATTTGATACGATAAACCTAGAACATATGGCAGAAATATCACTTCTTTGATACGATAAACCTGGAACATATGGTAGAAATATCACTTTTATTTGTTACGATAAACCTGGAACATATGGTAGAAATATCACTTCTGTTTGATACGATAAACCTGGAACATATGGTAGAAATATCACTTTTATTTGTTACGATAAACCTGGAACATATGGTAGAAATATCACTTCTGTTTGATACGATAAACCTGGAACATATGGTAGAAATATCACTTCTTTGATACGATAAACCTGGAACATATGGAAGAAATATCACTTTTATTTGTTACGATAAACCTAGAACATATGGTAGAAATATCACTTCTATTTGATACGATAGATCTAGAACATATGGTAGAAATATCACTTCTATTTGATACGATAGATCTAGAACATATGGTAGAAATATCACTTCTATTTGTTACGATAAACCTGGAACATATGGTAGAAATATCACTTCTATTTGATACGATAGATCTAGAACATATGGTAGAAATATCACTTCTATTTGATACGATAGATCTAGAACATATGGTAGAAATATCACTTCTATTTGATACGATAAATCTAGAACATGTGGTAGAAATATCACTTTTATTTGATACGATAAACCTAGAACATATGGTAGAAATATCACTTCTATTTGATACGATAAACCTAGAACATATGGTAGAAATATCAATTCTTTGATACGATAAACCTGGAACATATGGTAGAAATATCACTTTTATTTGTTACGATAAACCTGGAACATATGGTAGAAATATCACTTCTATTTGATACGATAGATCTAGAACATATGGTAGAAATATCACTTCTATTTGATACGATAGATCTAGAACATATGGTAGAAATATCACTTCTATTTGATACGATAAATCTAGAACATGTGGTAGAAATATCACTTTTATTTGATACGATAAACCTGGAACATATGGTAGAAATATCACTTCTATTTGATACGATAAACCTAGAACATATGGCAGAAATATCACTTCTTTGTTACGATAAACCTGGAACATATGGTAGAAATATCACTTCTATTTGATACGATAGATCTAGAACATATGGTAGAAATATCACTTCTATTTGATACGATAGATCTAGAACATATGGTAGAAATATCACTTCTATTTGATACGATAAATCTAGAAGATGTGGTAGAAATATCACTTTTATTTGATACGATAAACCTGGAACATATGGTAGAAATATCACTTCTTTGATACGATAAACTTGGAACATATGGTAGAAATATCACTTCTATTTGATACGATAGATCTAGAACATATGGTAGAAATATCACTTCTATTTGATACGATAGATCTAGAACATATGGTAGAAATATCACTTCTATTTGATACGATAAATCTAGAACATATGGTAGAAATATCACTTCTATTTGATACGATAAATCTAGAACATGTGGTAGAAATATCACTTTTATTTGATACGATAAACCTGGAACATATGGTAGAAATATCACTTCTATTTGATACGATAAACCTAGAACATATGGCAGAAATATCACTTCTTTGATACGATAAACCTGGAACATATGGTAGAAATATCACTTTTATTTGTTACGATAAACCTGGAACATATGGTAGAAATATCACTTCTATTTGATACGATAGATCTAGAACATATGGTAGAAATATCACTTCTATTTGATACGATAGATCTAGAACATATGGTAGAAATATCACTTCTATTTGATACGATAAATCTAGAACATGTGGTAGAAATATCACTTTTATTTGATACGATAAACCTGGAACATATGGTAGAAATATCACTTCTTTGATACGATAAACTTGGAACATATGGTAGAAATATCACTTCTTTGATACGATAAACCTGGAACATATGGTAGAAATATCACTTCTTTGATACGATAAACTTGGAACATGTGGTAGAAATATCACTTTTATTTTATATACGTTAGGAAACGTTAATTTTAACTTACTTATTTATCACCATTTGTAATTGTGTTGAAGTTTCTCTGGACTGTCAACAATATTCGATGAAAACCCTCTATCTGATACTGTGTTGAATTAATAACACTTTATAAATCTGCTCGTCTGAAACATAAATTAAGTTCTGTAAACACACGAATAAAAAGCTGACTCTTTTACCAGTTCGTTTGGCAATATTATTGGTGTGACGCAAGATAACAGAGTAAAATATTTATGATAAACACTGATTTGTTTTAATAATTAACATATCAAGAAACAGTAAATTATTATTTTCTTCAATTATGTAACTAGAGCTAATACCAGGTTTTAAACTATTTATAATTAGCAACATATTTCAAGGCTTCTGTACCAGTTGAGACTACCGGTCATATAATTCAGTGGAACAAATGTTGTCGACCGAATGATACGACGACTAAAAATGTCAGTTTCTTTGTTATTGAATGTTACGATTTCTTGTATTTCCATATTTTGTAGCATCTATGCCATATCTATGACAACATTTGCCTTTTCTAGGTTTCTATACTTTTTGGTATAATATCTATGTCAACATTTGTCTTTTCTAGTTGTCTATACTTTGTGATATAATATCTAAGGCCACATTTGTCTTTTCTAGGTTTCTATACCTTGTGGTATAATATCTAAGGCAACAGTTATCTTTTCTAGGTTTCTATGCTTTGTGGTATAATATCTAAGGCCACATTTGTCTTTTCTAGGTTTCTATACCTTGTGGTATAATATCTAAGGCAACATTTGTCTTTTCTAGGTGTCTATACTTTGTGGTTTAATATCTGTGGCAGCATTTTGCTTCCCGAGTTTTTACAGTAACTCTATAGCAATATTTCCTTTCTTGGGTTTTACTACAATGTGGCACAATTTTTAAGGTAAAAACGTTTCTCTCTGCATTCATGCCTTACACGTATGACAAAACAAACTGTCTTTTGCACTTATTTATTGTGTTTGAACTTTCTGATTTCTTACGAGATCTGAAGTACATATGTAGTTTACCAATATTTCTCTCTCTAACTCCAAGCGTGTTATCTGTAAGATTCACTCTCTCTGATAATCCAAATCTTACGCGCCTGCGCATTTCTCATAAACTTTATAAAGGCATGTGTGTGCAGTTGATAGTTCATCATCTCCAAACAGAGCCTACGAAGAAGACATTGTTTGATAGTGTGTGAATATGCTGTCATATGGCAGTTCAGTCAGCTAACCGACAGATGTGTTATAAACCTTTAGAGGACTAAGAAAAGATACAATAAAGAAAGGCAACATACCGATGGTGAATGGTTAAAAACATTAAGTTAGTGAATAAGTAAGAATTTCTGAAAGTTATTTGTATTTCGAAGCATAATTTATTTAATTAATGCAATTTAAAGTACTTATCTCAATTATAAACGTCATTAAGTTTGCTTTTTATATCTTAAATAGTTTTATTTTCTGCCAAGAACAATTTCGATGAGATATTTTGTTTGTTATGAGTAAATTAAAAGAATTTATATTATATCTGCCGAAAATATGTACGTTTTGAGCTATATAATTTTTATTACATACATTGAGAATATATGTATATATATGTAAATATAACATTTGAACTTTTTAATGTGTTTTATTTTTGAGAGTATATACAGAAAAGCGAGTTATTATTATATGCGTTGAGAGTACATAACTAGTTTTACCTTTGATCATAGTTTTTGAAGTACATATGATTTGAGTAATTTTGCTTGTTTAGAATATATCAGATTAAATAGTGTCAGTCAATTATGTATCTGTTAAGAGTATGTAAGCTTTGAGCATTTTAATATGTAACCTGTTTTTGAGAATATACAAGGTATGAATATGTTAGTTTTTGCTATGTTTGTTGAGAGTATATAGTTTATCGTATCATCAATTTACGTTATTGTAACAAATATGTTTTTCGAGAGTTTATAAGCTTGAGTAATGCTAGTTTAACTTATTTTTGCTGAACTTTAATAAATGTTGAGCAGTTTGAATTTGAGTTGCTTTTGTTGTTGAAAGCTTTGAGTAGCTTTAACTTATATTTTGTTTATTAAGAGTAAGGGTTGAGTGTTTTTTTACTGTGATGTGTTTATTAAGAAAAAACTTTGAATTCTGAAATCCATGTTTGTTTTTATTAAGAGAGTGTTTTAAGATTGCATTTTGTATGTTGAAAGTAAGATCAGAGTGGTTTTAACTCGTGTTTTGTTTATTGAGTGATGTAACTCATCCTTTATTTATTGATTGTTTTAACTTATGTTTTGTTTATTGAGTGGTGTAATTCATGTTCTGTTTATTGAAAGGTTTAAACTCATGATTTATTTATTAAGTAGTTTTAACTGATGTTTTGTTTATTGAGGGGTGTAACTGATGTTTTGTTTATTGAGGGGTGTAACTCATGTTTTGTTTATTGAGTGGTGTAACTCATGTTTTGTTTTTTGAGTGGTGTAACTCATGTTTTGTTTTTTGAGTGGTGTAACTCATGTTTTGTTTTTTGAATAGCTTTGTTTATTGAGTGGTTTTAGCTCATGTTTTGTTTATTGAGTCGTTTTAATTCATGTTTTATTTGAGTAGTTTTAACTTGTGTTTTGTTTATTGAGTCGTTTTAACGTGTCTTATTTTAAAGAAAAAGCTTTGAGTGTATCAGTTTGTTTTTGTTCTTATTAAAAACAGAATTTAATTAGTTTTAATGTACACTTTCTGTTCAGGGTAAGTTTTGTTTTATTTACTATTAAATACTGACCAAAATAAGATTTTAGGAGGTTTTCATTGCTCGTGAGTTGTAAATTATTTCTAATTTAAATTTTTGTTGAAGGTCAATTTTGAGAACCGTATAAGTGTTTAAAAGTAAGGATTGGGTGCTTGAAACTTCAAACTGGCGGATAAAGAACATTTGGTTCGTGTTTGAAATACCTTTATCGTTGTTTTACGAATGCCAGAAAAAGATCTGAGAAGTTGTAATATACATTGTCACAATTAGTAGCTTATAAAATAAACTAACTTTAAATATCAATTTTCTATAAAATCCACGATAATACAATAATAATACTTACTGGGTTTATTCCATGACTTTTAATTGTTTTCAAACACAAGAACGACCTTTCAAACAATTCTCTATTTCTAGTTATAGAACATAGTATCGTTTTTGCTAATAGCTAATATACTATCACCGTCTTTGTCGTACGTGCTCTTTCGCGCTCTTTGCCAGTTTCGTGAATTAAAGAATGTTATGTCTATCCTAGTAATGTACGATTTATAATGAGGATTGTTTTGTTATAGTTGCGTAGTAATACATTATTTTAAATTACATTTTTATTATCGTTCTTCGAACTACTTTTCTTTTCCAATTACTGTTTATTTTTCTTGACATAATGAGACGCTATGTATTTATTTTTTCATTTAATCATCGTATAAAAGGAAATAATGGCAAAATATATACAACAATGGTGGTGCATATATGATCTGTCATTGGCTCAACTGTCTTATTGTAAACATTTTGACTCTTAATTTCTTCTACTATGTCTGTTTCATATTCTTATGGTTATAAAGGTAAATATTTTTTTCGGATTTACATCGTTAAAATTAGGGGTTCGATTCCCCTCGGTGGGCTCAGCAGATAGCCCGAAGTGGCTTTGCTATAAGAAAACACACACGCAATAAGTTTGTTTGTAATTAACCACGAAGCTTTACAATGTGTTTCTAGTGTGATAATTCCACAAACAGCCCGATAAGGCACTGTCGAGTCAAATGTTATGAAATCAATCTCGTACACTTACTTATTAGAAGGCCCGGCATGGCCGAGCGCGTAAGGCGTGTGACTCGTAATCCGAGGGTCGTGGGTTTGCGCCCGCGTCGCGCTAAACATGCTCGCTCTCCCAGCCGTGGGGGTGTTATAATGGGACGGTCAATCCCACTATTCGTTGGTAAAAGAGTAGCCCAAGAGTTGGCGGTGAGTGGTGATGACTAGCTGCCTTCCCTCTAGTCTTACACTGCTAAATTAGGGACGGCTAGCACAGATAGCACTCGAGTAGCTTTGTGCGAAATTCCAAAACAAACAAACAAACAAAACTTATTAGAAAGCGTGTATTTGTTAATTTCTGTTCTTAATCACAATGTCAATTTCAGTGAAGAGTAGTATAGCCCCAGTCTATTCTCTGTTTCACTTCTTCAGGTCCAACAGACCAGTAACGTCGAATTGAAGACTCATCATTGCAGCGTGGAAGAACGAGAGATTTGAAATCATCAGTGATGATAAAAGTATTATGTATGTAAACCACACAAACTACTTACGTTCCATTGCTGCACGAGACCTGATTAATCCGTTTGATCCTTTCTTCCAAACAGCAACGGTGAGTCGAGGATCTGGTAAAATCTGCTCTGTTGCAACAGCTTCAGCGAAGAACAGGTTACGTCATTCGGGCGTTCGACTCGTAATCCGAGGGTCGCGGGCTCGAATCCCGGTCGCACCAAACATTATTGCCCTCCCAGCCGTGGGAGCGAAATAATGTTACGGTCAATCCCACTATTCGTGGATAAAAGAGCATCCTTGCTAAATTAGGAATGGCTATCACAGATAGCCCACGAGTAGCTTTGCGTGAAATTCGAAACAACCAACAATCAAAAGCGAACTTAAATAATGTTTTTATCTGGGCTGCACATGGGTAGCCGCATTCAGTACTTCCTACTACTGATTTGAGCATAACAAACATCTCTGTGCATTGTGAATCCACTTAACTATTAAATTAAGACTCAGTTTAAGCATATCGACTTGATGACATAACTATCGATTAAATTGCTGTAATGTTGTATTGTTAATGATTGAATTATTATATTATTTATATTACTGCAAAAAGTTGGCTTACACACAGCCTGTTCAAGGAACTAAAAGATAAATATTATTTATATTTAGGCAAAGCGAGCTACAAGTTTTCTTGAACAACTCGGGTCAGCCGCTAGTTAGTTTCTTTGTTTTGGAATTTCGCACAAAGCTTCTCGAGGGTTACCTGCGTTAGCCGTCCCTAATTTAGCAGTGTAAGACTCGAGAGATGGTAGCTAGTCATCACCACCCACCGCCAACTCTTGGGATACTCTTTTACCAACAAATAGTGGAATTGACCGTCATTTATAACGCTCCCACGGCTAAAGGGCCAAACATGTTTGGTGCGAGCGCGATTAGAATCCGCAAACCTCAGATTACTAGTCGAACGCCTTAACACGCTTGGCCATCCAGGCCCAGTCGGTAGTTCACAAGAAACAACTGATTTATTATTTAACAGACTTACCAATGTAAGCGTAACGTACGTTTTATTCAATTCAGTGTTTTTTATCAGTAATTGTAAATGTAATTTTATCTTACTATTTATTATCGTAAGGTACTTGAAATTACAAGAACTGTCACTCTCCAATACATGAAAGAAAGCCACTGCGAACCTATGTTACAAATAAGTCGTGTAATGAAAAGCGTGCCACTCTTCTATGTACCTCCTTCTTTGTTGTTAGTTTCGCACGAAGCTACTCGAGGACTGTTTGTACTAACCAGCTCTAATTCTGAAATGGTAGACTAGAAAGAAGGTAAACATCACTTTCTCCCAACCCTTAAACCACTCGCTCTTGTCCAATAAAAAGTGGGATTGACAGTTCTGTTATAAGCTCCCCAAGGGGAAAAGGCGAACATGTTCAGGACTAGAATTCGAATGTCAGCAAATAACAAAACGTTATGGACGTAATACCACTGATATATTTAAAATATTCAATTGTAAAACATCACACACGACTTCCAAAGGAAATATTAATCTCAGTTAAAAAAATCAACCATTGTTTTTAAGCAAGGTTACATCAGGTTATTTGCTGTGTCCACCGCGGGGAATCAAACCCCAAATCTTAGCATTGAAAATCCCCATATTTCCTATTGTTTCACCGCAGGGGACAATAAGAACAATTAATCGAGCGCTTTTAGAATATACATTGTGTTCAATGTGAAATGATGAAAAGAAAAATCACTGAATGAAAGGCGTATAGAAAATAAACATAACGAAAAATATGTTACATCAAAGTGTAGGAGTATCAAAGGTAAAGGTGGGTACACTGCTAGTGGATGTATAAAACTAAGAATACTGATGTAGCTGTGGAACAAAGACAAGTATTAAGAAGACGGACAGAGAATATTGAAGGTCTATTTCACAAAAGTCGTGAAGAAACGCTATCTTCTGTTGAGAAGAACGAAGATGGACTGAAGATTCTTAAGGCAGAAGTACGAACAGTTACCAAAAGAATGAAAACTAAGTTATAAGATCAAATAAAATCACAAAAAAGTCAACAACTATTGTCAATAATATTTATGAAGATGGTGAAATACTTGAGAATCTCAGTTAATAGATATTTATTGCGCTGACCAAAAGACCTCAGATCTTTGAACGTGAGCATAATCGCACCATTAGTTTAATGAGCCGTGTAAAAAAGATCCTGATAGTGATGTTGAAGATGAGGTCCAGACGTAGAATAAGATTATAGATTGCAAAAAATTCATTGTGGTTTCACTGAAGATCATGGTACAAGTAATGTTATCTTTGTGATACGAATGCTTTCGGTGAGGGTAATAGAAATAAAGAAGGACCCGTTTTTGTATTTCTTTGAATACATCAAAGAATTAGATACAGTCAAGCACGTGAAGTTAATGAAAGTGCTGGAAGAACTGGACATTGATGATAAAAGACTTGAATATTAAAAGCATTCACATATATTGGGACCAAACCACAGCACTGAAGATAGAAAATGAATTAAGTGATTTCATGTAAATTAAGTTAGGCACGACAAAAGGCTGTGTCTTTTTACCAGATCTGTTTAATTTGTTTAGATATGTACATAGAGAGGGAGTGTGTATGTGTGTTTTCTTACAGTAAAGCCACATTGGGCTATCTGCTCAGCCCACCGAGGGGAATCGAACCCCTGATTTTAGCGTTGTAAAACCCGAGGCATACCGCTGTACTAGCGGGGGGCGAGAGGGAAAGATCTGTTTGAATTTGAAAATGGCGTATAGAGAGGAAGAGGTCTGAGGAAAACCATGGTCACCAACTTCCTGTTTGGACATGCTACACAGAGAGGGAGAAACTTTCCTTCTGAAAGCACTCTTATAGGCATGAGATTATTCTGTATTAAAATACTGAATTTGGAACTGGTGAGAATGGTTTGAATCCTTGTAATATCAAAAAAATATTCTTCACACTTTAAGTATAGGTGCATTATAAGAGTGACAGTGAATTCAGTAGCGTGCAAGGAAGATAGTAGGATACTGTTGACTATCTGCCTTCCTTGCAGTCAGCAACACATAATTAAAGGGCATCACGTTGCCTCAGTAGCTTTGCCATACATACATAAAATACAAATTAGATTTGAAAGATCTTGGCTTATCATGTGTCATGAAACTCGATTCAGGGTTAGTATAACTTTGGAATTGCTAAATACATAATAAGGCTTAGAGATTAACTGTCGTAATGACTTCAAGCATCAACGGTCGGTATTTGCATCCAATTGTTTAGAACGTTACACAGATAATTATAATGTTAAATGTGCAATTATTCACGAACCGGTCAGATAAAAACTGTTTGAAGTAAGTGTGTTCTGATACAAAGACAAATAAATACACAGAGCCAATTGCTTAATGCTAGGTCTTTGAGGCTTCATGAAGACACGCACATACACACACATATATATATATACATACATACATACAAGTAAATATTGTGTAACAAAGTTTAATTTGTGTAAGATCAATCAAATTACTACTTTATTTATACTTCGGTTAATCAGATTTTAGAAGTGTTATGTTGTATGCACCCAACGCAGGAATACGCTCATTTATGAGACTTGATACTCATAAAAGTAAGAAGTACGTCATATATATATACAGGGCGGTCGCTAGAAAAGCGTAAAATTTGTCAAACAGCTATTTATTTTTACAAAGAATAACTTTTTACAAAGTTTTTTAAAGGCATATGTTATATTACACTCATAGATGCTCAAAATGTCGTCCGTGCATTTTATTCATGATGTAAAGAAATCAAAATAGAAATGAGTAAGCACGCATTTTATTCATGATCTCATCTGACCCTCAAATTTTCCGCTTTTCTAGCGACCACCCTGTATATGCATGAAATTACTTATATAATTAACGGTTGGCCGCAGGACCTAGAAAACCTCATTAATAGACATTATTATGTCTGAAACTACACTGGTATAATAGTGAGTGTTCTTTTCATTTTTGTAGGTGTCACTGAGTCTGTTGTATCAGTGTAATGAGAGAAATATCGACATTAAGACGAAAGAAAATTTGTTATATGTGTTTCCTAGCAACTTCTTGTTTACAGGAACAAAGACAGGCCAAGTTTGTTAGCATTAAGCTTTACCTTCTGACTTGCATTTAAAGGACAAACAACAGGGAAACAAGGATTATCAGTGCTAGATCATGCCCTCGCTCAAATTTAGTGTTCTTGTTATTAAGCACAAAGCTACATCTTGGGCTGTCTGTGTTCTGCCCATCACGGGTATCGAAACCCAATTTCTTCCGATGTGAGTCTACAGATGTCAGTCGTTAATTTTACCCTTGATCATATGTTAATGTGTTAAAACATTTGACACATTAACTTTCGTTAACTGTTACCCTTGATCATGTGTTAATGTGTTAAAAACATTTGACACATTAACTTTCGTTAACTGTTACCCTTGATCATGTGTTAATGTGTTAAAAACATTTGACACATTAACTTTCGTTAACTATTACCCTTGATCATCAAACACGTCAGAAAACACTGACGTTTTTATCGATTTTTAAAGTCCGGAACTCTTTAAAAACTCAAATCTATCAGTTGTTGTTCTCAGTAACGGGCCTCATCACCGCATGACTAGTCATGTAGAACATTGTAAAACTGAAGAGAAAGTTTTCTAAGTGCCTTGAGACTTTTATCAATCGGTTTCAACCAGTCAAGTCTCACTCTGCACAGTAAACTTTATTTTAGAAAACACATGAGAATAGACGCTTAATAGTATTTTCTCAAATGTAAATATACTTTGATTGTAGTGTCTTTGTCTATCACTTTAGCAATAACTTTGCCTCAGTGTAAATTCCTAAATATCAGGTCATCCCATAAGTAATGTCCGAAAATTTAATACAGAAAGTGCGTCATCATGTCTGTCTTTGTAGAAGGCTTTAATGATTTAAATATGTAGTAGGACGTGTATAAAAATGTTCAGACAAATAAAACAAACTAACCCAACTCCATATTATTAATGGAACAAACCCTTATGAAGATGTATGTGTCTGAGGAGCACATCAGACATATAATGCTTTATGAGTTTACAAAAGTCAATAGTGCAGCAGAAACTATACGAAACATTCAAGGTGTTTATAGTGCGGAGTCTCTCAATGAAAGAAAACGTCGAAGGTGGTTTCAGAAGTTCACACCAGGTGGCTACAGTTTAAGTGATGTGGACGTTCAGGTCATCCTGTTGAGTTTAATGATGACTTGCTTCTGGCTACACTTGATGAATATTATGCTGTAACAGTTGACAAACTAGCACAGAAGTTTAATTTAACTCATTAAACAGTTAAAGCGTCATCTGTAACAACTTCGAAAGGTATTAAAACTTGGAAAATGTGTCTCCCATGTTTTGATAAAAGCCAACCTTAGAACAAGAGTGGACATTTGTACTTCTCTGCACTCTCGTGAACGTAACTCACCTTTTCTATGCAGCTTAGTGACTGGAGATGAAGAATGGATATTTTATAACAATGTTAAGCGCCGCAGACAATGGTTCAGTGCAGGTAAACTGGCTAAAGCACAGTCCAAAATGGACCTCCGCCCTAGGAAAGTCTTGTTAAGGGTGTGGTGGGATATTGTTGGTGTGATCCACTTTGAGTTGCTGTCACTCAATGTAACGATTACATCAGACTTGTATTGTCAACAGTTAGAGCACTTGAATGTTGCATTGAAAGTAAAGAGGCCTGCTTTGATCAATCATAAAGATGTTGTATCACACCAGGATAATGCACGACCCCATAAAACAAGGATCATATCTGTAAAGATTGAAGAACTAGACTGGAAACATCCTCCACATCCTCCCTATTCTCCAGACCTTACCCCATCTGATTATCATATATTCCAGAACTATCCTGTTGTAAAAGAGCTTGGAACACATGAAGATGTCAAAACTACCATCTCTACATTCATTTTCTCCAAATCCCAATAATTTTATATAAGTGATATTCAGAAGCTCGTGAATCGTTGGCAGGAAGTAATCAATAATAATAGAACATATTACCCTTGATATAAATATCATTAACTATCGGTTAATGTGTTAAAAACATTTGACACATTAACTTTCGTTAACTATTACCCTTGATCATCAAACACGTCAAAAAACACTGATGTTTTTATCGATTTTTAAAGTCCGGAACTCTTTAAAAACTCAAATCTATCAGTTGTTGTTCTCAGTAACGGGCCTCATCACCGCATGACTAACATATAATATATGTTCTATTATTATTGATTAAGGAACATGAAAAGCGTTTGAAATCCTTTCTCTTTTTCTGAACCTAAAACAGGAAATTACTTAAGTGATGACTTAATATTAATTCAGAACAGATAAATGAATTTATTTCACTGAACCTATAAAAACTGTCTTTTTCTTACTGAAGCATCTTGAATTATGGGCAATATTTTGTGTTTCCATTTCTTAGCTCGTCATGTGCTAAGAGCTGAGAGACACGTATCACTTCAGTCGTTTCTAACAACAAAGAGATGTTATTACTTCTCGTGACTAAAAGTTAATATTTTCTCAATTCATCGTGTTCGGTGTTTACCGTCAAGCAGCGGTCTGAAAACTGACAGCTATCTAAACAAATCGGGCTCGATATGACGAGGTAGTTTAAAACACTCGACTCGTAATCGAGTGTCACAGGTTCGTGTCCCCTTTACACCAAACATGCTCGCCCTTTCAGCTGTGAGGGTGTTATAATGTGACGGTCAATCTCATTATTCGTTGGTAAGAGAGTAGCACAAGAGTTGGCGGTAGGTGGTGATAACTAGCTGCCTTCCCTCCAGTCTTACACTGCAAAATTAGGGACAGCTAGCGCAGATAGCCCTCGTGTAGCTTTGAGCGAAATTTAAAACAAACATACAAACAATTTTTCGAACAGCGCCTCAAGAGCATAAAATGATATCCTAAGTTAAGTGATCTGTAAAAATACATCTATGTATATTTTAATTAAGAGTTTCTGATAAAATTGTGAAAAAAATAGTATTTTACAGTTTCTTATGATAGGTATCAATGTTAAAGTCGAATAGAAAACAAAGTATATTTGAGAAAAATATTTTTAAAGAAGTGATTGGTTGATCAAGTTTCACGCTCATGTAACGATATCTTATTTTATTTTCACTATGGGTCATTTGTTGTTGTTGTGATCATAAAATTCCCATTCATTAACTTAATTATCTAATTACGTTTATATTATATTATTTACTTTCTTTTCAAAGTAATACCTGGTTTACATTTCACTTGGGGACCCGGCATGGCCAGGTGATTAGGGTGCTCGACTCGTAATCCGGGCATAGCGAGTCTCAATTCCGGTCACACCAAACATGCTCGCCCCTTCAGCCGTGTGGGCGTTATAAAGTGACGGTCAGTCCCACTATTTGTTGGTAAAAAAGTAGCCCAAGAGTTGGCAGTGGGTGGTGATAACTAGTTGCCTTCCCTCTAGTCTTACACTCCTAAATTAGGGACGGCTAGCACAGATAGCTTTGTGCGAAATTACAAAACAAACAAACAAACAGAACTTTAGCTCACAGCTTTATCTCTTGAACAACTTGAGATCTAATACAGCCGCAACTACTGATAATTCTAATTACAGTTTTGAACTCAAGAGGTCACCGTTTCGGTTGATGTATTTGACCCCGCCCAAGGTCTCAATATTAATTTATTCTAATCATACCTGAAAGAATTTCAATTTCAGGGTAGTCTGGTAGAGAAAGTGATGAGTAATAATACTTGTCCAGCGTTTGGTGTTGCTGGCGCACAGAAATGAAAAAAACGGGTCCGATCCCCAATATTAATTTACTCTAATCCTGTCTTTAATACTCTTAAGTGCCGCGGCTACTGAGAATTTCCTCTGGTTGTTACTTGTTATTCTTGAGGTATTTTAGTGTCTTCTCTTTCTATTCGTCTTCACTCTCTCACCATGAAAACACTTCCTCTGCCAAGTTGTTACTTACGAACAACCTGTTGGATAGAAACTGACACACTTTAAGCATACCTGGTAATCGTTAATATCACACTTCATCGTGTAAAAAGATCGCACGCGACATAGGAGTCAAAATGTGAAGCGCGCGAAACTAAACAAGCTCGTTTATATTTTCTGAGAAACTTTGTTTTGACAAAAGAAGTTTCAGTCATTAATTGTTAATTCTTGTGAGTTAAAATGATATATATTTTTTATCAAGTATGCTACTTTATATAATTAGGTTTTAACGAGAGTAACTTAATAGCATAATTGACAACACCGTAATAACTCATGTTCAAAAATATTATGATGCATAATGAATAACTTAGCCGTATTATTTTTTCTTCTTTTTACCTAACTGTACATAGCCAGTGAATATATATAGGTATTAGAGATATAATAAATGTGGTGTAGCTTAAGTTTTACTGATCAAATATCCTTCTTAAAGAGTAAAGCAATGAAAGAGAAGACTCAGTCACTGAACTAGAAGAATGACGTCATTATCTCTGTCACGAACGTGAAACCTTCGTCGTGAAAATAATGTTATTTTTTGCTTTATAAAACTACGGCGAAAGTAATGACTTTGAAATCTGTTACATACAAAGTTCCTTTCTAACAACTGCTTTGCATCCACTGTCAACTGGCACGACCTGGTTGTTGAGGAAACTCAGCACGTAATCTGCGGATCACGAGTTCGAATCCCGCCATAAACACTGTTCATCCATTCAGTCAAGGGTGCGCTAGAATTTTACGGTAAGTCTTACTATTTTTTTGGTGAAACAGTGAACCCAGAACTGTTGTTGACTAGCTGCTCCCAGTTTTGTCTGTCAAGATAGATTCTCCGGTAGCTTTGCGCAAAACAAAGAAGAGATCATCTGCTGTTTCGAAAACGTGTTTTAAGAGCATTTCCTACAACAAGAGAAAGAATTTGAAAGAGATATCGCACAGCAGCTCAGTTGTCAAACACTTTCATAAGTGTTTGTCAGATTCAGTGTATACTTTCTGTGGTCAGTTCGTAAGCACAATAATTAGTTGTACTATCAAAATTAAGAAACATGAGTAAATATATTTAGAAAAAAAAATGAGTGTGAAATTTACTGGTCATATTCTAAGCACTTAGTTCATTCTGTGTCTTCTCACAAACTGTGCTGTTCATTAACAATACTTTCAGCATCGTATCTTCTGTATCTTCCCATTTCACTCTTCTTTCAGTGATACCTTTGTTAATACAGTTTATTCTAAGTAATCTCTCGTCGTCCTCTCTTTCTACTTCCATTTTCCAATTCATTACTTACTTCATGATCCGGCATGGCCAGACGGTTAGGGAACTCGACTCGTAATTTGAAGGTCGCGTGTTCGAACCTGGATCACACCAAACATGCTCGCCCTGTTAATCGTAAGGGCGTTATAATGTGACTATTCCACTATTCCTTGCTAAAAGAGTAGTCCAAGAGTGAGCGATGGGTAGTGATAACTAGTTATTTTCCCTCTAGTCTTATACTGCTAAATTAGGGACGACTACCGCAGATAGCCCTCGTGTAGCTTTGCGCGAAATTCAAAACAAACAAACATAATTAAGTCTCGTAAATATAACTCATAGCTTTATGTATTTTATAAATTTTAATAATGGTTTAAGTCTCTCCTTGCTGAGTATGATTTGAGAATTTTTAGTAGATAAAATATCTTTTTATTAGGTTGTTTACAAATAAATGTCGTTTTTGAACTGCAAAGTTTGGACAAGCATAAGCCAGTGTTGTAAAACATGCTTTAATCAAAGTAAGCACCATTTGCTTCAACACATTTTTACCAATGTGTAACAATGCTGTTTATGCCCCTGCTGTAGAAATCAGAGTTTCTATGATCAATGAACTCTCTGAAAGCTTTTTCTGCAGCTATCTGGTTTTAAAACCGTTTATTGTTTAAAAAGTTGTCAAAATGCTTAATAAAATAAAAATATGTAGGGGAAAG
This sequence comes from Carcinoscorpius rotundicauda, assembly GCA_011833715.1. Classification (NCBI taxonomy): domain Eukaryota; kingdom Metazoa; phylum Arthropoda; class Merostomata; order Xiphosura; family Limulidae; genus Carcinoscorpius; species Carcinoscorpius rotundicauda. The sequence continues at coordinate 42,139,253 of CM022404.1, forward strand.
ATTTGGAGAATAAGATGAATGAGGCAGAATCTCGATTCCCAATTCGTTCAATTTTTGGAGCATCATCCTTGACAAGTCTAATAATTCCGAGTTTGTTGATCTTCAGTCAGCTCTAGCAGGACCCACTTATCCAATATTTTTATCTCTCCAATTATTCTCAGGTGGTTGACAATGCTTGATTTGCTTGTGCCTAACTTTTCTGCAGGCTCACATACTATTGTGTGAGGGTCTGTCTGAACTGCTTTCCTTAATGTGTTTTCATCTAAGGATGGCTTTCTTCCACGACCGTTATGGTCTTCAAGACTGTCATCTCCTTGTCAGAACCTTTCGAACCAATGCTGAACTGTATGTTCAGTAACAGATCCATGGCCGAATGCCTGACTGATGTTCCATGTAGTTCTGGTAGCTTTTTGTCCAAGTTTGAAGTTGTAGAGGAAAATCTGACGAAAGTTCTTCTTGTCCATAATGTCTTGGAGGTTAAAAAATCTTATTCTGAGTAGAGTTGAAACGGCAGACAGTTAAAATACCTTGTATGTGATAAATATTGGATTAAACCAACCAACGATAAGCTACTCAATATTCAGCTTCTAAACGTCATCGTGAGATTTCCGACATTTATTTCTGGACAACTTAATAGATGTTAAAACAAACAGTGACTACTAGTTTTAACTTTGCATTATGTTATTTCTTTGGAGCAAACAACTTAATTAATTTTTCATTCATAGTTAAAAATTAATTTTTCTTCAATAAAGATCTTAATTATTATAAGACATGTCTCACATGGTCAAGTTCTCTGATTTGTATGGTAATGATCGAAATCTTTCATCCATATCCTGATCATCAGGCTTTGTGATTTTTATCTAATGTATTAAAATAAAAACACCTTGGAATGTTCTGGTGACTAGTACTTTCATTTTGCAACCTCACGGTGGCAACTTGTAATTACAGTCCCACCAAACACGCTCGCCCTTTCAGCGGTATGGCGTTATTACGTTACGATCAATCCCACTATTCGTTAGTAAAAGAGTAGCCCAAGAGTTGACAGTGAGTGGTATTGACTAGTTTAGTTACCTTCCCTATAATTTAACGCTGCTTAATTAAGAAACGCTAGCGCAGATAGCCCTCGAGTAGTTTTGCGCAAAGTTTTTAAGAAAAACAAAACTAAACATTTCAATGAATATCAGTAAGATCTAAACTTTAAACAGTTTAAGTCCTGTCGATCAGAAGATACGTTTGGTTTGTTTTGAATTTCCCGCAAAGCTACACGAGACGTATCCACGTATCAATCCTTAATTTAGCAATATAAGACTATTATTTATGCCTCTCGATTCCATGAAGGAACATGGGGCCGCCTCTCGATTCCATGAGGAACATGGGGCCGCAATCACTTGCGGATCCATTAACAGGCTGGTTTTTCAGTGAGTAGATTGTTATCCTACAGCACAACCCTAAACTAGGAGGATAAACCTTAGCCGTCTTTAATTTTGCAGTGTAAGACTAGAGGGAAGGCAGCGAGTCATCACCACCCACCGCTAACTCTTAGGCTACTCTTTTATCAAGGAATAGTGGGATTGACCGTCACTTTATACGCCCCATGGCTAAAAGGGCGAGCATGTTTAGCGCGACTGGGATGCGAACCCGCGACCCTCGGATTACGAGTCGCTCGGCCATGCCGGGCCGTTATAAGACTAGATGATTAAGAATCATTATTGGTCTTCACACTGACAGTAAACACAGGTAAATGTACTAATTCTGCTTGTCTGTAATACAACTCGAGGGAGGTAGAGACTAAATAATGTGGAATAAATCTCGGGAGTGATAAATTATTGGGTGTGGACTTCACTGACCGTTTTAATATTATGGAGGGAACTGAAAAAGAGCTGCAAAAGTGCGCCCAGAAGTGTGAGAGAGAAACCACAGATGTAGGCTTAAGATAAAACGTCAAAAAATGAATACAATGCCAGCTTAGAACGGAAGGCCTGACATAGTATGTGATGGAAAGACCAAAAAGCAAATTAAGAGTATCACCAACCTTGAAATGAAGATACGGAGACAGCCATGAAGAAGTGATTACAAGAACTGGTAAAGCTAATGTTGGAAAACTTTTCAACTATAGAAGTGTGGAGGCCAAAACGAGAGATTCTGTAATTATCTTCTTGTATGGTTTAGAAACGTAGCAAATGTACAGAAAAGACGAAACAAAAAGTTAAATATATTTGATAGAAACAGCCTGCATCGAATATTGAGATTATTATGGAAGGATGAAGTAAAAAAGACATCAAGATGGTGAAATCTGAAGAAGAATGTGACCGGATAGAGCCAAGAAAGATTGAGATGGATTTTAAAAACATGGAAGACACAAGAATTGTGAGCCAACTGATACTTTGATTGGTTTTTGTTCTAAATTTCGCGTAAAATTACACGAGGGTTATCTACACTAGCCATCCCTAATTTAGCAGAGTAAGATTAAAGGGAAGGCAGCTAGTCATCACCACTCACCGCCAACTTTTCTACTTCTCTTGTACCAAAAAAAGACCATAATATTATAACGCCCCCTGGTTGAAATTGCAAGCATATTTGGTTTAATGGGGATTCGAACCCGTGACCCTACGATTACGCGTCGAGCGCCCTAACCCACCTGGCCATGCCGGGGACCTAATGATGTATGAAAAGGAACGACAACGTCCTTGTATATAGTTGCTAAATGTATGAATTTGTGTTCCGACGTTTAGCCAACGTTTCAAGAACGACTCTAATAACATAAACAAAATGCATAAGGTGTGAGCATTTTGGAATAACAAACAATAAATCCCACTTAAGTAATCTGGGGGTAAGAAAGAATCTTTTAAATTTTTATATACAACCATAGTCAAAAACAACGAAAGCTGTAAGTTGGGGGAAGAGACCAATCCCCACATTTCTTCGATATGTCAACCTAATTTAAACTCAAATACCAATTGTACTGTTAGATTAGCCTAATAGTTGTTGATGAGTACTGTTAACACAGTTTCTTCCCTCCAGTCGCGTCACTACAAAATTAGGAGTGGCTGGCACTATTCAAGTTTTGCGTGAATATCCGAAGCAAACAAAGAAATCTACTCCCAAAACTTCATCACCTTTCAAACTAATCAAAGTGGTAAAAGTTCCTTAACGGTTCTGTTGTTAGTATGCTATTTCTAATCATTACTATTATCTTGTTCTTACAGTTGCATGTTCGTAAAAACAAACTGTAAACATTTTTTGCTGCTTCCAGAATATTGAAAATGCGACTTTCCCGAAACGTTCACAAAACTTTTTTTTATCTACTATTATCTACGTTCTGGTCTTCGTCATTACAAACACAATACTAGAATTTCAATGTGGCTTAAGATTTTCTCATATTAACTCAAACGTTTTAGAGACAGAATATAATATACATTTTAATAAATTTCCTTTTCAAACGATGTGCAACTATTCTGCCACGTCACGCGACATGTATTTTAATTGGAGAAGTTTATGCTTGATAGAACAGGCGCACTTCTGATCAAACAACTCGCATAAACATGAATGATTTACCCAGATTTATCAGAATCTTATAAATTACAACTAGGCATCTACCATTTGTAAACTATGATTACCTTGTGCAAATACCCTTATTCATAAATTAGTGATTCATTTCCTATGTAAACAGCGTATCAACAGAACTCATATATTTATTTTATATTCTGTATAGATAAGGGACAAATAATGCCGTATTTATCACTTTCTTTCTATTAATAATCATAATAAACAAAACGAGTCAGTATATTTTGTTAGAAATCTGTACTATACAATTTTTTTTGCGTGAGTAATCCTACAATGCCTGTTGTCTACTCTAATGCGCCCCCAATGGCTCAGCGGCATGCCTGTGGACTTACAACGCTAAAATCCGGGTTTCGATACCCGTGGTGGACAGAGCATGGATAGCTCATTGTGTAGCTTTATTCTTAATTCAAAACAACAACTACAACTTTAAGGTTCTCTAACTGTCGTTGTTTTTTTTTACATGGCCAAGTAGTTAGAGCTCTAAACTCATAATCTGGGGGGTTCGAATACCCGTCGCACCAAACATGTTCGCCCTTTTAGCTGTGAGGGTGTTATAATGTGACTGTCAATCCCACTATTTGTTGGTAAAAGAGTATTCCAAGCGTTGGCAGTGGGTGGTGATGGCTAACTGTCTTCCTTCTGGTCTTACACTGCTAAATTAGGGACAGCTAGCGCAGATAGCCCTCGTGAAGGTTTGTGTGAAATTTAAAACAAATGCTGTTATACATTTTCTTTAATTTTGAGTCATTATTTTTGCATCATGCTTTATTTATTGGAGCCCAAAATAATAACTTTCTCTAAATCAGTATTTAATCCTACGTTTGTAATACGTCATTGTCTTCAGTCTTACTTGTATCGGCGTGGTTGTAAATGCATTATTAGTCCCAGCCGTGTCGATTTCTTGATACACGTTCAGTGCACTCTGTAATTCTTAACCGTTAATGGCTAATCCCATCCACAACGGATTCGAACCCCCGTCGCACCAAACATGTTCGGTCTTTTAGCTGTGGGGGCGTCATTATGTGACAGTCAATCCCACTATTCAATGGTAAAAGAGCAGCACAAAAGTTGGCGGTGGGTGGTGATGACTAGCTGCCTTCCCTCTTGTCTTACAGTGCAAAATTAGGGACGGTTAGCGCAGATAGCTCTCATGTAGTTTTGTGCGAAATTCAAAATTAAACCAAATCCATCCACAATCGATTACTTGCTAATCAATATCGATTATAAAAATCAACAGAGTCTAGTCCTAACCGTATTGGTCTTGTGACGTATCAGTCATTCTGGTCCTGTACCTTAATCTTCGGTGTGTCATGTCGATACTTATAGTCTTTACCCGTATCAGTTCTCAGTCCTACACTCGTGTAAATTGTGTTACATTTTTGTACCTTGTTCTACGCATGCTTGTTCGATGATTCGGTATTTAGTCGTACCGTATTTAGTCTGTGTTATTTTTGTTATTCAGTTGCACTCATTTGATGGTCGAATGATGCTTCAGTCTAACCCACATCTGATCTGTAATAGTTTGTCTTAAGGTTTTATATATATTTCCATTGGTTCTTGTTTCGGTTCTATAATATATTAGCATCCAGATTCAACAGTGTTAGTGCTATGATATTTCATATTGTAATAATTTCACTTGTGGCTTTATAAATGGACTCGTTGATTCTATACCAGTTCTATTATCTCTTTGTATCCAGTTCATAATATTTTGACGCCATGTCTTATCCATCTTCTTCATATTTCATGTGTTACTCATTTCTACTCGCGTCCCTTCTGTAAAAGTCTGGTGCCAATCCCTGCCTATGTCTATTTAACGATCGCTCACAGTCAGGTCCCAACCATCTTGGGTGTTAGATAGGTGCTATCCGGCTCTATCCGTGTGGATTTTGTGATATTTTAGGGTTAAGTACTTTCTGTCTTGGTTTTGTGATATGTATCACTCGCTTCTACATGCTGTCAATTCTGTTGGTATTTATACCGTTTCTATGAAAACTGTAAATCAAATTCTACCTGTATTTTCAACGGATGTTATTTATCCGTTTCTACTTTTGTTACTCTTATATTTGTGTGTGTGTGTGTTTTTGTATGCCAAGTTTTATTTGTCTTAGTTCTGTAATATGTGTTATCCAGAACTACGTGTATTAGTTCTGTTATATTTCAGTCTCAAGTTCCATCTGTCTTGGTTCTGTTATATTTTAGTCCAAAATTCTGTTTGTGTTGGTTTTGCGATACTTTAGTCTCAAGTTCTATCTGTTTTGGTTCTGTTATTTTTTAGTTCAATGTTCTATCTGCCCTGGTTCTGTAATATATGTTATCCAGTTCTACATGTACTGGTTCTGAGATATCTTCGTCACAAGCTTTATCTGTGTTGGCTCTACAATATTTTAATCCTAAGTGCTATCTCCCTTGGTTCTGTAGTATGTGCTATCCAGTTCTACATGGACTGGTTCCGCGAAGTTTCAGTCCCAAATGCTACTTTCCCTGGTTCTGTGTAGTTACCCCCAACCCGACAGTGCTGTAATGTCAAACCCTTTATGTGTCAGTTCTGTGATTGCTAGGTAAGCATGCTCTGTAATCTTTTCCATTACTGTCGTTTGGTTTTATCGATATTTGCCGAGCAGCAAAGTAATGATGTTTGTGTAGCTACAAGGGAACGATCCTGTTAAATACATTACAGAGCTGTTCCTTATTATATATGATATAATCCAACGTTCCGTTAAAGGTGAAACTGGAAAATGTTTTTCATTATTTTATGTCAAGTGTACGTTTGTTGTTGTTTTAAATCTGTGGTTTCAGCTTCATGAAAATAAAAATTACCAAATACGTACAAAAGTGTTCTTTGTTTTAGAGCTACTCAGGTTATTGGTTCTGTTATGTGTACTTCTAACAATCTCTCGTGTTTATATGATGCAAGTACTATACTTAACTATAAAAATCGACGGCTAACTTAAATGTGCAAGCTACTGAACACAATGATTATTGTTTCTAAAGAAATCAATACGGAGTTGGCACGTGCCACGTTTTCATGTAGTTTCGGCGTTAGGAGATGCGGTTCGCTTAGCAGAACGCCATTAATCTTAGCTGTCGGACTGGTGATACACAGCAGAATGAACGGCATTTCCCGAAATGCACTGCAGACTTGTTCATGAGCTTTTATTATAGAAATACACCTTTAGTTTCTTTTCTTTTTTAATTTCGCGCAAAGCTGCACGAGGGCTATCTGCGTTAGCCGTCCCCAATTTAGCAGTGCAAGACTAGAGGGAAGGTAGCTAACTAGTCATCACCACCCACCGCAAAAAATATTTCTGGTTATATTTCTTTCTCTGGAACAGTTTCTTTGTTTTTGAATTTCGGGCAAAGCTTCACGAGAGCTACCTGCCTTAGCCGTCCTTAATTTAGCAGTGTAAGACCAGAGGTCATCACTACCCACTGCCAACTCTTGGGCTACTCTTTTACCACCGAATAGTAGTATTGACCGTCACATTATAATGTCCACAATCCTGAAAGGGCGAGCATATTCGGTGTGGCTGGGGTTCGAACCCGCGATCCTCTGATTACGATTCGAGTGCCTTAACCACCTAGTCGTGCCAGGCCACTCTGAAACTGTAAAACACAAGAGAAAGATTCACACACGAACCACACTTGAAACTATTAGGCGCCTTTATTATGTTAAGCTTCAACGACCCGTTCTCTGTAATTATGCAGTGCTTTTAAAACCTAAATTTTAAAAGAAATGTGATAAAAAATTGTAGTTTGTAAGAAAATGGAAACAGATCTGAAGTTGAACTTAAGATCAATGCCTTTTTCTTTTTAATGATTTTCGTTTGCACTAAGTACTCAGATCACGTGCACATGGTGAAATGTTATATTCAACACTGCGTTTAGTTTATCTTTTGGGTCTACGGTTAACAAATGAAACTGATTCTTAGGCCTAGGTTGTTACATCAGTGAAGAACACATGTAGTGTGTTGACTCCAGATAGAGAGGGTGCAAAAGCGAAATTGATTTGTGTCACAGACATTATAAAAGTATATAGAAAATTGGAAAGACAGTTTTACATCACTATTCATAGTAGGTTTATCTACACTCTTATTTACACTAACACGAAGTAAACACAAGTTTGTCTATACTTAATGACACTAAGAAGCAAACACAGGTTTGTATATATATAATTAATGACACTAACACGAAGTAAACACAGGTTTGTCTATATATACTTAATGACACTAGCACGAAGTAAACACAGGTTTGTCTATATATATATATACTTAATGACACTAGCGCGAAGTAAACATAGGTTTGTCTATATATACTTAATGACACTAGCACGAAGTAAACACAGGTTTGTCTATATATACTTAATGACACTAGCACGAAGTAAACACAGGTTTGTCTATGTATACTTAATGACACTAGCGCGAAGTAAACACAGGTTTGTCTATATATACTTAATGACACTAGCACGAAGTAAACACAGGTTTGTCTATATATACTTAATGACACTAGCACGAAGTAAACACAGGTTTGTCTATATATACTTAATGACACTAAACGATGTAAACACAGGTTTGTTTATATATACTTAATGACACTAGCACGAAGTAAACACAGGTTTGTCTATATATACTTAATGACACTACACGATGTAAACACAGGTTTGTCTACGTATACTTTATGATACTAACACGAAGTAAACACAGACTTGTCTGTATATAAACTTAATGACACTAGCACGAAGTAAATAGCCAGATCTAAACAATGTAACAACTCTTCTTCCGATGTTGTAAGTTAAAATTTCGATAAACTTAGGTCGAAGATACTGTCCGTCATTAGATAAGGACATATTGACACCGTTTTAACGTTCAACACTAGAGCTGGAAGTACTGAAACAGTACAAGAAAATACTTTATTAAAACTGTCCAGTTAAATGGTCCTCTACTTGAAAACAGTGTTGTCATTCATGACAAAATGTAGCTCTAATATCACGACTCTTATTCGTAGCGAGGTTGATTCGCTAAAGAATCCTTATTCATAGTGAATGTGATAACATTGCAAATCAACCTTTATTCGAAGTTCGTTTCATTTTCTTGCAAAGAAGCCTTTATTTGTAATTGGTGTAACATCCATCCTGAAGTCTAGTGGGGTATTGTTGCTGAGCGACTCTTAATAGTAGCGACTGCGATATTGTTGCTAAGCTACACTTAATAGTAACGACTACGAAACTGTTGCTAAACTACTCTTAATAGTAACGACTACGATATTGTTGCTAATCTACTTTTAATAGTAACGACTACGATATTGTTGCTAAGCTACTCTTAATAGTAACGACTACGATATTGTTGTTAACCTACTTTCAATAGTAACGACTACGATAGTGTTGCTAAGTTACTCTTAATAGTAACGACTGCGATATTGTTGCTAAGCTACTCTTAATAGTAACAACTACGATATTGTTGCTGAGCTACTCTTAATAGTGACGACTGCGATATTGTTGCTAAGCTACTCTTAATAGTAACGACTGCGATATTTTTGCTAAGCTATTCTTAATAGTGACGACTACGATATTGTTGTTAAGCTACTCTTAACAGTAACGATTACGATACTGTTGCTAATCTACTCTTAATAGTAACGATTACGTTACTGTTGTTAAGCTACTTTTAATAATAACGACTACGATAGTGTTGCTAAGCTACTCTTAATAGTAACGACTACGATAGTGTTGTTAAGCTACTCTTAATAGTAACGACTACGATATTGTTGCTAGGCTACTCTTAATAGTAACGACTGCAATATTGTTGTTAAGCTACTCTTAATAGTAACAAATATGATATTGTTGTTAAGCTACTCTTAATAGTAACAAATATGATATTGTTGTTAAGCTTAATAGTAACGACTACGATAGTGTTGCCAAGCTACTCTTAATAGTAACGACTACGATATTGTTGTTAACCTACTTTCAATAGTAACGACTACGATACTGTTGCTGAGCTACTCTTAATAGTAACGACTGCGATATTGTTGCTAAGCTACTCTTAATAGTAACGACTACGATATTGTTGCTAATCTACTTTTAAAAGTAACGACTACGATAGTGTTGCTAAGCTACTCTTAATAGTAACAACTACGATATTGTTGCTGAGCTACTCTTAATAGTAACGAATACGATATTGTTGTTAAGCTACTCTTAATAGTAACGACTAAGATATTGTTGCTAATCTACTCTTAATAGTAATGACTGCGATATTGTTGCTGAGCTACTCTTAATAGTAACGACTGCAATATTGTTGTTATGCTACTCTTAATAGTAACAAATACGATATTGTTGTTAAGCTACTCTTAATAGTAACGACTACGATATTGTTGCTGAGCTACTCTTAATAGTAACGACTGCGATATTGTTGCTAAGCTACTCTTAATAGTAACGACTACGATATTGTTGCTAATCTACTTTTAAAAGTAACGACTACGATAGTGTTGCTAGCTACTCTTAATAGTAACGACTACGATACTGTTGCTGAGCTACTCTTAATAGTAACGACTGCGATATTGTTGCTAAGCTACTCTTAATAGTAACGACTACGATATTGTTGCTAATCTACTTTTAAAATTAACGACTACGATATTGTTGCTGAGCTACTCTTAATAGTAACGACTGCGATATTGTTGTTAAGCTACTCTGAATAGTAGCGACTGCGATATTGTTGCTAAGCTACACTTAATAGTAACGACTACGAAACTGTTGCTAAACTACTCTTAATAGTAACGACTACGATATTGTTGCTAATCTACTTTTAATAGTAACGACTACGATATTGTTGCTAAGCTACTCTTAATAGTAACGACTACGATATTGTTGTTAACCTACTTTCAATAGTAACGACTACGATAGTGTTGCTAAGTTACTCTTAATAGTAACAAATACGATATTGTTGTTAAGCTACTCTTAATAGTAACGACTACGATATTGTTGCTGAGCTACTCTTAATAGTGACGACTGCGATATTGTTGCTAAGCTACTCTTAATAGTAACGACTGCGATATTTTTGCTAAGCTATTCTTAATAGTGACGACTACGATATTGTTGTTAAGCTACTCTTAACAGTAACGATTACGATACTGTTGCTAATCTACTCTTAATAGTAACGATTACGTTACTGTTGTTAAGCTACTTTTAATAATAACGACTACGATAGTGTTGCTAAGCTACTCTTAATAGTAACGACTACGATAGTGTTGTTAAGCTACTCTTAATAGTAACGACTACGATATTGTTGCTAGGCTACTCTTAATAGTAACGACTGCAATATTGTTGTTAAGCTACTCTTAATAGTAACAAATATGATATTGTTGTTAAGCTACTCTTAATAGTAACAAATATGATATTGTTGTTAAGCTTAATAGTAACGACTACGATAGTGTTGCCAAGCTACTCTTAATAGTAACGACTACGATATTGTTGTTAACCTACTTTCAATAGTAACGACTACAATACTGTTGCTGAGCTACTCTTAATAGTAACGACTGCGATATTGTTGCTAAGCTACTCTTAATAGTAACGACTACGATATTGTTGCTAATCTACTTTTAAAAGTAACGACTACGATAGTGTTGCTAAGCTACTCTTAATAGTAACAACTACGATATTGTTGCTGAGCTACTCTTAATAGTAACGAATACGATATTGTTGTTAAGCTACTCTTAATAGTAACGACTAAGATATTGTTGCTAATCTACTCTTAATAGTAACGACTACGATACTGTTGCTAAGCTACTCTTAATAGTAACGACTGCGATATTGTTGTCAGGCTACTCCGAATAGTAATGACTGCGATATTGTTGCTGAGCTACTCTTAATAGTAACGACTGCAATATTGTTGTTAAGCTACTCTTAATAGTAACAAATACGATATTGTTGTTAAGCTACTCTTAATAGTAACGACTACGATATTGTTGCTGAGCTACTCTTAATAGTAACGACTGCGATATTGTTGCTAAGCTACTCTTAATAGTAACGACTACGATATTGTTGCTAATCTACTTTTAAAAGTAACGACTACGATAGTGTTGCTAGCTACTCTTAATAGTAACGACTACGATACTGTTGCTGAGCTACTCTTAATAGTAACGACTGCGATATTGTTGCTAAGCTACTCTTAATAGTAACGACTACGATATTGTTGCTAATCTACTTTTAAAATTAACGACTACGATATTGTTGCTGAGCTACTCTTAATAGTAACGACTGCGATATTGTTGTTAAGCTACTCTGAATAGTAACGAATACGATATTGTTGTTAAGCTACTCTTAATAGTAACGACTATGATATTGTTGCTAATCTACTCTTAATAGTAACGACTACGATACTGTTGCTAAGCTACTCTTAATAGTAACGACTGCGATATTGTTGTCAGGCTACTCCGAATAGTAATGACTGCGATATTGTTGCTGAGCTACTCTTAATAGTAACGACTGCAATATTGTTGTTAAGCTACTCTTAATAGTAACAAATACGATATTGTTGTTAAGCTACTCTTAATAGTAACGACTACGATATTGTTGCTGAGCTACTCTTAATAGTAACGACTGCGATATTGTTGCTAAGCTACTCTTAATAGTAACGACTACGATATTGTTGCTAAGCTACTTTTAAAAGTAAAGACTACGATATTGTTGCTAAGCTACTCTTAATAGTAACAACTACGATATTGTTCCTGAGCTACTCTTAATAGTGACGACTGCGATATTGTTGCTAAGCTACTCTTAATAGTAACGACTACGATATTTTTGCCAAGGTACTCTTAATAGTGACGACTACGATATTGTTGTTAAGCTACTCTTAACAGTAACGAATACGACATTGTTGCTAAGCTTAATAGTAACGACTACGATACTATTGCTAAGCTACTCTTAATAGTAACGACTGCGATATTGTTGTTAAGCTACTCTGAATAGTAACGACTGCGATATTGTTGTTAAGCTACTCTGAATAGTATTGAATACGATATTGTTGCTAAGCTACTCTTAATAGTAGCGACTGCGATATTGTTGTTAAGCTACTCTTAACAGTAACAAATACGATATTGTTTTTAAGCTTAATAGTAACGATTACGATACTGTTGCTAATCTACTCTTAATAGTAACGACTGCGATATTTTTGCTAAGCTACTCTTAACAGTGACGACTACGATATTGTTGTTAAGCTACTCTTAACAGTAACGACTACGATATTGTTGCTAATCTACTTTTAAAAGTAACGACTACGATATTGTTGCTGAGCTACTCTTAATAGTAACAACTACGATATTGTTGCTGAGCTACTCTTAATAGTGACAACTGCGATATTTTTGCTAAGCTACTCTTAATAGTAACGACTACGATATTTTTGCTAAGCTACTCCTAACAGTAACGATTACGATACTGTTGCTAATCTACTCTTAATAGTAACGATTACAATACTGTTGTTAAGCTACTTTTAATAGTAACGACTACGATATTTTTGCTAAGCTACTCTTAATACTGACGACTACGATATTGTTGTTAAGCTACTCTTAACAGTAACGATTACGATACTGTTGCTAATCTACTCTTAATAGTAACGACTACGATATTGTTTTTAAGCTACCCTCAATAGTAACAAATACGATATTGTTGTTAAGCTTAATAGTAACGAATACGATATTGTTATAAAGCTACTCTTAATAGTAACGACTACGATATTGTTGCTGAGCTACTCTTGATAGTAACGACTGCAATATTGTTGTTAAGCTACTCTGAATAGTAACGACTGCGATATTGTTGTTAAGCTACTCTGACAAGTAACGACTGCGATATTGTTGTTAAGGTACTCTGAATAGTATTGACTACGATATTGTTGCTAGGCTACTCTTAATAGTAACAAATACGATGTTGTTTTTAAGCTTAATAGTAACGATTACGATACTGTTGCTAATCTACTCTTAATAGTAACGACTGCGATATTTTTGCTAAGCTTCTCTTAATAGTGACGACTACGATATTGTTGTTAAGCTTAATAGTAACGATTACGATACTGTTGCTAAGCTACTCTTAATAGTAACGACTGCACTAGTGTTGTTAAGCTACTCTTAACAGTAATGATTACGATACAGTTGCTAATCTACTCTCAATAGTAACGACTACGATATTGTTGTTAAGCTACTCTTAATAGTAACAAATACGATATTGTTGTTAAGCTTAATAGTAACGATTACGATACTGTTGCTAAGCTACTCTTAATAGTAACGACTGCAATATTGTTGTTAAGCTACTCTGAATAGTAATGACTACGATATTGTTGCTGAGCTACTCTTAATAGTAACGACTGCAATATTGTTGTTAAGCTACTCTTAATAGTAACAAATACGATATTGTTGTTAAGCTTAATAGTAACGACTACGATACTGTTGTTAAGCCACTCTTAATAGTAACGACTGCAATATTGTTGTTAAGCTTAATAGTAACGACTACGATATTAGTGAAAAAAATAAACCTTTTCCGCAGTTCGTGAGACATCCATTTTAATGGATGAGTTTAAAGATGGAACATATAATGTGTTGTTACGAGGAAGACATGGAATATCCAAAGTACTGGTTTTAAAATGAAAAATCATTTACTATCCGTAAAATTCACACCAACTTTGTTCATCTTACCTTCATCAGCCTAGCCATATATTTTGCAAACAATTACTGGCTACGCAATTCGTGGACAAGTTTGTTTGTTTGTTTGTTATAGCAGAGCCACACTGAAATATCTGCTGAGTTCATCGAGGGTGTTAAACCCCTGATTTTAGCGTTTCAAATCCATAGACTTACCTCTGTACTGACGGAGGACTCGTGGACGAGTAACTAACGCCCCACATGCTTTGTAGCTCCGCATTCATATTTCTACTGTAACGAACAGGGGGTATTATAATAGGAAGATGGAAAATAAATTTATGCGAAATGTGTTTAATTAAACAAAGTGGGTAGAGCTTAAGTTATTACTTAGTTTCAAAGGTTGAGTCAACCGTAAGTAACTATTTATTCATAGTATCATCTAAAGCACACATTATATTATTGTTATCTTGTATGTGATAGCACTCGAAAATAGGTAAAAAAAACAACTCACCCTTTATTTATTCAAACCACGATTAACGCCCTCTTTAGTGTCAAACTATAGGTGTTTATATGTGTTTAATTTCATATAATACGACACTTTTATTATTGGTAATAAACTAGTGTTTATCTCTCGTTAGTTTTATAGTACATTTTATTAACGGTAGTAAGTTGGTGTTTATATGTGTCCAGTATCATGGTACGGTCTTTAGTTTTTACTGAACAAAAAAATGTTTTGAAAACCATTGATTTGTTTCGGCTTTCGTTGGGAGAGCGATAATTTTGGGCCCATCATGGCCAGGTGGTTAAGGCACTCGACTCGTAATTCGAGGGTAACACCCCGGTCACACCAGACATGCTAGCCCTTTCCCCCGGGGGCGTTATAATATGATAGTCAATCCTATCATTCGTTGGTAAAAAAGTAGCCCAAGAGCTGGCGACGGGTGGTGATGAGTAGCTGCCTTACCTCTAGTCTTACACTGCTAAACGAGGGACAGCTAGTGCACATAGCCTTTGAGTAGTTTTGCGCGTAATTCAAAAACAAACAAACAGCGATAAGTCTACGGACTTACAACACTAAAATCCAGGCTTTGTTTCCTTCGGTGGAAAGAGCAGATAGCTTAATACGGCTTTAACTAAAGAAACAACAAACGGTCGTTTTGTTAAACACAAGAATCTATAAACAATTAGCTGATGCGTGGTCACTTTCTCGTGTTTCTTCTCACGACATTTGATAATTCACTTAAATAATATCGTTGTAATGACATGGTCAATAACACTATTTGTTTGTAAAAGAGTAGTCTAAGAATTGACGGTAGGTAGTACTGTCTGCCTTCCCTCTAGCCTTACATTGCTAAATTAGAAACGGATAAAGCAGATAGCCATCGAAAAGCTTTGCGTGAAATATTAAACAAACAGTCATTTCTTCACTTAAATTATGAAATATTGTATTAACACTGTCGTTCACCTGAAAACTGCATGTATTTTATAACTACTTCTAATGTTGAAGAGTAGAAGATCCAGCTGTTTCCTTACCAAGTCACGCGTATTACTGTTTCCTTACCAAGTCACGCGTATTACTGTTTCCTCACCAAGTAACACGTATTATTGTTTCCTTACCAAGTCACGCGTATTACTGTTTCCTACCAAGTAACACGTATTACTGTTTCCTTACCAAGTCACACGTATTACTGTTTCCTACCAAGTAACACGTATTACTGTTTCCTTACCAAGTCACGCGTATTACTGTTTCCTTACCAAATCACACGTATCACTGTAATCACGTGTAAAAGACTTCTCAATTTTAATCACTTCCAGATTGATTGATTAGCATGTTCCACTTAAAGAAGAAGCACCGTTTCTTCAGGAAGCTCAAATGAAATGCCCTTAGATCATGTTATGAATAAACCCTGTAGAGAAAGAGCTCTTCAGAGTTATATTTTACATTTTTATAGTCTTACTTGTAGGACTTCCGTTTGGCTTTTATGACAATAAATGTGGTTAGTTTTTATAATCAGAGGATTATTTTCAGGACATTCTTTAAGCTGAACAGAGATTGGGTTAAAACAGGCAAAAGTAACTACGAAACCAAGAAATCTACCTTTCTATGACCCCCAAAGTAGCACAGTGATATGGCTGCAGATTTATTCCATTAGAAACCGGGTTTCGATACATTTGGTGAGCAGAGCACAGACAGTCTCTCGTACAACTTTGTACTTAATAACAAACATCTCTTTCTACGTTGAAACTACGAAAACATATTTCACGTCTCGCGACGGGGATGCGAACCCGTGACCCTCAGATTACGAGTCGCACGCCATAACCCACCTGGCCATGACGAGCCAGAAGTTGAAAACAACAGGAGACTGATCGTTACACTGGGCCTGGCATGGCCAAGCGTGTTAAGGCGTGCGACTCGTAATCCGAGGGTCGCGTTAAACATGCTCGCCCTACCAGCCGTGAGGGTGTTATAATGGGACGGTCAATCCCACTATTCGTTGGTAAAAGAGTAGCCCAAGAGTTGGCGGTGGGTGGTGATGACTAGCTGCCATCCCTCTAGTCTTACACTGCAAAATTAGGGACGGCTTGCACAGATAGCCCTCGAGTAGCTTTGTGCGAAATTCCATAACAAACAAACAAATCGTTACACTGAGTCCCTCTGGTGAATCATGAGGAAAGTTAATATAATATCAAAGGTTTACAAACACAGTGCGACTGTAATTTAAAATGAACCGGGATAGTCATAAAACATGACTGAAAGAAGACAGCTAATTGTGTAAAATTGCGTTAAACAAACAGTAGTTCAGAGTTGGATGTTTCCCGTGGCAAGTTATTGTACAGTATTAATACACGAACTGAAAGTGACTGCAGTTTTAATGAGGTCGGAGTTTCGTATTGAAAGCAAATGTAGGGTATTTGGTAAAGTAGCCAGTGTTTAACAATAGATTGTTGTTTTCTCTAGCATGTAAATACCCAGGGTATTAAGTAATCAGAAAGGAACAGTGTCTAATGCATAGAAATAAAGTTTTAAAAATAGTGAAAGTTAAGACACGTTCTGTAGGCCAGGAAGCAGTTAACTCATGACAGGAAATTAACTTGATTCAGTTCTTGTGTGTTATGTACTTCATTGACCTCTGACAGAAAAATAAATCTTTCATTATAATTATTTATCTAGAAGCGAGTGTTAAGTTAGAGAAGAGATGAGTGTTATACAGTTATAACAGCTGAAATCTGTGAGAAGTACACCATACATCGATTGTGGATAATTTAACTGACTGACGATTTTTTGAAAAGACTCAGGAAATAGTTCCGTCCATCCCAATTACCCAATATTTTTTCCTTTTTCTGTGGTACGGAAATTTCATAGTTAAGTAGTAAGCACGTATTAACAAATATCAGATCTTCGACAGCAAAAATCAGTTAAAGTGATGCCTCTTACCACGGAAAGTATCGTTAACAGTGAGGGTAACCAAGTAGGAGAAAATGATTTCGAATCGTTATAGGTTTCAGTTTCCTTATGTATTGATTTCATTTTGTCATATATCATTAGCTTACTAACTATACAAGTTATGAAGCCAATAATGCATAACAAACTGAAATCAATGAAGCATGGAGAAAGAATTTTGAATCATTATAGGTTTCAGTTTTATTATTTATTGATTTCAGTTTGTTATACATCATTGGTTACATTATTTTACGAGTCACTGTTCAGTTTTCATCCTATTTTTTGATCAGTAGTTATTTAAAAATGTTTTTATTTAATTTGTAGCAACATCCTTTATCCCAACAACAAACAATATCGGCCTTATCGACTGAACGTGACGTGACAAGTGATTGACAGACACTCAAACGTGTTTTTGCACAATAAATTTATATTAATCAAATAAAAATGCACCTGTGTTTTGTTATGTACTTCTCGGTCTTAGTGTTGTGTAATGACAGATTATGAAAAGGTAAATTGGCTTTGTAGCTGCTAATCGAATAAATTAGGGCTTTGGAAATGACGTCGCTTAACACGTTCCGCACTTTCAGCTGTTGAAGCGTTATAAGAGTGACTGTTAATTTCGTTATATTTTCAAAACTGCGGATAAGGCACTTGTGGCAGCGGTTTGTGTTTGCTTCTCTCTCTCTCGCGATTAGTTTGTTTATGAATTTCGCGTAAAGTTACACTAGGTCTATCTGCGCTAGCCGTCTCTAATATTAGCAGTGTAAGACTAGAAGGAAGGCAGCTAGTAATCACCACTCACCGCCGACTTTTGGACCACTCTTTTACCAACGAATGGTGAGGTTGGCCATTACATTATAACACCCCCACGACAAAAAGGATGACCAACTCTGATTACGGGTTGTACAAAATTATCAAGAATCACGTCTCATAATGTTGCCCGAGACTGCTATTAAGCAATTTGAATTATTTCAAAAATAAACTGCTTCTTTTTTCCATAAATTAATATTTAATTTATTTTATTTGAAGTTAATAACAAAGCTTTTGTTTGTTTGTTTTTGGAATTTTGCACAAAGCAACTCGAGGGCTATCTGCGCTAGCCGTCCCTAATTTAACAGTGTAAGTGCCAGACCAATAACAAAGCGACACAATGGATCGTCTGTGGTCTGTTCACCACAGGCCCTGCATGGCCAAGCGTGTTAAGGCGTGCGACTCGTAATCTGAGGGCCGCGGGTTCGCGCCCTAGTCGCGCCAAACATGCTCGCCCTCCCAGACGTGGGGGCGTTATAATGTGACGGTCAATCCCACTATTCGTTGTAAAAGAGTAGCCCAAGAGTTGGCGGTGGGTGGTGATGACTAGCTGCCTTCTCTCTAGTCTTACACTGCTAAATTAGGAACGGCTAACGCAGATAGCTCTCGTGTAGCTTTGCGCGAAATTCCAAACAAACTCTTCCGCTAATGTCGACGTGATGGATCCTTTCAATAAGAACAAAGTGTAAAAACAACATAAACTATTGAACTCTTGTGAGTGTGTAAAGTTTGTTGTATCATCCAACGCTCTCTGTCAGGTACTCTCTGAAATAGACCAAGTTATGATGTCTTCCTTCTCAAAGCTATGATCATTTCGGCTCATCTTGAGTTACTCGGATGGAGTAATACTCATACTGTGTTTACTTTTCTTGTGTGATTGCATCGGGTTCAGATAATTACAATACATATATATATTTGTTGTTATACTGAATGTTTCTTTAGATTACCTGTAATAAGAAACAAACAAACACGAAAACAGCTTATAACTTTGATAGCACTCAATTGCACCGACGTATGTCTACAACCTTACAACGCTAGAAACAAGGTTTCGATACCTGTGGTAGGCAGAGCACAGATAGTCCTTTGTGTAACTTTGAGCTTAATTAAACACAAAATATAACTTCAATAATTTTCCAATGTGAAAAAGTAAAAGTAAAATATAAATATATTAAAAAGCTGTGGTGGAGAGAACACATATGATCCATTTTGTAGCTTTGCGCTTTACAACAAACAAATAAAAACATATTTATTCAGTTTGTAGTCCTTTTGTGGCTTCAGAATGCTGAACTACAATAAAAATTTCCCTCATAAATGTTCGAAGCGTATTTTCGTGAATGAATTATTATTATTTCAGAATTGTTGAAATTTCTATACGTTGTATAACCAGTTTGTACTTTTACTTTAATAACATTTCATACAACCGCTTTTTGGTTTTCTTATCAACACACCACTTTACGATCTGAATATAATAAGAGTTAATTCAACACTTTGTGTTTTTATTAGCAAACCGTTTTGTTATTTGTTTATAACAACAACTACCTCAAACAGATTGTGTTTTTATTAGTACACCACTTTGTAAGTTGTTTATAATAATAATTAGTTGTTATTTTGAATTAAGCACAAAGTTACACAATGGGCTATCTGCGCTCTGCCCAAGACGAGTATTGAAACCCGGTTTCTAGCGGTGTGAGTCCGTAGAGATATCGCTGTGCTACTGGGGGATTATAACAATTAACTCAACCAGTTTGTGTTTTTATCAAAGCACTACTTGGTAATCTGGTTAAATAACATTTAATTCAACCAGTTTGTGTTTTTATCAAAGCACTACTTGGTAATCTGGTTAAATAACATTTAATTCAACCAGTTTGTGTTTTTATCAAAGCACTGCTTGGTACTCTGGTTAAATAACATTTAATTCAACCAGTTTGTGTTTTTATCGAAACACTACTTGGTACTCTGGCTATAATAACATTTAATTCAACCAGTTTCTGTTTTTATTCGTACATAAGTAGCATGAAGATATACAGGTATTATCTTTTATTTTCGTATTGGCTAAAGTAGCTGCTGTAATAGCCATGTATTAATGTAAAACACCACAATAAGAAATACACAAGAATTGTAAATCCTGTAAAAGTTACTTATGTAACATATATGAGTAATAGTAGTGTAATACGAGTGTAAGGAAGAAATTATTTCAAAAATTGTAAAAAAAAATTGTCATAAGTTAAAAATATAGATTGTTTTGGACATTAGTGTTTGGGAATTATTTTTATATAAAAACACTTGTGTATTCGAAAGTTTTAATACATGTTGTAGCACAATAGAAAACAGTACGTGTCCTGGTAAGCGAGAGATATATTACTTTTATGGAAATCAAAAGATTACGTGTCTTGATTGAACGACATTTATGAATTATATTTAGTTGAATTTTCCGTAGAATTCAAATGGGTTTCAGTTGGAAAATGGAACTAGTCTAATTTCTAACGAATGCATTCAAGCTTTAGGGGTGGACATCGAAATTTGACAACCCATGTTGTATAATACACCAGTAACTATATTTTGTAATTTAAATTTACTCTTTTGTCGTATTGCAGTTTCGTAAGAACTTACAAAGGTGATTGTTAATTGCAACCACATTCTGACTGTTACTTCTTCATTGAGAGTGACCTAAACCTTGTCTGGTTTCTTTTAGAACCTCACAAAACGAAAATAACACGAATAGCCCAAGGTTGTTCCCTCTGTAACCAAATATTGAAAGGCCAAACAAGACGAGAAGATTATTATTGACACAGAGTAGGTATTGTAGGCAACAGAAACTTACTAAACATTTTACTGCTGCTATAGTGTAGCCAATAGAAACTTACCAAACATTTTACTGCTGCTATAGTGTAGCCAATAGAAACTTACCAAACATTTTACTGCTGCTATAGTGTAGCCAATAGAAACTTACCAAACATTTTACTGCTGCTATAGTGTAGCCAATAGAAACTTAAGAAACATTTTAGTGCTGCTATAAAGTGTGATCTACACAGATACTATCGTCATCACCGTTTTAATTTTCATCTATTTGTAATTGGCACTAGTTATTATATTTAAGGCTTCTAAATTAATAAGGTACAAAATACCATCACGTCACGTTTCGGGGACAAATATACTTGGAATGAAATAAGTTCCAGTAATGAAAACCAGCGCCATTATAATTTAAATTTAAGGTATTATTTCGGAACAGACAACTTATTAAATAATTAATATTTCTGAACAAAAACATGGATCAATCATTTTGCAAGCGTGAATATCACTACAGTGTGAATATCCTTATAGACTGCACGCTACACTGTAAATATCTTTGTAGACCGCTCGCTACAGTGTGAATATCTTTGTAGACCGCTCGCTACAGTGTGAATATCTTTGTAAACCGCTCGCTACAGTGTGAATATCTTTGTAGACCGCTCGCTACAGTGTGAATATCTTTGTAGACTGCTCGCTACAATGAGAATATCTTTGTAGACCGCACGCTACACTGTAAAAATCTTTGTAGACCGCACGCTACACTGTAAAAATCTTTGTATATCGCACGCTACAGTGTGAATATCCTTATAGACTGCACGCTACACTGTAAATATCTTTGTAGACCGCTCGCTACAGTGTGAATATCTTTGTAGACCGCTCGCTACAGTGTGAATATATTTGTAGACTGCTCGCTACAATGAGAATATCTTTGTAGACCGCACGCTACACTGTAAAAATCTTTGTATATCGCACGCTACACTGTAAAAATCTTTGTATATCGCACGCTACACTGTAAAAATCTTTGTATATCGCACGCTACAGTGTGAATATTTTTGTAGACCGCTCACTACTGAACCCCTGATTTTAATGTTGTAAATCCGAAGACTTACCGCTGACCCACTGGAGGACAGTTGTCTTTGTACCTAGAAAAGTACATTGACGGCATCAGCAGTCCACATTTTGCCACAATATTTAAGATGTTTAAGAAATGTGTCAATACGTTGAACAAAGTTATGTCCTATGTGTTCGATAAGCCCGGCATGGCCAGGTGGTCAAGGCACTCAACTCGTAATCGGAAGGTCGCAGGTTCGAATCCCCGTCCCACCAAATATGCTCGCCCTTTCAATCATAGTGGCGTTATAATGTGACGGTCAATCCCACTATTCGTTGGTAAGAGTAGACCACGAGTTGGCGGTGTGTAGTGATGACTAGCTGCCTTCTCTCTTGTCTTACACTGCTAAATTATGGACGACTAGCGATGATAGCCTTCTTGTAGCTTCGCGCGAAATTCAAAAAACAAATCAAAACCTATGTGCTCAAATCAAAGGAAAACCGAAACACTTCAAACAATGGTACTTTTCACGTGCAGGCATGAGAATCGTAGGTAACGTACTTAGTGAGGTTTGGTTCTTTTTTGTAATTTCTTTCATCAAGGGTAAAACAATTTAGTTTAAGTCATAAACTGCTGAACAAGTGTAAAAATATTCATGTAGTGGTAAAATTAGCGGTTGTTCTGATTTATAATTATCACAATCTCCTTCCTTACCGAACTTGGTACTCTAGAAACATAAGTTCGATTCCCCTCGGTGGACACGGCAGATAGTCCTATGTGTCTTTGCTATGAGAAAATACCCACACATTATTATGTATACTGAAAACTAAGCTATCAAACTAAAAAGTGCTTTGATTATAAAATTAAGTGATCATTTATTTATGATAATGTATCAATATTTTAAGTTTTTTGGCCCCTTTAAGTTTAACTCTTAATTTGGAAATCATCTCGTTACGAGATATTTCATATTACCGAATTGAACCTAATCTTATGTGATGGGTTTTCGTTTCTGTACTGAAAATCTAGACGATGCCCATAGATCAGATCTATTGAAGATTTCGAAAACTCACTTGAAACAAAAGATAAAATACCGTTGTATTTACAGGAAGCCACGAGTATATTTTGTAAAAACATAATTATGTTAGTTCCAGTGTGAAACAAACCGACTCATATTTGCCAAAAACGCGTGGCTACGAAATAGAACTGCTAGAATTCGTAGGCGATGAATTAATTCTTGCTCGTATTGTCATCTTTCACTGATTTAAAACATCGCTGACGACAGACGGTTTCTCTACGAATTCTCATCTTCACGACTTGACTGTGATACTCACAAGTCTGTAGTTTCATCTTATTTCACGCTGTCGCAAAGTAACAAATACGTTTATTCGTTTGTTTCAGCGCAAATTTACGTAAATCTGCTCTGTGTCCACTACAAAAAATCGGACCACGGGTTTTAGTAAGCCTTAAACTTACCGCTGAGCCAATAAGGGAACAATAAATTTGAAAACAAAAAATGTCAAGTCCTTACAAATGATGAATTACTGTATTACTTAAGTCTTACATTTGACAGTTCAATATAGAAATGTCAGCCGAGTCCACCAAACTTGTCACCACCATACATGTCATCTAAGGAGGAAAACTCAGTTTGAATCAGTTCCTGAAAGTGTAAGTAAAATTTCCTTCAGCTAGAAGAAACGAATTTTCCCCTTTTTTTCAGTACATGATTAGACTGTGTAGAAGTGAACTTCACCAAAGTTTCAGAGGGCAGACAAAGGCCTCACAACTGTTTTGGTGACTGACGTTTTATTACGGAATTGAAAAAGTTTAAACAACACCAGCTCACGTGCATAGCAGGTCCCGGATTTAAATATTACTTGAAATTAAACTTCACTTTGTTTGGCAAGAAATCGATTCAGGTTTTGTTCGGACTCGCTACGTGTTTGATTTAGTTGTCGCCTCAGCTGACGAACTGTCTTGTCCTCAAGCTGAGACATCACTGTAAACATATAACAAAGTTAGATACCAACTAAGAACAGAAAATCCCTGATTAAAATTTTGAAGTCTAAGAGTTGTTTCACTTTATACTGTAAGAATGTAAACATATTTCATTTTTTGATATGACTACATTTCGAAAAACTCGGAAACACCGTAGTTTATCATACTCAAGAAGGACAGTCAACTATTTTAAAAGCTCTCAGGTTTATAGTTTATTTTTAAATACCTCACTTTATTTTTGGTAATCTTACTATTAGTTATCTCATAATGACCACTATGTCTTTCTATAAAACTCTTCATTAACCTCAACAAACAGTCTTTATTGTTCTTTTATTGTTGATTTTGCATTCATATTTTGGTGGCTCGGCATAGCTAGATGGGTTAAGGCGTTCGACCCGTAATCTGAGGGTCGAGGGTTTGAATCCCGTACCAAAACATAGTCGCTCTTTCAGACGTGGGGACGTTATAACGTGACGGTCAATCCCACTATTCGTTGGTAAAAGAGTAGCCCAAGAGTTGGCGGTGGGTTGTGATGACTAGCTGCCTTCCCTCTAGTCTTACACTGCTAAATTAGGGACCGCTAGCGCAGATAGCTCTCGAGTAGTTTTGTGCGAAATTCAAAAACCAAACAAACAAGAACACTCTTTTTATATATATATTTTATCCTCAAACCATTTAATGACGTTCCGAATTCCTGAAGGCGCTGGTCTTGCCATCTATAGTGACATTAGAGTAACATGAGCACAGTTTACTGACAATTTGTAAGCTTATTTCACTATCTGTGCTAGACGACTTTACTTTTTACTTTAAGAAAGACACCTAATCAACGACACCCACTACCAACTTTTGGGATACATTTTTCAGGTAAAATACTGAGATTTTACTGTCGGTCTCATAACGCGTCTATTGTCTTATAATGCGAAGCGATTTTCGAGGCACCTCAATTCCTCTGTATGGTTACTGGTTTGAGTTCCAATCTTCACCTGGGGTAAGACTGGTCAGAAGACATAGTATTTCTATCCTTTGTAATGTCTTTAACCGGTTTCTCAGGATAAAATATTTCATTAGAGTCATTCACAAAACTCAACTTTTTCTGAGGAACCTATAATTGTATCCAGTAACTCGTGGCTATACGCGTTTGAATGAGAGTATAATATATTTTTTTAGCTACGTTATTTAATAAACTAATTCATCCGAAACTCGCCGAGAGTGTATCTGTATACAAAAGTTACTTCAATAAGTCACCAATAACCAGTATCACTTCTACATTTGTACAAATATTCCGATTATAATAATTTAATCTGGTTAAGGTTTGTTTTTTTTCAAGATGTGTTATGATGCTTTGGTTAATTAATAGCTTACATACTACACAGTAGTAGCTGAAAAATACGAAATGTGAATACACACAATCACAATATAGACAGCTTTTTTTTGCTTGTGATAAAAAGAAACGACAACAGAAGTCTCAAAAGGATTTAGGCCTAAAACATTGCTTCACCAATTTGTATCAATGTGTGTTTTCTTATAGCAAAGCCACATCGGGCTATCTGCTCAGCCCACCGAGAGGAATCGAACTCCTAACTTTTGTGTTGTCCGAAGACATACCGCTGTACCAGTGGAAGTAATTTGTATCGATGGTAAAGTTTGTATCCGAAGTAGAACTCAGCGTAGACAGAGCAAGTATCAGGGAATTTTTTCACAAACAAACATAAGGCAAGAGTAGACCACACCTGACATTTAGACAACCCAAGAATCGGCGATGGATCTTGTTGAGT
This sequence comes from Carcinoscorpius rotundicauda, assembly GCA_011833715.1. Taxonomy (NCBI): domain Eukaryota; kingdom Metazoa; phylum Arthropoda; class Merostomata; order Xiphosura; family Limulidae; genus Carcinoscorpius; species Carcinoscorpius rotundicauda. Next base: position 42,165,294 of record CM022404.1, read on the forward strand.
AAGAAAAATTCCCCATTTTGTTTGTTTGTTTTTGAATTTCGCACAAAGCTATACGAGGGCTATCTGCGCTAACCGTTCATAATTCAGCAGTGTAAGACCAGAGAGAAGGAAGCTAGTCATCACCACCCACTGCCAATTCTTGAGCTACTCATTTGCCAACGAATAGTGGGATTGACAGTCACATTATAACGCCCCTACAGCTGAAAGAGCGAGCATGTTTGATGTGACGGGAATTCAAACCCGGGACCCCTAGATTACGAGTCGATTGCCGCCCCCCTCCTAGTCTGTCAATTCGAAATCAAAGACAGCCATGCGTGAAAATTATAAAGCAAGCAAAATGCTGAATATTTGTTAAGATTGAAATTTTTCTAATAACGTATTCATGAACCATCACACCCGGCATATTTTTTCTATCCAAAGTTGTTACGAGTTTCACAGTTTTTACGAATTATTCCAGCTATTTAAATCTAATTTTGTGATGGAGAGTGTGCTTTTTTTTATAGCAAAGTCACATCGGGCTATCTGCTGAGCCCAGAAAGGGGAATCGAACCCCTGACTTTAGCGTTGTAAATCCGTAAATATACCGACGTACTAGCGGGGAGCGGGGATTGAGGGCCAGCATTACAAAAATACAATCGCAACAAGGTAAGGAAGGAATCAGAGGGATGTGCAAATAACATGCGCCACACGGCAAGAAACGTTTAATTATGATTTTGAAAAAAAAAGTAGAAAAACAAATTGCAAATGTCAATCGATTTTGTAATACGAACGTGTAAGAAAGTAATATTCAAAATGATTATTCAATTAATGCAACACTTCTGTTTATGTCACGTCGCGATTTCTTTATAACGTTGTAAGCGTTGTAACATTTGCGAGTAGCGCACTTCTGCAAGCTTCTCGAGAACGTTTCGTGAAGATCAAACGTTCAGAGGAGTCATGTATCGATTTTACAAATCGATATGATTCAGTCGGGGACCGTCATATAATTTATGATGTCTAATTTTTTTATTAGTTTTCTGAGTTCTCTCAGCGTGGATAGGTTGGAGGAAGGGGGCGTTTTCGGGAAGTAAGGAAATTGAACGATCAGCATTTGTCAATTAGCGAGACTGCTACTGTAATATAACATCAGAATTATGTTGCGCTTCAGAAAATACCCAACGAGCTGATTATAGAATATTACACTCGTGTCTTGACATGCCGGTGGTACTCTTGTTCTCGTTTCTTTACACTTACCAGGTGATTTAAAAAAAAAAAATTTCTAACAGGCTTTTAAAGTTAAAAAAATTGTTCCTATAAATTATTATATTACTTTCGAAGTACCTTTATTTTGAAGGTTTCATACCAAATTTATTCTGAAAGGTTTGTTTTTTTGGTTCTGAATTTGGCACAAAGCTACTCGAGGGCTATGTGTGTTAGCCGTCCCTAATTTAGCAGTGTAAGACTAGAGGGAAGGCAGCTAGTCATCACCATCCACCACCAACTCTTGGGCTACTCTTCTACCAACGAATAGTGGGATTGACCGTCACATATACACCCCCACGGCTGAAAGGGCGAGCATGCGCGACGGGGATGCGAACCCGTGATCCTCAGGTTTTCAGTCGAACGCCTTAACACGCTTGATCATGCTAGGCCTATTTTGAATGGAAAAAAGATGGCTAAATTTATTAATATGGACTGCTTAGAAACAACAAAAACAAAGCGGTATTGTATGATGATATACAGTCATGTGAAAAAGTTAGGACATCCTACCCCCTAATAGCTAGTGTTACCCTCTTTGGCTGAAATAACTGCAGTGAGATGCTTCTTGTAGCCATCTACCAGTCTCTGACATCAGTATGAAGAACGTTTGCCCCACTCCTCAATGCAGAATTCTGTCAGCATAAAATGTTTGAGGGGTTTCTTGCATGTACAGCCAGTTTCAAGTCCCCCCACAGCATCTTAATGGGATTAAGATCTGGGATTTGACTCGACCATTCCAGGACTCTCGATTTCTTATATTTCAGCCAGTCCTTGGTGGATTTACTGGTATGTTTTGGGTCATTATCGTGTTGCAGGGTCCAGTTCCGCTTCATCTTTAGCTTTACTTTCCTTACAGATGGTCTCATATGATCCTCAAGCTCCCTCTGATGCACAGTAGAATTCATGATGGATTCTATGATTGTGAGCTATCCAGGTTCTGCTTCAGCAAACCATGACACTTCCATCCTCAAGCTTCACAGTTGATATGAGGTTTTTTCCTGGAATGCAGTATTTGGTTTACGCAAAACATGTCCTCTGTTCTGATGTCCAAATGATTCAATTTTGGACTCATCTGTCCAAAGAACATTATTCCAGAAGTCCTGACCTTTGTCTACATTCTCTCTGGCAAACTTCAGTCTGGCCTTGATGTTTCTCTTAAAAAGCAAATGTTTTCTCCTTGTACACCTTCCATGCAAGTTACACTTGTGCAGTCTCTTTCTGATTGTAGACGCATGCACTTTTACATCAACAGTAGCCAGAGTCTCCTGCAGGTCCCGTTATGACATGTTAGGGTGTTTGGAGACCTCGTTTAGCATCTTGCGGTCTTCTCTCTGGGTGAACTTGCTTGGACGACCAGACCTGGGTATGTTGGCAGTTGTTTTGAAAGCCCTCCACTTGTTGACTATTTTCCGGACAGTTGAATGGCTGATTTCAAAGAGCCAAGGCGTTGTTACAGGGCTTATGGCGCGAAGTGTATTGATCAAAGAACAGGTAAAACATACTAAAATAACATATTTAGAGGCTATTTTTCACCTAGTATTCTTCACACACAGTACTTTGAGTTTCAAAGTGTTCACAGAACGATGCGCACACGTCTTTTTTATCTATGGTAGTAACTTCAGAAAAAGCCACTACAAGATTCTTACAGATCTTGAAAAGACATTTATAAATAAATACGTTAGTAGGTTGTGTTGTATACAATGGTGTTGTTATGAGTAAAAGTAACTGTTGTATCTAACGTTGTAAGCAAAAAACAGGCTTGATTTAAGATACATGTATATTAGCAACACTTCAGTGCCAGAATGAAACATTACGGGTTTGTATCCCCGTCGCGCCAAACATGTTCGCCCTTTCAGCTGTGGGGGCGTTATAATGTGACGGTCAATCCCACTATTCGTTGGTAAAAGAGTAGCCCAAGAGTTGGCGGTGGTGGTGATGAATAGCTGCCTTCCCTCTAGTCTTGCACTGCTAAATTATGGACGGCAAGCGCAGATAGCATTTACCTTTTTGTCGTTAGGTTCAGATGTTTATTCTTCAAGTGTTGTAATAATCATATCGTGATATAACTACTAAAACAAGACATTAAGAGTAACAAATAGTTTTATTTCTTGTTTTTAAAGTTCATGTATCATGCTGTGTTGTAGCCTACAGAGTGCATAATTCTGCTCGTGATTCATTGCATGTGCACGTTTTAGTGACGTCACGACAGTGCAAATTATCCTTCGTTAATGAAGTTATTACAGTTATTGAATAATTAGCATAAAATTAATAGATTCATACCATAAATTAACTTACCCTTTCTACTTGGACACGTGTCATAGAATTTCTTAATTTATTTGACTGCTAAACTGCACCAATACACAAATATCTGTGATAATTTTACTACACTGTCAAACTATGGCATTCTTTCATTAAGTATTAAATCACGTTTTCAAATTACAGATTCTTTTTGTGCGTTTGTCAAATTTATCGATATGTGACAATAATTAGTTGAACCTCATCCCTAGCTCGAGAACAAATGAGTACAGCCGTCTCTGGTACTATTTTACTGCCTACGGAACAAAATATTTCTCTACACAATGAGGCCGGGCGTGGCCGATTGACTAATTTACACTAAATATGAAATCCGATGGATCGTGTCAGATTTCCTAAAAAGCTCCTATAACAATTACTTCTCTATTAATGCCCACCCAGTGGCTCAGCGGTATGTCTGCCGGCTTACAACGCTAAAAACCGGGTTTCGATACCCGTGGTGGGCAGAGCACAAATAGCCCATTGTGTAGCTTTGTGCTAAGTTCAAAAACAACAACAACATCTTAATTAATAAAACTAGTGATATTCACCGTCAGTTTCTACTATAAACCGTGTCTGGAAATTAGGCCGGTATTTTATTTCTGAGTGTGTGAGGTTGGTGTAACACCACTATGATATTATTTATATGATTTAAACAGAATTGTACTAGCATCTTAGCAAAAGGCGTTTCAAACTGATGACTATGGAAGATACCACTTGACGTACTGGCTTTATTTATTTCACATATTTTTTCATCATTGACGTCAGTTTGACTAAATCCAGATATTACAAACTTCAGTTTCAATCGTGAAAACATAAATTATTTATCTGAACTCAGCTGATAGCCTCGTGTGGCTTTGCTATAAGAAAACACACACAGATTACTAAACTTATATCTGCCCCCTCCCCAGTGACTCAGCGGTAATTCTGCGGACTTACAACGCTAAAAACCGGGTTTTGATAGCCGCGGTGGGCAGAGCACTCAATGGGCTGTCGAGTAGCTTTGTGCTTAATTCAAAACAACAACAGCGTTAAACAAATAATTAAAAATATTCGCATTCAGATAAAGAACAGGTTTTGTATTTTTTTAAAGGGGCCCTTTGAAATCAAACTTACAGTTTACTGTTTATTTTAGAATTTTCCCAATTGATTGATTGACTGAAGTCAAACCCAAAGCTACACAATGGGCTATCTATGCTCTGCCCATCACGGGTACGAAACTTGGTTTCTAGTGGTAAGAGTCTACAGACATACCACTGTGCCACTGGGGGTTGGCAATTTTCGCAAAACCCGAAACAACTTTGAACTGATAGCCTAGAAAAAGACAACTTGTGTTGACACATCGTCAACATCGAACAATGACATTTATTTATCATTCTTGCACTGCGCTCACGGCCCTTAAATGCGAGTTGCAAACAAGGAATCTTCGGATTCACCGTTCAACCACTTTAAGAGTTATTATTGTAATACCAGTTATAGATATTTCGTAGTTATAAAAATACACTTGAAATACAATTAAAAGTAACGGAAATGTTGTGTAGTAAAAAACAACAACAATATAATAAATGCCTTAAGAAAAATAACAAATTTCTTAACCTTGAAGGTCATATTCTACCAGAATTAAACCAATATAAATAGTCCTCAGACAGTGATAAGTCTTCAGGATTACAATACTAAAATCAAGGATTACATCCCTCTCGGTGGACACAGCGGATGGTCCATTGTGGCATTGCTGTAAAAACACACACTTCATCTTGTTTTGAATTAAGCACAAAGCCACACAATGGGCTGCATGTGCTCTGCCCATCACAGGTATCGAGACCCGGATTTTAGCGTTGTAAGTCCACAGACATACCGCTAAGCCACTAGAAGGCCACGCTTTATCAACAAGTTAAAAAAACAACAACAAAAAGGAATTATATTATTTTATTTTATCAATGAGCAAATGGATTTATTTTAGAAGAATAACTTACCTGTATGATTTCTCACGTCTTTCAACTTGGGCCCGGCAAGGCCGAGCGTATTAAGGCGTGCGAGTCGTCATCTGAGGGTTGCGGGTTCGAATCCCGGTCACCCCAAACATACTTGGTCTTTCAGCGGCGGGGGCGTTATAATGTGACGGTCAATCCCACTATTCGTTGGTAAAAGAGGATCCCAAGAGTTGACGGTGGGTGGTGATGACTAGTTGCCTTTAGTCTTACACTGCTAAATTAGGGACGGCTAGCACAGATAACCCTCGGGTAGCTTCGTGCGACATTCAAAAAATAATTTGTTGTTGTTTAGAATTAAGCACAAAGCTACACAATGGGCTATCTGTGCTCTGCCCACCACGGGTATCGAAACCCGGATTTTCGCGTGTAAGTCCGCAGACATACCGCTGAGCCACTGGGGGGCAAAAAAAAATAAACAAATTTTCAATTTGAAAAAGTAAAAAGTGTGCTTTTAACGCAATCTTCCATGGCCCCTACTTTGGTATTATTTTCATTGTTAAGCTCCTTACAGTGTAAAATAAATTGGATGTATGACGAAACCATTTCGCAAAACTGTAAAATATCTTAGAGCAGATACAAAAATAATGAAACAAAGGAAGAAAATGCGTGATTTTTACTTCTTTAAAGATAATGAGCACTGGAGGCAAAAAAACAACAATTTTTCCAATTTTCTCATGTTTCCGTCTCTCGTTTATTTTCTGTTCTACTGGTTTTTCATATCTAAAGTTTAGCCGTCCTTTTTTTATTCAATAATTATATCTATTTTTTATATCACCTGTTACTTTCACTTCAAAACACAGTGGTAACTTGGTCGGTCAGTCCTTTTTCATTTTTCTTTTCTTTCCTTTAACCTATTCTACTAAATTATTTTTCCCGCCAATTTTGTACCCTTCCTGCTCATCTGTAGATTTTCTGTCGTTTTAAACTGTTTGTTTTTGGGAATTTCGCGCAAAGCTACTCGAGGGCTATCTGTGCTAGCCGTCCCTAATTTAGCAGTGTAAGACAAGAGGGAAGGCAGCTAGTCATCACCACCCACCGTCAACTCTTGGGCTACTCTTTTATCAACGAATAGTGGGATTTAACGTAACATTATAACGCCCCCACGGTTGGGAGGGCGAGCATGTTTGACGCGATGCGGGCGCGAAACCGCGACCCTCGGATTACGAGTTGCACGCCTTACGCGCTAGGCCATGCCAGGCCTCGGTTTAAACTAATTTTGCTGTTAAATTTTCGTTCATTTTATGATTTTATTTTGTCATTTTATGAATTATTTACTCTTTTTATCCTTTTATTTTTGTTTTTTTCTGCCTTATCTTCATTTATTTACTGGTTTTACTGTTACCCGTAACATTTATGTTTCTCATTTTTTAATGTGTTTTTTTTCTCTTATAGGTTTGAATTAAAACTAACTCTTGCTAGAAGAAAAAAAAATACCCCTATTAGCTCAAAACTAAACTTGGGTTAAATTCGTTGGTAAAAGAGTAGCCCAAGAGTTGGCGGTGGGTGGTGACGACTAGCTGCTTTCCCTCTAGTCTTACACTGTTAAATTAGGGACGGCTAGCGCAGATAGCCCTCGAGTAGCTTTGCGCGAAATTTCGAAAAACAAACAAATTACTGTTGTGGGAATAGTGCAAAGAACTTATTTACATTAAAAGAACAAACAAGATAGAACATGAGATGAAAATATTATTGGTATAAACAGCAAAGACAATACTAGGCAATATTTTACTTGAATAGTCACACTTTTTGAAGCATTTGTTTTCTGTACATATAAATAAATTATTCATAAAAATCTCTTTCGAATTATCAGTTGATAGCAGCTGAAAACTGGTGTTTTTTGCGGATAAAAAATTATGTCATTTACATTACTTCGCGGAGACATATAGATTTGTGCTTCCCGTACAGTTAATACACGTGTTGTTTTTTTAAATAAAGTATCTACCTTCCTACCATGTTGGTACATTGAAACTCGAATTAATTTTCGCTTGTTTTGGGGTTTTAATTGATTGCTGTTTGTTTGTTTTGAATTTCGCACAAAGCTACACGAGGGCTATCTGTGCTAGCCGTCCCCCAGTGGCTCAGCGGTATGTCTGCGGATTTACACGCATCTTTGGAGCGATCGGGATGCGAACCCGCGACCCTCAGAATACGAGTCGCATGAGTGTGTGTTTTCTTATAGCAAAGCCACATTGGGCTATCTGCCCAGTCTACCGAGAGGAATCGAACCGCCCCCCAGTGGGTCAGCGGTATGTCTGCGGACTTACACGCTAAAATCCGAGTTTCGATACCCGTGGTGGGCAGAGCACAGATAGCCCATTGTGTAGCTTTGTGCTTTATTCAAAACAACAACAACAACAACAAGGAGTCGAACCCCTGATTTTAGCGTTGTAACTCCGGGAAAGTAGAGCTTAAAGTGAATTTACAGGCTGGTGACAAATTTTCCATATCTTTTCTCTTTTGTTTCACATATTCCACTTTTGCGTCAGCTTGTGTGTCTCTGTGTTCATTCTAGACTTGTTTGTACGTCCCAGAAGGGCAGAATTTTGAATATGTTGATACGAAATTTAATAAGTGTTTCATCTCTCAGTAGGTCAGCGACAAGTTCACAAACTTACAACTCTAAAATCCTGGGTTCTATGTCCTTCGCTGAAAACAACACGTAAATTTACGCTGAAACAAACCAACAATTAAAGCTGACATAATAATAATGTCACAGCTAATATCTTTTATTGTTGTCTCCCATGAATATACACATTGTCCGATAACAATAAATACGAATAATTCCGATTATTCTGGACATTGTGTTTAATATAGAACGTTTCAGTTAAACACGTTGTGAATAAACAAATTCTGATGAATTACTGTAACAAAGTGTCAGTCCATAAAAATAAAATACTGTTTCCAGTAAACACTGTGCATAAGTTCTGTTTCATGAAATAATGATAATACCTTAATATTGTCTAAAAATGATATTAACAATTCCACACCTCTCCTTGTGATTGTTACCAATATTAGGTAATATAATTAGTCGATTATTTGTCATCAGAGCTCGAGTCTTAAAATCACTTTACATAAGCTTTAGGTTTATATATTCTCGTTTTAGTGAAAGGTTTAGGAGCGAATTTCACTTTGCGTCTGTAGAATGTTCTTTTTGAAACCTCTTTGAGCGATCTTTACAATGTTTCAAAGATACGACATAAAACATTTAAACAAACAAATGTATATAAGTGTGAAAACTATGATACTGTTTTCTGCTGTCCTAAGTGATTTAAGAAAACTTACATACGCGCGTTTACAAAAGCTGAAATGTTAAAAATCATTTATTTTTTTGGTTTCACACAGTTTGTCCTTATGAATTAGCTCATTATTAGATGGCAGCACTATCGCGGTCATTTATATGATCTACACAACTGAGATAATTTACTGGTATAATTATTATTTGGTAACTGATCATAATTCTCTTGTTTTAACAGGTTGTCCATCGTTCAAGAAAGACGTCTTCACGAATATACACAACAAGATACAGTTTTTCAGTCAGTGGGTTTTCTATTAAGAATTACAGTTCGACAAACTCGTCGATTTCTGAAAACAACAACATCTCCCATCTGGTCTACATATATTTAACTTAATTCAAATGCAAGTAGCAGTGACCAACAGTGACCGTTTAACTATTGATTAATTAATGATTTTCCCCATTTTGTCGTAACTTTGAATTAAACTTCACTTCGGTTGTCTAATACTTCCTATTGTTTCACTATTTTCAGAGAATGTTTTTAAATTTCAGCGATAGAATATTCACAAAATTAATTTTTAAAAAATCAGAGCTACAAAGTAATTAAACAGAACGCGTCATTCCTTCAGTATTAAGGTTTATTAAATGCAATAAGCCTGAGGTACCATGACAGACTTTGCTAGTTTTCAAAATAACGACTCCAACTTGACGAGCAATTCGGAATTCGAAGGAGTTTTTGGACCAGACTATCATAGAACGGTTCGAATTGTCATCATCGCTGTAATGATTGTTGTCTCTCTAGCAGGAAACCTTATGGTGTGTTGGAGACTTCTCGTCTCCCAACGGGATCGTCACTCAAAACCTAAGGTGCTGTTTCTTAACCTAGCCGCAGCAGATCTTCTCGTTACCATGGTAACCATGACAGCTCAGGTAGTTTGGGAAGTGATGGGTAGATTATGGATAGCTGGAGATATTTTTTGTCGCTTTTTCAAACTCCTTCAGACATTCGCTCTTGTGTCATCTACGTATATGTTGGTTATTATCGCGCTGGACCGCTACTACGTCATAGTATACCCTCTAAGCCCATGCATTTCCTCTTGGAAACTTGCTCTGATTGCCTGGTCTGCTTCTCTTATTCCTTCAATTCCAAATCTTTATATTTTTCGTGAAATTGAAGTAGACGAAAACCAGAGTTTTTGTAGTTCCCTCTTCTATACCGGGGAATATCCCCGCTATCATCGTCAGATATACATGGCTTTCGTCTTTTTAACAGTATTTATCGTTCCTTTCAGTCTTCTAGTCGCGCTGTACTCACGTATCTTATTGGAAATATGGCGCCAGTCTTCGGCTGTGAATAATCGCCAACAGACAGGGTCATCCCTTCCTCGTGCAAAAGTGAAGACACTTAAGATGACTATGGCAATCTTCATCGCTTTCATGATAACCAACTTACCGTACGTCGTCCAAGAGATGGTTCTAGCCTTTGGGAACCCAAAGGCCTTGGATGTGAACACAGTGGCTCTATTTGGTGTTATTTCAGCCAGTAACAGCGCTATAAATCCGTGTATCTATTTGCTGTTCCAGTCTCAATCAAATGGATGGACTCGTTTCAATTCTTGTTTAAAAACGATGAAGAAAAGCAGCTTGTTAAGAATACGATCCTGGCGGACAAGGTTTTCGTACAGAACCACATCATTAACCAGCTTTCATCAGAACACTCACGTGTTTGATGTTCTTCCTATTACAAACCCTGAGACAATACAGCTTACTATTATCGCACGTAATAAGTCATTGATGAAAGGTGAAAATTACGTTTGAGTAAAAGCCTTTTCTCGTGATTCGGGTTTTTTTGCTTCCCTCGTTTAAAAACAATTTGAAAGTCTCATGTGATGTTTAATATGGACTTCATGGTAACATAATTTAACGTCTGTTAATGTGATGGCTTTTGTGATCAAACATTTTAACTTTATTAACTTTACTTTTTCTGGAGTTACTATGTAAACATGTAACCAATCAATGGTGCTTTGTGTATATTATAAATATTGTTCTCGTTCTTTCATTAAATAAACCAACAAATTAACGCCTTTCCTGAAGAAATTTTCTTTTGTAGACCATACAAAAAAGGCCCTGGCATAGCCAGGTGGTTAAGGCAGTCGACTCGTAGCTCGAGGGTCAAAAGTTCGAATCCCGGTCGCACCAGACATGCTAACCCTTTCAGCCGTGGGGGCGTTATAATGTAACGGTAAATCCCACTATTCATTGGTAAAAGAGTAGCTAAAGAGTTGGGGGTGGGTGGTGATGACAAGTTGCCTTCCCCCTAGTCTTACACTGCTGAATTAGGGACGGCTAGCACACACAGCCCTTATGTAGCTTTGCGCAAAATTAAAAAACAACAAAATCTTTACAAAAATTGAAACACGTAATTTATTTCTAAACGTATAGAGTAACTTTTATGTAACTAATTTACGTATTTGAGTATATGTGCAAACAGAATGACTCATCACCTGATTATTAATAATTGATTCTATATTCTATAATATCAAAAAATTTATCAGTTACGTCCCTTGACATGACTAACAAGCATTTTTTCATTTCTATTAGTCAGCCTAGTTTGTTTTTTGTTTTTTTTAATTTCGCTCAAAGCTACTCGAGGGTTATGTGTGCTAGCCGACCCCAAGTTAGCAGTGTAAGACTAGAGGGAAGGTACCTGGTCATCATTACCCATTGCCAAATCTTGGGCTACTCTTTTACCAACAAACAGCGGGATTGACCGTTACATATAAAACCCCCAAGGCTTAAAGGGCAAGCAAATTTGGTGCGACGGGAATTGGAACCAGCGACCCTCAAATTACGAGTCGAACGCCTTAGCCCACCTGGCCGTGCCCGGGCCCAGTCAGTCCAGATTTAAAATATCTTACGGTCTTTGTTCTTTTATTAAATTCATTTTTGGAGTCCAATCACATTCGTTAAAAAAACAAACTTTTCTACATCTGTAAGAATTGATTAAAAACTGTCAACACAACATATTATAATTCTTGAGTAACATTATCGAACTTATATTGTTGTTGTTTTTCCCTCGTATTCAAACTTTTATTCTAACACTTCCGATGCCTGGTATTAAAACATTGAAGATTCTTTCTCGATTTCAGAACTCCCAGCATTTGTCAAGAAATACTTTCATTTACCAAAATATCTAAGGTACTATTTCCAAAGAAATGTAAAAACAAACAAACTAACAAACACAAAGAGATAATACGTTTATTTTGTAGTTAATTAATGACTATTTATACACCTTTTCTTTACAAATTACAGCCCGGCATGGCCAGGTGGGTTAAGGCGTTCGATTCGTAATCTGAAAGTCGCGGGTTCGAATACCCGTCTCAACAAACATGCTCATCCTTTCAACCTTGGGGGCGTTATAATGTGACGGTCAATCCCACTATTCGTTGGTAAAAGAGTAGCCCAAGAGTTGGCGGCGGGTGGTGATGACTAGTTGCCTTCCCACTAGTCTTACACTGATAAGTTTAGGTTGGCTGGCGCACACAGCTCTCGTGTAGCTTTGCGCGAAATTAAAAAACAACAACAATAAAATCTTCACAAAATTTATCACAAAATATTGAAACACGTAATTTATTTCTATACGTATAGAGTACGCATCTTAAACATTTACTTTAAATTGTCATCGTACTAAATGCGTTAATTGTTCAATGACCCAAAATTGAAAAGCCCCGAAGAACAAACAGTCACTGCCATGAAAATTCTCTTAAGATTTAAGTACCTGAAAAATTTATCGGGGATACTTGTTTTTATTTCTACATTTAATACTCTAGTCCAGCGGTAAGTTTACGGGTTTACAACACTAAAATCAGGGGTTTGATTCCCCTCGGTGGGCTCAACAGATAGAGCGATGTGGCTTTGCTATAAGAAATTACACACACTCCATGTTTTGTTAACAAACAACTTATTATTTCAACGGAGAAAGAAACAGGTGTATATGAAACAGATATTTTTAAAAGTGCGTACTGAATTACTCACAGACCTTTTACTAACGCTTTATTCCATCGAATTTCATTTATATAATCTCCAACGTGAACGTTAACTTGGAAAATACGTTTTCTGCCTTCAAAACGTTGGTACATGGAAGAAAGTTAGATCTCATTGTCAGTAAAATGGTTTAAAAAAACAATCACTCACCTTCAATCTCAGAGTTGACGTAACATAAGATATTGTCCTACATACGTCAAGATCACTAAAACCTAAACCATGCCGAATTCTGGTTCTGAGTGATTCATTGAACCGGTAAAATTAATGGATGGTCCAGCAAAGTAAGCAGATTAAATCATCTTCGAATGACTTTAACCAATTGTTATTTTTCGGTGTAGTTTCTGACCTTAAAAGGCCGTGAGTTTCTTTCTTTCCTTTTTTTTTTTTTTGCAACAAAGTGCCCACTTTCTTGAATCTACACTGAAAGCAAGATATGTTTGCAGCTACTTTCGTCCTCATTTTTTGAGGACGAAAATAGCTATTCATGTATATTCATCATTATGGTGCGTTACTGAAAGTTCGGGAAATGTAATGAGGTCTATTCGTACCAGGGGACGAATTCTAACAAGATATCAAATCGGAAAGGCAGACTTAAGGCCATGCAACAATCCTGCCATATACGTTTATTTAGTGGTAACGTCATGTTTCACATATGAATTCAAACTGTATCATCATTGAGTGTGCTAGTAGTCTCATGTTTGATTTATGTAATCACACTGTATCATTATTGAGTGTGCTAGTGACTTATTTGATCTTTAGAGTCACATTGTATTATCATTAGATATGCTCGTAATTCCATATTTGATTCATACATTTACATTGAATCGTTGGTTCAACAAGTGGTTTGGTGTTCGTTTTATACATTCACATTGTATAATCATTGGTTCAGATAGTAATTTCATGTTTGATTTGTGCAGTTACGTTCGCAATCAAACTTTACTACAAAACATGCGCGTGATACATTGTATTTCAATCATAATATTCCAAGTTTTGTGTTTTGGGTTTTTATTTAATGCTCAAATCATTTTAATTATTTATTCGACAGAAAAAGATATTTGAAACTTTAATAACACTATATAATCACTAACACCATATAAATATGTAATCCTTAACACTATATAACAATGTAATCACTAACACTATATAACAATGTAATCACTAACACTATGTAGCAATGTAATCACTAACACTATGTGACAATGTAATCACTAACACTATATAACAATGTAATCACTAACACTATATAACAATGTAATCACTAACACTATGTGGCAATGTAATCACTAACACTATATAACAATGTAATCACTAACACTATCTAACAATGTAATCACTAACACTATGTAGCAATGTAATCACTAACACTATGTGGCAATGTAATCACTAACACTATATAACAATGTAATCACAAACACTATATAACAATGTAATCACTAACACTATGTGACAATGTAATCACTAACACTATATAACAATGTAATCACAAACACTATATAACAATGTAATCACTAACACTATGTGACAATGTAATCACTAACACTATATAACAATGTAATCACTAACACTATGTGACAATGTAATCACTAACACTATATAACAATGTAATCACTAACACTATGTGACAATGTAATCACTAACACTATGTGACAATGTAATCACTAACACTATATAACAATGTAATCACTAACACTATGTGACAATGTAATCACTAACACTATGTGACAATGTAATCACTCACACTATATAACAATGTAATCACTAACACTATATAACAATTGTATCATCATTCAGATCTTACGTTAATGAAAATGTGTAAATTTTCCCCTTTTTATATATAAAATAGGTTAATTTCTAAATTTCATTTTCCAGGTCACAAAAGCAAAGTGAATAATGGTTATTATCTGTACTTTTACAACACAAGCAATTAAGAAATAACACGTACTATCCAGGAACAAAATTTGTGTTACATCGTGCTATCATCCAGTTACAAAATCATGAAACAGACTTTCAGATATATTTAGTGTTAAAAATAAAACACAGTTTCTTGCGCCAAAACTTTCCCAGGTTTTTAGTCTTCTACAAAAAATAGTTTGGAAAAAATATACAAACAAAATAGCATCTCAGATGAAAATTGTTTTGTGCCCTTGCTATATATACCCCGCCGGTACAGTGATAAGTCTACGGATTTACAAGCTTAAAATCAGGTGCTCGATTCCTCTCGGTGGGTTCAGCAGATAGCCTAATGTGACGTTGCTATAAGAAAACACACACTCCTGCTATGAATTTTGATTTTAGAAAAATCTAAACGTATTATAACAAACATGTAAAAGTAATTATAACTTTTTGTTTTGTTTGTTTTTGAATTTCGCACAAAACGACACGAGGGCTATCTGCGCTAGCCGTGCCTAATTTAACAGTGGAAGAAAGCAGCTAGTCATCACTATTCACCGCCAGATGTTGGGCTATCCTTTTACCAACGAATAGTGAGAGTGAATGTAACATTATAACGTCCCCACGGCTGAAAGGGCGAGCATGTTTAGTGGGATGGAGATTCGAACCCGTGACTCTCAGATTACAAGTCGAATGCCTTAAACCACCTGGCCATGCTAAGCGTTATTATAATATTAAGTGTGAATGTAATATTTTAATCAGAACATGATTTTTAAATATTAGTTTTTGTTTGTTTTTGGGCCAAAGCCACATTGAGCAATCTACTATACGTACTGCGAGAACTTAGCCCCGAATTTTAGTATTGTAAGTCCGTACACTTATCGCCAAGGGCGATGCGTGTTTACTTTCATTTTAGAATATTCACATAAAGCTGCATATAAATTTCCTTATTTTGAACTGACAGACAAGAAAGAAGACAACTCTTCGACTCGCCATGTCTAAGCGAATGGCAGGATTTGAACATCACTCTCATAACGCGTTTTCTCGACAATGAAATGGAAGCCAGGGAAGGACCTTCCGGACAAGTTTGTTTGTTTGTTTTTGGAATTTCGCACAAAGCTACTCGAGGGCTATCTGTGCTAGCCGTCCCTAATTTTGCAGTGTAAGACTAGAGGGAAGGCAGCTAGTCATCACCACCCACCGCCAACTATTGGGCTACTCTTTTACCAACGAATAGTGGGATTGACCGTCACATTATACACCCCCACGGCTGGGAGGGCGAGCATGTTTAGCGCGACGCGGGCGCGAACCCGCGACCCTTGGATTACGAGTGCACGCCTCAACGCGCTCGGCCATGCCAGGCCCCCTTCCGGACAAACCTACCACCGGTACTCTCTGTAAAGTCTGAGTCTTCATCAACTCTTGAATAACAATGTTGTTATTTTTATTGTTATTTAGAATTAAGCACAAAGCTAGACAATGGGTTATCTGTGCTCTGCCCACCACGGGTATCGAAACCCGGATTTTATCGTGTAAGTAACAAAAAAAAATATTCATGAACATAAGAGTTACATCCTTTATATAACTATTTAATCAGAACTGATCATAAATCAACATCTGAACATTTTGTTATAATTTTTATAGTGTTACCGCCATAAAATAAAACTGATTTCCTATTCAACACTTTCTTTGGAAATTTCGGTTTTTACCATTTAATGTTTTTCACTCTTTAATCTGAAGAAGTTGAGTTAACCCTTGAAACTTATGTATTTCTGTTTTTGATTACTCTTCAAATCTTTCTAATACTTTGCGCATAATAAACATCGCTCTTCTAATTTGATCTGGCAATGTAATGATAAGTGATAACCAAATCCCAAAAAAACATCTTTGATGACAAATAATTTGTTTTAAAAATATTAGTTATATTTCTTTGACTTTAATTTATTAAACGACCCAACTAAACATCATTACTTTTGCTTTAGTTCTGTTAAACTGAACTGAAACTTTTAATAAAGAGTTCTGATAGAAAAACTTAGCTCCATTACCCGATTTAATCAAAAACTTAATCTATGCAACTTTAGCGCCATCTCTTATAGTTACAATAAATCACAAGTGTCTGTTTCAAATTACTGACCTCTTTTGCAACATTAATGACATATGAGCCGAAATATGTAAAAAAGTGAAAAATAAGTGAAACAGTTAGTTTCCATAATACGACTATACCAGTTTCTGATAATTAAGCTAAGTAATATACACAGTAATTCTTGTTATTTTAATACAGAATATTTCTCACTGGAACAGCCTATCTTTCTGTAGTAATTTTAACATTGTCTTGTTATGTTTGTTTAACCTATCACACTGTTAATAAATTAATGTGGAGTGAAGAAAATGCGTTTAAAAATAAAGAAAATAAATGGATAAATACGCTTGTACAGCATGCACTATTTTATCGACATGAAGTTTTACTGTTTGTTTTCAAATATAAATTTTTACGTACCTCGTCTAAGGCGAAAAGTATTGATAAAAGTCAATCCTAGGCCCGTCTTGCTAGACAAATAACTACCAATATGCCAATATGGAACAGCGTTATTTACCATTTACACCGAAAGAGGGCAAGTCATTCGTTCTCGAATGACGTTGGCGAAGTTTTCAAAGGTTAAATTTCAAAATTCAAGTAATTCGCTATTAAGCGAACGGTAGGTAAATGTTTGCCTTAAATATTTAATTCTTTACACAAGGGATTGAACCAAAACATAAACAAATTTTTATCTGAAAAGTTATAAATGCTTAGCTTGAAAAGTATAATTATTAAAGCTTTTGTTAAGCTTTAACTTTAATTTAAAATGGTTGCTCAGAATTAGGCCTAATACTGTCATTTAATAGTAATATATTGTTACATCATTTGTCTTCTCGTGATGCATATTCAAGTTGTGATACTTTTGAGACCTAAGAACGTCTGTTTATGCAAGGAATTACTAATACTAGTATTCATATCTCATTTTAAAATTTAGAAAATGTTCACTTTTTTTTTGTCTGGAAAGCACTGCATGGAAAAATGTTCTGGTTGTGCTCTTTAGCCATATATAATTCGTAGCATAAAATGAGCTGATATACAGAGCTGAAACTTTTTCTTATATTTATTATTATAAACTGTAATGTTTTTATATATTAAAAGTGATACCGATTACTGAAGTTACAACAGTATTTATGAATTTTATTTTGTCAGTAGTACATTTAAAAATTACATTAATGAAGATAAATCAAACCCTCATGTACAGCCCCAGTGAAAATTCTGTTCTTGTTATGAGGACTAATTTTGTTTAATGTTGTGTTCAGTTATAAATAAGTGGATGCTGCACTTACCGTCGTTATTTTTCTAATTGTCTGAATTTTAAATACGCCAGCTGTGAAATTCTTTATGGATTTATGTCTGTGGTAACATTCAATAGATGGCGTAGTAGTTTAAGGTTACGTACGTAGATGCTGAAATACACACTGCATCCATTACAATAAGATGGAAATAAAAAATTGACGCGTTGCATCGTCCATGCTGTATGACTGTTAAGAATAACATACTTTATAATTAACACTGTCAGTGTAACTGGAACTTAAAACAAGGATACAATATTTGATTTAGTTTTTTTTTAATTTTAAGTATTTACACAAAAACACAACTATTATTAATGTTTTAAAAACTTTAAAAACGTCTAAAATAAGAAAGAAAGGTACAACCCACTTGCAAAATTTTGTCGAGTTTTGAAAAACTTTCTCTACTTCTCATGATGAGTAGTTTAAGCTATCGTAGTATTATAATAAATTACGTTTTTAGGATTTGAACTAATGTTAGAAGCTAGATATGACCAGTTTTCGGAAAATGCGAGAACTATTGATCACGTAGAGACCTCCAAATGAAACCTTTAAACCCACATAAACTTTTATTTGGCTCGGCATAACCAGGTGAATTTTTAACAAATTTAATAATTGCCTTAGAAACCGTACTTTGGTTACGTATAATTCCTGTGTGATTGCCATATTTTTAAAGTAGAATTTTTTGAGTAAAAATGAAACATTTGCGGGTCCTCGAACTCAAGCTCCTCTCGGTAGTTCAGCTGTTTCCGTGACGTTTTACAACTATGACGTAATAGTTGCCAAATAAAATGCTTCACATTCATGAGCGTGCTTTGCATTTGTGGCACCTGAAAGCCAGTGAAACCTTGATTTCCTAGTCTAGACAGTGGACAAATCTATCCCAAATAGTGAATATTCCAAGTTTTAAAGCTGGTGGATCATTCTTTTGATGTTTTTATATCATTTTATGGAAAAGTTTGAAGAATTCCATTTTTCAAATTGAACATTTTAAGATAAATTGAAATAAGACTATATCTTGAACATGTTAAAGTAATCAATTGCATGTTATGCAGTTTTAAAAAAAACAAATTGTAGTCTTGTAAACAATAAAATTTCAACTCCATAGACATTTCTCTAACTCAGCATAATAAAATTAATCTTAACACAGTACTTTGACATTGTCATATTAAATGTAAATCTCATAAACCTTTTTAAGCATTTTGTTTTAATATATAATCTTATTTCTTCAGTATCACTCACAGATCCGCTACTCTCGCTCGTGAAACTGTTCTCATTACCAGAACTTGTCAGATCTGTGTCAAAAGTAACTGTTCTAGGTTCGTTCAGAGTAGGTTCGAATTGATATGGCGCTACTCGACACTGTTCAGAACACAAAGTCAAACCAGACTCCGCCTCTGTTTCTCCGTATGCACTGGCCATGTTTATTTACATTCAACGCGCTGGCGTTGGCGATTTGTTTGGCAACTATTATGTTACAGTACTTTTCCTAGCGACAAAAGTAAAAACTAAAACGTTTGGATTGCTGCTTGGAAAGGGCTCTTACTGCACTAAGTTCTATGTTTTATTTATTAGCACATATTTTTTTCATAAAAAATGTGGGCCTGCAAAATTAATCAGTACGAGTAGTTCTTTTGACTGCAAAGTTTTCTTTTTTCTGTAAAATTCATCTCTAAGGCACTCGACTCGTAATCCAGTTGGCGCGGGTTCGAATTTCCGTCATACAAAACATGCTCGCTTTTTTCAGCCGTGGGGGGTTATAATATGACGATCAATCCCACTATTCGTTGTTAAAAGGAGTAGCCTAAGAGTTGACGGTGGGTGGTGATGACTAGCTGCCTTCCCTCTAGTCTTACACTACTAAATTAGGGACGGCTAGCACAGATAGCCCTTGAGTAGCTTTGAGCGAAATTCAAAACAAACAAACAAAAGTTTTATTTCAATTCTTTAATTCTTCTATTGTTGTCCAAATAAGCAAACAAACAAAAAAACAAAGGTAAACCTATTTTTTAAGAAAAAAAAGTCGCTTTGACACTGTTATTATGATATTAACGTAATTATTCAATACAGATCAGATTTGTGAAAATATAACGATTTGAAGCATTTTTTTACGTCTGAGAAGTAATTTAAAATTTATTTAATTTTATTATTCAATATCTGAACTTACTTACTAAGACATCTGTCACCATACATAAAGAAATTTCACACGTGAATACAGAAATTCAAATATACATATATATTAGTAGTGCACAAACTTTTTGGGTCAGGAACCACAAACAGACTTCTTGTAACCGTTGGGGGCCACAAAAAAGTGAAGATTAAAATCGTCCCACGGTTGTGTCACACAAGATGGACATCACATTTAAGAACACACAAATAACGATTTCATCAAAGAGTTTGCACATTATTCTAAGAAATGTTAGATACGCCAAAATCAGTGCGATGAATGGTGCTGCATGTCATCTACGAGCTTAGAAATGTCCGGCTTGATGTTTGACGTTGAAAGACGCAAGATTACTTCCAGATGATCATCATTCAGCTGATTGCGAGTGTTGTTTTTGTTCAGTTTCATATGCGAAAAAGCCTGTTCGTAGCAGTACGTTCTGCCAAATATGCTGGTGTAGACAAGTGCGTTCTCTTTCAGATTACCAAATTTATCAGGCAACGTTTTGTAGAAGTCAAGCAAACTGTTTTCTCGGTAAACAGCACGCAGTTCATCAGATGCCTGGAGATCAGTAACTTCGAGCTGATATTCTGCTGACAAGTCATCCACTGACACACTGAACAGATCAGCAAAAAGTGTCATCAACAATCTGCATTGGTCAGTCATGAAACCGTGAGTTGAAGGATTGAATCAAGGTATCTAGCTTCGCAACATGAACTTGTGTGTCAATGTCCTTATTCTTCTGTAGCTATGACTGAAAAGTAGGAAAGTGCACAAAGTTACCTGATGCTGCTTGCTGCCGGAACAACTGCATCTTTGTCCTGAAAGCTGAGACGTGATTTGCAAGCTGACAGACAAGCTGATTTTTACCTTGCAACTTCAAATTCAGATCATTCAAGTGTTGTGTCATGCCGACCAGAAAGGTCAAATCAGCTTGTCATGCTGGATCAGTCATGGAAGTCACTTCTGTGTCTTTGTTCTGGCTTCTGAGGAATTCTATCACCTCACCAACCAACTCCCAGAATCATCTGAGTATCTTCCCTCGACTCAGCCAGCGTATTTCACAGTGTGATACACAAGGTCACCATAGTCTAAATCAATTCCTTCAAGAAAACTTCAAAACTGACGGTGATTCAGCCCTCGTGATTTGATGAAATTAATGGTTTTCGTCACTAATGCCATCAGTGCCTGAAAACCAAGTTCTTTACTGCACAGGTTCTGTTGGTGAATAATACAGTACAACTTCACCAACTGTCTGTTCTGCTTTCCTCGATGATGCTTCATCAACAGTGCTACCAGCCCGCTACTTTCTCCGGTCATGGCTGGTGCTCCATCAGTTGTCACACTTACCAGTTTTGTGGAATCCAATGAAACAGTACTACACAGTCGTACTGTCTCCTCGAATAGAGCAGACCCTTCATGGAACCATGCTGATTAGTTCATCTGTGATATCAAACGATGACGAAAACAAACTACATGTAGTAACTGTGCTGTTAAACTGATGTCAGTCGACTCGTCTGTTGCCAAAGAGAGGTAGACAGAGTTGGCTGCTTTATTTTTAACCCTAGTGCACACACTCAAAAAATTACGTTGCCCACACTGGGGGTCATTTTTGACCCTCACCAAAAATATTAAAAAAAAATTATTTTCATATAAGCAAAGTATAAATTTGGACAAAACATTTATTCTATACAATTTGTGCATACACTTTGGGCAACTTTATGGTCATTGCAAGCCATTTTACTGCATTTGATACACTTTGAAGAAGTTTTTTCCTTGAATCACGTGCGCATATTTGACACCATTTCCTAACGTTCTCTTCAGCAACTTTTGTCTTTTTGGAGGGATCACTTCATTTGTATCTTCTTCAGGCAGTAATTCATCAGTGAGCAACTTCAGAAATTCACGTCTTGCTCTTTTTTGGTACTTTGATGCCAATTCTGGATGGCGCTGGCGATAGAGAAGGTAAGCATTGTATGCGGCAGCATCATTTATACAGAAATTTTGTGTTCCAGAACATTCTAGAATATTCTAGAATGCCCGAGAACATTTATAGAATGTTCTAGAACACAAAATTTCATATCAATATATTATTTGATTGTTTACCAGAAATGTAATTGAGTTTTTTAAACGGGGGTCAACAATGACCCCCAATGTGGAAAACGTGAATTTCGACATTAGACAAGGAGTGTAATACTACATTTGCATAAAATACATGTTAAACGTATTAGTGTAGTATGTTATTAGTATAGATTAAATTAGGTACATTTTTTGGCCCGAAAGTCACACCTTTGATATATCTATAACAACTTAAACACAAGTAGGCCCATTTTTGACCCCCACCGTGTGTATGAGGGTTAAGCTGCCGTGTCACATCTGCTGAGAGGTGTGAAATTCATCCTTGAACTGTCATACGATTCAAAGCCACCGTCTGTAGCTTGCGAACTGCCTCCGGACACAACTTTTCCGATGCAGTAATCATACATTGCTTGGCAAAATCACCATTCGTGAACGGTCGGCCAGATTTCGCTATCATAAACGAAATATCGTAACTGACCTCACATGCTGCACCTAAATCTGCTGATTGCTTTGAGAAAACGTTTTGTTGGTGATTAGGCGACTGCCGCAGAGATTCAAATCGAGCTGTTCGCTCATCACCGACAACGTTGTGGAAATCTTTATGCTTCGACTCATAATGACGCTTTATACTGGATACCTTCGCCACTGCTACTGTCGAATGATACAGCAGACAAATCACGTTCTTCTGTTGTTGAACTAAACAGTACTGCGCAGTCCAATCATCATGAAACTGCCGGTTTTCGTGTTAACTTTTCTTTTAAGATTAACTGCCATTTTTTTACGAAATAATATCAAAATAGGGCTCATAAGTAAATCTCGAAGAACAATTGGACAGCATGAGATTTCGTAATTAAGGAAATATTACGCCATTGCGCCAATGATTAAATGCCTATGCATTTACGAAATTTGCTTATTAAACTTTCTTTATTGCTCGACACAAATATGGAACCATTCAGTATCTAATCTAATACATATTCTTATATAGTGCTTAATCTTTGCATAAGCGCGAACTCTCTATGTTTGACTTTCCTTTTGGACATCGCGGGCCGTACTTTGTGCACCACTGATATATATACACATAAGGGAGTTTTGTTTGTTTTGTTTTTGAATTTCGCACAAAACTACTCAAGGGCTATCTGTGCCAACTGTCCCTAGTGTAAGACTAGAGGGAAGACAGCTAGTCATCACCACCCACAGCCAACTCTGGGATTGACTGCGGCACTATAATGCCCCCACGGCTGGAAGGGCGAGCATGTTTAGCGCGACGGGGATGCGAATCCGCCACCCTCAGATTACGAGTCGCACGCCTTAACACGCTTGGCAATGCCGGGCCAATATAAGGGAGTAAGTATGATTCTTTTAAGTAGCGGTCCCCAGTAGCTCAGCGGTATGTCTGCGGACCTACAACGCTAAAAACCGGGTTTCGATACCCTTGGTGGGCAGAGCACAGATAGCCCATTATGTAACTTTGTGCTTAATTCAAAACAACAACAACTTTTAAGTAGCCAAATGCCTCGTTATCTAATTAGTGACGCACTGAATGGACTAAGAAGATTCCCACTATCTTAACAAAACAACAGCTAGGGTAACGGGCTTGGAGAAATTAGGACTAAAATATTAATGATGTATTTATTGATAGAAATTTCACACGTGGATAAAGAAAGTCAAACATACATATGTTTAACTCTATATTTTCGTTTGTGAAATTACAGCTTGCCCAGTGTTTTTACGGAAAGGAATATTTACAACGCTAAAATCAGGGGTTCGCATCCCCTCGGTGGGCTGAGCAGATAGCCCTATGTGGCTTTGCTATAAGAAAAACACTGAAACACACAGAGAAAGGAATATTTATATTAAAAAAAAATTGCAGTCGTCCACTGAGAGTTCTGAAAGGATTGTGACATAAACTGTATTGTATTTATATCATTCCTGAAGTTTTATGTGCCGACAGTAAAATGTAATAAATTATTTAGAGTGACACGTTTGAAAATTGAGACTTGCTGTTTTGCTTGATAGCTAAGCTTAGGGAGTTATGATAAATGATCATTTGGGCATCATGTATACTTTGATTAATTTTTAATAACTGAGACACCTTTTCTTTTCTGCAAATAAACTGCTTTATGGCTTATAACTAAATATACTTCTATTTATTTTTTGAAATTTGCCAATAAAGAAATATTTTGGAGATAGGCATTTAAAATACTTTATTCCTAAATACACACGAATGTGTGCGTTTCGTGCGACACTTTTTCATATTTGTTGGCCCGGCATGGCCAGGTGAATAAGGAACTCGACTCGTAATCCTAGGGTTGCAGGTTCGAGTTCCTGTCGCACCAAAACTGCTCGCGCCCTTTCAACCGTAAGGGCGTTATTATGTGACGATCAATCCCACTATCAGCTGGTAAAAGAGTTGCCCAAGAGTTAGCAGTGAGAGATGATAATTAGCTGCCTTCCCTCTAGTCTTACACTGACTGCTAAATTAGGGATGAATAGCGCAGATAGCCCTTGTGCGAAATTCAAAAACGAAACAAACAAACGATATTTCTTCTTAATATTCTTTTTGTTTTTCTGTTTTTTTTTATCTGTTTCTGGACTATTATAAACAAAGTAAGCAGAAGACTGAAGTATAACAAATGTACAAGATTTTTTAAAAATAGAATAGAACTAGAAAGTTAATTTTTAATCCGATTTTATGAAGATCAAGACACATTTAGTTGTATATCGTAAATTATTAAACAGCTTTGTCTTGTGTTCATTCATAGTAACCGTGAAATTATACCCTTCACCAGTGCTTAAAAACACTGAAGAAATCTTGGGTGTTCTTTGCATGATTGTCCCAGTAACCCTTCACCAGTGCTTATAAACACTGAAAAAATCATGGGTGTTCTTTGCATGATTGTCCCAGTAACCCTTCACCAGTGCTTATAAACACTGAAGAAATCATGGGTGTTCTTTGCATGATTGTCCCAGTAACCCTTCACCAGTGCTTATAAACACTGAAGAAATCATGGGTGTTCTTTGCATGATTGTCCCAGTAACCCTTCACCAGTGCTTATAAACACTGAAGAAATCATGGGTGTTCTTTGCATGATTGTCCCAGTAGCCCTTCACCAGTGCTTATAAACACTGAAAAAATCATGAGTGTTCTTTGCATGATTGTCCCAGTAACCCTTCACCAGTGCTTATAAACACTGAAAAAATCATGGGTGTTCTTTGTATGATTGTCCCAGTAACCCTTCACCAGTGCTTATAAACACTGAAGAAATCATGGGTGTTCTTTGCATGATTGTCCCAGTAACCCTTCACCAGTGCTTATAAACACTGAAGAAATCATGGGTGTTCTTTGCATGATTGTCCCAGTAAAGATCCCAGTGAGACAGCAGCATGTTTTCAGACTTACAAGCTTAAGATGTGCGTTTCGATAGCCGTGGTGCGCAGAACACAGACAGCCGTTTGAGTAGCTTCTTGTTTAATTACAAATAAATAAACAGTCAATAATTTCATTGTGTGGCTTTATCATTAACTTTAAACAAACAAGCCTGGAAAAGTAATTTATTTTTTTAGGATCACTGCTCCTGTTTTGTTCATAAGAGAAACAATGAAAGGTTTGACAAAAATATAGTTCCAGAGTTGCCAACTATTACGATTTGAGCGTAATCATTACGATTTTGGTGTATGCATTACGACAATACGCTCATACGGACAAATATTACGACTTGTTGCAACTCCCAAATTATTACATATTATATAAGTCTATACAATAAAGTGATAAATTGTTCCTCCAGTGTTTGAAAGGGGTGAAAAGAAAATTTCTAGTGAGATACAAATAAATTTTGATCATAAATGAAAGACATAGTCCAAATGGCTACTTGCAATAATCATGTTTGTGCTTGAAATAACAAAAAATATTTGTATCTCCGACGTTTACCAATAGTTTGAGTGCGGTGCTTATCCATACTGGGTACGTGGGGAAATCCATAATTATGTTATCAGTGCTTGTCAGTTCATCAGCGCTCGGGTAGATGGGTATTTCTTAATTTTCTAAGCGACATAGAAACACCAATGGGATCGTTCACAAGATGGAAAAAAGAGACCCCTTTCACCACATTGTCTTGTTTCTGGCAAACCTAAAAGGACTAAAACTGTGAATCAAAAATTTAGGAAAGAGTATAGTGCAAAATATCCGATCATTGCATCAAAAGTCAGTGACAGTAATGCATTTTGTACAGTTTGTCACATCGCTTTTTCTGTGGCGCATGGCGGGATAAACGATTGTTCCAGACATACAAAACCGGCATCTCACCAACAAAAGGCTGAGGCGAAGGCAAAAACGATGCAGATAACGACATTTATGAGTAAGAATTCAGAATATGAAAAAGAATTGTTTTTAAATTTATTTATTAAATACACAAAACACAGTCATAAATGAGCAATCTATAGCAGTAATAAACAATAACAGTTATAATAATAATATAATAATAAACAGCTTAGAGACGTTGGTCGGGCCAAGTAATCCCAAATGATAAAGGGCTCTGTCTACAATCATAGCGTTCAGTCATTTGAAATAGTTGGCATTTCTGTAGTTCATATCTGTATTGAATAAAAATCTTTAAAATACGAATTGTACGATAAGTCCACTAACGCTAACCAGTTCCATTTGGAATAAAATATGATCAGTTCTTAGCCATACTCATGTTGATTAATTATCCTGGATCCATCTTAATTATGAAATACGGAAAATTGTGTGTTTTTCGTGAATGTTATTAAAAATTGACTACTTTTAACACTTATATATATATATATAGGTATATCGGATAGTCAAGTATATATTTTTTATTATATCAACCTTTTTAATTTTATCTTTATGTTTTCTATGCAAGAGGTGTTTGTTAAATACTTTTGTTGATAGTTAGGGCTATTGAAAATTCGATTATTTAGTAATAATTATTAAGATTACCTCTAACTTTTACCTCCAGTGGCTTAGCGGTATGTCTGCCGACTTACAACGCTAAAAACTTAGTTTCGATACTCGTGGTGGGCAGAGCACAAATAGCCCGTTGTGTAGCTTTGTGCTTAATTCAAAACAACAACTTCAAACTTTAATTCTATTCCCACATGTCTTATATAACCTGAATTCGACTTAATTAACTTATCCCCCTTGAATTAACGGAGAGTCTGATGGCTTATAATGTAAAAAAATCATGTTTCGATATCCATACGGAGTAGAGTACATACTGTGAACCTGTATACTTAACAACAGAAAAAGAAACAGTTTATCATATAAATTATGAATTGGGTGAGAGGAAAGGTGATAATAGTTTCAAACTATAATACAGGACCAGGATGTTAACATGGTTTTTAATAATAGTTTGAAACTATAATACAGGAACAGGATGTTAACATGGTTTTTAATAATAGTTTGAAACTATAATACAGGAACAGGAAGTTAACATGGTTTTAATAACAGTTTGAAACTATAACACAGGAACAGGATGTTAACATGGTTTTCAATAACAGTTTGAAACTATAACACAGGAACAGGAAGTTAACATGGTTTTAATAACAGTTTGAAACTATAACACAGGAACAGGATGTTAACAAGGTTTTTCATAACAGTTTGAAACTATAATACAGGACCAGGATGTTAACATGATTTTCATGACAGTTTGAAACTATAATACAGGACCAGGATGTTAACAAGGTTTTTCATAACAGTTTGAAACTATAATACAGGACCAGGATGTTAACATGGTTTTTAATAACAGTTTGAAACTATAATACACGACCAGGATGTTAACATGGTTTTTAATACCAGTTTGAAACTATAACACAGGAACAGGATGTTAACATGGTTTTCAATAACAGTTTGAAACTATAACACAGGAACAGGATGTTAACATGGTTTTCAATAACAGTTTGAAACTATAACACAGGAACAGGATGTTAACATGGTTTTCAATAACAGTTTGAAACTATAACACAGGAACAGGATGTTAACATGGTTTTTAATAACAGTTTGAAACTATAACACAGGAACAGGATGTTAACATGGTTTTAATAACAGTTTGAAACTATAACACAGGAACAGGATGTTAACATGGTTTTTCATGACAGTTTGAAACTATAATACAGGACCAGGATGTTAACAAGGTTTTTCATAACAGTTTGAAACTATAATACAGGAACAGGATGTTAACAAGGTTTTTAATAACAGTTTCAAACTATAATACAGGACCAGGATGTTAACATGGTTTTTAATAACAGTTTGAAACTATAACACAGGAACAGGAAGTTAACATGGTTTTAATAACAGTTTGAAACTATAATACAGGACCAGGATGTTAACATGGTTTTAATAACAGTTTGAAACTATAACACAGGACCAGGATGTTAACATGGTTTTTCATGACAGTTTGAAACTATAATACAGGACCAGGATGTTAACAAGGTTTTTCATAACAGTTTGAAACTATAATACAGGACCAGGATGTTAACATGGTTTTTAATAACAGTTTGAAACTATAATACACGACCAGGATGTTAACATGGTTTTTAATACCAGTTTGAAACTATAATACAGGACCAGGATGTTAACATTGTTTTTAAACTACTTCTAGGTTCCAAAGAAAATTTTATCTTTATTTCAGTTAAAATTGTTATAGATATATCATAGATATGATACATGTTGTACATATTAGAGAAATTAGAGGCAATTACGATTTGAGGTGAGTTATAAAATATTGAATGTTCACAGCTCCAGTGAACAACCTAGAATCGCCAATACTGTGATTTCAGACAAGTTATCAAGTATTAAATATCCACAGCTCCTAGTGATGAACCTAAAATCCAGTATATTATGATTTGAAACGAATTATCAAATATTAAATATCCACTTTATAGTGATAAACTTAGAATCCAGTATATTATGATTTGAAGTAAGTTATCAAATATTAAATGTCTACAGCATTTTCTGATAAACATAGAATCCAGTATATTATAATTTGAAGTAATTTATCAAATATTAAATATCTACAGCTGGTAGTGACAAACCTAGAAACCAATATATTATGATTTCAAGTAATTTATCAAATATTAAATGTTCACAGCTCCAGTAGCAAACCTCGAATCCAGTATATTATGATTTCAAATAAGTTATCAAATATTAAATATCCACAGCTCTTAGTGATCAACTTTAAATCCAGTATATTATGATTTCATGTTAGTTACCAAGTATTAAATGTCAAGAGCTCTTAGTGAAAAACCTAGAATCCAGTATATTAAAATTTGAAGCGAATTATAAAATATTAAATATCCACTTTATAGTGACAAACCTAGAATCCAGTATATTATGATTTGAAATAAGTTATCAAATATTAAATATCCACAGTTCTTAGTGACAAACCTAGAATCCAGAATATTATGATTTGAAGTAGTTTATCAAATAATAAATGTCCACAGCTCTTTATGATAAACATAGAATCCAGAAAATTATGATTTGAAGTAATTTATCAAATTTTAAATGTTCACAGCTCCAGCAGCAAATCTCAAATTCAGTATATTATGATTTGAAATAAGTTATCATATATTAAATATCCACAGCTCTTAGTGATAATCGTAGAATCCAGTATATAATGATTTGATGCGAATTATCAAATACTAAATATCCACATCTCTTTGTGATAAACCTAAAATCCATAAAATTATGATTTGAAGTAAGTAATCAAATATTAAATGTCTAAGGCTCTAAGTGAGAAACCGAAAAACCATTATATTATGATTTAACTAATTTATCAAATATTAAATGTCTAAAGCTATAAGTGACAAACCTAAAATCCATTATATTATGATTTGAAGTAATTTTTCAAATATTAAATGCCCAGAGTTCTTTGTGAGAAACCTTAAGTCCAGTATATTATGATTTGAAGTAATGTATGAAATATTAAATGTCCACAGCTCTGAGTGACAAACCTAGCATCCAGTATATCATGATTTGAAGTAAATTACCAAATACAAAATTTCCACACCTCTTAGTGATAAACCTGGAATCCAAATATTAAATGTCCACAGCTCTTAGTGACAAACCTAGAATCCAGTATATTATGATTTGAAATAAGTTATCAAATATTAAATATTCACAGATTTCAGAGACACACCTAGAATCCAGTATGTTATGATTTGAATTTATTTATCAAATATTAAATGTCCACAGCTCTTAGTGACAAACCTAGAATCCAGTAAATTACGATTTGAAGTAGGTTACCAAATATTAAATGTCCACAGCTTTTAGTGACAAATCTAGTATTCAGTATATTATGATTTGAAGTAAGTTATCAAATATTAAATATCCACAGCTCTTCATGATAATCATAGAATCCAGTATATTCTGATTTCAGGTAATTAATCAAATATTAAATGCCCACAGCTCTTAGTGACAAACCTAAATTTCAGTATGTCATAATTGGAAGTAATTTATCAAATATTAAATGTTCACAGCTCTTTATGATAAACAAAAAATCCAGTATATTATGATTGGAAGTAAGTTATCAAATATTAAATATTCACAGCTCCAGTAAAAAACCTGCAATCCAGTATATTATGATTTGAAACAAGTTATCAAATATTAAATATCCACAGTTCTTAGTGACAAACCTAGAATCCAGAATATTATGAATTGAAGTAGTTTATCAAATAATAAATGTCCACAGCTCTTTATGATAAACATAGAATTCAGAAAATTATGATTTGAAGTAATTTATCAAATTTTAAATGTTCACAGCTCCAGCAGCAAATCTCGAATCCAGTATATTATGATTTGAAATAAGTTATCATATATTAAATTTCCACAACTCTTAGTGATAATCGTAGAATCCAGTATATAATGATTTGAAGCGAATTATCAAATACTAAATATCCACATCTCTTTGTGATAAACCTAAAATCCATAAAATTATGATTTGAAGTAAGTAATCAAATATTAAATGTCTAAAGCTCTAAGTGAGAAACCGAAAAACCATTATATTATGATTTAACTAATTTATCAAATATTAAATGTCTAAAGCTATAAGTGACAAACCTAAAATCCATTATATTATGATTTGAAGTAATTTTTCAAATATTAAATGTCCACAGCTCTGAGTGACAAACCTGGCATCCAGTATAGTATAACTTGAAGTAAATTACCAAATATTAAATTTCCACAGCTCTTAGTGACAAACCTAGAATCCAGTATATTATGATTTGAAGTAAATTATCAAATATGAAATATCCACAGCTTTTAGTGTTATACCTAGAATCCACTATATTATGATTTGAGGTTTTTATCAAACATTAAATTTCCACAGCTCAAGTGACAAACCTAGAATCCAAAATATTATGATTTGAAGTAATTTATCAAATATTAAATAACCACAGTTCTTAGTGATAAACCTAAAATTCAGTATATAATGATTTAAAGTAAGTTATCAAATATTAAATATCTACAGCAATCAGTGACCAATCTAGTATCCAATATACTATGATTTGAAGTAAGTTACCAAATGCTAAATATCCACAGCTGTTGGTGAAAAACCTAGAATCCAGTATATTATGATTTGAAATAAGTTATCAAATATTAAATGTCCACAGCTGTTTATGATAAACAAAGAATCCAGTATATTATAATTTGAAGTAATTTATGAAATATTAAATATCTACAGCTCTTAGTGACAAACCTAGAATCCAGTATATTATGATTTGAAGTAATTTATCAAATATTAAATGTCCACAGCTCTTAGTGAGAAACCTAGAATCCAGTATATTATGATTTCAAGTAAGTTATCAAATACTAAATATCCACAGCTCTTCGTGATAAACCTAGAATCCAGTATATTATGATTTCAAGTAAGTTACCAAATATTAAATTTCAACAGCTCTTAGTGATAAACCTAGAATCCAGTATATTATGATTTGAAGCGAATTATCAAATATTAAATATCCACAGTTTTTAGTGATAAACTTGGAATCCAGTATATTATGATTTCAAGTAAGTTATCAAATATTAAATGCTCACAGCTCTTAGTGAGAAACCTAAAATATAGTATATTATGATTTCAAGTAATTTATCAAATATTAAATGTCCACAGCTCTTAGTGACAAACCTATAATCCAGTATATTATGCTTATCAAATATCAAATATCCACAGCTCTTAGTGATCGTTATGTAAATGTCATGTAACTGTTTTGTAAACGACAACATGTCGTGTTGTGTTTAAATTTTCATTTCTATTATTTATATTTCCATATTTATATTATTGTTTCAAAGTTTAAACCAATTAAAAAATATGTTGTTATTCATTTAAAATAACATTTGAAAATTTCTAGAATTAGGTGGATCAATCAATTGACTATAAATAAAATGTGGCGGCCTAGTGTCTAGACGACAAGTCTCGAGTACAAACAACCATGATTAGTGAACTAATTTATACCACTTTCTAGCGTATAAACAAACATGTTTAGTGAACTAATTTTTACCACCTTCTAGAGTACAAACAACCATGTTTAGTTAACTAATTTATACCACCTTCTAGAGTACACACAACCATGTTTAGTGAACTTATTTATACCACCTTCTAGCGTTCAAACAAACAAGAACGGATATGCGCGGATTTCTCTGGAATGTTGGGAAGTTACGCAATGGTTCGAGAAGTCTAGGCCTACAAATATATAAACAGACAAAGATGCGAGAAAGGAAAGAGTCATTAGTTTTTATTCGAAGAAAAGAAAAAGAGTCAGTCATTCGTTTGATAAAGTTAAAGTGTTTGCTGTGATTTTATTCAACTTGATTTGACACTAGAACTAGATCTACAGAAGCTGTGATTTTACTTCGTCAATCTACGATTCATTCGAATTAGTGGTTATTCTGAGAGTCAAAACGTGTGGAACTATTTACGGGAAACCGGGAAAATTGGAAGGCGATATGTTTGAGACGCTCATCGAAAACACCGTAAAAAGAACTTTGTCATTCTCCATTCAAACTTCGAAATTTCTTCGTGGGACCAAATTCACCTCCTGAACTAGAATTTTGGATTTCTGATCTGAACTTTTGGACTTTCACTCTAAATCATTATATTGGACTCAGGCCAGTACCATTTTGTGTTCTAATTAACTTGAAGGTTGAAACCAGTGCTATTTTGTATTGTAATTAATTTTGAAAGTTTAAACTTAATATCTCTCATTCTTATTATATAATTTATGTTATATCTGTTACATATATATAATAGTTTAGTGTAATAAATTATACAAGCTGTAATCTGTGCTTTTCTGTTGCGTTTAGTCTACGTAAAACATAAAAAAACGTAACAGTGATAAACCTAGAATCCAGTATATTATGATTTGAAGTAATTTATCAAATATTAAATGTCCACAGCTCCAGTAGCAAACCTGGAATCCAGTATATTCTGAATTCAAATAGGTTATCAAACATCAAATATCCACAGCTCTTAGTGATAAACCAAGAATCCAATATACTATGATTTGAAGTAAGTTACCAAATATTAAATATCCACAGCTCTTAGTGACAAACCTAGAATCCAGTATATTATGATTTGAAGTAAGTTATCAAATATTAAATATTCACAGCTCTTAGTGATAAACCTAGAATCCAGTATATTATGATTTGAAGTAAGTTAAAAAATATTAAATTTTCACAGCTGTTAGTGATAACCTAAAATCCAGTATAATATAATTTGAAGTAAGTTATCAAATATTAAATATCCACAGTGTTATGTAAATATCATGTAAATGTCATGTAAACGACAATCATGTCCTGTCATGTTTGAATTCCCATATCTGTTATTTATATTTATATTTTCGAGGTTTAAACCAGTGAAATTTAAAATAACATTTCAGAATTAATTAAACTTCATTTAGAATTATTCATGTAGAAAATTTTAAAACTAGGTTGATTGATCACTTGTATTGGCCTGGTGTTTGTGCTGTGGAATTCTGGGAAGTTACGTGATTAGTATATAAACAGACGGCTATGCGAGGGAAGGAAATCATCCACTTTTACTCGGGTCAAGAAGTGAATCATCCATTTTTACTCGGATCAAGAAGTTTGTCTCGTTTGAGAAAGTTTAAACGTTTACCGTGTGATTATTCAAATTGAACTTGTGAATAGAACTAGATCGACTAAAGCGGTGAAAAATTTTATTCTGTCAATCTTTACAATTCAGTCGGATTACGGATTATATCGAACGTCAATACGAATTGGACTGTAAATTTTTGTTTGAAATTACCCATTCCAACTTCGAAAATTTCTCCGTTGGACTAAATTCCCCGCCTAGATGGGAACTTTGGATTTCGGATTTGGACACTCATTCTGGATTATATTATTAAGCACAGGCCAGTACCTTTTTGTATTGTAAGTTGTTTTGAAGGTTGAAACTGGATATCTGTTATTGCTATTGGATAATTTATTTTGTGTCTATCACATAAGTAGATCATTGTAATAAATTATACAAGCTGCTATCTGTGTCTTTCTGTTGCGTTCAGTCCACATAAAAAACGTAACACACAGCTCTTAGTGACAAACCTAGAATCAAGCATATTATGATTTGAAGTAAGTTATCAAATATTAAATATCCATAGTTCTAAGTGACAAACCTAGAATCCAATAAATTATGATTTCAAATAAGTTATCAAATATTAAATATCCACAGCTCTTAATGATAAACCTAGAATCCAGTATATTATGATTTGAGGTAAGTTATCAAATAATATCCACAGCTCTCAGTGACAAACCTAGCACCCAGTATATTAAGATTTGAAGTAAGTTACCAAATATTAAATTTCCACAATTCTTACTAATAAACCTCGAATTCTGTATAATATAATTTGAAGTAAGTTATCAAATACTAAATACTCACAGCTCTTTGTGATAAATCTAAAATCCAATATATTATGATTTGAAGTAAGTTATGAAATATTAAATATCCAAAGCTCTTAGTGACAAACCTAGAATCCAGTATATTATGATTCGAACTAAGTTATCAAATATTAAATGTCCACAGCTATAAGTGACAAACCTTGAATTTAGTATAGTATGATTTTAAGTGCGTTATCAAACATTAAATAACCAAAGCTCTTAGTCATAAACCTAGTATCCAGTATATTATGATTTTAAGTAAGTTACCAAATATTAAATATCCACGGCTCTTAGTGACAAACCTAGAATCCAGTATATTGTGGTTTCAAGTGAGTTATGAAATAATAAATATCCACAGCTCTTAGGGATACACCTAGAATCCAGTATATTATAATTTGAGATAAGTTCTCAAATAATAAATATCCACAGCTCTCAGTGACAAACCTAGAATCCAGTATATCATAATTTGAAGTAATTTATCAAATATTAAATATCCACAGCTCTAAGTGACAAACCTAGAATCCAGTATGTTATGATTTCAAGAAAGTTATCAAATATTAAATGTCAACAGCTCTTAGTGACAAACTATAATCCAGTTTATTATGATTTCAAGTAAGTTACCAAATATTAAATTTTCACAGCTGTTAGTGATAAACCTAGAATACAGTATAATATAATTTGAAGTTAGTTATCAAATAATAAATATCCACAGCTCTTAGTGACAAACCTAGAATCCAGCATGTTATGATTTGAAGTAAGTTATCAAATACTAAATATCCACAGCTCTTTGTGATAAACCTAGAATTCAGTATGTTATGATTTGAAGTATTTTAATTTTTATGTAGACTAAACGCAACAGAAAGACACAGATAACAGCTTGTGTAATTTATTACACTAAAATATTAACAGATATAACATAAATTATATAATAACAGTGACAAATATTTAGTTACAACATTCCAAATTAATTACAAAACAAAATAATACTAGTTTCAACCTTCAAAATTAATCACAATACAAAATGGTACTGCCCTGTATCTAATATAATGATCTAAAATGAAAGTCTCACATTCCAGTCTAGGGTGTGAATTTGGTCCCACGAAGAAATTCCGAAGCTTAAATGAAGAAGTTCAGAAACAGTTCACAGTTCAATAAATTCGACGAAGTTCCAATCACGATGACTACGATGAACGTCACAAATTATCGCCTTTAATTTTTCCGATTTCCCGTAAATTGTTCCACACGTGTTGACTTTTAGTAAAACCACTAATTCGGATGAATCGTTGAGATTGACGAAATAAAATCACAGCTTCCGTAGATCTAACTTCAGTCACAAATTCAAGTTGAATAATCACAGCAAACACTTAATCTTTCTCAAACAAAATGACTGACTCTCTTCTTTTGAAATAAAACTAATGTCTGACTCTTTTTCTCTCTCGCATCTTCGTCTGTTTATATATTGTAGGCCTAGACTCCTCGAAACACCGCGAAATTTCTACAAATCTCCAGAGCAATCCGCGCATGTCCGTTCTTGCACGAGACTAAACGTCTAGACACGAAGTCACCAGCATTTCATTTACAAACATATGATTCATCTACTTAATTCAAGAAAATTCTAAATGTTACCCTAAATGAATAACAACATATTTTATTAGTTTAAACTTCGAAACAATAATATAAATTTGGAAACATAGATAATAGAAATGAAAATCCAAACACAACACGACATGTTGTCGCTTACAAAATATTTACACATTTACATAACACTCTCCCCCTTAAAAGTAAAAATAAAAGTTTGAGCTTGTGAAAACTTTTTTACTTATTATACATGACATTGAACGAAGAAACAAATTTTAGTCAATCGTTAATTATAACGAAACACTGACCAACTTGATTACCGTGACAACGCATCCGCAATGACATTTTCCAAACCACGGATATGATTAATGGACACATGGTATTGCTGCAAAATAATACTCCACCTGAGTAACCTTTGATTTTTGTTTTTCATTTTGTTCACGAACACGAGTGGATTATGGTCGGTGTAAACATTAACAATCCATGGTGAAGAACACAAATAAACATCAAAATGTTGTAAGGCTAACAACAATGCAAGTGCTTCTTTCTCAATTGTTGAATAATTTCTTTGGTGCTTATCAAGTTTTCTTGAAAAGTAACACACAGGGTGGTCAACACCATTTTGCTCTTGCAACAACACAGCACCAATACCAATGTCACTCGCATCTACAGCAAGCTTAAATGGTTTGTCAAAATCGGGAGCTTTGAGGATTGGAGCGTTCATGAGCATGATCTTTATCCTTTCAAAGGCAGTCTGGCAATTTTGATTCCAGGAAAATTTTACATCCTTTTTTAGTAAGGCTGTTAAAGGTGCAGCCACATCAGAAAAATTTGGACAAAATTTCCTATAATATCCTGCCATGCCCAAGAATCTCATAATACCTCTTTTATTTGTCGGCTCTGGATACTCTGCTATTGCCTGTACCTTAGCTTGGATAGGCTTCACTTTACCCTGACCAATTTCATGGCCGAAGTACACAATTGTTGCTTTACCAAAGTCAATTTTTAACAGGTTGATAGTCAACTGAGCCTCGGAACATCTCTCAAAGAATGCACGAATGTGACTTAAATGCTCAGACCAGTCACTGCTTACTACCAGTACATCATCAATGTAAGCATACACATTTTCTAATCCTGCATTGACATGATTCATCAACCTTTGAAATGTTGCACCAGAGTTTTTCATGCCAAATGGCATAACTTTGTATTGGTACAAACCATCGGGTGTTATAAAAGCCGAAATTTCTCTTGCTTGAGGAGTTAAAGGTACTTGCCAATAACCTTTGAGTAGGTCAAATTTGGTAAGGTACTTTGAGTTACCTACACGGTCAATACAATCATTCATCCGAGGAATAGGAAACGAATCAGTCTTGGTCACATCATTAACCCTTCTGAAATCTGTACAGAACCTAACTGAACCATCAGACTTTGGTACCAAAATACAAGGTGAACTCCAATTACTATTTTACAACTCAATGAAATCATTTTCAAGCATTAGTGTACCTCCGACCTGATATTTGACAATTTCACAGGATTGGCCCGATATGGATGTTGTTTTATTGGTCGAGTGTTCTCAATAACAACGTCATGTTCTATGACATTGGTTCTACCAGGAACATTAGGGAACAAATGAGCAAACTCTAAAATCAAACCTTTCAACTCTTGACTTTGTTGTTGGGTTAAATGATTGAGTTTTTCATCTGAGTTTGTTAATACATGTGAGTTTTTGAGTTTAACATGAGTGTTTGGAATGTTATTTTCTATAATTTCAGGAGGAGAAGGTGGAGGATCATGATCTTCATTCACACCACTTGTCACATTCAAAGGAACAGCATTCGACACATTTGTTTTCTTTCGCACATGATAGGTTTCAACATATTGATATGACAAAGCTGTTTGCTTTTCCTCCGATCAGGGGTAGTGATCACATAGTTTAGATCATTAATTTTCTTTTCAATTGAATAAGGTCCAAAATATTGAGCTTGAAGTGAAGAGCTTGATGTAGGCAACAAGACTAGTACTTGGTCACCAACATTAAAAGATCGCTTCCTGGCCCTTTTGCCATACCAGATTTTCATCTCTTCCTGAGAAGACTTCAGGTTTTCCCTGGCAACATTAAAAGCATTGTGCAATTTGGTTTTGAAATCAGAGACATAATTCAACAAGCTAATTTGTGAGTTATTATCCTCCAACCATTTCTCCTCAACCAACTTCAATGGACCGCAAACTGAGTGACCATAAACCAACTCAAAAAGGCTAAATCCAGTAGACTCTTGAACAACCTCACGAACTGCAAACAACAACAATGGAACACCCTCATCCCAGTCCTTTGAATGCTCGTGGCAGTAATTTCTAAGCATGGCTTTTAGAGTTTGGTAGAAACGTTCAAGGACACCTTGTGACTCAGGATGGTATGCACTGGATGAAACTTGATGGATGTTTAATTCATGCATGGCCCTTTGAAGTAGCTTGGACATAAAATTTGAGCCTTCATCTGATTGCACAACTTTTGGAATCCCGAACATGGTAAAGAATTTGACAAGAGCCTTGACAATGTTGGGCGCAGTGATTTTTCTCAAAGGGATTGCCTCAGAGAAACGTGTAGAACCACACATGATCGTCAAGAGGTATTCATTTCCTGCTTTGCTTTTTGGCATTGGGCCAACACAGTCGATAATGACCCTTGAGAACGGTTCTTCAAAGGCAGGAATAGGCTGCAGTGGTGCTTTGGGAATCCCCTGATTTGGTTTTCCTGTCATTTGGCAAGAATGGCATGTCTTACAATAGTCAACAACATCTTGGCGCATCTTTGGCCAATAGAAATGTCGTCGGATACGATCTAGGGTCTTTCTTACACCTAAGTGTCCCGACAATACATGATCAGGAGTAAGACAAAGAATATCATTCCGATAGCATTTTGGAATGACGATTTGGTGAATAACATTCCACTCTTCATCAGCGGCAACGTCAGGAGGTCTGTATTTTCTCATTAACACACCTGACTTCTGGAAGTAGCAAATAGGGACAGTTCCTATTTCATTTTCATCAACGGCCAGTTGTAGAAGAGAATGAGTTTCAGGATCATTTTCCTGTTCTTCAACAAGTTTGTTACGATGAAGATAGTTGAAAAATGACTTGGAGTCATCAGTAGAACTTAAAGTTGATTCAGAAATCTCATCGATGTGAGACATGAATGTATCAGATAAAGAGAAATCCTCTTTGGACTCCTGAGAACGTGTCTGAGAACGAGTAACAGCACAGGCGGGAAAAATATCAGGAAACTCTTCAACGAGTTGCTCTGTACTGGGACTAATAACAGGTGCTTCAACAACACGAACCTCTGGTACCACCTTACTACCAGCCAAATCATTCCCCAAAAGCAAAGACACACCTTCAATAGGCAATGAAGCTTTAATACCCACAGTCACTGGGCCTGAAACTAAGTCCGAATGTAAATCCAATCTATGAAGAGGAATAGAAACGACGCCACCTTCTACACCAGAAATGAGCACACTGGCCCCAACGGATGACTTTTCAGAAAACGGAAGTACACTTTCCAAAATCAAACTCTGAAAAGCTCCAGTATCCCGCAGGATTTTAATTGGTTGCAGATGTGAATCGCCAACAAAAGAAACAAAACCTTCAATGATGAAAGGCTTAAATTTGTCCTCAACAAGATTTTCAGGTACATCAATAATATTGGACTTGGAATCCACAGTGAACTGGACAGGGTCAAAATCATTGGGAACCAATGATGTATCCAGCGAGGGCGAAATGAAACTATGGGGTGATGGCTTGTTTTTTACCTCATAGCACTCAGAAATCAGATGGCCAGGTTTCTTACAATAAGCACATGTTTTGGATGAGAATGACACGTTTTGGGTAGAGGACGAGCTTTGAGAATAAGATGGAGTCTTCGTTTGAGAATTAGAAGTTTGCTCTTTTTTGTCTTTGTTGACATTTGCATAATGTTTGAATGAGTCATTGGGTTACTTTGCTATGTGATTTGTTTTGCTTTTGTACGAGAAATCTTTGTGTGTCAAAGCATACTCGTCTGCCAAGACAGCAGCATCATGAATTTTGGAAGCTTTTTGTTCATCAATATAAGTTTTTAGTTCTACGGGAATACATCTCTTAAATTCTTCAACTAACATGAGTTCTCTGAGTTTTGTATAATTATCTTTGATTTCTTTGGAATCACACCACCTGTAGAAAAGAGTTTCTTTTTCACGAGCAAATTCGACATAAGTTTGGCTGTCAAACTTTTTGTAACCACGAAATTTTTGTCTGTATGCCTCTGGCACCAATTCATAAGCATTCAAAATACGTTTTTTGACGTGCTCGTAATCATAACTTTGTTCGGCCGTGAGTTTGAAAAATACTTCCTGAGCTTTACCCTTGAGAACACTCTGAAGTAATACTGTCCAATATTCGGTTGGCCATTTTAGCCTAAGGGCCAATTTTTCAAATTGCTGAAAATATTTATCTGCAGCTTTTTCATTGAATGGAGGCACTAAACGAATTTGTTTGGAAGCATCAAAATTATGCAACCGCATTTGGCCAACCTTTTCTTCTGTCTGTGACTTTTTCATACTGATATCCTTATCAGCTTCATTGCGTTCTATTTGTATTTCGGCATCAAGGCGTTAGTTTTCTTGTTATGCTTCAATACGTTTTTGTTCTGCCTCAAGTCGTTTGATTTCAATTTCTCAACGAAATTTCATTTCCATTTCCATTTTTTTAAATTCGAAATCTGGGTCGAAATGAGCGACCGGCAATTGTTGTGCAATTTTTTGAAGTAAAACTTTTTGGCTGAACAAATGTTCAACAATAATTCGTTTAATATCTGCTTTCTTCATTGCTTGCTTCCCCTCAGTGGCTCTGCGGTATGTCTGCGGACTTACACGCTAAAATCCGGGTTTCGATACCCGTGGTGGGCAGAGCACAGATAGCCCATTGTGTAGCTTTGTGCTTAATTCAAAACAACAACTGCTTGCTTCACTTCCAAATTAAAATGTTTACCAACATCAAGCAATTCAGATTTTTTTTAATTCATTGATCAATTCGAAAGAGGGATTCTGATTAAATTTGTCTAGAAAATCTTCGAGTTGACGAAGTAAAATCACAGCTTCCGTAGATCTAACTTCAGTCACAAATCCAAGTTGAATAATCACAGCAAACACTTAATCTTTCTCAAACAAAATGACTGACTCTCTTCTTTTGAAATAAAACTAATGTCTGACTCTTTTTTTCTCTCGCATCTTCGTCTGTTTATATATTGTAGGCCTAGACTCCTCGAAACACCGCGAAATTTCTACAGATCTCCAGAGCAATCCGCGCATGTCCGTTCTTGCACGAGACTAAACGTCTAAACACGAAGTCGCCAGCATTTCATTTACAAACATATGATTCGTCTACTTAATTCAAGAAAATTCTAAATGTTTCCCTAAATGAATAACAACATATTTTATTAGTTTAAACTTCGAAACAATAATATAAATATGGAAACATAGATAATAGAAATGAAAATCCAAACACAACACGACATGTTGTCGCTTACAAAATATTTACACGACATTTACATAACAGTGACAAACCTGGAATCCAGTATATTATGATTTGAAGTAAGTTATCAAACATTAAATGTCCACAGCTCTTAGTGATAAACATAGAATCCAGTATATTATCATTTGAAGTAATTTATCAAATATTAAATGCCCACAGCTCTTAGAGACAAACCTAAAATCCAGTATATTATGATTTGAAGTAATTTAAAGCCTGGCATGGCCGAGCGCGTTGAGGTGTGCACTCGTAATCCGAGTGTCGCGCTAAACATGCTCGCCTTCCCAGGCGTGGGGGTGTATAATGTGACGGTGAATGCCACTATTCGTTGGTAAAAGAGTAGCCCAAGTGTTGGCGATGGGTGGTGATGACTAGCTGCCTTCCCTCTAGTTTTACACTGCAAAATTAGGGACGGCTAGCTCAGATAACCCTCGAGTAGCTTTATGCGAAATTCCTAAACAAACCAAACAAGAAGTAATTTATCAAATATTAAATGTCCACAGCTCTTAGTGACAAATTTAGAATTCAGTATATTATGATTGAAAGTATGTTATAAAATATTAAATGTTAACAGCTCTTAGTGTAAACCTAGAATCCAGTATATTATGATTTGAAGTAAGTTACCAAATATTAAATGTCCACAGCTCTTTGTGACAAACCTAGAATCCAGTATATTATTATTTGAATTGAGTTATCAATATATTAAATATCCACAGCTCTGAGTGACAAACCTAGAATCCAGTATATTATAATTTCAAGTAAGTTACCAAATGTTAAATATCCACAGCTCTTAGTGATAAACATAGAATCCAGTATATTATAATTTCAAGTAATTTATCAAATATTATTGCCCACAGCTCTTAGTGACAAACCTAGAATCCAGTATATTATGATTTGAAGAAAGTTATCAAACATTAAATGTCCACAGCTCTTAGTGATAAACATAGAATCCAGTATATTATAATTTGAAGTAATTTATCAAATACTATTGCCCACAGCTTTTAGTGACAAACCTAAAATACAGTATATTATGATTTGAAGTAATTTAAAGCCTGGCATGGCCGAGCGCGTTAAGGCGGGCACTGGTAATCCGAGGGTCGCGCTAAACATGATCGCCGTCC
Source organism: Carcinoscorpius rotundicauda (assembly GCA_011833715.1). Classification (NCBI taxonomy): domain Eukaryota; kingdom Metazoa; phylum Arthropoda; class Merostomata; order Xiphosura; family Limulidae; genus Carcinoscorpius; species Carcinoscorpius rotundicauda. The sequence continues at coordinate 42,208,756 of CM022404.1, forward strand.
CAGCCGTGGGAGTGTATAGTGTGACGGACAATCCCACTATTCATTGGTAAAAGAGTAGCCTAAGAGTTGGCGGTGGGTGGTGATGACTAGCTGCTTTCCCTCTAGTCTTACGTTGCAAAATTAGAAACGGCTAGCACAGATAGCCCTCGAGTAGCTTTGTGCGAAATTTTAAACCAAACCGAACAAGAAGTAATTTATCAAATATTAAATGTCCACAGCTCTTAGTGACAAACCTAGAATCCAGTATATTATGATTTGAAGTAAGTTATCAAATATTAAATATTCACAGCTCTTAGTGATAAACCTAGAATCCAGTATATTATGATTTGAAGTATGTTACCAAATATTAAATGTCCACAGCTCTTTGTGACAAACCTCGAATCCAGTATATTATAATTTAAAGTATGTTATCAAATATTTAATGTCCACAGCTCTAGTGATGAACTTAAATCCAGTGTAAAGGTTGTAATGCACATTTTACTTTACGCATGGAACTGTAAAATGTACTTTTTGTCACTTTCCTATGAAACAAGTACGTCTTATTATGAGGATATAAATAGATATTATGATATTAATATCATTTAAATATTAATAAATAATGTAGGATGAAGTGTATCCCTTTAACGTGAGGTTAAGTGTGAGAAGACGTGAGGTTTCTCTGACATTTTGAAGTGTGCATGTTCTATTCATGGTTGTGCAGACTTCTTCAATCGTTATGATTTTTTTTCTTGGCATTAATTGTTCGTGGTTCAACCAGTATACCAAATTAGATGTAGAAAGCACCTATTATGTTTTTTATTCTATACAGGTAGTTTGCTTTGACAAGAAAAAAATTGATAATATAACTATATGTTAAAAAATTTGTGCGTTCAATAAAATTATTACAGGCTAAATTCAGTATTTATAGTTTTATTTGTCAATATATCAAATAAAGTTTGTCTAGTAAAAATTTTGAAAAATGACTCTTTGTTGTATTTTCTTTAATATTCCTTTCTTAATGTAATGTTGGAAATTAAAACAACTCTAGTTTATATACTACTTGTAGTCATTTCAAAACTTAGTTACATTTCTTATTTCTCAGAATCAGAATTGTAAACGAATTTCAAATGTTGTATATACTATTGTACTTCTGGTAAAACATGTCTATCACCTTACGTAAAATTAAATCCTTTACAGGTTTTAGATTGAGGTGTGTTATTTCACCAACAGATGGCAACAGTTTAGAGACGTGCAGGTTTGTGAGGCATTTGAGTACCTTGAAGTTTTGAAAAAGAGAACTAATTAGAAAAATATACTTTAATACATCACGTATTACAGTTTCGTTTTGAGTTTGTGTTACGTTTTTTATGTGGACTGAACGCAACAGAAAGACACAGATAACAGCTTATATAATTTATTACAATAACTATTATATAGGTAACAGATATAACAAAAATTATATAATAACAATGACAGATATTCAGTTTCAACCTTCAAAATTAATTACAATACAAAATGGTTCTGGCCTGTGTCCAATATAATGATTTAGAATGAAAGTCCAAAATTCCAGATCAGAAATCCAAAATTCCAGTCTAGGGAGTAAATTTGGTCCCACGAAAAAATTCCGAAGTTTGGATGGAGAAGTCCAGGAACAATCCACAGTCCAATAAATTTGACGAAGTTCTTTTTACGATGTTTTCGATGAATATCTCAAATTTGTCGTCTTCTAACTTGCCTCGGTCTCCCCTAAACAGTCCTATACGTGTTGACCTTCAGTATAACCAGTAATTAGAATGAATCGTAAAGATTGATGAAATAAAATCACAGCTTTTGTAGATCTAGCTCCAGTCACAAATCCAAGTTGAATAAACACACAGCAGACGTTGAAAATTTCTCAAACGGAGACAATATCTCTTGAATCGAATAAAACGAATGACTGACTCACTGACTTTTTTCCTCGCGTCGCCGTCTGTTTTTATACTACTATGCCTACTGTGTTCTCGAACAATCGCGTAACTTCCACAGAATTCCAGAGTAATCTGAGCATGACTGTTTTTGCACGAGACTCGTCTAGACACCAGGCCGCCATACATTTTATTTACAGACAAATGATCGATCTCCCTAATTCTAGAAATTTCTACATGAATAACAACATATTTTATTGGTTTGAACTTCAAAACAATAATATAAATATGGAAATATAAATAATAGATATGGAAATCCAAACACAACACGACATGGTTGTCGTTTACATGACATTTACATAACAGTTTGCTTGCTGATTAAACATATTTACAGTTTTTAGAACAAGTAACATTTGTTTTTGGAAGAGATACGGCATTTAAATCGCTGGTGCAATTAGAGCAAACTTGGAAGGCACACAATATCGAAAGGTGATTTATGTGTAATAGTAGACTGTAAGGATATTTGTGTGACTGGTGCAATTGTGTTAAAATCCTCAAAAGCCATGATCCGTGTAACATCTCCAGTTACTTGTTATTATACAAATTGATCTTACCTTGCTGAAAAATAGTGTTGACTGGAACTGTAAAATGTACTTTTTGTCACTTTCCTATGAAACAAGTACGTCTTATTATGAGGATATAAATAGATACTGTTAGGCCTACTTAATTCACGAATAGTACTTTCTAGGTTCTGTATCATACTTCTTGCACTTCATTGGTGTATTTTTGATAAGTTAGTTATAATAATGATTTAAATAGATTAATTTATATACCTTATAATACTCTTCAGTTTGGGAATTATTTCATTTTCTCATTTTTTTTTAGTTTCGAAGTTATAGTTTTGTTGTTATTGTGGTATTTTTCGGTAATGCGTTTGTTTCGAATTTCGCGCATAGCCACACGAGCACTATCTGTCACTAATTTTGCAGTGTAAGACTAGAGTGAAGTCAGCTAGTCATCACCACCCCGCCAACGCTCTGGCTACTGTTTTATCAACGAATAAGTGAATTGACCGTCACATTATGACTCCCCCACATGTTGGGTGTTATGGGAATTCGAACTCGCGACTCTCATCTTGCGAGTCGAGTGCCCTATTCACATGGCTATGCGGGGCCTTTTGTAATGCGAAAGACGGATGTTTAATGAATATGATTTGTTTTAGCTATTTAGTAATCGTCAAAAATGTAATTGTTCTTAACTATTTTTACCTGCCCCCTAGTCGCTCAGCGGTATGTCTGCGGACTTACAACGCTACAAACAGGGTTTCGATACCCGTAATGGGTAGAGCGCAGACCCTTTGTGTAGCTTTGTGCTTAATTCAAAAACAATAACAAATATTTTTACCATTACTACTGTTATTACTTACTTGAAATAAAACATATATATTTTTTACAGAATATCCAATTTTTGAAGAAATATACAAAACCGGATTTTGGTTAATTGCAGTCATGCGCAAAACTAAATTTTGGACTGTCTGTGCTGTGCCAACCACGGTTATCGAAACCCGGCTTCTAGGGTTTTAAGTCAGCAGAATTAAGGCAGGAACATTTAAATAACTTTATCGAACAGAACTCTGATGTGCGAGTTGTGGTTCTTATAAGTGTCGTAAGATGTCGCTTTCAACTTACCGTAGAATTCACCGACCTTCGCTATGCTTTTCAAAAGTTAGGTAAAATTCCTTCAGTGAAAATAATTATAAAGCTTTGGGAGACGAGATTACTCATCGCAATTCAATAACAAAATTAGGAGAAGAAAAATATTTACATCAAAAGGGTCCAATAACTGGATTAGCAACGTTCTTCTAGGTCGAAAATATATATTTGCAAAATAATAAATAAATGAAAGCGTAACATTTTTCGTTCAACAAATGCAGAAAATTCTTGTGTTAGACGGATGTATAAATTCTACAAAAAAATCTAAGATATTTTACTCCGTGATGATAACTTAGAAGTTATTATTTCTTATGGCCAGTTTGTATTTACTTATGTGTTTTCATACCTCCCGAGAGGCTAAGTAACAAGAGTTTGATTGCTTATAACGCTAACAATCGGGTTTTGATACCTACTATACAAAGAAAACATAAGTATTTTCAATGTATATAATTTTCTTGTCGGTTCAGTTAAGCGAATAGGTTGAAAATAAAGATTTTTTTTATCATAATTATTTCATTTAGATAAACAGATATAGTGTATAGCCGGTGGATACAACATTGTTCTCGACAGTCGCAGATATAAAAACCAAATCATTTCCCAGGAATCAGGCTTTCCTGCAGGCTAGATGTAATATTACACTTAACTCGGACTTCAGACAATATTTTCTGAACATATTATTGCAGTACTTAGACTAATGCTGTTTCAATGTGTTTTCTTTACCTCAACATTTTTGTTTTCTTAAATTTAGCAAAATATTAGTGAAATTATGTTTCCGATATATAAATGCACGCCTAGGGTTTTGACATTTTGACTGTAAAAACAAAGTAGATATCTCTCACTTCATAAATTTGGTATGTTTATCGTGTTTATCTTGTTTTCCTATAAATTTGATCAACATCAAAATCAATAGTTACAGTCATGATGGATCAATATTTTAGTGAGGGCCGGCATGGACAGGTGGTTAAGATACGCGACTTGTAATCTGAGGGTCGCGGGTTCGAATCTCCGTCACAGCAAACATGCTCGCCCTTTCAGCGGTGGGGGCGTTATAAAGTTACAGTCAATCCCACTATTCATTGGCAAATTAGTAGCCCAAGAGTTAGTGGTGGGTGGTGATGACTAGATGCCTTTCCTCTTGTCTTACACTGCAAAATTAATGACGGCTAACGCAGATAGCCTTCGTGTAGCTTTGCACGAAATTTAAAACAAATTAACAAACATTTTAGCATTACTACAATTTTGAACCTGTTTCCTCTGTACGGTTTGCTACTGGTAACAAAAATCTAAACCAGTGGTGACGAACCTATGGCACACGTGCCCAAGGTAGCATGCGAAGACATCTTGCTGGCACGCGGTATGCAATACCGCCGTTTGATCCTTTAACCCTAACGCTAACCAATAGTAAATAAATATATATGTATAAAGTGATCATCATTATTGCTAAATGCAGCAGTGAATGATTTTTCCAACCCGGGAGCAGTGAGAAATGTTCACAAGAAACATTTCCCGCCTTCTTGGCGCCACCTTTCCAGTTTCGGAAACATGTGGCATTGAATGACACTTTTTGAATTCCTCGTAGACTCAGTATTTGAGTAAAAATAAAAGTAAGCTGTTGGCATTGGCTTCACTCTGCTTACATTTTCTTTTATTAATAATAATAACGGTAAATATGCATTTATTTTTTTGCAGTAAATATATGACTTATATTGTTAAAATTATGTTATTTGGCGTGGCATGAGTATATTTTTAATCAGTTTGGTAATTATACATTTATTTTTATATCAAGGACATAAATTTTTACCTGCTGTTACATTACATCACCAAAAGTAGGTGGACATCCGACCATCACACCCATATGTGATTCTTGAACATCTCATTACAAAACCATGGACATTAATATGTAATTGGTTTCCCCTTGGCTGATATAGCAGCCTCCATTCTTCTAGGAAGGCGTTTTACAAGATTTAGGAACGTGGTTGCGGGGATTCGCTCCTATTTAATAACAAGAGCATTAGTGAAGTCAAGCACTGATGTCGAGCAAGAAGACCTGGCTTGCAGTCGGCGTTCTATTTCATCCCAAAGGTGTTTGATGGAGTTGAGGTCAAGGCTCTGTGCAGGCCAGTCCAGCTCTTCCCCACCAATCTCGGCAAACCGTGTCTTTATGGACCTCGCTTTGTGCACGGGAGCATTGTGTTGTTGAAACAAATAAGGACCTTCCCCAAACTGTTGCCACAAAGTTGGAAGCACACAATTCTCTAGAATCGCACTGTATGCTGTAGCATTAAGATTTCCCTTCACTGGAACAAAAGAGCCTAGCACAAAACATGAAAAACAGCCCCAGACCATTATTCCTCCTCCACGAAACTTTACAGTTGGCACTATGCATTTAGGTAGGTAGCAGTTTCCTGGCATCCACCAAACTAGATTTGCCCATCAGACTGCCAGATAGTGAAGTGCGATTCATCACTCCATAGATCGCGTTTTAATTGCTCCAGAGTCCAATGACGGTGTGCTTTACGCCACTCCAGCCGACCCTTGGTATTACGCATGGTGATTTGAGGCTTGTGTGCGGCTGCTTGGCCATGGAAACCCATTTCATAAAGTTCCTGACCAGCAGTTCTTGTGCTGACGTTGCTTTCAGAGGCAGTTTGGAACTCGGTAGTGAGTGTTGCAACTGTGGACAAGCGATTTTTTCGCGCTTCAGCACTTTGAGCTTTTGTAGCCTACCGCTTCGTGGCTGAGCTGTTGTTGCTCCTACACGTTTCCACTTCATAATAACAGCACTTACACTTGACCAGGGCAGCTCTAAAAGGGCAGAAATTTGACGAGCTGCTTTGTTGGAAAAACGTCATCCTATAACAGTGCCACGTTGAAAGTCGCTTAGCTCTTTAGTACGACCCATTCTACTGCCAATGTTTTTCTGTGTAAATTTCATGGTCGTATGCTTGATTTTATGCACCAACTAGCAATGGGTGTGACTGAAATAGTCGAACCTACTAATTAGAAGGGGTATCCACATAACTTTGGTCACACAGTGTGTGTTATGGTAAGTTAACGTATTTAAGTTAACTGGTGAGATATTTTTAAATTGAATTTATGCTTTTCAGTTTGTCGAAAAGTCAGCTCAACCAACAAAGAAACAGAAACGTCCAAATAGAGAGAGCAGTAAGAGCTGTTTTCAAGAAGATGAAAAAGGGTGATAAATCATTATATATATTATGTTGTAAAACAGTGGTGTGCAGGACTTCCTCTGAGCATTATGAAACTGTTCATAAAGGGCTTTGTGATAAGAGTGAACGAGCACAAATAGAACACATTTCTCGAGAAATCAGCAACAACGACATGTTTTGATGAAATTTGTTACAGGTAGTTCCAAGTAAGATGCTGCTAGTTTTGAAATTCCAAAGATTATTGCTCAACATGGAAAACCACTTAGTGGTGGGGAGTATGTTAAAGAATCATGGCTAGAATGTGCTTCTTTCCTTTTTGACGGTTTCCGAGAAGAAAAAAAAACATTATTCAGTGCATTAGGGAATTGCCGATGAGTAAAAACACAGTAAAAGATAGAATATTAGAGATGGAAACAAACACAGCAGAAGAGCTAACAAGATATATTGGTTCATGTAAATTCTTTTTCATTTGTCTTGATGAGAGCATTGATGTTACGTCATCAGCTAGGCTAGCCAATTAGTGCTCGATTTTGTAGGGGTATGAAATCTGCCAAAAACTGGTTAACGTGATAACGTCATATGAACATACCACAGGGGCTGAACTATGTAAAGCAACAGTAAACGAATTATCCAGTCAACAAGTTAACCTTTAAAAGATAGTTTCCGTGACAACTGACGGTGCACTCAGAATGATTGGTAAAGAAACAGGTTTTGTAAATATGTTGGACATCCATTGGTAGGCTTTCTCTGTATTACACACGAGTCGGCTTTGTGTCCAAAACCTGGCCTTAAGGAACTTTAGAAAGTGATGGAAATTGTAACCAAGGTGGTTAATTTTATTACTGTGCATGCTTCGAAAAAAAAAATCGGAATGGACTGAGAGAGGTGAATTTAAGGTACACAGGACCACTTATGTACGACAATGTTTCGTTGGCTAAGTGGAGGTTCTGTCCTTAAACGATTTGTTAAGTGTTAGGATAAAGTTTGTCTGTTTTTAACAAATAAAAATATTTTTTTTTGTAAAGAATAATCTGATGTGTGCATTTGTAGATTGATGTTTTTGCAGGTGTCTCCTCACATTTAAATGACTTAAACACCAAATTGCGGGGATCTGGCAAAACACTTGATAACATGAAATCAAACTGAAAATTTTAAACGTGATGTTTACAATGGCACTTTTAAATATTTCACAAACCCAAAAAAACACATGACAGAACTTGAAATTTACGAGAAAATTACATTCAGATCTTGCAAATACAATTCTCAAGCATCATTAATTCAGTGTTTGAACTATTTTCTTCAGGATTTAATAAATAAGTTCAGGTTATTTGATAAAAAAAACTGCATAATTCATAAAGTATATACAGTGTAACTCTAGACAAACTGAATTTGGAATGTTACTAAAGTATATACAGTGTAACTCTAGACAAACTGAATTTGGAAATGTTACTAAAGTATATACAGTGTAACTCTAGAGAAACTGAATTTGGAATGTTACAGTGGATTGACTTGAGTAATTTTGAGACTGATTTATTCAGCAGCTTTGGAGGCAAAAATTTGTCGACTTAAGAGCTGATCTTGGAAAATATTTCAAGAGATCAGTTAGTGAGTGGAATTACACGTGCAAAAAGTGAGGTTCAGAAACTCTGGAATTCTGTTCCTGAGACGTTTGATTGTCTGAAAAATGTCACAATGACACGATTAAGAGTATTTTTATCAACATATTTTGTGAGTCATTACTTTCAGTGACGAACTCTATGAAGTGTTATTATGGGAACAGACTTGCTGATAAAACTTGTGTTACATGTGTAGCTTTCAAAACAACAAGATACAATTCTAATATAAAATATCTGTTATCATTGGTACAGCATCATAAGCCTCACTAAGAGTGTAAAATGTGCTCGTTTTTTCCTTTCCTTGGTTTTTTCATTTTATATGACGCATAATACGAACGAAAGCTTATCATTTCGCAAAATGCTTTCTGTTAACAGTAAAACAAACGTGTGTATTATAAACAAGAGGACTCCTTGTTTTTTCTTAATAAAAAGTCCGTTACTATTGTTACGAATTCGGTAATTTTAGTTCTTGTTAATTACTACTGTTATTAATAACTCCTAAAGCTCTTTCATTTCAGATAATTCAGAATAATAATAAATGATAATCTGCTGCTAAAAATCACCATGGGCGCACGAGACACGGGCGCGCGAGAGAATTTCTTAGATTATCCCTAAATTGGGGACACACTCTATATAAGGAATGCCATCCATGACCTGCACATTCCAGCTTCGTATCTACGAGATTTGTTTCCAGCATTTATAATAATAAAAATTTAAACATTATAAATAACTGTTTAAGAAGAAATGTGGAAAAGTGTTTTGATATAATGCTTTCATTACGTCGTGAAGAAACACAAGTGGGAAGTGATAAGAAGCTATATCTTTATATGTGAAGACAGTGTTACGCGTATTTACGTACTGAAGATGCATATGTGTGTCTTAGTGCTACTGGACTGTAAACTGAGCGAAGCTGTGCTAAGTATCTTTATGTGTGTGTGTTGGTGTTAGTGAGGTGTAAACTGAGCGAAGCTGTGCTAAATATCTTTATGTGTGTTGGTGCTAGTGAGGTGTGTTGAGCGAAGCTGTGCTAAGTATCTTTGTATACTAAACACTAAATATTTTTATGAATATTAGAAACTGTGTTCACTGAGTAACTCTGCTTAAGGTTTAGTGAAACAGAGAATACAAATTCATCGTCTACTTAAACCTATCCAAATAGCATGAAACGATGTGTTCTTATTAGTTTGAATAAGTACAGAACCATTCGAAAGTAGCCTTTGTGGTGCTCCGACATGCACCAAGTGCATCTTTTATATATTTTGGAGTTTATAGCCGCTGGGGAGCTTTCACACCGTACAAGGAAAAACTTACAAATTTCTGTTTAAAATCCTTTCTCAGCTCAGAAACTGTATGCAGAACGAGGAACGTGCACGAAGACAAAGCGCGTGTTACGTTTCCTCAGATAATACAGTGCATAAAAACGTTTCACTTACTATGAAACATCAGGTTTAATCAGTCTCAAATCACAACGTAATGTCTGACTTCATAATCTGTCGTGTGACTGGAGTGCAAATTATGAAAGTCAGTAAATTATATTCAAGCATCGAGATTCACATGTGCAAATTTATATATATGTGTATGTACAGCAGATGGTGTGCTGATGTAAATGTATATATATATATATACATGTATGTTTGTGTGAGCAGATGGTGTACTGATGTAAATTTATGTGTGTGTGTGCAGATGGTGTGCTGATGTAAATTTATGTGTGTGTGTGTGCTGATGTAAATTTATATATATACATGTATGTTTGTGTGAGCAGATGGTGTACTGATGTAAATTTATGTGTGTGTGTGCAGATGGTGTGCTGATGTAAATTTATATATATATATACATGTGTGTGTGCAGCAGATGGTGCACTGATGTAAATTTATGTGTGTGTGTGTGCTGATGTAAATTTATATATATATATGTATGTTTGTGTGCAGCAGATGGTGCACTGATGTAAATTTATATATATGTGTGTGTGTGCAGATGGTGTGCTGATGTAAATTTATATGTATATGTGTGTTTGTGCAGATGGTGTGCTGATGTAACATTTGGTAAATTTTCATATTTATTTTCATACACATAATTATCTTTGGTTTCTTATGTTAAGGAATTTACAAAGATTGTTTTCTTTCTCGTAGGCTACAGATATAACGACATTATTCATTGGAGCATCTTTAACTAAACTGTCCCATATCTTATTTGTACTACGCTCATTGGCTGACATTTAGGAGTATTTAATACTCTTTAACACTAAATGTTCTTCACGAGCATTAACAGTAACAACAATAAAATATTTAATTTCTTTCAGATACAGATATGCAACTAACGCCTTAAGGTAAGGCTGTGGCGATCGGAAGGCTATCACTGTTATATTTAGCTACCAATACCAGTGGCTTTCAATTTGTGTTGACTCGTAATATGAGGGTCTGGGGTTCGAATCTCTATCACACCATAAATGCTCGCTTTTTCAGCCGTGGGGGGCTATAATGTTACAGTCAATTCCATTGTTCGTTGGTAAAAGAGTAGCCCAAGAGTTGACGGTGGGTGATGATGACTAGCTGTCTTCTCTCTAGTCTTACACTGCAAAATTAAGGACGGCTAGCGCAGATATCTCTCGTGTAGCTTTGTACGAAATTCAGAAACAAGCAAACAAACAGTCGGTGGTTTGGAGGTTCACTCTAGGTGATCAGTATAAGGGAGAATCAGCACAACGTATAAATTCATTTGTGAACAATTGAGATAAAAAACAAACAAACCTGGGAGCGTTTGAGAATACCTAGCTTGTAGCAAACATCTAAGTGTTATTACTAATCAGTTACTGACCGTATTTGTCAGTAGATATTCACCTACATTTCGGCTGCTAAATACTCTTCTGCTTAGATCCACATATGATACAAATCAGAGTAACGTAAGAAGAAATATATTCAGCAGTACAGAAAACTACAAAACATAAATCTCACATTAATACCCTTTAACAAAAAATATTACCTTTAGGAAATTAAACGAAAAAATGACCATAACAGCTATGCCAGAAGAAGAAAACAACATCAAATTTAAAGTGTAATTGAAGATGACCGCAACACGAAGATCCAGTCTGACCTGATATCTGACACAGAAATAAGGAATGTATACTTATGAAATATTTATTATGATATATTTAAATATAAATCTTCGTTTCATTTAAGTATATATTTAGAAATGCATGTAACAAATTGATATTATAAAATTCTCACTTATTCACTAAATTTGTAGAAGATTTTCGAGTGTAAAAATCAACAATGTGTTTCACGAAAACTCTGGTATTGTTGCGCTAACTAAAATTTCTATGACCTCGCCTAAACGTTTATAAGCCGACGCAGGCAAAAGACATTATTTATTTTTGGTTTGCTTCAGTTTGCATACTCTGAACCTTAAAATCTGCAACTGTAATTAACGCTTATTAATTGGGAACTTCAGATAATTGACCACAAACATTTAGAGATTTGGAACATTAAAAACTGTTTAACTTCAGTAGATTAACTTCAAATGTTAGTATTTCTGCAAAATCATTGTATAACTTCAGCTGTGAAAAACAAGCTAGCTCCCAGTTAAGTAAACTGTGTCCATATCAACTCAAGATCAATTCACTAATCGTAAACCCTCGATATGATTGTTATCATGTCGAACACTCAATATTGTTTGTAAGTTTGTAAAACTTTTGTATATAAATCATTGTTTGTAACAAATATTTGTGAAAAAACATTTTTATACACTGTATTATTACTTATATGTCTGTATCAAAAAAGAAAACGGAGAGCATCAGTATTGTTGTCAAATATAAATTTAATACTCATCGGCCCTTAGTTACCCTCTAAATCTAGATTACAAGTTATCTCAGTTTTAGGCAATTTGAAATCGTAATATGTAACATAATAAATTGGAGACTCCTTTGGGATAAATTACAGTGCGTAACAAAATATAACCTAATATCTAACACAGAGGGAAAGATTAACCAATTACTCAAGAAACACTAAACCAGGAATGGTTAAACAACCAATTAGCATTCTATCAGGAACCACCTCACACATCAGTAGCGGGTTTTTAGTCTATCTAAAATTCATAACCTGGGCTATCTTCTACGTTCTTAGGTTAAATAATAGTGAATTCTGCGGAGATTGTAAAAGCAATTATGATGACCTTGTAGTATTCACTGATGCATCTATTGATCTTTAAAACACCATAATTGTTACGCCAGCAATTAGAAAATTATAAAACTACTAAACAATGCACCAACTAACAATCTCCACAATAATATAGCTCAAAATTAGAGTATCAACACAACAAACTCAATTTATTTCCAACATGAATATAAGTACCAACTATGACAAAATAGCCTAGTCATGGGTTCAACTCTTATTACCAGTTCTAAATAACCACTACATGTTCTTAAACATTTCACTATAAAACCTTAAATTATATTTAAATACGCTGATGGTATATTCATAATATGGCCATACACACACACACATTAGAGGCTCGATTCAAGAATTCACAAACCTACTGAACAGCCAATATCCTGCAATACAGTTTACAAAAGTAAGAGAAGAAAGTATCATACTTCCATTTCTAGATGTAATAATTACCAAGACACGTAGCTCATACACCACAAGAGTGCAGAGAATACCCACAGGTACCCCAGTTGTAAACCGAATCACCCAACCATGTAAAGATGGTATCCTACGAACTACTTTGTCTCTGGAATGTACATAACTAAGATTATCTTTAACAACAGATACTCGATAGCAAAGAGAACAATGACGACAAAAAACCGAGATAAATTAAGAAGAATTGTTGGAATCTCTAAACACACACGAAGGATATGGAAACAGCTTTAAGTCAAACAGTTCTAACAAGCGAACACCAAGTCACGAAAACCCAAAGGAGAACAGAAAATATGGGCTTCGATCACTAGAGAAAGAAAAGATTCAGACGCATAATATACTTACAATACTCTGTATTAGTGACCTACGTGTATTAGGCCATCTTGTCAGGTAAATCATAATATACTTACAATACTCTGTATTAGTGACCTATTTGTATTAACTCATTGTGTCAAGTAAATCATAATATAATTACAAGATTCTGTATTACTGCCCTATTTGTATTAGCCCATCTTGTCAGGTAAATTACAATAGATACACAAGGCTCTGTATTATTGGCTCATGTATTTGTTTTTGAATTTCGCGCAAAGCTACTCGAGGGCTATCTGCGCTAGCCGTCCCTAACTTAACAGTGTAAGACTAGAGGAAAGGCACCTAGTCATCACGACCCACAGCCAACTCTTGGGCTACTCTTTTTCCATCGAATAGTGGGATTGATTGTAACATTATGACGCTCCCTCAGCTGAAAGGGCGATCATGCTTGATGTGATGGGGATTCAAACCCGCGACGCTCAGATTAAGAGTCGAACGCCTTAATCACCTGGCCTTGCTGGGCTTGACCTATGTATATCAGCTCATCTTGGTAGGAAAGGCATAACAGACTTACAACACTCTGTTTTACTGATTTACGTGTATTAATTCATCTTGTTAGGAAAGGTCATATGATGAAATGTTATAATACGAAGACAGAGAGACGTGAACCCGAAAAGAAGATTTCTACATCCATTTATCTGATAGATTAAGAAAGACTTGGACACTCCTCTTAAAACCATTAAAACAGTGGATTCAAATTTAATTTATCTGAAGACATAGAGAAGAGAATACCATACAATCCTTCCCTTTCTAACAAAGAGACCCGGACTCGAACCTCAGCCTTTCCTGTGTTTATAGTCTTTATAAGGACTTTATTGAATACGACAACAGATTAGAAGCCGATAGACAAAGGATAAACTAACCAGTAACTACAAGTTGATAATAAATTATGCATCACGTGACGCAAAAATGATTTAGTGTGTAAGTTAAGTAACAAAAAATACGTAATTTGAATTATCTAATTAGTTTCGCGGTGAGATGACGGTAAATCTTCGGATTTACAACGCTAGAATTAAGGATTCGATCCCCCTCGGTGGACACAGGAAATAGCTCGATGTAGCTTTGCTATAAGAAAACGCACACACTTATTTGATCGCGTAAACTATTAACTATGTTAGCGATACAGTTGACGTGTTCTTTCTCAACATAATGCACGAAGAATGTTGCTATTAAAAGAAACACGCAAAAAAACGTCTAATATGTTTGTTTTTTGAATTTCGAGCAAAGCTATACTAGGGTTCTCTGCGCTAGCCGTTTCTAATTTAGGGTCGTAAGCCTAGAATGAAGGCAGGTAGTCATCGCCATCTATCCCCAATTTGTGGGCTAATCTTTTACCAAACGATTAATAGGATTGAACATTACGTTATAGCACCCTCACGGCTGAAAGGGCGACCATGTTTGGTGGCAAGGGAATTGGAACCTGGGATTACAAGTCCAGCACCCTGACCTCTTGACCATACCGGTTAATTTTAAAGTTACTAGTTAGTGATGTGTTAGTTAGGTTAGCATGCTTTAAAGTTCCTGGCTTTCTTAATAAGTTAGCATACTTTAAAATTCGTGATTACTAATTTTCTACTTAGGTTAACATGCTTAGTTTGTGGTCTCGATTACTTGTGTTCTGTTAGAGTTAACAAGCTTTAAAGCTGGTTTTCATTGACTCCCCTTTTGATTCATATGGTCTGATGTTGGAAGTCAGTGAACGTTTAAACTGGTGTGTTTTACATAAATGTCATTTTCTGTCGTTTTGCAATTACAGAAACTGGACGTTTCGTATTATGACACACTGCACTTTGTCCTGTGACACACATGTGTGTTTCAACCGTATATCGACATAAACCCATTTGTATTTTGTCTCTATGTATAGTTTTAATACATATGTGACTACCAGTTAGGTCAATAATTAGATAATTTGGATACTCATGTGAACTCGTATTATGGCTACACACAAACACACCAGAGTTTATGTGTGTATGTGTTTTCTTATAACAAAGCCACATTGGGCTATCTGCTGAACCCACCGAGGGGAATCAAACCCCTGATTGTAGCGTTGTAAATCCGTAGACATACCGCTGTACTAGCGGGTGGCTGCACTAGACTAGATTCAAGAAATCACAAACCAACTGAATAGACAAGACTTATCTCTATGTATGAATGTATATTATACATGTTGTAAAAAACGTTATATAGTCAGATAGACAGATAATTAGTTTTTAGAAGGTAAAGGTTTAGTAAGGATTGTTTAAACAAACGGAAAACAAAACAACAGCCTTTACTACAGCGTGCGCAAGTAGTAGCAATATTTATTTCGATAAGCCTAATTGCTAGTGTTTAAATTCACTCTAACATTAATTTGAGTGTGTATATAACACAGCTGATGTTTCTTATGCTGTTGTACCCGTACTGTGATATAAAGGTTTTTCTCAGTTCTAGAGTAAGAAACCTATACACGTGTGTAGCCGTATTTTTACTGGAACTGTAAAAATCACATCCCTGCTGACAAGCAACGTCCCAGATTCAACGACCTTAAATACATCGCTATTCCAACAGACTTCCAGCTTAGGTTTTATAGTCAGCAGATACAGGCAAAGAGTGAATCCTTACGGCGTTTGGTCTCCCTTCCATTCCAAACTTTCTGCTATTTCAAACCGTGAAGGACCCCGATTCTCGGTACTCAGGGGACCCGAGATCCAGCGTAACATGGCAAACATTTCAATCCCTGGCCCTACGGACGCGTCTGTTGAGCTTAGTGTTGGCAGCCCGGCTTTTGCAGGCGTGACAAATCGAGAGGCACCGAGCACCAGAGGAGCTCGCCGGGCACCGGGAAATGATGATGGATGATCGGAGGTAGTCGTCCTTTCACACCAATACATCTCGGCCGGTCGCCGGTACAGTTCGAGGGAATCCACGGGGAGTTCAACAGTATTAAATTTTCAGTAAGGATCAAGGAAAATGACAAATGCGAAGTATCGTGACTTTATGGTGAGAGATGGTATCTGTTTTGTTAAACGTAAAACGAAACTTAAACCTGGATTAGCCTCACTGAAATGCGCACACAGTGTTTTGTGGGTTTGAATATCGCAAGACGAGGAACTGATTTGTATCAGTGATCTCCATTTTACTTATCTGTACATCTGGAGCCAACCTGAGATACGAAAACAAACGTAGACACGAGTTTATTTTATCAATCTTAAATATTGCTCAGGTCTTAACTTCATTTAGGAAGACAACGGAAACTTATGGTCTCGGAAAGATATATTTACATGCAATATAGATGTCTTGTCTGTAATACACCAATGGGCATTTGGCCAGACGCACCAAAACGTATAAAGAGTTTTTATATGAATAACTCATTTTCAGGTTTATTGTGTGTTATAGATATAAGTCGGGCTATCAGAAATCAGATTTTAAATCTCTAAACTACTTATCAAATTTTAGTTTTTAAACATTTTGCCTTCCAATGAAACATTGACACCAAAAGAAGAAAAACAAAAACATTAATATTTAAGTACTTTTATAATGTAATGTTTCATAATCCGTATAACAATAAAATTAAAAATCATTATAAGCGTACTGTTGGCATGGCGTTTCACATTAGAATATTTTCTGCACGCAAAATGAAAAAAGTGGTGACTTATGAAGAAATTCCCTACTTCCTGTAAATACGTTGACAGAAAAGATTCGGCAAGTCACTTCAGTGACTCTTGATGTATGTATGTATGTTATATATGTTGTAAAGACACGGTCTGAGGGAGTCACTTTAGTAACCCTTGATGTATATATATATTACATACGTTGTAAAGAAAGCCTTGAAGAGTCACTTCAGTAACACTTGTTATGTGTATATATGTTATATACGTTGTAAAAAAAGCCTCGAGGAGTCACTTCAATGACTCTTGTTATATGTATGTGTGTTATATATGTTGTAAAGAAAGCCTCGAGGAGTCACTTCAATGACACTTGTTATATGTATGTATGTTATATATGTTGTAAAGAAAGCCTCGAGGAGTCACTTCATGACTCTTGTTATATGTATGTGTGTTATATATGTTGTAAAGAAAGCCTCGAGGAGTCACTTCAGTGACTATTGTTATATGTATGTATGTTGTATATGCTGTAAAGACAGTCTGGAGGAGTCACTTAAGTGACTCTTGATGTATGTATGTGTGTTATTTATGTTGTAAAGAAAGCCTTGAGGAGTCACTTCAGTGACTCTTATTATATGTTACATATGTTGTAAAGAACGTTTTAGCAAGGTACTTACTCTGCTTATATGTAATTATTGTCTTACTGATAGTTTTAAAATTTATATTTTAAGGTAGTTGAAGTTAAGACTGTTAGAACTGTGTTTAAAAACGCTTATAAAATTTGTATGTACCATTCTACCTCCTCACGCTGCGAAGACTCAGTGGTAAGTATGCTGGTTTGTAGTGCTAAAACATAGAGGTTCGATACCCCACGTGGAGAGAACACAAATAACCGGGCGTGTAATTTTAACACCAAAAGAAACCCTGTTAATTAAGTTGAAAGAACATTTTGCTTTGTAGAAACAAAATGAAAAAATACGAATAACATTATTTTAAAATTTTCACATGATTTAATAAAAAACTGTGCGTTTGGTGTAACGTCTTGTTATTGTTATTAAAGTAATAAGAAAATATTAAATCGCTATATTATGAAATTATTTACATCTCGAACGTCAAATGGTCTATCTATCTCGTCTTATTCCGTTTGAATCAACATCAAATTATGGCTTTCTAATCGTGTTCATGCTGAATTTCTGTTTATCTTGTTGCTCTGGTAACGTGCTTACGGTTACTTCGAACACGTGCATCAATATGGAAGGCATTGTGTTTAATGCTTGTCGAAATTGCTTTATGAAGATGTTTCAACTGGCGTTATCATGAAAAAACAAAATTAGTGATTGCAATAAAGAAAAAAATAACATAAGGTTGTATTAAAAAGTAAAGTAGTACTTATGTGACTTATGTGACATGATATTCTCTTCAAAATAAGGATCGTAAGCTGTACTTTATCGCATTTGATGTAAAGCTTTAGTAAGCACAAACTCGTGCCAACATTGCTTTGCTATACATATTAACTCATTTGTATAAGATAAACCTAAATTTTGCTCTCAGGCTAGTAACGTTTGTATATTCCTACAACAGAGAACAAAAAAAAATGTTTTTCTTTGTTTCTTTCTTGAATTTCGCGCAAAGCTACATGAGGGCTATCTGCGCTAGCCGTCGCTAATTTTGAAGCGTAAGACTAGAGGGAAGGCAGCTAGTCGTCATCACCCACCGCCAACTCTTGGGCTACTCTTTTACCAACGAATAGTGGAATTTACCGTCACATTACAACGCCCCCACGGCTGAAAGGGCGAGCATGTTTGCTGTGATGGGGATTCGAACCCGCGACTCTCGAGTTACGAGTCGAACGCCTTAATACACCTGGCCATACCGGGGCCCTTTTGTATTCTGAACATTCGATGAATTATGAATTGTCCAGTTGTCCTTGTTCTTAGAAATGTGATATTAACTATTAAATGTATTTAAACACCATCATTCCCGGTAGTGATTTAAATGTTAGTCGTTTTTCTGACTCTAAGTGCGTTAGCTTACACTTTGGAACTGAATATCAAACCATTTGTTGTTGTTTTGAATTAAGCACAAAGCTACACAACGGGCTATATGTGCTCTGCCCACCACGGGTATCGAAACCCGGATTTTACCGTGTAAGTCCGCAGACATACCGCTGAGCCACTGGGGGGAAGGGGCAATATTAAACCAAAACAAAGAACCGTCTTTCATTGTGAAGCTTCAATGGGCTGCTTAAAAGTGAATAAAACACTGTCTGAGCTGATACGTAAAAATTAAATAATGGATTGAACCGTCACCACGATATATATATATATATATCCGTATAATTTCAAGAAGTTCAGGCTTGCGAGCTACCACTTTTCGCATGATAGTTAGAGCGCTCGACTTGCAATCTGACGGTAACGGGTATGCAGTTGTAGAAGCCCCACAATGTGACGATCAGTTCTCCTCTCCGTTGGTAATAAGCAGCTTAAGTGTTGACAGTGAGTGAAGTTTTTCTTCCGACCTACTGCTTCATACATTGGAGATAGCTGGTACAAATAGCCAAACATTGGAGATAGCTGGTACAAATAGCCCTCGACTGGTTGCACTAAATCCGAAACAGACAAACAAGCCACAGCGAATTTAATTTGTTTTAACGAATTTTCATTTATTAATTTGCACATTCACAATAAGACCTATTCAGTAATGTTTTATGTAGAAAACATAAATCATTATATCTACAAAGTTAAAAATGTGAGCATAAAAAATGGCTGGTCGCTTGTATGTGGTACATGGCGTGAAAGAAAGTTTTCAATTTCATTACGTGTGGACATTTAGCTTGTCCTTTTGATACAGTCCTAGAAGTAAGCGTAACCACGGATGACAAGATAAACAGGAATACAGCAGGAAATTGGTCAGGAAAACATGATTTGATGTGTATTCAAAAGGAGTTGCGAAGTAGAACAATCCATTTTGATTTTAACAATTGCAGCATTATGTTGTGTCAGGTAACCTGAAGATGACCTAAGAAGTCTAGACGCTGTTCTGTGCTGTATTTTGATTAAAGTGCTAATACACAAACCAGCCGTCTTGAGAATATAAAACAGCGCGTTGTGTCACAGAACGGTTGGTATGTTAACTTTTAATGATAGAAAACAACGTTTCGAGCTTCCTAGGTCATCTTCAGGTTAACATCAGGAAAACAGTGCGTTGTTTTATATAACAGTTAAAACAGTATTCTTAATATACGAGCAACATTAATACAACGTTTGATGTAAGAAACTATTGTTCAGGTAACAACTAGAGCACCACATTGTTTGAAATAGTTCTGAACATAAGTGTATTTGATATAATAGATCATAACATATCACATCTGTTGTACTAACCAAAAGACAACATTAATACAACGTTTGATGTAAGAAACTATTGTTCAGGTAACAACTAGAGCACCACATTGTTTGAAATAGTTCTGAACATAAGTGTATTTGATATAATAGATCATAACATATCACATCTGTTGTACTAACCAAAAGACAACATTAATATTAATGTTTTAAACACTACATTCTATATTTAGTTTCTTTAAGATTTTATTAGAATTAGAAAAGCATTTAATAATAGGATTTTAACCACACTATGTCTCTTATGTCAAATGCCAACGACACGTTTCGCTCAATCTAGAGTTTTCCAGGCAGGCTGGGATACACGAAGCAAAGCAGTGGTTGGAATACCATTTATATAGGTCAACTGATAGAATGACAATTGTTACAGTATTTACGCATTTTACAAACTGGCGATAAACGGTTAACATTATACTTGTCATAAGGCATTAGTGTTAATCCTATTACGTTTATAAACACGATATTGTTAATATATTCCCATAGGTATTTTCAAGATTTATTAAAGCGCATGCTAATAGTATTCTAACCATGAAAACAGAACATTGTTCAAGATACTAGCAACAAAAACATATTGTTTGAGGACAGTTTTACTGTACACATTATCTGTGTGTGTTTTCTAAATGTTTTTTTTCTTTTCAGAATACATATAAATTACCCAAGCGTTATTAAATTCTTTCTACTACAATTATTAGAAATAAACTAGAATTAGACAAAACATGCGATTGTGTCTTAGCTTTATCATTTAAAATAAATAAGAAAGTCTTTAGAGAATCAGATTTTCCTTGAAAATAGAATTCAGTCATTTTGATTTGAATGTAGGAGCAGCGAGAGAGTTGTAGCCACTTCTTGTGATGCCAACATGTTTCTAAAATTCTTAAAGTCATGATCCTGAAATAGATAAGACAAACTTCTAGACCACAATGACTGTGATCAGTCACGTGATCATTGTCTCAACATGCTCCTGACATAGATAAGACAAACTTCTAGACCACAATGACTGTGATCAGTCACATAACTTGTCTCAACATGCTCCTGAAATAGATAAGACAAACTTCTAGACCACAATGACTGTGATCAGTCACATAACTTGTCTCAACATGCTCCTGAAATAGATAAGACAAACTTCTAGACCACAATGACTGTGATCAGTCACGTAACTTGTCTCAACATGCTCCTGAAATAGATAAGACAAACTTCTAGACCACAATGACTGTAATCAGTCACATAACTTGTCTCAACATGCTCCTGAAATAGATAAGACAAACTTCTAGACCACAATAACCGTAATCAGTCACGTGATCATTGTCTCAACATGCTCCTGAAATAGATAAGACAAACTTCTAGACCACAATAACCGTAATCAGTCACGTGATCATTGTCTCAACATGCCCTTGAAAGAAATAAGCTACGGTTACAGACCGCAATAGTCATGGTTACAACTTCCATTACTTCTGCTGACTTTCAGAGTAACCGTGCATCCACATGTTGCGTCTTAAAGGAGAACTGAAAAGGAATTTAACGTGAAATCAAACATAGTGTCTTAAGAGGAAAATAATAAAGTTAGTTAAATTCCACGTAACCCAAGGATTCCATCGTATCATCTACACTTCCTAAAGCTACTTTGGCCTTGACAGAATACATTGTTCCTAGTATTCAGCTTTTCTATGTGAGTGCATAACAATCGTCGAAGACACAGTTAAAATATTAGATTAATATATAAAATATCAAACGCTAAGTAATTTATTTTAGGTACGGCTGTACTCATGTGACAGTGGTGACGTAATAACATGATGGAGAGGAGAAACAAAATCGTTTTAGCCCATTCAGCCCATTCTCAATCTTTCTGTCATTTTTGTATCACATTTGAAATGAAGACAAATGATAGTAGCCTCACGTTTTCTGTGTTTAGCGTCTTCTCTGAGGTTTGTAGCCGAATGCACTGTTTCTACTCCAGCTTTAAAGGTTTTCCACTTCAAAATAGAATTACAACTATAGATGTGTTAAACTAGATATAAACACTCGTTTGGTTTTTCCAAATCCATTAAAAATGGACCTAATTGTACATCTGATTCAAAACTGTTCCGCTGCTGTGGTGTAAAGGTTGTTCTTGTTTTTCTACTTTCTGTAAACAAGTAAAACTAGTATGCAGAAAGGAGCCATTAGATAAAAGTTAAATGTTTTTTTTGTACGTAGTTCTTTCAAAATGTATCTTTTCTGTGGAAACAAAGCTTCATTTAAATGTAATCAGGTTTCTGGTTTTTGTTGCCCTCTGACCTAATGCACCTGTTTTTCTAAGTCTCGGAATTAATTAATCTGCTTTTAACTCTCTGAACTAATGCATCTGTTTTAGTCCTCTGAAGTAATGCATCTTTTTTAACTCTCTGAACTAATGCACCTGTTTTAGTCCTCTGAAGTAATGCATCTTTTTTAACTCTCTGAACTAATGCATCTGTTTTAGTCCTCTGAAGTAATGCATCTTTTTTAACCCTCTGAATTAATGCATCTGTTTTAGTCCTCTGAAGTAATGCATCTTTTTTAACCCTCTGAATTAATGCATTAGTTTATCTAACTCCTGAACTTATTCATCTGTTTGAACTCTTTGACGTAATAATCTACTTTTAACCCTCTGACTTAATACATATGTTCTTAATCCTCTGAACTAATGCGTTTTATTTTTCTAACCCTCTGAACTCATTCATCTGCATCTAACTCTGTGAACTAATGCATGTGTTTTAACCCTCTGACTAATGCATCTTTTTTTTTAACCTTCTAACCTAATAAATCTGCCTCCTTAGTTTAGAGAGATCTGAGATAGACCCAGCTCGAGTAAAGGAATTTATGTCACTTCAAATTTTCAAAGGAAGACATTTTGTCAGATAAAATGGTCTTCTAAACAAAAATGTTTTTAAAATTCCAACCACAACAAAAGATGTACAAGCATTATGTCACAAATACGTCATCCTCTATGACTTGAACTGTGAGTTCTAGTTTGTGTTGGAATTAGAAACAATGCAAATGAAAGTTTTCTGAGAGCAATAAGACGGTCAAGTCAACTTCACTTGGAATCCGTGCTATTTGAGTAGCTGTTACTATAATGGTATTTTCTTGACTACTGTCGTCTGACTCAAGTTAGGCCTAATACAGGAGTTAAGGTGACAAATATAATCCTGCCGTTTCTAAACGGACTCTGGTAGGATTATATGTAAGAAAATAATTATTAGGTGTATTACAATATGTCATTTTTTTCTTATAAAAATATTAAAGAACAAGTAGTGATAAAAAAACTGTTTAGGAGAAGGGAGGACAGTTTACCCTGTTATTCGATGGCTATGGTCGACTTTTCTTTCTCCTCTGTAAAGTCGAGTAAAAAAGACCGTTTTACAAAGGCAACAATTAATTAATTACATGCCTGCAGAGTTGGGAGATAAAAATGACTTTACTATTCTACTGACAAAAAATATCACTAGGGGTTTATATATATATATATAGATGTAAATCACACCGCAAACTAAATTAAAATATTTAAACGTAATTTCTGACTATTAATGATGTAAACCATTACTAAGGACATAATGTTTGTACAAGTATTTATAGTAGTAACACAACTGCAAACTAAATTAAAATATTTAAACGTAATTTCTGACTATTAATGATGTAAACCATTACAAGGACATAATGTTTGTACAAGTATTTATAGTAGTAACACAACTGCAAACTGAATTAAAATATTTAAACGTAATTTCTGACTATTAATGATGTAAACCATTACAAGGACATAATGTTTGTAGACATATTTATAATAGTAATACAATCTTGCTTGCTTCTTTGCTAATAAGCATAAAGCTACATAACGAGCAATATATACTGTGCTCACCCCGGGTACCGAAACCCGATTTTTAGCGTGATAATATGGGGAATTGTTGTGATCCCAATCAGTCTTCCAGCTTAGTCTCTCCCACCAAGAAACAAGAATAATTGAAAGACATATAATCGTGGTTTGTGTATATTTAAATTAATATCTTAAAGTTTAATTTTAACTCACAAGGGTTCGTAGTTACTACTTCAGAGAGCTTAAAATATTAACGCAATTTCCCGCAGAATATAATGTTTTAACGAGTTGAAACGCTGTCGTCTCTTCATTTCTTCCAGTTGGTTTTGTTTTCCCAATAATTGCAAAATATATCTCGTAAAATGTGCCAATACATAAGTAATTAATTATCGTATTTTTACTGTTTTTTTTTTAAAGTTATTAAATGAAACTGAACTAATTAATATGTTGGCTTAATTACTTTAGTAGCGTGAATAAGTATTTTTTAAAGTAAGGGTCATAATTATATTAAACGTGCAATTTCAGACAATAGACCAATTTTGAGATAAACAAAATCGTACAACAACTGTATATAACACAGTCTTTGCCATTGCACGGAGTTGAAAATATTTCAACACGAGTCTTGGGTGTGGCTTTGCGTGAAGAACGTTTAATGCCGTTGAGATAATGTTATGCTAATAATTTTTTTGAGTAGTTAATGCTGTGTTATTACATTTTTGAAGTAGTTTAAAACTATTAATTTTATCACTTTAAAGGTGGTTGTTGATATATTTATATATATGTATCTATGGCTGTATCAAGACAAAACGTTGTTCTGTTTCTTTGGTACTCGTGTATTCTTACTTGTAAAATTGTGTGTATAAACTCACGTTTTCAATTGCACATAAAAGAGTGCCTGGTACTTTTTATTTGAGACATGACATTAAAGAAAGGTTTTAATTTCGTTACGTGTAGACGTCTGGCCTGTTACAGAGGTTCGTATTTAAAGCCAGGAAAGAAACACTTCGTTGTCTCACAATTATTCTCCGATCTTTCCTGATGGCGTCGTAAAACTGTACTCGTGTTTGATTCAAAGATTTACCCTGCTTAGTCTTAACGCGTCCGATGTTATTCGTCTTCTGTGTTTTGAAAACGTGTTAGCAAACGGCCTTATTTGCAACTAATCAAATCTCGTCCAGTAATCTCAAAATGGTGTTTATTTTAAATCTACATTATGAGTTTATAAACTTTATAGTTTGAGAACTCATTTGTGATGTTACATTTGTGTATTATAACACCCCCCCCCACGACTGAAAGTGGGAAGGAGATTATGGGTGCCTTTTTTGTTGGGGTAGAAGGGGGTGAGATTGTTAACTTTTCCTAAACTTAAGTATTTAAAACATAGAAATATTTAATTAAAAAAATTAACCAATAATGTAATTGGTTACAAATATGTAGAAAATAAGTATTATTTCTGGATTACGTAAGTTTAAAAATAATGTATTTACTTTGCATAATTCATGTATATCATAACACACCAAAAATATAATTGATTTGCTTCTTTGAACATACTGAAGACCTGTGTTAGTTAATACAATTGAATAATGAAATGTTGAAAGCAATTAATAGAATGACTTGTTGAAAGTGTGTGTGTGTGTGTTTCCTTATAGCAAAACCACAAGGGGCTATCTGCTATCCATAGACTTACCCCCCGTACCAGCGGGGGGACGTACATAAGTGAACGGGATTTCTTTCCTAATTAGCTTCTTTAGACGTTGGCTTCGAACTGGTGCTAAATATGAAACATATGGAAAAGAACCGCGAAGACGATTTCATTTTGTATCTGACATCTCAACAACCACGTGCTGAAACGAAGATCTGTTACACCAGTTTTGAAGGTTTCTGCCCAGCTACGTTGATTCCTTCACGGAAGGGTGTAGTTTGATGATTACGTATGGAACGGAGAATTATCTTAAGCAATTTGAAAGTTGTGGAACAGATTTATATAGAAAGCAACTTGGACTATAGTAATCAACTTGGAATGTCTCAGCGCAATATTTTGTAAGCTGTGTAGTTGCCAACTGGAGAGAACAAGTATCCGATTTTTTGAGCGAGTACAAATAAAAAATCAATGAATCTCCAGGTAATCTATGTGTGCTTACAAATACTTGTATGTGCAAATTACTTGTTTAAAAAAAGCCGCTTGACGTGAGTTAAAATAGTTCGTTTAAAAATAATTTGTAAAAGTTAAGTAAAACTGTTCCTTTTCACAAAGCGAATACTAGTTACGTCATCAGTTATGACGTGCCGTCATCTCGCGTGAATTATATGTAAATAAGCACACTGACGGTTGTGCTGGCACGTGAAGAACCAAACTGCAATTTTAAGTTTTCTATTTTGTTTTTTCCTTTTGACCATCTTTTCTTTTTAGGTAAACAACTTTGATGTTTTTGGTTAAACGCGAAAAAATATGGAACTCAAGTTTACTAATATCTTAAATAATGTAACTTACTTTTAATGAGTAGCCCGGGATAAAACGGGCCCCACTCCCGCTGGGGTCGTCTTACCCAACCAACACCAATAGCTTATATTTTCACCTCAGGCTTCGACCGCAATATACGTCATTATTACACACTAATATCTCAGTTCGTTTACCCCATATTCCTGGACATTTCACAATTTGTGCATGACACTCAGTCTTCCCAATCACTGCCTTGGTTAGTTAAATTATAATTTGAGTGATTTAACTGCAGGGCTTACTTTATATTTTACTTGTTATGAGTTAGATGGTGAAAATTAGAGCTATCCGCGCTAACTATCCCTAATTTAGCAGTGTGAGACAAGAGGGAAGGCAGCTAGTCATCACTATTCACTACCAACTCTTGGGCTACTCTTTTACCAACGAATAGTGGGATTGAACGTCACATTATAACGCTCCCACGGCTGATAAGGCGAGCATGTTTGGTGTAACGGGGATTCGAACCCGCAACCTTCAGATTACCAGTCGAATGCCTTAACCACCTGGCCATGCCGGGCCTTCACTTATGAGCTATTTCAAGTTTGTAGATGCTATGAAAATATTTATAAGTGTATGTCCTATGTTTTCATTTATACTATAACTTTAAGTTTAAATCTAATTATGAACTCTATAACATTTGTAAATCCTATGAAGACATTTCTACCTATAAGTCTTGTTTTTTCGTACGTATTATAACGAATATTACTTTAGAAAAAACTCCAACTTTCACTCCAACCTTAAATAGTAGCGTTTTGTGTCTAAAGGTTCGTGATATATTGTGTTAACAATATCAAGGTCATCTGACCACTTCTCTCTTGTGGCAAAACGTATGCTTTATATTAGTTATTTACTGTAAGCTACCAGGCTGATTTAAACGTATTTGAGACACCTGAGACACACACACATATAAGCAAATTAAATCGATTTGTACCTCCCGTTAATAAGTCAATATGTATAAATTTAAGTAGTTACGTAATTGTAGTTGGAATACGGTTACAGATGTTACTAGGAATCATAGAAAGGGGCAATCCATGATTCGTGTTTCGTTAAACGTGGGGGCGTTATAGGAATAAAGATCAAACCCCACTATTTGATTAGACAAGTGTGGGTAATCCTGGAATCGATGGTGGGGGGTTCTTTATTAGTTGTCTTCTTTCTATTACCTTAGTTTCAAATTAGGGATAGCTGTGTGCAAATAGTTCTTTTTGTAGCTTTACACAATAATTATACATGTAAAAAAAAACAACACGTGTTCATAAATAGTATATTTTTGCACTGATTCTTACTTCTCCAGTAGTGTTTGAAACAGTGTTTTATTGAACTAAACTAAACTCGTAATGGACAGTATTTGGAGAAATACAGACACGTCCTTTACATTACAATGTACGTTTTCCATACTAATAACACGAAAAGCGTCCATGAACACTGACTAACCATTGTTGGTCGTTGCGAAGGAACAAAGCGGTTTGAACATACAACAATTTGCCAAACGTTTATACTTCCCTATACAAAATGTATTTAACACGACATTGTTGCGTACTAGTCAGGAAATTCATTCAGTAGATCATATAAATAATACGGTAATAAACCGTCAATTAGGATTCTAGTATCTATTTGGTAGAAAGTTTTGAGAAATTCTAAGTGCCTAATTACGATAGGCAAATGTGTATTTACAGAGGACTGTTGGGTTTGAAGCCATAAATGTTCACATAGATACGGAAACGGGACAAACATATTGTATACCAATATAAATGTGCTGTTGTCATTGGATCCCAGCCAATAAAACCTGTAGGTCTGCCTATTCATACGAACTGAAGGAAGAAGTCTTCGACGTCAGCGATTCATGTGAAACGACGTTATAAAGTTAATAGCCACAGCTCGAATTATTGTTATTCACTCGTGTAATAGGAAATCTTACATAGATATGATTTCCAAGAAAGCACTAGATGTATTCCCGTTTCTAAGGCGTATTAGCTTCCATATTTCATGTGGTGTCATCATAACTTTCCAAGGTATCCTTTTGTTGTCTCAACAACGTGTCTCTATCTATCCATCTGTGTTTGAGATTATTAGTTTTTGATTAATCCCGCGTGAGCGATGTTAAGCTTTTAACAAGGTCGTTTTTCCAGGGACACTATAACGTAAAACTGGAATTTTTTTCTAATAAACGGTTGTGATTTTTTTTCTTCTGAGGACCAATAGTAGGCTTTAATTGAAGCTGATAAGCACTCCTATCCATTAGCCTGTAATTATCTTGCTTCAAACGTTTATAATATATATATATAATAAATTATTAGCCCATTAAATTCTTTTGTTCTTAATGAAAAACAATTTAAACATGATAAAAACAACAGAAGTTGGTAATAATATGCAACATGCAAAAAAATGCGTAATTAATAAATAATATCCAGTAAAAATTTAAACATTTGCGTCAATTAAATAAACATATCCTTCTTTTTAACTGTAAAGTGAAACTGACGTAAATGTTCTGATTGGTATGTTCCTAGCATTAATGAATGCTCTTTTTGTTTGATGTTAGATACGAGTATCGGAGTCCTTTTTGATGTTATAGATGTGAGGTAAGTGGTATAGTTCTTTTGATGTTATAGATGTGAGGTAAGTGGTATAGTTCTTTTGATGTTATAGATGTGAGGTAAGTGGTATAGTTCTTTTGATGTTGCGATTATAATATTGCCACTGGAGTTGCATGACGTTATGAATATAATACAGGTATAGTGAGGTCACTGTAATGTTACAAATGCAATATAGACGCTAGCCGTCCCTAATTCAGCAGTGTAAGACTAGAAGGAAGGCAGCTAGTCATCACCACCCACCGCCAACTCTTGAGCTACTATTTTACCAACGAATAGTGGGATTGACTGAAACATTATAACGCCCCCACGGCTGGGAGGGCGAGCATGTTTGGCGCGACCCTCGGATTACGAGTCACACGCCTTACACGCTTGGCCATGCCAGGCCCTACGCTACAAATACAATATTGGTAGTGGGGTCACCATAATGTTACAAATATAATATAGACAGTGGTGTCACTTTCACGCTACAAATACAATATTGGTAGTGGAGTCACTTTCATGTTGCAATATGTGTAGTGGGGTCACTCTCGTGTCAGAAATATCGGTAATGGGATTACTCTCACGTTACAAATACATTTAATGGAGTCGCTCTCATGTGATAAATATAGATAATGGGGCCACTCTCGCGTTTCAAATATGAGTAATGGGGTCACGCTCATGTTACAGACACAATATAGACAGTGGGGTCATTCTCACGCTACAAATACAATATATGTAGTAGGGTCACTCTCATGTTACAAACATAACATATACAGTGGGTTCACTCTCATGTTACAAATATAGGTAGCGTGACGAGGAAAATCTTTGTCAAGACCCTCACTGAATAATATCCGAATCCTTCAAAATAACATTTATGTAATTAAAATGTGCAGTAAGTATTATAAAAATACTAATTTATGAACAGTTTGAATTATTTAACGTTCGTTTATCAATAATGATAAATGAAAAACAAAATACTTTGCTACCAACTCTGAGCGAAATGAATTCGTTAAGCCTCTCTTCCCATACTCCCAGACACTATTTAATGCTAGTAAAATTGTGTGAAACAAATTGAACACATAAATATTCCACGAGTCAGCTTTGTTTGTTAAGCCTGTTGAATTTCGCGCAAGTTTACTGGAGGGGTAACAGCGCAAGCCATCTCTAATTGAGAAATAAGAGACTAGATAAAAGGCAGCTGGTCAACAACAGCTGCCGTCACTTTTTGGACCACTCTTTTCCAGTGAATAGTGGTATTGACCGTCACATTATAATAGCTCTGCGACTGAAAGAACGACCATGTTCGGTGATTGGATTCAAACCCGCGATTGGCAGTTTGCGAGTCCAACTCATATACCCGTCAGGCCATTCGGACTATAATTAATTTTGAAAGACACGATTAGAATCCCAAATCTTTATTATTCTTATGCACAGAATACTCTCCACCTAAGTGAGCTTCTAAAAGAGAAACAGTTGTAATGAAAAGTTGTATTAATGTATGGCAAAAATAAGTAATAATATTTGCAGATATTTCAAACTTCATATAACGTCACTGTTTTTGTAAATAAATCTAA
Organism: Carcinoscorpius rotundicauda; assembly: GCA_011833715.1. Taxonomy (NCBI): domain Eukaryota; kingdom Metazoa; phylum Arthropoda; class Merostomata; order Xiphosura; family Limulidae; genus Carcinoscorpius; species Carcinoscorpius rotundicauda. The sequence goes on from CM022404.1 coordinate 42,239,592, forward strand.
GTAAGAAAGGCCTTTCTTGAAACTTAAAGTAGCTTATAGAAATCACGTATGTAAGTAAGCATTTATAAAATGTTAAAGAGTCTGTATGTGTAAGGAACTTTTATTTGCATTACAGACACCGTGTGAACAAAATTTTAATATGAATGAAACCTACAATGTAATATTTATAAGGTTTTTTGAATTATTTTTAACTCATCATAAAGTTAACTAAATTCATTTGGAGGTGTGAATAACATATTGTGCGCCCGTTTATATTTTTCATTTTAAACGAAATCCATAATATAATTATTAAACTAAGAGTGCACGTTTTTCCAAAGTACAAAGATCCACCACGGGCTACCAGTACACTGCCCATCAGAGAAATCAAATCTTGAATTGTAGTGCCATAAACCCTGAAACTCTCTGCTGTGAATATTATAGCAAGACACTTCCAATATGAAATCAGTTTTCTGCGTGTATTATGGCTGAGTGAAGTTTTGAAAATAAAATACCCATGATATAAACCTTAGCTAAAACGTCCCGAATAGACACATTTTGTAACATGTACAGTTTACACAAGAAATACTGTAATGTTTTGATTAATGGCAAGTATTTGCTCCCGTCATAACGCGGATTGGGAGGTATGTCTCCTGTCACTCAAAATTGAAGAAAGTGCAAAATAACCATTTACGAAAAAGATAAACGACATTTAACGTCTTCTTTCACAATTTTTCATTGACAGTTTCTAATGCTAACATGTCTTTTCTGATGAAGTAAAAGCTTTTTAAGTTTAGATATAGGCGTTGCACAAGTTAGAAAAGCGTTGTTTAAACTCCCATATCCATTTGTAGTAACCACAAATATGATACGATGCACGAGCAGCCATTACGAAAATCACGCACGTGTTTGCGCCATTTTGACGCAGTCTAGTTAAGGTGTGTCCTTTGGGCGTGGTCGTGGGCGGAGTCAGTTCCATCAGAACTTGAAAATAACAAGCAATGGCTTTACTTTGTGCCATATTGATTTTAAATTCTAGTCAATAATAACAGAAGCCACAGTCTTTAGATTTGAGCTATATTGCTGGTGTTTGTGTTATTATTCTATCAAAGTGGACATTTTCAAGGAAAGACAAAACTCTGAACGTGTATATTTTATACAGTAAGAATGTTGCACACAACTTACGTTTTAGCCTTATTATTACTGAAGGGGTTTAAGCTTTTTAAATACATTTTTCTAAACTATCTGTGCACTTTTTTGCAGGGTCTCTAATACCAGTTATGTATTTTATTAAACAAACATACCACTAATGTTGCAACTGAAGTCATTAATTACTACCGTAAGTGAGAGATTTCGCCCAGTTTATTTTTTATTCTGAATATTGCAACAATATGATAGCAAGATTATTCAATATATTGCGACATGTGGACCCCCTAGGTAGCGTAAGATATATAAAAATAGTTTACTACATGAGTGTCTATTTCAGACACTGATTCATTAACCTCTATTATCGTATTTATTATTTTTCTGGTAATTCGAATGCTAAGACTAATCATAAAATGGTTATCATGCCAGAAAACTGATTAATTAATCTATGTATAATGTTAAGTATTATTGCGTGTACAGTGTGTAGACATAATAGTTATATTGACGTCATTAAGATCATTTCAACGCACGTTTGTTCTGTTTTACTAAATATTCACTATTAAAATTATACTTTTAAGATCCGTGTGAATGTGTAATTACATTTTAATGAACCAACCATGAACATTTGAAATGTTGTAGACGTTACATTGAACCCTCAAAATCTTCAAACATACAATGAATACTCGGTTAAACTACCAAAGTTACTAAACGGGATTCACTCGTAAACATTAGCATTTTTTAAGTAAAATTAATATTTCAAAATTTAATTTCTTACGAAACCCAAAGAAGGCGTTTTTGTCTCAGCGCAAGGGCAGCCTATTTAGGAAAAGTATTGGTAATAATAATGCAATACATAGACTCAACATGCTCATTTGTTTCTCTTTTAAATCTTTTTAACATTCTGAATAAGCTATATTAAGAAGACATTTTCATTTCTCACATGATTTCAAAAGATGATAACAAAAAATAGAAAAGTACTTATTCGTTTATGAGGTAAGGTTGAGGTAATTAAACAAGTAGGCAAAACGACAAAAACACGGGCCTCAAATAAATAAAACCACCTGAAACACTCCAGAATTTAGGGTTCAGAATTTGTTTGTTTGTTTTTATTTCGCGCAAGGTTACTCGAGGGCTATTTGTACTAGCCGTCCCTAATTTAGCAGCGTAATACCAAAGGGAAGGCAGTTAGCCATCACCCCCCACCGCCAACTCTTGAGCTACTCTTCTACCAACGAATAGTGGGATTGACCATCATGTTATAACGCCTTCACAGCTGAAAAGGGCGGGTATGTTTGGTATGAAGGGGATTCGAACCTGCGACCACCAGATTGCGAGTCAAGTGCTCTAACTACTTGGCCACGCAGGGCCGAGGGTTAGAGGAAAAGAAAAGAAATATATATATATATCAGGGAAACACTGGATGCTTCTAAAAGTTTCTTATTTGAAATTTGTTTTTACACTTGTATTGATAACAAGTGTTTGTTATTTTTCATAGCTGATCACAACAGCCGCTGTGTGTCAATATTTTCCAGGAAAGTGAATTAATAGTACCTAATTTCCAAAATATTGCAGAAATCGTGCATTAAAAATTGACGCGCATGTCTAGTAACTAAGTTGTGAACAATAGATTTATAAATACTGTAGTCGAAAAACACACAAGGAATTTCAAGAATTCGAAGAGTTTAAAATAATATTATTACACCTACATTACTAATAGTTCATGATACTCTCGCGCTATCCAGAAGTCATTATTTTAAATAAATATTTTAACGTCACATTTTTCTTAGAATGTTAGCTCACTGAACTGTCGGTTTGGCTTCACGTTTCAGTTCGTGTTATGTCCAAAGTAATGTCTAATTACTTCAACGAGTTCAGTTGAAAGCAATGTTTCCATGGATACAGAAGACACTAATTTTCTTACAAACAGAAGGTGAGGTTTGAAATAATGCATTTTCCGAACTTATCACTTACAAATACGTTTTGTAAAGCCCTCCGCTACGTACGTTGATCAATACACTTTGCTTCAATAGTCGTGTTTAGTTGGGTTTCTCTCTCTCTCTGCAATACACAGGCACTAAAAGGAGAAAACATTTCTACAGGGGAGATAGTTAATGAATGATTTATACAAGTAAGATCTTACGTCATAAGCGATGCATTAGGTGTTCTTGACTCAATGGTTACGAGATTATCGCGAATTTCAAGAAGACACTTCTGTGAAGTTAGAGCTCTGAGTAAATACATATTTTTTTATTTTTTCTGCATGTTTCTTTGTTTACTGCAAAAGAAAACTACGCAATAGGCTATCTACATATGTCCACCAGAATGAATCGAACCCCAAATTTTAGCATTACGTCTGACACACAGGAGGAGTTTTGTTTTTAACGAAAATAAAAATAGTTAATTTCGGTGATTAAAGAAAAAACTAGAATCCATTTTAGCAGACAAACGCTTGAAAGTCTCCACAATTTCAACTCATTAGAAGTATGAATGATTTCAGAAAGACAAGTTCTATTTATCTTTAGATTTAACTTCCCTAAATTACCCGCAATTAGCTTTGCGTTAGTTAGACGTCTTTACATTATAGTAGAATACAAAAGACATAACATATTTATTGAAACAGGGGCAAAACTTCGAACTGCATGACAAACTTCGAAGTGGATTGGTTCAGTCTCGTTGGAACGTCAACTCCTATAAAAGTATTTAAATCCAGTCAACTGGTAGACTGTTTAACACTAATGTAATGGAAAATTTTTCTACATTACTTTCAGAATTTAACAATTGGGAAATAAAAATATTTCTAAAGAATGACTTGTTTTGATGCAGAATATAAATACATACATGTAAAAATTTACATAAATTCACAAAAAGATACAGCTGCTGTAAATGAAAATGTTTTCAGTATCTCTCAGCCTCTCAGCCAGTTGCATGTAAACGAGTCTCCAAAAATCTTCGAACTAGACAATTTTTTTATCACTGAGTAGACTCGACATACAAGCATTATATTGTATAAAAGCTACGACGGAAGGTATATTCTGTTACTTTTCACGTGCCTTTATTTTGTTTAACTAGTAACAAATTCTTGTTACACTCTATCTATTAAAACCAACTTACAAAGTGGAAATATTTAATAATTACACTTAAAAAAATTACACTTCATAAAATTCAATAAATTTTGTTTTCAAAACTACAGTTATTTGCCTTTTTAATAAAAAAATGCGTATACAAACATCGGCGAGGGACATCATAAGTTCGAAAAACAACACACGTTACAACGCCCCCGTATTTCTGAAAGAATCAAGCGTGCCCCATGAACTAGTACGACGGATTATGGATCTGCGTCTCACGTTCACGCAACATTCCCTTCTTCGTCCAAAAACGAAATTCATGTACTCCACTTCATTGCCGTGAATGTATTGTAACGCAGACAGTCAAAATTCCGCTATTCGGTCAGATAAGAATAGCTCGATGTTAAATATTCTATTGCCCTGTTTATGAAGCTGCCTTTTGATGCTATTAATGCATTTTTAAATTTGCTGCTAATTTTAAGCTATTGTGAGAAACGTCAGACATTCGGTGTCTTAAATTTATTAAAATGGTAAAATGTAATTATGGTCTTTGAAACAAAATCATCAGAACTGTTACTGCGAATATTAAGATTAAATAGTGACATATGGATCACAGGAAATACTATCTAATGTCTTGTATTTAATTACTCAAACTTCTGTCTCCCTGTGGATCAGTGGTAAGTTTGTGGATTGGCTAGATGAAATCCGGAGCTCAATCAGGCACAGTAGACAAAGCGCTAAACAACAGTAACAATAAAGAACGACTTTATCTAAGGAAGTCTAATTACACATATGTGACAAGTGAAACTGGCCTGTTGTTCTAAAAACTGTATTGTTACAAGCACCAGAGGGAAGGTTGAAGTTCCAACTCTCTCTTGATACAAGCGCCAAAGAGAAGGTTGATGTTCGAACTTTCTATTGATACAAGCACCAGAGAGAAGGTTGAAGTTCGAACTTTCTATTGATACAAGCACCATAGGGAAGGTTGAAGTTCGAACTCTCTCTTGATACAAGCGCCAAAGAGAAGGTTGATGTTCGAACTTTCTATTGATACAAGCACCAGAGAGAAGGTTGAAGTTCGAACTTTCTATTGATACAAGCACCATAAGGAAGGTTGAAGTTCGAACTTTCTATTGATACAAGCACCAGAGAGAAGGTTGAAGTTCAAACTCTGTATTGCTATAAGCACCAGAGAGAAGGTTGAAGTTCGAACTTTCTATTGATACAAGCACCATAAGGAAGGTTGAAGTTCGAACTTTTTATTGATACAAGCACCATAAGAAAGGTTGAAGTTCGAACTCTCTATTGACACAAGCACCAAAGGGAAGGTTGAAATTCGAACTTTTTATTGATACAAGCTTCAGAGAGAAGGTTGAAGTTCGAACTTTCTATTGCTACAAGCACTAGAGGGAAGGTTGAAGTTCGAGCTCTCTGTTGTTACAAGCACCAGAGAGAAGGTTGAAGTTCGAACTTTCTATTGATACAAGCACCATAAGAAAGGTTGAAGTTCGAACTCTCTGTTGTTACAAGCACCAGAGAGAAGGTTGAAGTTCGAACTCTCTATTGATACAAGCACCAGAGGGAAGGTTGAAATTTGAACTTTTTATTGATACAAGTTTCAGAGAGAATGTTGAAGTTCGAACTTTCTATTGCTACAAGCACCATAAGGAAGGTTGAAGTTCGAATTATCTGTTGTTACAAGCACCAGAAAGAAGGTTGACGTATTGATACAGACAGTAGCCTTAATTGACGTAAACGTAGTAAAAAGGCTGAAGCAACTGAGAATGACCCATGTTTAGAACAGAATGAAAATCCGTAGCTTTAAACAAAATACCTGTGAACAACACGAGATTCTTGTTAATATCAGATTAAAATGTGTAAGTTATTATAGTTATTACACTAATGCGTTCTTTACTTGGTCTAACTCCGTTACATTCCTTGTTTTATTAGTCTCACAAGTAGCATACAATTGTCTACACGTGTCTTTACTTTGGAAACACAGAATAGCATTGTTTAGTAGTGTTGCTTAAATATGATATTAAACAACATAAAACGTATTACAGTTATGTTAATGACTATTAGTAAAGTAAGAATTAAATAATAAAACATATTTTCTATCTACTGGCTACTCGTATGCTTTAAGATAGTAACTGTTTATAACTCACCAAGTTAACTTATTCTCCAGAAGTGACCAGTAGTCTAATACAGATGTTTGTCAGTGGCTGACAGCAGTATTCTGCACAGTGTTCAGTTGTAAACCAGTTTCTTGTAGGTTTCTCTCAGTAATAGTGAAGAATACAGTGTGAAGAACAATAATTTAAATATTGTTCAGGAGTAACTGACCAAATTGTTGTAGGTTTCTCTCAGTAATAGTGAAGAATACAGTGTGAAGAACAATAATTTAAATATTGTTCAGGAGTAACTGACCAAATTGTTGTAGGTTTCTCTCAGTAATAGTGAAGAATACAGTGTGAAGAACAATAATTTAAATATTGTTCAGGTGTAACTGACCAAATTGTTGAAGGTTTTTCTCAGTGGTAGTCAAGAATATAATGTGAACAAGAATAATTTGGATATTGTTCGAGAGTCACTGACCAGTTTCTTATAGGTTTTCTCAGTTGTAATCAAAAATGATAAATGGGTGTGTCGGTAAAATTAAGTTTTACTTTTTCGTTGTTCTCCGGACGTAAACCTAACATCAACGAGCGGAAAGATAAAAAAAAATTAAATAAATCATTCACGTCTCGTGATTTGATGAAATTTCTACCTGTTAAAACGTCGAAGAGTGCATAAAATCGAGACACGATTGAGCTATAAGATTTGAAATTTGCATAAATCACACAAATCTACGACGCATTTATTGCCATCTGGCATAAAAAAAAAACCTGAGATGTCACCATTTTTTTTCCTCAGGCTTAGAGTACAGTGTCTATTTCACTTATTCAGATATAAAATATTTTAGTTTACTTCTTGAATCGAATAACAAGTGGATAAAACGCGTCCTCAGGATTTTCTTGATTGGAAGAGATTGTCTCATGAAATATGTGCCACTGCATAAACGCTGGGTTATGACAGCCAACAACGTCTCCAGCGTTTCCTTCCTACCAGGGAATGACAGTTTTCTTATTTGCTTCCTCATAGATTTTGATTAAAGGGAAGCGAAGTTATTTTGCGTTCATTCTTCTTCAATCAGATCTTGATCTCGTCGCGTTTACTGCAAATGAGAGAAAAGAAGCAGAAGTTACAGTCCGAAGAGACGCGCAGTCAGCGAACCTTTTAAACGCAAAGAAACGATGGAACATAAAACGCATACCTATCTATTTGTCTACCTACCTATCTGTATCTATCTGTGTTTCTGTTTACTTATGTGTGTTTTATCTGTATAGCTATCTGTTAGTATACTGTCTATATATCTATTAACAAACATTTTTTTATCTCTATTTCTATCTAGGTTTGAAGCTTAATTGTATAGAGTATTGGTAGTATTTATATGTTAGATATTTGAATTTACAGAGCAACTTTTTAAAAAGGTAATTTTAACATGGAATAATAGGCTTACATGAAATGCGAAGTTTGTATTAAAACGGTAGGCTCTATTTAATCACTTTCACTGTGATATATTTATAAAAGTAAACTTATTAATATGAAGAATTATACAACTATCATATGACAGTCAACTGTGGTTATCAACAATCAACTATAGTATTTAACAATCAGTTGTGGTTATCAACAGTCAACTATAGTATTTAACAATTAGTTGTGATTATCAGCAATCAGCTGTGGTCATTAAAAGTTTAAAAAGGTACTACTTATACAAAACCTTGCATGTTACACAACTGACTGTTAAACAAAGAATGAATATGTTTCAAAAAGTAAATACAGGCTCAACTTATAGCTTATAGGTGAGTTTTGAACGAATGATAAGCCTTTTTTGTTCACTGAGTTTTCCCCACAGTGTTTTGTATGGATTGTATTTTCCAGCTTACCATCAACTATATTGTTTAAAATAAACAGTGTAGATGTCAAGATATAAGAAATTACAGATGTAGAAAAAATTGCTTTGGTAATCTGTGTAATTATGGAATATATAACAGAAACCTGAGAAACAAGTGCAAACCTTAAGGTTGGTATACACTTCTGATAGAAAGAGTTATATCCAGCTTTAGTGACATAACCCGAAACAGTTATTAATTTACCATACTTTTGTATTTACCGAGAACACTTTGTGGATCATGTATTCGTATTTTTATATTCAATAGGCCATAGTTTTGTATCGTTTTAGCGATTAACAAATAATATCTTTGTATTTTTTGACCAATCATATCTTTGTACTACTTGCTGCATGTTGACGCTGGATATAACAGTCGTTTTGCTCATTAACTATACTAAAATGTTAACTTTGCTTCCCATTGGTCACTTTAAATACATCATTTTGTTTACCGTGATAAATGTTCGTGCATCATATCGTGTCGTGAATGGAATGTCTCACTTGACACAGAAGCATTACAACAATAATATTATATTTTCAATGAGGTATTTACTTAATAAAAGAAGAAGAAATGTTGTTACTGATTATTTTTAATACTGATTAAATATATTTGGTTTATGTTTTGATTTAAAGAGACATTAATATACCCAACTATTTTATTAACACCCTATCATGGGAACACTAATACACCCAGCTATTTTATTAACACTCTGTCATGACAACACTAATACACCCAGCTACTTTATTAACACTCTGTCATGACAACATTAATACACCCAACTATTTTATTAACACCCTATCATGGCAACACTAATACACCCAGCTATTTTATTAACACCCTATCATAGCAAAATTAACACACCCAACTATTTTATTAACATCCTATTGTGGCAATAGTAACACTCCCAACAATCTAAATACACAAAAAATAAACCAATAACATGTGGTAAGTACCTTAAATAACTCTCGTTAAATAAAAAAATTAAATAAGTCAAGAACATAAGACAAAACAAGTATCTTACAAAACTCTCCTAATAAACAATAAAATAAACCAAGAACATATGACAGGTACCTTCTCTAACTCTTGTTAGGTACAAGAACATTAATTCTACTTAGTACCATAAGCATGTGTCGTTGAAGGATCATAAAGAAATTTACCAACGATCTGAAATTTTCACAATTACCGCCCTCTGGTGGTAGGTTATAAGTGCAGAACGTTAACATTGCCTTGAAATTCGTTAAACAACACGATGCTTTGTCTGTGCATGGCCAAGCGCGTAAGGCGAGGGTCGCGGGTTCGCGCCCGCGTCGCGTTAAACATGCTCGCCCTCCCAGCCGTGGGGGCGTATAGTGTTACGGTCAATCCCACTATTCGTGGGTAAAAGAGTAGCCCAAGAGTTGGCGGTGGGTGGTGATGACTAGCTGCCTTCCCTCTAGTCTTACACTGCTAAATTAGGGACGGCTAGCACAGATAGCCCTCGAGTAGCTTTGTGCGAAATTAAAAAAAAACAAAAAAACAACTTGTCTGTGCACGATTGAAACATTTGACAAAATTTTTGTAACGATCTAATGATCTAAGTCACTACAATAACTAGCCTGAAACTCCTATACACAGTACTCAAAAGAAAATATTCAGTTAAACAAATGTTATAGATAACTGGTACTTTCCAAGCGTTATACGATCTTCTATCTAATTACATCCTCATAAATAACGATTAAAAAACTTTCACGTGAGCTCTTTACACACACGTATGCCCTTTTAAGAGTAAGTTTTGAGTGTTGTTTCTTTCATTGACTCGGTTATTTCACAAGCATATAAATCATCTTCTGAAGGATTTTTTGTTCTGTCAGTCTCGCTGATATGAGCTGACTCAAGTTACTAAGGTAACCATGGTCCTGAGAAGATATTTCATTACGAAAAAGCGTGTTCGTGTATATCACAGTGTACACCGTACAACGTTAACAGCGCCTCAGTAACCGAACAAGTTTATGCCGTTCTTGCAGGTAAAAGGAATTTGTAATTAAACTCTGTGCTACCACCGGTCTCTTACAGCGGTGATTTACAATAACATTGACGGCTCTATTAAATACCATTCTGGTATTAAGGACGTCCCACATCTTACGATAGCTATTACGGACCTTCCACTGTCAGCAGTTTGCACATCTTTATTAACTGGCTCGTGTTTGTCTGTGATCCACTATTAAATGTGGAGGAACCGGGAAAGAAAAATGCAAAGGGGGGGCGGGGCGGAGGAGAAAGACAGGGGGGACTTTTTTGTTTGGGCACGTGCACATTAAAGAAACCCTGACAACACATCCAGGTTTCGGCTCTGTCACGTAGAACCTTTTCCCTCCCCTTATAGGTAATATTACCGCCGGCGTGATGCAGTTTTGCCCGTCAACATATTACTTGTGTTGATATCTGTCGCTATATGGGGTGATTGAGCTAAAGTAATTCTAGCCGAAGCTCACGGGGATTCTCGACCGAACAGAATCCACGTGACAGTTATTGCTACTGAAAGATTAAGTGGAAAAGGTCTCCTACCACGGTCAGTGTAATTATTCAAAGATTTAAAAAGAGTTTCGCCGTACGTAACGCAAGCGTATTCACACATACAAGTAGTTATTTACAGCTATGATTTATATCCGTACTTACCTGTTTTTCACACAATGAACACAAGTGTTAAGTACAATGCATCAGTACGTGACCGAATAACGTCACGTATTAGAGATTGATAAAAAATAATAGTTTTTTTTGTACGAAAATATTGTTCTTTCAACGGTTTCAACATATATTACAACAGCACACACGTATATACACATTAAAATGTTTCGTATCATTGTGTCAACCGTTAATAGAAAAGTAGCTCGAGAGTTGGCGGTGGGTGGTGATGACTAGCTGCCTTCCCTCTAGTCTTACACTGCAAAGTTAGGAACGGCTAGAGCAGATATTCCTTTGCGCGAAATTCAAAAACAAACACTCTTTAATTCAATCTTACTGAATTGGGCTGCACAGATAATGTCAAGCAGACAGAGCAACATATTGCTCAGAACCACAAAATTACATATAATCCCACACTAATTACAAGTCATCAGATAAATCCAGTTCATAAAACTGTACGTTCAACGGTACATCTCATAGTAACGCTAAATAATCACAATGAATTAATAATTATCCTAAGAGTACAAACTGTTTTAAGAGTAATACAATTTGTTTTAGAGGTAATACAATCTGTTTTAGAGGTAGTACAATTTTTTTTTATTAATTTAATTTATTTTAGTAGTAACGAAACCTGTTTTAGAAGTTACTTTTGACTCGCGAATTATTACGATTGCCCCTTTGCGATTCTACGACGGGTCCTTTGAAAACTTTGTCGACTCCACTTGTTTGTTTGCAACTGCGTTGTCTTGGAAATGACCGTTCGTTTGTCTTGTCGAACTTTAAAAACTCTTTCCTTTATTTTGCCCTTGGTATTATTAGAACTATCACAATAACTGTTTATAAACACAATTTGGAAGACAGCAACAGTCTCTGCTTTATTGTTCTTCCTAATGTAAAACAGCTGAATAACTATCACATATTAGGCGTTAGCAGGTGTTACTTCACGATTTCGTCATTGTCATAGCTTTAACTTCCCTCGTGCCGGAAATTGCTGCTGTCTGCTAGACCTAATTTCCTCCTGGCTTTACAAAATCGTGTAGCGCAGAGCTGCTTAAATTTTGCTGGCCATGTTAATGTGCAATACAAGGAAATCTTATGGGCGGAGGCGAGGTAAGTCGAATTGTTGGACTTTTGCTCAGGAAGTCATGTCCATAAGCGCTGTGATCTTCTCCGTGTTTTCCCAGCACGAGATCTGCATATATCCACAGCATGATCACTTAGTTCTTGCACGCTCTCAACAGAGTGACAGCATCTTTTCTACACGAAGCTCAGTTCTTGAAATAGAATTCACCCATTCCCATATAATCGTCAAACTCCATCGCACACCGCCTGTGTAGAGCGAAGCTACAACAAACGAGCTCACGTTTTTTTTGTGTCGTCACACAATTTGGACTACCAAACATCGTAACAGTTAGTTCCCCCGCTAGTACAGCTGTATGTCTCCGGATTTATAACGCTAAAATCAGGGGTTCGATTCACCTCGGTGGGTTCATCAGATAGGTTTTCTTATAGCAAATACACAAGGGGCTATCTGCTCAGTGCACCGAGGGAAATCAAACCTCTGATTTCAGTGTTATAAATCCGGAGGCATACCGCTGTACTAGCGGGGGGGGAAGTGTAACAAATAAAGAGAAAGAGATTTATTTTTTCGAATTATTTACGCAAAGCCACAATATATTTATATATGCGCGCACCCGTTGGGCACCTAAAGCTCCAATGCGCGGATCGCATTTTGATGGCAACAGAACTTCAACCACGAATTGTTCGAGTACGCTAACCACCGGGCCACACCAGGTTTAGCATAAAAGGAAAATTGTAAAGTTACGTAACTCCTGCTTTAACACCCATTTTTATTACGAACCTAAGGCTGATTTGTTGAGGACAGACTTTTTAACAGCTCTGCTGGGACATATTTAAATAACTCTCTTAGTTGCATTGAAAAGAGCTTTTATTATCACGAACAATTGTTTGTTCGTTTTGAATTTCGCGCAAAGCTACTCAAGGGCTATCTGCGCTAGACGTCCCTAATTTAGCAGTGTAAGACCACAAGGAAGGCAGCTAGTCATCACCACCCACCGCCAACTCTTGGGCTACTCTTTTACCAACAAATAGTGGAATTGACCGTTACATTATAACGCCTCCACGGCTGAAAGGCTCTGCATATTTGGTTCAATGGGGATTCGAATCAGCGACCCTCAGATTAGGAGTCGAATGCCTTAACCCACCTGGCCATGCCGGGCCATCACAAACAAATAATTAATTATATTTAGTTACTTTATTTTAGAAAATCAGAACAAAGAGGAATTCTCCAGAGTTTTTTTTTTCAATAAACAGAGCAAAGGGGGTTGTACTTGTTTGTAATTAATCACAAAGATACACCTTGGGATATCTCTACTTTGCATACCACCGGTATCAAAACCAGTTTTCTAGCGCTGTAAGTCCGCGGACGTACCGTTATGCCACTGGAGGAGGGAGGTAAGAATATGGAGGGGAGAAAAACAACATTGATGATTAGTTGAAAGTCCGTGGACACTCAACAAGGTTCCCCGCTGGTACAGCAGTAAGTCTTCGGATTTACAACGCTAAAATCAGGGGTTCGATTCCACTCGGTCCACGCAGTAGATAGCCCCTTGTGGCTTTGCTATAAGAAAACATTTTCAACAAGTAGTTCTGTTAACTGTTTTCAACCTTTCATTACTCAATTTTATTAACTAATTTAGGTCTTCAGTGTATTCAAAGAAACAAATAAATTATATTTTCGGTGTATTATGATGTACACAAATTATGCAAAGTAAAAACATTATTTTTTGCTTCCCCCCCTAATGGCTCAGCGGTATATCTGCGGACTTACACGCTAAAATCGTGGTTTCGATACCCGTGGTGGGCAGAGCTCAGATAGCCCATTGAGTAGCTTTGTGCTTAATGCAGAATAAACAAACAAAACAGACATTATTTTTAAACTTAGAGTTGCGACAGAAAGTGTTCGTACCCCTGCGTCCGGAGTAGTTTATTGCTCATAACTTAAAAAAGTGTCAGATTAGGTTAATAGACGTAGAGTATATTATAAATATTATACCACACATTTACATAAATTTTTATGTAAATAAAACGACAAATAAACTGTTTATAAACAAATAACTAAAAATAGGAGGAGCAGAAAGTGTTCGTACAGTTCAGAACGTGTGAAAAAACTGATATTCCCGTAAAAATTTTTAGTCTGGTGAATAAACTACATTATACCATTCTAGAACTAGACACTAGGTTCATAATTATTGGAATTTAGCCAGAAAAAAATTTACTTCCGGCAATTTAGTGCCATCTCCGTCATTATCTGCTTGGTCATCATGGCGAACAGGAAACAACTGTCCAGTGATTTAAAAAACAGAATTATTGTAAAATACAAATTTCGCGTGTCTCCGATATTGCTACACAGCTTAATGTGCCGAAATCTACTGTTCAAAGCATAATTGCCAAGTTTAATCTTACAGGATCAACTGCTAACTTCCCTCGTTCCGGACGCCCCACCAAAATTCCAGAGAGAACCAAGAGGAAGGTTCTTAGAGAAGTTAGTAGGAACCATCGTTTAACACGTAATGACATACAGAAACTGGGGTTGAAATAAGCACTTACGACAAAGTTACGAAATAAGCACAGTTACGAACATGTTACGCTCTTGTGGGTTCAAAGCATGCCGTCCTCGTTGAACTCCATATTTAAAGCCTGTTCATTTAGAAGCACGATTGAGTTATGCAAGAAAGCGTGTAGATAAACCCTTTACCTGTTGGAAGAGTATTATTTGGTCAGATGAGACTAAAATCGAGCTTTTCGGTCACAATGATGTTCGCACTATATTACGTAAGAAGTGGGAACGAAATCTCCAAAGAACGCCTTCCCTGCAGTTAAACACGGAGGCGCCTCGATCATGCTATTCCGCGTCAACAGAATCATGAAAAAAGAAGAGTACGTTGATATATTAGGCACTTATATCAAGATTGATGCTCAGAACTTGCGGATTGGGCGTCGCTGGATCTGCCAGCACGACAATGACCCTAAGCACAAAATCGAAATGTGTGCAATCCTGGTTGCAGAGGATGTAAGTGTTCTGGAGTTGAAGACCAGGGTTCATCAGCGTCATTCGAAAAACTTCCAAGAGTTGGATGCCTTCTGTGGAGAATAATGGAAGAAAATACCAGTCGAGTACTGTAAAGCGATCATGGAGGGCTGTGAGGAGAGATTGCGCCAAGTAATTCACCTGAAAGGCTACACAACTGACCATTAAAGTAGACCCACGAACACTTTCTGCCCCTCCTATGTTTGGTTATTTATTTAGTAACAGTTTATTTGTCTTTCAATTTACATAAACAAATTATGTAGATGTCTGTTGCTATAGTATTTACAATATATCATACTTTCATTTTTCTGATCGTGATACTTTTTAAGTTATGATGAAAACAATACTCACGACTCAGGGGTACGAACACTTTCTGTCGTAACTGTGCGTAACCCGGAAATAATACTCATTTTCTTAATATGTGTAACCAATTACACTGTTGGTTAATTTTTATTTAAATATTTCTATGCTTTCTAGCATAGGAAAAGTCAACAATCTCAACCCCCTCCCTAAAGGCAACCATAATTTAATTCCCACATTCAGCCGTGGGGGACGTTAAAATGTTTAGTTTAATCCCACTATTCGTTGTTAAAAGAGTTGTCAGTGGATGGTGATGACTTACTGCCCTTCCTCTAGTCTTACACTGCTAAATTAGGGACGGCTAGCACAGATGGCCCTCGAGTAGCTTTGCGCCAAATTAAAAAAATATAAATAAGTGAGCAAATGCAGTACAGTTGGCGCCGTCTGGAGAAATATTGGTCAACTTAAATGTATAAAATACAGTATTGATGTTTTACTTCGTTCTTCATTGTACCGTATTGATTCTTACAAAACAGAGGAGAGGAATTATATCATAAGTAAGGGTTTAACACAAATCTTTTGTTGTTGGAGGAAAACAACGACCTTTATTTTCCTAAGATTCTTTCGGTGTTTTTATGTCTAATCTAATTGTTTTTCATATCCACATTTAGACTCAAAAGTAACGTAGCTTATCTTTTTGTTTTATTTTTATGTAATAGAGAATTCGTCGAAAAAAATACGATTGCGTTTTAAACATATTATCTAAAGCACTAAGTGTAATCTTTTCCACGTAAAAATAGTTCCTACGGGACTCCAGGAAAAAAAAAAAGTAAATTAGCCCATTGCGTAACAGCTTGTAGTAATTTCTATTGTTATAAACAGTATGACATAAAAAGCATTATTCGCAGAAGGTTTGGTGATAAATTTAGCCTCAGCTGAATCGACTAAGGGTTATTGTTATCATTCCTCAAAATAATATCTTTTTGTCATTATTTTTGGAAAATGCGATTTTTGAGCGCGAAAATATTTATCGTGTTAAAATAGCCACATCTTGGGCTCTTACTTGGTCTCCCGCTGGTACAGTTTAAAGTCTACGGATTTACAACGCTAAAATCAGGGTTTCGATTCCCTTCGATGAACTGAGCAAATAACCTCCTGCGACTTTGCTGTTAAACGAAAAAAACATATTTTATCAGTTCGATTGTTAACTTGCTTCACATAGATTACAAAGACTTTTGGAGATGTTCCGTTTTTACTCGAGATAAGGATATAAATAGAATGTATTTATACAGCGTTTTTTATCCAATAATAACGATGCATCTTTTTAGGCATTTCTTAATGATATTTTCGCTTGTGTTATTAAAATATTGTGGTATTTTTTATCGTTTTAAATAACATTATTATATCGTTTTCTTATATATAGCTCCCCAGTGGCTCAGCGGTATGTCTGCGGACTTATACGCTAAAATCCGGGTTTTGATACCCGTGGTGGGCAGAGCACAGATAGCCCATTGTGTAGCTTTGTGCTTAATTCAAAACAACAACTTCTTATATATATTTTTACGTTGTAACATCTCTATAAAGTTATCTTAGCTATTACTGTATGATATTGCTTTCGTTGTAATATTTGTAATAACGTTATTTTTTAATATTATACAACATTGTTTTATATAAAATATATATATTTATACATTTCCGATGTCAAGATACTGTTTTATCTATAGTTTTAACAATGTGTCATCTGGTACTTGTAAGACTGCCTCATCTGAACATTTTTATGATACTGTGTGAGTTTGTAATGAACAATGTTAATCATTGTATTTTTAACGAAGTTTTTATCAACTATCCTTATAAAACTGTTTCATCTAGAACATTTTAAACATCATCATCAGTAAATAAACGCTTTTTGAACCTTCAGAATATTGAATTTCATCACGCTTTTGTCGAAAATATTCAAAATAAGTATTACATAAAGATTCTGAGACCATGAGACCATATATGGAATGATTGTTTCAAACTACGGGGTTAAACACAAGTATACATGTCGTATATTTATTGATGTATAAACTAAATAATTCTTACTAAGACTATTATTTTAAAAAAGTTTCGGATTTTGCATTGTTTTTCTAATGGTATTCAAACATTAACTGGCAGAGTATTATTATGCAATCATTATTTATAAAATTATTCAGTGAATTATTGTTATGTAGTCTTTATGTATGACATTAATCAGAAGAGTATTGGTATTTATAAAATTATTAGCATTATTTATAAAATTATTCAGTGAATTATTGTTATGTAGTCTTTATGTATGACATTAATCAGAAGAGTATTGGTATTTATAAAAATTATTAGCATTATTTATAAAATTATTCAGTGAAGTATTGTTATGCAGTCTTTATGTATGACATTAATCAGAAGAGTATTGTTAGCATTATTAGCATTATTTATAAAATTATTCAGTGAAGTATTGTTATGCAGTCTTTATGTAAAACATTATCAGAAGAGTATTGTTATTCAAGTATTATTTATAAAATTATTCATTGAAGTATTGTTATGCAACCATTATATATAAAATTATTCAGTGAAGTATTGTTATGAAACTTTATTAATTGTCTTCCACAGATATATAATCTGAAATTAAATCTTTTTTTGTTGTTGTTGTCAAGCATTTCACATCTTTTATTGTTTTTCATTGTTGTTTTAAGATTATTCTGTATTTGCTAAACTGTCAATTTGAATCTTTTCCGACCTGATAAAGCTGGTTTTTAATGTTATAATTTAATGAAAAACATAAGTTTTGTTAAAGGGTGATTTAATTAGAATCACTGATATCCCAAAATAATTTTAAAACAACATCACGCGCCACCCTCTTACTCTCGTGATAAGTTATCTTCGCTAAAAGCGCATGTTAAACATAAATTATAGAAAAAAGTTAGAATATGTGAAGGGAACTTGTAATATTATAATTATGACAAAATAGAATCACTGTTATGAAATACATTTTGCCCATATACCAGTCTCATACAGTTTTATGTCTCATTTAACATATGAAGTGCCCCAAGTTGTCCCTGAATCATGGCGCACACTCAACAAGGACGAATTAAAGTTTATCTGACATAAAGAGCCATTAAGTAAACGAAATCCAGCCAATCACAACATGCTGTTGCAAATTAACTTTAAGTATTTAAATTGTCATTAGCAGGAATAAATCATTTTCAACAAATGGTACAGACTTTAAGATAAGACACACGTACACAACTGCTATCTGTTGATTCCAACACACAGTAACGACTAGCTATTTGTCTTTACGCTGAATCATATGTCTATAGCCGCAGCTGGATGTCATGTATTTGGACTAATTGTTAGAAATAGATTTAGTTAGACCAGGCTGCATGTCAGACGCCCAGTGAGACGCAATCCGATTATAGCAAGGTACAAAAGAGTTTACAATAGTGCCAAGAACATATCCAGAACATCAACCACATGCTATGCAATATCCATTTGGCAAACGTAACTCATCTCTATGCGCATTTCAGTGTTAGATGTTAGAGGAGTTACAACCCATGATGCTGAGTTTTAGGATATACTGACACAATCTGCCTTGACTTGATATGAATGAAGGTAATAAACTCCCGTTCTGACTGTGTTAAACTGATCAAGTGAAGAATATGGAACTGACCGAATCTGGTGAGCTGTGCGCGACCTAGACTCTACTCTCTCGACTATGTATATATAGGTGTTTTGAGGAAACGCCTCTAATCCGAAAAGCGACTCCAAACACTAGCAACAATCATTTGATGAAGTGATATAGAGATATTTCAAGACTTTAATTTTAATGATGTAATATGGGTTCCAATACGACCTCGTTTATCAGGTGTACTTTACCCCCCATTTAGAAGTGAAACACCACAAATGTAAAAACGTAAAGTCGGCTCCATCAAACATTTATGTACAAACGTAGGCAAAATGGCAGTTTATTTGCATTTCAGATCACTTGAAATGAACCATAAGGCAAGTAAAAATATTTCTCACAACGGTTTTGCTGTGTCAAAATTAACATAAAATATAATTCTCTCTTAACTGCTCAGTGCGCCGTATATCTTTATTGAATCAGGAGTTTGGGTGTTGAACGTCATCTGAATATTGCAATGTTTATATAAGTTGCGCTCAGACCTACTTGCAATGCTCATATAAGTTGCGCTCAGTCCGAGGATTTTCCAACTCACAGAAACAGATTATCATTTCGCGATTTGATTTCGCGTCAAGATTATCAACAATTAAAGGTTAATTTGTGATTTGTGCAAAATATTTTGCTGAAATGATTTAAACGAACTGCGAAATGTAAAATTCCAAACAGGCAAAAAAACAAAAAAAACAAGATAAAACGGGGAAATGGAGAAGCTGTCTCTGTCCTCGATTTTTGTGTAAAGTTATATAATCAAATTGTAAATTGGGTTTGGTACAAACGCAGTTCCAGAGCTATCGAAACCTGGTATTTAGCGCTACAAGTCTGTAAAGGATTCGGATAAACTGATTACCATGTCCACTGGGTCCGGCATGGCCAGGTGGTTAAAGCACTCGACTGGTAATCCGAGCGAGCGACATGGGTTCGAATCTCCGTCACATCAAACATGCTCGCCCTTTAAGCCCTGGGGGCGTTACAATGTCATGGTCGAACCCACTATTCGTTGGTAAGAGTGCAGCCCAAAAGTTGGCGGTGGTTGATGATAACTAGCTGCCTTTCCCTCTGGTCTTACACTGCTAAATTAGGGACGGCTAGCCCAGACAGCCCTCGTATAGCTTTGCGCGAAATTCAAAACAAACAACGTCCTCTTTGCAATAAATACCACTGTGTCAGTGGGTTAACTTCATATATAAACAAGGAGAGGATGCATAACAATGAATGACGCTTGTCTCACAAATACAGGTTATGTGTTTTGTGTTCATTCAGCAAAACAATTTTCATTTGAAAATTTATATTTTAACTAGGTACACATTATTAGCATTGCAATTAATTATTCTTAGCAAATTAAACGGTATTATGAAACTCGGTTGACGTACTCCAGTTGCTCAAAGCATAATTCGCTATTTGAGTATTTGTTTGTTTTTTTTAAATCCGCGCCAAGCTACACGAGGGCTATCTACGCTAGCCGTCCTTAATTTTGCAGTATAAGATTAGAGGGAAAACACCCATCGCCAACGTTTGGATTACTCTTTTACCAACAAATATTGCGATTGACCGTACCATTATAACGCCCCCACGGCTGAAAGGGCGCACAGTTTGGTGCGACAGAGATTCGAACTATTTGAGGTTATTATTTTTCAAGAAAAAGTCTTTTTTGTTTCGTCCTTTGCCTGTTTAGTACTTCAGATTTAGTGAGATGTTCAAACCGTCTAGTTGTTTCTATTTCGTCCTTTCCCTGTTTAGTACTTCAGATTTAGTGAGTTGTTCAAACCGTCTAGTTGTTTCTGTTTCGTCCTTTGCCTGTTTAGTACTTCAGATTTAGTGAGTTGTTCAAACCGTCTAGTTGTTTCTGTTTCGTCCTTTGCCTGTTTAGTACTTCAGATTTAGTGAGTTGTTCAAACCGTCTAGTTGTTTCTGTTTCGTCCTTTGCCTGTTTAGTACTTCAGATTTAGTGAGTTGTTCAAACCGTCTAGTTGTTTCTGTTTCGCCCTTTGCCTGTTTAGTACTTCAGATTTAGTGAGTTGTTCAAATCGTCTAGTTGTTTCTATTTCGTCCTTTGCCTGTTTAGTACTTCAGATTTAGTGAGTTGTTCAAATCGTCTAGTTGTTTCTATTTCGTCCTTTGCCTGTTTAGTACTTCAGATTTAGTGAGTTGTTCAAACCGTCTAGTTGTTTCTATTTCGTCCTTTGCCTGTTTAGTACTTCAGATTTAGTGAGTTGTTCAAACCGTCTAGTTGTTTCTATTTCGTCCTTTGCCTGTTTAGTACTTCAGATTTAGTGAGTTGTTCAAACCGTCTAGTTGTTTCTATTTCGTCCTTTGCCTGTTTAGTACTTCAGATTTAGTGAGTTGTTCAAACCGTCTAGTTGTTTCTGTTTCCTTCTTTGCCTGTTTGGTATTTCAGGTTTCGCAGTTTGTTTAAATAAACCGAAACAACTGTCTATTTGTTTACATTCCGTTCTTTATTTATTTGATATTTTACGTTTCGCAATTCAAAGAAAGTAATTCACACAGACACCAAACTAACACTTACTATCAGTCTTTGGTGCTTTGTACATGTTAGAATACCAAAATGATGGCTCTTATCGGAGAATGAACTTTGATTAAGCCTCACGCACACACACACATAAGTTAATAATAATAGTATTTAGACAAATGTTGTTTGTTATTAAGCACACAGCTACACAAAGGGCGATCTGTGCTCTTTTAATCACGGGTATCGAAACCCGGTTTTCAGCGGTATAAGTCTGCACACGTGCTCCTCCACCACTTGGGGCAATATTTAGACAGTGTATTGTTTTGTTCATTAGAAAGCTTGCGTTTCTAATGCACGATTCAGCATGTTTTGTACGTTAAGACTGACAACCCTAAACTTTCCATTTTCTGACATTCACAGGTATAGTTCCGAACACATTAGGTAAATAACTACAGACGTCTTTAGTATACAAACATAGGACTACGAACTGCCAGCTCATGTATTTTGTTGCGTTCGTCTGTCTGTTTGTTTTTTTATTTCGCACAAAGCTACACGAGGGATATCTAGGCTGGCCGTCCTTAATTTAACATTGTAAGACTAGAGGGAAGGCAGATAGTCATCACACCCACCGCCAACTCTTGGGCTACACTCTTAACACCTAATAATGGGATTGACCGTCACGTTATAACGCTCCCACGGCTGAAAGGGCGAGTATGTCTGGTGTGACGGGGATTCGAACCCGTGACCTTCGGATTACGATTCGAATGCCTTAATCACTTGGGCTTGCCGGGCCATGGTGTTACGACTCGCCAGAAAATTGTTTCTTTCTAGTTAAGAACAATAGAGGTCATCACCTCCCACTATTCGTTAGTAAAAGAGTAACCCAAGAGTTAGCGGTGTGGTGGTGATGACTAGCTGGCTTCCCTCTAGTCTTACACTGCAAAATTACGGGACGGCTAATGCACGTAGCCCTCGCGCAAAATTCAAAATAAACGAAAACCTAACACCACTTTAATAATCAAAATAATCACAGTTGTCAATAATAGCTCGTGTGAAAGTCTGGGCTAAACAGTAAAACACAATTAAACCCCACCGTGAGCAGTTGTCTTACTGCTTTAGTTCACAAGTGGGTCAACGATAAGTTTACGGATTTACAGCGGTTTCAGTGGGCAGGGCGTTGTTAGGCCACTGTGCAACCCTTGCACTAGAAAACAACGGTATTTATACCTAAAAACAAAAGAGTGCATGTGTGAGTGTTTTTAAATCGCTAAGAACAGAACGTTTTTGTTGTTTTTTTTTGTTTTTTTACTTCATGGAACAAGGTTTTTGAAATGTATATTTTAATGTGTAAGATTTTATTCGAAAAAAGAACCCGGATATAAAAGTGCATGATGGACTTTAACAGACCTAATAACGAATATTTCCCTCAGGACATGTATGCATAATATTACTCAGCATTTTACACGCGTGATTGCCTGAAACCAGGTTTACCTTTAACTTCCACAACGGTTCAGTGGTTGTGTGTAACCTCGATGTTTCTCTGTAGCAAGCTCCCTTGGCAGACAAAAGAGTAAACAGTAGATATTTATGACCCAGTAATGTAGTAGGCGTTACTAAAGTCTCATCCGAATATTGTGGTTTACTCTCCGCTTAGGCCTAACTTCCGATTGGCTTGCAGCATGCGATAAGGCAATATTAGAAAACCTAACAAACCAAGGTTATTGGGACGACGGTCCATTAACTACGTATTGCAGAGAAATATAACTTTTTTGTTTGTTTTAAAGAACATAACCTTTTACAACTGATGGTCGTAACTATGGTAATTGGTGACGTCAAAAGAGAACTAGAAATTGTTCACATAATAATAATTACACGAGCAACGGGCAAGAGCAGGTGACCACGTGCTGTTTACAATAAACAAAATAAATTACGGGGTCCTAAACGCTACGAGCCCAACGTCTAAGTTATTAAGGTAAAGGATCCTGCTGTTTGCCATGACCATGGCACGTGCCGCCTAGGATTCCACTCTGGAAAACGGCAAAGATGGAACAAGAAAGGTTTTTTTTTGTACAAAAAATATATCGCGCAGAAGTATAGCATATTAAACATTGCTAAGAGTTGTATGTAAACACATAACCATGCTTTTCACAGAGGGTGTGTTTGTCTCTGAATTTCGCGCAAAGTTACACGAGGACTATCTCCGTTAGCCATCCCTAATTTAACATTGTACGACTAGAGGAAATGTAGTTAGTCCTCACCACCCACCGCCAACTCTTGAATTACTCTTTTACCAACGAATAGTGGGACTGACCGTCACTTTTTTTAATGCCCCCACGTTTGAAAGGGCGAGCATGTTTGATGTAGCGGGGATTCAAACCCGCGGCCCTCAGATTACGAGCCGAGTGCCTTAACCACTTGGCCATACGGGGCCAGTAAAATAAAACTACTAAATATCTTACTTTATGTTATTCTACTTGAATAACATTCGTAATGGTAAGACGTCTGTCTTTGTTAAAAATCATTAAAATTGGATATCATGGTTGAATAGAAACTTTTAGTCAATGAAGAAAAAATAATATATACTTATTAACGGCAATCCTCTCTGAAACATTAGGCTGTTGAAAGCTTTCACGTAGTTCAAAGCATCATGTATGTCCTACTTTATGTAATAAGGTTTCTGGTTTACTTGAGAATTTGCCATCAAGAAACACTGCTGGAGTAGTTTCTGCTTAACACCATTATTGCTCCAGTTTTAAACAAGAGACAGTTAGTTTTAGTTTGCTTATAATTAAGTACTTACCTACACAATGGACTATCGACTCGTAGTCCAAGAGTCTCGGGTTCGAATTCCCGTCACACAAAATATGCTCGCCCTTTCGGCCGTGGGGGCGTTATAACGTGATGGTCAATCCCATCATTCGTTGGTGAAAGAGTAACCCAACAGTTGGCGTTGGGTGGTGATTACTAGCTGCCTTCCCTCTAGTCTTACGCTGCTAAATTAGGGACAGCTAGCGCAGATAGCTCTTGAGTAGCTTTGCGCGAAATTCAAAAGTAATAACAAATAACATCAAATACTTTAGTTTTTCTTGGTACACTTCCATCGTTCACTCATAAACTCCTGCATGGCCTGGAAGTTAGGGCACTCAACTCGTGATCTGGAGGTCGCAGGTTCGAATCTCCTTCACGCTAAAGGTCAAATGAATTAACTAATTAATAAACATCCAATATGTTTAATTAGTCAATTTTTACACGAACATTTTCGCAGAGTGTATTGCATCAGTACCTGGCGGCCGTACTGTGGCGTTATTAGTTTTAAATAATAACTTTCACTCAAGCCGGAGCATTCGCGTTGATTTTTTGGAAAATGTTTATATTAAAAAGTGGAATAAACAAGTTTGTATAGAATTATAAAAATTGAGCATGTTTGTTAGTTTGTTTTTTGATATTTCACGCAAAGCTACACGAAGACTGTATGCGCTAGCCGCCCCTAATTTAGCGGTGAAAGACTAGAGGGAAGGCAGCTAGTCTTCACCGTCCACCGCCAACTCTTGGGCTACTCTTTTACCAATGAATAGTGGGATTGACCGTCACGCAATAACACTGACACGGCTGAGAGGGCAAGCATGTTTGTTGTGATGGGAATTTGATCTCGCGTCTTTCAAGTTTCAGGTATCGAAACCCGGTTGCTATCGATGTTATCCTTATTCTATTTTATTCGCCAAAAGAATTAAAAGGAAAAATCCGTTACTTGTTAACCCTAGAATTTATATTTTGGGTCAATTTTCAAACGTTTAGCATTCCATTTTCGTCATTTCAATATAATGAATGACATTACAGAACAATCATTCGTGTTTATCGTATATCGGTAAATGAAGAGAATGTCAAATGAAACGAAAATGACGTTTGTGTCTTGCATGTCACTGTTGCAAGAATCACTTCTACGTCGGCAAAGTCGCTTGAGTTTTACAATCATTGTATCATTGTTGAAAGAACGATATCCTCGTAGTTAATGTCTTACAGTTATCATTGTTGCAAGAATGACATACTCGTATGCTTGGTTTTGTTTGTTTTGAATTTGGCACAAAGCTACACGAGGGCTATCTGCGCTAGCCGTCCCTAATTTAGCAGTGTAAGACCAGAGAGAAGGTAGCTCTTTAACCAACATAAAATGAGATTGGCCGTAACATTATAACGACCTACATCCGAAAGGGCGAGCACAATCGGATATTCGAACTCGAGCTCCGAAAATTGAAAGTCAAACGCCCGAGCGTTAAACCGTGTAAGACCTAATACAATTGCAATCGTTTAAAAGCGGATATTGTGTAATCACATTTTAGAATAATGTTGAAATATTAGATCTAGTAATATAAAATTGTATCGTGTTGTTGTAACATCAGGCTTTACATCAAATTGTATTGCTATGTCGTAACATGAGGTCTTGTATAGTGGAAATGTATCATAATGTTGTAACGTCAGATCTCATAGTGGTAAAGTAATTATTTCTTATTTGTATAAATACAAACTGTATAAGTAAGTCTACAGATAATCTGATATGATATGTTTACGTTTTAGATACAATTTATTGATTTATTTTGACGTCTTACGATCCACTAACCTTCTTTCATTTACATAATACACATGTATAAAATTTATGTAACTTACGATTTTGAAATCAATCTTTTTAATTATAAATATTTAAGTTCATCAGAATAATACGTGGTAATCGTTGCAGGAAAAATAATTCAGTTATAGGCAAACTATCACCCTCTTTGTAACAGAATTATTCTCGCTACGACATCAACTTAAACGATGTTTCAGCTGCGAAAGTAACTTCGCTTCCACAATTCATTGCACTACTTATGTTGCATACTGACTGTCACACTAATCACGTTGTCAGTACAAAATATTGAATGATATAGTCATGGCTGTTTCTATTAAGAACTTACAATTGTAGAGAGGTTTGTCTTCAGAAATACGAACCAAAAAGTATACTTCATAAGCTAGAGTTGTTTGTGTTTTGTTTGTTTGTTTGTTTTTACCTTAAAATTTTAATTATTATTCGTTGTTTACTCTTGTATCGGCCAGATTAGGTTTAAAAAAAAACCAGCAACTGTCAGAGTTTGTTTTATTGTAACAGTGCTTTTAAGTAGTTTTATAGCAAACGTCAACCATAAAGTCAGAAGAAAAGTTTTTGTTATTTACCTGACCCGTATGTAAGCTTTCCCTTCAGTGCGACTTTCAGGCAGTGCCGAATGGTAGCGGCTCCTTATTGTCATAGCTTTCCATGGCCGCACTGTCTTGGCAAGAAAGCAAGGAAGGACGTGCGTGTCGCGTCTCTCACATGGCTGACCCACCCACCACGAGCTGAAAGCAACGAAACCTTTGCAGAGAATTAGCTGATTGGCTGACTAAACCAGGCACGTGGAACGTTCCCAGAACAAAAAGCTGACGATCAAAATTGGAGTTCTAAATGATCAGGAAAATCTTCGCTTGCTGCAATTGATAGGCGAACTCGGTACAGAAAAGAAACAGGCTTTGTCTTGGTCAGATCTTACCATATCTGAGCTGCAACGCAAGGATGTTAAACCACCTGCACAGTTCCTCATCTCCCTTAGGTAAGCCTTGCGCTGGCGTCTCTAGCAGTTACCAGCAGAAAGGAGAATTAATTGAGTTATTTGACTCTTTCATTAGGCTGTTCTCGTTTGATAGGTTTGCCCCTGATTTAATTTGTAGAGCGGGGATTAACTAGTTTACTCTCGGCCTATTCTATGCACTCTCCTAAATGTAATTTGTCGCTTCAACTCACCGCGTGCTCGCGCGCACCTCTGCTGTTTACTGCTACCATGATTTTTTTTTCTGTACTTGGTGCCAACAGAAAATGCTTGTTAATTGGACTCCTCTCAAACTTTCACTATTCGGTAATAAGAATTGTCTTTAACGAGGAATAGAACAAATAAAATTACAGTATTTTGATCATTTATTTATCTTGAGCGTTGCGCATTCCCACCCATTGTCTTGTCGCGGTTGTAATAACGGCTCACTTAGAGAAAATTAAAACTAATGAAACTAAAATTAAGTATAAGCTATAAAACTACGTTTCTCTGCCTCTTCTACACCAATAGCGAAGAACGATGGAACAGGTGAAAGCCTTAAGCCTAACGGAGGAGTGGACCATCACTACACGCCTGGCGGGGCCACGCTCCAAGTACTGGAATCCACTGGCATTCACCAGCGACCCATGGTCGTCCCAGGGAACGGAAACGGCGTCGGTAGCGGCCCGACTCATTGCTCTGACTCGGACAAACCCTTAAAACCAAAACGGCATCGGACTCGATTCACTCCCGCCCAGCTGCAAGAACTTGAGCGGAGCTTCGCCAAAACTCACTACCCGGATATTTTTATGAGGGAAGAGTTAGCAATGAGAATCGGATTAACAGAATCTCGTGTCCAGGTATGTCATCTCTTATATCTTTGTACAAGTTTTGGATATAAAGTTTATTTTTCTGTCTAATGACACGCGCATATGTATGTTGTCACATTTGATTCGTCGTTGTGAAAATGGTATTTGAAAAATCTGTCAGTCTTAAACTGATCTATACATTCTGCAGAAGAGTACGTTGTTTTGTAATTAGCAATAAAACCTCTAGGTTTGAAGATGTTTACTTTGTTCATGAAACAAAGGAGGGGGTTAAGTAAACTGACAGGAAGATGTACATTAAAAATTTAATGAAATTGGAAATTTATGAAGTAATCTATGAAATTTTTATCTTCGTTATTTCCTGGAATAAACATTTTTTTAAAACGAAATAACTAAGTTGGTGCTGCTTTCACTAAGATTTGCTGGCTTCAAATATATTCACGAATTTGAAATTACACATGAATATAATTTGTTTGTTGCCTTGGTCACGTTAGTCACTAGAACAAAATAACATGCTCGTTGAACATGGCGGACAAGTTTGTTTGTTTTATTTGAAGATATAGCCTTTAAGGACAGTCCATTTAAAGTCACGAGTTGTATTTAACGAAGAACAAAAATATTTTTATTTATATACAAAGATATATTTTAAGATTGCCTATCCAAAGTTACAACTACACATTATCCTTTTGGTTGTTTATTTAGTAACAGATCTCGTGAAGATTATTACATGTGAAATTCAACTAATTTTATTTGCCTATATGTATAATACCGTCAGGCGTTGAGGTTCTTTCTGCACGTGAAAAATTGTGACGTCGCTTTCTCGTGCAAAGCTACACTTTGTCCACATTGTGAATGAAACCGCGAACTTTAGTGCACATCTCTACGTAAACGTACATCTGTTTCACAGGGCAAAAGAACGTAATTTGTCAGTTGTTGACCATTGCGCCCCCCCGCTAGTCCAGCGGTGTGTCTCCGGATTTACAACGCTAAAATAAGGGGTTCGATTCCCCTCGGTGGGCTCAGCAGATAGCCCGAGGTGGCTTTGTTATAAGAAAACACACGTTAACCATTGCTTTATGATACGTAATACCAGTGGATATAGGCAGAGCAGTCGTCTCTTGTAAATATTGTGATGGTCTTACAACGATGGGTCCAAAAATTAGCTTTAGGATCAGTAGAACTCATAGGACTTCTAGAATGGAAGTCAAAAACCAAGCTTTCAATTTCGCGATGACGTGAAACCCACTTGGAATAAATGTGCATTCTCAAGACGGTCGGTATGACTATTAGTGCTTCAATTAACCTGAAGATGACCTAAGGAGGTCGAAACGTTGTTTTATACTTTGGTTTAATTGAAGTTTTAATACCCATAGCAGCCGACTTGAACTGCACTTAAACTTTGATTTCCCAAAATAAAAATCCTCCGCTGGCTCAATGGTGATGTTTAGGGCTTGTAATGCTGAAATTCGGTTTCGATACAAGCAGAAGGCAGAACCCGGATGGCCCATTATGCAGCATTGTACTTAACATCAAACAAAATAAAAATGAAATGTGATGACTTATTGTGAACTAAATATGAGCGAAGCTTCTGTGATTGTTGTCTAACAGAAATATAACAATGTGTCCTAAAATATAACAATGTGCCACAAAATATAACAATGTGTCCTAAAATATAACAATGTGCCACAAAATATTTGAGCTTCTATAATTTAAGTGCTTTTCGCTTCCACACTTTTAACTTTTTACAACTGGCGTTCCGAATATGGTAACTGTTGTTTCGTAACACTAGACATCGGGTAAAAATAACATGTAATTACTATTGTTTTGATTCGTAACACCAAACAAAGGTTTAAAAATAACGTGTTTTAATCTTGTTTTCTAACACCATGAATAGGTTTAAAAATAGTGTTTTTACTCTACTTTTGTTAACCAAGAATAGGTTTAAAAATAGTGTGTTTGTACTCTACTTTTCTTAACACCAAGAATAAATTTAAAAATAGTGTTTTTGTATTCTACATTTGTAACACAAAGAATAGGTTTAAAAATTGTGCGTTTTTACTTTACTTTTATAACACCAAGGGTATGGAAACCCGAATTATACTGGTGTTAGTCCGCAGACATGCCGCTGTGCCACCAGGGGGCCTCTAGTTCTGTAACACCAAGAATAGATTTGAAAAATAACATATTTTTAATCTTTTGTAACACCAATCACACGTTTAAAATAGCACCATTTGACTTCTCTTTTTTAACACCGAGCACAGGTTTAAAAATAGCGCGTGTTGGCTTTTGTCTCTTAGATTAGGATTTCTGCGCACTTCCTGTGAATATAAATGGATTTTAGAGATTTGCTGAATCTTTTTAAAAGCGTTAAATATGTACAAACAATCTCGAAGATAGTCATTGTGGTCTTTGTTTTTAAGTGTTTTATTGTAACCTGCGGTGTCCTTTGAAGACTGCAGCACCGGATGCTAACGATAGCTTCCACACACCAAATTATATCATATAAAAGTGCGAAAACACGTGGAACTCAAGAGAAGATGTTAGAAAGTAAAGTTCTCTTTGAAATATACTTATTTTACTGTCGTTTTCAATAGTTTCAGGCTTTGTTTCGTAGAAAATATTAAGTTATGCACATAAAATGACACTGATAAATACAGACATTTTCGTAATAAACAGGTTGGCGAAAATCATCTTTTCATTTAGATTGCATCTGAATTGAGTCAAGAGTTTTTGTTTATATTTATGTTCATAAGTACGTAAAAATGTTTATGGCCTTGTGTGTTTTTGTTACGTGTCAATTGTTCACTGCATGGGGATTGGTTCTATTAAACCTTTTGTGTTAATTATGATGTGTTGTAAGTATCCCACGTGTCCTGCAACCATAGCAATGGGACAACTTGACCACTATTGGGCCTGTAGTGTCCAAGGCTGCCTGAAGCGCGTCCTGGTATTGAACGAAAGGCCTCGTCGACACTTAATATACAGGGTGTTCTGAAAGTCACTGTATACCTACATATTTATTAACAGACATGTTTCAATATAGAATACAGGAGGTAAATATGAATGACAATTATAAACATTGTTGAAAGTGACCCCCGTTGGCATCAATACAGACTTGGATCCTTATTTTGTTTCTTAACACCGCTATCAGTTGCTGGCTTAAAATAGACTGAATAAAATATGGTTACAAAACTGCACAGTGACTTTCTGAACACCCTGTATCATGTATGGCATGGTTTACGTATTATTGTTATGCATTATTCTTTCACTCAGAAGTTCTCATAAACGTTCTGTCTATAATGAAAGCGACGAAAAAGTGATTTTTATTTGTTATCTATTACACTGACTAACTAGGTAAAATGCGAGAGTGGTTACAAACTCTGATGGTCGTTACATTTTCAAAGTGAAAATTCTAAGACGTTAGTGCTACAAATGGGTACATGCGGGTTTAATCTGTAACTCGTGGGAACCATACTCACGTTCTACTGCGACCTATACTTGTTGACGGCATAATTCTACCCTTCCTTCCGATGGAGAAACATGAGTCATTTTCTCAGGGAAAAAAAAAAGTGAATGGTTCAGCTGTAACACTAACTATTATCATAGGTATTCACATCGAATAATCATATAGACCATATGGTACAGTAAGTCGGTAATTAAGTCAGTAACACCCTAAATCCGAAACACGGTCTTCAACGTGAACGCCAAATGACTGTTGTAAAGCACTAAAAACAGAAACATTTGGGCGGAACTAGGTGAACCATATAAAATCTGAGGGCGTGGTTTGACCTCGCGCCACATGCCAGATGGCACTGCCATGTTTTCAGACACCTATTGTCTTTGTCGTGTACGATAACTTGACGTGTGTACAGATGTTTAGATGCTTTTTTCTATAATGAAAGTCACGAACGACCTTCGATTTTATGACTATCTGTTTTTTAATGTTTTACCATAAAAATAGATTGAGTTTTATTTTTTTAGTCGTTAGTTTTATGATAACATTTTTAGGTTTGATTCATTTTATTGTTATCTTAGAACCAAAATAAATAACGGACAGGATAAGTTTCGTTAAGATTCTGTTTATCGACTCTATTTGTTTCACTCCATCTAGCTGTATTTATCATGTTTCTTTTTTGCATGTTCGTATGCATATCAATGAGAAATATATTTCTTATTGGACCTCATACACAATAGAAAGTGGTGTTTGTGAGTTTTCCTAGTTTATCGGTTTCTCCAGCTGTGAAATCCGTATGTAAGACACGATGTGTCTCTTGGTTCAACATATGGTCACTGTGGCATGCTGGTCAGAGTTCAGTGGTCCTGATGGGAGGGCTTCCTCTTCTAATGAAGCACGTGCTTCTGATATTGTGCAACGTAATTTAGTTCAACGACCCGAAGTATATGATAACACTGGATTTTTTTAACAGTAAGTTTTTCTTTATCATTTCATCCGAAACTAAGGAACTCAGCAGCTGAAAGTTACATTTTTATATGAAACGATTCTGATCCCAGATGTTGATCATGTTATACAAATATTCCAAGTCAAAATCATTTTCGATATAGGAACATGGTTTTCACTGAAGTGTGTGTGTTTTGAAAATAAATTATTGATAAATGTTTATAATCTTAAGTCACTTTTACAAGTAATATGTGTCGCATTCATAGATCAAACATTTACTTTGTTTGGCATAGTTATGTTGAACTGTTTTAGGTGCAGGTATTTATAGTTTGGTAATAATTTTTAATCCATATTAATATAAGGACTAATGAGCTACATATTAATTAAACAAAGATGTAATTCAGTAAAATGCAGAATAAATATTCCACAACAAACCGATTTATTTCAAGTAGTTTCCTGCTTCGAAGATATGAAATAAAGTCTGACGTTATTGAAGGCGGAAGGCAGCTAAGCAGTAACACCAACCTTAAACTTATGAAATAAAGTCTGACGTTATTGAAGGCGGAAGGCAGCTAAGCAGTAACACCAACCTTAGACTTATGAAATAAAGTCTGACGTTATTGAAGGCGGAAGGCAGCTAAGCAGTAACACCAACCTTCAACTTATGAAATAAAGTCTGACGTTTTTGAAGGCGGAAGGCAGCTAAGCAGTAACACCAACCTTAAACTTATGAAATAAAGTCTGACGTTATTGAAGGCGGAAGGCAGCTAAGCAGTAACACCAACCTTCAACTCTTGGGCTACTCTAATAAAATAGTGTGATTTCTTTATCGCTCTTGTAGGGTACCAACAGCCCAAAGCGGGGAATTCTTTTGTTGTTGTTGTTTTTGCGATAACGGGACGTGAACCATGGACTCCTACACACAAAATTCGACATGCTAATTACTACACCACACCAGGCCCTATGAGATAAATAGATTAACAGTCGCTCCCCAGTGGCATAAAGGTATGTCTGGTGACTTACAACTCTCGAATCTGGGTTTTGATACCCGTCGTGGGCAGATTGCTTTGTTTTGAATTTCGCGCAAAGCTACACGAGGGCTATCTGCGCTAGCCGTCCCTAATTTAGCAGTGTGAGACAAGAGAAAAGGCAGCTAGTCATCACCACCCACCGCCCACTCTTGGGCTACTCTTTTACCAATGAATAGTGAGATTGACCGTCACATTATAATGCCCCACGGCTAAAATGACGAGCATGTTTTGTGAGACGGGGATTCAAAGCCGCGACCTACGGATTACAAGTCGAGTGCCTTAACCATCTGGCCATGCCGAACTGTTACAGACATTGCCGGCCTATCGCAACAGGGTCCAATAAATTAGTTATTCTTTGTTTAATAATTTGAAAGTGACTATTAATTTCGATTTTCGTCTGTATTGGTCCGTCGCACCAAGATTTATTAAGTAATCGTGTGAACCAAGTCCAGTTGTGAATATTGTTGTCGATAGACGCTTGGATCGACTTATGTCAATGTAACTGTAGTTATTTTTGCAATGGCGTTGAGAAACATTGTTACTTCATAACAGCTTAAGACGCTTAGAAGATAAAAACATTTATTGCAATCAATACATCTCGGTCCGAGCGATGAATTTAATGATCCACATCCATTCCCCATTTTCTGCTTGACAGCACGTGCCACGAGCGTCTGTCTGCTCCATCCTTCTAACGTTCCATCCCACATCCCTGCTAACGCACTAAACAGAACTAGTCACATTTTTTTTTCTTATCTTCTCCCACTAACAGTCGACATGACATCCACCTTGTATCGTCCTGGCCGTGAGCTTTCACTCTTATTTCTTCGACTAGGATTACTTTTTAATGGGACAGCAAAACTACATTAATATCAAATGGGTATTCGTAGTAGTTGAGGGGGCCTGTGAATCGGTAACGGAGAACAGCAAACAACGGCAAGCTGAGATTGGTCGCCATCTAACGGGACTCAGGGGAAAATATTGCAGGAGGAACCAACGTCAGGCGCACTGTTCCCGTGTATAGATAACGACTTAGCTTAATGTAGGTTTTCTTATGTCCTGTGGGATCGAGGCTACTGACTGAAACCACCGTGCTAAGTCTCGTCAGTTCGCCCGTTAACACGGTTCGATTTTCTCATATGATTTCGCCATATTAATAGACTACATATTGGCTGGTTATTAATGCATAGAAGTGGTAAATCACTGTCACAAACTCGCTAACCGGAGACTGGCCAGAACTATTACTTTACGCTTAAGCCTGCGTTGAAATGTTTAATATTTTAATGCATCTCAAAATGCGATTTCGACGCATTAGAAAGCATAAGTCAGTCCCTGTGATGCTCGACTCGTGGACGTTTCGCCGCTTATTACGACTTTGATCAAACAGTCCTGTTTGTTATGCCCCCAAAAGGCGTGAACGATTGGTTTAGTTTGTTTTGAATTTCGCGCAAAGCTACACGAGGGCTATCTGCGCTGGCCGTCCTCTATTTTTGCAGTGTAAGACTAGAGGTAAGGCAGCTAGTCATCACCATCTACCACCAACTCCTTAAACTACTCTTTTGCAAACGAACAGTAGGATCGACCGTAACATAATAACGCCCTCACGGCTGAAAGAGCGAGTTTGTTTGGTGCGACGGGGATTCGAACCCGCGACCCTCAGATTAAGAGTCGAACGCTTTAACCAACCTGGCCATCCCGGGGCCTAGTACGAATGATCATTTTTTCTAATATTTTATAAATTTATTAGCTGGATAGCCGTCAAAACTAAAAAAAAAACCTCATAAAAACACAAAACGTGAAAACGTAAATTACTCCATGGATCCAGTAAGCCTTCATGCCAACTTTGGTGAAAATATATTAAAACTAATACTGGTGTAAAAATCAAAACCTTTCATAAAATCTTCAAAACGCAAAACTGAAAATCTGCGGGGACTTAATGATCGCCCTTACCAATATTAGTAAAGATCCATAGGACTCTTGCGAAATATTTGCATGGACATACAAGGGTTGTTGTTTGTTGTTGTTTTGAATTAAGCACAAAGTTACACAATGGGCTATCTGTGCTCTGCCCACCACGGGTATCGAAACCCGGATTTTAGCGTGTAAGTCCGCAGACATACCGCTGAGCCACTAGGGGCAACATACAAGGGACAGTAACGTTATAGTTGTATAGATTAGTATTAACTTCTCGCTCAAAACAATTTGTGTGCTTAAAGCGAAATTAAAATCAATCTAGTAATGAGCATAGATAATTAAATATAGTTTGTTTTTTTTCATATTCTTACTCGTAAGGATTAGAGTGCATTGTTTCCTCGGTTGGGTTTATCGCTGTAAACAATGTTTTTGTGATCTGAACAAGCTGTTCTTCACTTGAGATTCGTTTTTGCACTTTGTTCTTTTTGAAATGATAGCTCTAAAACTCGCCTAGTACAAGCAGTCTCTGTCCACATGAAAGAAATGTCTTGCACCTCATCGTAGGTACAGCAATAAGTCTACGGATTTACGACGCTAAAATCTGGGATTCGATTCCTCTCTCTAAACTCTGCGGACTCTGTGGAGATACCCCTATGTGGCTTTGCCATAAGAAAACACACACGCCTTTTTCCTATCAGCATTGCTGTTTGTTGATGACATCAGCCTGTAAAGTGTAGACAAATTTCTTTAAAAAAAAAAAGCATTATTCCTTCTCTTCACAACTCGTTTTGAGTATCGTAATAAAAACTGACTTACAGATAAGTTTCTATGTTGGACTTAACAGTTCACGTGAAACTTTTATTTATATATATTTGGTATTGTTCCGTTATTGTGGATTTAGCGTTTATTTTGGGTTACTTTATACGACATTGTGTATTTATCTACTGTACTTTTCAAGCTATTGTGTCTTGTTACACACTAACATCTCTCAGCTTTCACTAGGCCCGGCATGGCCAGGTGGGTTAGGGCGTTCGACTCGTAATCTGAGGGTCGCGGGTTCGAATCCCCGTCACATCAAACATGCTTGCTCTTTTAGCTGTGGGGGCGTTATAATGTGATGGCCAATCCCGCCATTCGTTGGTAATAGAATAGCCTAAGAGTTGGCGGAATGTGGTAAAGACTAGCAGCTTTTTCTCTAGTCTTACATTGCTAAATTAGGGGCAGCTAGCGCAGATAGCTCTCTTGTAGCTTTGCGCGAAATTCACAAAACAAACAAACAGCTTTTACCGTTTTGTTCCTTTGTTGTTTACCGATTGGATGACTAAAACTTGCGGGTTGTGTGATCAGTTTTTCTTTTATGTGAGTTAATTAATATTACAAAAGTTTCCAGTTCTTATTAAATACACTACAACAAATAATACAAAAAAAAAATTAGCTCTTCACTTTTCAGATAAAAACACATCTATCTATAGAGGTCTCTACTTGTCCAGAACTCTGTCTCTCCAGCTATTTCCTTGGATTTGCAGGTGTCTCGTTTCTCTAGCGTTCTAGATAGTTAATGGCCATATCGGCCTATCTATCCATCAACTTCACCGAAACGTCCCCCGGAAATAATGAAACATCAATTGGGCAAATGCTGAGTAAATAGTGGACTAAGAGAAAGGTTTACTGACTAAATCCCTCGCCGTGATGGCTATTACTTTTCCCAAATAAAACCTCTTCATGTTTCTTTTCTTTCACTATTTATATCCACTTTTACAAAACCAAGCGTATAGTTTGATAAAACCTAGCAATCGGTCATATTTATAACTTCATATTTAGGAGACGTTGCATTAGGAAGCATACATGAAGTTGTATCAGGAAACATACGTGGAGAAGTCAGAACATTTAAATACGTGATAATTTTATTGTTTGTAATCTAGTTTATTACACTGTAATTAAGTTGAGCTTTGAGCTCCGAAGACGTTTATTTTAATGTTTACATTTTTATATATTTTTAATGTCTTCTGGATGATTTGACAAAATACTTATTTTTCTCTTTTTGACTTTCGACAGTTACCTTTAAATTTCCGAAATACCTTTAGGCACGGCCCAGCTTGGCCAGGTGGTTAAAGCACTCGACTCGTAATCCGAGGGTTGATGGTTCAATTCTCTGTAACACCAAGCATGCTTGCCCTTTCTGCCATAGGAGCGTTGTGATGTTACTGTTAATCCCCACTATTCGATGGTGAAAGAGTGATCCAAGAGTTAGCGGTGGGTGACCATGACTAGCTGCCTTTTCTCTAGTCTTACACTGCTAATTTAGGGACGGCTAACGTAGATAACTCTCGTGTAGCTTTGCGCGAAATTCAAAAAAACAAACAAACCTTTAGGCATTGTCTCTATCATTTATGTAATTTCAAACCTAGCCAAGATTTGTATTTACTTGTACTAAACCGTGTATTATTTCCGAATCTTGAATTTTGCTATGTATTCCCGACACGTTTTCTGTTCTGTGACGCTCTTTGGCGTTCAAGTCTATAATATTATTCTGCATATTAACAGTATTACTATAATTCCATATTCCTTTTCTCAATAAGGCCGCGCCTTACTTCAATGAAATAGAAAATATCTGAAATAAGGTTGCATAACGTATATAATTAAAATACATAATTCTCAAAACCCACTTACACAACGTTAAAATATTTCATGCTCAATAACTTACACTTTTGATTGGAAAAAGGGCTTAGCGTGGCCTTATGGTTAAGGCGTTTAACTCGCAATCCGAGAATCGTGAGTTTGAATTCCGTTCCTGTACATGCTAACCCTTTCACCCGTGGGGGGTAATTATAATGTTACGTCCAATCTCATTATTTGTTAGAAAAGAGTAGTCCAAAAGGTGGCGATGGATAGTGTTTACCACATGTCTTTTCATCTATTCTCTCACTTCAAAGTTACGGACGATTAGTATAGATGGCACTCGAGTAGCTCTGTGGAAAATTCAGATCAAACTATAGAGAACAGTATGTATGTTCTTTTATATCAATTGAAGTTGCTTTAGTCTATGCACCTAGCAATAAGTACACTTTAACTAATGTATTCTTACAGCTACTGAAATAAAATCTATTTCAGTTTCAACATCATTCTATTTCATGTTACCGTAACCATGCTGTATCCTACAGTAGCTTTATTACTGTACCTAACACGCTACTGAAACTAATTATTCATATTTTACAACACATTACTAAAGCTAACCCCGATATCTTATAGCAACATGTTACCAAGCCAACACTTGATATCTATAGTAACATGTTACCAAAGCTAACACTTGATATTCTACGCTAACAATTAACCATATTTGATATCCTATTGTAACACATTACCACATGATATTCCAATGTAACATTACCGTAGCTAATACTTCGTATCCTACCTTAACTTATTTCTTTAGTTTATATTGTAGCACGTCACCACGATATTCTACTAAACCTTATTTCTTCAGTTTATATTGTAGCACGTCACCACGATATTCTACTAAACCTTATTTCTTCAGTTTATATTGTAGCACGTCACCGTAATATTCTACTAAACCTTATTTCTTCACTTTATATTGTAGCACGTCACCACGATATTCCACTAAACCTTGTTTCTTCAGTTAATATTGTAGCACGTCACCGTAATATTCTACTAAACCTAATTTCTTCAGTTTATATTGTAGCACGTCACCGTAATATTCTACTAAACCTTATTTCTTCAGTTTATATTGTAGCACGTCACCACGATATTCTACTAAACCTTATTTCTTCAGTTTATATTGTAGCACGTCACCACGATATTCTACTAAACCTTATTTCTTCAGTTTATATTGTAGCACGTCACCACGATATTCCACTAAACCTTATTTCTTCACTTTATATTGTAGCACGTCACCACGATATTCTACTAAACCTTATTTCTTCACTTTATATTGTAGCAGGTCACCACGATATTCTACTAAACCTTATTTCTTCAGTTTATATTCTAGCACGTCACCACGATATTCTACTAAACCTTAATGTTTCAGATAGTGTTCATAAGTCATCTTAGCATGTTTCCCCAACTGGTTATTATTTTAGAAATTTTGTCTCACAAACACATTACTCGTCTTGATCAGTTCTTGGTATCTCAATGTAACATGTATCTTATAATTCCTGCTTTAACTTTATTAATCTGATTATAACCCTAATTACCGGCTTATTTGCATGTAAGATGGTTTATCTTGTTTTATCATCAGGTGTGGTTCCAGAACAGAAGAGCTAAGTGGAAAAAGAGAAAGAAAACCACTAACGTCTTCAGAAACCCTGGGGTCCTCCTGCCCTCCCACAGTTTGCCTCCTCTGGGTTTCATGAGCGACGGGCTATGCTCTTTCGGGCCCGGCCCAGACACGCGCTGGTCCATGGCGGCAGGTATGACTCAGATGGGTTCTCCACCACTGACGTTAGGTCCACCGAGTCTATCGAGACAATCTGGCCTCGGCCAGTCTTTATCCACCCCTTCCATGACCGGAATCAACCAATCCGGAGTTCCGTTGAATCACGGTCCTTTGGCTGGATCGGTCACTACCACAGGATACCAGACTCACTACGGTCTTAATACGCTCAACTCACCGTCTGGGGTTGCAGCCCCCCACGGTCTAGGTCCAGTGACGGCTGGAATGACCATGGCGGCAGCATCCCCGCCCAATTCCAGTTCATCCACTCCACCTCAGCTGTCAGCTGCCTGCACCATGTCGATGCAAGGACTCGACCCGGGAGCATGCAACGGCGAACTGGACGTTTGGAGAGAAACCAGTATCACCACGTTGAGACGGAAGGCCATAGAACACACAGCTACAATGTCGGTTTTTAGGTGAAATTCATAACTGTACATGCAGTCCTGCTTCTTCCGTTAAAGGGAGGAATATCTAAACTTTTATGGGCTTCTCGTAGTTTAGGCTTAGTCCACGAGAAAGGTGTAGATTTTTAGAAGACATTCTTCACGAAATCTATTAGATCATCATACAGTTCTCTAGTGTTTAACATATAACTTAGTGTGTTCACCATATATAGCCATGTGTTGGTTATTGTTACGATGTGTTTCTGTAGGCCTCAGTTACAACAAAGTTTATTATGAAGCACATTACTCATAGTGTGTAGTAAAACATGCACATCACTAGAAAAGTAGAGTGATGCTGAAGGCGGTCCACGATTCTCATTTGCATTTTGTAACTATCACGCAGTCAATTTTATAAGAAGCAACAATCGCATTGATAAATAACATAAAATAATTAAGAGCTAGTTAAAATAAATGTGTATATATTATAATAAAAATATTTGAACTATTGACTATCATCTAAATACGGTTTTAATTTTTTAATTATAAATCGATATTCGAGGAAAAATTGGTTAAACTGTTCTCCTACAGAGAAATATCTGATTCACGGCGAAACTAAAACCGTTAAGTAGACGAATATCCAATTCTTATTGCAAAGTCTAATAATTGAATTTTCATTTACGTCAATACTTTTAGATAAAACTAAAACTATTGTTTACTGATAGAAAATTAAGAGCTTTTGTAGTTTTCGAAAAATAAAACCATAAGCATTATGGTATAGTTTTGATATCGCTCATAATGTTAATCGAATATTTGACGTCACAGATAATGTAACCCTAAACGTTTTGTAGTTTAAGCGAATGTTACACAGAAACTTGTACTTGCAAATATGTCACTCGGGATTTTGTTTGTTGTTGAATATGGTGGTGGTAAAAGATATTTGAACAAACGTGCACCTTTGTATCTATTAGATAAGTATTTATGATGAGCCATGTTGCACAGATAATACTTCCGTGATTTAACAAAGAAATTATCACGAGTCCGATGACTTTACATCTGAAAAACTAAAACAAATATTTAGCGATTTGTCAACCATAGGACTATGTCAAGTGGTTAGGACTATTAGTCCAATTCAGACTAAAGTTCGAAATGTTTGCAGGTTTTTTGGAGGGATTTTACAACGACGGTCGAAGATTGTAATCTGTGAACCCCAAAAAGAACATTGAATCTTTTGTGATATGAATTGAAAACTGTAAAAAAAAAACACCTAACAAAACTTAGCCAACTTCATGGGAACATCTCTTCACATAGATGTTTGTTTAACAAAAACCACACAGTTTTCTCACTGTCTTTCCAATTCACAAACAATATTAAAACATTATATACACATGAAAATACTAAATAAAAACTTGTTGCATAACAAAACCCATACATTTCAAATTGATTTTTGTCAGTCCAATGTTTCCCAACACAACATACCAGACAACTCCTTTTAAATCAGTAGTTTATAATACTTACGATATTATTTCATTACAAATTCGATTTATTAACAGTTATTAAATTAATAATTATGTAGTGTCAGATTAAATGATAATCTTAAAGTAAGGTTAACCGGCAAATTTTTAACTTCAACAATTATGTGTAATTACAACAATACTCCATTAACCCAACAGGCATCTTTGGTGCTTGATTGGTTAATAATCATGTATTGTTAAATGTTCCCATTACGTGAGTGGTCAATTTGTGTGTGACGTCAAGCAAACGTTGATACAATATCGGATTCGCCCATGTAATGTCTTTTGTGTTGTTTTTTTTTGACAAGTGAATTGTGTGGTCTCAAATTTTTCTTAATTTATCATATATTTATGATCCAAGTGTATGTTTTTTCTTCATTCTTGCGCTAAGTTCTTAAAAAATAAAAACTAAGCTAAAAACTGAGGAGGTCCTGTGTGGTTTCGTAAAATATCTATTGTTTGTTGAAATGCGTATATGTTAGAAGGTGTATTCATATAGAATGTTGTAGGTCGTGTTCGCTTTTATCTCTTCTGTGATTTTTTTGTCAGTAAGTTTGTATTAAATTGCAATCAGAAACAAAGTATGAGATTGGTTGTGTGATGTTTTTCTTCAATGTGCAACTGTTGTCACACATGTGGAACATCAAAACCCAAGAAAATATGACAGATTCATTTCAAAAAAATATTAAGAATGGGCCTATTTTATTAATATTGTTTGCCCTTAATTAATAAATAATACTTTTTAATTCATGCAATCGAATATTTATTTCTTTATCCCATTTGTTTTTTTTTCTCCTATTCTTATCCGAAATTACCTTGCAGCGCCCTCGTGTGGTGAACCAATGAAATACTACACATATTTATTTACTGTGGTATAGTCCTGATTTGTTAGTTTATTGTAATGAACGTAGTTTGTTACAGTTGCTTCTTATTATGTTTATTAAAGTGTAACATTTATAATCAGTACCGTTATTCGTATGGTATCCCTTTTTACCGTTCTGTCCTTTTACAGCCGTGGATATCACTAAACTTATATGTATGTGAATATTTAAACTGCGTCACTGTCACAGGAAAAAAATGTTAAATACAATTGTAATGGCGTTCGACTCGTAATCCGAGGGTCGCGGATTCGAATCCCGGTCGCACCAAACATGCTCGCTCTCCCAGCAATTGGGGCGTTATAATGTTACAGTTAATCCCACTATTCGTTGGTAAAAGAGTAGCTCAAGAGTTGGCGGTGGGTGGTGATGACTAGCTGCCTTCCCTCTAGTCTTACACTGCAAAATTAAGGACGGCTAGCACAGATAGCCCTCGAGTAGCTTTGCGCGAAATTAAAACAAAACAAAACAAATACAATTGTAAAAGTATTAAATAATTTCTGTTCAATAAATATAAGTTTACTTTGGCTTACCCGATATTTTATTAATATAAAAAAACGGTAAAAAAGGATACCACATGAATAACAGTTCAATAGACAACCAAGAAGAATCCTTTACAAACAAACACAACCATCTTTATGCATCCATAATAAAACGTAACTAGAAAGACAAACCTGTATGACAAACATTTAATTTGGTTTGACCATACTAACAATGTTCGTAAGATATAAGATTTTGTAGAGAAAACTAAAATCAAAATGATATATCATTGATTAGGTTTAATAGGAAACTAATACTGATATCTGTTAGATTTTTTTTCAGTATTAGTATTGAAAATGTTGCTGTAATTACAGTACCCGAATAAAATTTACAGAAAAACCCACACTAAACTGTGCCAAACGTGGTTTAACAGTTAACCTGTGGGGCTGCGTACCGGAGGTTCAAGGTTGAACCCGCTGAACTTTCTGCAACAGCAAAATCCCTCTGACGGTAAGTGTTGTCTGTTGGCTGACTATCACCCTTCACGTTAAGCAGTTTTCAAGAATATAATTCCTGAAAACAATTATTTGTGAAAGTTTAAAGCTTATTACAATGTTTCTATAGAGCTAACTTGGTGGACCAATTTTGTTTAATAAAATTTAGTCATTTACAAAAAATATATATAAATATAGTATAAAAGACAAAATAGACTGAAAACAAAAATGTTCGTAAATATATTATAAACCTTCTCAATGATATACCATTCTAAGACATCTGAAGTGGAATGTTTTGTTACTCTCAAAATGCTTTAGCTTCAGTAAATACCTGCTTTATTTATGCCTTCATTTTGTATTTTTATCATTCTATACTATAACTATAACACGTATAAAAAACAGATGTAGCTGCAGCGTTGTA
Organism: Carcinoscorpius rotundicauda; assembly: GCA_011833715.1. NCBI lineage: Eukaryota > Metazoa > Arthropoda > Merostomata > Xiphosura > Limulidae > Carcinoscorpius > Carcinoscorpius rotundicauda. The sequence goes on from CM022404.1 coordinate 42,283,377, forward strand.
AGATTATTAACACTAGAGGACACAGCTGTTGACTTACATATGGAGGCTCTATTATTGTATGATCAGTAACACCAGTCGGTGGTCAGAGCTGTTGACTTACATATGGCGACTCTATTATTGTATGATCAGTAACACCAGTCGGTGGTCAGAGCTATTGTTTTACATATGGAGGCTCTATTATTGTATGATCAGTAACACCAGTCGGTGGTCAGAGCTGTTGACTTACATATGGCGACTCTATTATTGTATGATCAGTAACACTAGTCGGTGGTCAGAGCTGTTGACTTACATATGGCGACTCTATTATTGTATGATCAGTAACACCAGTCGGTGGTCAGAGCTGTTGACTTACATATAGAGGCTCTATTATTGTATGATCAGTAACACCAGTCGGTGGTCAGAGCTGTTGACTTACATATGGAGGATCTATTATTGTGTGATCAGTAACACCAGTCGGTGGTCAGAGCTGTTGACTTACATATAGAGGCTCTATTATTGTATGATCAGTAACACCAGTCGGTGGTCAGAGCTATTGACTTTCATATGGAGGCTCTATTATTGTATGATCAGTAACACCAGTGGTCAGAGCTGTTGACTTACATACCGAAGCAAATCCAAACCTCTGACTGATAACATAATGTTCACTAAAGTATTTATATATATAATTATAAGAGGTTTGGCTTGTGTACACACCATTTTTTTTGTTTTCCATCCTATAATGAGTTATGTAAGAAAGATTTGTATCGGTGAAAAAGTTAGCTACAAAGTTACCCAATGGATAGACGATAGCTATGTTATCGACAGTGTCACGTAAGATTAAGCTCTCCATACTCTAAAATATAGTTGGGCTTTGCCCGTATGATATATTGTTATAATTTAATAATATATGTGAACACTGTTTATCTTGTGTGTGAAAAGTGCTTTTGTTTAATTGAAGATAATGCTGTATGATATGTACATTATTTAAACGTCTCCTTCATGGTATATTATTAGATTAAACAATATTTAACTTTACATTATAATGAGGCTGGGACTTTTTAAATGGTTGTGAAACAGGGTTCTAACCATGAAACAATATTTTTCACTGGCATCATCATTATACAATAATGAAACTTTGCTTATATGATACTGGAAAATTGTTTTTATGAAACTATGTGCAAACATCAAATTTGCGAATTTTTAATCATTTGTGCAATTGAGTTGCAATAGAGGCTCTGATTTTCCCGTTTTGTTTCCGTTTCGCAACACGGAAAACTTTATTTTTGTCCATTCGAGTATTATTAATGTTGTAATTTAAGTGTTTTCTGTATGAAGATGCGGGTTGTTAAGATAAGCCTAAGACACAAAACAAGACTCTTGGAATATAGTGTATTATTTTCTTAAATAAATATATATATAATAGTACTGTCTATCGTATAATCATCTAAATACTTCGAAAAATGTGGATGGGTCTTCACCCAAATTAGTATGAACGTTCATTTCGTCCATGCGGAGACACATAAAATTTTTGAGTTTAGCATTTTATGTTTTTTGTTATTTTTATGGGTGTTTTGTTTTCTTACCACTACCCCCTCTTTAATGGATTTTTCACGAAATTTGGTATGAATGCTCATTGGATCCAAGGGAAGATACATACAAATTTTACATTTTGTGTGTTTTACTGTTTTTATGGACGATTTTCAGTTTTTTCACAAGTTTATGCCCCAAGATAACCTTTCATTATTAATCGTGAGTTTACACATCTTCCATCCAAGGAACGGGTATTCCAAATAGTTTTATTAAACAAAGTTTATACAGTTGGAATAAACCAGTTTAGGTTGCTGGTAGAAGTGTAGTCTTCTTTAATGTTATCATTTATGTTTACAGTTCGACTTTAATATTTCTTTGTAATAATTTATAAGCTAGAGTTTTCTCTACAATATCTTACATTTGTTGTTTTCGTTGTTTTTTTACCAACGGTTTGAAGTGGCAGTGCTGTTGGAACATTCTTAACACTTCTGTCTCAAAGCATTTGCAGCGTTTCATATAAAATAGTTTTAAAACGGATTTATTCACAAAATCATACAAAATCGAATCTATTCATATAGGGTATTATCAAATCTACTCATATAGGGTATTATCAAATCTATTCATATAAGGTATTATCAAATCTACTCATATAGGGTATTATCAAATCTACTCATATATGGTAATAGCAAATCCATGAGAACATACACATAGGATCTAAAAACGTGTCTGAAACGACTCAAGCTTCACTAAATTGTGTCAGAATCTATCATTCAAATAACTATTGACTAACTTCTCTTCCAACTGTTTAGAGTTGATTCCTAAGGGCTTAACATGAAGCTTCAATGATTTTCTCGCTAATTTAAATCGATCTATTTAATGTCACAAGAAATCGTTGAAATCATAATATTTACTTTTAATCTTTAAGATCTAGAGATTTCTTCTCCAGCTGGTAGCGTGAACTGACTTAAAGTATCACAAAAATGTTAATAAAGTAAAACTCTGGATCTTGTAACTCGGTTGGAATAACGGGAATATAAACGAGATTTAACCCTAACGAAAAGGACGGACAGCCCTTACGATAAAGGTCGGACAATCCTAACGATAAAGGACGAACAACCCTAACGATAAAGGACGGACAACCCTTACGATAAAGGACGGACAATCCTAACAATAAAGCACGAACAACCCTAACGATAAAGGCCGGACAACCCTTACGATAAAGGACGGATAATCCTAACGATAAAGGACGGACAAAGTGGTACGTCTGTAAAAGGAGAAAATTAATTTTTCACTGTTACCAAAATAATTCACTGTTTCGACTGTGATCATATCATGATGGAAATGTTCATACTCTGTGGGCAAACTGTAAAGTATAGTCTGTTTATTTACATACAGAAGTGATTAATTAATATGATCAGCATTACACTATGAAACAATATTTTTACTTTTTCTTGTTCCTAGGCAGAGAGTGTTACTTCCCAATTGCTTATGCCTAAAGTAAATAGAAAAGACCTATTTTTCTCTTCAAACTTTGCTTTTGTGACCTGGGAGCGAAAACCGAAAACATAATATGAGACTATATTTGGGGGCTGATACATGAAAGTGATTTACATTACAGTCGCAAATCTCTAAAAACTACTCACTTCTAAACATTTTTGTGTAATTTTAGTATAAATACATGTAAATCCTGATTCATATGTTGTTTTATTCAGACCTTAGGAAAATGAAAATGTGCAAATTTGCCCATTTTTACACAGTAAAATAAAGTTTGAAGGGAATAATGGCCATTTTCTGTACTTTTACAACATAAGCAATTAACAAATAACACATACTATCCAGGAACATAATTTGTGTTACATTGTGTTATCTAATTCATACGTTATTCAAGAGAACAAACCACAATTATTTCAACTCCTACGAGTATTTAATAAGTCTCCATGATATAAGCAATAACTGTAGCATTAGCTATTTTAGCTTTTAATTCAGAGTCCTTACTGACGAGGAGTTAGGGTTAGCTCAACATTCCAATAAGATACCGAATGAATAAGTCGATCTTTCTTTCACAGTACACTTAGCTGGATTTGTATATTCGTAACTAAGAAAAAATCTCCAGGGAAACACAGAAATAAAGATGAAGAGCTCTTGTTTTCGGAACCTGAAACGTATTGATAATGAATTATGGAAAGTGTCTTCATTTTGCCTGCTTTCCTTCACGCGTAAGATAAGTGTTCCTCGTGTCCATGCACAGTGAAGTTCTGAACTGTTTTCACCTTTGCACGAGCCTAGATAGTGTATGACGTCATCCTTTTAAAAACATCCATCAACCTCTCAGTATCGAAACAAGTTGTACTTTCAGTTAATAGTTTATAAGTCAGGAAGGTGTATACAACTGTGTAGGAAATCATCACAGAGGTCAATCCATTACACGTTCTTTGTGAACCTTGTAAATGACCTTCACCTTTAAACTTTAACCTCATTGTCTTCTGTATATCAAAGTGGAACATGATCATATTATGGTTGGGAATTTCGTACATTGTAACTTGTAACCTGACTTTTAAATATAGAAATCCACCGTAAATTAAGAATATGTCAGGTATGAACCTACAACAGCGCTAAATTGCACACACAGTAGAGGTTATCCATGTATTGTGTATATAGTAATGGTCATCCATGTATCATTCACATTGTAATGGTTATCCATGTATCGTAAACACAGAAATGGTTATCCATGTATAGTTCAAATTGTAATAATTATTTATGTATCGTGTACATTGTAATGGTTATCCATGTAAATGTTCTTATTAATGAACATGTATAGAATAACTAAATTCATTTTTAATAGTTCTGCAAGTTATCCGTAGTAATATTGTGAAAATACAGGGTTAGCGTAAAATACGGGGCATAAACAAACAGGTAGTGGGAGATCCTTTATATGGTGGTGCATAGAGTGAAGTATGAGTACCTGAGGAAAACAATGAACTGCATGATAAATATATGGTGATATATGGAGTGAAGTATGAGTACCTGAGGAAAACAATGAACTGCATGATAAATATATGGTGATATATGGAGTGAAGTATGAGTACCTGAGGAAAACAATGAACTGCATGATAAATATATGGTGGTGTATAGAGTGAAGTATGAGTACCTGAGGAAAACAATGAACTGCATGATAAATATATGGTGGTGTATAGAGTGAAGTATGAGTACCTGAGGAAAATAATGAACTGCATGATAAATATATGGTGATATATAGAGTGAAGTATGAGTACCTGAGGAAAACAATGAACTGCATGATAATTATATGTTGGTGTATAGAGTGAAGTATGAGTACGGAAAACAATGAACTGCATGATAATTATATGGTGGTGTATAGAGTGAAGTATGAGTACCTGAGGAAAACAATGAACTGCATGATAAATATATGGTGATATATAGAGTGAAGTATGAGTACCTGAAGAAAACAATGAACTGCATGATAAATATATGGTGGTGTATAGAGTGAAGTATGAGTAAACAAGGAAAACAGTGAACTGCATGATAAATATATGGTGGTGTATAGAGTGAAGTATGAGTACCTGAGGAAAACAATGAACTGCATGATAAATATATGGTGGTGTATAGAGTGAAGTATGAGTACCTGAGGAAAACAATGAACTGCATGATAAATATATGGTGATATATAGAGTGAAGTATGAGTACCTGAGGAAAACAATGAACTGTATGATAAATATATGGTGGTGTATAGATTGAAGTATGAGTACGGAAAACAATGAACTGCATGATAATTATATGGTGGTGTATAGAGTGAAGTATGAGTACCTGAGGAAAACAATGAACTGCATGATAAATATATGGTGATATATAGAGTGAAGTATGAGTACCTGAAGAAAACAATGAACTGCATGATAAATATATGGTGGTGTATAGAGTGAAGTATGAGTAAACAAGGAAAACAGTGAACTGCATGATAATTATATGGTGATATATAGAGTGAAGTATGAGTACCTGAGGAAAACAATGAACTGCATGATAAATATATGGTGGTGTATAGAGTGAAGTATGAGTACCTAAGGAAAACAATGAACTGCATGATAATTATATGGTGGTGTATAGAGTGAAGTATGAGTACCTGAAAAAAACAATGAACTGCATAATAATTATATGGTGGTGTATAGAGTGAAGTATGAGTACCTGAGGAAAACAATGAACTGCATGATAATTATATGGTGGTGTTTAGAGTGAAGTATGAGTACCTGAGGAAAACAATGAACTGCATGATAATTATATGGTGGTGTTTAGAGTGAAGTATGAGTACCTGAGGAAAACAATGAACTGCATGATAATTATATGGTGGTGTTTAGAGTGAAGTATGAGTACCTGAGGAAAACAATGAACTGCATGATAAATATATGGTGGTGTTTAGAGTGAAGTATGAGTACCTGAGGAAAACAATGAACTGCATGATAATTATATGGTGGTGTTTAGAGTGAAGTATGAGTACACAAGGAAAACAATGAACTCTATGATAAATATATAGTGATATATAGAGTGAAGTATGAGGACCTGAAAAAAACAATAAACTCTATGATAAATATATAGTGATATATAGAGTGAAGTATGAGGACCTGAAAAAAACAATGAACTGCATGATAAATATATGGTGATATATAGAGTGAATTATGGGTATCTGCGCTAATATGTTAGGCTTTCGGGGACATAGAGTGTAGAAGGGTTGTACTAAGAAAACCTAGATTGTCCGCTCGGTGTAAAGAGAATGAAAATAAAGTGCAAATCAATCAGTGATGTCGAGAAACCCACTTGTTGAGAATTTTATATGCAAAAAACGGCTCTTTTGGGCTCAGAAAACACTTCAAATAGAAGAGCGAACAACGTTTCGACCTTCTTCGGTCATCGTCAGGTTCACAAAGCCTGAGCCCAAAAGAGCCGTTTTTTGCATATAAAAGTGCAAATCAGAATAAGATAAACATAGGATTTTGATAAGTTTAGAGATAAACCAGGTTGTATTATAAGATCACAAGGAAAACATAGGATGAACAAACTTAAGAAATGTTACTAATCTAACAAAATGCATTTGTATACTAAAACCAGTTTTATTAAGAACCTAAATTCGTATAAAAAAGAAGCCTTGTTTTACTTCAGCTTTACCTACAGAAGTAACAAGAGGCCTTGTTTTACTATTGTTTTACCTACAGAAGTAACAAGAAGCCTTGTTTTACTTTAGCTTTACCTACAGAAGTAACAAGAGGCCTTGTTTTACTTTAGCTTTACCTACAGAAGTAACAAGAGGCCTTGTTTTACTTTAGCTTTACCTACAAAAGTAACAAGAGGCCTTGTTTTACTATAGTCTTATCTACAGAAGTAACAAAAAGCCTTGTTTTACTATAGTTTTACCTGCAGATGTAACAAGAGGCCTTGTATTACTATAGCTTTACCTACAGAAGTAACAAGAAGCCTTGTATTACTATAGCTTTACCTACAGAAGTAAGAAGAGGCCTTGTTTTACTATAGTCTTATCTACAGAAGTAACAAGAGGCCTTGTTTTACCAACAGAAGTAACAAGAAGCCTTGTTTTACTTTAGCTTTACCTACAGAAGTAACAAGAGGCCTTGTTTTACTCTAGTCTTACCTACAGAAGTAACAAGAAGCCTTGTATTACTATAGCTTTACCTACAGAAGTAACAAGAAGCCTTGTTTTACTTTAGCTTTACGTACAGAAGTAACAAGAAGCCTTGTTTTACTTTAACTTTACCTACAGAAGTAACAAGAGGTCTTGTTTCACTATAGTCTTATCCACAGAAGTAACAAGAAGCCTTGTTTCACTATAGTTTTACCTGCAGAAGTAACAAGAGACCTTGTTTTACTCTCGTTTTACCAACAGAAGTAACAAAAAGCCTTGTTTTACTATAGTTTTACCTGCAGATGTAGCAAGAGGCCTTGTATTACTATAGCTTTACCGACAGAAGTAACAAGAGGCCTTATTTTACTTTAGCTTCACCAACAGAAGTAACAAGAAGCCTTGTTTTACTATAGTTTTACTTACATAAGTAACAAGAGGCCTTGTATTACTATAGCTTTACCTACAGAAGTAACAAGAGGCCTTGTTTTACTGTAGTCTTATCTACAGAAGTAACAAGAAGCCTTGTTTTACTATAGTTTTACCTACAGAAGTAACAAGAGGCCTTGTTTTACTATAGTTTTACCTACAGAAGTAACAAGGGGCCTTGTTTTACCATCAGAAGTAACAAGAAACCTTGTTTTACTATTGTTTTACTTACATAAGTAACAAGAGGCCTTGTATTACTATAGCTTTTCCTACAGAAGTAATAAGAGGCCTTGTATTATGGTAGCTTTATCTATAGAGGTAACAACTGGTCTAACAAGAGGTAACGGTTATTACCTAAGGGCTTTCCATGACGATGAGAAACCCATTTGAAATAAACATGTATTCTGAAGACGGCTGGTCTAGGTATTAAGACTTTATTTTAACTGAAGAATTTACCTTACATTTAATCCTTCATTTAACGGTGATTACTCTTGTTTTAAAGTAACTTTCTAGCGACTAGAAAATGAAAGTCACTAATGATTCTACCTTTTATAAAAGTCCAAGCAGTCAAAATCAACTAGTTTCCTGACCATGAAACTAAAGTAGGGTTCAAATAGTATTGTTGTAGTATTGTCTGTCAGTTCCTTTCTAGGTTTACTTTGATATAAACCATCATTCGAGAGTGACAAACAGGTGTTGGTGTTTCTTGTAGTGACCAATCTGCGTGAAAGAAAAATTAATTACAACCTTTAAACGTTTCTGATTTTTACACGAATCACGACTTGGAAATCTTTGTGAAGATGCGTTTCATTTCACGTTGTGTTTGATTCTCATTGTTTAACTACAATGGTTTAACATTGTTCTTGTTTCCAAACATTGAACTATAATCTATATATTGTTCTACAATCACCCCCTGCCTACCAGTGTTTTATTTCATACTATGGGCAGAGCGCAGCCTGGTATGCAACTTTAACCATTTTTGACGTGTTCTGCCTTACAGTTGTTCTCATTTTGAGCGTTATCTTTGACTTCCAACTCTAAACCTAATCCATATCGACCTACGATTATCTTCCGTTTAGTATTAGGTTTTATCTTCATGTGTAATCATGCTTCCTGTCTTCAAATAATTCTTATTCTGGTTTCATAATTCCTCACGAACATCCGACTTGCGTTGTGGATTTGTGTGAGAAAATAAATTACGAATCTTCACGTGATTACTTTTTATCTCTCGTTTCGTGAGGACTCCGGACTCCTCATTTTAAATCTTACAATATATTTTTTTTATGTTGGATATTACCCCGAATCGGAAAAAAAAACAAAACAGAAACAAACACACTGCAACCAATTGAAATACATTTAATCTTGAGGCGCAGATGTGCGTGTTTCTCATAGCAAAGCCACATCGGCCTATCTGCTGAGTCCACCGAGGGGAATCGAACCCCTGATTTTAGGGTCTTAACTCCGTAGACTTACTACTCAAGAGCAGATTCTGTCACGTAATGAACGATGATAAAGTGGTTTAACTCCGTCAAGTTAGGCCTGGCATAAGCGAGCGCGTAAGGCGTGCGACTCGTAATCCGAGGGTTGCGGGTTCGCGCCCGCTAAACATGCTCGCCCTCCCAGCCGTGGGGGTGTATATGTGACGGTCAATCCCACTATTCGTTGGTAAAAGAGTAGCCCAAGAGTTGGCGATGGGTGGTGATGACTAGCTGCCTTCCCTCTAGTCTTACACTGCTAAATTAGGGACGGCTAGCACAGATAGCCCTCGAGTAGCTTTGTGCGAAATTCCAAAACAAACAAATCCGTTAAGTTAAACGCGATTCAACACGGTAACTGACACTTTACGTCCTAGGGGTGATAACACTTTAGTTAATGTATCTTTTCAACGAGTTCCCATTTCTTAAACGATGTTCCATATTCCTTTATCGAATTTTATTTTTCGAGAGTTACACTGACATTTATGTATATATGCATTTATGTTTAGTGTGGAGGAGAGAATACGTCCAATAACGTGGCAAATGTATTAACACGTGTTCTGTGCTCCCCCAAAACTAACAGGGCACGCTTCAAAAACTATTGTCATATCGAATGTATTTGTTAATTTTGTTCTTACGTATAAGAGATGGTGACCGGTGACTCAAACCGTTCGCATATGCGTACCAACAACCACCTAGCAACACCCTTTTTCCCAGCAGTCAGAAGAACAATGAATAGCAAACTTTACGAGACAAACCGTGTACAGTACGCCTTTCGCTTTTATTGTATATCACAGATTACAAGGCTAATAGACTTTATATTAGTCGATTTAAACGGCAAGACACGTGCGTTCAATCAGATCTTTACCACCAGGCCTTCTAAACTCATTGCTTCATCAACTCTGATCGTTCTCCTACAGCTCAGAAATCGGATTAATCACATGTCGGACGGCGTTGCTGTTTAGCACACGGCACGTGCTGACAACGTGCAATCGCTTCGTTTCTCCTGGGCTCGAGCCAACAATAAGTACGACCGCGTGGCGGCGGTGTTGTGCAGAACATCGGTGGTCAGGAGTGATTCGTGCCCGAGTTTTTAATAAAAATCACAGCGGGTCGCTCACTACCCTACTCTGATCCTGGAACACTGTAATTATTCGAGTTACAGGTTGAATTGAAAGCTGCATATCCGTTAGAGGCCAGCAGTATCGACCTCCAAAAAATCAGGCATAAAAAATTTATGTTATTCATTCAAGCTGCTTGCAATAAAGTAGAAATTTGAAACAAATCCTTTTATTTATTGCCACCAATTCAACTTATATTTATAAAGAAAACCAGTATATTGCATTGTCTTTAATTCAAGCACTGGCCGTATAGTTACTTAAGAGAATCTGGTAAGAGAGCTTTGATGACTGTTTATTTATTTATTCAATGATTATGAATAACATCTAGTGAAAAAAACCAAATAACAGTGAAATAATAAATTAATATATTTTCATTGTGCATCTCATAATAATATGTTTTTTATCAAGCGCAGAGTTGTAGTGGACTATCTCTGCCTTACGCACTCTAGGATCGAACCCTAAACTGATTAGTAGGTCTGTAAGTCGTCAAATTTGCCGAGGGATTACGAAAAGCTACAATGAGATGAGTCACATTTAATGTTGTGTTACATAACTGGGTCATAAAAAAACAGACTTCAGACACCACCCACCCCACTATACACACGTGTTGCCATGGCAACTGGAAATCAGAGATATTTTAAAAAATAATAATAACAAAGAAAGACGTAACAAAGAACTGAGTTGTAAGTTTTCAAATGATGTTATTTACCCAATGTTAAACCATTCGAAGACAAAGTTCGAAGGTTTCACAGCTTTACCTTTCAAAATGTTGACTTTTCCCATTGGTGTTCATTGTTCCAGGTGTTACTGGACTGACGTGAACGTGAAACAGCTATAAATATTTAATTGGTCAATTTCGATTTTTTTATTATTTTAATGAGACATATTTTAGGTCAGAAGTCACTGACCATAATTACGTCTTACAAATTTAGCCGTGATTCTCACAATACGAGGACGATGTCCGAAAGAGGTCAGTGTTTATCTAACCGAGGTGGAGCTCTAGATTTCGGTTCTGGCCCAATTTAAACGTGTATCACAATGTATTCTTCGTACGGTGATGGACCCCGCTATTACAGCGATAAGTCTGTGGATTCACAACGCTAAAATCAGAGGTTCGATTCCCCTCGGTGGGCTCAGCAGACAACTCGATGTGGTTTTGATATATGAAAACACACACACACACACCCGTAACCTGTGAATGTGTAATAAGAGTGACATGCAACACTTTATCTTGGATGGTGGGTGCTGTTAACTGGTTGCCTTCACCTCTAGTTGGTGGTTCAAAACTGGGGACAAAAGCAAATAGCAGTTGTGGCTTTATCATAAATATAATACATAAACACTTTATTTTAATATGCTCTTCTGATCCTTACCTGATGCTCTGAGGTAGGTATGAGTGCTTATAGCTCTAATATTCGTGGTTCGATCCCTGCGCTGTGAAAAACTCGGTGAGCTCAACAACGAGCGAACAAGTTATTTTCATACATATAAATGTCGTTTTTTACAAAAGTATTTAAATAAAAGAAGATGAATAACATGTCAAGTGCTTCTGCCCCCCGGTGGCTCAGCGGTATGTCTGCGAACTTACAACGCTAAAAACCGGGTTTCGATACCCGTGGTGGGCAGAGCACAAATAGCCCATTGTGTAGCTTTGTGCTTAATTCTAAACAATAACGACATATCACCATTAATATTTTATTAATTGTATATATAATTAATTATTTACGATTAATTAGGTATTATTAAATATTATTATTATTTATTTATTTTACGTTAATTACAGAGTCAGTTTTCTTGGAGTTGTACAGAACTAGAACCAGACGAAACCTACTGCACAAAGATATGACTGCCATTTCCATAAGTTCCATAAGTAGTTTCTACATTGTATGAAATACATATGTAGGTTGAAACAGTTATTAAAATAGAAGAATGTATAACGATATGTCAACCATATTTATTATACGTTCATTGACGACAGTGAAAACGAGGAGTCTTCTGACGTAATGCCGCGTGATACAAAAAGCATGTATTAATAAGCTTCTTGGCACCACGTGGAACAGTATGGAATGGATTAAGCAGCTGAAGTGTAACTTTTATCAAAGTTTATTTACGTCACAATATCAGAATTATTTGTTTTAAATACAGTGTTAGTAATTTAAATATATTCACATGTCGATTCTCTGACAATCCAATAAATGTCTGATTTTGCGTGGCTGTTTTACGTGTATTTCAAGTTATACGCTTTGTTATTATGGTATCTGTATTTATAATTATCTGTATAAGTGTATATTATGTGTATATATAAATGATTGGGTGCGTTACATAGAACAATTTCGAACATGTAAATAATAAGTTACGTAGATGGAGCGTATCAGAATTACATTTTCACATTTTTGGTGTTGCATAGGTAACAAAACGCCACCAAGAACTGATCGCTTTTGGAAAAGGGTGTTTAACACATTTCTGATGCAAAATATTTATGTAATCACATCATAAAGATATATTCGGGTTGGGGATTTATCATTTTCAAAACGAAAATACCCCTAATATTTAACGGCATTCATAAAGTAAGGAATGTGGATCAACATGGGAGACAAGGACCATCCAGAAGGAATCTGCGACAAGTCATAACCTAAACGTGTTATGGGAATCTAAGTGCAGTGTCTTGTAACAGGTGATAATCCACAAAGATCAATAGTAAAAGCCATTCACACGTTCCAGACAACAATAGGATACATAATTAATAAAAGATTTCAGCCTTGAGAAACTATAGAAGTTGCGTGTACACTTGATGCTTCCACAATATGTCAGTTCAACTGGTTCGTACCTCCAACAGTTGACAAATTAAATAAATATCTGTGCTATTGCAATTATTCTACATAAATATTTGACAGTCAAGTCGCCGGATGCAGTTTCTTCACTAAATGGATTATGGAAAGCATGAAAACCGATTGATGTTTCTGTATTTGTCGTGCAAAGTTACAAAATAAGCTTTATGCGATGTCTCGCTGCAGGAATTGAATTTCAAAATTTAGTGTTGTAGGGGGCGTGCTTTTAAAACGTCAACCATAGGGCGGAGCCTTTTGAAATAGAAACGACGCTGCAGAACTATTGTCAATAACGAAGTTGTCCGATAGAATACGACGGGACATGACGAGAGTACAAAATAATTTAACGTGCTCAACATCGTTTGTTTGAATAATTTGATTGGAGGTTTCAAAGCGCCATCTCACCGTAAGAAATGAAGACCTAAACGTCAATGATAAGTAAATTCGATTATATTACGAAAAACTAAATCAAATACTGTTTGTTATCAACTTATTTGGCTAGCTAAAATCCACCATTTTTCTATAACAACTTATAAAACTTATATTTCAACTTTTGTAGTCCTATGTAATTGAAATATATTTGATTCTTTAGTCATAAAATCATCAGCAATCAGATTTCTCCGTTCACAATACGTTTTTTATCCTTGCATATAGTAGTGTCATCTAGTATCAAATGTCGGAAGTATTATTAAATTTTACTTAACATCATGTCCAATACCACTCAAGAATATTAAAGAAGAAAAACAAATACATTAAAGTCACATCTATAATTTTTGGGGCATAGTATACCATTGTAAGATCCTTTAATAACAGTAGATCAAACCAGGTACAAAAATCCAATCAAGTAACTTCATCACTTATCTAAAATCACCACCACCAGATAACTGAAAAAATTCACTGTTCGTTTTAATTTCACCAATTTAAGTGTGACTATAAACTTCTGTCTTCTCTTTTGTTTTTCGCGAATGACAATGACTGGTAAAAACACACGAGAACCTTTACTTACTATGCTGTTTTTAACTGGTATAACATAAAGTGATTTTTCTCACTTTCAACATAATGTTGTTTGTTTGTTTTAAACTGTGGTATTGATATCTATTCTGTCATTTGTAACATACAAAGGTTCTTTCCGCATTTTGAAGCTTAGTACAACATTTTTAAAACACATTAAATATTTCCGGTTTTTTCTTTAATTTCACGCGAAGCTACACGAGGGCTATCTGCGCTAACCGTTCTTAGTTTAGCAGTGTAAGACAAAAGGGAAGTCAGCTAGTTATCACCACCCACCGTCAACCCCTGAGCTACACCAACAAATAGAGGGATTAACAGTCACATTATAAGATTCCCTCGGCTGAAAGGGCAAACATGTTTGGTGCGACAAGGATTCGAACTTGCGATCCTCAGATTGGGACTCGAACACCTTAACCAACTTGGAAATGCTTTGCGCATTGTGAACTGAAGGTAACATTTATTATCGTGTTTCAAGTCGAGAGTAACAGCTATCCCGTCATTTTAAAATATATTTTCCCACGTTTTAAAACTAAGGATACCATTTTAAAAAATACAACATTAATTGTGCACATCTTAAACTAAAAGTAACATTTTGTGTAATTTTTTAAAATACAGTAGCTCTTTCTGTATTTCGAACTAAAGATACAATTTTTTGCGCAATTTTAAAAATTCGACATTTTTCGGTATTTTCGAGCTAAGAACAAAACTTCTATAACTGAATAAACGATTCCAACAAAGATAAAGCATTATTACAATTTTATAACATAAAAGGCATCATTCTGTTATTTCGTCATTACATTAATTCAGTTTAGATTTGTTTACGTTTTAAATTACTAAATGCACCAGGCGCTCCCTAGTGGTTAGCGTGTTAGACTGAAGATCGAAGGGTTCAAGATTCGAAACGTAATGTCACTGATGAAGGTAACCATGCTCAGCTAAGTATATTCAAAGTTAATGGCATTGTTTTGAATAAAAGGCGACTACATTAAAAAAAAAAAAACATGGGGAAAAAATAAGCGTCATAACGCCCTACTTTAGGTTCACAAAATCAGTACTATAATTTAATAGCTTGTAGTTGAATTAGTTGCAAGAATTAGCAATGAACTTGAAGGAACATCTTGCACATTTGTGTAACCATCAATTTGACAAACTGGAATAAGGGAAAGGACTCTGTGGTCGGCCGCGATTATAAGACGACTGTGAACTTTACAGGCTAATTAATAATAAAAAGAAACATCGCATGATAAATAAACTAGTGCGGTGCATAAATACAATCGCACACACACACACACACATATATACAAGTGTGTATGTGGTATTTGCCGAGGTTGCCCATAAAACTATTCGCTCTTTTCTTTAAAAATTCGGAAAAATAATACATCCAAACGTCCTTCCTAGGTTTTATAATTTTATAATTCCTATCAATATAATTTTAAAATTTTCAAAAATAAAATAATTTTAAGTTCGTGTGTAATAGATTTTACAAGAAATAAATAACCTTGTAAGCTAGTTATAAACACAGTACCAAAGACAACACATAAATGTATATATATTTTTTGAGGTTGTCTTTTTTGTGCATCTTTATCGCTTTGAAAGACTGATTAAGTACAGTTTCAAATTTTCCTATTGAGACAATTAATTTTTTATGATAGTGAATTGAAAAATATTTCATTTATATATTTATTTTTATGGAAGAAGGAAGCACAGTGGTGTTCACTATCGTGCAGTGTATTTTAAAATAGAAAGCCACCGAAAGATGGCAATAGTAAAGTAAAAACTCGCCCACTGCTTGATTGCTTTTTACAGGGTGGTCGCTAGAAAAGCGGAAAATTTGTCAAACAGCTATTTATTTTTACAAAGAATAACTTTTATAAAGTTTTTTAAAGGCATATGTTATATTACACTCATAGATGCTCAAAATGCATTTTATGATATTAAAATCATGCATTTTATTCATGATGTAAAGAAATCAAAATAGAAATGAGAAAGCACGCATTTTATTCATGATCTCATCTGACCCTCAAATTTTCCGCTTAAGAAAAATTTTGTAAACTGAATTGCCCTTCAGTGGCTCAGCGGTATGGTATGTCTGCGGACTTACACCCTAAAATCCGGGTTTCGATACCCGTGGTGGGCAGAGCACAGATAGCCCATTGTGTAGCTTTGTGCTTAATTCAAAAACAGTAGAGTAAATTTGCTAATAAATATTTATAAATTTGATCTCATAACATTCTAACAAAAATTCTAATAATGTAAATTAATATTTGCTTTGATTCAAACCAAAACTAAATGTAAAAGAGAAAAGAAAGAAAAATATTTATTTGAAATTTCTCATTAACAATATTCTATAATTAATTAATTTTAGAAAAATATGTTTAATGGCTTTCTTTGTAAAAAAACAAACAGAAAATCCTGCGT
Source organism: Carcinoscorpius rotundicauda (assembly GCA_011833715.1). Taxonomy (NCBI): domain Eukaryota; kingdom Metazoa; phylum Arthropoda; class Merostomata; order Xiphosura; family Limulidae; genus Carcinoscorpius; species Carcinoscorpius rotundicauda. The sequence goes on from CM022404.1 coordinate 42,299,806, forward strand.
TGATAAGGCCTCAGTTGAAATCTAAAATATTATATAGGCTTAAGGAAAACTGACTGAGCAGAGATTAAACACAGTTAATACAATGATTATAGTTTTATAAAAATACAAGAAATGGAGAAAAGATCAAAACTATTGCGCAGACACAAATTCATTGAAAAAGTTAGTTTTACTTACAAATAATACCTGTTGTTGTGGGCTTTAGTTTAGGCACTAGCTAATGTTCGATTCTCCAGCTTATAATTATTTTGCATGTGAATCAATTTTTTTCTTCACCAAACATGCTCGCCCTCTCAGCCGTAGGGGCGTTATAATGTGACGGTCAATCCACTATTCGTCGGTAAAGGAGTAGCCCAAGAGTTGGCGGTGGGTGGTGATGACTAACTGCCTTCCCTCTAGTCGTACGCTGCAAAATCAGATAGCCCTCGTGTAGCTCTGCGCGAAATGAAAAATAAACCAAACCAAGTGTTTTGGTACAATGATACTTTTGTTCGTGTTTGTTACGAAAATGACGCATGCGTATTTAGTTAGTAAGATGCGCACGCATATTATAACGGCAGACAAGAAATAATTATTATTATTATAATAGACTAGCAGAAACCCGCAAAATATTTGCGCTCGGGTTGGTATCTTTATTGCAAAAGTACTTCTTTAAATATAGGATTTTTAGAAGAAAACAAAAGAATTATAATCGAAAACACCGACACTTTTGTCATACTATAATTCTGCTGTCAGTCCGCTTTATAAGCATGCGAAGTAAAAAAAAAACTATCCAGAACAAGAAGGAATCCTCAGTAGCCGCGGATGTAATAAGATCTCACATCGGTCAAGAGATGGCGCAATGAACTAAAAGTTTGCACTTGAGAAAAAACAAACTCGAAATGGCATTTGAAAGAAAAAAAAGACAGTTCGAAAGCGTTCCATTAAAGCACCGGTCTACGACAGCTCAACGAATAAGTCATTGTAACTGCTCATTGAACAAAGAAATGACAAGAAAGATGAATGTAAATATTTTTCATGACTGTTTAGTACAATAATATTAAAGTCCTGATATTTTCATAAAGGCCTGACTTTAGGTTCTACAATAAAATTATAATTTTATTTGAAGATTGCATAGAGATTAGTCCTAACTAAGTAACTTAAAAAAATACACACGGTACAGTATTAGTTTATCTCTTTATCGAAGTTAAGCCTAAGAGTAGTTATGGTTTTATAAATTAACAACCCACATACAAGCGGACTTATAGTTTTTGGTGTTTACAATTACATTTCGTTTGTGCATTTCGACAATTTTGTCCACTTGACATTCCATTTAATGAGCTGAAAATGAAAGCAAAAATTAAAGAAATATGAAAATTAAACACACCATCTATTAGAGCAAAAAATTATCTACCAAATGACATGAAATATTTTGCGAAAGCGTTTCATTTATGAATATATTTTTTAACTTAAAAAAACGCTCACGAATTATTCCTCAACCCAATATTTAGAGAAACACTGTTGCAACAATAATAGTAATTTGATGCACCCTCACTGTCACAGCGCTATGTATGTGGACTCGTGCCCGCTAGAAACAGGGCTTCGATACACGTGGTGGGCAGAGAACGGACAGCCCATTGTGAAGCTTTGTGCGTAATTCTAACCAATCAAACTCATTTGACAGCAACTGTTTTGCAGGTTCTTGCTGTCAATAACAACAATTTGAATTACCAAGAATGTGGTGCCATCTACAGGAGAAAGTAAAGTATCCGTGTGTCATTCTAATATTCGGAAAGTTGATATCGATAAAAATACAGTGTAGGTCATTATGTTTAGAACATAGAAACATCTTATAGAAAGTAATAAATAATAAGAATATTATTAAGAACTAACAGCTTCCTTTTCGACAAATTTAAAGAATTTTTTGTAAATAATAAAATGATAAATAAAATAAATGTAAAAAACCTATTTTTCTCTTTAAACTTTGCTTTCGTGACCTGAAAACGTATAACGAAAACATGATGGGAGACTATATTTGGGATCTGATACGTGAAAGTGACTTACATTACAGTCGCAAATCTCAAAAAATACTCACTTCTAAACATTTTTGTTCATTTTTATACAACTTTAGTATAAATACATGCAAATTTTGATTCATATGTTGTTTTATTCAAACCTTATGTAAATGAAAATGTGTAAATTTGTCTGTTTTTACATAGAAAATAGGTTAATTTCTACTTTTCATTATCCAGGTCACAAAATAAAAGTTTGAAGGGAATAATGGACATTTTCTGTACTTTTACAACATACGCAATTAAGAAATAAAACATACTATCCAGGAACAAAATTTGTGTTACATTGTGTAAAATATGGATTGTGAAATATTGTTCTCTAACGGTATTTTCAACTACATTTATGTACAGTTTGATTTTTGAATATGTTAAAAACTGTTTTCTTGCTAGAGGTATTAAAACAATTTATATGGAATAGAATAATCAAGAAACGTTAATTTAAAAAAAAACTCGAATAAATCTATAAATATACTTTAATTGAACTAGAAAGAGTGGTTTAGCACCACCAGGTGGTCAGGATGGAAACTCCTAATCTGTGGGTGGTGAGCTCGAATCCTCACCACACCAAACACTTTCACTTGTGAGTGCATCGTAATTGCCAAATTAGGGAGGGTCAGCATACATAATCCCTGTGCAACTTTACGTAGATTTGAAAAAAAATATTAAATATACGTTTGTTTTTCCAAAGAAAGATCTTCCCACAAACTTTATGTTGAAAATATTTTATATTATGCTTTGTTTTTTTTTGGAATTTCGCACAAAGCTACTCGAATGCTATCTGTGCTAGCCGTCCCTAATTTAGCAGTGTGAGACTAGAGGGAAGGCAGCTAGTCATCACCACCCACCGCCAACTATTGGGCTGCTCTTTTACCAACGAATAGTGGGATTGACCGTCATATTATACACCCCCACGGCTGGGAGGGTGAGCATGTTTTAGCGCGACGCGGGCGCGAACCCGCGACCCTCGGATTACGAGTGCACGCCTTAACGCGCTCGGCCATGCCAGGCCTTTTATATTATGCAGTCTATACATGTTTCAGAAGGTTATAAAAAATAGATGAATATCTTTTTGTGTTATTTGTAAAATAAGTTAAATTTGTTTCCTCTAAAGAAAAGAGCTAATTACTTTATATCTGTTGGATAGAAAATAAACAGTTGAATATTTTGTTACCAATATAATAAATCTCAAATTCTAGATAACAATGGTGAGTTGATTCGTAGTAATAATCGCTGTAAATAAAATAATGGTTTTTAGTAAGAATTAATCAGTCTGTAGTTTTATTAAGTTTCACTAGATGTCACTAAACAATTTTGTACAGATGTATTCTCAGTGGGCATGAAATGAAACTTGATAAATATATATCAACAACTATTTAGGATATAAAAAAACACATTAAATTCTTCAAACGACACTTCAAATATATTGTTTTTCAAAGTAACTCCGAACTATTTTTATCTAAGTTTACTATTTTCGACTCCAATGAATTTTATTTTCACGCTGTGCTACTATTAAAATGTGTATAGGGTCAACGTAAACATTTTTTTCTTATTCTATAAATTATTTTTATAAATAAATCTATAATATTTTTATAAGACAGATGATGTCACATTCGTATGAATTCAAAATATTAATTAAATTTCACGTTTATTAACCTTTGGAATAAAATATTAGTGCAAAAATTAGGAAATTGTTTATCGTGCCATCTACTGGAAGGACTGAAAAAGACACACACAAAAAATAACGAAAGTAATTCCTTTGTATTTCTTTTAGAATTATATTTTAAAAGTATATTTTATTTCGTTAATTTGCATTAGCATATTAAACTGGAAGAAAAGGCAGACTTTTTGCGCATTAATATCTCGATAATGGTCTGTTTGAAAACCAAATTTTTGAATTTCAGCTGGAAAATATAAGTTCACGATATAAGCACATATAATAATATAATAGAGTTTCTTATTTCATAAAGGGGCCGGCCAAGGCCAGTGGCTGAGGATCTCGACTCGTAATCCGATGGCCGCGGATTTGAATCCTGTCACACCAAATATGCTCGCCCCTTTAGCCGTGGGGACGTTATAATTTATTACGGTCAATCCCACTATTCGATGGTAAAAGAGTAGCCCAAAAGTTGGCGGTGGGAAGTGATAACTAGCTGCCTTCCCTCTAGTCTTACACTGCTAAATTAGGGGTGGCTAGCGCAGATAGCCCTTGAATGGCTTTGCGCGAAATTTAAAAACAAACAAACAAATCTCTTGTAGATGATCTGCCATCTGCCGGCAACACTCAGTGAACTCGCTTTAAAGTTGTTATTTATCTGACTGTCTATTTGTGAATCGGGTGCAAATAATATAATTATAAATAAAAATTATAACATTTAGATTGTGCTGCCATCTAGTAGTAAAGATATCATATAATACCCAAAGAAATTTAAATGAATATCATTCAACAGTAAAGAAATGTCATTAAATAGATTTTATTCTTTCCACATAAACTTCACTCAGTTTCATTTTACATAATTATAGAGTTTACCCAACGAGTGTGTTTAAATGTTTATAGAACGAAATCAAAAATAATTTTATCTTCAGATTTTTCTAGCTGTTGTTACTCTTTTGTTGGACAATTCTGTTTACTAAACATGTTAATCATAATCTTAGTGTAACGTGTAAAGTTATTGTCGAAACTAATTATTACTTACAAGCACCAGAATTTAAGTTTAACTTTCTGAAGTTCTGGCCTTTCTTACTTCTTCACTACAGGACCGAACGAATGATGTTCCGAGCTGCTTATCTGTTTTATTCAGACATTATGTAAATGAAAATGTGTAAATTTGCCCCTTTTTACACAGAAAATAGGTTAATTTCTAAATTTTATTATCCAGGTCACAAAAATAAAGTTTGAAGGGAATAATGACCATTTTCTGTACTTTTACAACATAAGTAATTAAGAAATAACACATACTATTCAGGAACAAAATTTGTGTTACATAGTGTTGTTATCAAAAACAGCATATGAACAGTAGTGAGTTTTTTAATAAGTCAGTGAGAGGTTACGAATTCGAGATCCGATTCTCGACAGTGGACAGAACACAAATGACTCGCTGTGTAATTCTATGCAGTAATGAGAACAGAAACCCTTTTAGTGAATATTTCATTTTTCTCATTACTTTTAATGAGCATTCTTTCGTGTTGTTTTTTAAAATATTTTCTTAAAGAGTCGACCACAACTGTTTGTTGTACGTCTCTGTAATTAATTCGTAGGAGGGAGTGGACAGTCACAAGAATTGATACAGAAGTTCATTAGGTCCATGGGGATATTCATACAAAATGTTTAGTTTTGTGGGTATTATGGGCGTGTTTGTTTTTTACCACTAATTCACCTCTTGTTGATGGGTCTCCACCAAGGTAAGTTTGTTGGGTTCGTGCCGAAAAAAGTCCAAACTTGCGGTTTCGGATTTGGTGGTTTTTGTTTGTTTTTTTGCGATTATATAAAATTGCAATATTTACATAAAAGAAGCAATTTTTCATGTCCTGAGATAACTTTCATTAAACATTAATTTACAGAACTTAGGAAAGGATTCTTCAGCTAGAAGTTGATAAATGTAATGCCTCTAAATTCACTATACCTGTATCAGGTGTTTCTTTACTATTATCTCGCCCATAGCAGAACTGGTAAACCCGCTTGGAAACACGTTTTTCTGCACGTCTGTCTCTATGGATAGAAATTATATGTAATAATCACGACTTCATTTTAAAGTAAAATAACAAACTCGTAAAATCTCAGCTCATAACTGTTTTAGAGAGAAGAACTGAAAAGCTCACACAGTTGTACTCTTAGTTGTTTATTTGTTGTTAAGACAAATAATAAGCTATACAATCTGTGCCTACAATGGGTATCAAAATCCGATTTATAACGTTATAAGTTTGAATACTGTACCTCTGGGGAGAGAGCCATGTATACTGGAAAAGCGAGGCGAATAAGCATATTGTTATTACTTTTGTCAATAGAGAGCAGCACATGTGATACATTTATAACTTTGGTAATTAGTCTTAACGAAACTTATAATCACCGAGTTAATTTTTAATTTACTTCAAACAATAAATATATTAATTATAGCTGTATTATTAATATTACAATAAAGATCCCTAGATAGTGGAATTAATTTTTCTTTTACTGATCGGTTAAATAGAGAGAAATATTTTTTAAATTAAAAGTAATAGTTATTAAATATAAATTACAAAATTTAAGAAATACTTAATGTACGTGTTTCTCTCTCGCAAGTCTAAGAATCACGCCAGTTTTTCCTGACTTACACTGTAAAACTCTTAACCAAACAATTCAAAGGACAGAGAAAGTGTAATATGTCTAAAGTATTCGTAAGTAAAAATGAAATATTTAAAGGCCTTAAAATTTACGTGTTTTTTTGTCTTCCAGAACTTTCTGGTTACATTTTACGTATTTTGAAGTTTTGGTTTAAATTTTCTGCATATAGATGTTGAATTCAGTTGTTAAATCCTGATTTTGAAAGAACTGGGATTCTCTTTTTGATCCACATTGACTTTTTAATGAAATCTCCAGGAACGCGAATGGTTGAAACCTCAAAATGGAGAATTATGTTCTGCTCCAGTTTAACCTCTTGTCACTCGTTACCAAGGAGAATTTCGATTGTTCCTCAGTGGCGCGGCGGTATGTCTGCGGACTCACACCGCTAGAAACCGGGTTTCGATACCCTTGGTTGGCAGAGCACGGATAGCCCTTTGTTTATCTTTGTGCTTAATTCTAAACAAACAAACAGACAGAATCTCAAATAAAAGTAAGTCTTGTTTAAAAACTAGCGAAAAGAAACAAACTTACTGCATGTTTATGATTTAACAGATTTAAGTGGTTTGTTGTAATAGAATATATTTCTATATGCATATGGAGAGAGAGACAAATAGTTCATTCAGTTTAAGCGTAGCAAAAATACTTGGACAAACGGGAAAAAACACGAACAGAAAGTAATATCTGTGGTTATCAGCGTTCTGTCCATGCGGAGAATCGAGCCTCAGATTTTAGGGTTGTCAGTCAGTAATGTTATAGTTGATCAACCATAGAAAGATAGTAGTTTAATTGCAATGTAATTTCGCACTCGTTACTAACCGCTTGGTCTGGGGTCACAAGTCCAGATACTTCATATCATAATGAAGACGAAGATTGCAACTGCACCTTACAACAAGTGTTGGGCCCTGGCACAGCCGGATGGTTAGAGCGTTCGACTCGTAACCTGAGAATCGCGGGTTCAAATCCTCGTCACATCAAACATGCTTGCCCTTTCAGCTGTGGTGGCGTTATAATGTTACGATCAATCCCGCTATTTGTTGGTAAAAAGAGTAGCTCAAGAGTTGGCGGTGGATGGTGATGACTAGCTGCCTTCCCTCTAGTCTTACACTGCTAAATTAGGGATGGCTAGCGCAGATAGCCCTCGCGTAGCTTTGCGCGCAATTCAAAATAAAAACGAAAAACAAACAACAAATATTGCCACAATGAAAATTATATGTATGTATACACCAAACAAACAATCAGCTAGAAACAGTGAAAAAAGCTTAGCAAAAAGTGTTCGAAATATTTCGTAATAGTTGTGATGGAAAAATAAGCCAAGTGAAAACGGGTTATTAAAAAAAAGTTACCAGTTACCGCGTTCTAAATTTTAAAATGGTAACAACAGTTTGTTTGTTTTTTGAATTAAGCACAAAGCTACACAATGGGCTATCTGTGCTCTGCCCACCACGGGTATCGAAACCCGGATTTTAGCGTGTAAGTCCGCATACATACCGCTGAGCCACTGGGGGGCGTTTAACAACACATATTAATGGAAAATTGAATATGAAAAATTGAAGTTAGAGATACTTCAAAGGGAGAACACTGCGTTTTATTTTTAGATGTTCTTATTTGGAGTTGCTATGAGAAGATGGGCTGAACTTTAACGTGTTTCTAATGCACATTTATAAGTGTTAATGCACACATATAAGTGCTGATGCATATTTATAAGTGTTAACAATATTTCGATATTTTTATTACCACTCTTTCCTGTTACCAGGAAATGTGTGTATGTGTGTTTCATATAGCAAAGCGACATCGGGCTATCTGCTGTGTCCACCGAAAGGAATCGAACTCCTGATTTTACCGTTGTAAGTCCAAAACCTTACCAATGTTCTAACGGGAGACAACAGGAATATAACTTTAGTTGTTGTTTTTTTTCTGGGGAACGTATTATCTGTGGATTACAAGTCATATTTTTAGTTTCCATAATCTGGTAACTAAAGGTTTTTTACTGTTATTGTTAAGCACAGAGCTACAAAACTGGCTATATGCACTCTATCTATCGCGAATATCAAACCCCGTTTTTAGCTTTATATACCTTAAGAAGATGTTAATTTTATCTTACTTATTTCAATGGTAGTACTTATTTTACTTATATTTCATTTTATTTTCATTTTTGTTTATGTTATTCTTATTTTAACTTGTTTGCAGGTAATGAAGAGTTATATAGATGTCGTCGTTGAAGTCATAACTACAGAAAATCATAATATTTGAGTTAAATCTGGATGGAACACTTTAAGATGTGAGACATATAAATAGTGTTTCCACATTCAAGAATATCAGAAGTCGCCACCTCTCAGGAATGGTACAGAATAAAGAATGGATACCCTCACTTTCAAGATTTATACGACCAGAGCTTTGGAGGTCTTACAAGTGACTGGTGACAGACTTATACGACCAGAGCTTTGGAAGTCTTACAAGTGACTGGTGACAGACTTTACGACCAGAGCTTTGGAGGTCTTACAAGTGACTGGTAACAGACTTATACGACCAGAGCTTTGGAGGTCTTACAAGTGACTGGTGACAGACTTATACGACCAGAGCTTTGGAGGTCTTACAAGTGACTGGTGACAGACTTATACGACCAGAGCTTTGGAAGTCTTACAAGTGACTGGTGACAGACTTATACGACCAGAGCTTTGGAGGACTTGCAAGTGACTTGTGACAGACTTATACGACCAGAGCTTTGGAGGTCTTACACATGATTGGTGACAGACTTATACGACCAGAGCTTTGGAGGTCTCACAAATGACTGGTGACAGACTTTACAATCAGAGCTTTCTTGGTCTCACAAGTGACTGGTGACAGTATTCAATTGCTCTCAGATTATCAATACACCTTCTCCAGTGAATTTCTTGTCTTAAACAGAACAAACAAAATATCTCAAATACTGACACTCAAGATGTAGCCATAATACAGATGACTTTCACTTACAAGACTTACTTGTAAGTCTTAACAAAGGGTTGAGGTTGTCAAAGAGATAGAAGCTACGAAGAAATACGGACTGATAGAACTGAGTATCAGTCATTATCCATCATACGTTACATTTGTGAAAAGGAAGGGTGGATCCACTGAAGAGTAAAGGAAGTTACAAAGAAGGATGCCCACCTACTATTAAGTATCGATCTGTATGAAGATCGAAATGGTTTTCAACATTGGATCTTAAGAGTGGATACTGGCATGTGAAAATGGACACAGAACAGACAGTCTTTACTACAGAAGATGTTACATTACTATTCGGATAATGTAATGCTCTTGCTATTACCAACAATCAGTAGAATGTCTGAACTACCATAGACAACTGTGGACGACATAAACATTCATGGAAAGATCTTTGATGACGCTCATGAAGGGTTTAGGAAGAATTCGGAGCAACAAAGTGTACTCAAAAATGACCGATGATGAAACACTGGTGTGGTACAACATCCAGAGCGATGAAGAAACACTGCTGTGGTACAACACCCAGAGCGATGATTAAACACTGGTGTGGTACAACACCCAGAGCGATGATTAAACACTGGTGTGGTACAACACCCAGAGCGATGATAAAACACTGGTGTGGTACAACACCCAGAGCGATGATTAAACACTGGTGTGGTATAACACCTAATGAGAAGCTGCTTTGGCAAAGGATGCAGTTTTAAAACCAGTTATATCGCTGGCTGAGAAACAGTACAGAAAGACCATCATGGAAAACACTCGCCCTATACAGTTAGGAAACAAATATGTATGGGGTGCAATAGATTTCCTTATGTTATTTTGGAAATGAGAGGAAAATAGTGGGCAGAAACAAGGACTAAAGTTCGCGTTTCCCAAATGTCTAGATTCTAAAACTCTCCATAATCACAATTACTTTCCAATGGTTGAACGCTTGGGTGTTAAGAAGACAGTGTATCGACTAAGATAATGCTTCTTTTATTGATCTGGAGTGATGGTTTTGTTAATTCTGTTGTGAGTGGATCGATCCACAAAATAAGCAGTATATGCAACTGTAACAGTATTATGTTGGAGTACCATTGGAGATTGTTGCTGTTGAAATGCCTTTTACCAGAGATTAACAGTGGAAATAGATCCATCATGGTTATAATGGATTATTTTGCTAAATGGCCAAAAACATGTGCCATTTCTTACCAGATAGCAGAAACTCTTCAACAAATGTATTATAAGGTTTGGTAGTCCCATGGAACTTTGAAATAGGATTGTTGGGTCATTGGGATTAAGTTAAAAAACAAACAGAACATCCATAATCCCTTTTCATTAAGAAACTCAGTATCAGGATCACTGATAAAGTATCTTACAGTAATATATGAAGTTACTGATAACACACCGTCATTACTGATATTCAGGAAAACCCTGAAAGTGTCATTGGCGTTTCTGTATTTTATCAACAAAACAGGATAAGTAGAAATAAATTATGGAACATTTATTCAGTTATCTGTGAAAGACTGAAGTCGGCTAGCGGTAAAATGAAAATCAGTATTGTGTTAATGCTGATAAGACTGAATAACATCAAGGTAACAGGATACAGATGTACGGTATCTGCTACAAGAGATGACGAACTCCAAAGATTGGCAGGTGCTGTACATCTGTATCCTGTTACCTTGATGTTATTGTGTTAATGCTGATAAGACTGAATAACATCAAGGTAACAGGATACAGATGTACGGTATCTGCTACAAGAAATGACGAACTCCAAAGATTGGCAGGTGCTGTACATCTTTATCCTGTTACCTTGATGTTATTGTGTTAATGCTGATAAGACTGAATAACATCAAAGTAACAGGATACAGATGTACGGTATCTGCTACAAGAAATGACGAACTCCAAAGATTGGCAGGTGCTGTACATCTGTATCCTGTTACCTTGATGTTATTGTGTTAATGCTGATAAGACTGAATAACATCAAGGTAACAGGATACAGATGTCCAGTATCTGCTACAAGAAATGACGAACTCCAAAGATTGGCAGGTGCTGTACATCTGTATCCTGTTACCTTGATGTTATTGTGTTAATGCTGATAAGACTGAATAACATCAAGGTAACAGGATACAGATGTACGGTATCTGCTACAAGAAATGACGAACTCCAAAGATTGGCAGGTGCTGTACATCTGTATCCTGTTACCTTGATGTTATTGTGTTAATGCTGATAAGACTGAATAACACCAAGGTAACAGGATACAGATGTACGGTATCTGCTACAAGAAATGACGAACTCCAAAGATTGGCAGGTGCTGTACATCTGTATCCTGTTACCTTGATGTTATTGTGTTAATGCTGATAAGACTGAATAACATCAAGGTAACAGGATACAGATGTACAGCACCTGCCAATCTTTGGAGTTCGTCATTTCTTGTAGCAGATACCGTACATCTGTATCCTGTTACCTTGATGTTATTCAGTCTTATCAGCATTAACACAATAACATCAAGGTAACAGGATACAGATGTACAGCACCTGCCAATCTTTGGAGTTCGTCATTTCTTGTAGCAGATACCGTACATCTGTATCCTGTTACCTTGATGTTATTGTGTTAATGCTGATAAGACTGAATAACATCAAGGTAACAGGATACAGATGTACGGTATCTGCTACAAGAAATGACGAGCTCCAAAGATTAGCAGGTGCTGGAAGTGGCCCCATATGCTGTGCTGAAAAGAATTGATGACGTGGCTTAGAGAATCTGGAAAGATGGCGATCCAAGCCAAAAATCATCCATTACGATCATTTTTGGAATTACATTTATGACAGAATGACAAACTAAGTACAAATAAAATCTTTTTGATCCTGTTTGGAAACCCAGAGTTTCAGAGGACCGTCAAAGTTGAAGCCATCAGTGTGCTCATCAGACAACCTACCGAGGAAATGGTATGATTGCTAGTGACAACAAGAGACAAAGCGTCATCCACTTCGTGTACCATCAGCATCGAAAGAGAAAACCAACAAAATGACTTTGTAAATTGATAATTTAATGTGGTATTTTATTATTTATTAGGATTATTTAAAGAACTTCGCAACCCAGGTAAGGAGCAGTGGTGTAACCAATATTTGTAATATTTAAATGGTAGCTTTGCTATTTGTTTGTTTCTTATTACGCACAATGCTACATAAAGAGCTCTTTGTGCTCTGCACACCACTGGTATTAAAACCCGATTTCTAGCAGCCTAAGTCCACAGACAAACCAATGTATCACTCAGGGGGATACTTAATGTTAGTTAATGCGGGGAACTGCAAGTTTTTATGATGTAATTTATCATTACGTGGATTGAATCTTAAGTTATTTTTTACCACAATTAAGAGAATCCAACCATGAAAGAACCAACCAATAACACTACTACAGAGCTATATAAACCGCGCACGTGTTCTTATATCCCCATCTTCATCTGTAAACTATCACCGAGTTGTAATAAACAAAATAATCTTACTAAATGTAATTCCGTGGGGTCCCCCAAAATTTAATGTTGCATGAGTAAATAAAACATGAGTTAAGAGTAGAAATATCTTTATTTTTATCATATTTAAAGTTCTTAGGTTATGTTGTGTTGTAAACTCTAAATGTATAATTATCCTCGTGATTCATGACATGCGTACGCTTTACTGACAATTGAAATTGTAAAATTAAGCGTCCCTTATGTGACATAATATTAGTGTAATCTGAACGACTGAGAGACAAAACTCTACTGTATAATGGCGCGAGTCGTTAAAATAGTTTATTTCACTATCTTCTTCAGTATAATATCAAATTTGTATAAGTCATCTTCATGCTTACATAACTCACACTTCAGCCTTACATTTTTCAGAAATTAAAAAAAAATAGTTTATCTTTTCATATATCCAGCGATATCACCGACTTAATAGAAACCTATATAAAAGATGTTACTGTTCTTATATCCATAGCTTTATCAGATGGAAATATTTTTATATTTCCAGAATTAATAAGATTCAACAATAAAACTGTACAAAACACGTCAATGTTCTTAAATCACTACCTTGATCACTCCATTACCAGGGCTTTATAACACATGTCAAACTTTGTAAATCACTAGCTTAATCACTCAGTTACCAGGACTTTATAACACACGTCAATGTTTGTAAATTACTACCTTGATCACTCCATTACCACGCTTTATAAAACACTTCAATGTTTCTAAATCACTTGCTTGATCACTCCACTATCAGAGTTGTATTAGACACTTTGATGTTATAGCCCTAGCTTTTATTGGAACTTTTTTTCCCATAACCATTTGTTTTTTCGTTGTTGTTTGTTTTTACTGTCCTCATTTTGTTTAAAATAAAACGTTATCCTTTATAACTCATGAACAATTTTGATTAGGTCTTTGAACGTAATAAAAAAAGACGTGAACACGAGAGTGAAAGAAAGTAATGGTAGATGAAAGTTGAGCGAATATCGAGAGAACATAAAACGATGGAACTGCAGTTTCTTGAGTCGATAACGAAATTAGATACGGAGTTCGAAATAAATCCGAGAGTTTACGTGAAACGCCTACATCCACTTTCAAGATGTCATTATTACCGGCAATTATCCACTACAATCTTTTCAATTAGTGTAGCGAATTCGCCGCCAGTGTCACAAAAACATCCCCAACTAACAAGCTCCACTCTGTGCCGAGAGAAGCCGACGTCCTCTCCACGAACACGTGGCCTCAGCACGAGTCTTTTGAGAACTCATGAAGTAACGTTTTGTGACTAAGCTCGGTAATGATCGTGCCTGTGTATCAAAAGGTTTTGAAACTGCGTTCATCTTGTTGTTGTGTAAGGGGCTATCTTTGTTAAATTGCATTGAATGCAGGATTAATTAGGCCTAGTTAGAAGCATAGCCGTCATCTGGATTCGATGTGAAACAAGTGCTTTAAAAACCAACGGCAACAAAACCCACTAATACGATCTCTTGTGATCATGTTGTTGGCGAGCCCCAAATCGCGAAAACAAGGAAATGTGTCTGATTCCATTTTTTTTCTTGAGATCCACTCGATAATTTGTTTGGAATTCTAAAAGGAAAAAGAAAGATTTATACACATATATAATGATTTACTTGCAAGCTTCTCGTAACCGCTTTAGATACACGGAGAAACAAAAATTGACAGATAACTGAAGGGACAGATGGACAGATAAAAATAGAAAACAGATGGAATATACAGATAGATAAGTGAATGGATGAAAGGATAAGTAGGCAGATGGATTCATTCTCAAACTAAGTGTATGTATAACATGATACGAGCATCTAATAATTGGCCGTTTATAACAGATACATTATTCATCAAAATATTAATTTATAAATAAAACCACACAACCCAAATTAAACACGTACAACTGTTAACACTTAAAATTAATACGAATGTAAGTGTAAGACATTGAGAATAATTCAGGCGATTACACGAGGCGAAGATACTTTCAATTATGTGAATATGATAGAGAAAAAAATTCGATACTTAGATACAATGTCGAAACTTTTAATAAAGTGTCTGAAACAAAGCAGTCGATTCGATACTTAGATACAATGTCGAAACTTTTAATAAAGTGTCTGAAACAAAGCAGTCGATTCGATTCTTAGATACAATGTCGAAACTTTTAATAAAGTGTCTGAAACAAAGCAGTCGATTCGATACTTAGATACAATGTCGAAACTTTTAATAAAGTGTCTGAAACAAAGCAGTCGATTCGATACTTAGATACAATGTCGAAACTTTTAATAAAGTGTCTGAAACAAAGCAGTCGATTCGATACTTAGATACAATGTCGAAACTTTTAATAAAGTGTCTGAAACAAAGCAGTCGATTCGATACTTAGATACAATGTCGAAACTTTTTATAAAGTGTCTGAAACAAAGCAGTCGATTCGATACTTAGATACAATGTCGAAACTTTTAATAAAGTGTCTGAAACAAAGCAGTCTTGTCAAACAAGCTGTTCACATATGTTAAATGAACAGTCAAAATGTAACTTCATGTCACATAAACTTACTTTGTAACACTAATTCGGTTTCCACACGTAAAGAAGGAAAACATCTTACACCATTCTTCACTAACAAGAACACGTGCAACATCTTATATCATTCTCAATAACAATAACAGGAAAGACATTTTACATCATTCTACACTACCACTAACAATAACAGGAAAACATTTTACATCATTCTACACTACCACTAACAATAACAGGAAAAACATTTTACATAATTCTTCAGTAACGAAAACAATAGTAGGAAGTACATCTTTCATCTTTCTTCACTCACAGTAACAGGAATAACATATTACATCATTATTATCTAACATTAATAATAACAATAAGAACACTTTACATCATTCAGCACTAATAATAACAGTAAGAACACTTTACATCATTCAACACTAATAATAACAGTAAGAACACTTCACATCATTTTTCACTATCAATAACAGAAAAAGGTAAAACATCTAACATCATTCCTCACTAACACTAACAATAACAGTAGGAACACTTCACATCATTCTTCACTAACAATAACAGTAGGAACACTTCACATCATTCTTCACTAACAATAACAGTAGGAACACTTCACATCATTCTTCCCTAACAATAATAGTGGGAACACTTCACTTCATTCTCAACTAACAATAACAGTAGGAACACTTCACATCAATTTTCACTAACAATAACAGTGGGAACACTTCACTTCATTCTCAACTAACAATAACAGTAGGAACACTTCATTCTTCACTAACAATAACAGTGGGAACACATCACTTCATTCTTCACTAACAATAACAGTGGGAACACTTCACTTCATTCTTTACTAACAATAACAGTAGGAACACTTCACTTCATTCTTTACTAACAATAACAGTGGGAACACTTCACTTCATTCTTCACTAACAATAACAGTGGGAACACTTCACTTCATTCTCAACTAACAATAACAGTGGGAACACTTCACTTCATTCTCAACTAACAATAACAGTAGGAACACTTCATTCTCAACTAACAATAACAGTAGGAACACTTCACTTCATTCTTCACTAACAATAACAGTAGGAACACTTCACATCATTTTTCACTAACAATAACAGTAAGAACACTTCACTTCATTCTTCACTAACAATAACAGTAAGAACACTTCACTTCATTCTTCACTAACAATAACAGTAAAAACACTTCACTAACAACAACAGAAAGAGCATCTTACATTATTGTTCACCGAATATCTCTGCTCCGCTTTCTAGCACAAGCTTTAAAAAACTAGGTTTCCAAAAACAACTTGGTGTAGTGAGCTTTCAAAGAATGAAGGCGAGTCGTAATGGGTTAGTGAAAACACTGGATTTTTCTGTGCAAATTGAGCACTAAGGGAGAATAAGGATTGTCTCAATCAAATAAAAGTCACTCAAACAATTCCTGCCACCGTTTCTGGAAAATCCATTAGGGCTAGTAATACGCTAAGTACTTATTGGTAGTTTCAGTGACAGTGTTAATAAGTTGATTAACTTCAATAAAATCTTGAAGTTAATGTACCAAAAAGATTAAAAAACTCAGTAGTCGTTTCACTTAAAGGGACAGTTTTAAAAAGTTTGAAATTGAGTGAACACACTATTCTAGAACAGTAAATCCGAAGAAATGTGAAACTTTTAAAGGATAGACAGAGAAATTTGGAGCTATTAACATGCTTTGTACTTGGGAATTTCTCATACCAGATGAAAATGTTTGAAGCTGTTAAACGTGCTTTGCACATTGGAATTTATCTGAATAGATGGGATAGTTTGAAGCTTTTAAATGTGCTTTGCACATTGGAATTTATCTGAATAGATGGGATAGTTTGAAGCTGTTAAACATGCTTTGCACATTGGAATTTATCTGAATAGATGGGATAGTTTGAAGCTTTTAAATGTGCTTTGCACATTGGAATTTATCTGAATAGATGGGATAGTTTGAAGCTGTTAAACATGCTTTGCACATGGGAATTTATCTGAATAGATGGGATAGTTTGAAGCTTTTAAATGTGCTTTGCACATTGGAATTTATCTGAATAGATGGGATAGTTTGAAGCTGTTAAACATGCTTTGCACATGGGAATTTATCAGAACAGATGGAAAGATTTATGATTACCTTAACTCTACGTCCATCTGAATAGATCAATATAATGAATCAGAAGACAGGGGTCAAACGCCATCTGTGAGTAGAACAATAAGTCGTTAACTGACACCTCGAGAAAGCTAAGTGTGCACCTAAATACTTTATGCACGCATACAGCTACGACAAAAAGTGTTCGTACCCCTGGGTCCCGAGTATAACTCCATATTTAAAGCCTGTTCAATTAGAAGCACGATTGAGGTATGCAAGAAGGCGTGTGGATAAATCCTTCATCTGTGGTCAGATGAGACTAAAATCGAGCTTTTCGGCCACAATGATGTTTGTTATGTTTTCCGTAAGAAGGGGGAACAAAACCTTCCAAAGAACTTCGTCCCTACAATTAAACACGGAGGTGGCTCGATCATGTTATGGGGTTCCTTCAGATCTTCTGGTGTAGGCAGTCTTCACCACGTCAACGGAATCATGAAAAAAGAAGAGTACGTTGATATATTAGGCACTTATATCAAGATTGATGCTCAGAACTTGCAGCTTGGGCGTCGTTGGATCTTCCAGCACGACAATGACCCTAAGCAAACATCGAAATGTGTGCAATCCTGGTTGCAGAAGAACCATATAAGGGTTCTGGAGTGGCCTTTGCAGTCACCCGATCTCAACTCAATTGAAAACGTTTGGCATGAGTTCAAGACCAGGGTTCATCAGCGTCATCCGAAAAACTTGCAAGAGTTGGAGGTTTTCTGTGAAGAAGAATGGAAGAAAATACCAGTCGAGTTCTGTCAAACAATCATGGAGGGCTGTGAGGAGAGATTGCGCCAAGTAATTCACCTGAAAGGCTACACAACTGACCATTAAAGTAGACCCACAAACACTTTCTGCCCCTCCTATGTTTGGTTATTTGTTTAGTAACAGTTTATTTGTCTTTCAATTTACATAAACAAATTATGTAGATGTGTGTTAGTATAATATTTCTAATATACCATACTTCTATTGGCCTAATCGTGATACATTTTAAGTTATGGAAAAAAAAACTACTCACGACTCAGGGGTACGAACACTTTCTGTCGTAACTGAAAGTTAAATAACGAAACTATTTTAAACATCACCAAATCAGAATACTTTAGACCTTATAATAAAACTGATATTTAACTCATTTGATGGACAAACGAGAAATGTGCGCAACTACAAAGAAGACATTATATCTCGATAACATAGTGTCACATAAATATGAAATAATACGAGTTATAAAGCTAAAATGGACAATTACGACATTAAGAGTCATATAGGTTTTCAGATGTTATCGGTTAGTTTGGAGATTTGTTGTTTTGGAAATTTGCGCAAAATTACCACACGAAGGTTATATGTTCTGCCCATACTAATTTTGAATGATACACTATAGATGGAGGCAGCTAATTAACAACGCCCTCACAACAACTGTCGGTCTGCTCTAATCAAAGGACCGGCACTTGGCTCGTAATCTGACGGTCGGGGGTTCGAGTCTCCGTCACACCAAACATGTTCACTCTTTTAGCCGTGGAAGTGTTATAATGTGACGGTCAATCCCACTGTTCGTTGGTAAAAGAGTAGCTTAAGAGTTGGCGGTGGGTGGTAATGATTAGCTGTCTTCCCTCTAGTCTTACACTGCTAAATTAGGGACGGCTAGCGCAGATAGCCCTCGAGTAGCTTTGCGCGAAATTCACAAAACAAAAAAAAGAAACAAGCGCTAAACAAATAGAAGGATTTGAGTATCAAGTTTATAACTCAATCTCATCCCCAAAGGTGCCGAGTGCCAGTTTACGGTTAAGGGACGCGTTCTGTCGACTCCTAGATTCATTGTCTAGAGTGCTAACCATAAAAACACGTTAGGCTTAAACAAAATTTAAAAAATTAAGACGAATGACATTAGTTATGCATATAACATTTGTAACGTTTGAAATACGATTGTATCCGGAAAACATATGACTACAATACCATTCTTGAATAGTTTCACCAGAAATAATAAGAAACTATAACTACAATACCATTCTTGAATAGTTTCACCAGAAATAATAAGAAACTATAACTACAATACCATTCTTGAATAGTTTCACCAGAAATAATAAGAAACAATAACTACAATACCATTCTTGAATAGTTTCAAGAAAATATTTCAGTCGTCAGCCGTTTTGAAGAGAAATATTTGATTTGGCAATCAGTTTAAAAAATATATAAATACTGGGAACAAGAGTTCGAAAACAAGTACCATTAGGGGGCCAATTGGATTTTAAAAGAAAGGTTTAAGTGGTCAAGTGAAATTTTTAAGAGATTGATCAAGTGATTTTATTTGTTTATAATATCTTTTGACCTACCTTATCGGTCCATTTCAAAGGATGTTCTGTGATATCGCATGTTCTGTAATATAGTATGGTCGCGCTAAATATGCTCGCCCTCCCAGCCGGGGGGGTGTATAATGTGACTGTCAATCCCACTATTCGTTGGTAAAAGAGTAGCCATAAAATAGATCAAAAATAAGTTTAATTCGTATTCTCACAACAGATGTACCACATAACTGTTATTGTTATATTGTTATTTTGAATTAAGCTCAAAGCTACACAATGGGCTATCTGTGCTCTGCCCACCACGGGTATCGAAACCCGGATTTTAGCGTGTAATTCCGCAGACATACCGCTGAACCACTGGGGGGGGGGGCTCCGCATAACTGAATAACTGATTTGACTTGCTGCTGTTCTTTACATAACGTACTTCACGTTTTACTTTATCATTAAAAACGAGTTAATCACAATTCTTTAAAAACAGTTTCAAACTTCTGCTATTCGATGTAGCTACTTCCGGGCTTGAACTGCGTTTGCAGACTCTGAGAGTCCGCAGCGAAAGATATTTATACATAACACACAATCCAGAAAATAACACCTAACACCAGAATTTCACGATTCTACTTGTGTGTTATTGTACTGGGAAAGTCACCGTAAAAATTATTTACTATTTGTCCAAAAGTCGGTAATTATCGAACAAAAACAGAAATAACCCAGTATTCTATTTATATATTTTCACACGACACTCGTTATTCCTAAAGATCGGCAATAGCGCCCCACATTTACGTCTTTATACAAACAGTTAGTCAGTTTCCCCACGTGTGTCGCTGTGGCTGAGCCGGAAGGTGTCGAATTCACGCCGATGTCGTAAGATTTGAAAACCAAAGCACGAGTTCTGATGCCCTTTCATGAAACTGTGAAGTTCTGTCTTCGTTTCAAACGCCTTCTTTAAATAAATTGAAATACATTTGTTTACTTGTTCGTGATGGATATTCGTGCAAAGCTATTCAATAATTATCAAAGTTAAACCTAATTTTCTAACAGATATTCTGTTTGTTTGTTTTTTTAATTTCGTCCAAAGCTACACGAGGGCTATCTGAGGGCTAGCAGACAGTCAGTAGTGCCAATTGATAATTTTTGGACTACTCTAACAAATTAGTGGATCTGACTGTACTCGTATAATACATCTACGACATAAAAGTACGGAGCGAAATTTTACGAAAATGGGGACACGAACCATAGACCTTTAGGTTAATAGCTAGACATGCCTACCACTAGGCCACACCTGGCTGCTATCGTGTACACTTCCTTATGTCCTTGAAACACAAAAACTTATATAATTATTATTAAAACCTGATTTTGAAAAACTTCTTTAAAACATAGATAAATAGACTGTAAATTAAAATTCTATCTTCAAATGTTCTTGCATTCAAAAGACAATCGCTTCACGATTTTAATATGAACTTGAAAAACGGTTTTCTGATGTACCATAACAAAACGTCACCATAACTACAGATATAACAATTTATTGTTCTACTGTTGTAGGGAAAGTAAAAAGAAGAAAGAGAAACGTCTCTTGTGAGGTAAATGTGAATATAAGATACACAACAACTGATTGTTCTAATCTGTTACATAATGATTAAAGTATACACCAATTAATTATCTAATAACTTATAGAGTGATTAATGTTCTAATTTCATATAGAGTGATTAAAGCTCTCATGTCATATAGAGTGACTGATGTTTTAATATCATATAAAGTAGTTAATGTTCTAATATCATATAGGGTAGTTAATGTTCTAATATCATATAGATTGATTAAAGTTCTAATATCACATCGAATGATTAATGCTGTTATGCCATATAGATTGATTAGTGTTCTAATATCTTATACAGTAGTTAATGCTCTAATATCATCTACACTGAATAATGTTATAATATCACATCGAGTGATTAATGTTCTAATATCATATTGAGTAGTTAATGTTCTAATATCACATAGATTGATTAATTTATCAGTTATACTAAGTAAAATAGTTTAAAATGATTAGAGTGTATACCACGTGTCAGTTATACTAAATAGAATAGTTGTAAGAATATTAGAGTGTATACCACGTATCAGTTATACCAATTAAAATAGTTGTAAAATGAGTTTTAAATTATACACCAGGTTTCAGTTATCCCAATCAGAATACTTAAAAGGTGTTTACAGAAAGAAAACTATTTGTGGAAATTCATAAAGTACTCTAATGGTGAATTAACATAAAGTACTCTAATGGTACATTAATATAAGATACACTAAGGGTACATTAACATAAAATACTCTTATGGTACATTAACATAAAGTACTCCAATGGTGCATTAACATAAAGTACTCTAATGGTACATTAACATAAAATACTCTTATGGTACATTAACATAAAGAACTCTAATGGTGCATTAACATAATATACTCTAATGGTACATTAACATAAAGTTCTCTAATAGTGTATTAACATAAAGTACTCTAATGGTACATTAACATAATATACTCTAATGGTACATTAACATAAAGTACTCTATTGGTACATTACCATAAAGTACTCTAATTGTACATTAACATAAGATACTCAAATGGTACATTAACAAAAAGTACTCTCATGGTACATTAACAAAAAGTACTCTCATGGTACATTAACATAAAATACTCTTATGGTACATTAACATAAAGAACTCTAATGGTACATCAACATAATATACTCTAATGGTACATTAACATAAAGTACTCTAATGGTGCATTAACATAAAGTACTTTAATGGTACACCAACATAAGATACTCTAATGGAACATAAACATAAGATACTTTAATGGTACATTAACATGAGATACTCTAATGGTACATTAACATAAAGTAGTCTAATGGTACATTAACTTTAAGTACTCTAATGGTACATTAACATAAAATACTCTTATGGTACATTAACATAAAGTACTCTTATGGTGCATTAACATAATATACTCTAATGGTGCATTAACATAAAGTACTCTAATGGTACATTACCATAAAGTACTCTAATTGTACATTAACATAAGATACTCAAATGGTACATTAACATAAGATACTCTAATGGTACATTAACATAAAGTACTCTAATGGTACATTAACATAAAGTACGTTAATGTTGCATTGACATAAAGTACTTTAATGGTACATTAACATAAAGTACTTTAATGGTACATTAACATAAAATACTCTTATGGTACATTCACATAATATACTCTAATGGTACATTAACATAAGATACTCTAATGGTACATTAACATAAAGTACCCTAATGGTACATTAATATAAAATACTCTAATGGTACATTAACATAAAATATTCTAATGGTACATTGATATAAGATACTCTAATGATACATTAACATAAGATACTCTAATGGTACATAACATAAGATACTCTAATGATACATTAACATTAGGTATTCTAATGGTACATTAACATAAAATACTCCAATGGTACATTCACACAATAATTCACAAACAACTGTAGAACGGAACGCGTGTGTATCCGTTTTTATTTCATTACTCATCAGGATTTTTACTTGTCTCCCCTCATATTTTAAGGAGTATTAGAATATATTAGTGAATGAGACCACTGGCGCGGCCAAATATATCAATGGAAAAGGTTTGGCCATCCGATATTTAATCTTTAATTAGTCATGAAGTCAGTCAAGAGATGAAGATACTATGAGATAAAAGTTTGTATGTGTGAAAAATGAAATAAAATCACACCTCAGAGACCTTTTATAACTGTTATGTCATGGCTAAAGATACTGAAAATATGATCAGTAATTAATTTTGGTAAGAAATCAATCATATATTTACATTTTTCTAATTATTTTATGCACTCTGAAAACAGATTTACTCAGAGTCTTAAGACATAAGACTGGTTTTCCAAGACTAGTTAGGCTTTCGCAATTTCTTTACTCTTGGAAGCGAAGAAAACATACACCGAGTATTTACTATCCCAGTTATAACTGTATTTAGGCTTAACGATACTTTATACATTCTTGTGAACCAACACAGAAAGGTGTGCATGTGAGAGTATAGTTTTGAGAACGAGATTATTATAACTTACAATCCTATATAAATTTGGCGGTATCAAAGACAGAATAAAATAATTTTCAACTAAGAGTGACAAACGACGAGGTTCAGAAGAACGTATGGGATTGTGTGTCTTTTTCCTGTAGTTTGTGCATTCCCCCCAGTGGCTCAGCGGTATGTCTGTGAAGTTACACGCTAAAATCCGGGTTTCGATACCCGTGGTGGGCAGAGCACAGATGGCCAATTTTGTAGCTTTGTGCTTAATTCAAAACAACAATTGTTTTGTTTGTTTGTTTTTAATTTCGCGCACAGCTACATGAGGACTATCTGCGCTTTTCGTACAGCCAAGAAACGCCATATTTAAATCTATTGTACAGGGTGGTCGCTAGAAAAGCGGAAAATTTGTCAAACAGCTATTTATTTTTACAAAGAATAACTTTTACAAAGTTTTTTTAAAGGCATATGTTATATTACACTCATAGATGCTCAAAATGAATAAAATCATGCATTTTATTCATGATGTAAAGAAATCAAAATAGAAATGAGTAAGCACGCATTTTATTCATGATCTCATCTGACCCTCAAATTTTCCGCTTTTCTAGCGACCACCTTATATATTCTTATGTTATTGAAAATCAAAACCCGTAGATTAACTGATGTACGAATGATTAAATAAATACTCGTATACCTTGTTGTTGATGGTAACTCGTAATAAGCAGTAGGGGCGGATGCGTTTGTATCTGTGTGTGTGCGTGTGTTTTTTCGGGAAAGTTTTTCCACGTGTGAATGGTAATCTATACAACCTCATGTTTGCCAATGCGCTAACTACTTCGACTTAACATATAATAAACGGAGACATGCTAAACGCAGCGTTTATAAGACGCGATGTGACTGTGCAGATTAAACCTACTAAGAAGGACCGCGGGCACATAAAATTCATATTCAACTATTGAATTAATTTCTAACTCTAAACACAAGCCGAAACATTCTGCCTCATTTAACTGTAGCTTGTCCGAATCTCTTCGCTACAGGCTTGTACTCCGTATTATACCAAACAAAATATAATTTCGACGTAACCGATCCTTTGACGTTTTGGTCCGGTCGGTAAACAAGAGTACTGGCGAAAGGATATTAAACTGTTTCTCTACAGAGAAGGGCTTCTCTCTGCTCCTTGCGCTGCCTTGTCGTCTTTAGCTAAATCAGACGGAAAGAGAAAATGGCGAAAGTACACACACTGAGCCAACCTAATATTCCGTTACTCGCTTGTCATTGATTCTTCCCCCGGGCTTCATGTGCCTAATATGAACTTCTATTGGCACCAAAACCCTAAAATTATGTTTGCCTATGCCCCGGTAATCTCTACAGCTCTGACCAATTTTGTTCTGTTTCGCCTTCCAACAAGAAACGACGATTGGACGAAATTTCCGTTTCAATATAGTTTTATTAGACAGTTGACTGGTTGCACAAAGAAACAGAGCCCGAGGGCTCTAAAGGTGGCTGGGAAGAAGAGGAACGCGCGTGCGTTGCACGTGTAACCTCGTGTTGCAGCACATACCCTGGAGACACACACCGTGGTTCCACGAGCTTCGATATATGTGTCTGGTACAGCAATGTCCAATTGTGTGTTGAGTCTACAAACTTAATGCGTCGACTAAACGACTGTTTAAATAAGCGGGCTAGTTATTTTAATACGTAAATTATTGGAAACCGTTCGTTTCATTTATCAAAAACAAAATAAGTTATGGGATCTTCATTATTGTCATGTTAGTAGTTCTTGACTAAAACACAGAGAAATTTCATCTGCGTACTTACTGCATTGAAGAAAAAATAACGCAAAGTTTTGGTTAACAGGTCAAACAAATATCAAAAAGGAACGAGACAACGTGCATCTCCAGTGCGGGCTTCTGTTTCGATTAGGAAAAACATTTTAACTGTGATTCGTTTAAAAACAGGGGATTGTTTCTTTTTTTTTACCTATCGCAAGACTTACAAGTTAATTTTAGTTCAGTGTAATATCATAAATATGAGGGTTAAAACTGTTGTTTCATGCGAACCCTAGTGACAAAACTATGAACTGAAAACAAAGATCATGCATGACATGGACCGACCATTCTACAGTCCCGGCAATGCACTGACCACGTAATCTATTGGCTATAATGATTGGAAAAAATTTTCAGTGCATATTTCATCGGCTTGTGTTCGTGACAAAAACAGTGAAGTTATCTCCCGCCAGAGGGAAGATGGTCGTTCAGCAACCCCATAAACCCATATCAACACACAGCTTAAAATATGGAAAATGTTTAGCTGTATCGAACAGATTCGAAATTTCGGATTCCTAGCTTTAACATTTAGGGTCCTACGACAGAGCCGACCCGCGTTTTTCATTGGTTAGTTGAAGTGATATCACAAAGCCCTTGAGCTGTGACAGTTGACACGTAAGATCCAAAATCTATTAAGTGGTAGTTGTTTGTCAATAGTCCAAGTTCAGGCAAGATCACGGTCTTTAAAATAGTTTATTTTCAGTTATTACTTTTTTCCCGAAAAAATCTGAGTTATAAAACTGTGAACCGCCATGAAAATTTTTACATTATTATCTAAGGCGGTTTCGTTTATTTGTTGTTAGGATACACAAATGGGCTGTCTGTGCTGTGCCTACCACGAATACTGAAACACGAATTTTTTTGTGTGTAATAAACTCTTAAGCTTACTGGGCCTGGCACGGCCAAGCGCGTAAGGCGTGCGACTCGTAATCCGAGGGTCGCGGGTTCGCGCCCGCGTCGCGCCGAAACATGCTCGCCCTCCCAGCCGTTGGGGCGTTATAATGTGACAGTCAATCCCACTATTCGTTGGTAAAAGAGTAGCCCAAGAGTTGGCGGTGGGTGGTGATGACTAACTGCTTTTCCTCTAGTCTTGCACTGCTAAATTAGGACGGCTAGCGCAGATAGCCCTCGTGTAGCTTTGTGCGAAATTCCAAAACAAACAAACAAAACAATACTTAAGCTTACCACTCACCCAGCCGGGGGAAAAGTTATCTTAAAGGCTAATGTATAGCGTGAAGTAATTTTTACAACGGTTCTGTGATCTTTCTTAAAGCCGAAGAATTCTCGGCAGTGACGTGTGAAAAAAACGGGGTTGTCGAAAGAGGACCTTCGAAGCCGTAAAAGTCGAGACTAAAAATAATAGTCCTTCCATCAGAAAAAAAATAAACAAAGAACTAACCAAATACGTTTTCAGGGACGCTGAATTTTAAAACAGTGATCAAGCGCACGAATTTTGACTTTCGAAAACTCTTTCCTCGAGTTACTTTAAATGCATGCAAGAAATTATGGCTTTCTCAACTCCATTTCAAATTTTCGAGATGAACCTAAATCATTTCAAGCAACGAGACACGCGTTAAACTCGCGACATCGAACTATTTTTCGGTGGTAGAGATACTTGCGCCGTACGTGGAATTGGCTATCTTGACTCCACGTGGATGACGGGGAAGGCGTGCGTGTGTACGCGCCTTTGGCAGGCACTCTTCACATTTATGTGTCAGTGATTTTGAAGTGGGTGCGATTAAGAGGTTAGGCTTCATGTGTGATGTTCATCCTTAGAGGCACAGTTGTTGCGCCCCCTGTCAGTGAAGTGTGTACAAACTCTGGAGAAGATACGTCCGACTTTCTCCGTTGTTTGTGAATCAAAATAACAAATAATAATAAAGATATTTTAAAACAATATTAGTATGGTTTAAAGTGAAAGTTTGGAGATGGAGGGGGGTGAGCAACCATGGCCAATTTGGAGATTCCTCTTCAAAATCTTTAAAAATTCAACTGTCCCGTACAAGCTTTTATTAAACACATATTGCATGTAAAAAGAGAAAAAAAAACGCCTTGGAAAACAAGTTGTGATGAAGTAAACATTTGCCACCCCATCGCCCTCGGATCATCTTAATGATGGACAGTTATCCACAGTTTTAATTCTGCCTTGCAAATACAATTTTTCGTGTACAACAAACACTATGCTCCTCACTGTATTTCTTAGGCAAACTTAGGAATATATTATACCACTGTTTCATCTACCATTGTTCTTTTATTTGTTGTTGTAGAACCGAAGGGTGGTTCTTTTCAACAGTTTTCTAAGCCAGAGAACGAGCCTGTTTACCCACTCCCAGTTTTAACATTTCAAATGTAATATACATCTGTTGGGTTTTGATATCATTACAATAATATACATCTATGTATCTCAGGACAGCCGGTATGGGTATTAATACTGTTACCAAAATAAAGTAGAAAATAACGTTTCGACCTTCTTAGGTCATCTTTAGGTTAACAAAGAGAAAGTTGGAAACTGACCGTTGCTGGGCACAAGTCTTAGGAACGAGAGTATAAACGGGTACTGGATTGTAGGGGGCATGGCAGTAAGATTTTAGGCTATTAATTAGTATAGGTATAAAGGTGTTCCATCATATTGGTTTAATTTTGGGTTTTGTTGTTGTATAAGCAGGGCTCCTATGAGTTGCGTTTGTTTATATTTGTTTCCCTACTTACTATCTGGGAGTTTTGTATGGCTATGTTGTGTTTATTTCATTTGCGGTGTTCGAAAAGATGTGAAGGTGTTGTTTTTATGTTCTTTGAACCTAGTTTTCATTCTTCTGCTTGTTTCTCCAATACAAAAGTCGTGGCACTTGTTCCATGATATTTTATAATTTATGTTGTTATTGTTGTTTTCAATTAAGCACAAAGCTACACAGGGGGCTATCTATGCTCTGCCCACAACGGGTATCGAAACCCAGATTTTTAGCGTTGTAAGTCTGCAGACATACCGCTATGCTACTTGGGAAGCAACATAATTTGTGTTGGTGTTGTGTTTGTCAGTGTAGTTTTTACATAGTATGGACTTTAGTTTTGTACTTGGTTTTTGAATAAATTTGATGTTCACAAGAATGTTGTGTTTTGTTATGAGATTTTTCCAAATGAGCCCGGCATGGCCAGGTGGGTTAAGGCGTTCGACTCGCAATCCGAAGGTTCGAATCCCGGTCTCATCAAACATGCTTGCCCTCCCAGCCGTAGTAGCGTTACATTGTTACGGTCAAGCCCACTATTTTTTGGTAAAAGAGTAACTCAAGAGTTGGCGGTGGATGGCGATGACTAGCTACCTTCCCTCTAGTCTTACACTGTTAAATTAGGGACGGCTAGCACAGATAGCCCTCGAGTAGCTTTGCGCGAAATTCATAAACAAAACAAAGAAGATCGAAACGTTGTTCTCTGCTTTATTTTGGTAAAAGTGTTAATACCCACACCAACTGTCCTGAGATACATTTTTACTTTAAGTGAGTTTCTCGTCATCACGAATTACTTCACGTAATATGCGTCTATTATGTTGTAATATAATTGCAATATGTTTTATCCTTTCAACTGCAATATGCATCTGTTGGGTTGTAATATCATTAAAATGTGATGATGGCATTTTCCTCTACTCAGTTTCGGGTCAATAAATTGTAAATTTTGTTTATTTATAAATAAATTTGTTGTTCTCCAAATAAGATCCAGTAAGTCGAAAGCTCAGAACCCCTCAGAAGACATGCCATCAGGATGTTAAATGTTGCAAATCATTCTGCTATTTGTTGATTAAAAAAAAAAGTACCCCAGTTGTTGGCGGTGGGTGATGTTGGCTTTATTACCGCTAGTCTTTTGCTTGAAAACTAATAACGGCTAGTGTAGACAGTAAAAGGATACGTGTTAAAATCTCTGCGTTTTTGAAATACACAAAAACTACGATTTGTCTATTTCACAATCATACTAAACATTTGAACAGAACGACTCCTGTTCAAAAACCAATATCAACTTGTAATATTGTCTTCGTTCATTGAATTTCAACGCAAGAACGAAGTAAAGGTGATAGTTAGAAGTTATAAAGCAAGACTTTGTCAGTGATTTAACCTAAATGGTAACTTGCAGCTCAAACTAGAACTAACTTCATTCAATTTCGATGAAAATTTTAGAAAATATTTTTTTAACAAAACGCGACTGCACGCGTAAAATTATTGTATTCTTAACTGTTATTAGTTAAGCCTGAATAGAAACGTGACCGAAAAACAAAACAAAACCCATAACGTGTAAATCAATATTATCGTGTTTCCCGATACGCACAGTTGTGTATAAAAATGTAAATTTGACAAACTCGATTAAATAAATAAACTTTTGATATAGTAGCTTCATGTGCCATATTCCTCGTTATTAGTCCATATGGATTTCTGTTGAGAAGTCCAGCTTCGTTCTGTAGAAGATTTTATTAACCCCCTACGGGTGTAAATGGAGTAAAAATTAAAAATATAAGCAAATAATTTCTACCAAAATAAGAACACATTATAAAATAGGACCACTTACATGTACATACTCAGAAGATAAAGTATTACACAAATAACACAGAGTGTCTTTTACATGGCTATGGAATTAGCCAGGAACGAATCTTTACCTAATCTACCCAGGGAGTCAGCAACCAACCAACCAACCAATCAAAAAAAGAAGAGCATTTTCACATACTTTCTCAAAGGCCAGTTACTCAGTAGTGTAAGATAACATTATTGGTTTGGATATTTATCGTTTTAGAGAACGTTATGAAAAAAATTGGGGATCACGTACCCAAAGGTAAAAGCTTTTTTGGTTTTGCTCAGGGTGTTTGTGTCTAGTGTGTTTCTTTGTGTTTTGTGGAAGGAATGTTTTGCGAAATAAGGCTTATGATATTTTTGATCGAACAAATCATAAAACATTTTTTTCGAGAACGGAGTTTATGAATTCTTCGATAAGATTGTCCTAGTTGAAACTGGGATTTATGGACAAAAACGGGGAACATTTCTTTGTGATCGCGATTTTACACGTATTTCAGCATGATGGTGAATGAATATTTCGAATTAAGGTTAATTATTTTAATGTTGTTGTTCTTGTTGTTTTGAATTAAGCACAAAGCTACACAATGGGCTATCTGTGCTCTGCCCACCACGGGTATCGAAACCCGGATTTTAGCGTGTAAGTCCGCAGACATACCGCTGAGCCACTGGGGGGCTTATTTTAATGAAAATGAATGGAAAATCTTTTAGTGTCAAGATGTCCGTTTTGATAAAGATGTGTTTTTTTTTTAATTTCGCGCGAAGCTACTCGAGGGCTATCTGCACTAGCCGTCCCTAATTTAGCAATGCAAGATTAGAGGAAAAGCAGTTAGTTATTACCGCCCAACGCCAACTCTTGGGCTTTTTTTTACCAACGAATAGTGGGATTGACCGTAACATTATAACGCGCCGACGACTGGAAAGGGCGAGAATGTTTGATGGGACCGGGATTCAAACCCGCAACCGTCAGATTACGAGTGGAACGCTTTAACACACTAGGCCATACCGAGTCTACGTTTTAACAAGGAAAATTTTTTCAAAATCATGGGTTTAATGTGGTAACATGGAAATGGTAAAACTTCAAAACACTCTTCTGCTCTAACAAGAATACGGGAAATTCCAGTGAAACCATGTTCTTATACCTGCTGAAAAATTGTCGCCTCGATTTACAATCAACGGTTATTGGATTACAAAGAAAAGATGTCACCACGATGTTCTAAAAACACGTAGGTTCAAGAAGTCTTGATAAAAATGAAATAGAAACCCTACAACCAGAGAGATTTCGAAAAGTGAAACTTTCTTCTTCAGGGACAAACTGGGAACCGTACTATATATGTTTTTAATTGTACATTCTTTATAATTATACATGTATATACTTACATATAATTATATATGTAGCTTACTACATATGTTTTTAAGAAAAAATGTGATTCGTTCTAACTAAAGGATTTTGTTTTGATAAGAAATGGCTAATTTCATTGGAACCTGGAGTTACGAAAGTGGTAAAAATCATCGATTTTCACCAATCAATCCTTCCTACATATGTTTTTAATCATATATTCTAGAAAGGTTTCGAAGTGAAAAAAAGTAACTTATTTTTGATAAATCTAATTTCATCGTTTTTCTAGATACTCTTCATACATTAAAATATGTATTTATTAATCTACCAATTGACCTTCTTCGTATGCAACATTCAGCATTTTATTTAAGCTTTAATTTTCATACGGTATTTGCAATTCGAATTTAATTACATACGCTACACAGTGTACTACTGAAATAACTCGGATTGGCTGAGATCCGTGAGAGTGCACGTGAATGGGTGTGCGCTTGTACGAGTCATTTAGAGTTGACGAGATAATTCGCATAAACTGAGAATTGGAAGTGGACAACAAAAAGTTACAATGGGTTTCTCCTCGGGCATTTCGGTAATAATTTCCTCGCTCGAACTACATGTAGTTTGTTGTAGTTTGAATTATACAGAATAATTTTTAAGGAAATAATAACAAACTAGTGTGCACGACTTAAAACTTTAAATACACACCGAGGGTAACGACTTAACAATTAAAAACGTATTTAATATTCCTCAGCCACCAATAGTTAGCCTCCGTAATGCACATTAACTCTTTAAAACGTCTAAGTGTACAAGGAACATTTCAAAACGTATCCCGTCATGCCTTTCGACAACATTCTCAGTTCTGCTTGTTCATTGTCTATTTTTGGAATTTTGCTCAGAGCTACACCAGGGCTATCTGTACCACCCGTCTCTAATTTAGAAACGATAGACTAGAGACAAGGCAACTAGTCAACACCATTCACCACCACTGTCGAGGTACTCTTTTATTAATAAAAAGTAGGATTGACCGTAATATTATAACGAATCCACGACTGAAAGTGATACACCTGAGACTTTAAAATCTCCATCATACACAATTACCATTAGAACGCATATTTGCAATCTAAAAGAAACACGCATCTCGTGAACAGTTTAATGGATAAAATGTTTATTTTCTCCAGTCTCAGGTATAATGCATATAAAGTAAAAACTTCATCTTTTCTGTTTTAATAATAGTTACTTCCTTAATTGTTTCTTTTTATTCGCTTCTTTAACTAGAGATAATTTCATCAAAATGTTTTTATTCTCTCGTTGTTGAAACACTCAAACAATAAACAAGTAATTTTTATCTGTTCTAGACACAGTAGATTTGACATAGCTAGACATTCTTCGTTATAATACTTTCCATCCATACAAAATGTCTTTTATTCATCTTGGATACAGTCCTAACCTGATTTCCTGAACCGGAATGGCCAGGTGGTTAAGGCACTCGACTCGATATCCGAGGGTCGTGGGTTCGAATCCTCATCACACCAAACATGTTCGCCCTTTCAGCCTTGGGGGTGTTATGATGTGACGATCAATCCCACTATTCGTTGGCAAAGAAGTAGTCCAAGAGTTGGCGGTGGGTGGTGATGACTAGTTGCCTTCCCTCTAGTCTTACGCTGCTAGATTAGGGACGGCTAGCGCGAAATTCAAAAACAAACCAAACCGTATTTCCTGGTAACTGCTTACGTCAGAGTTGGAGCCAAACACATCAATGGGCTTCACAATTTCCTCTAATTCTTCCTGTTTTGTTTTAAATACGGTTTTGGATGGTTTAACCTTAAAGTTGTTTCAACAGAAAAACGTTTCGTTATTTTTCGTTGTTTTGCTTATGCTCTCACCGTTTTCTGTTTGCATTATTTATTAATAAAAAAAATTAATCTTGTCGAAAAGGTAGCTGAATAGTTTAGGTTGTTGTTGTTTGGTATTAAACACAAAGCTACATGAAGGGCTATCTGTGCTCTGCCCAACACAGGTAACGAAACCCAGTTTCTAGCGGTATAAATCC
This sequence comes from Carcinoscorpius rotundicauda, assembly GCA_011833715.1. Taxonomy (NCBI): domain Eukaryota; kingdom Metazoa; phylum Arthropoda; class Merostomata; order Xiphosura; family Limulidae; genus Carcinoscorpius; species Carcinoscorpius rotundicauda. The sequence continues at coordinate 42,333,433 of CM022404.1, forward strand.
GTAGACTTGCCACTGTGAGGACCGAAGTGTTTGGAAAAAAAAGCACTTGGAACTTTAAAATCAGATTTCATATTTCCCGTCGATTTCCCAGAAAATTCATTTAACCTCATTGGCTGTTTTAATTTCTAAATGACAAAACAGCGCCATCCTACCTAGCCCCATGGTTCTGTTATTCCTAATCCGCAGCCAAAGTAAGTTAAACAGGTCAGCACCGCCAGTTCAGAGGCTCATCCGGCCATCCTTGACCTAAAGCACGAATCAGCTGCAGAGCTACACCGAGCCTCGAAGTCTTGCCAAACTTGGGCTATGCCACACGTCTTCCCAAATTCTGAAACGAAACGTTTTTGAGATTAAGGGGACTCGGTAACTGACCGACTCTAAACTTGCCGAATATTCTCATAAAAGTTCTGAAATGAAACGTTTTTGGGATTGGGGAACGTGGTAACTGGCCAATCCTACTCTTGAACCGTGTCAAATGTCGTTTCAAATTCTGAAATAAAAAACAAGGTTTGAAGAATTTGGAACACGATAAATGGTTAAAGCATCTGTCCTGTAGCTAGACTCGTGGGTTCTGTTCTCGTGCAATCTAAATGTTCACAGACGCATACACGTACAGACAAACACAATGGAAATTATTATGGACTTTAAAAATCCTTCTCTGACTTCTAAGTAATCCATTAATACCACTTCTTTGGAGAATTCTATAAAACACATCACAAACAACTGCTAAACTGTCTAAACTCAAAGTTAAACTATGGGCTATGTCAACCGTGCTCACTGCTGATATCAAACCCAAATGTTTGTACTATAAGCCCTCATATTTACATTTGAGCCACGGAGGACACAAATAACCAACAATGAATCATTTGGCTTAACTGTCACATATTTTTTATTTATTTTCTCCATATTTTTACACATATTCATATTTTCAACATGTCAGCAAATAGAACTTAAAGAAAATCCCCTTAACATTAACCGAACATTTCAGTAGTTTGACGCACTAAATCGTCTCACTATATCAAATTTCGTTTTGCATCGGTCAAAATCACAGGAAATAAGTATTGCAGAAAATCCACAGATGTTAAGACCCACAACTAACACAACTACGTACGGTCAGAATTAAGAGTAGTTTTGATCGTGACGAGTGTATTACGAAGTTTACAGTGGCCTGACGTTTCGTTGTTTGTTTATGAACCATAAATATAACCAATACAAACAACGCGTATGTATCTAAACCCAATTTTGAGTGTTATAAGACCTCAATTAAACTTGCCGCTAGGGGTCGAACCGTTTGCAAATTAAGAATAAGGGTGCTTTAAATTATCTCTTAAATTTTTATTTCCGTTTTTGAGACACTTTCTTGTAGTCGCTCTTTATCTGTAATTAGTTTTCTTTTCACATTCACGTGCACAACAAGCGTATTTGTCCCAACGTCCGACTGCGTCATTCTTCTGGTATAAAAGAAGACATTACTTTATAGCAACATTTTCAATTTATATTAGCGTCATCTATTTCTAAGCTTCCTACACCTTGAATAAAACAGCATGCAAACACATCGTATTTAATGACACAATAAGCTTGACTTAGCTTAAATTATCAGAGGTTATTTCCATTTTATTGTTTTACATTTGCCCTCTTAACGTATTCTAGCGGGACAACAATTTTCTCCTTCACATTTTCTCTACGCATTTTTTTCTAAGTATCTTCCAGTCAGTTCAAACTGACAGTATAGACTTCTACGGTTTTCACTTGTTCGACCGTTAAGTAAGTTAACAGAAAAAAATTATATATTTATATTTTCAACCTCATAAATTGACTTACTTATCAGCTGAATAGGCCTTAAACCCCCTGACCCCTAACAGAGTAGACTAGCCGTAATAGGATGGAAATGGAACGGAACAGCCCACGCATCAAACAGTAGCACTGCTGTTTGTTTTTTCACTGTTCCGAAAAGGCTCACCAAGAGGCCGCCGGTTTGTTGACGAGTTTGCTGACGAAGTGTCCTCGTGGCTCGTGTTTCATGTTAGAGGTGTGGTTAACACTTGCAACCGAAAACTGACAAGGAGAAAATTGCAATACAAGTGGCATAGAACCTCACTTTTTGTTCTTAGTTTTCTCGAAGTGGGGACCTGCAGTTCATTTTGTTCTTCTTTTTTTTTAATGATTAGTGTGTATAATCAAAACTAGTTGTAGAAGACAACTAACCCTAAATATAAATGATTAGTCTACAGTTCTGATGTGATGTTTTAATGTTAGGCCTCAAGCGCAATATTTGATTTTCTATGAAAATACCAAACGACCCCTCTTTTTTTCGTAACGAAACTTTCTGTAAATATACAAAACTATTTGTTGATGTAAGCCTAATCTTTAATAAGTACTTGAAGTTTCAGCAATTAAAGCAAAGTGTAAAACATATCCGTAAGAGAACGTAATTGGCGGTCAAAAATAACTCGGATTTACTTGCTGAAGAAAGACGAGATTTGCGAAATGGACCTCCCGCTGTTGGAAAAATACCAAATAATCTTCTAAGTAAATAACCGGTCCCACTTTCCACAGGCGAGCAGAAATGGGAAAGAAGTTGGGAAAGTTGTCGATCCACGTCTCCTCTTAGCATCTGTTTTGTTGCTGAGTAGACGTCTCTCTTATTGAGGTAATTAGGCCTATTCTGTCTTGTAAATGCCCCATACAGTACCAAGTCTGTCACTGAAGATAAGAGTAGCAGAGAAAATGGGAGGGTTTAGATGGGCTCACGCCTGAATGTGTCAAGATATAGGTGGGAAAGTGGACGAACAACAATTACCTCTCATTGCTACCTGTTTTGCGTTTGTTCCGATAGCTTTTTTTCTGAATAGAAACAGCTAATGGGCTGAGCTGAATACCATTGTCCACTTGTTTCACGCTCGACGGGCCGCTTGGGGGCGCTGAAAAGGGATTAGCCACGTAATGAACTAGGTGCAGAAGGTTCAGGTAAATACAAAGTACGCGTTCAAACTGGGTGTAGAGAGAATCAATTACTCGGTCCGATGGTTGGGTGCGGGCTGGCTTAGTTGTACTTAACTCCTTTAAAGAGGAGATATCGAGGGAGGGAGGAAATGGCGCTGTTGGGATTTAGGGGATTTACCAGAGTACTCGGTTTGCTTGGGTATTCGCCAATCAGGCTCCGCCTCACAAATTACAGAACAACATGGGAAGCGCGACGAGGACCGAACTCGAACAAGATAACTGACACAAGGGACCAATCAAATCGTATCAAATAACATTGAAGAAACATGTGCATAGATAGCGCTCTGTGCTGGATCATGGCTAACTTCGTTAAGAGGATAGTTCTCCATTACGCTGAAGATTCAGACAGAGTAAGGTGCAGACAGATTCTGAGGGGGGCGTCTCCAGTCAGTCTTCTCCGAATTTTAGTAGAGGAAACAATCCGGAATTCGTTCATTATCCATAAAATTAATGTCTTTCGAATGTGCGAAACGGTAGATACCATAAATAGAGTAAAGTAATGCGATAACGTATGCGGTTTTTTTTTCTTTCTTATTTTAGGAAAATCTATATTAATGTTAAGGAGTGTACATTTTTAACGCGTTAAAATTTCGTCGCTCGACGCTCGCTGAGACTCACAGTGAAAACTAGAAGCCAGTGAAGCTTGCCTGTTAAAAACATCAACAGAAAACGTTAGATAATTAATAACTGTAGCGTTATCAGACTGTATATCAAATCGTTATCAGACTGTATATCAAATACTGTTGATATAATCTTCGGCATGATGAGCAAAGATGTGCAACATCGTGTTTGTCAGTCTACTAACCTCCAGGACAAACAAACTCCAGCACGTTTCTCTCTTCACAGCATCGAGCAGCTTTTAGCACCGAAGAAAGACATGCTGTCTTCCAAATCTGCTTTTCTGTCGCCCCGTCTTAACGGTTCCCCGGTGTTTACTCTCACCGAGTCGGGCCAGCTTCAAACTGATGAAGCCCTAGATTTTCGAATGGCAAACAAAATCGGTAAGTCTGTCTCGTGATTGTGTACGATTTATTTCGCACGTGATGGAAAGTTCGAAAGAAATATTAGGTCACTACAAATTATTTACCAATAGTTTCTGTTATATTTTTAACGTCTGGTTTCTATTTTATCTGGTCCGACACAAATCTTCTCTAGAGATTACACACACACAGAACCTAAATGAAAAACCTAGTTACGTAACCACGACGTATTCATTTTAAGGAGTGAAAATGGCAACTCTGCTTTACAGGGTCACAACATAGGTTACTAGATGTTAATTTTAACATTTACGTTCTATATACAAAAATAAATGTACAGATACGGTGTAAACTAATAACATAGGAGCCTTTTTCGGAAATTAACATTATCTTTTCTTATAGGATTTCCACAAAGTGCAGCATTTTTACAAATTAGTGTATTTAATGACGTGAAACGTATTAGTTTTTAACACAAATTATGAAGTAATACTATATTAACTGTTAGTACAACTTGTGAAGTAATAATCTACTAATTGTTAGCACGACTTGTGTAGTAATAATATGTTAATTGTTAGTACGAATTATGAATTAATAATGTATTAATTGTCACTATGTCTTATGGAGTAATAATGTATTAATTGTCACTACGATTTATGAAGTGATGACGTATTGATTGTTAGTACAAATTATGGATTAATAATGTATTAATTGTTAATACAAATTATGGAGTAATAATATATTAACTGTCACTACGACTTATGAAATGATAACGTATTAATTGTTAGAACAAATTATGGAGTAGTATTGTATTAATTGTCACTACGACTTATGAAATGATAACGTATTAATTGTTAGAACAAATTATGGAGTAGTATTGTATTAATTGTCACTACGACTTATGAACTAATAGCGTATTATCTGTTATTACAAATTATGGAGTAATTATGAATTAATTTTTAATATAAGTTATGGAACTATAATGTATTAACTGTCAGTACGACTTATAAAGTAAAAACCAAAATATATTTTAAGCAGAATGTAACTGTAATCTTCTTACACGAGATAAAAACTTTTAAGGGAAACTACAAAAGAATGTTCATGTAAATAAGAGTGAAATAAATAAGATTTTTGTAAATCAAGGATTGTGATAGAAGTAATGAACAGAAACCCAGTTTACTAACTGTTCATGGAAAAATAAAATCTTTTTAAAGATGAACCAAAACCGGTAGTTAGTAAATGATCATCCGCAGTCATTAACCTGAAGTATGTGAAGAAATACATAAATATATGTATGCGTCTTTGTTTTAATGGCTTATAGGGTTTCAATGTCCTTTGTCATTTAAGATATACATTGTTTGGTTAGACCTTCCATCGTATTGGCTTAATTTAGAATAAAAAATAAAATTGAGCCTATCCATACATATATGTGCGATAAACTGCAAATACATTCTTAGAGAACACAGACGTGCATATATAAAACCACTGTATTATAATAATGAAACCATAGAAATACAAATCATAAAATACAGTAAAACTGTCTTGTATCATAGTCACAGCATATTTGTGTGTATCTTTCATTAACTTCTATATATCACATATTTATTTAGTCTGTTTCTCCATCGATTTAACAATTCATATTGTAAAGTTAAGATCTTCTAACATTTAGGACAGAAGGCACTGACCTCGTCACTGCTCGGTTTGTTAAGGTCATGCGTAACATTTTGATAAAATGATCCAGTTTTGTTTGCTTACATGACTCTTTACGTCTCAAAACTATTTCACGTCCCGTGATGTGTGATGGACGTTGTTTGTATGAACTTTAATAATATACTGCTCTGACGCAACACAATGTTATTACTGTACTGAATGAATGCCATAGGAGCTCAGTTTTATCTGAAGTTTAATAGTATATTAATTAACAAATGGTTCTGGATGAGCTTGTAAATAATGTTACGATTATTTGTCTGGAATTACGTCTCATGCTTTTATTTTATCAGACGTAACTAATGAAGTCACTTACAGACAAGATATTAACTCCAAAACTTAACTAATCACACTCACAGTTCCTTCATAATTTAACACTTTTACTGATCTTTAAAACTTTTAGAGTACCAAAGTTGGCTTTTTTTTCAACCTATTCTTACAGGTCATAACACTTGTGGATTTACAATATACGAAACCTAAATATTACAGTAAGTAATCAGCTAAAATGTAATGTTATGGTTGGATTCATCATATTACAGTAAGTAGTGAGTTTAAATATAACGCTGAAGTTGGATTTATCATATTACAGTAAGTAGTCTGTTAAAATACAATGTTAGGGTTGGATTTATCATATTACAGTAAGTAGTCTGTTAAAATATAATGTTATGGTTGGATTCATTATATTACAGTAAGTTATCAGTTAAAGCATAATGTTAGTTTTGGATTCATCTCTTTCCTTGGGGTTGTCGACACAGTTCTACATAGTTTTACACTGTGCTGTTACAATAATTAATGCGCAGAAACACACAATTCCATTTTCCACTTCCCTTTAAATACATACTTACTTTTTATCATTTTATGTTAAATTTTTGGATGAAATAAAAGCTGACCTCTTTGCCTTTGACGGTGTTCTAGGAATGCATAAAGCACGTGATATAAAAAATGATGGGATGATAAAACTAAACTACCATGAAGCCATATAGTGTCTCCAACGGATAAGATGATACCCAAGAAAATACATGTTGCTTTTATTCGATAATATAGTTCTAAAGTTTTGCTTTCGTCTTTTCTTTTCAGTCGTGAAGGTATTACAATGTAACCATTATTAAATGGTAAAATAATAATTCTCGAGTTTTGGCCCTGAATGCTGCTCGCTGTCTACCTTACCTCTGGTCTGTCTCTTCAAAATCAGAAACAGCTAACATAGATAGCTCTAAAACAGATTTTAGCGAAATTTGAAACAAACCAAATCGATTGAAATTTCATTTCCCAAAACCCTTACTGATAAAAGTTAATTAAAACCACACAAAGAGTATTAAAAGTATATGAAAAATTGAATGGGTGAAAATAATTTACGAAAGTGAAAAATTCATCAATATATTGAATATCGATGATTGAGTCACAGACGCGAACTTGTTCGTTTAGAAAACTACCAAAATTCAGAGTTTAGTTTTATAATAATCACTGTATCAAAATAAGTTAACTTTATTTACACTTTCAGACTTTAGCTTCTCACCATTTTCATACAGCACTTTATGTTTTTCTCTTTCGAACATAATGACAAAGCTACACGAGGACCACGTTCACAGGCCGTCCCTTATATTAAACACATTGACAAGAGTTACACATGCCCACCCACCATTAACTTTTAAACTGTTCTAATCCAACTATGAAAACTAGCCGTTACTCTTATAACGCACCCATAGCCTCAATGAGTGAAACTAAATGTTTTACGAAAACGAGAAGCGAACCATGAACCTTCATATTTTTGTTTTGTTAAGCCTTACTGAAAGCTTTGTCTCGTTATGACTGGAGAATGTATGACCAAAAGAAGGAGATATGCACTTTCTTTTATCTTTCATTAATTACTAAGTTAGAGTATTGGTCGTTTACAAAAATTACCTGACAGCTCACTGTTGTTTTTTGTGTTTTTTTATAAAGTTCCCAAGACAGGGTACAATTTAAGAAAGTGTTTACCAAAAGAGGGGTCTAAGGTCCCCCGGCGCACTCACTTCATCAAACTTTTGCAACAACGTGAGCTACGAATCCAGTGAAACACAGAACAAGCACGCCAACCACTAAGCTATGCCCTGGTGCACGAAAAGGAAATGAAATGTTCTCTGTAGACCTACGCTCCCTAGTGGCATAGCCCTAAATTTGAAGGTTTATAACGCTAAACACTTGGTTTCAATTTCCTTGGTGAGCATAAGAGAGACAGCCCATTGCATGGCTTTGTGCCTAACTACAAATAGTCGTTAATTTTACAGAAAATTCGAAATTATGTTAGTTGTACGATAGGGTTTTAAGATAAATGTAAATAAACTGAATAACCGGGTTCTAAAACAAGACTTATAAACGTGTATATGTGACAGCTTTAACATATGCTATCTCACACAAATATTAAAACGTATAGGATCTGTTTATTGCAAGGAGACCAGTGAACAAAAGATCTGTAATTTAAGTGGTATCCAGTTATACCTTTCTAATGATGTGATATTGTCATGTGTACGAAATGTCACAGCAAATTTGATAACGTTAAAATCCTCATTCCTTGGGATTATAAGACTATTCAATATACAAATGATTATAAATATGTTTAATCATTAGACGAGTAAGTTTATATAAAGGAACATAATAGCGAAATGGAACATGTTCCAATAAAATTTGAGGCCTTAGAAACCATATAACTACAGGGTGATCGCTAGAAAAGCGGAAAATTTGAGGATCAGATGAGATCATGAATAAAATGCGTGCTTACTCGTTTCTATTTTGACTTCTTTACATCATGAATAAAATGCATGATTTTAATATCATAAAATGCATTTTGAGCATCTATGAGTGTAATATAACACATGCCTTTAAAAACTTTGTAAAAGTTATTCTTTGTAAAAATAAATAGCTGTTTGACAAATTTTCCGCTTTTCTAGCGACCGCCCTGTGTAATTGTTAGTGTTAAGAAGTTGGTAGCATGTGTTCGAAATGCGCTTGAGTTCGATCATCACTTAGATAGAAAGGCAAACATTTTATGTTACGATGTCGATGTTGTCGGTATTTGTTCGTGTTTCAAGTGACAGTTAAATTAATCTTTACTCTACTTGCTTGTAACAAGTGATCGCTCTGCAAAAACGCCTGTAAGAACAACGTTTGGACTTCACACCCGTAACTTACTGTACTACAATAAAACTACAAGAGTGTCTTGAAAATAATTTTGTCTTTATCACCGCTTAGAACTACAAAAAATTGTTAAATGCAGTAAAGAAGCAGTTTGTTTTTTTTTTCCTTTTCGCTATAGGTTCGATAAGGGAAGGTCCACACATTTCTCAAGTTTCTTCTGGTAAAGAGAAGTTTCTGAACGTTACAACGAGCTGTAGTTCACCCAGACCCCAAACGGTCCCTCAAGATGAGCACAAAGACGAAGTCTACACCGTGACGAGATCTTCAGGAGAGACCAGCGCCGTGACGGCCTCGTCTTCAGCTTCTTCCACAGACATGAGCCTGTCCGGAGGTCGGCCGGACAGCGAAGGGGGATCAAACGATGAAGACCTGTACTCAGATAAGCCTCGGAAGGTTCGAAGGAGCAGGACAACTTTCACGACCTTTCAACTCCACCAGTTGGAACGTGCTTTTGAGAAAACTCAGTATCCTGACGTCTTTACCCGCGAGGAATTGGCTATGCGCTTGGATCTCAGCGAAGCACGCGTTCAGGTAAATATTTAGAATATTAACGTCAAAACCGTGAATTTTTACAGGATACAGAGATTTATAGTATAAATTATATAAAATTATGTTATTTCCAGTGTATTTATATAAATGTAGCAACCTCATCTCAGGCTCATAAATAGCCATAAGCATCTTTATAATTTTATTATACGGATTGTTTATTTTCGCGCAAAGCTACACGAGGGCTATCTGCGCTATCCGTCCCAAATTGAGCAGTGTAAGACTAGAGGAAAGGCAGTTAGTGATCACCACCCACCGCCAACTCTTGGGCCATTCTTTTACCAACAAATAATGGGATTGACCGTCACATTATATCGCCCCCACGGCTGAAAGGGCGAGCATGTTTAGTGTGAAGGGGATTCGAACCCGCGACCCTCAAATTACAACTCGGACGCCTTAATAATAAGGAAACACGTACGTCGGGTGGTAATCTTCTCAGCAGAATAACCAAGATTCCGCTAGCACTAACACACGTCACAAATCACTCAGTGTTGTCGAAATTGCTATCTGCAATATACCTGCATGGCTGTGTGCACAAATCATCGCTGACCGTACAAATCGTTGTGGTTGATTTAGCAGTTACAAGGCAACTGATTTTACATAGCAGCAGTTAGCTAGTTACTCAGTTAGTTCCTTCACAAGTTGAAGTTATTTCAGTGTAGCAATATACTGACTCCATTAACATTTTCATGGGTGCCAAAATACAATATATATTGCATTTTTTTTTCATAGTAAAGTATAAACTTCAGTTTCTGACATCAATACCTACTCGTAAGCTTTAAAACTTTTATTTATATTCACTGAAACAGAAGGTTACGTCACTGCTATAGATTATTTCTGAGCTCAGAGTAGCTCACTCTTCTACGAGAAACATTTGGAAAAAAATATCATTTTAAATAACTTGCAAAAAATAAAGACATTTAAAATTGTTCACTCAAACTGACCTGCAGACAACAGTTTTGAGAGACGATTGATCTGGTTTGTTTTAAATTTCGCGCAAAGTTACTCAAGGGCTATCTGCGCTAACAGTCCTTAACTTAGCAGTGTAAGACTAGAAGGAAGACAGCTAGTTATCGCCACCCACCGCCAACTCTTGGGCTACTCTTTTACCAACGATTGACCATCAAATTATAACGCCCCCACGGCAAAAAGGGCGAGCATGTTTCGCGCGATGGGAATGCGACCCTCAAATTACGAGTCGCACGCCTTAACGCGCTTGGCCATACCGGGCCTCGTAAATTTTCTAATTTGGTGTTTTTTTTACATAATTTTAGTAGCGAAAAGAAATTCTGTCGCTCAGCTTGACGATTTATCTGTAACCTTAAAAATGTGTTTATTTTGAAAACCTTGATAACAGTTTGTTTTTGTAAATTTCGCACAAAGCTACTCGACGGCTACCTGTACTATCCGTTCTTAATTTAGCAGTAAAAGACTAGAGGGAAGGGAGCGAGTCATCACCACCCACCGCCAACTCTTGGGCTACTCTTTTACCAACGAATAGTGATCGACAATCACATTTTAATGCCACCAGGGCTGAAATGGCGAGCATGTTTAGTGAGAACGGGATTCGAACCCGCGACCCTCAGATGGCGAGTTGAATGCCTTAACCCACCTGGCCATTCCGGGCTTCGTGATACCACAACAAACTTATTTATATCTCATTTGTCTTTGAGTGAACGTTTAGCAGCAACAGAAGTAAGAATCTAACTGTTTTTAATATTACTGTAAGGTTCAAATACTGAACTGTCTGGGGTTTAAGTAAATTTTATTTTATCTAGAATCATCCAGTAAATGTTTGTCATAATACTGGACAAAACAACTTGACCACACTGAAATAGGACTTGAATCACAAGGGTGCGATGGAATAGATTGTTTGTTTTTCTTATAGCAAAACCACATCGGACTATTTGCTGAACCCACCGAGGGGAATCGAACGCCTGATTTTAGCGTTGCAAATCCGGAGACTTACCGCTGTACCAGCGGGAAGCATACGATGGGATAGATAAACGTGTGGAATTTAAGGATAAGTACATAACAAAGACAAAACCATGCGGAAGAGAGAAGGATATTCACTATCCAGTTTATCTTTATAAATGGATAATTTACTTAACTAACCGAGTAAATTGAATTGGCGAGGGGTTGATTCCGGTGAATCTTTCATCTTTCCATCAAACGTCTTTGAATGTGCTGTAGGAACTCGAAACTCAAACGAATCTATTACAAGTACGTCATTAAACTCCTGCTGTTATCCTTTCAGTTGACCATTTAATAATACATATATATGACACGTGTTACGTACTATGATTTATTTTGGACGAGTTTCCAATTGATTATTTTACGTATTACGATTGGAAATAGCCTAAAATTGTATTCTGCATTTAGAAGTTAATTGAATTCCGATATCCATCAAATTTATGATATCAGCCAGCAAGACTGATACACAGAATATTCTTTATTAAAACAAATATATTTTAATATACAAACGATAATATACTTTATCGTAGCGGCTATAACAAATAATAATTTATATTCAAAAGTTTTTACAAACTTACAAACAATACCGACTACTCTATCCGGTCCGGAACTGAATATTTTATCGTCAGTTCACAATGAGCGAATTAATTCTGTGTTGATACACAGGTACAATTCACTGGACGGGAAGCCAGCTAAATTCTTCGCACTTGTGTTTTTTCTTGACTACGATATCTAATGTCCTCGTAGAAATTCTAACGTCCGCAGTTTATTTATTGATATTAAACGGTTTGTATTATTCGAAATCTATTAACGTTCCTGGTCAAATTCTGTAGCTTTACGATTGAAAAGTCTTTTTCACAATTATAGCTTCCGAGGTTTATAGTATAATAGAAATTTCATCTAAGGTAAACAATGCTCGTATTTAACAAACACACATAGCACATCGTCAATTCTTACAATCGAGAATCTACAAATTTAAAGAACAGGCAGGACTTTCGCAATACACCTTTAACAGCGTAAGTTACAAACATTACTAAATACATATTTAACTGAAACAAACACTGATATTAAGATAAATATACATTAGTAAATCAGTTACACACTTCGTTAAACTCTGACTTTTATCTATCAACTAATCATTAAAAACCTTAATGTGGCACCTCATTAAACTCAGGCCTTTAACTTATCAACTGTCCACTGAACGATCTGCTCTGACACTTTATTAAACTCAGACCGTTATCCTATCAGCTAATCAGTCAACATTTTAAAAATGTGATTCTTCATCAAACGCAAGTTGTTAATCTTTCAACTGACCATTCAATAATGCCGTGTGGCACTTCATTAAATTAAGGCCTTGAACCTATTGTTAATCTTTCAACTGACCATTCAATAATGCCGTGTGGCACTTCATTAAATTAAGGCCTTGAACCTATTGTTAATCTTTCAACTGACCATTCAATAATGCCGTGTGGGACTTCATTAAATTAAGGCCTTGAACCAATCAGCTAACCATCAACAGAATATTAGAATAAAATAACAAATAAAAAATATTATTTTTAATGCATTAGTTTCTAAACCGCGGTCTAAATCTGAGACTGAATATACCCTTAATTACTAGAACGAGATATAGAGGGCCCAACCGATTTCATCTCCCTAAAACTAATTTTACTAGTTTATAATAACACTGAGACATTTTGTGAATTCTCAAAGGTAAAAGAAATTCATAATACAGTTATTACTTTTTTAAAATAAAGTATATATACTTTAATTAAATTCTTACCGGTAATGATTCATATGTATAAATACATGTGTATATTCTGAACAAGGCCTGGCATGGCCTAGCGCGTTAAGGCGTGCGCTTCGTAATTTGAGGGTCGCCAAACATGCTCGCTCTCTCAGCCGTGGGAGCGTTATAATGTTACGGTCAATCCCACTATTCGTTGGTAAAAGAGTAGTCCAAGAGTTGGCGGTGGGTGGTGATGACTAGCTGACTTTACTCTAGTCTTACACTGTTAAATTAGGGACTGCTAGCACAGATAGCCCTCGAGTAGTTTTGTGCGAAATTCAAAAACAAACAAACAAATATTCTGAATGTTGTATTTTTCGGGTTACCTTAATTGTTGAGCGTTCTAACAATGTTTCGAATGAACTATTCACAAGCAACCTGGTAGCAATAGGAAACCCAGTTGATACTCGATGTTTTTAATCGGAATATCACCTTAAACAACACTAGGCCTAATCAGAAATCCTAAAGTTCAGATACTGTAATTTTTAATTCAAAACTATTGGCTACAGAAACAGCAACTAGTCATAAACAGCAACTCTTTTGATTCTTACGGATGAAATAGCAGCACATAGAGGCTCGAACCTAAGATCTACCGATGAACAGCTGACCCTAGGTCGAACCAACTAAACAAATGATAAGTTACCACTTGCTGTGCTGACTTGTATAATGAACAATTTACATAGTATATAGTATTCTTCATAAGCTAAGCTCTCTGACGACGATCACAAAGAAATGAAATAAACGAGTTCTTGTACTTTATTGGAGCAAATACAAACGAAACATATTTTTGCTCTCTTTCATCCAAAGTACTGAAAAGGGAACTTGTTTATATGAATTTACTGGGACTTTATTTATCTAAACTGTCAACCCAAAAATAGCATACAATAGAGTTAATCTTTAATTTTAATATTATTCTACTTGTCTGGAGAAATGTTTCTTGGAGCACTACTTAAGAAGGTATCAATATCCTTTACAATAGCCCTTAAAAGCTAATCCTGAATTTACTTTTTGTTTGTTTGTTTCAAATTAAGCACAATGCTACACAATAGGCTATCTGTGCTTGGATGTACATCGTAACATCACTTACAAGTTTAGTCTAAATCTTCCTTCTTGCAACTGTCTCTTAGAAGTTTGTGTAAGAAATCGTATATAAGTCTATGATGTATATGGTGTAAGCAATTAGTGGATATTCTATGAACTTAACTCTCTAAATTACTGTATGTTGGACTGTATTGTACTTAGGTTTTTATCTTCATCTAAAAGTCTTTTTTGTATTATTACTTAAAGTCTTAATAATTCTACCTGTCTGTACTGATGGTTTTTGGATAATTACTTGAATATGTGAAATGGATCTTCGTCCTGTCTGATTGGTTACTTCTTGGCGTACTGTGCAACAGTGCTCGTGAAGTGTCGTTTTACTACATTTTTACACTGAATCGCATGAGAACAATGATAAAGATAGAGTAAGGTAACAGATAGATTCAATTAGGTTTTCAGTTTAAGCTAAGCCTTATTCCGAGGATCCTCTCCGAACATGCAAAGATTCAAACAGTACCTTTTTGTATCACTAATGCACCGATTATTTAATCAAGTCCAAACATGCATTCGCATAAAGTTGTTTAATGCGCATGCGTATAATGTTATTAAATACACACGTTATAATGTCGGCGTTGCTACATGAAATAAATGTGCATAATTAATGTATTGGAAATTTGAAACAGACACATAATTTAAGCTCTATGTTTTTCTTATTCCACGGTCACAATCCCAATGCTATCTGATGCTAGCCACTCGCCATGTGGTATTAATAAATACTTTGTCGGGAAAAAGTGCGACTAAACACGTGCACGTACATTACTGGATACGTGTCTCTACATGAGGGAAGCGTCAGTTACTCCAACACAGCAGACAAAAGCAAGATATTAATAAATGATTTTGAAATATAGGATACAATCAGTGATTTTAATTAAAAATGTCTAGTATTATCAACACATAATAATTTGTATAATTACCATAAACAATAAGATTAGTTTTAAACTTTTCTCGAACAATGTATTAATATAATTATCACAATTATTAATAATAATTATTATTAATTAATTAACTTCGAAAATCAAGTATAAATAGTGCTGCCCAGTGTCTGATTTTCTCTCTATTTGTTGCTCTCAATGTCAGAGAAGATCCCAATGTCTTTAGTTTATAATATATAATTGTTTATTTGAGAGTTTTTGAGTGTTAAGGGAAGTCACGCAACGGCTACCTGTACACAGTTGTCCCTAATTTTGAAGTGACAGATTACAGGGAAGACAGCTAGTCAACAGCACCAACAGCTAATGTTTAGGCCAGTTACTCCAACTTGAAGTATTAATAGCGACATCTGACTGTCGCTCCTTCAGTTTTCCCACAGCCCTAACGTACAGAACGGATGCTTGCGTAAATGGGACGTTTACAATATATCATACGCCTCACTTGTTCCTCATGTTGAAATTGTCAGAGTCGCAATAACGATTCAAAATATTTTAAAACCTTCGGATCGTTCCACAGGTATAAAGTGTATTTTAAAACCTTCGGATCGTTCCACAGGTATAAAGTGTATTTTAAAACCTTCGGATCGTTCCACAGGTATAAAGTGTATTTTAAAACCTTCGGATCGTTCCACAGGTATAAAGTGTATTTTAAAACCTTCGGATCGTTCCACAGGTATAAAGTGTATTGTAAAACCTTCGGATCGTTCCACAGGTATAAAGTGTTTCAAAAATATTTGGAACGTAGAAAACTTTAAACGTTAAGTAACTACGAAATATTTCAAAAAAGTCTTGAAATTGAAAAAAAAAAAACCACAACAAAAAACACCTTGGATCACTTGACTTTCGCATTGTTTTGAACAACTAGGAACCTTCACCTGTTCAGTGAGTTAAAAAAAACTTAGGTCGTATAGTTTACAATTTGTTTCATAATAGCTAAGAACCTTGACGTGTTTGGTTTGGTTTCTTTTGAATTTCGCGCAAAGCTACACAAGAGCTATCTGCGCTAGTCGTCCCTAATTTTGTAGTGTCATACTAGAGGAAAGACAGCTAGTCATCATCACCCACCGCCAACTCTTGGGCTACTCTTTTACCAAGAATAGAGGGATTGCCTGTGACATTATAACGCCCCCAAGGCTGCAAAAGCGAGCATGTTTGGTGTGACGGAGATTCGAACCTGCGGATGACGAGTCAAGTGCCTTAACCACATTAAAAAGACCGTGCGTGATTCACGTGTTAAGAAGTATCATGATTTACTCTAAAATTATGTGTAAAAATTAGACGAAAGTTATTTGTCTTTGTCTATTCCAAACTTGATGTTTTTGCTTTGTGAGAAAAATAATTTATAAATACATATGAAGTTATCAATTAATATTACCAAGAGTCGATTTTTTTTTCGAAGATAACTTTTGCTTATTTTTTGTTGTTAAGCATAAAGCTACAAGCAGGGTAATTTGGGTTGTGCCCACCACACGTAGTAACAGATCCGGATTTGTAACCTTACAAGTTTTCCGCTGAGACATGGGAGGAGGTCATTTGTTACGGAATTAGCTTTATTTTCAAATAGCAAACAAGATATCTCATGCACAATGCAGATCTGGGAACCAATGAGTACGTGATAAAAGCTTTGAAGACATACAGTGGCGTAAGAGTAGTTGGAACAAGCGGGGCAACTTGCCCGAAGGGACAGACATAGAAGTGATGGAATGTCTGAGCGAAAGTAAAATAACATATAAAAGAAGATGGTATGATGGTATTCGACAAAACGTATTAAAATGTCGTTGTTCCTTTGTTTGTTTTTTATTCAGCAGTATTTCAACTAAACTCAGAAAGCTGTCTTCAGATTACCACTGATACGCAATAGTATGAAGTACGGTAATGAGGACACGTGAACAGAGTACACGTATACAAAACTAATAAACAATACACCGTACATTTCTATAACAGTCGAGGGAAACAGTGTGATATGAAAAATTTAAGCAACTAAAGAACATTTATTTCGACACTTTCCACAGTTTTGTACACTTGTGGAAACATTGGTTTTTAAAAGAGAAGCGTTGAAATCTTGTTAAATAAATAATAATCCTAAAGATAGAATCAAATCAAATTATCATTATTTCTTATAGTCGATTTATCCATGCTATGAATATAAAACAGAAGACATTGGGGATTCTGTGCAAGGATTTAATAAATGGACTTTGTGATGTTACGAGCTAAAAGATTGGTTTTGTTTCTTTTGAATTTCGCGCAAAGTTACAAAAGTCTAGCTGCTCTAGCCGTCCCTAATTTAACAGTGTAAGGCTAGAGGAAAGGCAGCTAGTCACCACCACCCACCGCCAACTCTTGGGCTACTCTTTTACCAACGAATAGTGGAATTGACTGTCAGATTATAACGTTTCCACGACTGAAAGGGCATGTCTGGTGCTACGGGCCTTCAGATTACGAGTCGAACGCCTTAACCCACCTGGCCATGCCCGGGCCTTCGCGCTAAAAGAAAATACAAATCTATCTTTGGGTGCTCTTTGCTTTTATGTGCCAAATTAGCTTTATCAGTAAATAATATTGAACGTGCGTGATTGTTGGAGAAAGGAGAAAGCAAGGGAATTTTTGCCTCGAGGTCTTTCATGCCCTTGCTTTACAAGTGATGACAAAATTTAAACTGAGGAAATACACTGAAAAGGTTACAACTTGTTACTCAAAAGAAGCTTGAGTTGAAAACTAACATGTATAAAACTGTCATAACTATAAAATTGCAGGCCGCTGTAAATAATTATGCATTTATCACTGTTTGTCTGAGCGACACCTTACGGTACATTAAAACATTAAACCGAGTCTGATATCTCTTGTGTTTAGGCCTAACCATCTCTAACATATAACCGATGATAAAAAATATTTTGCTTGTTTTTTATTAAGTGCAAAGCTACACAGTGGGCTTTCTGTGCTCTGCTCACAATAGGTATCGAAACGTTATTTTAACGTTATAAGACTCTGGACTTAACACTGAGCCAATGGAGAGTTTAATCTGAGGAAAAGAAAAACAGATAGTAGTATCCACAGCTTATTACACGACTACTTGTAACTGAATATACAGATTAACTGTCACAGTTACAATGTTTTCATAGTAAAAGTGTGGAGCTAGTTCACTTGCGTACCGTGGCTCGAACCTTGGACCCTTTGGCAAGGAAGCTAACCGTTAAGACTTACCTGGGCTACATTCAAAGAAAGAAATGTTGTATAAGCGTATAATATGCATTCAAAAGCCAAAAAGTTCTTAAAAAGCGACAATTACATTCAAGATAAAAGAATTTCTGATCACGGTGCTGTTGTTACAACAACGATTGTTTTTATAGTTAAGCATGCAGCAAAATATTCAATGAAATTTAAAACAAAATATTTCAATCACGAGAAAAGATTTAACCTAATAAATCAGAAACTCCAATAGATTAAGAAAAAATCGTGTGAAAAGTATAGACCTTTATATATTCGAAGTAAAATAAAATCGGTGTAATACTTTGGGATCACCATAATAACATATTGAAATTAAGATTAAATAGTCAAATTTTATTGCTAAATTTTGAAGTGCTGAGCTCACATGTCTCCCATTTGTATAGAAGTATGTCTGCAGAATCACACTGCTAGAAATTGGGTTTGAATACCTGTGGTGGGCAGAGCACAGGCAGCTCTGTGTGAAGCTTCGACTTTGTGTTTAATTTCAAACAATCAGTCATTCTGCTTTCTTACATATTTCTAAGACTTATGATTCTAATTGTTTGATAAAGTTTTTCAATGTATTAATGATGCCATTTTGAGTGGCACAGCGGTGTGTCTACAGATTCACAACGCTAGAAACCGGGTGTCGATACCCGTAGTGGGCAGAGCACAGATAGTCCATTGTACAACTTAAATGACTGGAACGTTTCGCATTTTGGTACGAAACAGCATCCTAAAGGTCAATATGGGAAAATGGACGCAACTTGGAGTTATATGAATTCCTTCTATAATATCTGATGGGCCCAACATGTCCTGGTGGTTAAGACACTCAACTCGTAATCCGAGGGCTACGGGTTCGAATCCTTGTTACACCTAACATATTCTCCCTTTAAGCCGTGGGGTCATTATAATGTTATATTCAATCCCACTAATTGTTGGTAAAAGAGTAGCCCAAGAGTTGGCGGTGGGTAGTGATGGCTAGCTGCCTTCCCTCTACCCTAACACTGCTAAATTACGGACGGCTAGCGCAGATAGCCCTTGTTTAGCTTTGCGCGAAATTCGAAGCAAACCAATATTTGATTTTGCTTCAATACTTTTGATATTTCATTGGTAAGCTCGACATTTTAAAAAGAATGAACTTGTATGTTTAAGTAATTATAAGCAATATCAGTCTGGTATCGACTTGTATTTTTCTATAACTTTAAGTGTTGTGAAACGCCTACTTATTAAATATTCCACGTGTCTGATTATGATGTAATAATAATTCTACGAATTAAATTTACAAAAATCCATTAATTAATTTTAAGATCATTATTCTTATTATTATTTGTGTTAAATATTATAATATTATCTTTTCACTGCGAACATTGTAATATATTCATAATTAAATAATGTTGTATTGTGACGCTATAAAGTGTCTGTGTTAACGCTTCAGGTCAGGTTGAATAGTTTGGAGAAAAAAAAATAGTCAATCTGGATGGGTGAAAATTCATTTCGAACTCTTAACAATATCTACCTCTGCACTTTACAATCGACAGCTTTGCACCCCGCTGTCACGCCCCAAGTGCTTCTTGTTGAGGATTAGAACAAATTTGTGATCAATTAGGAATACACGCAACCGTAGTTATAGGATCAGGGCTGAGAAACAGTGGTTTATGGTATAACACTTCATCCAGTTGACTCGATGCGCGGTCCAATCTTATTAAAGACTAGTGCAATCAACATGAATCACAGCTGTCGACAGGAGCCCGCCAAGTACTGGCTCAATATAGAATTTATTTTACATTATTGTGTCTATTGTTACGACGAGAAGGAACCAACGGGAACTTTGTTAGTAATGGAATGATGTAAAGCACTTCAAGGCTAAAAATAATGACGAAACGAATGCTAAACAAACAACAATAAAGTCCTGTCTGTCACTGTAAGAACAGTTAATATGTAGTTTTAAAAACTGCAGAATCTAAGGTAAAACTTTGTATTTTGTATTTCTAAATAATTTAAAGGCTAAGTTTGTTTTCAAAAAACTTTCGCAATTCGCTGTTTCAGTACATTCTTTGAAACACTGGAAAACCTTATTTTGTTTGTTTGTTTGTTTTATTTCGCGCAGAGCTACTCGAGAGCTATCTGCGCTAGCCGTCCCTAATTTAGCAGTGTAAGACTAGAGGAAAGGTAGCTAGTCATCACTACCCACCACCAACTCTTGGGCTACTCTTTTAATAGCGAATAGTGAGATTGACCGTAACATTATGACGCCCCCACAGGTGAAAGGGCCTTATCCACCTGACCACGCCGGGCCTGGAAAAGCTTATAAAGTGTTATCATATATTAAGCTTATCATCCGTAATCGTAATAATGGGAATCAGTCACATGTTTTATCAAGAAATGAACAGAAGGGATTGTAAAAACAGTACGAGTAAACTGGATTAGGGTATATACGCTGTAAGTCATTCTGGAGAAGCAAATAATGAGACCCAAACCAGATGTGGGTTTAGGTCGGTCTCAAGATAAAGAAATGTTGGGATCACATCTCGTGGGTTGCCACACAGAACACCCCAGTAGAGTTACATCAGGTAAGTGTAACTAATTCATTTAGCCAAGCATTGTCTGTGTCATTCTGTGGATAAGAGATTAGTCTCACAGCTTACAACTCTAAAAATTCGGTTTCCGATACCCGCGGCAGACAGAGCACAGATAGCTCATTGTGAGCTTGGTTGCAAGATCAAGATTGAAAATCGGATTTCGATACTAGTGCTTGGTGTAGCGCGGTTAGCCCAATGTACACCTCGTCATGAATCAATAGTAATTTTGCAGGCTTACGAAACTAAAAATAAGGTTTCGACACTTGTGGCGGGCAGAGCACGGATAGCCCACGGTGTAGCTTCGTGTTCAATAACAAACATATTTAGTCATTTGGGAAGAAATACTAAAATATAGCTCAAATGTTACATTATTCATTATTATTCTTAACCTCCATGTTGGTTAGCTGTCATATTTTAGTGTTTCCAGAAAGGCAATATCAACATTTGTTTTGCACACATCTATATGCGTGTTTCATTTGGTTTGCACACATCTATTTGTGTGTTTCATTTGGTTTGCACACATCTATTTGTGTGTTTCATTTGGTTTGCACACATCTATATGCGTGTTTCATTTGGTTTGCACACATCTATATGCGTGTTTCATTTGGTTTGCACACATCTATTTGTGTGTTTCATTTGGTTTGCACACATCTATTTGTGTGTTTCATTTGGTTTGCACACATCTATATGCGTGTTTCATTTGGTTTGCACACATCTATATGCGTGTTTCATTTGGTTTGCACACATCTATTTGTGTGTTTCATTTGGTTTGCACACATCTATTTGTGTGTTTCATTTGGTTTGCACACATCTATTTGTGTGTTTCATTTGGTTTGCACACATCTATATGCGTGTTTCATTTGGTTTGCACACATCTATATGCGTGTTTCATTTGGTTTGCACACATCTATTTGTGTGTTTCATTTGGTTTGCACACATCTATATGCGTGTTTCATTTGGTTTGCACACATCTATATGCGTGTTTCATTTCCGCTTTATTTTTTTCTCTTCTTATTCACGTGTATTGCAGAATATTATATTACAATGAAAAATTCAACTGACGAATTATTTCTGAATTATGAAATAATGTAATTATCTCGCACGCACAGTGCATACGTTCTCCTAAACGAGTTGCTGGAGGTGTTTAGGATGTAAACCAGGCTATTTATAATTAATTCACATTTAAATTAAAATAAAAGCATCTAATCTATGGATATTATTTAAGATTTTAACCTTTCTTAATACCCTTTTGTCCAAGAAAGTAATATACACTGCTAACCAAAATCTTAAGACCAATGAATATAAAGAAAAAATATACATTTCGCGTTGTTAGACTCAACCACTTATTTGAGTAGAGCTTTGAAAGATGAAATAAGAAAAGCGAAAATAAAAATAAAAAGCTTTTTTAGCATTTAATAGGGAAAATGTGAACACTATGAAATTAGCCTAAATACTAGCTGGTCAAAAGTTTAAGACCATACTGAGACGAAGCGTTAATCGGTAAACACGTAACGAGATTTAATCATTTGTGTTCAAGCATTAGCGTTGTCAACGTCTCCCACTAACATATCCTGTGTAACAATGAGTAAAAACATGGCAAAGGCTAAAAAATTGACAGAGTTTGAACGTGGCAGAATTGTCAAGCTGCAAAAGCAAGGTCTCTCTCAACGTGCCATTGCTTGTAAGATTGGGCGTAGTAAAACTGCTGTTGAAAATTTCTTAAAGATATAGACCTTGAGGAATATGGAACAAGAATTCTAAGTAGTCGGCCCAAGAAAATTTCGCCGGCGTTAAGTTGGAAAATTCGACAAGTTGTCCGGCAAGACACCAGCCGATCGTCGAACCAGATTAAGGGCCTTATGGACGCAGAATGCAGCTCAAGAACAATAAGATGGCATCTAAGAAAGAAAGG
Organism: Carcinoscorpius rotundicauda; assembly: GCA_011833715.1. Taxonomy (NCBI): domain Eukaryota; kingdom Metazoa; phylum Arthropoda; class Merostomata; order Xiphosura; family Limulidae; genus Carcinoscorpius; species Carcinoscorpius rotundicauda. The sequence goes on from CM022404.1 coordinate 42,356,322, forward strand.
CTTTAAAAACCGTAATCGTCTTCAAAGATCACGCCTCCTTCCACATCACGAAACAGCTCTGTTAAACTTTGCTGAGAAGTACCGAACATACTTCTCACGTAGAAAAGTGGACGAAAGTTTTGTTCTCTGATGAAAAAAAATAACCTTCATGGCCCAGATGGTTTCCAACTTTACTGGCGCGATAAGGATATTCCACCGGAGGCATTTTCTACACGACACAGTGGAAGAGGCTCCATCATGATCTGGGGTGTATTCCTCTTCCATGGAACAATGGAGCTTCAGGTTATACAGGGGAGTCAAACAGCAGCTGGCTACATTGGCATGCTGGAGAGAGCATCCTTATTGACTGAAGGCCCTCGCTTGTGTGGAAATGACTGGATTTTTCAGCAGGACAACGCTGCAATCCACAATACCCGCAGTACAAAGGACTTTTTTATGTGGAATAACGTGATTCTTTTGGACCAATGAAGGTGTTCGCCCAAACTGAACCCCACTGAAAATGTTTGGGGGAGGATGGCAAGGGAAGTCTATAGTCTATGGACCTCAATTCCAACCAGTGCATGGTCTTCGTGAAGCCATCTTCACCACTTGGAATAATATTCCAGACAGCCTTCTGGAAACGCTTATATTGACCATGCCAAAGCGAATGTTTGAAGTTATTTGCAATGACAGCCAAGCAACTCACTACTGAGACTTCTTGTTGGACATTTCCTACCCTGTAAAGGACTTATTTTTGGTTAGGTCTTAAACTTTTCATCAGCTAGTGTTTAGGCTAATTTCATAGTGTTCACATTTTCCCTATTAAATGTTAAAAAACTTTTTATTTTTATTTTCCCTTTTCTTATTTACATCTTTCGAAGCTCTATTCAAATAAGTGGTTGAATCTAACAACGCAAAATGCATATTTTTTCTTTATGTTCATTGGCCTTAAGATTTTGACCAACAGTGTGTGTCATTTGTGGTGGAACTATTAATGCTATCCGTAGTTGTTTCTAAGAAATTTCTGAACTACTGGCCAGAAGGGAAGTAGCCAGTCAGCAGTACCCTTAACATTAAACATCTGTATTAAAGGACTGAACGTCACTATTAAAACTCACGTTCAAGAAGTACTTTGTCGAAACGCATGGATTCGAACCCAAGTCGCCAGCTTCGAAATTCATAACTCTATCCAACGGCCAATTCGCAAACATATTTATCAGACATGGACTTGCCAATATTTCTGAGAGTTGCCAACAGATGGCAGTTAAAGACTTTACAATATATATAATTTCTAAATAAATTTAAATACTAAAATATTGAAGTCAAACAGAGTGTGCCGCCACTTCCTGTTTATTCACTTTATTCTAACCGAATTATTTTTCTGAGACATTTGACTACCTGTTTGTTCAGCGTGCTACTGTATTTCCCACAGGAGTATTGTTTTTGTTTCGAATTTTTTCAAGCACTTAAAGTGGTTCCGATTTATAAATTTCGATAAAACGTTTGTATGACAATATTTATACATATATTATTGACTTACTTTATCACTATAACTTATTTTCATGTGCTATAAAAATACCAACTAATTTTATCTTTCTACATTCTTATATCACCTAGAAAATTTAGGATAAAAATACGAACGTTTTTCGTGTAATGTATAATAACAGATTTCTGAGAGTTTCCTGGAAATTCCCGCAATACAACGAATATCATACATGAGCGAAACGCTCTTTTTGAACAGTTTGAATGGCTGACATCGTTAAATTCTAAATAGGTGTAACACTATAGGTAAAAACAGATGATTGTTCTCCAAATAAGAATACTGTTATAAAAAAACTTACGAGCATTTTAGCCCATTAAACACTAAATGTACGTTATGTTAGCACAACGATTGGAGTAGCGTGAAAAACAACAACACTTTTGGTTACTGTATCTTGTTAAACACTATGTTAGTGTGACGCCAAAGTGACATTTATAAAATTAGAACAGTGTTATGCAGAATTAAAATACTTTTGGTTAGTGTAGTTGACTAAACACTCAGTCAGTTTAACACTAATGTAAAATTCATTTAACAGTAGCTGTGCCTAAATGAGAAATATACGTCAAACGTGTTAGAAAAATGTATTTAGGGACAACCAATAAACTGAATGTTATCGAGTGTTATCGATATTGTATTGACTTCTGAGTTATCTTTATAGTGGAGAAACACGTTTTGTTGTTTTCTCTCTTATGAACTTTAATCAAACTAAGAGCAACATTCGTTGGCCTCAGGTGGTCAAAACGTCAGAAACTGTTTCGTTATTTTAGTAGAATGTCCGTAAAGATTTCTAAATTTCTATGATTATTAAATTCTGAAGGCTGATTTAATAACCAAGTTTTGTTTTTACGAATACAGATCCTTTTATATCTAATCATTATATAAATCGAAAATTGTCTTTCTCGGACATTTAATTATCTTAGTAAATAGATCAAAAGCAATATTATAAGAATAATCACACGAACCAAAGTCTGGTAAAAATTTCAGAGGTGATAAAATTATCAACTCTATGATCAATTACATGCAAAATGTTTTTCAGTAATTGTGTAGTAAGTTTGTTTAATTTTTAAATAAGTTATAGATGTCTCCTGTTTACACTGACCTAGTTGAATAAAACGTTTCAGTTTTGAGCAGGAAAATATGCTGAGAAGTATATGAAAAAAAGTGGAAAAAAGTTTGTGTATTTTAGATTCACTTACTTTCTGTACAATATGTTTCAGGTTTTCACTTATTTACTAAAACCTATCTCTGTTATGTACTGTTTTATATGACCAAAGCTATCAATTTTTCAGGTCTGGTTTCAGAACCGACGAGCCAAGTGGAGAAAGCGAGAGAAGGCTTTGGGTCGTGAAAGTCCTACATACAGCCCAGGGATGGAATCTTTACTGTCCCCTCGTGGAGATTTGCAGGGACTACTACATCCAACTCACGTCTTTTCGGGGACATCTGTTCCTGGAACGGATCCTTTGTGGGGACACGGGCTTCACGGCCCCATCGTTTCATCGACCATCGGAGGGCTTCCTAGTCATATAGGCCTAAACCATTTGTTCTCAGCCAACAACGGGGCTGCCAGTCCGGGAGTCGGGACAAGTCTGCCGGCTGTGCCGTGGCATAAGTCTAACACAGTCAGTCCGCTCAGTTCGGCTCTCCTCTCCGTTTACATGCTAAGCTCAGCGGGTTTGCCTGGTCAGCACGGGCATACAGTTCCGACAAATTCCGTCGGTATTTTGCCTCCTTCTTTCCATCAGCTTGGCCCTCTTTCCGTCAGCAAGACAGCCGACATGGCTCAAACAAGCCTGGACATCTTGCGGCTTAAGGCCCGACAACATGGCGAAGAACATGGCCAGACGCGTCTTTCTTCTCTAACTTTGGCTGACTCGAACTCTGCTTCGAAATCTTGAATACATTTATTCTTCTTGAAAAAACTTTAACAAGCGATTATGTGTCGTTTTATCTTCAATTCCAGTAATTTTCAACTGAACTTACTAAACTAGGCACGAACTAGAGTGTTTTAATTAGAACGTAATCTTCAAGCCACGTGCACTTAACTTAATTAAAACAGCGTAAGTTTTATAACTGTTCTACGTAGCAAAACCTTGAAGTCATCGGCGATTTCTACCAACGAGCATCTTGTGCTTACAAAGTAGATTTCTCTTGTTTCACTTAGTTTACTTCTGGTTAATAAGGATGTGCCCAGCCCATTAGTAAATTTAATTACAGAGAAAATGGCATTCATAAACACTGCAACAATCGTCACATGTTTTCATTTTACGGGGAAAATATTAGCAGGCCGACATCGTTAAAAATATTGATAAATGAAATTCAATGTGTTTTGTTTGACCAACAAGTTATAAAAAAGACCCCTGTCCCTGATATTTCCCTTATTATAACTTTGTCCCAATATTACGTTATAAAATCTGAGCTGTGTGATTTTTTCTAAAGTCAATGTGAAAAGTAAGGACTGTAAATTCATGTGTGAATTGCTCGCTAGAGGTTCTTAGGTCTTGGTGTCAAGACAGATAACTAGCAGTGTCGGAAATAAACGAGACATACAGGTTTTACATTGAATTCTTTCGACACTTCTGGGCCAGATGAAAGTTTTCACGGCTGCTTTTCTTCCTTATATAAATATTATTTAAAAACATGGTCTTTATTTTCCATCTCTATAAGAATGCGAATACGCTGTTGCTACCACCATGTGGCTCACAATGAAAGCATTGTGGATTCTTACACACTTGGTTTTTTTCAGCTGGGGATTTACATAAGACAACGAGAAGACGAGTTTGCGTGGTCACTAACATTCATATTTACACCTGAGTAAGAAAAGGAAGAGAACAAGCAATTGGAGCCTGACCCGCAGTCTCACTCATAAAATTATGAAGCAGTCAACATAAGTATCTGCTCCGTTTTAGGTCTAAGGTCAAAGCAAACGTTGTGTCGTCACGTGTTGATGTAACGCTGATATGTATGGGAAACCGGTTTACAGTCAGCGACTTCAGTTTGTGAATTTGACGCGATATTCGAAAAACTGAATTTTCACCGCTACTAATGAGATATATTTCAATCAGCTTTATGAACACAATCTACTTATTCTTGTAATTAATATACTATTACCAACGTTTCTGTCAAAATGATCACGTGATGATTCCTCGCTCTTATTACATACATGTGCTTTATTTGTCAAATACGTTTGTTTTAACCTGTACGATCTCTTTCGAGTCAGTGTTATTCGTGTTTAATCGTTGTACACATTTTCGTCAACATTCGTATCACCAATAGCCATGAAATTCTTAACAGTAACACAAACCTTTCTACAACTATAAAACCACCAACTTGTTCTACCGCAGTAGGTAAACCTTTATGTTCCTAATTTTCAAATACCTTGTCTTTACATTTCTCCCAGTCTGTAACTTAGTATTTATCAAGTTATGAAGCATAGGCGACCTCCGCTAGTACAGAGGTATGTCTACAGATTTACAACGCTAAAATCAGCGGTTCGATACCCCTCGGTGGGCTCAGCAGATAGCCTGATGTGGTTTTGCTTTTAGAAAACACACACACTCAAGCATTACTAGCACTCTGTCATATAGAAAGAGAGAGACTTCTAAAGTTTTAGCAACTTTAAAAAAAACATTCAAGAATTTGAAACACTTCTATGTATGGCTGATGTTAATAAAAAGCTATTCCACTGACTGGTAGTCTGTAGAGCTGTATTTGGTGTTGGCGACGTTATAGTGTGAATATTTGAACATAGGTTTGTATATATTTATCTCAATGCATAGTGACTTGTACGTTAAACCACGTTTAAAAATTCAACTTAACTTACGTATCCATGAAAGTATGACACATTTTAAAATATGTTCTTTACACATAATTTAATACCAAATTCGGACAAATTGCTCAGAACAACCGTTTGACGTCTCCTACAAACAACAAGGCTACAATTTGTTCTATTTTCCAAAGAAAAAGAAAATTACAGTTACTTAGAAAATAGCATTTTACTGGAGAGTAGCGGCTTATGAAAAAAACTTAATGAAAACAATTTAGTGAATATATATAGAGAGTTGAAGTTCTGTTCATTTTGAAGTAAAACCTATCATTGTGTTATATATATGAATATGATCGACATTTTGTCGTTTAGAGTGGTATTATATGTGTATCTGAATTCTGCACCAACTGATGATTTCTACTCACATGTGTAACTGCTTTTTGATGTCTGAAACTCTGGAATTACCTGATTTAATTTTAAGAAAAATGTAATGTTGATTTTATAAAAATGAGAACCCTTAATATGTAATCAGTTGTTCTTTGAAATGTCGTTTTCATCGCAATTTGAAGCAATTTCCTGAATGATGTTGTAGAAGCTCTTATGTATACAATAGACTATAACACTGTGTAACATCACGTTTAATTAAAGCATGATTAGTGAAAACATGGGGAGGTTTCATTATTGGCGATTTTTGTGGAATTCGAGCTGAGGATTCTACACGTTAACATGTTATAGATGGATCGAGGTTGTGGATTGTGTGATTGTAGTAACGAAGTAACGGTTTGATTGTAGTAACAGAGTAACGGTATGATTGTAGTAACAGAGTAACTGTATGATTATATTAGCAGAGTAACGGTATTATTGTATTAGTAGAGTAACGGTATTATTATATCAGTAGAGTAACAGTATGATTGTATTAGTAGAGTAACGGTATGATTGTATTAGTAGAGTAACGGTATTATTGTATTAGTAGAGTAACGTATTATTGTATTAGTAGAGTAACGTATTATTGTATTAGTAGAGTAACGGTATTATTGTATTAGTAGAGTAACGTATTATTGTATTAGTAGAGTAACGGTATTATTGTATTAGTAGAGTAACGTATGATTGTATTAGTAGAGTAACGGTATTATTGTATTAGTAGAGTAATGGTATTATTGTATTAGTAGAGTAACGTATTATTGTATTAGTAGAGTAACGGTATTATTGTATTAGTAGAGTAACGTATTATTGTATTAGTAGAGTAACGGTATGATTGTATTAGTAGAGTAACGTATTATTGTATTAGTAGAGTAACGGTATGATTGTATCAGTAGAGTAACGGTATTATTGTATTAGTAGAGTAACGTATGATTGTATTAGTAGAGTAACGGTATTATTGTATTAGTAAAGTAATGGTATTATTGTATTAGTAGAGTAATGGTATTATTGTATTAGTAGAGTAACGGTATGATTTTATTAGTAGAGTAGTGGTATTATTGTATTAGTAAAGTAATGGTATTATTATATTAGTAGAGTAACGGTATTGTTGTATTAACAGAGTAACGGTATTATTGTATTAGTAGAGTAACGGTATGATTGTATCAACACAGTTACGGTAAACTATTATTTATATCTTTCACATTCACTGAAACACAAATCGAAACGCTCCTGAAGAAGTTGTAAAGCGAAACGTCGTGTGTCTAATTAAATAAAACCACCATACTGGTGTTGTAAGATCGTTTGTGTCAGTATATGACCTCTGAACACCAATATGTCTTCTCTAGACCAATATGTCTTCTCTAGACCAATATGTCTTCTCTAGACCAACATGTCTTCTCTAGACCAACACATCTTCTCTAGACCAATATGTCTTCTCTAGACCAACATGTCTTCTCTAGACCAACATGTCTTCTCTAGACCAACATGTCTTCTCCAGACCAACATGTCTTCTCTAGACCAATATTCTTCTCTAGACTAATATATTTTCTCTAGACAAACATGTTTTATCCACACCAACGTGTCTTCTCTAGACCAACATGTTTTTTCCAGACCAATTTGCAGAAGAGGAATTAAACAATGATATACAAGCTTCATATCCAGAACTTCACATTAAATAACTTGGAAACTCTGTGATCGTTTGTCATGAAGCATTTTAGAAAACCCAGAACTTTACATAAAAATCTTGTTTAATTATTCACTTCGTGAGCCACGTTAATGATGATTTTTGTGTTTGTAAGATTAAACATTTAAATCTTTCTCCAAGTTATCGAAACACATCACTTTTACGTTGTGAATTCTGTTTAAATAATCTTCATATAAAACATGCAATGTTCAACCTTAAGAATTTGGTATCCTGCCTAGCAATTTGTTACAAATCCATAAGGATGTCTGTCATGTGACACAAGATACCCGATGCATGTCATGTGACATGATTTGGAGCTCCGATATATGCCACATGACACAAGGTTAAAAGCCAATGCTGTTACGTGCTACAATTTGGAAATACAATATATGTCACGTGATACAAGTCGGAAAATTCTAATATATTACGTGATCTTATATGTATCATGTGACACAATATGGATATTTTATACCTCTCTAGTAGCACAAAGTGAATATGCGATATCTATCACTCAACACACTCTTATGTGACGCAGAGTGGAAATTATACATATGTCACGTGACAAAAGGTAGAGATCCTCTAGCTGTTATTTGGAACAAGTTAAAATTTAGTCCAATGATTGTGAAAGATACAAAAATCAAACTTTTTAATTTTACGTTAACCAAGAATTAAATTTTTTTCCTAAGACACCGCAACATGTCTCTACATTTTCATAATACATAACCAGGTATCTATATTTGTTTTGTTTTTCTTTTGTTTCGCGCAAAGTTAAACGAGGGCTATCTGCGCTAATCGTCCCTGATTTAGCAGTCTGAGACTAGAGGGAAGGGAGTGAGTCATCACCACCTACCGCCAACTCTTCGGCTACTCTTTTACCAACAAACAGTGGGATTGACCGTAACATTTTAACGTCCCTTCCCTCTAGTCTTACAACTACTAAATTAGGGACGACTAGCACAGATAGCCCTTGAGTTGCTTGGTGCGAAATTCAAAAACAAACAAACAAAGCTTTGCTCGAAATTCAAAACAAACCAAATCTTTCTACAATTTAAATTGAAATATATCAAGTTGAGACACAGAGTAAAGTACGCTTTTTCTGTTACATTAAAAATACATTTTACTTAAAGAAACAAAGTAGTCTTTAGAGTTTACACTTTACATTTAAGATGGTTACACTGAAACATATTTGAATTTCTTAACTCAAAATTTCAAGGTTTTAATTTCATACAAATTAAATATTTTTGTATAAACGCCTTTTATGTCGCGAACTATGTCATTACTCGCGCCTTAAAAGCTGCCATTACTTTTGAAATACGAAGAGTACTGTTGTCCACCAACAAGTTTTAAACCGAAACTTTAATAAGAATATAAATAATGTAAAAATTTGGGTTGAGAAAATATTTTTACGTAGAGGAGTGAACAACGTTTCGACCTTCGGTCATCGTCAAGTTCACAAGGAAAGAAAGAGGAAACTGACCGGAAGCTGACCACATGTTTGAAAGGGGTTGTTCAACTGAGTGCCATAATGTAGAGGGTGGGCTTAGATCTTTCAATATATATTTTTATATTATTTATTTTTATTATTTTTAATATAGGTATAAAGGTGTTCCATTGTATTGGTTTATTGTGGGTTAATTTGTTGTATAAGTAAGGCTTCTTTAATTTTACGTTTGTTTCTTTATTTAGTATTTGAGTGTTATCTTTGACTGTGTTGTGTTTATTTGACTTGAAGTGTTCGAAAACGTGTGAAGGTGACTTTATGTTCTTTAAATCTGGTTACCATTTTTCTACTTGTTTCTCCAATATAGAAGTCGTGGCAGTTATCACGCTGTATTTTGTAAATAATGTTGGTGTGATGTTTGTCTGTATAGTTTTTACATAGTATTGACCTCAGTTTTATGACTGGTTTTTGAATAAATTTGGTATTAACTGGAATGTTATATTTTGTTACTAGTTTTTGCAAAATGTAGGTTATTTTTCTGCTGATGTCAGGAATATATGGTATACAGCAGTATATGGTTTCGTGATTTTTTGATTCGTGAGATATATTTACTTTTGTTGGTTGATTTTGCTTTCTGTCTAGGTGTCTGTGTATAATGTTTTCTACGGTTTGTGGAGGAAACTTATTGATGTTGATGAAGTATTGTTTTATTTTGTCTAATTCATCGTTAATTTTATCTGGTGAGTATAGTTTTATGGCTGTGTTTATCTGGTTTCTCAGTACGTTGAGTTTTTGTTTTGTTTCATGTGCTGAGTTCCAAGGAATGTATAGTCCAGTATAGGTGATTTTTCGGTGGATTTCTATTTTAAATGTTGTATCAGTTCTTGTAATTTTGAGGTTAAGAAGTGATATTTGATTGCTTTCTTCCTGTTCACATGGCAAGTTAATGTTGATGTTCTTAACCTAAACGAGTCGTGTTTACATACATATTTTTCTGCAAGTGGGTTTTTTCGACATCACTGATTTAATAAGAATTCATAAAGTGCTTTAGAAACGTTCGTTGCATACGTATTGTTAAGTTATAGATATATATGCTGTGGACCATAAAATTATCCTTAGTTTCACTTATTGTTCTGGAATCTTTAGGTAAATGCACGTTACTTTTAATTCAGTGAAAACCAGTGACAAGGAAATGTCTATTAATTGATTCGTCATTTAAATTAGAGAAATTTTATTCTTCATCAATAATACTGAATTGAAGCAAATGAAAAAAACAAACTGTGGAGAATAGTATTTTACGTAGGCCTTTTATAATATAATGAATATAGAACAAGGGTGTTTTAGTAGGTCGTCACTCGCCACAGTAATCTTACTTTTATATAAGTGTTTAAATAATATCCCACGTACTCGCTAGTACAGCGGTAAGTCTAGGGAATTACAACGCTAAAATCAGCGGTTCGATTCCCCTCGGTTGGCTCAGCAGATAACCAAATGTGGTTTTGCTGTAAGAAAACACACATCCAATATTAACGCTCCTAATTTTTCCCTTTTACAAGTGTCTACCTGTTTAAAAATAATGTATTTTCCACATTACGAAAGCTGTGAATTTCAACGAGAAGGTAGTAAGCGAAGAATCTCGCTGAAATTCGTCATCAAAATGATGATATAAAACTGGAATATATCACGTTATCTATAAACAGCTTAATCTGCTCTGAGATATGCGCGCTGTGTCTTCGGCAGATACTGAACCGCAATGTTTAACGTTAAGATCTTCCATGCTTGCCGTAGAACCGCTAGGAGGCAGCATGACGTCTGAGTTAATTATGAACACCGGTGCTACATTACTTAAATGCATATGGTAAACCCAGCATAACTAAACAGAATAAACAAAAGTTAACAGCCAAGATGGACCAATAAGTCAATTGTTGTCCCTAAACATCATGTTAAGCGTACTGACTCACTTTTGTTATTGTTATTGTTTTGAATTAACCCCACGCTACTCAATGGGCTATCTGTGCTCTGCCCATCATGGGTATCGAAACCCAGATTTTAGCATGTAAGTCCGCAGACATACCACTGAGCCACTGGGGGGGGGCTATTAACTAACAAATATGAAGATAAAAAATCTATATATGACCAGTTTTGTTTTCATGTAGGTTATAAATACATTAACTTGTTTAAGCATTGATGTTTTAACGTATTTTCGCGGGATTTGCTTTCGTGGCCATATTTTATTTTGTATATGTTTAACAAATACTGACATAAAAATGTTAAATATTTATCCTGACTTTCCGAGAACAAATATTTAAAAGTATAATTTAATCGCTGAGACTTCTCTTCTTTCTATATTGTGAAAACCACGGGGATCGTAAACCGATTTTTAGCATTTTTAACCCACTGTATTACAATGAGCCTTCTGAAAGGAATCCTGGTAATAAAACGTGTACTTTACCATATCATTCATTCATGCCTTTGTTACTGGAGTGATAACGTTTTATTTTGTATTCATAGTGTAATTATTCAGTACAATATTCATGAAAACACGAGCACTTCTCTGGTGTATTAATTCATGCCAAATAAGATTGGTTTTCCTTGAGACATAGTGTTTCAGTTAGATTCTCATATTAAAACACAACAATACAACATAATGTTTCAGTTGGATTCTCATGTTGAAACACAACAATACAACATAGTGTTTCAGTTAGATTCTCATATTAAAACACAACAATACAAAGTAATGTTTCAGTTGGATTCTCATATTAAAACACAACAATACAACATAATGTTTCAGTTGGATTCTCATGTTAAAACACAACAATACAAAGTAATGTTTCAGTTGGATTCTCATATTAAAACACAACAATACAACATAATGTTTCAGTTGGATTCTCATGTTAAAACACAACAATACAACATAATGTTTTAGTTGGATTCTCATGTTAAAACACAACAATACATAAAACAAAAATACGTATCATAAATAAAACATTTTTACTTTCCTATTTTCAGTCTATTATGTGAGAAGTATTTACGTTTGAAATAACAAGAAGTATAATTTTTAGTCGTATTTTATGAGCAGTAGTTTCCTTTGAAACAACAAGGAGTATAATTTATAGTCGTATTTTATGAGGAGTATTTACGTTTGAAACAACAAGGAGTATAATTTTTAGTCGTATTTTATGAGCAGTAGTTTCCTTTGAAACAACAAGGAGTATAATTTATAGTCGTATTTTATGAGGAGTATTTACGTTTGAAACAACAAGGAGTATAATTTTTAGTCGTATTTTATGAGCAGTAGTTTCCTTTGAAACAACAAGGAGTATAATTTATAGTCGTATTTTATGAGGAGTATTTACGTTTGAAACAACAAGGAGTATAATTTTTAGTCGTATTTTATGAGCAGTAGTTTCCTTTGAAACAACAAGGAGTATAATTTATAGTCGTATTTTATGAGGAGTATTTACTGAGAAAACAACATAAAGTCTTGTTTTTGTCATGTTTGTTCCCTACTGGCACAGCGGTAAGTCTACGAATTTATAACGCTAAATTAAGGATTCGATTCCCCTTGATGGGCTCAGCAGATAGCCCGATGTTGCTTTGCAATAAGGAAAACACACTTTAGTCATGTTTTATGAAAAGTGTTCACCCATGAAAGAACATGAAGTGTCATGTTAGTTACGTTTTATGAGGTATCTATTTTAAGTTATAAGAACTTACCAGGACTAGGCTAGGCTTTTAACATTATTAATTTAAAAAATAATATTCGACTTTTTAATTTTTTTGATATGTTCACATGATAATTGCGTTTGCGATTACTTTTGTTGTTTTTATAAATAAGTATTCTTAAAAAGCTCTGATATTTGACGTTATAAACTTTTCTAGGTGAAACCCGGAATATATATACATATTTGTTTATCTTGTACCTTCCCCGGAATCGAACTGTTGATTTTAGTGTAATAAGTCAGCGAACGTACTACTGAACAACTGGGGGCAGTATATGCGTGAGATGTTGCTTTGTTAAGTTTATTCTATTGTTGGCCTTTTTCATCGCTAAAATCAGAGGTTCGATTCCCCTCGGTGGGCTCAGAAGATAGCCCGATGTGGCTTTGCTATAAGAAAACACAAACAATTGTTTTTTTATCAGTAACCCTGTATGATCGAGATGTATTCTGGTAACTCTGCCTAGCTGTCTTATTGTAAGACAAAGCTCCAAATGTGATCCTGATAGATCCTACTACCAAGAAGAATTCTTCCATTGATAACAATATATACTCTATACAGATGTACTATTATAAACGTTTTCCGAATATTAAAATATTTGTTGATAAATCTGAATTTTAAAATTAACTATAAACTTTGTCTACACTTTCTAAAGAATTGGTAAATATAGCGACATAATTTTATTGTTTTTATTACATGTTTTAATTTGTTTCTAGGACATCAGTGTATCGGTACAACTTTTCTTTCGCTGTATATAAACCATAAGAATTTTTAAAAATTTCGTTCAACTCACATTCTTCAATCTAAATATTTTATGATCTCTGTACGTTCCACGAATAAGGATAAACAATATTGGCAGTAAAAACAAACAAACTGATATTGATATAAATTCGACGTTTAATAATTGTTTACCCGCCCCCTCTCCCAAAAAAACCCAACAACAACAGAAAATAATGAGCTAACTCTACGGATTACACAAAAATGATAGTGAAACACTGTTGGCCCTTCACGAAACTTATACTAAAACGATAATATAGTTTGAGAAACAATCTTAATACGATTACTTGTTTGTTTGTTTTGAATTTCGCGCAAAGCTACTCGAGGGCTATCTGCGCCAGTCGTCTTTAATTTAGTAGCGGAAGACCAGAGGGAAGGAAGAAAAGACAGCTAGTCATCATCACCCACCGTCAACTCTTGGGCTACTCTTTTACCAACGAATAGTGGTATTGACCGTCATGTTATAACGCCCCCACGACTGAAAAGGCGAGCATGTTTGGTGCGACCGGGATTCGAACCCGCGCCCCTGGGATTACGGGCTCGTCTCAGTATGAAACTTATCAAACACGTGATTTGATATGTAATAAAATGATAAACCTGAATATCTTATATCTAACTATTAGATTTGTTCTAAATACGAGTACAACAAATGTATATATATGATATTAAAGCAAAGAAGATTGATACACTCATTGAAATTTTAAAATAATTTATTCCACTTTACAAAATAATGTAAAAAGGGTAAAATACCCTCTGTGGCATCAAAGAGTTTATATTCGATTTAAAAAAAAGTAAAAAGTGTTTGTTTTTAAATATTTGTGTTTTATATTTATGACAAAGCCTTCGTCATTGGAGCTAGTAGAAACAATCACCAACACCATACCACCCTTCTCTACCCATGCGGAATTGATTGTCACACTTATAATACGCCAGGGGTATTGAAACCCAATTTTCCAGAGTTAAAAGCCTTCAAACTTAACGGCCCCCACCTGGCTCAGCGGCATGTCTTAGGAGTTACAACGCTAAAAGCCGGGTTTCGATACCGTGGTGGGCAGAGCACAGATAGCTCAATGTCTAGCTTTGTGCTTGATTCAAAATAACATGAAACTTTCCACTGTGCCGGTGTGAACCGGAGGCTTACAAGCAGTGCATACGTTTGATGTATAAAGAGACTAGCGAAAACAGCCGAATAAAAATACGTTTATTAAATGACCAGTGATGTGTAAGGTGTTTCAAACTGTCAGCAAAACACTTTTGAGGCAAATTTACCAAATTTTCGTGACTAAGACAAACTTAAAAGTTTGGATTTTTCTGGCTTTAAAGTGAAGTTTAGTTGCAAAAGGAAAACGAAACATGGGATACAAATGTTATAGAAGTATATCACTGAATTTTATACGAATGACCTTTCTTATTTATCGTAGTGTTTTCTCAGATAGCTGTTAGCTCGAGGAAATAAGATTAGAAAAAAGTAAGTCGGAAATACTCAGACTGGTATGAGCCTGTAACACACCGTTTACTTTGTCTAAACTATAAATCTGAAACACGTTGTTCCCGTCCTCGTAACCATATATGCAGAGTCATGAAAGTTGGTACCTTAAAATATACTGAGTATTTTATGTAATTACCCGAAAGATTCTCAAACTTTGTTTATGTACAATGTGTATATCTCTTGTTTGAATTAGCAATGGTCTAAATGTGACTTGATGGTTAACGTGTCCGGGCTCTGGTCACTCTCCGCAACTTTCATATTTGGCCGCATTTTAGAAGTGGCAATTAGTTCCGTTATTTAGTTCAAAGAGTCAAACAAGAGCCGTGTAACAAGCCCGGCATGGCCAGGTGGTTAAGGCACTCGACTCATAATTCGCGGGTTCGAATCCCGGTCACACCAAACATTCTCGCCCTTTCAGCCGTGGGGGAAATTATAATGTGATGGTCAATCCCACTATTCGTTGGTAAAAGAGTAGCCCAAGAGTTGGTGGTGGGAGGTGATGACTAGTTGCCTTCTTTCTAGTCTTACACTGCAAAATTAGGGACGGCTAGTGCAGATAGCCCTCGTGCAGCTTTGCGCGAAATTCAAAACAAACCAGACCCTTGTAGCAATTTAATCCATCAATTTTCGTTATGTTCAGTTCAGATTGAAAATGAATACCCATGTATTTTAGTCATAAACTTGCCCCGCGATTTCTTTATGTATTTCTCATCTTATGTATATTTTAATAAGAAACACACCACTAATTACATAGGTTTTATACCAATAGAAATATATTTTTGTTCGTGGATCTAACGAAACAACACCTTTTCCCCTTGAAATTGGAGCAACAAATATAAGATAAACGTTGTAGATCTTAGAAAAACGAACACACCACATATTTTAGAGTTTATACTAATAGCAACCTTCTTTGATTCTTAGATTTAACAATAACAAACATACCCTTTATCTTCGGATATTAGATTAAAATATAATCCTTTCCTTGTTGGATGTTACAACGCAATTTTGTGCGCTCATTAGATGGTAATTGGTTTGCAGTAAATTCACTCTCCATTAAAGATGTTATTAAATATAAGTAAAGTAATCACGTGTTTCACAAATTGGTAAGTTAATGCAATCATTGAAAGCGGAATGAGAGCTAGTTTAGGCTTAATTTCCGTCCAGAATGTCTTTGTTAAATTGTGAGACTCTCCATTATCCCGCGTAAACATTAAATTTCCTGATTTTAAGTTCTTTAAATTAAATCTTAAGGTCATGGAGTTTTCAATCAAGGAAGGTATGTGAGAACGTACAGTCAGGTTTTCAGCCTCACACAGACTTAATTAACCCTGCTTAAAAATCCCCTTGTTTTCTCAGTTTGAGGATTTCTCTTCTTTCATTTACGAGTACCAAGTCGATACTAACGTGTTAAATAGAACATCATAGTTGCATTTGCACACGTAATATTCTTAACCCAAGAGAGCTTACATCTTGTATTACATTGTAAGATTTCGGTAATAATGAAATTATTTCTTCTTAATACTAAGTATATTTAAGGTCCAATACTGGTTCAGATAGAATACTATGGGCGGAAGGAGAGACTATTAATTTTATATCCAAAACCTATTATATAAAATTACCTATTTCTATGTGTTTTGCCTAATTTACCTACAGCCCTGAAAATAAAATCTTGAATATCTTCATCACTTAGCAAATATTACTTATGGATTTTTTTTCTCGAAAAAATCTGGATTTATTTCAAGTTTCTTTTCCTTTATATTGCGTCTCAGAAACAGAATTTGTTTTTGTTTTATTTAAAATTAAGCACAGAGCTACAGAATGGGCTATCTGTGACATGTCTACCACGGGTATCGAAACTCGCTTACTACCGCTTTACCACTGAAGGGACAAGAAATATAATAAATATTCATTTTGAAATCAAAGGAGTCTTCTCTTTCATATGACGTTTTTTTTATTATTATTACTATTGTTAGACAGATGCATAATGTTCGTGTTTTGTATTGACTGGCTGAACTGTCTTCTATAATCCGCCTGAAATATGCAATTACACCAGGATTTAAAGTCCGATTTCGTAAAAACGAGCCGAACTGCGCACGTTAAATATAAGGTATTAGCGAGTGCGCGTCGGCTATACTGAAAAATTCGTCTAATCAGCACGTAAATTTTCATCGTGTTGAACAGAAAACTGTGGCAGCTTGCTGTTTTATTCTGCCCTTCGGCGAGGATTTTGTGAAAAAGAAGTTTGATCAACCACATCAAAACCCGAATATTGTATGTATAACCACTCTTCTATATAATATAAACACGGGCCTTTTATGTTTCCATCCCAGTCGTATGTTTGTTTCTTTTCATCGCATTTTATAAACTAAAGGAAAGACTAGATTAGTCGCCCAGATGGAGTAAGGTACACGCACTTCCAGAACGTTGTCGATGTTTTTACAAGAGGATTAGCCAGTTTGATTGTTAGGCAAGCAGGTTGTATCCCAGGATTCAATAAGAGCCCCGTCGTTTTGGAAACGGGGCGACTTTCAAGTGGATTCTTTCATCGGGTACGTTTGTATCGTATTTTGGGAACTGTTGTTCGAACTCGCTGATCTTTTCTCTAGCGTGTGGAGTTCTTAAGTTGCAAAGCAAACAAATTTCAATTGGTTTTTCTGTTTGGCGTTGGCATTTTGTACTCGAGTACGACGCATACGACCCCTTCTTCCTTCTTGAATTAATATTTCAAAGTTCCTCACGAATGGAAGAGCTTATAAAAAGGTCTTATTTGGAAGTCCCGGTTTGGTAACAAGAACGAACGTAAACTTGACACGTTCTTTAATCCGTGACTAATGGTAGTGTGGTAATTCATTTTACCTGTGAATAATAAGATTAAGGACTGTTACACATTAAAATTCATTTTACCTGTGAATAATAAGATTAAGGACTGTTACACACGAATCAGATGCATCATAATAATTAGATTCACAATAAACAAGTAAAAATATTTTTTCCTAAACTTTACTAGTTTTGCTTTTATTTTGATTATTCGTTCGCCGCGTGTTCAAGAAAATTTATCAGTACTTCAAAGATTTTTTTTTTAAATTAGCCTTAAAAGGCATATTGGTTATCTTGGACTATAAGAAAATATATAATCAATATTTAGCGAAACGCTAAATAACGTAAAACCATCAACACCTAACAAACCACCATATCACACACACAAAATAATCCAAGTCTAACAAACAGGTAAAGTGCCAACGTTAATTTGTGAAATGTGTAACTTAATTTTGTATATAATTCAAAAGGCGCATTAAAAAGCTATTCTTAAACTCAAGGCCCGGCATAGCCGGGTTAAGGGGTTAAGGCGTTCGACTCATAATCTGATGGTCGCAGATTCAAATCCCCGTTGCACTAAACATGATCGCCCTTTCAGCTGTGAGAGCTTTATAATGGTCAATCCCACTATTCGTTGGTAAAAAGTTGCCGGTTGGTGGTGAATGACTAGCTGCCTGGCATGGTCACGTGGGTTAAGGCATTCGACTCGTAATCTGAGGATCGCGAGTTCGAATTCCCGTCGCACCAAACATGCTCGCTGTTTCAGCCGTGGAAGCGTTAGAATGTTACGATCAATCCCACTATTCGTTGATAAAAGAGTAGCCCAAGAGTTGGCGGTGGTACATGGTGACTAGCTGTCTTCCCTCTGGTCTTACACTGCTAAATTAAGGACGACTAGCGCAGATAGCCCTCGAGTAGCTTTACGCGAAGTTCAAAAAAAAAATTAAACTCGTGTTAATAAAATGCAGTCAACGCTACGTAGGAAGACGGAATTGCAAAAATTGTATATATATACAGATGAATTGAAAATATTATTGAATATTAACTATTACTGTTAACCATTTTTTTTTGCCCTGTGAAATATTTAAAT
This sequence comes from Carcinoscorpius rotundicauda, assembly GCA_011833715.1. Taxonomy (NCBI): domain Eukaryota; kingdom Metazoa; phylum Arthropoda; class Merostomata; order Xiphosura; family Limulidae; genus Carcinoscorpius; species Carcinoscorpius rotundicauda. Next base: position 42,375,045 of record CM022404.1, read on the forward strand.
CCCAGTTAATAAACCTGTGTTACTGAAAGGACAGGGTAAGCTTTGAAAAGTGTGTGTCACTTTGTTATATTTTTATTATTCATATAAAATAAACCCACTTGTCGTGATTCAAGTGATCAATGTACAACTAAAAATGTGACTCTTACAACCATAATATAACGGAGAAATTTTCTAAAACTTAAAAGAAAAACAAAAACGCGATATAATTTTCCCCGTTTCTTTGTAACCATCCCTAAGTGTTAGATATTTGTCTTTTATTCTTAGTTGGTACTCTTGTACACTCAAAATCATCAACAATAACAAAAAGAAAGAAGAAAACCAACGAAGCTAAAGACTCGAGACCTTTTATATTGTGCTTGTTAGAACAAAGTTAGTGAATTACGTAGAAAATGTGCCAACCACTTAATGATTCGTGTTCTCTATTTTCTGATTAGAGTGTGGTTATTTAATTACACCCCGACGCTGACAATGTTTGACAGTGGTTTACTACCTATTCAAACTTTTTAATTCTCTATCTGAAGTGCACGCGTTTTTCAAACGACTAAGAAGTGGAAACGCACGTCATTACGCTCTTCTACTTTAGTCCACTTGTAATTCGCTCGCTCGAGGATCTTAAAGCCAGGATTGCCCGGACTGTCGGTTCTTCACTTGCCACATCACTTTCAATAAGAGTTTTTCCAGCCGGCGGCAGCATTCACCGAGAGACAGTCCGATCTCCAGGCACGCTGTTCTCCTCCACGGCGGATTAGGCATTGCTAACAGACCTCTCTCGTCCGGGCTGATTCGATTTTAATTTCGGAGCTCGTCACCATCCAAGCAGAAAATGACTTTAAATGGGCGCCATTATCGACGCTTAGTGTCCAATTGGAAAAGTGATGTGTAAATACCCATTCCATTAGGTGCGTTATGGAGCATGCGCTGTCCATCCGAGCGTTTTATGACTGCAGCTAGGGTCGGCTGCAGCAGCTTTCAGAACTTCCGGCTTAGGTCAATATTTGAGAAATCCTCTGACTTACTAGAGCGAACAGGAAGCAAAGCTGACAGGGATAGCTCTTCGCTACTCGATCTGAAACTTTCCAAAATTAATTAAAACGTCAAGTCAACAAGGGGGCGGCCGATTAGTGTGAGCCGAAGAAACAGAGGCTCGATGAGCCGTACTAACGTAGGTTCAGCTGATTCAGACCTACAAATAAGCACACGAGTTCAAGAACAGCGAGAAATCCTCATATAATTTCTACTGTCTTAACACCAGCTTTTCACACGAACGAACGGCAGACATCGGTGTGAAAAGTTTCTTCTATTTAAGAACGACGAATAAGAACAGGCGATAAGTACGAGAACAGAAAATGAAGGATTACATTTCAAACTACTAATACTTAAGAGATATATTTAATGTCGCCATGGTTTCTAAAACACATAGAAACATGATTACATTTCAAAATAATAAACGTTTAATGGGTACAACATATAATAACACCCTACAAAACACCAGCTTTTATACACACGTCTAATCTAGATATGTAAAGGTTACATTTCATTTTGGCCTGGCATGGCCAAGCGCGTAAGGCGTGCGACTCTTAATCTGAGGGTCGCGGGTTCGAATCCTGGTCGCGCCAAACATGCTCGCCCTCCCAGCCGTGGGGGCGTTATAATGTTACGGTCAATCCCACTATTCGTTGGTAAAAGAGTAGCCCAAGAGTTGGCGGTGGGTGGTGATGACTAGCTGCCTTCCCTCTAGTCTTACACTGCTAAATTAGGGACGGCTAGCATAGATAGCCCTCGAGTAGCTTTGTGCGAAATTCCAAAACAAACAAACAAACTACATTTCATATTACTAAAAAAATTAATAGATCAACATAAACTACTACAGATTGCTATGGTATTCAAATACCTCATTTCGTCTGAAAGAGAGAGGCTGAAACGTCTCGATTAAACGTTTTCCTTAACCCTAATTACTTTTATAGCCCCATGGTAGAGAATTTCCCTATCCGAAACAAAGACGTTAAGATTCCAGTCCATGGGGGTCGATCCTGCTAGCTTGTGATTTTCAAACATGATGCCTCGAAGAGGCGGCAAGAACATAACATTCGAAGCCAGATAAAAATATAATGATTCAGAAAAACCTACTCTTTGGTCCTCGTCATATCTGGATGACCTTCCAAATATGTTTTAACCTCGTTCGGATCACCACGAGTCCGCAAGTTAAGTTTGGTCCTGAACTATAGGAAAGGTTTGCGAAGAAACAAATAAATTGTATATAAAAGTCAAACCACACTCGTGCTGAGGTGGTACATTGAACCCGGTGTTAAACTCCGGCTGTGATTGACACAAGCAGGTGAGAAAGATCACATATTTCCTCTGGACGGAATCTCCGTTCATCGTAGGTCAACCCCTCAACGAGTAATGTGTCTCACGACGGCTGGTGTGGGTATTAACACTTTTAACAAAATAAAGCAGAGAACAAAGCTTCTCCCATTTTAGGCCATCTTCAAGTTAAACAAAGAAGGTCGAAACGTTGTTCTCTGCTTTATTTTGGTGAAAATGTTATTAGCCATACCAGCCGTCCTAAGTGGGTCTCTCGTCTTCACGAATTAGTCCCCTAACTAATAGCTGATAGACTGAAAGAAGGATACAACAGCGTGTTGCAACCATATAAATACAGTCCAAAGCGTGAAGCCGCTGAACGACACTGCCATCTGAATTATAATAATATAATATATAAATTTATACCACTGTGCAAAATATGTTGTTTTTTTTATAGCAGGTGTCGAAACTAAATACATAAAGGGTTAACTTTCAGCGCACTAAAATTATATATTTATATTTGATATCACGGTTCCAAATGTGTAGATGTTTTTAATACAGACATCTTACGAAAATTTTTAAATACCAAACAATAAATCAATTTTTTTTAATTACATGTATATCTGGAGTATAAAGGTCGTTATTATAAACTTTTATCAGAATTAATTAGTTATTGAGTTCAATAACAAATTGTTACATAATGATCGGAAACTTATATTAGTTTTGAATAAGAAACTATTGACTAGTGAAAAACTAGTGATTAAAATATAAATTAACATTATATTAATTGTAGTAACACAACTGTGATAACTGTTATCATGTTTAGGCTTAACACAACTGTGATATCATTAGTGACAACTGTTAGGGTAAATTATGATTGAATGCGTAGTTTATTTAGTTACGTTTTACTTGTTTGTTTCTTTGTTTTCGAACTTCGTGCAAAGCTACACGAGGGCTATATGCGCTATCCGTTCCTAATTTAGCAGTGTAAGATGGAGGGAAAGCAACTATTTATCACCAACCACCGCATATTGTTGGACTACTTTTTTACCAACGAATAGTGGGACTTAACGTCACATCATAACGTCCCCCACGACTTATCTGGTTTAGAATATTTCTGTCTTTATTCTTTGGTTTTGAATATGTTCTGTCCCCATCCTCAGGCCAGCATTGTGTCATATCCTTAGAAACTAAGTTTCATCATGCTAGTGGAATTGATAGCAACATTATAACGTCCCCCACGACTGATCTGGTTTAGAATATTTCTGTCTCTGTTCTTTGGTTTTCAATATGTTCTGTCCTCATCCTCAGGCCTGCATTGTATCACATCCTCAGAAACTAAGTTCCATCATGCTAGTGGAATTGATAGCCACATTATAACGTTTCCACAGCTGAAAGTGCGAGCATATTTGGTGCGACTGGGATTCGAACTACGACCCTCAGGTTACGATTCGAGTGTCTTAACCACCTCGCCTCCCCTTTTACATTTGTATTACTCCCGTCTGAATGTCCTTGAATTCATCTATTTCCTAAATAAAAAACAGCCAACATTTTTTATTAAAACTTGCTTTCGTTGTTTAAATGCCAAAGCAGCGTAATGAGTAACCTGCGCTCTGTCCATCGCAAGACTCGAATCTCGGATTTTAGTGGTGGAGATTTTTTCTAGTGAACTAAGCGGAACAAGAAACTACTTCCTTTCATTGTACACTGTCAATAAATATCTTAATTTTAAATAGATGGTGTAGAATAAAGGCGATTAGTCAACAGCACCCACCGCCAACTGTTGAGTTACTAAATAGCTCCATATCACGAAGGGCTTCATAAATTATTTTGTTGCCGGCAGGGAGCCTGAACCTTGAATCCACAGATCCACAATCAGTCATTTATTGTATTATGTGTAACGCTCAAAAAGATTGGATACGTTTTTATTTTCTTTTTCCTTGTTCATCCAGTCGCCGTTTGGTTTTTATAACGTTTTATGTGATGTGTTTTGTTAAAATCAAATAATATGTTTTGGTGCAATGAAAAAAAACATACACAACGTAATTAGACTCTAACGATTTAATCATAAAAACCGTTGTTCACGTAACTTGATAACGGGAACGGCTTTTATTCATTAGTACGTACGTTATATTTCAGCTGGTCTAATGAGCTGAAGGAAAGACTTCGTCGACGCTGGATCTAACAATGTTGGTGTGTTTGATATAATATTATACATTTTTCTTTACTTTCTCTCTTAAGCTCTAGGAATTATACCTGCATACGTCTCGACATAGCCATGACGTGTACTCAACGTCTGACAAAACTAAACTACGATACAGTTGATATGTTCTCATTGTCACCGATTACTAACTTTTAGATAATTGTTTTCGAATTTCGCACAAAGCTACACGAGGACTATCTGCGCTAGTCGTCCCTAATTTTGCGGTGTAAGACTAGAGAGAAGGCAGCTAGTTATCACCACACACCGCCAACTCTTGGGCTACTCTTTTACCAACGAAGAGTGGGATTGATAGTCAAATTATAACGCCCCCACGGCTGAAAGGGCGAGCATGTTTGGTGTGGCGGGGATTCGAACTTCCGACCCAAACATTACGCGTCGATCCCTATAGTTACTAAGTAGTTGCCTTTATTCTAAAGTTACTCGACTTTAATATAAATTATTTGCGCACGGTTTCTTTTCTTTTTTTCAGTGTGTTTCTTTCATGCACCGTCTCACGTAGGACTTACAACGTTAAAGTATACAGCTCGTTTCCCCTCCTGATAGCTCAATGTGACTCTGCTCTGAGAAAGAATCAATAGGCACGTGAAACTTCACTGTTTTATAACGTTTTAAAATACCTTGAGAATACTCTGGAAACTCTTTGTAGTGCAACAAATAGCTAGACAGTTTGTTTGTTTTGTTTTTGAATTTCGCACAAAACTACTCGAGGGCTATCTGCGCTAGCCGTCACTAATTTAGCAATATAAGGGTAGAGGGAAGGCAGCCAGCCATCACCACCCACCGCCAACTCTTGGGCTACTATTTTACCAACGAATAGTGGGATTGATCGTCATATTACAACGCTCCCACGGCTGAAAGGGCGAGCATGTTTGGTGCGACCGGGATGCGAACCTGCGAGCCTCGCACGCCTTAACACGTTTGGCCATACCGAGCTGAGATATAATATAAATGACAAACATATCATGCACTTACATATATTGTCAACTGAACGGTTTGGACCCCCGCTATTACAGCGGTATCTCTCCGGATTTACAACGCTAAAATCAGGGGTTCGATTCCCCTAGGTGGGCTGAGCAGATAGCCCTTTGTGGCTTTGCTATACGAAAAACACACAAACACACACTGAACGGTTTGGTTTGGTTTGCGTTTCGCACAAAGTTACTCGAGGGCTATCTGCGCTAGCCGTCCCTAATTGAGCAGTGTAAGACTAGAGGGAAGGCAGCTAGTCATCACCACCCACAGCTAACTCTTGGGTTACACTATTACCAATGAATAGTGGGACTGACTGTCAAATTATAACGCCCCCACGCTGGGAGGGCGAGCATGTTTGGCGCGACGGGGATGCGAACCCGCGACCCTCACATTACAAGTCGCACACCTTAACCCACCTGGCCATGCTGGCCAGACAGAAGAGAAACAGTTTAACTCTTCTATTGCCATTATTACACTCCACCATTTCAGATGAAAGAGTAACTTATTACTATTTAATTATTAAAACTACCTGGCTTCCACTTTGCCCCCTCCCTCACAAACGAAGCATGTTCCCGGTTCATTTTTTGTAAATCAAAAGACGACCCTCACATTGGGCACCAACGTTTTGTCGGTACTATAGCTTAAACATGTTCAAAGATCGAACTTGTTACCAACTGTACTTCGATCAAACACTCTATCAATTAGCTATATAATTTTTTGTTGTTGCTTTTATATTAAGCCTAAAGATACAGAATGGGCTATCTGTGCAATGCCCATCACGAATATCGAAATCAGTTTCTAGTGTTGTAAGCTTGTAGATTTACTGATGAAGACTGCAACAGTTGAACTGAAATTGAAATAAAACCCTTTACGCTTATTCTGCCCACACAATACCGACTTGATTTTGAGTTATAGCCCTCAATGTACACAATAAATACGTGAATCAGTGTGAGAGCAAGGTTGTTTATTATTATTGATTTTCAATTTTTAGGTATTTTACGTAGAAAATATAGATAGAAGAGTTATGTAACGTTTATATGAAACTCTCGAGACTTCTTATTATTTGCAGAATGGAAATTGACAGTAGTTTTTATAATTCTATAATTCCCCATTTATATTTTCACGAATACGGAGGAGAAAACAACAGAATATTATGACGTAATTTAATCATGACACGAATTTTTAACTTCAAAGGTCATTTTTGTCGTGTTCGAAGTAGAAGAGATTTTTTTATTTTTATTTTGGATCAATTTATGTTCGCAGACGTGCAATAAACCGCTTTGAGTTACGAGTAAAATAATGTTCGTGGGATTGTGTTATATAATTCCGTGGCGCCCTCTATTGAAAAGCTTATTGGTTAATAAAAGTAAATAAAATTCTTAAACGATCTTTGACATAGATATTGGGTTATATAAGGCAAATACATTCCTTTAAAGTACATTGCGTGTGTTTACCATGTTCGCTTAAATTTTACTGCATACAAGCTATACCGATTCCAATAAATATCAAGCCCGACTGTCACCTGGTGGTAACCTTATCAGAGTTTGGGCTCGAGAGTTTCGAGTTCGAGACTTGATGCTGACAAACACGTTTTGCATTTTCTATTGGGGACAGTTAAGCCTAAATCATAAAGGTATTTTAAAGCCGTTTAGCTCATTGTTAAATATCAAGGAAACACAAAACAAAAGGAAACTTATTAAATGTTGGCTCTAGGCTTCATGAAAATAAAAATTAATATTGTTAGTTACACTAGGATTTGTAGATATTTTAAATGTGATCTGTAATGCCACGAGCTGATTTGACGAGCATGACAAAGTCCCATGGAATTGTTAATTACAAGTTTATTTTTAATATAAGAAACGTTAATAAACAAATAATGATAAATATATATATATATTTATATAATACGTCTAATTATGCAACTTAATTTAGAACAAAAATGAAGAACAATATGTAATTAACTGGTTGAAACTTTCCAAACATAAATGTCCCCAAACATTTTCTGCTCGTCCTTCGGCCATATTTGTGTGTACAGTTAACGAAAAGCAACGTTAGGGCTTTGCGTAATGGACGTCTACTCACGTTCTTTAAAATGTGGCACTTCTAGGGTATATCTCCAAGTTCAGAATAGCTAAGGCTGCCCGCATCTTAGAAAGCCAGTTAATCTCCGGGCGGGTAGTGAGAAGCAAAGAGGTCTCTAATCCTTGACAGGAGAAAAGAGCAGTCGATGTATATCTCCCTACGTTAAGACGAGGGACTGACGAGATTCGACAAGTCCAGATGGTTTCGGCGCCTTTGCTAAATTTTCAATATTGATAAACGTGCGTTTATGAGAGACATAAAAACAAGCGATGAAATGTGTTTTACTGATAAGCGTAACAAGGCTGAAATGTGACATATGAAATTTCCATAGACTAAACGTATGGTAGTCAAAAAAATCGGAATAAACATCTTAATTATGTTAATTCTTTTTCTTTAACGTAGCACTGTTAATAAGTAACGATTATTTGTTTTATTTATCATATTGTTACTGCCTTGTTATTGATAATGAAGTCCATTTTGTTAAGTGAGTAATAATTACCAAGTTATCTATTTTATAAATAATATTCTCGTTGCCAGTGTTGAAATTGTGATGGTACTCTGTACCAGGTTTTGTTTGTTTGTTTTTGAAACAAAACAAAGCTACAAGAGAGCTGTTTGCGCTAGCAGTCCCCATGAGCAGTGTAAGACGAGAGGGAAGACAGCTAGTCATCATCCCCTACCGCCAACGCTTGGGATAGTTTCTTAACAACGAATAGTGGGATTAACCGTCACTTTATATGTCCCCACGGGTTAAAGGGCGAGCATGTATGGTGTGACAGAGATTCGGATCACGAGTTCCATAACCTGCTGGCTGTGCAGGGCCAATTTTTATACGTGTTTTTTCGTTTTCAAATTTGACTTAGATGTTGTTAAATGTCAGGAAATTTGAATCTTAATTATAGAAAACAAAGCATAAGGAACTAAGTTTTGGTTTTGTTTTACCCAAATAAGGCTTCGGAGCCTTACATAAAACGTTTTCTTTATTTTCTCTAAATAACATAGAAGGCTACACATTACTGGCTTTGTTTTCTCTCAGTAAGAGTTAAGAACTAAGTTTTGGTTCTGTTTTATCTAAATAAGGCTTAGGATCTAAGTTTTGCTCTATTATTCTTTAACTAAATAATGGTTCGAAGCTATATATTTTTGCATTTGTCTTTTTTAACTTGGAGTAAGAAAATACTTTTTGTTTTATTTTAAACAAACACTGAAAACTAAGCCTTTCAGCTTTCTCTTCTTTAATTAAATACTGAGCCTTGTTCTCTAAATGAGGTTTAAAAACTACTTACCTTGTTTTGTTTGCTCTAAATAAGGAAAGTTTTTAGTTTTATCTAGAATGGATTGCGAACTACATATTTTGTTTTTTTTTAAATAATGGTTGGAAACTACATTTCGGCTTTGTTCTTTAAATGTATAAAACTTGGGAGCTACACTTTGGCTTTATTATTTTCAACATATATAAAACTTGGGAGCCACACTTTGGCTTTATTATTTTCTACATGTATAAAACTTGGGAGCTACACTTTGGCTTTATTATTTTCTACATGTATAAAACTTGGGAGCTACACTTTGGCTTTATTATTTTCAACATGTATAAAACTTGGGAGCTACACTTTGGCTTTATTATTTTCAACATGTATAAAACTTGGGAGCTACACTTTGGCTTTATTATTTTCTACATGTATAAAACTTGGGAGCTACACTTTGGCTTTATTATTTTCTACATGTATAAAATTTGGGAGCTACACTTTGGCTTTATTATTTTCTACATGTATAAAACTTGGGAGCTACACTTTGGCTTTATTATTTTCAACATGTATAAAACTTAGGAGCTACACTTTGGCTTTATTATTTTCAACATGTATAAAACTTGGGAGCTACACTTTGGCTTTATTATTTTCAACATATATAAAACTTGGGAGCCACACTTTGGCTTTATTATTTTCTACATGTATAAAACTTGGGAGCTACACTTTGGCTTTATTATTTTCTACATGTATAAAACTTGGGAGCTACACTTTGGCTTTATTATTTTCAACATGTATAAAACTTGGGAGCTACACTTTGGCTTTATTATTTTCTACATGTATAAAACTTGGGAGCTACACTTTGGCTTTATTATTTTCTACATGTATAAAACTTAGGAGCTACACTTTGGCTTTATTATTTTCAACATGTATAAAACTTGGGAGCTACACTTTGGCTTTATTATTTTCAACATGTATAAAACTTGGGAGCTACACTTTGGCTTTATTATTTTCAACATGTATAAAACTTGGGAGCTACACTTTGGCTTTATTATTTTCTACATGTATAAAACTTGGGAGCTACACTTTGGCTTTATTATTTTCAACATGTATAAAACTTGGGAGCTACACTTTGGCTTTATTATTTTCTACATGTATAAAACTTGGGATCTACACTTTGGCTTTATTATTTTCTACATGTATAAAACTTGGGAGCTACACTTTGGCTTTATTATTTTCAACATGTATAAAACTTGGGAGCTACACTTTGGCTTTATTATTTTCAACATGTATAAAACTTGGGAGCCACACTTTGGCTTTATTATTTTCTACATGTATAAAACTTGGGAGCTACACTTTGACTTAATTATTTTCAACATGTATAAAACTTGGGAGCTACACTTTGGCTTTATTATTTTCTACATGTATAAAACTTGGGAGCTACACTTTGGCTTTATTATTTTCAACATGTATAAAACTTGGGAGCTACACTTTGACTTAATTATTTTCAACATGTATAAAACTTGGGAGCTACACTTTGGCTTTATTATTTTCTACATGTATAAAACTTGGGAGCTACACTTTGGCTTTATTATTTTCTACATGTATAAAACTTGGGAGCTACACTTTGGCTTTATTATTTTCAACATGTATAAAACTTGGGAGCTACACTTTGGCTTTATTATTTTCAACATGTATAAAACTTGGGAGCCACACTTTGGCTTTATTATTTTCTACATGTATAAAACTTGGGAGCTACACTTTGGCTTTATTATTTTCTACATGTATAAAACTTGGGAGCTACACTTTGACTTAATTATTTTCAACATGTATAAAACTTGGGAGCTACACTTTGGCTTTATTATTTTCTACATGTATAAAACTTGGGAGCTACACTTTGGCTTTATTATTTTCTACATGTATAAAACTTGGGAGCTACACTTTGGCTTTATTATTTTCAACATGTATAAAACTTGGGAGCTACACTTTGGCTTTGTTCTCTAAGAATATATGTTTTATATTTTACGTTTGTGAGTAACGCTTTGTTTTTCTCTTCTTTAATTGGAACTTAACAATTAGATTTTTAACATTTACCAAATAAATGTTGCCCGTCTTAAGAGTGATACGTTTGATTGCTGTTTGTTGTTGAATAATGCTGAGGATTACATCTAACTTGTTTGGTCACTTTTTTCCCACTAATAATAATACTGGGGAGTTAGTGTCGGTTTGTTTGTTACTTATAAGCATGATATTAGTGTGAGAGGATTTCAAGTTTAGAATTTGTCTCGTAAATTTCCGATAACGTTAGAGACTTTGTAAACTTTGCTACAAGCATGTCTTTATACTTTAATAATATCGTAAAATGAATTATTATTCATAAAATACATCACATTATGAGAGTAGCGACGAGTAAAAATATAATTTCCCTTTAATAACAGGAATTTAACGATGACCACATGAAAACTCAGTGCATACTTTGATCACAGGCGTAACTGTTTTATGTTTATACAAGTCGCACGTGGAACTAATAGCCGCTGTCGTTGTTTTAATGATTTCGTCATGAGAGCTCGAATATTTCTTTTTTTTTCTTTTCTATAAGCACAAAAGCTAAACACAAAAAGCAAATGAAAATTGTGTTTTGAGAATAACTGAGAACCGAAATGGTTTTTTTGTATACTTTTTCTATAGCAATAAGTGAATGTCTCTTAAGACTAAAAATTAGCTAAGCGGTGAAACCTAGTAACTGAATATCGCAATAAACAGATATTCTGAATTCTGTCTTCTCATTTTTCTTTGGAATAATTTGAGAGAGTCACGCGACTAAACGGTCAATATTAAGAGTTAATAGGAACCATAGCTTTCTGCACAAAAACCGTATGCCTAATTCTTCTATAAAACATATATAAAAAAACACGTTATTGTTTTTCCTTCTCTCTGGGACTTCAGCCTTCACTAGCACTCAAGCAATGCCATATACGTACGTCATCTACTATATTGGAATATAGTAACTAACCAGCCCGCTGCAAACCTCTGGCGTTCTCTTCACCACGCAGTGTCACCGAATTACGGCGTTTCATAATTGAATTTGTAGCTAAAGCAAGCAACACAACACGCCATTACTCCTTTCAAAACATCTATTAAAATCACTGTGAGGAAGTTAAATTAAGTTTGCTAACGTCAAACGTCGTCCCGATGGAGCGATTAATAGCTAAACGTGCAACCAAATAACGGTCCCTTGCAGTCCATTCGTTGCTTAATGGATTCGATAAAAATACCCCAGGGTGACCATTCGAAATAGATTGACTGGAAGTAAATTAATCTTTGTAGCTAGTAGCTTACGTCGAGTGTTCATTATTGGTATGGAAAGGACATCTCACGAGGCGGATTGACCCTTAATTGGATGAGAAATAAGCCGAGAAGTTATTATGAGTGTAACGGCGAATTTATACCATTTATGCATATATAACGTGTATGTTTGTGTGTGTGTGTGTACATACATACAAACACATCTAACAAACGTTAAGTGTATCATTGTTTTTACATTTACATTCCTTATATACTGATTCGTGCCCCGGCATGGCCTGGTGGGTTAAAGGCGTGCGACTCGTAATCCGAGGGTGGCGAGTTCGCATCTCCGTCGCACCAAACATGCTCGCCCTTTCAGCCGTGGGGGCGTTATAATGTGATGGTCAATCCCACTATTCGTTTGTAAAAGAGTAGCCCAAGAGTTGGCGGTGGTTAGTGATGACTAGTTGCCTTCCCTCTTGTCTTGCGCTGCTAGATTAGGGACGGCTAGCGCAGATAGCCCTCGAGTAGCTTTGTGCGAAATTCCAAAACAAACAAACAAACAGTAACATCCTCTCTTAAACCGCATCTTAAGAATATGCTTCAACATTATCAGTACAAAAGACACAATGCTTATTATGGTTTGTGGCCTGGCATTGCCTGGCGCGTTAAGACGTGCGCTTCGTAATTTGAGGGTCGCAGGATCGCGCCCGATTCGCGCCAAACATGCTCGCCCTCTCAGCCGTTGGGGCGTGATAATGTTACGGTCAATTCCACTATTCGTTGGTACAAGAGTATCCTAAGAGTTGGCGGTGGGTGGTGATGACTAGCTGCCTTCCCTCTAGAGTTACACTGCTAAATTAGGGACGGCTGGCACAGATAGCCCTCGAGTAGCTTTGTGCGAAATTCAAAAACAAACAAATTATGGTTTGCCATCGAAAGCGTTCTTATAATTTTTATTCTATTACCAACTGATATTTTATAAACCAAGAATAGAGCACAAAAAAGTCTAAAGTTCGAGCAATGTGTCTTCGGATTATGCTTTAAATTAGATTAATAAAATTATTTCAAAATTACGTTTAAATCGGTGATATTCTTCGTGCCATATTAAAAGTACATAAAATGTGAAATGTGAAACGCTACTTCGAAATAAGACCTTTGTTTTTTCACAAAGTAAGAACTGTAGTTATTTATTGATTTCACACACTGAAAACACAAACAAGGTTGTTTCAGCGCATTTTGAAGAGCGAAGTTGGACAAATTAGATAACAGAGAAAGAATTATTTCACAAAGCAGAGAAAGCAGTCGTTTCCTGTCTCCTGTCGAGAACAATCGCACGCGCTGTTTGTTGTTGGTTGCCCGTAAGTCTTTGTGCGTTTATTTATTTACCAAAACAGACTCGTGATATTTTACACTAAACAAGCTAATAATTGTAATTACCTATCAAACAAGATGTAGTGTATTTTTTTCTATATTTATATCCGAGCACCGTAATGTTTATTTGCCCCAATGAAGACGTTAATCGTTGTTTAACAAAACGAACGCTGTGCATGGTTGTTCGTAGTGACCGAAGTTTTTATATATCACAAAATGGAAAGATTATATTAAGGTTTTTAGTTGTTTATATCATAAGTCAAAGACAAAATCGCTCAAATTTTCAACGACAAAGTCATTAGTTTATTTAATAAAGTAAAGATCTATTTATCTACTGAATGATAGTTATGTCACTCAGCGTAAAGCGGAGACAATTTTGATAGTTTGAAAACACGAGAGCTGCTTTAATACAAAATGATGATTCAATAATGCGTGCTTTTATTTCAAACTAGCTTTTTGAACTTCGAGCAAAGCTACTCAAGAGCTATCTGCGCTAGCCGTCCCTAATTTAGCAAGGATGGCAGCTAAAGGTAGGAAGGTAGCCCACCGCCAACTCTTGGGCTACTCTTTTACCAACGAATAGTGGGATTGATAGTTACAACATAACTTCCCCACGACTGAAAGGGCGAGCATGTTTGGTGCGGCCGGGATTTGAACCCACAACCCTCATATTACAAGTCGAATGCCTTAACCACCTGGCCGTGCCAATTTTTATTACAAAATCTTACAACTTTAATTGTTTAAAAAATATAGCGCTGGGTAGTTTTGTTGTTGTTTCACACATACCTTTTAATGTGTGCACACTGTCTTGAAATTGGTAGTACATAAAACAAATTGTAGTTCAGATCTACCCGCCATCTCGCAGAAGTCACTGTTCACTCAGTTTCTGTCAATACCAGAACGTATCAGTTATACTGAACAATAACAGAAGAAGAAAGAAACGATTCATTGAAACATTGTTCATACCTGTATTATAATACTTTAAATTATAACTTAAACTGTTTAATCCACAAGCAAAAATTTATGTTTTTTACATTAGGAAATTAAGAACGTAGTTGCTTTTTCAGACGTTTCGATTTAACTTATGTAAAGATAGAGGTTCTGAAACAGTTGATTCATTTATGCACAGCGTTTCGTCTCTAACAGTGAGGCGAAGTCACGCACTGCGTTTTAAATGCAAGCGCAGTTAAATGGCAAATATATGTATTTTAATATGCGTGACTACGTCTTACTGTTGGAGACGAAACGTTGTAAAGATATAAATCCACTATTTCACAGATAACCGTTTCAAAATTTCGTTTTGCTAGTAAGAACGTAATCGCTCATTTAACAGTCTGAGGGTTATGCATTTAAAAAAAAAAAGTTTTTTTTTATTTAACAAAATGATTAGGGTATTCTTAGTTTTAAAAACTTTGAATTGCAACTGTTTGTACGATAAAATACACATTGAAATACTATATTTTGCAGAAAAAAAAATACTACTGTTGTTTCTTTTACCAAGTGAGAGCTGTAGTTTTATATCCCAAATTGAATGAAGTACACAGTCGTGTGTTTAACAAAACACAAGCCTTATTTTTAGGTCTCGTATGATCAAGTTTCTTTGAAGTTAAGCACAAAGCTACGCAATGGACCGTCTGCGATCTGCTCACCACGAGTATCGAAACCCGGTTTTTAGCGTTGTAAGACCACAGACATACCGCTGTGTCCTTGGAGCGGGGCATATGTTTAAATCTGTAGTCATCGATTTAATAAAATTAAAATTGAAATCGTTTAAGTGATAACGTAGAGATTGTAGCTGTTTCATTAGCAAACTGGTCGTTGTAACTGTTTATTTGACAAAGTGTATGTTGCAAATTTGTTATTGATGAAACACAAAATGGTAACTGTTTATCTGATAACGTGAAGACAAAAGGAAATCGGCCAACAAAGTGATCGTTCCGTCTGTGATCTTTCACAAAATTAAGGGTTACGTTTTTACGTCAGCCAGAGAAGACAATAAAGTTATTTGTAAGAAATGTTTTTACCACAATGTTAGCATCTGAAAGAGAAGTCAATAACCTTTTCTGTATGACATATTGTTTATCACAATATCAAAGTCGTTAAGAGAAGACAATAAAGTTTCTGCACAACATGTGTATCAACATTTCAACACATTCAAAGCTTTAGTACAGCACAGTTGCAACGTTCATGTCACACTACGTTAACACAACTCGATGGGAAAACACTGAGGCGAAATACACGCACGAATAACATTAACACGATTGATCCAACAGCGATCGTTAAGCACTATTGTTAAACTAAAACATGAGATAAAACAAATACTGAGCAAGCAACTAAACTTACCTGAGAAATTAACACGTGGTAAGTGATTGGTGGGGCAAAAGTTATACCTTGGCCAAGCCAGACGCTACGTTCCAGTGTTAAAACGGAAACTCTTAATGTTTCTAACACTAAAGATCGTATTTCGATACCTGTGGTGGGTGCAGCACACATAACCCATGGGGTAGCTTTGTGATTAACTACGAACATGTGAGCTTAGCACTAACCTTAAACCTGAAGGTTCGAATACCTTTAAATCACTCTGTCCAGTGAAGAATCGAGAAGAAAGAAGAAACCAGATCAAAACATGAACATTTTATTTCAACCGTTTTCGACTCAAATAACACACAGTTTGTAAAAGCGTATTTTTATTTAAGTGTGTTTTGCTGTTGTGTACTGTGTACTAAATGATATGAGAAATATAATCGATATTAACCCTTTATAGGTGGTATTAACACCATATGTTCTTTGAAGTACAGTGTTGAAATAGAGGGCGCTGTGAAAGAAGTGTGAAAAGCGAAGAAATAGCTTTCAAAAACTAGGAACTTTCTCTCTATTATTGTGGTTGTCTAACTTATCGGGGAACGATTACCCTCTCTCCAGTGCTTGGTTGTTGTTGTTGTTTATTTGGTGGTGCCCCTGGGGTTTTAAAATTAATACCATCAAATTTATGCACATGATTTGTATACACGATTGAATTTTATTTGTGAATACAAGAGCAAGGCTTTGTCCAATGCAATTTCATAACTTTATATATATATATATATGCTTTTGACAAGAGTTGATCTCTCGTTGTTAAATGCTCGGACTTGCCTTGTATCAGCTCAGAAACGAGAGACTTGTTTGTTTGTTTGTTTTTGGAATTTCGCACAAAGCTAGTCGAGGGCTATCTGTGATAGCCGTGTAAGACTAGAGGGAAGGCATCTAGTCATCACCACCCACCGCCAACTCTTGGGCTACTCTTTTATTAACGAATAGTGGGATTGACCTAACATTATAACGCCCCCACGACTGAAAGGGCGAGCATATTTAGCGCGACCCTCAGATTACGAGTCTCACGCCTTACGCGGTCGGCCATGCCAGGCCCAAACGAGAGACATTATCCAAGTAATAAACAACCTTATAAGACTGACATTAACATTTTACTTCTTTAATTGGACCCTCAACGTTTCGCTTTATATCTTCTTCAGAGCCGTTTCACCGAAACGTAAACCATAAACGACGGTAAAAGTGAGTTAAATGGTATCCTGACTGAATTTTTGCAGTACAAGTTGTCCTCGTTTAGTTGAAACGGTTCTGAAGCGCATAGTTGTTTGTTTATTTGTTTCTGAATTTCGCGCAAAGCTACACGAGGACTATCTGCGCTAGCCGTCCCTAATTTAGCAGTGTAAGACTAGAGGGAAGACAGCTAGTCGACACCACCCACCACCAACTTTTGGGCTACTCTTTTACCAAAGAATAGTGTGATTGACCGTAACATTATATCGACCCGACGGCTGAAAGGGCGAGCATGTTTGGTGCTACCGGGATTCGAACCCGCGAAAAGTAGCCCAAAAGTTGGCGGTGGGTGGTGATGACAAGCTGTCCTCCCTCTAATCTGACACTGCTAAATTATGGACGGCTAGCAGGCTAGCACAGATGGTTCTCGTGTAGCTTTACGAGAAATTCAAAAACGAACGAACAATATGCAACATTCACGCATAATTCTGATACCCGCTTGACGATACAGTATAAATTACAAATGTTGTACAAGAAAATATATATATATATATATTATAATATTTAGGTTTTTTGCATCAATGATATCAACGTATCGATGTTTTGGTCTCGAAATTTCAATTATTAAACAGTGTTTTGGTTCTTTATTATTGTTGAGCTTTTCCTGTTAATTCATATGTATTGATAGTTATTAAGTTGTTGAGTTTTGTGTGTTAGAAAATACATTTTTATGCGCACAAGAATGAAATATGTTTTTTTTTCAACTTAACTGTACTTGACACGTTGTTTTCGAGTGATATTTATAACTAGAATTATTCGATGCACGTGAATCGCCCTTTGCAAAACCGTTTGAACACTGATTCGAAAGAACTTGTTACACGTCACTTATTTTAATTAACAGAGACCTCACGCGAACACAGCATTAAGCTTTACTATATAGAACTCAAATAAAATGTGTCACTATTGTACCATACAGCTCATAATAAGAGAGTAAAAACTAGCCAGTTTCATAACAGATATATATATATATATATTAACACTATAGTATAATATATATAAACATAGAAACTATGTTTATTATCCTTTTAAGTGTTTTTAGATGTACCCACGTTATCCCAATCCACGTTTATCATAAGATCCTTCATGTACCGAATTACACGTGTCGATTTCACACGCGCACTCTCGTTCACAACGAACAACGAGTTAAGAATATTTGTAACTCTTTTGGTCTGAACGGTAACTATGGAGAGAAAACTTTTCGACTCAGGATAGGATAAAAAAAACACCAGAAAGACTGATTAATCAGCAAACCAAAGTCATGAAATTTAAGGTCATGCATGCCATTTCTAGTCTGGGTGCTTTATAGTGCTGTAAGTAATAAAGATGGCTGGACCTATAAATGTGCACCCACTACTTCGTAATTTAAATAATAATGCCACTACATTAGGAACATAGGACCGCAAACACTGCGGTTTCGTGAACAGACTGGTTTTTAGGTTGTTAGCCTACTGCACAACCCCCAATCTGAAGGACAAGTTCTCAGCCCACCGAGGGGAATCGAACCCCGATTTTAGCGTTGTAAATCTGGAGACATACCGCTGTACTAGCGGGAGGGGGCACTTTGTAATTTAACCAAAGAAAAAAATTCAAAGAAAACTCTTTCCCGCCGTTTTGGCTTCTGAGAGCCAACGACGTTTCTGGAATCTTTAATCAACACTTTTCTTGGAACTCTTTTAAAGGTGCGTAGTGTTGTGAAACACTTTATTTATTAACATAAAACTTCCACTCAACCCTGGTCTCATCACAACCCAACCCAACCCCGAGTGTTATGCTGCACTTAAGACATCCACATAAAGATGACAGTAAGCTTATAACAATATTTTTATTTAAGAAAAATTCTGAAGGTTCTAGTGATTCTGTTAATATTATCTGTTAAAACAGGAGATGTCCACAATAAATACCAAACAACTGGGCCTGGCATGGCCAAGCGCGTAAGGCGTGCGACTCGTAATCCGAGGGTCGTGGGTTCGAATCTCGGTCACACAAAACATGCTCGCCCTCCTAGCCGTGGGGGTGTATAATGTGACGGTCAATCCCACTATTCGTTAAAAAATAGTAGCCCAAGAGTTGGCGGTGGGTGGTGATGACTAGTTGCCTTCCCTCTAGTCTTACACTGCTAAATTAGGGACGGCTAGCACAGATAGCTCTCGAGTAGCTTTGTGCGAAATTCCAAAAAACAAACAAACAAACAAACCAAAGAACTGTTCCCCAGCACAACACGATGCATGTTTGCGAAAGTAACAGCGCTGATGCAATGTTACGCCTCGTTCAGCAAACTTTGAAATCATAAACAGTTCAAAACCTCCCTTAGCATTTTGTTCGTAACTAAAACGCTGCACTTTTAGAAAACCCTGTTTATGTACCACTGAACAATTAAAGTAAATAATGCGTAATAATAAACGTGTAAACAGGATCAAGATATGTTAATAATTAAATATATATATATTAACGAAATTAAATAATTACATTGAAATGAAGTTAAATAAGTAAACGAACAAAATCACGAGGAAGGACTGCGTCAAAATCAGTAAATACCAATCTCTGCTCGCTGGTACAGCGGTAAATCTAGGGATTTACAACTCTAAAATCAGCGGTTAGATTCTCCATGGGCCTGGCATGGCCGAGCGCGTTAAGGCGTGCACTCGTAATCCGAGGGTCGCGGGTTCGCGCCCGCGTCGCGCTAAACATGCTCGCCCTCCCAGCCGTGGGGGTGTCTAATGTGACGGTCATTCCCACTATTCGTCGGTAAAAGAGTAGCCCAAGAGTTGGCGGTGGGTGGTGATGACTAGCTGCCTTCCCTCTAGTCTTACACTGCAAAATTAGGGACGGCTAGCACAGATAGCCCTCGAGTAGCTTTGTGCGAAATTATAAAACAAACAAACAAACAGATTCTCCATGTGACTTTGCTATACGAAAAAAACACAAATACAAGCTCCAATTAAAACAATTTTTTTCTAAAAATGAAGCGTAATTTGTTGAATTTGAATGTTTTGTTTATGGCTTAAAAATTGTTTACAATATTTTTACCTTTATATTTTTAAATGACTATTTCCCCGTGTCATATTTTTTTCATCCCCAGTGGCAAAAGATGTAAATTTTTCTTAACGTTTCTAAATTGAGGTGTCGAAACGAAAAACTTCTGAAGAGGTCGAAACTTTAATATACAAAATACATATGGATATACAATATAATGAACCAAATATTATTAGAGAGAAAAATCATTACTTCAAAGACAACGAATACCGAACAAAAGTCGAACTAAAAATTCTGAGAACTCACACTTGTTGGAAACTTATTCGCTCATGTTTTTTTTTTCATTCCCTTGCAATTTCTTAGGAGTACAACACACTCTTATAATTTCCCAGGGATATATCACACTCTTATAATTTCCCAGGGATATATCATACTCTTATAATTTTTCAGGGGTATATAATACTCTTATAACTTCTCAGGGGTGTATCATGCTCTTATAATTTTTCAGGGGTATATAATACTCTTATAACTTCTCAGGGGTGTATCATGCTCTTATAATTTATCAGGGGTATATAATACTCTTATAACTTCTCAGGGTTATATCATACTCTTATATATCTCAGGGGTATATCATATTCTTATAATTTCTTAAGAGTATATCACACTCTTTTAATTTCTCAGGGGTACATTATATTCTTATAATTTCCCAGGGGTATATCATACCCTTATGTATCTCAGTGGTATATCCTACTCTTATAATTTCTCAGGGGTATATAATACTCTTATAACTTCTCAGGGGTGTATCATGCTCTTATAATTTCTCAGGGGTATATAATACTCCTATAACTTCTCAGGGGTATATCATACTCTTATATATCTCAGGGGTATATCACATTCTTATAATTTCTTAGGGGTATATAATACTCTTATAATTTCTCCGGGGTATATCATACCCTTATATTTCTCAGAGGTATATCATACTCTTATATCTCCTCAGAGGTATATGATACTCTTATAACTATAAGGGGTATATCATACCTTTATATTTCTCATAGGTATATCATATTTCTCAAGAGTATACTGTTTTTGAAACATTTTCGTAGGTAACGACATTATCAGTAATTTTAAGAAACTTTATATATTAACATATTCTTCGTCTCTCACAAACACAAACATTACACGGTAATAAAAACAAACTTAGTATTACAATACACAATTCCCTCAATGCACAATAATTCCATTTCTTAATTGCTGTTTTTGTTTACTTCTCAGATCACTGGTAATTTACCACTAAGTGTTGTTTTTTTATCTTTTCATGGTGATATTCTAGTGTTAGCAGCATTATTAAAAACAGTACTTGAATAAATTAAAATGAAATCAGTCATAGGTAACTTGAGCGTTTTCCTACAAGCATTGCAGGAAATAACCCAGATATATGTGTGAAAACTTTCCCTGTGTGTATTATGTGTTTAGTTCTGTGTCGAAAACGTCACACAGACACGCACAATAACCAGCTTTACGACATGGTATAATAACACAATAATTATTGTGGACAATGAATTGTCAGTTGGGAAAGAAAAAAATAGAACAGAAACATGGACAAACATTTTCACTATGTACACTGACGTTTGTCGTCCTGTGGTGACACAACCTTTAGTTCTGAAGTATTGTTTCACTGATCGATGTGCAATGTTTCAAACAGAGGTTAACCTTTTACTTATTAGATCAACGTGCTCTTTTGCTCTAATTCTTAGAGCCACAATGCTGGAACTCCTTGGATCTACCGGATTAGAGTCAGTGACCTTCAGGTCCGCACAACTAACGGACAAGTTCAAGGGACTTTGAGTAGCTCCCAGAGCTCCTGCAGAGATGGAGATGTTCCCGGTAGGCAGGCCGCTTATGGCCGCTGAACAAGGAACCGTCACAGCCGTCGGCACAGAAGGCGTCAGATAGCCAGGATACATGGCTTGAGAATGAGCCAGAATTCCTTGTAGTGAGTGAGAAAAAGGCGGGCCCATTAAAGGTGGGCTCAACCAAGTATCCAATGACATCGGCTGCAGATTCGCTCCTGTCAACACAGAGGAGGAGTTTATCCCAAGAGATGACGAGAGGCCAGAAACGCAGCTCGGAGAAGTAGCACAAGTCATTCCGATCCCGGAGTGAGGGCAGTCCGGCGAACTGGAGTGTCGTAGAGACCTAAGAGCATTCTCACTCTCCAGTTTTTCCTGGCGTCTCCACTTTGCTCTTCGGTTTTGGAACCAAACCTGAAATGAATGCCAAACAGAATAATCGCTAGGTTTTGGTACGGCTTTTTATTTCGAAATTTTCACATTTTACGTCAAACTCTATAGCCTTCAACCACTAAAAAATTCTGACTGGTTTGATTTACGTTTAAACAAACAATTGACTTGAGCATGTCCTGAAAGAATTGTATAAGATTTTAAGTGTTTTCCCACATAAGATGTTTCCACGATTAGTTCTTATAGCAAGTAAACAAATATATCAAACTCGTTATCTTCAGTTAAAGTATCTTTATATTAATTATTACTGTAATAAAGCCTTATAGGCCTGACATAGCCTGGTAGCTAAGGCACTCGTTATCTTCAGTTAAAGTATCTTTATATTAATTATTACTGTAATAAAGCCTTATAGGCCTGACATAGCCTGGTAGCTAAGGCACTCGTTATCTTCAGTTAAAGTATCTTTATATTAATTATTACTGTAATAAAGCCTTATAGGCCTGACATAGCCTGGTAGCTAAGGCACTCGACTCCCGACCTGCGGGTGCGAATCTTATCACCGAGCATGCTCGTCCTTTCAACCATTGTGACATTATAATGTGACGGTCAATCCCACTATTCATTGGTAAAGAGTAGATCAATAGTCGGCGGTAGGTGATGTTGAGTAGCTGCCTTACTTCTAATCTTTTGCTTCAAAGTTAGAGACGGTTAGCACAGAAAGCCCTAGAGTTTCAACAACAAATAAAGCATCCTAAAGCTTCAGTTACAACACAAAAAGAAAAAGCTTTATATATATAAGGCAGACTTGGATATACATTATATATATAAGGCAGACTTGGTTATACATTATATATATATGAGGCAGACTTGGATATACATGATATATATAAGGCAGACTTGGATATACATTATATATATATAAGGCAGACTTGGATATATATTACATATGTATAAGGCAGACTTGGATATACATTATATATATAAGACAGACTTAAAGATTTTTTCGTGATTTTGTATATTCAGATGTATTTAAAATGCATCATACATAATTATTAAGGTACCGAATCAAGAAACTACAGTCTTACTACCGTGTTTATTACACAAAGGAACCTGGGTTATTTAGAACCACACGCTGTACACTTGTTGTACATTTGAACTTAAATCATTTTCTGGACGATATTTCAGGACACAGGGTGGGTAGCTAAGTAATCAACGCCCTCAACTCGGGCTACACCTGTGTCAAAAAATAGTTGTGTTTCACTGTCCCTTTTATAGTGTAGCCACGGGTTAAAAGTCATGAGTGCGTGACTTTCTTGTTTCTTTTTTTTTAATCAAAAGGTCAAGAAGCCTAACTACTTGGACTTACAGCTCAGGCACATTAACCCCTTGACCACGTCCAGTCCTTTTTGAGAAACATTTGAATGATGGCGAACAATAACATAACATATGCTTTTGGGGTCAACGTGGGACCTTTAAACTAAACTAAAACTATTTAAAAATATAAATTAAAGCCAGCCGTTATTATTCATATACCAATCAAGCTGTATCTTAAATTCGCTTAAATTACTGGCTCCTCCGTATCCAAAGGCCAACTACCCTGTTAGAAAAATGAAACTGTCTCAGCTGAAGATGACTACTACTCGGCCAAAAGTTATCTACTGATATTCTTGCTGTTAAGTATGGAAAAAAAAAACCAACAAAGATGATGGCCGAGATTAGATTATTTTTTTAAATTCAATAACGCAATAATAGATAAGCCCTAAATTTAAAATATATCTATATTGTATATAATTTTAAGAAGATTTAAATAAATACTCTCAAACACCACTACACGTTGAATTATTTAAGTTAAAAATCGCCCTTAGTTTTACGCAAGTAAATACTTGAATTAACATCAAACTCTTTTCTAATCACGTATTTTTTTTCGATTTTTGAAATTTCTCCACAAATCATTTTTTTTAATAAACTCTTGTGTTTTTCTAACTCGTTTTGTTTTCAAGCCACATTTGAATGAAGAAAGTGGAAAGCAAAGCTAAACAAACCATTGGGTTCTCACAGCTGTCCTAATTTTATAATGATGTACACTGTAAGGAAAATTGTTTTTTTTATGCTTACTCTCAGAGATATAGTCCTAATGTTTGACAGTTTAACATTTTCAAACGTTCCTAATTTTGCAGTGTGAGACTGGAGAGAAGGCAGCTAGCTAGTCATCACCACCCACCGCTAACTCTTGGGCTACTCTCTTACTAACGAATAACGCTCCCACGGCTGAAAGGACGAGCATGTTTGGTGCGACGAGGATTCGAACCCGCGATCCTCGGAGTACGAGTCGAACGCCTTAATCCATTGGGCCATACCTGGCGGAAGTAAGGCATGCGGATAAATACGCACTCAGTCATAGAAGAAAAGACGGAGAAGATAAGCTAACGGACAGACAGACAGACGTTTGAATGATATGATTTGTTTGTAATTACGCACAAAACTACACGATGGGCTATCTGTGTTCGGTGCACCACGGGTTTCGAAGCCTGGATTTAAGCGTCGTATATCTGCAGACATACAAGTGTGCTACTGGGAGGCCCGTATAATACGGACAGACAGACAGAGAGCCAATGTTTAAACATAAACACATGTACGCAAAACGTCGATGGTGGGATTGATGCAAATTGTTAATTTGTGTGCACGTGTGTAATAATATTGTTGTTTAAAAAGTTGACTCATTCTACGAAATAAAAAGAGCGTATTTAATAATCTGGCGAAAGACAGTCATGAGTCATTTAGTACCATTAATTAATACAAAAGTTTAGAGTTTGAAAGAACATTTCGTTAAACATTAGTAATTTCTTTTATGTAGTGGAAATTCCTTCCTTTAGAAAGATACGCGAGGCGTATGACTTTGTCTTGCAATTCAGAGCGTAGCAGTTATAAGTGCATCTGCATTTTAGTTAGAAACTTAATAACTGGCCGCCAAAAAAAAATCAATTTTTTTGTTATCTCCTACCTCTTCGTTCGTGTTTGTACCTCTAAAAGCAACGTGCCTGGTGTAGATTCGTATGAACAAATGGATTCTAATCGTCCATATACATCCAATGAGCAGTCCAAAATCAAATCAGTGACTGACAATTTACTGCAATATTGAATCACAACTTGCCCCGAGCATCGTCTCTAACGGCACTTTTTCCATCTTTCTATTGTCTTTTTTTATTGAATCAACGTGGGCCGTTATACGCGGAACGGTCGCTCGCGGCAAATAGAATGCCCACCATCTTCTCGTGTTCTGCTTCTCTTGTCGTAATGGGCGGCATGTTAGAGCCCACAGATTGAATTATTTGACGTTTGGAAGCTTTTTGACTAGGCAATAACTTTCTGGGAACCAGAGTAGCTCTTAAACACCCTGAAGCAAGAATCCAACGTAGACACAGTCAGAGCTTTAAAAGATACCGTGTATGTTGTATTTATCTATCTGTTTACATATCTATCTATCTACATACATATTTATATGTCTCTCTACCTATCTGTCTATGCACGTATCTAATTAAATATCTAATTACTCACTTGTATGTACAAACGTATTTACATATTTACTTACCTACCTGTGTACTGTACGTGGTTGTCCTATAATATATATATGTATATATATATTTACACTGGCATTTCTGTCTGATGTTAAAATATATAACGTCAAACTCAATACACAATTGATATAATTTCATAATAATGACTACACGTTTCAATGTGTTACACGTGATCTTCACGAGTAAAGTTGCACGCGATGAATTTCACATTCTTAAATATCACGTGACCTGTCAGCAGTTCTTTCCATTTCTACATAAATACCAGAACAGGTCTCGTCACATTCTTAGGCAAACATTCGCCAGACCGTCTTCTCTATTTAATAATTTATAATTATCTTTAAATCTCATTATTTTCAGTGATTCTCAACTATTAGCTGCTGTAATATCTCTAGGTTGAGCCAATACAATTGTTTTTTCCCACGATAAATATATTGAGTTTCACTTACATGTTCTGCTATAACCCGGCATCGCCAGGTGTTCGACTCGTAATCTGAGGGTCACAGGTTCGAATCCCCGTCGTATCAAACATGCTCGCTCTTTCAGCCGTAGGAGCGTTATAATGTTACGGTCAATTACATTATTCATTGGTAAAATAGTAGTTTAAGAGTTAGCGATGGGTAATGATGACTATCTGCCTTTCCTCTCGTCTTACACTACTAAATTAGGGACGGCTAGCGCAGATAGCCCTCGTGTAGTTTTGCACGAAATTAAAAACAAAACAAAAAAGCAATCCTTTTAATTTTATCATAACTCGGTTTCGACGCAATACTTTTTTGTATTGTTGTCACTTTATATTAAATTCACTATGATAAAATTAAAAGCCCTAAAACCAAGTTTTATGTATAACTAAATGGCTGTCTATCTGCCAAGTTAATTATCATGTGTTTTTAACAGTCTGTTACTGTATTTTACTAAGTAATTTATTTCCTACAAATCACATCGAACAGATGACACACAGACACATATATATATATATTTGTAACAACTGTTTTTTTACCAAAAGGAAATTTCAAAATATTCTCATCACACTACCAAATAACAAATTTGGTGCGAAGGTACATTATTATTCACATAATGAAATTAATTTAGGTTACAACATCATAAATTAAAAGAAATCAAACCCCCCTAATACGCTCAGAAATCTCGTGGTACTTGTGGATAACAATATATTCCAAGTATTAATGCCTTATACTTGTATATCTCTTTTATTTCCAGGTGCCCCTCATTGGCATAACGGTATGTCTGCCGACTTACGACACTAAAAGCCTGGTGTTGACATCCGTGCTCTGCAGAACACTGATATCACACTGTTTATCTTTGTGCTTAGCTTCAAACAAATAAATTTATTTCCAGGAATGACTATCATGTCATAATTTTATTTTCATTAATAGAAAATAATTAATTTTACAATATCAAATATAAGATTTGGTGGTTGTTTTCTAACTTCCAAGCTACACGTTGTAATCTGCACTCCAGTCGCAAATCGAAACAACAACGCAAGTCCTTAAACCAGTCGTTGACTGAAGGTTAGATTACTGTTTCGAGTTCACGAAATTACAAATGTGTCATCATTTTATCAGACATTTCTGGGTTTCCAGTTAATTAAAGAAGATATTTTATTTATAATTTTAAATTATCATTGATACTATTTCAAGCTTCCATAAGTATATTTATATATATATACACACACACACATATAAATCAATACTTAAATAACTGTGTTTGACATTTTCAGATGTATACATTTGCCTACCAGGCATATGCTGCCATCTATTGGTAAGGTGCGTATTTGTATCAAGCAAAGTAAAATTAAATTTCGGTGTCAACTGTAACAAATTCGAGTAAACCTTGAGCATTTCTACCACGGGAAAATATTTAATTACAATTAATATAAAGAAATAACAGTATTATTTTTTTTAATGTTTTCATTGACTGTAGCTGAAACTTCTAAGCACGTGCGCTTTAGAATAAGTGTTACCAAATCCTATGACGTTCACCGTAATAAGCATGTGTATGTGACGTAAAAGAAATCTACACGTTCATTTTCTGAAATAATGAGGGGTCCTGACACTGGGCGAAAGGGTTCGTCGCCATTGAATATGACAGAAGTAGTGTTGTTTACGTCTCATATGTTATATACTTTCGCTCACAACTTCTAAATATAGGCCTAGAACGATTTTAATGAAGTGTGTAGTGGACTAGTATAACAAAAGAGGAAAACAGGAATAGCATTTTAAACACAAATGTTGAAAAGAAGAGAATTTGAACTGGTTTAATTTAAATTTCGCGCAAAGCTACACGAGGACTATCTTCGCTAGCCGTACCTAATTTAGCAGTGTTAGACTAAAGGGAAGGTAGTTATTCATCACCACCCACCCCCAACTCTCGGTCTACTCTTTTACCAACGAATAGTGGATTGATCGTACTATTATAACACCCTCACGGCTGAAAGGACGAGCATGTTTCGTGTGATGGGTATTCGAACCCTCGACCCTCTGATTACGAGTCGAGTGCTTTAACCACCTGGGAATTTGGATTGAACAAATTAGACTTCAATAATTATCTCATTTCGAAGTGTAACTTAATCTCTGTTATACCCACAAACGTTCTGACACACATGCTTACAACAAACATAATAATACTGGGTCAAAAAATATCTTAGTTTCTCTCATTCTACTGTTTAGTTAGCGTTTTGTGTGTGCATTTATATACAAAGACAAGGGGTAAGCGATTTTTGTTTCTTATCGCATACGCCGATTTCACCCCCCCCCTTATGAAAACGACATCAGAGCTGTTACCTCCAGATCACTCACGCAAAAATCAGTTCACGCATTTAATTTAATATGCCACTTTTGTTTCGCGAAAAAAAAAAGTCAACCTTTGTCTCGTGGTGATACGTCGATATCAACGTGTGTTTGTACTAACACCCTACGAGTAACACTTGTAGCCCAGCAATGTTTTCGTGACTTTAGATTTTGGCCGACGTGTAGTTGTCTTAAAAGTAAACTTGAGAACATTAAAATAATTTATTTTTACAACCTTACAGCATATATTCATTCAAATATATATTCATATTACTTGTCGTTAAGAGCACAGCTACGTAACTGGCTATCTGCGCTGTGCCCACTATGGGTATCGAAACCCGGATTCTAGCGTCGTAAATCTGCAGACATATTGTAGAGCAAGTAGGGGACACCCACCATGGGTATCGAAACCCAATTTTTAAAATTATAATTCAACAAACTTGCTGCTGGAAACCCATTTTTATTGTGTTTATTCGGGCTGTAACTTATGCCTTATCTAAACACATAGAACACTTAGTATCTTTAATTTAGAGTATTGGTTACAATTTTTAATATAAATATATGCATACTGTATTTAGTTTTATTATTTTCAGCTTTTTATTTTGCATTATTTTGCACCATTAGCTTAGTGTTCGGATTTAGGGCTAACATGATATTCTTAACATAACCAAAATTCGTGACATATTATTGAGTTTTCGTTTGAAAGTATCGTTAAAATCGCAGGTAATCACCTGGCGGATTATTTCAGTCCATAATAAAGAAAAATGATAAATTAAATTACGCATATCAAATTACTGGATTAACTTTTAAAGTTAATGACAATTTATTTGATTTAGTGATTAAGTTGAAGTATTTTTATTACCTTTACATTATCGCTAAATTTTGATAAGTAATCCATGACTGAAATATCTGTTTTTTTACTAGTTATTTTTTCCTTTACTCACCAAGATTTTTTTAAAAGATAAAAAGCGTCACGTGATGCACATATTTTCGAAGCTATGTAGTGGTTTGAGCTTAACATAATTCTTCTATTCATCTTTTTTAATAACTGGCTAAGATTGTAAAATAATTCGCTTGTCAAATGTGACAAATAGATTATTACGTCAATCAAGTGGTGACACTATACTTACCGTATGGAAGACAAAAAGTAAGTGTCTTCAAAGTGGCATTTAATGCTATTTTTCGTAAAGCCAGGCAAGACTACAGGGGGAAAATGAAAATAATTGATTTATAATGGTAATTAATTGGAAGCAAGAGAAAAAAAAATAGAAAAGACGTTTAGGGTCTTTGCTCTTCAAAACGCGTACTGGGACGTAGGACATTGAAGTATGCATTCCTGAGTCAACCACTACTCGTTTGTCTCATTCTCGTGGTTTTGAGAATTTGTTCATTACTGACTGTTTGGTTGGCTATCTAAAGGATGAACTGATACATTTTAGTCATTATAAGTAAGAACCTTATTATAAATCGGTCCTATTTATTACTTGATAAATTCTTACTGTGTTCCGTGGTTTGATCAGAAGTTGACAATATTGTTTTAATATTCTGCATCAAAGATCTTCAAACGTATGACGAAGAAAACAAATAAGTTTACAATATCTGTGAAGTGTGTGCTGCTGAGATACAATTAAGCTGAAACTGGTCGTGAAGTAGTAACACAAAATATGCAGTTTGCTTATTGAATTTGCCCAAAAGATCCTCTTCAAAAAGAAGACTTAGTTTGTTAATCGAATCTGCCCAGAAAACTATTTTCAAAGGGAACACAAAAAGAAAACTCAGTTTGCTAATCGAATCTGCCCAGAAGACTCTTTTCGAAAGGAACACAAAAAGAAGACTTAGTTTGTTAATCGAGTCTGCCCAAAAGATCCTTTTCAAAGGGAACACAAAAAGAAAACTCACTTTGTTAATCGAACCTGCCCAGAAGACTCTTTTCAAAGGGAACACAAAAAAGAAGACTTAGTGTGTTAATCGAATTTGCCCCAAAAATCATTTTCAAAGGGAACACAACAAGAAGACTTTGTTTGTTAATCGAATGTGCCCAAAAGATCCTTTATAAATGGAACAAAAAAGAAAACTAAGTTTGGTAATCGAATCTACCCAAATGGTATGTCTCAAAGGGAACACAGAAAGAAGACCATGAAAACATATAAAGATATTAAGTTATCATTTATTTTGAAATCACATATATATATCCATCCGTCTGTTTTCATACATGTTTGTGCGGAAGTGTGTTAAGAGATAATTTTATGAAGACATAAAAAATGTTCTGTAGAATGAAATAAAAATAAAAATTTGGAAAAAAATATCATAGAATAAGCCAAAAATGTAAAGAGAGGTATCTTCACCCCAAAAGTTAGGCGTTGCACACTCTTTGTATTATAGTGGTATAAAGCTACTCCACTGACAGGATAAAAATATGACACTTTGTAAACTAAGGTTTGGGAACTAAACACTCTGCAAAAAAAAAAGAGGTTAAAATGAAAACTTTTTTTACAAAACAAAGTTAGAGACGGGACATATTTCATACTAAAGATGAGAGAAGGAACAAATCAGATCCTAAAGGTGGGATACTCTGCAAACCAAACGTTATAGAAGAGTTTTTATGGAACTTAGTTTCTAAAGATGTGACACAATGCTGGCCTGAGGATGGGGACAGAACATATTGAAAACCAAAGAACAGAGACAGAAATATACTAAACCAGATCAGTCGTGGGGGACGTTATAATGTTACGGTCAATCCTACTAGCATGATGGAACTTAGATTCTCAAGATGTGACACAATGCTGGCCTGAGGATGGGGACAGAACATATTGAAAACCAAAGAACAGAGACAGAAATATACTAAACCAGATCAGTCGTGGGGGACGTTATAATGTGACAGTCAATCCTACTAGCATGATGGAACTTAGATTCTCAAGATGTGACACAATGCTGGCCTGAGGATGGGGACAGAACATATTGAAAACCAAAGAACAGAGACAGAAATATACTAAACCAGATCAGTCGTGGGGGACGTTATAATGTGACAGTCATTCCTACTAGCATGATGGAACTTAGATTCTCAAGATGTGACACAATGCTGGCCTGAGGATGGGGACAAAACATATTAAAAACCAAAGAGCAGAGACAGAAATATACTAAACCAGATCAGACGTGAGGGACGTTATTATGTGACGTTCAATGCCAATATTCGTTGGAAAAAGAGTAACCAAAGAATTGACGGTGGGTGTTGATGACTAGTTGCCTTCCCTCTAGTCTTTCGCTACTAAATTATCCCTCGTGTAGCTTGCACGAAATTCAAAACAAACAAATAAGTATTTCTATAAATTCTGTTTCATGGTATATATTACTGTATTGCATATGGAGTTTTGCGTGAATATTGAAATACATCTATCAACAAACACCAGTGGTGTATTAACCGAGTTTGCTCTGTAAGACTCTGTAAACACCTACTGGCTTGTTAATGCGAACTGAAATATGCAAACTAAATTTGTGTGACTGTATCAATAAAATACAGAAGACAATAATCTATAGAAGACAAAGGTTATGTTGTCGTTATTGTTTAAAACAACAATAATAGCTAGCACCAATTGATCAGGCTGCTTCTGCGTGTACTTCAGGTTTTGTTTCGACTGATCACAGCGCCACCTACCTGCACTCGGACCTCTGGCAGGTTCACTTTCATGGCCAGTTCTTCTCTGCTGTAAACGTCAGGATAATGCGATTTCTCAAAGGCACGTTCAAGCTCGTGCAGTTGGTACGTTGTAAAAGTGGTCCTGTTCCTGCGATGTTTCTTTTTCGGACCTTCCTCGTAAGCCGGACCACTGGTGTCGTCCTCTAATCCACTATTCGCTATAATTGCTACTTCCGCAGAGAGAGAGTTGTTGGGGTAAACGTTTGGAACAGAGACCGGCGGTTCTTTAGGCTTGTCATCCGCACCTGGAAGGAGAGAAAACACGTTCTTAGTGTTGTAACAACTGTATACTGCGTAATTACTGAGAAACACGGAAGCCGCTACATCGGGCGCGTGTTTGTATTTGTATTGTGGCCCACGGCACCGTAGCATAGACCAAAGAAGGAGGGTTTGTTATCGGCGAGTTATCCTGAATAGAATGATTTTCTTTTGGTAGCAAGATGGTACAGTAACACAAACTTGTTTCTTCAAACGTAGCCATCATACAGCTGTCCGTGTACAAGCCCCCCCCCCTCATTTCGAATGAACCAACCTATCACGACAAGGTTAACCGAGATTTTAGGTATAAACCTTTTGAACCATGCTTATGTTGTCTCAGTAGGAGGTAAAATTAGCGTAAGCGTCTCCTCGCGCATTCAGCATCCCTGAACAGTGTATTTACCGATTAGCTTTGCTAAAAGACCCGAATAAAGAGCGCACAACCGACAATATATTGAAGGCCCCGGGCTCTATTTTTCTAACGCATTCACTGCGGATTGGAGTAAGTGTTATTAACATGACAAGGTCTTTTTCAACTCCGAGCGTCTGTCTCGGACTCGGGAAGCAGCGCCTGTCACGAGAACTAGACAGGCTAATTTTAAGTAGTTGGTTCTCGGGTTTCAACATCCCGTGACAAGTCCATGGACATCATGCTTTTGTGACCGGTGTTTTGGAAATCCACACGAATTTGGTACGCTTCGCGACACACACAAGCGAATAGAACTAAACTAACAAGCCCTGTTCTATGTACACCGTCGGTGACAACAAAAGAGCACCTTATAGACCTTACTATGTGGGCTAAGCTCCACTTACAGTATATGGTACTTTTACCGGGTTTTTTTTTATGTTTGTTTTTTTGCACAAAGCTCGCATCAAATACTGTCGAAAACTTCAGGAGGAATTAAATGGATAAATGGTTTGTAAAAGTTACAATACAGAACGTCTCCAGCTCTTCTCGTGAAAGAAAGTACTCGTCTGTTGTATACAGATATGTATAGACAGACATATAATTCTAAACACGCGAGTAGACTTTCTTTTTGCACTATATAAACAAGTCAACCATTTGTTTACTTTCCAGCTTCAATGTTTGTAAGGAAACTATGACATACGACGAACGTACTGGAACTCATAGTTTGATATCCAATAACCTTATATCATTGTACCTGATTTACACAGACATCATAACTTCTCCAGAGATTAAATGTCTACGTATAACAACCAGCTTTGTTTGTCAGTCTAAAAGCTTTGTAAATATGGGATTTAGAAGAGTGGATAAAAAGAGGTTTCGTAGAATCTACCTTCGCGCAGCCAAGTTCCAGTTGAATTTGTGAAAGGATTATATACATTCTAATTTACAATTTCACAATCGTATTAACCCGTGATTCGATATTTTTTAGGTAACTTTTCAGTGTGGAAGACCATGTACGAATTCGCGTATACTAGTTGATACGAGAACAAAGAAATGAATAAGGGAGTAGAATATTACGAGAACAACGAAATGAATAAGTGGCTGGTATATATCATTATTCAATAGGATATTACCTGGTAACGATACGTGTAGAAATTCCACACATATTTATTTCCATAATAAATTATATCTGTCCTGATAAACTTTAGTTAACAAATAGAAATGGTTCAATTATTTTTCTGGACATTCAGGCATAACACATTGATTCTTTACGAAGTGTTTAATTTTATAGAAGTATTTCATTCAGTTGAACGGTATTACTTCGAATTACCGATTTAGAGAAAATAAAATTTGAAGGAAAATTTCGGTACTAGTTAATTCGCTTTATTTAGTAACTTTAAATCAATGTAAGAAGTTTTATTTATTTCTTTGACACAATTAACTTTATTTGTTTCATCAACTATAATATAAATAACACTTTAATCTAGTTTAGATGTAAGTCTAACATTCTACAAACAGTAAACACTCGTTTCTGTATGCGAGAGAAAAATAGTAATAACAAAGAAGTTACAATAATGAGTACATTTCAGTTACAATAATGAGTACATTTTAGATACAATGATGAGTACATTTTAGATACAATGATGAGTACATTTTAGTTACAATAATGAGTACATTTTAGTTACAATAATGTGAACATTTTAGATACAATGATGAGTACATTTTAGTTACAATAATGAGTACATTTTAGATACAATGATGAGTACATTTTAGTTACAATAATGAGTACATTTTAGTTACAATAATGTGAACATTTTAGATACAATGATGAGTACATTTTAGTTACAATAATGAGTACATTTTAGTTACAATAATGAGAACATTTTAGTTGAAAGCCAAACATTTTTGAATCAATCTAGTTTTACATTGCTGGAAGAATCTGAAACATCAAAATATTTTTGTTTACAATAAACAATATGGAATATTACATAATGTGTACAGTACAAAGATCCAACATATAACAATATGTAATATTCCATTATATGTAGAGTACAATGATCTAACACATAACAATAAACAATAGGTAATATTACATAATGTGCACAGTACAATTATCCAACATATAAGAATAAACTATATGGAATATTCCATTATATGTACAGTACAATTATCCAACATATAACAATATGTAATATTCTATTATGTGTACAGTACAATTATCCAACATATAACAATAAACAATATGTAATATTATTTTATAGGTACAGTACAATTATCCAACATATAAGAATAAACTATATGGAATATTCCATTATATGTGCAGTACAATTATCCAACATATAACAATATGTAATATTCTATTATGTGTACAGTACAATTATCCAACATATAACAATATGTAATATTCTATTATGTGTACAGTACAATGATCTAACACATAACAATAAACAATAGGTAATATTACATAATGTGCACAGTACAATTATCCAACATATAAGAATAAACTATATGGAATATTCCATTATATGTACAGTACAATTATCCAACATATAACAATATGTAATATTCTATTATGTGTACAGTACAATTATCCAACATATAACAATAAACAATATGTAATATTATTTTATAGGTACAGTACAATTATCCAACATATAAGAATAAACTATATGGAATATTCCATTATATGTGCAGTACAATTATCCAACATATAACAATATGTAATATTCTATTATGTGTACAGTACAATTATCCAACATATAACAATATGTAATATTCTATTATGTGTACAGTACAATTATCCAACATATAACAATAAACAATATGTAATATTACTTTATGTGTACATTACAATTATCCAACATATAACAATAAACAATATGTAATATTCCATAATGTGTACAGTACAATGATCTAACATATGAAAATAAACAATATGGAATATCAAATTAAATGTATGGTACAATTATCCAGTATATAACAATAAACAATATGTAATATTACGTTATATGTACAGTACAATGATCCAACATATAACGAGAAGCGATATGGAATATTCCATAATGTGTACAGTACAATGATCTAACATGTAACAATAACCAATATTAAATATTCCATTATATGTACAGTACAATGATCTAACATATAACGAGAAGCGATATCGAATATTCCATTGTATGTATGGTATAATGATCTAACATTTAGTGAAAAGCGACATTGAATATTCCATTATATGTATGATACAATGATCCAATATATAACAATAAACAATATGTAATATTCCACTATATGTATGATACAATGATTCAACATATAACAATAAACAATATGTAACATTCCATTATATGTATGGTACAGTGATCCAACATATAACAATAAACAATATGTAATATTCCATTAAATATATTCTACAGTGATTTCATAAACGTTTAGACAGTTTATAATAAATGAATAAATATATAAACCATCACGAGATATCATGATTATTAAATTTACAAATAACTTATTTACAGATTCTTCCCTTATGACACTCTATGTATCTCAACACTCCTTCTTCTGACAAGTTGGGGACAATAACTTACATGTGAATGAGAGACGGTTTTTTTGTGTGTGAAAATGGAACATATTCCTCAA
Organism: Carcinoscorpius rotundicauda; assembly: GCA_011833715.1. NCBI lineage: Eukaryota > Metazoa > Arthropoda > Merostomata > Xiphosura > Limulidae > Carcinoscorpius > Carcinoscorpius rotundicauda. Next base: position 42,411,713 of record CM022404.1, read on the forward strand.
TTTATCTCTCAAATTTTGCAACAAACGTAAGTAGAATTAATGAAATATTTTATAGGGGCTAAAAGAAACGGATAAACGATATTACGATTTTATTTACAGGTGTTCCGTTTTGATCAGTGACAAGCTCCAGGTGATCATTACGCTGTAATTCTGGGTTTGATTCCCTTGAGACAGATTGTGTAGCTTAGTAATAAAACGCGCCATTATTTAACAGATTAAAAACATCAGCCGTGAATAGAATACAAAGAAAGACATTTTATTATTGTTACCTTGTTTCTTGGGCCGTGAAACTGAGTTTTAGTCGTAGCATACGAGTGATATATATACTACAGTGAAACTAATAGTTGTTTAAATTATAGCTTTCATTACCGTTACATTATCTAAGAATAATTTTAAAATGTAGTGTTTAATATTTACTGTATAACTGGTTTATTTAAATTTTGTGTACGCTTTATTCATATTTTCTGTTGCTATTTATAGGGCCCGGCATGGCCAAGTGTTTAAGGCACTCGACTTGTAATCCTTTCAGCCGTGCGGGCATTGTAATGTTACGGTCAAACACACTATTTGTTGGTAAAAGCCCAAGAGTTGGCGGTGGATGGTAGTGAATAGTTACTTTCCCCCTACTGAATTAGGGACGCCAGCGCAGATAGCCCTCGTGTAGCTTTGCGCGAAATTCAAAATAAATAAGTAGTTTACCGTCCCTATAAATATGTATATAATTTCTTCATTAATATCAATTAAAACGATTAAAGAAAAAAAAACTTGTAACTGTTTACCCCTGAAGAAGAAGGGTCCACCTTTCGAAAGCACCTGGTTTATAGGATTTCTATCCTTTCGTGTTAAGACTTCTTGAACCTGTCGTGTTCTCTGACATCTTATTTCAACAATCTATTATAAATGTATTTAAGTCCTAGAAAGAACTCTTGATTACAAGTCGCGTTATTTTTGAGATTTTTAACTTATATTTAAGACCGAAATTAATAAAAATAAGCTACCTGTTCACTGCTTCTTTCTTTGTATGCTTCAGCACATGTGTCTAACTATCAGCAATCTTCAACAGTTATGTAATTTTAATCATTTGTCTTACATTTTTTGGTTCATAATACATCATCACACTGCTATATCTGTTTACGTTTTCACAAAGAAAGACTTAAGCAGCTGATTTCATGACTTATAAGCATGACTGTCGTTCTGTATGCGTCGGTTATTTGTAAATTATTTTACAAACTATTACCCTAAGTAATTACATTTATAATTTTCGTGAAACAAACTTAACCCACGCAAAAAATTGGCTAACTCCAATAAAAATCCTGTTGAACTCAACTGAGAGATATTCCAAAGACATCGATAGGTCACGTGGTTTACACCGCCATATTAGACGTTAAATTCGTACATTAGCCTTACGTAAAAAAAAAAAAAAAAATTCGTTTGGTTTCTAATATCGTATGATCTGAAGTTGTAAACCGATTTGTATAGAGAAAGCTAAGTCAAGAAACCGAGTAGCCGAATGGTTTCGGGTTCGTATATTTTGCCAAAACCGATGTTTACGCCATTGACAGCATACAAAAATATTTCGAATCCTGTATTAACATGACTGGTAATACAGTATATTTGATTTCCAATATGGCGGCGTTGAAAGAAACGGGAAGTTCAAAACCTCTATTGAGCTTTCATCGAATAGTGGATCGGGTTTTCAAACACAAAAACAAGAAAATTAGTCAGAATATGGAGAAGCAAAAATTCGTAGAAAATCAAAAGTAAGGTTGTTGTAACATTCGGAGTGTAAGAACTACTGATGAGATATATTTTTTTAATATTTTAATATATTTCGTTTCACCTTTTTATGGAAATGTTACTTTCCATTTTTCTTAGGCTTACTAGTTTAATTTATTTTGAAGAAAAAACAATTTATCTTCTAATTAATTAATTTTTTATTGCAAGAGATGAAAGCGCTGTCGCGTGTAACGTCGTCTCTACATACCATCTAATTCTTCATTCACCAATTACGTGTTTCTCGCCAAGATAAATTATTTCTTATACGAAGACAGTGAAAATTTTCATATAATTTATATACCTTAATTAGAGATACGACATTTGTCTTTTTCTGTACTCGATTAACACTATACACGAACGACTAAAGGTAGAGTATTATTGAATGTAATTTTTCCTGTCGTGTTTTGAATCAAGGATATATATATATATATATTGTGTTGTCTATCACGATAGGATAGGTAGCACATAGCACTGTTGATGTAAATGAGTGAATAAAGGTTAAAAAAACGTTGTATTGAAGTGTAAAACGTCTCTTTGTAACAACCCACCCCGTGTTAAAAAGGTACTAATATATATATAAACAAAATTTACTTCAAATTACAAAATTATTAGACCCGATTAATCTAGAAGCACATGTGGAAAACAAGCATAAACGAATTAATTCGCTGTGTTACACAGTCGTACCCTGAATAAAAACAACAAATCTCACAGGATAACAAAAGAAAACAAAAAACACATATATAAAATATATATATATATTAATATATAAAACACATTCAACACATATATAATGACCGATGAGAATCTCCAAAAGTTAGGATACATTTTATAATCCCACGTTATAACTCGTATCCTGGAAGCCTTTTTGTAAAAATACGCGGCGTACTTTATTTATTTCATGTTAATGTGTTTTGGTTTATGGTTTGAATATTTTATAGTTATAATATAATTAACTAGAGATCGGGATTTGCTGTTTTTAACGTAGTCCTTCCTCGTGATTTTGTTTATTCATTTAGCTTCATTTGGATATAATTATTTAATTTCACTATATTGTTTGTTTGTTTTTGAATTTCGCACAAAGCTACACGAGGGCTATCTGTGCTAACCGTTCCTAATTTAGCAGAGTAAGACTAGAGGGAAGGCAGCTAGTCATCACCATCCACCACCAGCCCTTGGGCTACTCTTTTACCAAGTGGGATTAACCGTAACATTATAACGCCCCCACGGCTGAAAGGGCGAGCATGTTTGGCGCGACGGGGATGCGAACCTGCGACCCTCAGATTACGAGTCGCACGCCTTAACTCACTTGGCCGTGCCGGGCTTGATGTATCGTTGAAATGAAACTTTCGATAAGCTGTTGAACGAGAAAAATGAATGGGCTATCTGCGGTGTGCCTACCACGAGTATCGAAACCCGGTTTTTAGCGTTATAAAGTCTTTAGTCTTACAGCTGATCCAATGGAGAAGAGAAACAAAAGAGTTGTCAACTTCAAGTTTCGTTGATACATCTCAGACATCGTACTTGTGAGACACTTCACTATGTGTTATCTTTACTAAGTTTTATCAATTTATTGTTAGTCATACGTATTTAAGACAGACAGCTGTTTAGTCCCAGTAGAGATGTCCATAACATAGAAGGAACTTGAAGCTCTAACAAGATTTAAGTAGATTAAGATGGTGGGAGAGGAAAGAAATTTCTCGATGTCAACTTTTATCTGACATGTAAAGAATTTATCAATGTCAAAGAACGTCTCTATTATCGATTATTTTAAACTCTGTATGTAGTCGCAGTATAGTCTCCGTTGGATTAACACTACCCAGTTCAAGCTCTATGTTATCACGAGTGAAAGAAAGGTATTTATATGAATGTAAATTATACGTACATATATATATATATATATAACCAGAGGGAATATCAAGGACTCTAATTGTACAATCTATACAGAGGTGTGGATCTGAAATGATTTTTGTTTTTTTACACTACGTAACTTTGTAGTAGTCATGCATCAGAAACTCAGGTAATTAGTTTCCGAGAATTTAGGTAGTGGGGCATAGTTTATGAAAGTTTCATATTATTAACAATACATAAATCCGCGTATGAACAATTATTATGAGATTAAGCGATTGAACCGAATTTTACGTCATGTTTAAAACCGCGCTACGATCAGCTGAAAGCTGTGTATGGGTACATTTGACATTCTTTCCACCTACTAATTAGTCCACGACTAATAATATATCAATTAAACAAAAGTACAAGTTTTACCTTACAAAACGTCGTTAAGATACGTATGGATTTTTCTTTTTTTTATGAAGTGAAATAAATGCAGAAAAAGTACTTAAACTTACGACTTTCTGAAAATCAAATTATTTGTTTTATTTTACAAAATACAAACCAGGAAACCACACGGAAATTAAATTACGTAGACAAAATAAACAGAAATCTGAACAGCATATTTTTACTTGTTTAATCATTCGGGTTTATTCTAAAAGAAAACTCTTGTTAAATGTTGGTTATCTCTCAAGTGGAATAAATATTAATTTCACCAGCTCACGTGTGAGCAGTTTGTCAATTTCACAGCAAAAATACTTGAAAAGTAACAGTAACACGTGGAAAGCAACAATACAGACTTTTAGAATATAATACTGTGTTTATCACGCATTTTATTAGTCTCACAACTTTACTCTATATGTAGATACGTTTGTTTGTTATTAAACACGAAGGGTTAACTGTGTCTGTACCCATCACAGTTTTTAGCGTTATAAGCCTTCATATTTACCGCTGAATTACAATGCGTCAAGGATGCAATCCATAGATCTTTGTGTAAATTTATTTCCATGTTGTTAATTTCAACTGAGAACGATAATCTTAATTAATTTTCGAAATATCTCTGGAATGATTTTAGTTAGCGAATACTTTAATTGAATTAATGAGACTCGAAGTCCAAGGTTTACTAAATGTTTGGGTTGTACACTGCTTCTCACAAAACTTTCAATAAAATAAATGCTTTAAAAAACACTATAAACATTATAAAATTAAAAATTAAACTTTGTGGAAATAGTTCATGTTATTTCTTTAAACAGAAACTTATAATGTAACCAGTTGTATCAGGATACATGACCTTGTATAATCAGTTTCGTTACGATTCGTAATCGTATTGTATAACATTGTTCATCATTTTGTTTTGTCATTTATACCACGAACATATCATCTCATATACATATAACATATTGTTGTGGGGTCACTGTGACCAGAAGTTATTATTATATTGTGTTATCATTCATGTTATAGTGTTATTTATGTCTTGAATTTTTTTTATGTCGTTTACACCATACACCATGATCTTGCGGGCTCAGTTATAAAGCGATTGGTAACAAAAATGGTGTCAGTTATACTGCTAAATTGTAATGTAGCTTATAACACGATTATGTGATGTCATTTATAACTCAGTTATTGGCTTCAGTTCTGTTTTAAAACCTAATTATAGAAGGCGGAAAATATTTTCCTTTCAACACGTAGTTGCAGATATTAAAGGTTTAAAACCTGTTACTCCTACTGTTTATAAAGTTTCACTGAATCAAAAATATATATGTTTATCATAATGCCATTATTGACGATATGAAGATATATATATCATGATGCCATTATTAACGATATGAAGAAATATATATAATGATGCCATTACTGACGATGTAAAGACATATATATCATGATGCCATTACTGACGATATAAAGATATATATATAATGATGCCATTTATTGGCGATATGAAGATATATATATAATGATGCCATTACTGACGATGTAAAGACATATATATCATGATGCCATTACTGACGATATGAAGATATATATATATCATGATGCCATTATTGACGATGTAAAGACATATATATCATGATGCCATTACTGACGATGTAAAGACATATATATCATGATGCCATTACTGACGATATAAAGATATATATATAATGATGCCATTTATTGGCGATATGAAGATATATATATCATGATGTCATTACTGACGATATAAAGATATATATATCATGATTCCATTATTGACGATATGGAGATATTTGTATCATGATGCCATTATTGACGATACAAAAATATATAAATATCATGATTCCACTGTTGACTATATAAATCGCAGACGTGAATCATAACATATTTGACTGAATTACATAATAAAACGTTGACTGTATCGTCAGTGTTCAAACTACTGATGAAAAATGTGAACAAAAACACCAATAATTCAACTAGTAATAACATTGTTGGGACATTACTTTCGAAATCCTGAAAGGAGTGAATAATTACATCAGTGATTCAACTGATGAAAAAGTCAGTTGAAAAATTATTTTTAAATTACTAGAAACATGAATAATGACATGAGAAAATGAACTAACTGAAACGTGATTCAACTAATGGTTGTTTGTTTTGAATTTCACACAAAGCTGCTCGAGGGCTATCTGTGCTAGCCGTCCTTAATTTAGCAGTGTAAGACCAGAGGGAAGGCAGCTAGTGATCACCACCCACCGCCCTCTCTTGGGCTACTCTTGTACCGACGAATAGTGGGGTTGACCGTGACATTATAACGCCCCCACGGCTGAAAGGGCGAGCATGTTTGGTGCGACCGGAATTCGAACCCGCGACCCTCGGATTACGAGTCGAACGCCTTAACCCGGGTCATGCTGGGCTTCACCTAATGGAAACTTGGTTGTGGCATTATTTTTGCACTATCAAAAGACATGAACAATTTCAAAATGAAACAGCTTGTGTTCAGAATCTCGAAACATTAATCAAGGCCAGTTTCGTCACATGACTACATTACAGACACCATATTTTTCTTTGATATCTTATTTCAGAATTTTAGCATATTCATTTTTGCATTACAATAAATGTTTTTTTTTAAATATAAAGTACAGTAAAGAAAAACGTTAATAAACCCTCATACTAGAAGTTAACGACTCAAAGACCCGAATTTAGTTTTCGGCAAAAGCCTTACAAATAATAAAGAAATATTATTGGAAAGTTCTTGACTTTGATACTAATGAAATGAAATTCATATTCTGTTTCCAAAGTTCTAGAATATTAACCAAACATGCTCGTCCTTTTAGCCGTGAGGGGGGGGGGGACGTTATAATGTGACTGCCAGTTTTCGTTGATAAAAGAGTAGCCCAAGAGTTGGCGGTGGGTGGTGATGACTAGCTGCCTTACCTCTAGTCTTACACTGCAAAATTAGGGACGGCTAGCGCAGATAGCCCTCGTGTGGCTTTGCGCGAAATTTCAAAAACAAAAACAAACATTTTAGTTGTCTGAATAAAATCCTTTACGAAGAACATAAACTGACACCCATAATTCCAGAATGGACTGTTCCTTCATGTTGTCATGTGAATGACGTAAGCTGCTTTTCTGTAAAAAAAATGTCTTGTATTAGATTAGGACGAACAGCAAGAAATAACTATTGAAAGGCGTGCTTTGGGAAAAAAATGTGATCAAACGAAACATCGACTGCACGAGGAAAGTGAAATAGATAATTTCCTTCAAGTCGACTTTCTGAAGGGAAACAAACGCCCACTAGATCCTGTAAAATAAAGTGGTTGAATTTTTTATTGTTTTGTTACTGTGCTACATACGCTGTAAGCTGTGTGAAATAAAGAGGAAAGTGACATCTCCGATGTTCCTTCTCCACACAGACCAGAAGATCTTTTCTCGGTAAAGTGGGTTATTTGTCTTATTTGTTAGTTTCGTTAAGCACAATGCTACTCGATGAACTATTTGTGCTGTTTTCATCACGAGTATCGAAAGTCGAGTTTTAACATTATAAACCTACAAACGTACCATTACTCCAGTGGGAAAATACAACTTGTATTAAAATTAGAACTTCATAAAACGTTATTTTAAAATTTGTAAACTTAGTACAATGACAAAATCACGTGTGTCAACTGATATTCAAGGTTTTTCGGTTGTAAATAATAAAAATATTGAGAAACCTGAGAAATAATATCACTGTAATAGCTAAATAAAAATTAATTTATAAGAATTGAATTTAGTTTATTAGCCCCCTGGTGGCTCAGCTTTAAGTCTGCGTACTCATGAAACTGAAAGAAAAACACGTTTCGGGCTGGGTATGGCTGAGGACGGCTAATCCACCGTGTTGGTTTATGACTAAATACAAACAAACAAATTAATATAAGATTCTTTTAAAATGTATAATATTGATTGCCAGGTTAAATTTCGAACGTTTTAACTTGATAATGTATCTTAAACTAATTCAGAATATACGTTATCTGTTAATTATAATTATATTATTATAAGGCACAACCTATATAATATAATTATAATGTGTGTTACTTTATTTAAGTGAGTTACGGATTTCATACATATATATATATATGTATGTATACACACAGTTCATAAATATACATATTTGATAAACATATGTATTTGCATTTGTTTTTTTGAATTTCGCTCAAAGCTACGCGAGGGATATCTGAGCTAGCCGTTCCTAATTTAACAGTGTAAGACTAGAGGGAAGGCAGCTAGTCATCACCACCCATCGCCAACTCTTAGGCTACTCTTTTATCAAGGAGTAGTAAAAGAGGTAAAAGAGAAGCCCAAGAGTTGGCGGTGGGTGGTGATAACTAGCTGCCTTCCCTCTAGTCTTACACTGCTAAGTTAGAGATGGATAGCACATATAGCCTTCGTGTAGCTTTGCACAAAATTCAAAAACAAACAAGAACAATATTATATACACATTTCCCTTTTTTAATTGTTAGATATGAATATGACACGTTTCTTGGCAACTGGTGACATCCAATAAATCGAGAAAAATAGGGGTATGAACCTTGGAAAAAGATGTATAACAAGCTGACTACAGTCATTAATAGTGTAGCACCATGGATCTCAGAAAAATATGGAACAAGGGAACAAACCTTGTAAAAACACTTGCTAGAATCGTTAGCAGAGAAACACCAAGGGAATTGGCCTTGAAAAAATCTAATATAAACTCATTAAACTTAATAAAATTCGTACTGTTTCTTGAATTTAAATTCAATAAAGAAACAGTTTGAGAGAAAACAAGACGATAAATAATTCATATATATTGTGCAGTAAAAATCAATAGTTTATTGATTGGATAAAATAGAGGTAATTAACACACACTATGTCGGAATGCTATATTAAACAGCACACTTCTGTTGTAGTTACATTAAGCAATGTGTGACACGTATAGATTTACAAAATTTATTTTAACGTCTTGGCGCGGGTTTAACCTAAGATCAAAGTCTGGATTTTAGAGCTGACAAGTCGGGCTCGAACCTGTGCAAAATTATAATACATTATCTACACTTTAAAGCGGCGTGCGTTATAAAGTGATAATTAATCCCTTAGTATGGATGCAAACTCTCTTTGTTAACCCAAAGACGACCAAAGAAGGTCGAAAAGTTGTTCTGTTCTTTATTTTAATTAAAGTTTTAACACTCGTACCCGCCATCTTGAAAATACATTTTTTACTTCAAGTGGGTGATCATAAAGGAAAGTGGGGTAAGGGGATAAGATTCTGCTGACCGGCTGTTTTCCCTTGGGTCGGAATGCATTAAATACAATCCAGAAACGTAGCTTATTTTCACCCAGAATTATACTGCCGTTTTAACGTTTTGTCTAAACTATTTATGTACCAAATTACTTGTCAGTACATGATTTTGTTGATTACAAAGCTTTCTGAAACATTAACCAACTAGAGCGGTAATCAGTTGAGGGAATACTTCAGCCACGGAGGGTCGATCATTTTCGGCCCTTGAAACACAAAAGAGGAAATAAAAATGTGTCATATCTTCGCTGTTATAAACAAACATAGAAAAGTTTTGAAACAATAACGAGGTATAATATGTTCATCACGTTTAGAAAAAAACAGTCGTTTTGCCCTCGTTTTAGGGCAAAAATAACTAAAAAATCGGTCCCTATATTAACAAATAGGTTGTTTTTTTTAATTTCGTGACCTTTCTGTGACCTTGATCCTCAAGAAACCTAAGTTGGCTCATAATGCAACTACATACCAACTTCCTTCCAAATCTTACTGCAAAACGCACACACACACAAATGTATCTCAGAACGGCTGGTATGGGTCTTAACACTTTTATTGAAAAGCAGAGAACAACGTTTCGATCTCCCACAAGAATGAAAACATAACCTCCACCATCTGAAATGACGGAGGTAAAACACAACTGATACTGCAGTTGTCTCCACCAGTTAATACTGATATTTCCTGAGGACGTTCCATATGAAGGAGAAATTTCATCCAGTTATTTTAAATAGTTTCTTAACACTGATTGTTCTAACCTGAATTATCTAATATAACGAACAGTGTAAACAAGTTGATAGTTTGAGTAATACTGGATGATCGATAGACTTATTTCAGCAGATATTACTGATCTAAAATATAAAATATATCTCATGTTTTTATTTTATATTTACATCATTTATATATATATATATCTCTTATGTAAGAATTTTCTGATTTTACTACAAACTTTTGCACATCTAAAGCTACTTCAATTCTTAACACTTTTTTAGATATTAATTAACGGTATTTTAATCCCATATTTTAAACTACCAACTATATTAATTTTAACTTTTAACAAATGTTTCAATTACCAGCTAAAGTTGTTTAAACATTAAGGAATGATTTACTCTATAGTTTAAAATATTTTAACTGTTAAAAACTTTTGATTATTAGATAAGGGTGTATATATATATATATATTTTATTTGTAATGTGTGTGTTTTCTCATAGCAAAGCCACATCGGGCTATCTGCTGAGCCGAGCTAGGGGAATCGAACCCCTGATTTTAGTGTTATAAATCACTAGCCTTACCGCTGTACTAGAGGGGGCCAACAATAAAAAAAGTTTAATGTCAAAATTGATTAGTTACTCATGTCATTATATGTACCTCAAAATATAATTTTGGATACTTATTAAATAAATCCGCTAAAATCAGGGGTTCGATTCCCCTCGGTGGACACAGCAGATAGCCTAATGAGGAAACACACAATAATTAAAGTTGCTTTAACATTAAATCTTATTTTTTAAGTTCTTTGAATCGATTTATTTATTAAGTTTAAATAATAAGTTTTATGTGACATTTACTTAGTCGCCAATTTAAATTATAAAAAAGAGCAAATTATTTCTTTTAAAAATAGTATTAGGTATTAAGTCTAGAATATAAAACAGCAATTAGTTATCAAGCTAAAAATTGATTTGTACAAGTAAATAAAACAAATTTAGAGGTCGCTGCTACATTTTGTTCTAAGATCCTTCTTATGCTATTTTTGTATCTCAGAACAGCTGGTATGGGTAATAACACTTTCACTAATAAAGCAGAGAACAACGTCTTGACCTTCTAAGATCATCTTAAGGTCGAAATGTTGTTCTTTGCTTTATTAATAAAAACGTTAATACCCATACCAGCCGTTCTAATACATATTTTTACTTCAAGTGTTTCTCGTCTTCGTGGAATGTGCTATTTTTTGTTTAAGTTGTTTTAGTTCGAGTGTGAAAGCTTAAAATTTGCTATTCCAAACTGCTAATCACTTTCCTTATTGTATTTTATGTCATTAGCACCTATTGCCACATAAATGTTCCACAGGTAGACAATATCTAAAGACTAGAAGAGGATATGCCTCGTGTGTTAAACCGTGACTTGTTCGTATGTTATCTGTTGTGTCTACCGTGGGAAACAGAACCCCGGATTTTGACGTTGTATATTCATAAACTGACGACGGTGCAACTAGAGAACTAAAGCATAACCATAATTCCGTGCACGTGGACGGTTTTGCTTCTGAGTAAAGTATCAGTAATTAATAGATCTACATCCTGTCTTGTGAACAGAAATCGAGTATCTATATTTCATAGTCAGATAAAAATTACTGACGCCGAAACGCTCCTCACTGTCATAGCGGCATGTCTGCGGATACTTATACTGCTAGAAACCGGATTTCGATAGCCGTAGTGAGCAAAGAAAAGATGGCCCTTTGTGTAGCTTTGTGTTTGATAAATAAACAACGACAACAAAAATATAATAGATGGATGTTCACAAGTGTCTCCCGGTGGGACAGCGGTAAGTCTACTGACTTACAATGCTAAAATTCGAGGTTCTTTTCTCCTCATTGGACACAGAAGGTAGTCTAACATGGCTTTGCTTTAATACAAACAAATGCTCACAAATAAAGAATGCAAATAACCTGATACAGATTAAGTTCAGTGGGTCGAGAGGAGCACAGATATGACAAGACCAAGAATAAATAATATTAATATACGACCAGATGAAGAGTCTAGCAGCAAAATACGTCAGAGGTAGTTATGTCTTTCCTACCTTTGTGGTTTTGGTTGGTTTTAGGAGAGAAACTAAAAAAGACGATATAACCAGCTAATAAATGAAACTGTATTCTTCAAGCACTACACGCACGCTGGTTAAATTTTGAGTGCACTCGCGCGTGTAATATGCGTATATGTGCACGTGCTGTCGTGAGTTGATCACGTTCCCTTGTTGCACATGACCAATGTCAATTTCCTTCTTCGCTGAGGTCGCACTAATTAATAATTTTGCCATCAAGCGTCAGGCATTATTAAGGAAGCTCTGCATATGAACAAAAGGATTTGTATTATTTCAAGCCCACACTTTCAGCCCGAGCCTCCCTCGCCCTCCCCATACTATTTAATACACTTGGTTTCAACTGTAATTACGTATTCTATTCGCGATTCTTTGGGTCCATGTAGGAAAACCGAGTAGCGTCGGGATTAGGTTTTAATATATTTGACAAGCAGTCTAAGTGGCAGTCTTCTAATTAATCTATAAAACTCTCACTCGTATCACTATCATTTCTCTCTCTCTCTATATATATATATATATATAACCCCTATATAGGATATGTGTGTTACATACCTGTGTACTCAGCAACCCAGTACGGGTATGAGGCATGATCTTCAACCGAATTAAAGTGGGGGTAGGATCGTACTTGTAGTAAGTTCTTCTGATTTTGTTGTTGTCTTTCAGATAGGTTAAGGCCTTCCTCTGAAGACCTATGGTGTCGAAGTCCTAAGATGGCGTCTATTGAATATGCGTGAGCTGGTAGTTGTTGGCTATTATTATCACATTTCGACACGCTGACCAGTACATTGCTGGACCGCAAAGATCCTTTGTGACCTTCGATGACCTTGACCGATGTCACTTTGACCTCGTTGCTTTCACTGACCTGTTCAGAAGCTCTGTCGGCCTTGTTCATGGCTACGTGTCGTCGGTTGTGGCAAACGTTTAGAACAAGCTTTGTGTTTACCTATAGTGCTCTTGTTTAAGCAAGAGTGTTAAGCCGATTCGGACCGCAGAGGTTATGTACACAGAAAGCTGCGATCTCTCCCTCGAGCCAGCCGGATGAATCGGTTTTTGCCGCGGGCCGCAATAAGCCCTCCACATTTTAGCGGCAGGAGCATGCACGCGTTTGCTTTCTCGTGATTGGTTACTTCTTGTTATGATGACAGCAAGCATAATGACAACATTGACTTCGCCGCCAATCATGCTGCGTTGATTAAAAAAGCAACTTTTCCCCAAAAAAGTCTGTGGACCAACCATTTAGTGCCTAGTATTAACACCTTTAGAAATTAAACTGTGCACTTACGAAACCACACAAACAATTTGTTTATCACCCTTTAAGTTAATACAGATAGCGCCGAAACATGAGCATCAAAATGCGGAAATGCTCGTTTACCTTTATTTTGTTCTTTCTTTCTCGCATTAATGGCAAAAATTCAAGTAAATTTATTTACCATTGTGATAAACAAAAAACACGTGCGGCTTAAGTTTATAAATGTATAATGCTTTATTAACATAGTAATATCTTTACAGATGAGCCCTTTGTACTACATAGCCACTAATTTATTTAGCGAATCAAAATAAGCTGTCTTTCCGAGAAAACATGCCATAGTAAGTTAATTACTGATAAAACAACACCTAAGATTTTATAATATAATAATTCGAAAAAAAAACCTTATGGTAAATTAGAAATTAAAATATTTGTGTCAGTTACTAGGCCGTGTTCTGTTTTTCTACAGCCAGTATATATATTTACCTCGCATGAACAAATAAATAAACGTGTATGTTTCGACATATAATTCACTCAGACATCATGGTTCAAAACATTCAGTACTACAAATACAACTGATAGAATGGGAATAATAGAAAGTACCTCAGTAAGAGAGGCATCTGAAAATGTAAAACTCACAGCACAACAATGGGGATACACTGATTATCAGAGTTAGCCTTTATTATTGAATAAAATAGATAGCCTGTTCAATCAAGTGAATGTTAAGCAAGCTGCAGTTCAGGGTTAACAGAAAATAATATTATTTGTTACGTTTCGCTGAATTACCTCTGTATAATAAATAAATAACAATAGAATGGTACCTTCTAATTGTGCTAAAGAAAACAAAAACAAATCACGGGAAACAACAATACGTGTAATAATGTCGTTTGAAAGAAAAGGGTACAAAAAGTTATTTATTATAAATAACATAGTTGTGGAATATAACATCAGGGTGCGCTGAGAACGAGAAAAACAAACAAACAATATTAATATTAATTATAAAAAATAAACTAAATAATAAAATGAAACAGATGAGAGGCTCAAAATTAATATGGTGATTTTGGCATCATATTACGTTATCAAAGTAGCCACTCATTCTGCATTAATAACGAATCTAGTCTACACAAAAGTTAGTGTGTGTCACGTGATGCTTTGTTACTGGAAATAGGAATCATGAAAGCTGAAATGAATTTATCTAAATAGAACAGTTGCTTCCATTAGGCAAGAATGTGCAAGAAGGCCGTAAAGGGGATAGGCATGAAACCTTATAAGTGCAGTAAATGTTGGTATAACAGGCCTAAAGTAAAGATGTAGTGCAGGGCCAGTTGACCTGGAGGCAAGCGCATAAACTTTAATACGAAAGTAAAAATATCGATTCAGTTTTAAACTTAAATTATTTCTGAATTAAGCAATTTTCTGCTTTTAATACACTCTTTAATCAACAGAGACTCTAAATTAAGAAATTGACAAATGTTTTTTTTTTTAAGTTTTGTTGCTTATGCATTTTAATTTATGCTTTCAGTACATAACTGATAACAATATTAAGTTGTAATTTTGTTTCTAGGCAGCGTGACATAAAAGCCATTGTTCAAGCATAGTGCTACCAGAAATCAGTGGTTTTTCTATATATTAGAAACTGTTAGTCTATCTGATTTCTACCAGTAATTATTCTATAAATAGATCACAAATTCATTTCATGAATGATCCTAATGTTGATGGGTTCGAAAAGAAATTTACCAACGTTTGACTGCCTCGAGTGTGTGTTTTCTCATAGCAAAGCCACATCAGGCCATCTGCTGTGTCCGCCGAGGAGAATCGAACCCCTGATTTTAGAATTGTAAATTCAAATACTTGCCACTGTTCCACGAGGGGACAAATTGAGGTATCTCTATGTCCACTGAGGGGAATCGAACCTCTGATTATAGTGTTGAAAATCCAAAGACTTACCACTGTTCCATGAGGAAACACATTGAGGTATCTGCAATGTCCACCAAAGGGAATCGAACCTCTGATTATAGTGTTGAAAATCCAAAGACTTACCACTGTTCCATGAGGAAACACATTGAGGTATCTGCAATGTCCACCGAAGGGAATCGAAACCTCTAATAATAAAATTTGTAGACTTACCGGTGTCCCACCGGAAGAACAAAACTATACGAAGAGTTCTCTATGTTCTATCTACTACGAGTATTGAAAACCGGTTTCTAGCGTCACATGTTTTCAGACATACCACTATGCCACGGAAGAGGGGTCTGCCTCTTTTTTGGTCAAGCTTGATTTCGCAAAATGTATTTATTTCAATTGCCGTGAAATATGAGGTTGAAGAAAAAATGAGGTTGGGGGCGGTAGTTCTTGATCCATCATTTTTGAGAGGTTTTACTCTCGTTACAAATAATCTGAGTGATAATAATACACCTGTCATGAGTCTTACACAGGGTTAGTACATTAACTTGTCAGTGCATTAACTTACCACATGGAGCTAATGTATTAACTTATTATACAAAGATAAGGTATTGATTAGAGACAGTGATTTTTTAGTGGAAAAAAAAATCTTAAATTATTATATGGGATGAAAGCATATTTCGTTTTTATCTCAATGTTTGTTTCTTTCTTAATTTCACGCAAAGTTACAGAAGGACTATCTGCGCTACTTTCCCTAATTTAGCAGTGTAAGACTAGAGGGAAGGCAGCTAGTCATCACCACCCACCGCCAACTCTTGGGGTGCTCTTTTACCAACGAATAGTGTGATTGACCCTCACATTATAACGTCCTCCACAGCTGAAAGGGCGTGCATGTTTAGTACGACGGGGATTCAAACCCGAGGCCCTGAGATTACGAGCCGAGTACCTTAACCACCTGGCCATGCCGGACCCTATTTTGATGTAATGTAAATTATTTTGAAAGCCATTCCACAATCTTAAATGAGTCTGAAAAAATGTAAGGAAAAATGACTGAGTTATTAACATTTTCAAATACTTGTCCCCAGGAGCACCATCGGTAAGTCTCTGGACTTACAAGGCTAAAATTATGATTTTGATTCCCTGCTTTGAACAGCTTTATGCTACAACAAACAATTCAATCGAAACCTCGAATACTTTTAGCATATTTCAGTACAGAGGTATAAATTACCATCAAGAATTAGTATGGGGTAGTGTATGGAGAAACCCACTCCATCAGATCCGGCTAGCATTAAGACTAAGTCTCTACCAACTGCTTATCCCACTCCGTTCGTTGGTGACATATTTTTCTGATCCAAAGTCGATGCTGTCCTTTCACGGTTCCGTTTATTTTAAATTGTCTTGGATACAGAAGTTAAACACGTTTATATATGTCAGTGATGTCGAGAAAAATTTATATATCAGTATTCATGAGAGGGGCCCAGCGTGCGACTCGTAATCTGTGGGTCACGGGTTCGCATCCCGGTCGCGCCAAACATGCTCGCCCTTTCAGCCGTGGGGACGTTATAATGTGACGGTCAATCTAACTATTCGTTGGTAAAAGAGTAGCCCAAGAGTTGGCGGTGGGTGGTGATGACTAGCTGCCTTCCCTCTAGTCTTACACTGCTAAATTAGGGACGGCTAGCACAGATAGCCCTCGAGTAGCTTTGTGCGAAATTCCAAAACAAACAAACAAACAATTTATGAGAGACACATACAGACGTATACGTTTTCATATTTCTTGGTCCTTTACCAACGATAGCAAAATATTACTATTGTTAAAACCTTTTATCACAATGGAAAAGTCCTTCTGTAACACAGATGGAAGTCTAGAATTGGAGAAACCGCCATTTGTGTAAGAAAGTAGTAAACGGATAAACAAAAAAAAAACAAAAAACACGCGAAATGTTTCGAATATCTTGAATGTTTGTATAACCTGTCAAACATCGGATATTAGTTTCGAAAATTCTATTTGTTTTGTTGTTCACGTTTTTGTATTTCGCTTTATGTCAATTTTTGAGATCTTTCGATTAGTTTAGTTGTTGTTGTTTTTTTGAATTAAGCACAAAGCTACACAATGGGCCATCTGTGCTCTGCCCACCACGGATATCGAAACCCGGATTTTAGCGTGTAAGTCCGCAGACATACCGCTGAGCCACTGGGGGGCTCGATTAGTTTAGAAATAATATATAATATAACTATAAAATAGAAACTAAAAGTATTTCTTCCCTATTGTAATTTAGCCGACTTTTTATAGAAAAACAAGAAAGAAGAACACAACTAGAGTAGCAAGCCCACCAATAATGTAATTTATCGGTTAAATGTACGTATTGTAGTGTTGTCTATGTTGTTGACACAAGGAAGAAATTTATCCACTAGACCTGAGGAGTACAGACACACTCAATCTCGTGTGTTTGAACATAATTGTAAATGTCAAAATATCATTAGAACTCGAGATGTCAATGTTTTAGATTAAGGAAAGATTCAGTTATAATAAAACACTCCAACAAAATATAATATTTTATGGGTTTTTTTCAAAATGGAAATAGTTAAACGCTGTATAAATTAACCTTATATAACCTGTTTATTAATTCCTGATTGTTACCTTTATTTTTATTTAAAAAATAAAGTTATTACCGAGCCTTACTTCAGCATATGACTGAAATATCGATCCTTACATCAGCATATGGTTGAAATGTCGATCCTTACATCAGCATATGACTGAAATATCGATCCTTATTCAGCATATGGCTGAAATATTGATCCTTACTTCAGCATGTGGTTCAAATATTGATCCTTACTTTAGCATATGGCTGAAATATCTTCTCTGTTTGATATCAGTAGAAGGCATCATTGGAGTTTCTCTGGAGGTTATAAAGAGCAGTTTATTCACTATTATGAATAGCCCAAACATGTAGTGCACCATCTCCTGTGTGTTCGCTGTAAAAAAGGCAACCTTTTCTTATCTGTTCTCCATACAAATGATGAATACAAATTCTATAATCAGCTTTAACAAGCCGGAAATAAGACTCATCTGAAAAGATGACATATTGCCAGTGTCCTAACTTCAAGTTGGCGTACTGTCTTTACCCAGTAATATGATGACGGTAATGAATTATAATAAATACTGGTTTGCAGGGAGCTATTCTTGCTAAATATCCTTGTTTGGTTAGTCTCCTATTCTCTGGATGTACTGAAATTAATGTGTTCATCCCATTCCTGTCGTAGAATGTTAAAAAAGTTCTTTCGACCTTGACCTGTTAACCTGACCAAAACATGGTCATCTTGGACAGCAGTTTTTCGGTGTTTGCCAGAAGACTTTCCTGGAACAATGTTTTCCTAGTCCGTTGACATTTCAGAATTATTGATAGAGTACAATGTTTTGGAATTGTCCGTTTGCTTCACATCATTTCTAAACATTCGAACAATTTGATGCAATATGACTTATGGCACGTGACAAGGCAGGACTCTACACCAAGTACAGAAAAATTGTCGAAACAGGCGTTAATCTATTTCAAAAAATATTATATCAAAAGTATACTGTTTTACACGAAACAGGTTTATATATGTGTGTGTGTTTTGATAAACAAATGCTCAAAACACCTTATACAGACCAGAATAACCACTCGTAGATGTTTGTCCGATCATACGCCACCTTCTCTGTTTCTCCTTGAGCATTTACTCAATAACTATTTCATACATATAGGCACAAATATCAATATAGATACGTAACCATTTTGGACAAAATTTCTTGATTATATTTTCTGAAACACGTTGACAGTTTTTGCCATCTACCCTTGTGTTTGTAGATTCTCACTTGATACAATGCGTCGTATCTTACTTGTAAAGAATGGGGTCTGAATTATTGTGGATCTCTTTCTGAATAGTCGCACTGTCCCTAAATAATCCATATTTTTTGTTTTCCAGTGGTATTAAATACAAGGGCATTCCTGTCCTTGAAAACATAAATGTTCAATCAAAACAAATTTTTATGATTGATATGAAGATATGAATATTTTACGTCAGAAAGGGGTGTATTGTAACCCTCCCAAGAAAGGTTATCAGTTTTCTATTTACAGCTTAACTTAAAAGTGATTCTGAAGATATGAATATTTTACGTCAGAAGGGGGTGTATTGTAAATCTCCCAAAAAAGGTTATCAGTTTTCTATTAAAAATTTAATTTAAATATGATTCCGCTGAAAGAAATACCAAAATAGAGATAAATTTACCGACTACAGCATTAAAATTCGGGATTCGATTCCCCGCGATACACACAATACATAGCCTGATGTGGTTTTGCTCTAAAAAAATAACCAACTCATAATGAAATTCCAACAAGCACAAACTGAATGATAAAACAATAACAAACAACTTACCGAAATCCCTAACAATAAAAAAACAATGTCAAACGTCCTTCCTGAATTACAAAAATGCCAGTAAAATACTAAATGATGAAGTACAAGTAATACTTACCAGAAGCACCAAAATAATATCATTAATTCATGAAATATTTAGCATAGAGTTGTTGTGAATTATAAGAGTACTGCAATAACAATGAAACATCGCTGCAGATCCTCGGGGTTAAGGGGGTCAGGCCCCCCGAGATCTGTGAAGCCGTACAAAATGTAGTACAGAATGAACATATGGTAACAGACATTTTGAGAAAAAGTACCTCAACATGGATCGGAATCTTTCATCCACAAAACTTATACGAAACATCCTGCCATATTAGTAAATATAGGGCTGTACAATGTTTATTTCAGTTTAATCATCAAATATTACCACAGCCACATATTGCACTATATAGACTAAATGGGGCCATAGAACAGTTGCACCCACTATTTATATTTTGGGATGGCAGCATTTTAAGTTTCACTTTTATCTTGGCTGTATTAATTTCTAAGCATAAATATACTCCAATATACGATTTTCTTTTATTAGTTACTTTATCCACAAGTTATCGGCTGGCATAGTTTCGGATGTCACATCACAGCATCAAGTGAAGCTGTGAATACTATGGCACTTAAAGTGATAGAACGTTGTCGACACTGATACTCGGTGTTATATGTTTTATAACACGGTATAAAATAACAGAAGAACAGTTATAAAACTAGGCCTGAGGGTATGATAGTAACGCAAAATAAACACCGAGTATAATTCGAAAAATCATGAACAGTAATGGCGGAGAAATAAGCTCGAAGAGAAAACAGTATGAGAAAATGAAAGAAGATAGATGTCTACACGTGCCTACTTTCTCAAGACTCCCATGCTTAAGTGATACCAATTCAGTAATTAATCACTGGGGTGTTAGTTCAAACCATGATAAAAGAAGGCTTAACATGGTCTGTGTTATTCTTCTGTTGTTACAGTGCTCACGCTGGGTAGCGAGCCATGGAAGTCTGTCTGTCCAAGGTAACTGGTCATTAAACTAATGTGGTAGAACTTAGTTGGCTACTGAAGCGCTCAAATGGTCCAGGAGAGACCGTAGTGTGGTCAGTCGTACAATCGAGTCTTATTGGCCACCTGGAGATCGGAGATTCGTTCACAGGATGTTGAATGGACACTGTGGTCGAACTTGTTTCATGACTACGTTAAACTTTTACACCCAGATACGTTTTAACAATATGAATGCTGCCAAAGACATTTTTTGTGTGTGTGGCATCTTCACCCTCTTTCTTTCTCTCTCTCTCTCTCTCTCTATCTATCTATCTTTTTTTTTTACTCGGGAGAAATGTTTAAATTACAAGAACAAAATTTAAGAAAAAACGTCTTCTCTGAAATTGATTATGGTGGAGAGGATATAACACAGTTGGTTTTATATTTACCAATGACCGTTCGTCTTCCAGAAGAACGAAGCATGTAGTCTAAAGTCCAAAAATAAAACAAGCATTCACATGTAACTAAATCAAAGGCACAGTGACAGTACTTTTTAATCTTGTTATGAAACTAGATTGGTGGAATGATGTAACAATATTATTTATGATAAAATTTTATCAGCTGATAATTTCATTCTTAAATTTCCAATTTTTCTTTAATTTTTAATAATAAAAGAAAAAACGAGTTTAAGTAAAAAAAAAAAAGTTTCTATGGTTTTATTAAAGGGTTTGGTTTGTTTTTAATTTCGTGGAAAGCTACTCGTGGGCTATCTGCGCTAGCCGTCCCTAAATTAGCAGTGTAAGACTAGAGGGAAGGCAGCTAGTCATCACCACTCACCGCCAATTTTTGGGCTACTCTCTTACCCACGAATAGTGGGATTGACCGTGGCATTATAGCTCCCACGGCTGAAAGGGCGAGCATGGTTGGTGTGACGGAGACTCGAATCCGCGACCCTCGGATTACGAATCGAGTGTCTCAGCCATCTGGCCGTGCCGGGCCTATGTATATTAAAGAGACAGAACCAAATACAATTTGCCAGTGTTTGTTTGTTTTTGGACTTCGCGCAAAACTACATGAGGGCTATTTGTGTTAGTCGTCCCTAATTTAACAATTTAAGACTAGAAGAAAGGCAGCCAGTCATTAGCACTCACCGCCAACTATTGAGCTACTCTTTTACCAATGAATAGTAGGATTGGCCGTGATATAATAATGTCCGTGAGACTGAAAGGGCGAAAATGTTTGGTGTGACGAGGATTCAAACTCGCGACTCTTAGAGTACAAGTCAAGTACCCTAATCACTTAGCCATACCGGGCTATTTGCTGGTGATATTAGATTTTCTTAACTCAGTTTTCCCTTTTATAATACAAAAAAATCACCTTGAAACGTCAAAGTAAACCGACTCTAAAAATTTAGCTGATAGAAAGAAGCTAGGTCCAACTGAACCAATTTAATTCTTTCTTAAAACAAAGGTTATTTTGGTGGTAGTAAATATAACCTCAATTCCCTTGTAGACTATAGGATGCTTGTCTGTCTTGTGCAAAATGGAAAAATTCGTATCTTTAGAAATTTCATTGAAAAAGTGAGTTATTTTTTAGAATATTTTGAAGACGTAACTCTGTGACAATGACATCACTGTTACTTCAAGAACACGGTGTTGCGTTGTACATTGTTATGTAGGTGCTTATACGGAAAGAATTGCTAAGTATGGATACATAATTTTTTACTTGGATGGATCTCATGCAAAAAATGTTTAACGAGAGCATACTTGGATGACATTGCTGGGTATTGATTGGTTTGTTTGTTTGTTTGTTTTGGAAATTTGCACAAAGCTACTCGAGGGCTATCTGTGCTAGCCGTTCCTAATTTAGCAGTGTAGGACTAAAGGGAAGGCAGCTAGTCATCACCACCCACCGCCAACTCTTGGGCTACTATTTTACCAACGAAAAGTGGGATTGGCCGTCACATTATAACGCCCCCACGCGTGCCTTAACGCACTCGGCCATGCCAGGCCTTTATTGACTGGTATGCAGGTGCTTATTTGGATGGAGCAAACACGCCGGCTTTCATAATATTAAAGTTTGGTTTGAATTTCGCGCAAAGCTACACGAAAGACATCTGTGTTAGCCGTCCCTAATTTATCAATGTAAGACCAGAGAGTAGACAGTGGAATTTTCTGCACATTATAAGGGCGAACGGCTGAAAGGGCGAACATGTTTAATGTGAGGGGACTCAAACCCGTGACCCTAAGATGACACGTCGGCCGCTTTAACTACCTGGCCATGTCAATCCCAATATTTAGGTAACTAAGCCTTAAGCCCAACTGATGGTTTGCGTTTCTCTGCTAGTGGCATGCACAAGACGTTGATAAAGTAAACAAATCATCACAAATTTTCTTTGCAGTGATGGTTTCATGTAGAAAATAAATAAAAAATCCACAATTGTCTATAAATTCACCGCCACATCTATTTATTGCCTTGAACTTATTGAATTTATATCTATGTGACAACAGCAATAACGCTCTTCCCACTTTGCACTTCAACTTACATCATGCCCCCTATTGTGTAAATCTATAACTATAACTGATAAGTCTTTCTGTGCTAAGACAAGTTATCTGACATGTAATCACGCGATAATGTTATTGTAACACGCTTGGCCTCCTGAAAGCTTCCTTGATCAAAGTCGTCACAGTAAGTCAGGTTTTGAAAGGTTTATCGTACAGAGTGGTACTAGAGTCTCTTAAAAGCACAACAGTGGACACTTTATTTCTCGTAGTACTCTCATAAGTTACACATGTAACTTATTACGTGATGTTCACAATTTCTCTTTCTTTATTTAGCAAATATTAAAGGAAACCGAAACTTAACGCACGTACCTGTTATGACGTTCAAAATCATGTAGATTGTGTTTGTTACAGAAAATGATATCCGAAAAACATTAATTTTCTACCCAAAAATTGTGAAAAAAAAACCAAATTAAATACTCTATTTTTTTGAATTATTAAAAATTATTCTCACATTACTCAATTATAAATAATCATATCATCAAACTCCATGATGCTCCCAGGCTTTCACTAAAGTGTAAATAAAAAGAAGTTCAAGTTAAGTTGGCACTTGGTTGAACTCTAGCCCAAGGCTAAGGCAATGATATCCCTAATTTAAACTGTTCACTAGAAAGAGAGCAACCAGTTAACTGGGATTATTGTAACTGTTGTAACTGCGAAGTGTATTTACCAGCATACCGTGGTCTCAAAGCTTGTTTATTTTGAATTTCGCGCAAAGTTACACGAGGGCTATCTGCGCTAGCCGTCCCTAATTTAGCAGAGTAACACTAGAGGGAAGGCAGTAAGTCATCACCACACACCGCCAACACCTGGGCTATTCTTTTACCAACGAATAGTGGGGTTGATCGTAATATTATAACGCCTCCAATGCTGAAAGGGCGAACATGTTTGGTGTGATGGGGATTCAAACTCGTGATCCTTAACCACCTTGCCATGCCGGGTCACTCGTGATCTCAAATCTTGGACCTTCCGATGCACTAGAAATAAATATCATAGCTGCGAATGTGAAATAATTCATTAAGTTGTTCTCGCTTGCCAAGCGAGTGCTGTGCCATATGAGGTAAAGGGTTAAAGTGTGAGGTAAAGGGTTAAGTGTCTAGCTAATCTTAGTGACGGACTTTTCAATAATTCAAACAACTGCATTCCTCACCTCGCAAGGAAAAGGCACGAACTCAGCTCTAAGCTCACCACCTTAACTACCTGGTTAGCGTCCGGCATGGCCAGGTGGTTAAAGCACTCGACTCGTAACCCGAGGGTCGCGGGTTCGAGTCTCCGTCACACCAACCATGCTCGCCCTCCCAGCCGTGGGGGTGTATAATGTGGTAATCCGAGGGTCGCGGGTTCGAGTCTCCGTCACACCAACCATGCTCGCCCTTTCAGCCGTGAGAGCTATAATGTGACGGTCAATCCCACTATTCGTTGGTAAAAGAGTCGTCTAAAAATTGGCGGTGAGTGGTCATGACTAGCTGCCTTCTCTCTAGTCTAACACTGCTAAATTAGGTAGGCTAGCGGAGATAGCCCTCGTGTAGCTTTGCGCGAAATTCAAAAACAAACAAACAAACTACCCGATTATCTCATCTTATCCGCCAAAATGTAGACCGATTTCGATGTTTCCACGGATAATGAAAGAAAAAAAATACTTGTTTAAATATTATTCAGGCGGAAAGCTACCTTAATCTTTCAGTTTGAGCTGAATATTTATATAAATATTTGTACTTCTTTTCGAACTTCTGAATATTTTTTTTTCCATTGTGCTATCGCTGTTTCAGAATTTGGTTTCGACAGAACTTGCTTCAGAATCACAAGTTTAGAATGAAGATGTGTAAAATTTGCATGCGAGTAACTCTGTCAACATTATACGTCATCAATAAGCAGCTCATCCAATTCCTGTCACAACTTTAGAGGCAAGCGTAATTAGACAATAAATTAACTAGTACCCTTGTTCAACCTTGATACTGACGTGTAGCCATAGTCGTCAGTTTACTTGCAACTGGTACTGCGGAGTGAGCTGTTAGGCTGACATGCTTCCCACGGTATGCATAAGTCTTATAATCTGATTGGCTCATGTGAGCCCGAAACAAGGTTGGTGCGTGGCACGTGACCAAAATTACTCACGAGGGATTTCGTTACAATGCAGATGTTAGTGTTATAACAAGAAGAAATATCGCTAGAAAAAGTATGCCTATGGTTTCGTGTTACTTTTGGTTACTTGAGTTCCACAATACTTTAAACGTGTTCTTCGTCTATTGACGAAAATCGTTCTTACTCCATACGAGAAAACAGGTGTTCAAATCAGTTCAATCCAGTGAACACTTAAGATAAAAATTACATATATATTTCAATAAATCGTTTACAGGGGACTCTGATTTCGAGAAATATCTCGGCGAACTTTACTCGCACCTTAAATGCTCAGAAGCACAAAAGAACCAGCTATAGGGATACATTCATGCCCCAGTTGATTAATTTTCTGGGCATTTTCTCAGAATATAATGCATTCAGGAACTGAGTATTAAGAGAACTTATCCAAAGTATAGGCGTATACTCAACGACAACTCCAATTTCAGGACGTCATTCAAACATTAGAGATTCTGAGCATACTTCTGAAGTTTGTATGATATCCTGTAATTAAATTTGGCACGTGTACTCAGCGACAACTCTAATTTCAGGATGTCATTCAAACATTAGAGATTCTGAGCAAACTTCTGAAGTTTGTATGATATCCTGTAGTTACAGTTGGCACGTATACTCAGCGACAACTCTAATTACAGGATGTCATTAAAATATCTGAAGAATGCTCAGAATCTCTAACTAACCGTAACTCAACCAAAAGATAAACATATTCACAGGGATTGTGAGTTAAACTGTTTCAAGGAATAGAGTAGATGTAAGGTACCCTTTGTTAAGAACTAGCGTCAAAAATGTTGGGTCAGGTACTATCACCCACCCCTCCCAATAGTACACCCTAGCCTCACGTCTCATAGCTAATTGAAATAGCATTCCATAATAATTAAAAATTACCTGAAAACGTTCCACAATAGACAAAACATCACAACACAATCATCAGTGGTTACAAAAACACTATAACATCCCATAGGTACAAAAGCACCATAGCATCTCATAATAGTTACAAAAACGCTCTATAATAGCCCATAATAGTTAAAACACTCTATAGCATACCATGACAGCTAAAATACTCTGTAACATCTCGTAACTGTTTTGTTGCGAAGCGAGATATATATTGTGGACTCTTATTACAAAAGGAGTGTGAAAGCGTTCTTTACAGAGTAACAAAAGTAATGAGGCGAATTCATAAAATAATTAGTGGTAAAAATCGGTTAGGATAATAACTTTAAATATATAGAAAGAAACTTAATTCAGAAACGATTTAAATTTAAAACTGAATCGATATTTTTACTTTCATGATAAATTATATGCCCTTTGTTTCAGACTAGGCAATCTCACGCTACATCTTTACATTAACCTTATTAAACAAACACCCACTATGCTTATAAGGTTTCACGGCACTCTCCTCCAATCAAGGTCCCCTTGCACCTCCATAACTAAAGTTGCAACGGGCAAACAAAAATCGAACAATTATATTCAGAAAAATACACTTTGGTTTTTATGATTCCTCCTATTTCTAAAAATCAAACGTAACGTGACGTGATACGTACTGCCATTACACTATGTAACAAAAGATTTACTTTCTCTTATTCCTGGGCAGCATTATTGTCCAATTGCTTGTACCTAAAGCAAATAGAAAAAGACCAGTTTTTCTCTTCAAACTTTGCTTTTGTGATCCGGCTAATGAAATTTTGAAATTTACTCATTTTCCAGAGCATTCCAAGTAGATTCAGTGCTGAGTACCTGAATGAAAATGTTCTCAAACTCACAAGAATTTTCTAGAATATTGTAGAACTCACAAGAATTGTCAAGAACCTTTAAGAATTTTCTAGAACTTTCCATAGTAATGTATATACAGGGGCTCACCACTTCAGTTTAGTTCTAGCTGCCTAAGTGAACACACACACCAATCTTATTTTATTAGAGATGGCATCAAGAAGCTGCAAACATTCTCTAGACTCATTCTGCTATGTATGTGACCAATTTATCAAGATAAGAGCGAAAAGTACTCTGTGACAGCATCTGCTAATACATGTAAAGCCTGTAAGGCATATTTCGGCATGTCTGATACAGATCAAGACAAACATTGGGCACCTTATTTTACCTGCGAGCACTGCAAAAAAAAAAAAAACTCTAGAAGGCAAGACGGACAATTATTGCTTGTTTCAATACTAGGATTTTATATTATACAAGTTTTAGACCTTTTAAAATTTAAATATCTTTTAATTAATTTTTTTTAAATTTCCAATTGTATAGAAAAAATATCACATATAAAATATTTTACACGAACCTCTTACACATTAGTTGTGGATGAAATAAATTGATTCTTCATAATAGCAGTTTTATTTTGCTCTTTTGCAGGATGGTACAGAGAGGAAAAGAGAGCCATGAAGTTCGCTATTCCATGAATTTGGTGGGAACCCACTGACCACTCAAGCAATTACTACTTCTGCATGATGGACCCTTCTAAACGTCGGGCTGGCAAGAATGCTTCTGCTGTCATGTATCCGGACCTTTCATCTCCTCAGTGCCACACTGCTGTGAGCTCCCTGTACTCACTCCACCAGAGAGAAAGCAGCCATCCTCAGCTAATCAGGAGAGGAGACAGACGTTGAAGATCTATGTTATAATTTGAGAGGTGCAGCTGGTGAAAGAAACTCACACTACCACAACCAAAGAGATCTCAATTACTTGATCAAAGATCTTGGTTCAACAAAGACAAATGCCAAAACTATATGTGAGGACTGATACGTAAACATCTTTAAAAAACTACTCACTTCTAAACATTTTTGTATAGCTTTAGTATAAATACATGCAAATCTTGATTCATATGTTGTTTTATTCGGACATTATGCAAATGAAACTGTGCAAGTTTGTCCCTTTTTAGACAGAAAATAGGTTAAATTCTAAATTTCATTATCCAGGTCACAAAAGCAAAGTTTGAAGGGAATAATGGCCATTTTCTGTACTTTTACAACATAAAATCCATACTATCCAGGAACAAAGTTTGTGTTACATAGTTTTATTTATAGGTTAGATTACACTGTCAGCGTAATCTATTCAAACGTTAGAGACGTAGTCAAGAACTGTAATTTACAAGAGTGTATTGAAAGGCTAAAGATATGCTAAGGAATGATATATTAGAATAATTTATTGAAACGTTAGAAGTGTAGTCAGAAACTGTATTTTACAGAAACGTATTGAAAGGATATAGATATGCTAAGGAAACACAAGCTGAAAGAGTTCATACAAAGATTATTAAAAAGGGTGTAACACATTACGCGAAACGTTACAAAACAGCAAACATTACAATTCATTTTTTGGTCAGGCGTTAGGGCGCTTGAATCATAATTCGAGGGTCGCAGGTTCAAACCCTCATCACCCCAAACACAATCACCCCTTCAGTCGTGGAGACGAAATAATGTTACAATCAAACCCACAATTTGTTGGTAAAAGAATAGCCCAAGAGTTGACGGTCGGTGGTGATGACTAGTTGTTTTCCCTCTTGTCTTACACTGCTAAATTAGAGATGGCTAGCGCAATTGCCCTCATGTAGCTTTGCGCGAAATTCAAAAGTAAACCAAAGAAACATTTAGAGATTTTTCTATTTTTCGCTTAATCTGCATATATTGGATGACACCTCTAAACCTGATTCAAGATGCATCCAGAGTGTAATAAGAGTTCATTTACTCATGATCTTGTAAATTTGCATAAGTTAACTGCCCTCTGGGAATACCAATTATTTATTTAATATTTGCTTTCATTTTACTTTAAAAAGTTTCGTGTACATTCTGATGTTTTATCTCAGTTATTTTTTTTATGCCTATTTGTTTGAAATTAAGCACAAAGCTACACAATAGGTTATACTGCACAACAATTTTTGAAAAATTTTGCTTCCTGAAAAGTTTTTGCTGACTGTGACAGTTACCTGGTGGGTATGAACAAATACAGTTTCGGTTTTACTTCATCACGTAGACAGTTAACTGTTTACCGACAATAATGTATTTAATTGCGTTCATGTTTCTAATACGCTATTAAGTTCAACATAATTACAAGTGTTTTGCTCCTGATTTTCCTTTGTATTCAATGTCCGGCGTATCGCGTTGCAGTGTCCAACAGTAGTCAGCAAGCATTGACGGATTCCAGTTGCCCTGATATCGTTTTACCATTGCAGCAATGTCCTGGTGAAACTAAAGATTTCGATGAAACGGTACGTGATGGGCAAATTTGGATGTGATTTTCGTGATCAGCAGCCAGAAATCTATAAGGAACCCCCAACAGTGTTCAAGAAGCCAAAACTTTGTTGTGCAGTGCTATCGGTGCTCTGCCCACCACGGGTATCGAAACCCGGTTTCTAGAGGTGTGAATCCGCATACACACCGTTCTGCCACTAAGAGGCTTCTATTTATATGAACAAATGTACTCTTTTTGTATTACAAAAAAAAACACGTTTATTTTCCAATCAAACTTTCGTTGTTACATTTAATCTACTACAGAGTAATGAGACATGGCTTCCAAACTGATTTCACATAAACTTTAATCAGTTTCTCTCTGCAAGTAGTTACTACTGGATAATAGCATTTCTCCATACATATTACTGTTTAATGAGCTTGGGGCTGCTAGCTCATAGAGTATACAACTTTATAAATCACATGTGAATGCTACAAAAAATTACTGACTAAAGTTTTGTTATGGTGAAATATTTGATTCTGATTTACGTTATTCATATGTACGAATGAACAAAAAACAAGAAAAGGAAAGAATAATAATTTGTGAACTTTTTATGTTACCTTACATAATATACGGGTTAGCCATGGTCGAACCTAAACCTAATGTGAAACGTTGTTGAGAGGAATATTATAGTTAAAAATTACATTTCGCCTTGCATTTGTCGATAATAAAGCTTACATGCTTCGTTCAGTAAAAAAACAACAAATACATAATATATAGGTGGCGTATTCCATTATTAAATAACAAATCTACTTTCCGCTTAATGCTAACACTATTCTATTTCCATGAAAATAGCCTTTAAATGAAAATAGTTAGAAATACTGAAAAAAACAAATAAAAAAAACAAGTGACTTATGTAATAAACACACTAAGAAATACAAATTTGTATACATTAATCTGAATATCAGTGCACGGGCAGCCAAACTACGTTCCTGCTTCAGTGACGACCAATAAATTAGTTCCAAATTTTTACGCTAGACTACAAATTAATCTAAATATCAGTAGACTGACAGCCAACCTATGCTTCTGCTTTAGTGATGACAAATAAATTAGTTCCCTATACTTACGCTAGTCTACAAATTAATCTGAATATCAGTGCAATGACAGTCAATAGAAGGAACCTGTAAGATCTCTGCCTCAGCACTTTCCTCATATCTGATCCATTCATACCCCGATAAAAAATGCCATTATAACATGAGATATATTAACAGGCAAATATTGTAGATTTGGTAACTGTTGTATATTAATCAAATTTACTTAAGAACACTTGATAGACTAAAATATATTGAATTCGAAACATAGCTTCTATAAGCCCAATCTTACTTAGGCCCGGCAGGGCCAGTTGGTTAATGCACTCGAATCATAATTCGAGGGTAACGGGTTCGAATCCCCCTTACTCCAAACATACTCGCCATTTCAGCCTTGGGGGTGTTATAATGTGACTGTCAATCTCACTATTCGTTGGTAAAAGAGTAGCCCAATAGTTGGCGGTGGGTGGTGATGACTAGCTGTCTCTTCTCTTGTCTTATAATGCTAAGTTAGGGACTGCTAGCACAGATAACCCTCGAGTAGCTTTCTGCGAAATTCAAAACAAACGAAACGAAGCACTTTTGTATCTAAACGTACTTTCCTGAGATCCCCTCCAGTTGGACAACAGTATGTATTTGGACTTACAACGCTAGAAACTGGGTTTCGATACCCGTGTTATGCAGAGCACAGAAAGCTACACAAAGAGCTATAAACAAACAATAAAAAAAATCCTGCTAAGTAAAGTATATTTTCCCTTTCATTCTTCTCCAAAGCTTTATTCAATTATTTTATTAGGTTAAATGTCGTACACAATGATAGATTAACAGAGCTTGCGTAACTTTCAAAATCCTTTGCAATCACACACATACACACCAAAAAAAAAAAATACACAAAGTAAATCTATATATGGATGATGGTTTAACTGGTGCACTCCAGAGAACTACTTGGACAGGTAGTGTTACAGGTATATCGTCAAAGG
The DNA here is from genome assembly GCA_011833715.1 of Carcinoscorpius rotundicauda. Taxonomy (NCBI): domain Eukaryota; kingdom Metazoa; phylum Arthropoda; class Merostomata; order Xiphosura; family Limulidae; genus Carcinoscorpius; species Carcinoscorpius rotundicauda. The sequence goes on from CM022404.1 coordinate 42,443,360, forward strand.
TAAAGTCAGAGCAGACGATGAGTGTGGTGCTCAATACTTCATATCGCGTGCCACGTGCTGTCTGGCGCGACATGCCTCAGAGACTTCGGATATTAAAATGTAAACGATGTTAGGGTGCCGTGAGTAACGACTTCAATTAGCCGCCGTGTTGATGGGCGCTGGTAGGGGCGGGATCACGCACTTGCGGTGTACTATGTGCGTGCCCTGGTGGTCGGAATGGGGTTGCGTGTACTTAATATGGCCGGAATCAGGCAGTTAGCTCTAAGTATTAAGTCTGCCCTAATAAAGTCCTTCCGATTCAAATATTGATTGCTTACGGCGCTCGGGTTGTCTGCTTGATTATCAAGAAAAATCTAACAAAAAAATTAATCCTACAGCACAACAATTAGGAATAAATGCACGTGTTCTTACCTCGCAAAATGCTTTACTATACAGCATACACAAATGGAATATCTGTCCAGTGTTGTAAGTATATATAGATATATTTACAGAGAAATTCACTACAACAATAATTCTGCCGTGATTATATCAGTTAAAAAAACACACAAAATTCGACATCAATCTGTAATAAAATTAAATTACCAGATAAAAATAAAAGTTTCACATCGGATTAAATACAATCAGCCTCTACTGACTTCCCCGCCTCCTTTGTGTTTGTCTAAAATGTATTTTTAGAGAGTTGAAGAAATGTTATTAAAATTAGATCATTTTAATCTCTACACCTCACCGCAGTTAGATAATATTAGTCTCTATACTTCACCAAAGCTGGATAATCTTAGGCTCTATAATTCACTATATTTAGGCAAGCTTCGTTTACTTACTACACCACGCTTAGATAATCTAAATTTCTGTACTTTACAATAGTTAGATAATCTACGTTTCTGTACTTTACAATAGTTAGATAATCTACGTTTCTGTACTTTACAATAGTTAGATAATCTAAGTTTCTGTACTTTACTACACTTAGATAATCTTAGTTTATTTACTTTACTACACTTAGATAATCTAAGTTTCTGTACTTCACTACAGTTAGATAATCTTAGTCTCTATAGTTCACCACCGTTAGATATTCTTAGTCTCTGTACTTTACCATAGTTTGATAATCTTAAGCTCTGTTCTTCACTACATTTAGATAATCTAAGTTTCTGTATTCTACTACAGTTAGATAATCGTAGTCTCTATACTTCACTACAGTTAGATAATCTTAGTCTCAATACTTCACTACAGTTAGATAATCTAAGTCTCTTTACTTTACTACAGTTAGATAATCTTAGCCTCTGTACTTCACTACAGTTAGATAATCTTAGCCTCTATACTTCACTACAGTTAGATAATCTTAGCCTCTGTACTTCACTACAGTTAGATAATCTAAGTCTCTATACTTCACTACAGTTAGATAATCTTAGTCTCTGTGCTTCACTACAGTTAGATAATCTTAGCCTCTGTACTTCACTACAGTTAGATAATCTTAGCCACTATACTTCACTACATTTAGATAATCTTAGTTTGTATACTTCACTACAGTTAGATAATCTAAGTCTCTGTACTTCACTACAGTTAGATAAATTTAGTATCTGTACTTCACTACAGTTAGATAATCTTAGTCTCTATACTTCACTACAGTTAGATAATCTTAGTCTCTTTACTTCACTACAGTTAGATAATCTTAGTCTCTGTACTTCACTACAGCTAGACAATCTTAGTCTCTGTACTTTACTACAGTTAGATAATAGTCTCTGTACTTTACTACAGTTAGATAATAGTCTCTGTACTTTACTACAGTTAGATAATAGTCTCTGTACTTTACTACAGTTAGATAATAGTCTCTGTTCTTCACTACAGTTGGATAATAGTCTCTGTACTTTACTATAGTTAGATAATAGTCTCTGTTCTTCACTACAGTTGGATAATAGTCTCTGTACTTCACTACAATTAGATATTTTAGCTTGGTTTGGTTATTGTTTAGCACAAAGCCACACAGTGGTCTATTTTTGTTCTGCCCACCACGAATACTAAAAGCCCGTTTTTAGTGTCCGAAATCTTTAGGCTCTTCACTGAGCACATATTTATTCGATTATTTCATTCAAGCTCTAAACAAACTTTTTAATACATACTTTTCAAAACGAATATTTTAAAATAACACACATTCATATGTATATATCAAGAATAAGATACATGCTTATATGTATTGGTATGTAATATACATATATAAAATAACACACAAATATTTACACACACACAGCTTCTTAATAACTACCATATAGTTATATCAGCTCATCCAAATGAGACACATTGATTGAATGGAGACGTGAATTTTCATTGAAGGAAAAATGACGTAGATGCCTATACTGTTTTGTTTTAATTCAGTAGTCCCACATCACAGTAGTTTTTGTATCATATATAGAATTATTTGTTCTAATCCGAAACTATAACCACCAGTTACTTCAAGACCCTGTACCAATTTGGTTCATGTACTGGTTGTAAAAGTAAACAAACAGTCACTCATTGTTGTTGTTCTGAATTAAGCACAAAGCTACATAATGGGCTACCTGTGCTCTGCCCACAACGGGTATCGAAACCCGGATTTTAGCGTGTAAGTCCTCAGACATAGCGCTGAGCCACTGGGGGGCGACAGTCACTCAACTGTAAACTTTGCTTGTACGTTTAACAATTAATTATTCATACTTCTGTAGTTTCCAAAAACACAAAAGAAAAAACTGTGCAGAACACCATGCTAGTATACGCCATATATTTCTCTTCATTCATCCACCATTATCATGTTATTAAATTTGTAGTTTACTATATTGAATTTAAATTACAGACTACACTAGAAGGATCCGTAATTCATGTCTATACTTCTGAGCATAACTCATTATTACACTTACGTTGTGAAAAAGACTGCAGGAAGCCATAACGTTGTACTAAAAACGTTTACAATTTAAATTGGCTTTTTATCATAACAAAGCTATGTAAGACCAGAGGGAAGGCAGCTAGTCATCACCACCCACCACCAACTCTTGAGCTACTCTTTTTATCAACGGATACTGAGATTAACCGTAACATTATAACTCCCCTAGGGCTGAAAGGGCGAGCATGTTTGGTGCGACGGGGATTCGAACCCGCGACCCTCAGACGACGAGTCGATCGCCTTAACCCATCTAGCCATGCCGGGTCTTCTGAATGTCTTGCTTAAATATTTAAAATACTAAAAATTACAAAATATGAGGTTCGATTCCTCGCGGTAGACAGTGTATATGCCCAAATGTGGGTTTTCCCTAAAACAAAAATTGAGGAAAGCTTCGCTCAGACATAAAACTTTTTTAATCTACAGGGCTTAATTGCTATTTGAGAAAAAATAAATAAAGATATCTAATAAATTGTTAGACACTATTTAAATGTTTAATCTCTATCTAGTGTTTAAAGTAGAGATAACATTAATATTGAATTAAGCGTAGAAAAAAAATTGTCGCTTTCTCATAAAGGTACAGAGAGCACGATTATACTGTGGGCAATGTCAAATAGCCCCATTAATTTAATTACTGCATTAGTACCACAAGGAAGACCCCAGCAGGTGGGACTGCCGTTAACAGGCGAAATAAAACCTACAAGTACAATTAAGTCCGACCACGCAATATGTTCATAAGTTTATACATTATTAATTCTTTCGCTGGTTCTAAAACAGTATTAAAAAGATTGCATGTGGTCAACCCCCAGTAAACAGTGGACCGTATTACGATAACCATAAATACAACGTTACATGACTTGCTTTCTAATGAAAGTCACGCCTCTGTTAGTTGTCATGACAACCAGTCTGTATACTCTAACAGTTTTAAGAGTCTAAATAGACATGTCGTATGTCAAAGCATTTATCACGAGATTAGACATTTTGAGAGCTAGTTTGGTAGCTCTTACCGTCAGTTTGAAGCAGAGAAGAGTGAATCAGACAGTCCGCTTTACAAATTTATCTCGATGGCGACTTCACTGCAGATGGTACATTATATTTTCTTTTTACACATAAGATTCACTTTCGTCAACATTCAATTCACTAACGACCTTATTTGCTTGTCTTTAATGCAAAGTTGCACCGGGGTTCAGCTGCGCTGTGTCCACCGTAGGGATCGAGCCCCGATTTTAGCATCGTTACCCCTCTAGGTTATTATTGAATCAGCGTTTCTAATGTTTTATTTGCAACTATAATTCGTGACCGATATCTGGTATGGTTATTAATTATATATGTCGTAAGACATGAGAATTTAATATATTATATTTTTAACACTACTTTTTTCTTATCTAGTCTTCTATCCCCTGCTGGGAAAGCAATAAGTCTACGGACTTACAACGCTAAAATCAATGGTTCAATTCTCCCTGGTAGATATAGCAGATAGCCTGATATGGCTTTGCTATAAGAAAAGCACAAATGTATATAGTCCCTTTAGGAATTTCCAGAAATTGGAAAAGTGCTTTATAATAGCTTTTGAACCATCCTGTGTGCACCATATCCATGGTCGACGACGCGTTTCAGTCAATCCAGAGCTCATCAAACCGACTGGGGCACAAAATGTCTTGAAAATCCCTAAGATACTAGATAAGGAATGTCGTATTAAAGATACACTAAGTCTAATATTAATGTATTATGGCAAGTATAATCCTAAAGAGATTAAATACAGGATGTCGTATTAAAAATGTAATACAACACTAATGTCTCACCACAAGTATGATTAATTCTTAGCCATAATAAATGTTGTTTTTTTTAACGACAATGTTTTTGGTGATATTTTCTATGTTTAAAGTTTACTCTAAAAAAATTAGAATGGTCGAGTCCCGTAAGTGTTTCTTTGTCTTACGATACATTTTAACACAATAAGTTAGTAACTTCGGTGTGACGTGTAATTTCGTTAGATTATGTTAACAATGATTGCATTACAACCGCTCAGAAAGAAACCACGTGTTTAACAGCTGACATTCGTCGTCTGCCAGAGACGGATGCTAATTAATAATTATTTGACATCTCCATCACCAATTATTTAGGATGTGTGATTATTCTTCAGACTTAGATTTTCCATACAAATCCTTATATAACTTAAATAGTAGCTAATTTAGATAGATTTGTCAGTGGGATTATCAAAGTGACCTAAACAGCCTTTCCTAATATTTAATATTTATAAACCTAACTGAAATAATTCACTGAAGAAGAATTATTTAAGAAAGATGTTTTCCAGCGAAGTTACGTACGACACGTAACTTAAATGAGTTACTCTCCTACTGGCTAATTGACGGAACCTTTAAGAAAAATAACTAGTACGAAGTTACGTACGACACGTAACTTGAATGAGTTACTCTCCTACTGGCTAACTGACGGAACCTTTAAGAAAAATAACTAGTTTAGAAGAATTTTTTTCCAACAAACTGACCAGCTATCATTAAAGTGGTTCTTTCTGTTATTTAGGTTAATTATACCTGTGATAGTACTGTCTGTTCTGTGTTAATATCGCTCGTTCGCAGGGTGGGAATGAATAGTCAAAAATTGATGCGGGGGCTCGTGAGGTCCACGTGTGTTCGGGGAGAAGGGGATACAAACAAATGTTCAGTTTTTGAGAGCGTTTTTAACCACTATGTCTCCCCTGTTGATGAATCCTCACCAAATTTTATATGAAGGTTTTTTTTTATTTATGCGAAGAAACGTGCAAATTTGTTTTTTTTTCATATTTAATGTTTTGCAGCTTTTACGAGTTTTTTTTTTTTACAATTTTATATCCAAGGATAACCTTTCAATAATCACGAATTTACCTATGTTTGTTTTTGTTTGTTTGTTTTTTGCACAAAGCTACTCGAGGGCTATCTGTGCTAGCCGTCCCTAATTTAGCAGTGTAAGACTAGAGGGAAGGCAGCTAGTCATCACCACCCACCGCCAACTCTTGGGCTACTCTTTTACAAACGAATAGTGGGATTGACCGTCACATTATACACCCCCACGGCTGGGAGGGCGAGCATGTTTAGCGCGACTAGGGCGCGAACCCGCGACCCTCGGATTACGAGTGCACGCCTTAACGCGCTCGGCCATGCCAGGCCACCGAATTTACCTAACTCCTGTTCATAGAACGGGATACTCTACGTAATTAATAAGATAGAAACTGTAATCATTACAACACACAGCCTGTTGTGTAAATTTGTACTCTACAATTAACAAACGTAAGCGAACTCTATACTGTGTTTTATTAGTCGTGATTTAATTTATTTAATAACTTATAGGTTTTAAATATTCAGTTATTAAGAGGGACCTGGCTTGGTCAGGTGGTTGGGGCGCTCGACTCGCAATCCGAGAATCGCGTCTTCAAATGCTCGTCCTGTCAAACACGATCAGTCTTTCAGCCGTGAAGAGCGTTATGATATTGCGATCAATTTCACTGTTTCACTGATACGTTAGGGACTGAGCATTATTTACTGATTAACGTTAAGTACTGTATATCGAAGTTTATAAAATCTGAGACATTATGTCATGAACACTTCATAATGTCAACTGTAAGCGTGTTATAAAGGTGACAGTCAATTCCGTTATTCCATTCAAAGCTCCAGATAAAAATCTTGTAGCAAGGAGAGCTTTTGACTGGTTATCCTTCCACTAGCGTAATTCAACATTAGGAGCTGTTATATCCGAATCCATAAGGGTCTCCAGTCTGCTAGCTTTATCACAAATGTATACAAGGTACCGTTCAGGTAAAAAAACATACACTACTATTAAACTCATTAATTTTTTTCTTCGAATCTCTATTTTTTTTCTGTAAAGTAAAGATTTGTTTTAGTTTTAAGCGCAAAGATATAGAATGGAATATTTAACTTATATCCACCTGAAGAATCAAACCTCTCATTATACCGTTATAAAATCTCAACTTTATTACTGTAACACCGAGAATCAAACGTAAGTCAATTAAAATAGTATGTATAATTGTTAGCGCCCTCTGGTAGAGCAAGCTCAACATCTGTCTGTTTTATTACATACGATTAAGATACCAAGTCTTTCCGCTGACATTTTCAATTTTTGACTGTCGACTAAAAAAGAAAATAAACGACAGACAGCATCAACCCTTGGGCTACTCTCTCACCAACAAAGAGTGGGATTGACTACCATATAATAACGATTCCATGGCTGAATGGGCAAGGATACTTAATGCTAGATTTCGAACCCTTGGCACTTAAACTGCGAGTCGACGGCTAGAGCAGATAGCCCTCGTGTAGCTTTGTGCGAAATGCAAACCAAACCTTTCAGTTTTATATATGTTCTAAACTACGTAACATTTGATGTCCTTTTAAGTTTGTTAGTAATATAATGTTCATAAAATACTTTCCTATTATCTGCACAAGAATATTATTTCTTTCAACAAAATATATTTATTTCCTTCTATATAAATACGTACATATGTATATTTAATCAAACTGAAATACTCAATTCACAGTTTTTAAGGTACTATTATTTATAAGAAACGAGCCCTCTTAATACAACAAAGAATTACACCAAAGTCATGAATAACAAATATTTAGTGCGATTCAAAATTCGTGGTTTTTCCTGTTGTTGTAATGCAGCTTTGTGAAATATCTAAAACTTACTGGCTTAGACTGTTTAGGCATATTTATCTTAAATGATGTCATGACATAAAGGTCAAGTTATGGCCATCCAAATGAATAAACTTGCATCATTGTATAACTTACCATGCATTGAAAATAAATATTTTCGATTCTTTTTGTCTGTTTGGTGTTAAACACAAAATTACACAATGAGTTATTTATGCTGTGGCCACCACGGGTATCGAAACCCTGTTTTTAATGTTATTTTCTTATACACATTCACAGTGATGTTTTGGATAACAGTGTTTCCTTATACATAGTGTGCTAATCTGTCCAACCCAAGAAACGGCTCTTCAGAATTTTTGTAATACTTTTACAAGAGACCCCCAGTGGCCCAGCGATATGTCTGTGGAGTTACAACGCTAAAAACCGAGTTTCGATACCCGTGATGGGCAAAGCACAGATAGCCCATTGTGTAGCTTTATGTTTAATTCAAAACAACATTTTTGCAATATCATTAATATGGGGAGTTATAATTTTAAATATATTAAAGTATTCATAATGCAAAAGTAACGAATTACTAAAACCTAATATATCAGCTAAGTGATACCGAACGATATCAAAACAAAGAAAAATTAACATAAAGGATTTAATTTTGTTAGACTGTAAACGTTATTTAGACGTATCTCCCTCCAAATCCATTACTAGCCTCAATTGCAATCAGGTATGGGGTTAGTTTGACTTTAGTTTAATACAATTAAGATAAATTAATCATATAATATAGCCCAGTTTTATGTGTTCGTTATTATTGAGCTTATTTGTTTTTTTTCGTATAGTTACATTTACCCGGTTTTAACGGTCATAAATTCTCTTCGTGCTGGCAGTTCACGCGCGGAAACAAGTGAAAATGCCTGCTTCCACTTAGTGAACACTGTGGGTAGAAGCACACTATATCAGACATGCCATATTTAGATACAATTGAAGCAAACATCACGCGACTTGCCAATTTCCAGACACAATGATGTTCCTACAGAACGTTTCAATAGTCTATACTTGAACCTTCTCTAATTGTGGTTACACCGTGGTCAAGACGGTGGGTCACTTAATGTCCATTTGTTGACTTCCTGTCTCTGATAGAAGAGGCTGTTAACCGTATCGTAAAACCTAAAACTTCAGTGTTGTTTGTTAGATAATTATGACACAATTTACTATTATTATTCAAAAAGCCTCAAATATTACCCTTGCCTGTCTCAGTATTATGAGTTGTGTCGAATCCAATATACATAAGAATTATTACTAGCCAATGAAACATAGTACTTGAAAGTATAAAATACAAACAGGGGCAGTGTTAATATGCATGCATGCATATATATATATAAAAAACATACATACAAAGATATTTCTGAAAAAATTAAAATTTGCCCCCTCCTTCAGTGGTACAGCTGCATACTTATACTGCTAGAAAGGTGGTATAGAAGCCCGTGGTGGGCAGAGCACAGCTAGCCATTAGTATAGCTTTGTGCTCAATGAAAAACGAACAACCGTTAAAAACTCGATCAGTAAATGATGGTAGACAAGAGCTAAATAACACTGAGCACTATGGTGGACAAGAACTAAATAATACTGAGCACTATGATATTCAAGGACTAAAATAACACTGAACACTATAGTAGACAAGGACTAAAATAACACTGAGCACTATGGTATACAAGAACTAAATAACACTGAGCACTATGGTAGACAAGGACTAAATGAATACTGAGCACTATGGCAGACAAAAACTAAAATAACACTGAACACTATGGTAGACAAGGAATAAATGAATACTGAGCACTATAGTAGACAAGAACTAAAGTAACACAGGGCACTATGGTAGACAAGGACTAAAAGAAGACTAAATACTATGGCAAACAAGGATTAAAATAACACCGAACACTATGGTAGACAAGGATTAAATGAATACTGAGCACTATGGTATACAAGAACTAAAATAACACTGAACACTATGATATACAAGGACTAAAATAACACTGAACACTATAGTAGACAAGGACTAAAATAACACTGAACACTATGGTAGACAAGGACTAAATGAATACTGAGCACTATGGCAGACAAAAACTAAAATAACACTGAGAACTATAGTAGACAAGGAGTAAAAGAAGACTGAGTACTGTGGTAGACAAGGACTAAAATAACACAGGGCACTATGGTAGACGAGGACTAAAATAATACTAAACACTTTGATAGACAAGGACTAAAAGAACACTGAGTACTATGGTAGACAAGGACTAAAAGAACACTGAGTACAATGGTAGATAAGGACTAAAAGAAGACTGGGCACTATGGTAGACAAGGACTAAAATAATACTAAGCACTTTGATAGACAAGGACTAAAAGAACACTGAGTACTATGGTAGACAAGGACTAAAAGAACACTGAGTACTATGGTAGATAAGGACTAAAAGAAGACTGGGTACTGTGGTAGATAAGGACTAAAAGAAGACTTGGTACTATGATAGACAAGCATCAAAATAACACTCAGCACTGTGGTAGACAAGAACTAAAATAACATTGAACAATACGAACCTGTCTGTGAAGAAATTAAAATGTATATTCAAGACAGTTTAAAAAATACAAATTAATTTAAAAGAACAATAACATCATGTTTTATTGAGTCATCATCGTCATGTCGATACCATGTTTCGAAGCATTGTAATGATTAAAGTCAGAATCTTCCTACTGTAAAAGTTGCTGTCATTGAATTTCTAAATTAATTATTGAGATCAAAAGCTTCCTCACTATACTTTAGTCCCCACTGGCTCGGCGATGAGTCTGCAGACTTATAACGCTAAAAATCCGGTTTCAATCCTCCTAGTGGATACGGTCCAGAATGCTTATTACGTAGCTAAACACTGAATAATGTGAGACAATTGGATGACATTCAAGATACAATTTTTTTGAAAATTTATTCTTTCTTAGCCATTCGCTAAGTTCCTGAATTCTGGATGAAAACTTCTTCTAAGTCGAGGGCCAACATAGTCAGGTGGGTTAAGGCGTTGGACCCGTAATCTGAGGGTCGCGGGTTCAACCTCCCGTCGCATCAAACATGCGCTCGAGTAGCTTTGCTCGAAATTCAAAACAAAAACAAATCTTTTAGGTCGGTCATCATTATTTTCTTAGTTAAAAAAACAAACCATAAAAACCAATGTTGGCTGAGATACGTCACAGTTTTTAAAATGATAAATAATTATTAAGCTAAAAACAACTCCTTTCTATCGTTATTTTCCGTCATTCACTGTTTTGCTTCGTCGGATTTTCTTTATACCTTTGTCGCGTACAAATAGTTTTTGATCACTGAAGCTTTTCAATTAGTAAGCTTTTTCAGGTTGAACTCGGTTGCATTTTATTCCAAAAATGGAAATATCTTGTATCTTAATTAATTGTATCTAAAAATGTACAACGAAATGCACCATTGACAGTCTGGGAAAGAAAACATACGAAAGAAAGAGAAATGAAACCACTCCTGGAAACGCATAGCATGTATCTCGAGCTAGTCCGGTTAGTTAAATGCTCATTGGTTCAGATTTAATCCGAAATATACAGTACGGGCTAGTACAACTCCGTTCAGAAGGTTTAATGAGGATAAAATCCTAGCAAGACTTTTGTCCCTGGAGTCCAGAATAATCCCGACATCATTCTGCCGGCAGTCACCGTCTTAAGCGATTATCAGAAATAAGCTTGTTAAGTTTCGATAGAATACTACTAGTGGGGTTTATCACTGCTAATTAACCAGGCTCTTTCTGGAAGTATATTCTGTGTATGTTTTACTGCATTCTAACACGCCAGAAAGACACTACTTACCTTGAGCTCTGTGTTGGGAAAACAGACTTTGCTTGTTTACAGTCTTGTAGACCTGTGAATAAATTTGTAATGTTTTAACGAATTTCACAGAATATTTGTCATAAATCCAAGGCCTAAAAAAAAGGAAAAAAAAAAGTCTTTTTTTTTCAGGTACGAATGATTTGAAGTGATAAGTCTCTTTGATCGGAGCCAGGCATGGCCAGGTGGTTAAGGCACTCGACTCGTATTCTAAGGTTTGTGGGTTCAAATCCCCGTCACCCCCAAACGTGTGCGCCCTTTGAGCTGTAAGAGGCGTTATAAAGTTACGGCTACTCTCACTATTCGTTTGGAAAATAATTCAAACCCGCAACCCTCAAATATCGAGTTGAACGCCCAAACCACCAAGCCATGCCCGACCGTAAAATACTTAACCGAGATGTTAAAAAATGTATTCGTTTTTATCCAAATCGTGTATTGTAATTTTCCCATGTTAATATTTGATGGTTATATGTATTTTCACAGACGAGAGACACTGGTTAAATTAGTAGCGCGATCCGACAAGTAGTGACATGACTGTCGTTGTTGTTTCGGGAGAACTTTTGTTCTGTAGACCTCCGCCATGAGACACAAACATGCACATGTATATTGAGACATAAAAGGAGACCACTGTTTCTATTATCACAGAACTGAATCTTAATGTTTGGTTCACAAAATATCACTAAAACTTAGGAGTGAAATACGAAGAACTTTCGATGACGTGATCTTATTATATTATATACACCGCCATCTAGCGGAAACGTTTAGTAACCAACTTAATACAACTTACTTAGCGATAAGACTTTGATAGCTACGTTAGGTATAGCTAGCTATCTCCATCACAACTTTTATTAAGTCTTATATTTGATATGTTAGCTCACTTTACTTATTGAAAGACTCGTATTTTAATTGCTCTCCCGAGATAATTCATTTTAGCAATTTTTTCTCTGGCTTACATTCGTAAATGAAAGTTAACATTCTGCGTTTCTTTTAACGTCCGAGGGTCGCGGGTTCGAATCCCGGTCACACCAAACATGCTCGCCCTTTCAGCCGTGGGGGCATTATAATGTCCTGGTAAATCCCACTATTCGTTGGTAAAATAATAGCCCAAGAGTTGGCGGTGGGTGGTGATGACCAGCTGCTTTCCCTCTAGTCTTACACTGCTAAATTAGGAACGTCTAGCGCAGATAGCCCTCGAGAAGCGTTGCATGAAATTAAAAAAACAACAACAAATCTTTTAACGTCATTCTCGTCTTAAATGGGTCGCCCTACAACCAGCGAGGGTATCTGTACTAACGAGTATATCTGAGTCACTCCTTCTTTATTTTGCATGGGCTGGTATAATGACAACCAGTTAGAGTAGTGAACACCTTCGTGAAATGTTACACAACACGCTTAATTTAAATCGAAATATAAAACTATCACTCCAACTCAATGAATAAATTTGTATTATTGTCAATTCCCACTCTGTCTATACCTAATGTTTTTATATCGATGAATATGTCCGAAAGAAATAACCAACTTTAGGATCGAAGCTTTAGATCCGTTCGCTATGCTTAAGCATAGCTATATTTAAAACATTGTATAGAGGGCACTGTTGCTTAGTGTTGCTTTGTTGTTTGCCAACCTTTATCTCTGTTTTATCTTTAATATGCATTTATCAACCCATCAAATTATTATTATTTTTACATTCACTCTGACAAAAACAGCTTAGTTTTTCATCGAGCAAGAAATTATCTTTGTGCAGTCAATGGATAAACGAAAAGTCGGATTTTTCCTTCATAACTGGTATCGAGATGTACCGCATAACAATTAGAATAGAAATAAAGGATATTTTATAACTTTACAATAACTCACATAACGATAACACACAAATACTTTTTTTAAGCAATAAAAATGTCTCTGTTTCCTCAAATTCGTCCAATTTCCCTTAAGGTGATCGGTCAAAATATGTATTACTGATCAGTATCCCGAATTGCCTTAACTCTATCTTGGTTTGACAGAAAGAAAGAGACTGGACAAAGGTTTATTTGGTTATGAAACAAGCAATTAATCAAACTAAAAAATATGCGTTTGTATTACTGCACCCTTATCAGAGAGAGAAATGTAAATGTTTGAATGAAAGCTCTCAACAGTCCAAACTGAGTCAAGATGTTTAATTTGGATCAGGCAAGGCATGGCCAGCTGGATTAAGGCGTTCGACTCGTAATCCGAAGACCGCAGGTTCGAATCCTCGTTCCACTGAACATGCTCCCTCCTTCAGTCGTGAAGGCTTTCTAATGTTTCAGTCAATCCCACTACTTTTTGGTAAAAGAGAGTAACCCAAGAGTTGGCGATGTGTGATGATGACTAGCTGCCTTATCTCTAGTCTTACACTGCTAAATTAGGGACGGATAGCGCAGATAGCCCTCTTGTAGCTTTGCGCGAAATTAAAAAAACAAACCAAATCCTCCTCACGTGCCAAGTTTTGAAACTTTGTGGTTGTTAAAACTGGTTGATCTTCAGGGCGAACTCTAAGCCATACTTTAATAAATATTTTTATCTTAAGTGTGTTTGGCAATGTTTATTGGAATAATTTTCGTAGAAAAAAAAGAACAACATACCAACTCCTTAAATCCACTTCACTTGATATTTTCATTAATTTTACTTTTATTTCATTCAGTCTTAAAAAGTTAATCGATCTATTACTTTCTTGACAGAGATGGTTGAGTACTTTGTGTTCAAATAATTTTGAACGAAACAATATGTAAACCACGTGATAAATACAGCCAATATAAAGTCGAAAAGAATCGGAATATATTAAAACTACATTCTGATATTATTTAGCATTTGAAGGCTGTGCCTGTGATCCTTTGAAAACTGGAGAATTTTAGGAAGGTATCTAACAGCTCTCTCCAGCCCCGAATCCCGGTCGCTACAAACATGCTCGCCCTTTCAGCCATGGAGGCGTTATAATGTGACGGTCAATCCCACTATTCGTTGGTAAAAGAGCATTCCAAGAGTTGGCGATGGGTGGTGATGACTAGCTGCATTCCCTCTAGTCTTACACTGCTAAATTAGGGACGGCTAGCACAGATAGCTCTCGAATAGCTTTGTGCGAAATTCAAAGCAAACAAACAAACTCTCCAGCACAGACTTTTCACAAGCTAAGATCATAAAGATATGTTCAAACAGTTTGTTTGTTTGTTTTGGAATTTCGCACAAAGCTACTCGAGAGCTATCTGTGCTAGCCGTCCCTAATTTAGCAGTGTAAGACTAGAGGGAAGGCAACTAGTCATCACCACCCATCGCCAACTCTTGAAATACTCTTTTATCAACGAAAAAATAGTGGGATTGTCCGTAACATTATAACGCCCCCACGGCTGGGAGGGCGAGCATGTTTGGCGCGACGCGGGCGCGAACCCGCGACCCTCGAATTACGTGTTGCGCGCTTGGCCATGCCGGGCCTGTTCAAACGGGGTATTAACAATTTCCAAGACGGAGATATCCCTTATATTTTATAGCATTAGTCCTGAAGCACGAAGGACATTTAGAAAGATATCTGACATAGTAAAACCCCTACTGTGGTAAGCGAAGACTGGCGTATTCGGACAGCTAAAATTCCAAGAACACAAAGTTCAGAGGGAAAAGCTGTCCACGCGCCCCAGGAAACAGCACATAACATAATTAATAGAAATCACTATCTATTAAATGAACCTAAGTCACGTATACATAAGTTTCTTCCACGGCATATACATTTAATAGTCTCATACGAATCGTTAAAATATGGATTTTTGTGCGATTTAAATGTTGAAAATATCGCTAAAAGAACCTCGACTTTGCTTCTTTATGTGGATTATGGAGAGCCTGCAGGGAACAGTCGAAGCCTTACAACGGGAACCTTTGGAAACGAAAACTACACTGCAAAGCTATTTTCAAAACGTGCTATTGTGACGACATGGACCATAACGACATCATAAAACTCCAAAATCGTTTTAATTTAACGTAATCAACCTCCGTAGGAACGAAATACTCCTCGCGCGTGAGGGCCATTTCAACTAATAGTATGTCTAAATCACATGCTATGTCTACAATAACCAAGAATAGTAGGACCTTGTGGCAAACAGTTTAAATGGTTTGCCTTAGATTTGCCATTTCTTCTTGAAGGACTTTATTTCGATGGCGTGAAACAATTACTGCTCATCCAATTTTCATGTTATATTTCGGATATTTAATGAAATCTCTGCTATAATCGTCCCTAATATTGAAGTGACAAAGCGGGAAAAAACAGCTAGTCAACAGTATCCACCATCAAATCATGAGCTACTTTGAGAGAATAATTGAGAATGACAGCCACTTTAATAACGCACCCAAGGCCTTAGAGCGCTGGGTATGACTTTGCCGTAACGGGACGTTATTCTGGAATCATCAGGTTGCTTATCAAGTATGCTAATGACCAGGTCATTCTCATACAGACAATAAAAAACTGGTAAAAGAAATATTGGCATTTATATAGTGAAAATATTATTTATCTCTTACTTGCTGTTTCGGGGCCCGGCATAACCATGTGGACAAGGCACTCGATTCGTAATCCGAGGGTCGCGAGTTCGAATCTCCGTCACACCACACATGCTCGCCCTTTCAGCAGTGGGAGCGTTATGGTATGATGGTAAATCTCACTATTCGTTCATAAAAGAGTAGCCCAAAAATTGACGGTGGGTGATGATGACTAGCTGCTTTCCCTCTAATCTTACACTGTTAAATTAGGGACGGCTAGCGCAAATAGCCCTCGTGTAGCTTTGCGAGAAATTCAAAACATACCAAACCATTGCTTTTTCGGATACACGTTTTAGATTTCAAATATGTAAACATAGCAAGAAAGGATTGGGCAGAATCCACTTCACATCTCAGTGGAGAGAGGGCTTGCCAAGTTCGAATTTCATATTTCTCCTTGACAATTGTCGTTTCTATCTACCCCACAAGAAAACACATTTATAAAGGAAAAGAAAAACGTCTCCTTCTTCAAGTTGCTTAATAGATTATTCCATCCTTTTCGGAGTGCTTTGTGTTTTGTCCATTTATTTGAAATATATAGCATATATTTTTTGGCCTTTGTTCCTACCACGGATAACCTTGAGAGGATATACAGTTTTTAATTTTTCTTGTTTGTGATTGGGCAGAAATTGCAAAATTTTGTTCCTCTAATTTACAGTTTTATATTTTTTTTTTACTTGTTTAAAACATAATAGTGTACGTAGAAATATACATCTACGTGAATTTTATTATGATTAAACAGTAATAACACTTATTAAAAATTGTGTTATATTTAAATCACTTCACACTTGTTGAATTCATAACCGATATCTCGAGGTACCGTGTACGTTTTGAAAAAGTTCGAAGCTCCAATAGCACAGTGTTTAATATAAATATAACAAAACTTTTCAGATGATATAATAAGCAGAACATTAAACATACATAAATCAATTCAGACTACATAAACTCACTATATGTATCTGGTGAGGTAATCGTCTGCATAAAAGAAAAAGTTTAGTGCTTCAGAAGACCTAATTAGAGTTATTTTTATTAGGAAACCAAATACTGTCCTTTGTATGTTCCATATAATATGTACATCAATCTCCCGGAGACATACATACGATAAGACACCATCCCTAACGTCCGCTTGTTTCCTTGGATCGGATCTGAACAAATCCCTCAGGCTCATTAAACCAACTTCACAATGTAATCATATTATCATGATGTACTCTGTAAATTGCTCTAATCGGATGAAAATGGATTATACGATTGCCTTCCATTTACAGCCAATAAGAGAAAGGAATTTGTAGCGAGACGGTCGCCATCAGGTATATGGAATCAGCAATGTCGCCAGCATTAATAAAAAATTTGAAATCCTTTGAACATACTGCAAATTGTGTGTGTGTGTGTATATATATATATATATAATCTTCGAGAGCTTTTCTGGACTTCTTTTTATACATGTCGCTTGTCGCGAATTTGGAGACTATTTCAAACTTGTCATCACCGAACTTCATCGCAAGCCTAAACTTTCCCGAGCTTCCTAAGCCTTTTTTTGAAGCTTGTTATAACCGTTTCGATGTTCAGTGTACATTTCGTGATGGCCTTTGTGACTCTCAGACATTTGTTTTGGTAAAATATTCTGATCGACTTAATATCGAATCCGATTACGTGTCGTTTAATTTGTGGATTATAGCTAAAATTGTGGAAGAAAATATGGTCAAAATGAAACGAAAAAATTTGTATTTCGGAAAAAAAGATTAAATGATTTAAAAGAAAATTAAAGATTTTTTTTGTTTTTGTTTTAGAGCAACGCTACCTACAGGGATTTTATTTTGATCACGAGAACTTTCTTTGAGACGATAAAGATTGAAGATGGCTTAAATGGGTAATAACCTAACCTTTATTATAGCATTGTATATTTCGACGCACACTCTGAGATTCGTACACTAAAATTTAGTGTTTTAAACTGTGAATCTTACACGTTGAGAAACCGGGGATCAAAGTTATTTTAAAGCATAACTATATATTGTGCAATCTGTTGTGTCCATTGCGGGAATTGAAGCTCGTATTTTAGTGTTGTAAATCTGTAACACCACCGCTGTTTCGTCGGGGAACAAGGTCTCAAATAAAGGGGAATTTACAACAGATCTTGAAAATATTCTAAATGATTTAAAATAAATTCACGTGTTTCTCAAAATCAAGGCTTAATATAATACTCTTCCTCAGCGTTTAGTACAACAAAATTCAGATTAACTAATACAATGATTTACAACTATGGTATATAAATACTTATATATTTTTTATTCGAATAAGGCCCGGCATGCCCTAGTGTGTTAAAGCGTTCGACTCGTAATCCGAGGGGCGCGGGTTCGAATCCACGTCACATCAAACATGCTCGCCCTTTCAGCCATGGGGACATTATAATGTGACGGTCAATCCCATTATTCATTAGTAAAACAGTAGCTCAAGAGTTGGCGGTGGGTGGTGATGACTAGCTGCCTTCCCTCTTGTCTTACACTGCTAAATTAGTGACGGCTAGCACAGATAGCCCTTGAGTAGTTTTGGGCAAAATTCCAAAACAAACAAACAAAGCTAAATTATTTAAAAAAATATAATGCCTTTTTTGCCTTATACGTAAAAACATTTTTAACAACTGTTTTTTTAATGGACAAAACGAAATAAAAAATAGAAACATTTAGTTTTAAATTAACAGTTTCCCTAACGTACACTTTTGTATAAACCGTATACGTTAACACAAAAATAACATATATTTAAATAACAATTATATCAAACATTAACATCAAACATTTTTCTGATATAAATATTATAGTACCCTAGTGGACTAGGGTAAGTTTACACACTTACGACGCTAAAGTCCGGCATTCGATTCCATGGGATGGGCATAACAGATAGCCCAGTCTCGCTTTGCCCTAAAACAAGCAGATATTAAAGCTAGGTTTCTACTCAGAAGAAATCATTATTACACATAAATCAAGTGGTTTTGTCCCGCTAAACATGCTCGCCCTCCCAGCCGTGGGGGTGTATAATCGACGGTCAATCCCACACTTCGTTGGTAAAAGAGTAGCCCAAGAGTTGGCGGTGGGTGGTGATGACTAGCTGCCTTCCCTCTAGTCTTACACTGCTAACTTAGGGACGGCTAGCACAGATAGCCCTCGAGTAGCTTTGTGCGAAATTCCAAAACAAAAGTTTTTGTTGTTGTTTCCAAAGGTGTCTTCTGGTCAATAAATTATCTTAGAGCTAGAAGACGCTGCTTTCACCTATTCTGAATAATATATATATATATATTGTCGAAAACTATTCATGGCCAGGTGGGTTAAGACGTTCGACTGGTAAACTGAGGGTTGCGGGTTCGAATCCTAGTAACACCAAACATGCTCGCCCTTTCAGCCGTATAAGCATTATAACTTGACGGTCAATCCCACTATTCGTTGGTGATGACTAGCTGCCCTCACTCTATTCTTACACTGCTCTAATCGAATAATGGAATATCGCCATTACTTTTACAACGCATCTACAACCTCATATTTCAAGGTGCGATTTAGTCTTATTTTCTGTGATAAAGAAACGCGAACTATCGAGCCTTTGGCCCACGTTTACCACTGGATTGCCCCAGACTCCAGCAAATAGAATCAATGATCAAAACAAGTTTCAGGCCATCCCTTAAGCCATGTCAGAATTTAAGTTCAGAGAAAGAGAAATGATTTCAAACGTTTTTAATGTTAGTTAATCAATAATGTATATTCCGTTATTATTAATTACTTCCTGCCAACCACAAGCTTCTGAATACCATTTCTATAAATTTCTTGGAGTTTGGAGAAAAAGAATGTAGAAGGGGTTGTATTGACATCTTCATGTGTTCCGAGCTCTTTTCTATCAATATAGTTCTCCAAACTTCGGAACAGATGATAATTAGATGGTGCAAAGTCTGGAGAATAAGGAGGATGTGAAAGTCTTTCCCAGTCTGGCTGTTCAATCTTTGCAGATGTGATCCTTGCAGTATGGAGTCGTGCATTATACTGGTGTGACACAACACCTTTACGATTGATGAAAGCAGGCCTCTATTTTTTCAGTGCAACATTCACGTTTTCTAACTGTTGACATTAAAAATCTGATATAATCGTCACGTTGAGTGGCAGCAACTCAAAGTGGATCCCACCAAATGCTTAACAAGACTTTCCTACGGTGGAGGTCCATTTTGGTCCAGTTTATCTGCACTGAGCCATTGTCTGCTGCGCTTAACATTTTTATAAAATATCCATTTTTCATCTCCAGTCACTAACCTGTCCAAAATAGGTGAGTTACGCTTACGAGAGTGTAAAAAAGTGCAAATGTCCAGTCTTGGTCTCAGGTCGGCTTCTGTCAAATCATGGAGACTCATTTTTCAAGTTTTAACACCTTTTCAAGCTGTTGCAGATAACGGTAAACTGTTGAATAGGTTGAATTTAACTTCTGTATTAGTTCTTCAGTTGTTACACCACAATCTTCATCAAGTGCAGCCAGAAGCAAGTCATCATTAAACTCAACAGGACAACCTGAACGTCCACATCACTTAAACTGGAGTCACCCGATCTGAACTTCTGAAACCACCTTCGACATTTTCTTTCATTGAGAGACTCCGCATCATGAACACCTTGAATGTTTCGTGTAGTTTCTGCTGCACTGTTGACTTTTGTAAACTCATAAAGCATTATATGTCTGATGTGCTCCTCAGACACATACATCTTCATAAGGGTTTGTTCCATTAATAACATGGAGTTGGGTTAGTTTGTTTTATTTGTCAGAACATTTTTATACACGTCCTACTGCATATTTTAGTCATTAAAACCTTCTACAAAGACAGAAATTATGATGCACTTTCTGTATTAAATTTTCGGGCATTACTTATGGGATGACCTGATAGTTATCATTTGTTTGTTTGGAGTTAAGAACAAAGTCATCTGAGTTACCTGACCTTTGTCCACTATAAATAGTGCTGTAAGTCAGCAGACATACCATTATTGACATACATTGGTTGTTGTTAATTCTACAAGTTTAGTATGAATTTAGAAATATGTAAACACCTGTCTAAGGTTGTTGTGTTGGGATGTGCAAAACATCAACGGATTTTCTTCATTCCTTTTGCATTAAAAAGAACATCTGAAGACGTAAAACCTTTTGTTGTGTCCTTAAATTCCATTTAAAATGTTAAAAAATATATCCATATTGTAGGCTCGGCATAGCCAAGTGGTTAAGGCACTTGACTCTCAATTCAAGGATCGCGGTTCGAATCCCTGTCACACCAAACATGCTCGCCTTTTTAGCCGTGGAAGCATTACAATGTGACGGCCAATCCCACTATTCGTTGGTAAAAGAGTTGGCGGTGGGTGGTGATGGCTAGTTGCGACAGGGATGCGAACCCACGACCCTCAGATTATGAGTCGCACGCCTTAATAAGCTTGGCCAAGCCGGGCCTATTATAATGAAGTAGCGTTGGTTTAGTATGTTATTTTCACTTCTTATAAAAGGCACGGTGTGCGGGTTCAGATCTCCGTCACACCAAACATGCTCGCCCTTTCAGCCGTGGGAGCTATAATATGACAGTCAATCCCACTATTCGTTGGTAAAAGAGTAACCCAAGAGTTGGCAGTGGGTGATGATGACTAGCTGCCTTCCCTCTTGTCTTACACTGCTAAATTGGGGACGGCTAACGCAGATAGTTCTCGAGTAGCTTTGAGTGAAATTCAAAACACAAACAAACGAATACTTCTTAAAAATATTAGAATTATAAATCCCTCTTTTTGATTATTGGAATCATTTTATTAATGCTTCAATTTTAAAAGCATTGTTTGTTTGTTTGTTTTTGAATTTCGCACAAAGCTACTTGAGGGCTATCTGTGCTATCCATCCCTAATTTAGCAATGTAAGACTAGAGAGAAGGCAGCTAGTCATCACCACCCACCGACAACTCTTGGGTTACTCTTTTACTAACGAATAGTGGAATTGACTGTCACATTATAACCCCCACACGGCTGAGAGGACGAGCATATTTCAAAAGCAAAATACTACGACATCTATATATATATACTAATATTGTTTGTTGTATGTTCATGGAGAAATATATATAAATTTTGAATTTTGTATTTTTTACCACTAATCACCCCCCTAACTCCCGATGCTGACAGATCTTCACCAAATCTGACATGAATGTTTGTTGAGTCAATGTGAAAATATAAGTAACTTTGCAATTTCACATATTTGTGGTTTTCAATTTGTATGTCGTTTTTGCATTTCTTACAATTATATGTAATAAGGGAAGTTACTTTTCATAAACTTACATAACTTCTGTCCAGAAGACGGGTGCTCGAGCTAGTTTTTAAATAACTTATTTCAATGCATAAAGAAGCATTCTGCAAAAGTTAGTCGCAGTGAAAAAAAAATTAAATCATTGTTCAATACAAAAACCCCAAAACAAACTTTTATGTGGAAATCAATATTTGTAAGAAAGTATCAAAGACGATTGAAATCTGCTCCGTCGTGGAAGGACACTCCTGAATTATCAAATTCCCATTGGTGTGGTTATTAATATAATGGTAATATATTACACTTTGAAAATTACCTCTTATTTTCCTCTGATGTATCATAAAAACTTTATTTTATCTTTTGTGGGTGCGCGCACGTGTTTTTTGTTTAGTTTATTTCATATCAAAGCTGTATCTAGCTCTGCTACGTCGGCCGAGGGGAATTTAACCTCCTAATTTTAGCCTTGTAAACCCCTGAACTTGCTTCTGTATTCGCGTACGACTTTTCTTCAGCAATCGTTAAGCTGAGATAAAGGTTTTTCGCAATAATCTCTTTACTCTATTTAATTTAAATGATAAAATAATTAGAGTTTGTAACTTCACGTGACACAAAAATAGCGTCAGAGTTTACATAATCAATCATTTATGGATAAAGTCTAAAACCACATTAATGATCAAATTAATCTGAAATATGAAATTAATATAAATAGAATTATCAAAATGTACACATGAACGAGTATGACCCTATGAGAACACTTATACACAAAAGCGCAACTCTAAAGCTGACAAGTGATAGAATAGCTATAGGTAAACGTGGGGAAAATTTGTATAAATTGGAATCATATAAGCTACGATGAAACAACTGAAGATATGATGGACATATAAAAAAAGTTCATTTGACATGAAATAAGGTGGTAAAATATTTTTACCACTGGTTTTACACATTATTTTAGTTTGTATTCAAATATTAACATCCAAACAAAACACTTTTTTTCACACAAACACAAGGAATCTAGTTCATTTTTACTTAATTTATTTTTTTAATATATGCAAACGATTCCTTACCTTACGTCTGTCAAACAGGGACATAGGAAAGAAACATCTGCCATCTGTCGAGAAATAAGTACAAATAAGATAGATTTTTAAAGCAAAGTGATGAAAATCCCGTTTAAAGACAGACACGCCACCAACTTCCTGTCTCCAGACTGACACATTCCATTGAATAATCGATGCAGCTGCTACTTTCCATGCTCAGAAACATCCTTTTATGATAACAGTTTTTTCCACATAGTGTTTTGATTTAATCACTTAACGTTCGTTAAATAACCTTGAGATTTTTACGCTGTGTGAAAAAAAAGTTAATATTTCTAATCTTAAAACATACATTTAAGTCAACTTTATACTTCTTACATCTGTTAGTTAATACAAAAATAAATAAACTGTGTCAGAAGTTATTTCCTTCATGATTGTTTATCTAACTTTGTATATGACCTGTGATTAGTACCACACTGACATAGATTTAATCTTACAGTTTTATAAGAGTAAAGCAGAAAGGGATCTTTGTTGAGATTTTATAGGTATTATTCGACTTTATTAAATTCAGCTTGCGCATAAACGCTATAATTTGGGGTTCGATACCCGTGGTGAACATTACAGATACGAGGTCTGTCCAAAAAATACGCGGGCTGTTTGAATTGCGCGGCTCCAGTTGGTTCCAGGTAAATCCGCTTTGTGTCGCTAAGTTCACACATATCAGCTGATTACGATGCCATTTCACGATTGCAGATTCTTCATTTGTGTATTAGCAACGCGGTTTTAAGTGAAGTGCGATTTTTTCATTTGGCGGATTTCAAAATGAATGACCTGAAGAAGCAACGACTTGCTGTGAAATTTTGTGGTGAACTTGGAAAACCTGCAACTGAAACTTTTGCTATGCTTAACACAGCTTACGGTGATGTTGCTATGAAGCGTACGGCATGTTTCAAGTGGCATGAAAGTATTAAGGATGGTCGACAGTCCATTGAAGATGATGAGCGTCCTGGACGTCCTTCCACGTCAACTGACGACCCACACGTCGACAAAATCAATACCCTGGTACAGGCAAATCGACGTCTGACTGTCAGGGAGCTTGCTGAAGAGTGTGGGATATCAGTTGGATCTTGTTACGAGATTTTGACCGAAATATTGAAGATGCATCGCGTTGCTGCAAAATTTGTGCCTCAGAACTCTTGAGTTTTTGGCCAAACACTCGATCACTGTTCTTCCCCATCCTCCCTACTCACCTGACCTTGCTCCTTGTGATTTTTTCTGGTTCCCCAAACTCAAAAGACCCTTGAAAAACAGAAGATTTGAGACAATTCCCGAGATTAAGACAAATGCGACGAAGGAGCCGGAGGACATTACAAAGAAGCGTACCAGGACTGTTTCAACAAGTGGAAACACCGTTGGGATAAGTGTGTGCGTTGGGGAGGAGAGTACTTTGAAGGGGTCCCAGACCTGTAACTTCTAAATAAAGTACATTTTGTTTTATACTGAGAACCCAAAGACATAACATGGTTTCCAGAAGTGGAAGTTGTATTTATATTGTGCCTTAGAAGCGACACACAGTCAAGATAAGTACAAACTTTACGTTCACAAACTTTAAATTGACATAATCGTACGAGATACGATTCTCACGGAAACACACATGTTCTACCCAGAAAAATGGCGAAGGCAAGTTTCAAGCCACCTGTTTTTAATGACAAAACGAATGCTAGTGCATACCGCACTAGAATCTCAAACAAGATTTGCGGATTTTCTTCATGGCATCAGGGTTATCAGAGGCAACAGAAGAACGTAAAGTGTCTATATTGTTGTACACACTCGGGTCGAAATACACGACAGTTTTCGACAATTTTGGACTGACAGAAGCTCAACAGAAGAACTATAAACATGTAATCAGAGAATTCGACAACTATTTCCAGCCAACCAAGGTAACAAAGTTGTACATGAAAAAGTTTGAGGACCTAAAGCAGCGACCAGGTGAGACTGTGTCCCGGTATATCAGTGGACTTAGAGAGAGGCACAGAACTGTGAGTATGGTGATACTCTCGAACAACAGTTGTGTAAACAAATCAGCGTAGGCGTCAGTGATCGAGCATTAAGAGATAGACTGTGGTCAGAGGATCTGACACTGAAATAGATTACAGAGAAATGTCATCACCATGAACAGAAACTAGAATCACTGAAGGAAATCGAAGGATCCACAAGTACCGTAACTGATGTAAACTATGTACGTTGAGGTCAAAGCAGAGGTCGTAGTCGCCACAGAAGTCAAGGTTCCAGAAACCAGCAAAGACGAGGCACATAGGTCTACAGAGGAGCCACGACACGGAGACCGCCACAGAGGAACTGTACTCGGTGTGGAAAACTACCACATCACAGTCAGCAAAGACGCCCAGCATTAGAAAAACTTGTAATTATTGTAATTATTGTAAATTAAGAGGTCACTTTGTTGTCATGTGTAGAAATAAGAATAGAAATGTACATTTTGTAAACACGTGATGATTATTTTCAAGATGTCAATGATTATGATGATTGTTATGAAATGTGTAATGTAGAGGAAAGTATGAATTCTTTATATATTTACTCCATTGGTGTAAACAAACCTACTGAGTATTGGTCTGTCATATTACGTACCCCATATGAACAGGGTAGAGGTGCAGTGCGTATGAAAATAGACACACAGGCAGGGTGTAATATATTGAGTAAACAGTTATGAACCTCATGGTTCATTATCTTTGTCTAAGTCACAGGTAACCATAAAAGCATTTGGTAATCATAAGATCACACCTGTTGGTAAAACTACATTTACTGTTATTCACAAAAGCAAAATGTATGATATTGATTGTGAAGTTGTTGATGGTGATGTACCTAATCTTCTTGGAGGTGAATCGAGTACTAAGTTGGGGTTAATAAAAAAAGCAAATGCAATTAGTACTTATGTACAAGGTAAATACTCGCATGATCGGAGTTCACAACATAGGCTACCTCCAGGTCCCGAGATTCCCACTGTTCAAAGCCCCCCTCATGAATCAACACAAGTACGCCCCTTTTGATTGATAAATCAAATAAGTGTACTTAAACCTAGACTCAGTCAGACTCCGAGTTCCTAGTCTGGGTTCCTAATATAAACAAAGTGCCACAGAGTATTCGTGAAATTTTTCTTCAGTATAAAGACAGATTTCCCACAGACAGAGTACGAAAAATACCGGGAAAATGTACGTTGTCTATTGACCCAGATTACAAAGATGGCCCTGTGTCACAGGCTGCTAGGCCGATTCCTGTAGCGATGAGAGACAGAACCAAAGTACCGTTAGAGTTTTTAGAGTCACAAGGGATCATTTAGAAAGTACCAGTTGCTATACCAACACCGTGGTGTAGTCAACTACATGTTGTACACAAGAAAGACGGAAACTCAGTGAGAATTTGCATTGATCCTAAGTTTCTTAATAAAGCACTGCTGAGAGAATACCATCCTATCAATACACTAGAGGATGTACTTACCCGTATTAATGGAAGCAAGTATTTTACTGTCCTAGATGCGAACATGGGATACTATCAGCTACAGCTTGATGAGAATAGTCAGTTACTCACCGCTTTTAACACTCCGTGGGGTCGTTATATGTACTTACGTTTGCCGATGGGAATTAAGTCGAGTCCTGAATTGTACCAAAGAGCGATGGAAGAAATGTTTCAGGAGCATGATCATGTGAATAACATTTTTGACGATATGCTACTCGATACTGTTACACTACCTGAACATTGTAAAGTGCTACGCAACACGTTGGAAACCGCTAGACAAAATGATGTGACATTTCGACTATCAAAATGTTTGTTTGGCCAGCCAGAGGTAGACTACACAGGTCACGTGATCACGGCATCAAAGTTTCTGATGAAAAAGTGCGTGCAATACATGAAATGCGTACTCCAACCAATCACGACCAAGTAAGAACACTGCTCGGAATGGCTACGTACCTGTCTGTTCAAATACATACCTAATTATTCTGATTTAACTGAGCCTCTACGAGAAGTAGTCAAGAAGAAGACAGAAGAAACGCATGGATTCTATTTTGATGTACCACAGTAGGAGGCGTTTACAAAGCTCAAGACTGCTCTCAGCCAAGCTCCAGTTCTGAGATATTATGCACTTAATGAACCGTTGACATTGTCATGTGACGCATCACATTGTGGACTAGGTGTTGTGATATTACAAAACAATCAACCAGTTGTCTATTTTTCTAAAACACTGACACAAACAGAAAGAGCGTATGCACAAATAGAGAAAGAACTATTAGCAGTTGTATTTGGTTGCAGAAAATGTCATCACTTGTTATATGGCCGAAATGATATCACAGTGGAGACAGATCATTTGCCATTGGTCCGTATTCGAGAGAAACCATTGGGACAAGTTCCGTTACGACTACAGAAAATGTTTTTAAAACTACAGCCGTACAACATCAGGTTAGTCGGAAAACCAGGTAAAGACATACCTATCTCAGATGCATTGAGCAGATTTCCAGTGAGAGATGAATATCCTGGCCTGGTAGTTGATATGCGAGATTGTCAAGGTTTCGCAACTGAAGTCGCAAGTTTGTCTGCATTCACCGAAGAAAAGCAACAAGAGCTAAAGATCGCGACAGAAAATGATACAGAATATCGAATTCTCAAAGAACAGATTATGAAAGATGGCCCGAAAATCAAGACGAGGTACCACCAGAAGCAAGGCCATATTGGAATTTCCGAGAAGAGCTGACAGTTTATGATGGTATATTATTCAAAGGAGAGAGAGTCATGATACCAAGGTCAATGAGACATAACATACTGAAACTCGTACATCAAAGCCATCAAGGAGTTGTGAGATCAAGGAACACATTATCTAGTAGTTGTTGATCATTACAGTGGATATGAAAAAGAGATCACATCCAAACAAACAGTTCAGAAGTTGAAGAAACTTTTCGCTACGCATGGCATACCTCAGATTGTGTATTCAGACAATGGTCCACAGTATGATGCTAAAGAGTTTAAAGATTTCAGTCAGATCTGGGGATTTAAACACCAAACATTCAGTGCCCGATATCCACAAGCAAATGAACGCGCAGTTCAGACAGCGGAAAGACTTGTTATAAAATCTCTGAAAGAAAAATCAGACCTACATTTAGTATTGTCAGACTACCGAAATACACCAAAAGATGCAAAAATTGGATCACCAGTGCAAAGGTGCGCGAGTCGTAGAACCAGAACGAGGTTACCGACAAATGAGAATTTGCTTATTCCACAATTGATAATGTGACGTCAGAAATCGACATTCAGAAACAGAAAAGTAAATCAAGGTATGATCAGAATTCAAAACCACTGCCACCACTGGATCTTGAAAAATATTTAAGATACAGACATGAAAACAAGTGGATGCCAGCTCAGTTATTAGGTCAAGCTGAGAAGCTACATATTACAAACACCAGCAGGCAGGATGATTTGTAGAAATCGTAGACATTTATTGCAAACAAATGAAGATGATATCTATCACAGTGCTCGACAGAGATATCTTAGAAGAAAATCACAAGATGATTTGATTGCAGAAGAGTCTGTCCCAGAAAATGTGCCAAATATCCCTAAAACACCCCCAAGACAAAATATGTCTCAATCAGGGTCACCCAGAGCTAGCCATATATGTGAATCTTCACAATAGAAACAAAGTTTTACACATGCTAAAAATAAAAATCAAATGCAAAATATTGCTCCTGCTCAAAAGAGGGAAATTGTAACAAGAACAGGTAGAATTTCTAAAGCTCCTACAAAACTAAGATATTTTGTTATGTGAATTGTTAAAATGAGCAAGAATGTTACAAGAAAAATGTAATACTTAATGATTAAGAATAAGAGTTGTAAAAGAAAGAATACTTTTGCATTTGTAAGAGTTAAAATACTCTTGTATTTGTGTAGTAATTTGGTAGAATTTTTTTTACTTTATTTTATATATTATTATGTTGTTATATCTGATTGATATAATGTGTTATGTAGTTAGTAAAAAAAAGCCCAGTTTTTAATTTCAAAGAAAATTTTAATTTCCTGTGTATTTACACTTATCATATTAAAAGAAAAATACATTTATCATATCACCAAAATAGACATAAATAACAACATAGTTTATTATGTCTTTTGATTTTATAACTATAAGATATGTAAATCCAAATTTATGTAACAATAGTTAATTGTCTTGATTAAATGCCCCCCAGTTGCTCAGCGGTATGTCTGCGGACTTGCACGCTAAAATTCGGGTTTCGATACCCGTGGTGGGCAGAGCACAGATAGCCCATTGTGTAGCTTTGTGTTTAACTGAAAACAACAACAAAAAACAGTCTTAATTAAAAAAAAAGGGAGATGTTTTGTATGTGACATTATTAGCCAATCAGCACTCAGTATTTTGTATGTGCGAGGCTATTCTAAATATAGTACAGGAAGCTGCGGCATGTCTGAGTTTTGTTGTTACTCGATAACAGGTGTTTTGTGAGAACCCAAAGACATAACAGAAGGCACATCTTCAACAAATTTACAAATATTCTTGTTAATTTACTATTGGAAAGATATAACTGTGCTAAATATCAATAAAAAATTGTGCCTTTGTTTTTAGATTTAAAACATATTTTTAATCTTCTATCTTTAGATTAGCCCTTAAAGACAGACCCAATCTTATTATACAACATAGGTGTCAGCTTATTTAAAATATTATATATTTTATTAATATTTATAGTTAAATAGAAAACGATATAATATATTTATGTGTTAGCTCTTAAATTTTCCTTATAATTTTGTTTCTAAAATATGTGATCACAAATAGTGCCCTCAGAAACATAATTATGGTTATTTTTATCAAGACAATGTTAGTTATTATTTCAATAACGTTTTGGCTTATTCTTATTGTTATATCAGTGCTAAATAAGAGATATTACGAATAATATTAAATGTTCATCACACCTCTTTGTAGATGAACAGATATTCTTTTACACAACCAATATACAGTTGAATACACACTTAAAAACCCTCATAATTTAAGACTAATAAACATGATTGGCCCCCTTATTGCCAGATGGTTAAGGTTTGTTTGTTTGTTTTGAATTTCGCGCAAAGATACTCGAGGGCTATCTGCGCTAGCCGTCTCTAATTTAGCAGTGTAAGACTCGAGGGAAGGCAGCTAGTCATCACCACCCACAGCCAACTCTTGAGCTCCTCTTTCACCAACGAATAGTGGGATTGACCGTTACATTATAACGCCCATACGTCTGGGAGGGCGAGCATGTTTGGCGCGACCGGGATTCGAACCCGCGAGCTTCAGATTAGGAGTCGAACAAACATTCGTGCACATGTATTTGACAATATAAATTTTAATGCTTATTTGGGTCTATGCCACACTCTTTTATTTATGCTGATTGGTGTTCACCTTGCTGCATTGTAAGGAGCACCAGTCCTAAATCTCATTTCTTTAGTCGATTTTTCAGACCTCTAGGAAAGTTCCTTGTGTTACCGATCCACTAAAGTAATTTATAGTCCATGACGTGAAATTATTTTGGTGGTATAAACTCCTACACGGTGTCTTGGATCAAGACATTCCACAAAAAGAGAAACACTCACTTCGCTTAAGCTAACCCATTTGGATTTTTGTGTTGAAGACCTGGACAATACAGAATGACAGA
Source organism: Carcinoscorpius rotundicauda (assembly GCA_011833715.1). Lineage (NCBI taxonomy): Eukaryota > Metazoa > Arthropoda > Merostomata > Xiphosura > Limulidae > Carcinoscorpius > Carcinoscorpius rotundicauda. The sequence continues at coordinate 42,474,342 of CM022404.1, forward strand.
GGTAGTGTTTCATATAGAGTACAGTTGCTATCAGTTCTCTTCTTATCCTACAAAATATGCATTAAAAAGCAATGACTGTCGTAAGCTATTCAATGTTTTATGTATTCTCGAATCACAAACACAACAACTGTCCTAAGTTTCAATATCACTACTATCATTGTCTTCTCTTCGATACACCATCACTGGAGCTTCAACTTAAGGAAACTCTAAATATTAGTATATTCATTACTCCATTAAAACGAGTCTCAATTTTATTGACAGTAGACAATAGTTCCGCTACTTCAGAGAAGTTGGCGACAAATAGTAGTTAGGAAACTGTAGACATTTCATTTGAATTCATATTACGGCCAGTTTCTTACTACTGCTATATTATCTGAGTCCATTAAAACCATAACTTACCCATATGATGACGTATATTTTCCATATTTAAATCACAAGTCTGTTTTGTTTAACCGTCAAATAGTTTTCTCAAGCTCTAACGTACAGACATGAACATAATTGAAGTATCTTTCACTTTGGAGCACATTTCGTTAGTGTCAGCTTTTTTAGCCTATTGAAAGTCGTGGATGCATTATTAGACGAACTGGGAAGATGCAAAAGGCATTCAAACCGTCTCTCATGTTAAAAACTTTTCTCTCATCATTCAACTTGACTTATAAATACTTGGATGCCACATCTAATGTTTGAGCATTTTAACATATCTATAGATTCTTCTATTCAGACACAACCATAGCATTACTGCCAGTCTTTGTTAGTTTCACTTGACTATAATTATTCTAGTTGTCTATAACTACAAAACAATGCCCGGAATCAATCCCTCTTCAAATAACTACTCAGGACACCATTGACTTGAAAAAGCAGCGATGTAATATTGAAAGCACAGTGGATATGTCATGCACCTTTCAAAACATATCAAACTAGTTTTACAGTATATATATGTATTTCTTCTTCTGAAACTTAAACACTTTCCTCACAAATCCACCATTACTGACAAATAAAAAATTACACCAATGCCGTATAAATGATCATTTTAACAATACCTTCGGAAAATAATATAAATACATATTTATTACAAATGTTTACTTTAACAACATGTCAAATGAACGTGCGACATGAATACAAATAAAAAATGTAGGCTTAACAAAACATTAAAGCAGCTAGCAATGATTCGACGTTTTTGTTCGTTTCGTCTATAATAAAACAATATTAACTCGTCAAATGAATGATAACATGCTTATAGTATTGAATGCTTGCATAGAAGGGTGTTATCATATGTTACTTATAACAATTTAAAATAGCCTGAAAAGATTTAAATTGAATATTAATTAAATGTAGTGACACATCAAATGTGTGATGTTTTTGAATAATGTTGATTCACACTCTTTTCTTTCTTAACACGAATATAATTTAATACACAAAGAATAATACATTTTATAATAAACGTTTATTACAAATAGTTATTACAAAGAATAATTTATATATAAGAGTTTTACAAATTTATAAATAATACTGAGTCTATTATCTAACAGGGAAGTTCCTTTATATCCTATCTCGGGGTCACGATAAGCGAGTTAATTTCTAGTTACTGTAGATATAATTTAGTTAAAGGGGACCTCGCTAGGTCTTCGTTGATCACAAGTGAGTTTGTCGCCGCTGAAGTTATATAATGTATTTTTAAAAGTAATAACATCTTATATTAATCCATACATTCCTTGTCAAATATTTGTTGTTACTAAATTAATAAACTTTAATCACAGTTATAGCTTACCAACTTAAGAAAACGAAAAACATATATTTTCTCTCCCTGTGTTTTGTTACCTTTTATAATTGTTATGCAAGATTCTAAACTTTCAGTTCAGGAAACAGTACTGGCATTTGCATATATATACATTCTTAACTCTTAAGCTCTAGAATCTTGCACAACATTACTTAATAGACTTCTGCAATTCAGATTTAACAATATCAGTTCTGTGCATTTTTAACTGAAACGGACATCAATATCAAAATATATGTATAAAACTAAATCCCTCACACGTAGTGTAATAGTTAGAAATAGGCATATTTCTGCCATATCCTGTAAAAAACAATATATAATACAACGTTACTGGCGTTGAATCATGTCAAGTTACACGTTGTTTACTCTCATCTGGACACATTACTATTAACAACTATAGCAAACCTGGTGGTTTATTCACACTCAACGCAATTTAAAGATCGTAATAGTTTCAAATTTTAGAGTTAGTTTTAGATGTTAAAATAAACGAATTTAATTTTTTTATAATTCCCACTCACAAAACTGAAGGAACAATGGATAAATGTAATCAGTTCACAATGTTAGAAAACATATAAGTTCCGAAAAACATAAAAACTTTATTAACTGAATAATTTTTACATGTAGATAGACCTTTCTCATGACGTACAAACTGCTTATTTTTGCCTTTACTTGTAACTCTGTCAGTTCAAAAATCTGAATTACATGAGTTCTTACATGAAAATGTGATTTGACATTCAATAAATTTCAAAATTTCAGCACATTTGAAGTTTAACTTAGTTATTTTTTATGAAGAACACTGATGTCATCATCGCTTGTTGAAGAAGTAGAAATAATATATATGTTATACAAACCAGTTATAATCTTTATGTGTGAGAAAATCGGACAACACTTACTGACAAATATATTTTTAATATGACGTTCGCTTGATGTTTTTTCAGAAAATGATACCGACTTAGTCGGTAGTTAAAGTACCATCGATTACCCTCCGTAGCCACAAATGCTAGCCCAACGTGACTCTGCCATAAACAAACAGCAAAGAAATATATTTCTATATACTCTTTCACGTAACTTTTCAAAATATTTCAGTGGAAAAAATTTTAATGTTTGAGGGTAATTTGGTATATGCTTCATTGATCGTTTTAAAACACTTTGTCATCAGTGTTTTCAATAAATAAGGATTTGTTGGGTTTTTTAATTCGCGCAAAAAGGCGAGTATGTTTGATGTGACGGAGATGCGAGCAAGCGACCCTGAGAATACAAGTTAAATCCGCCATATAAACTGAGGTCACACAGTAACGTGAATAATTTGATTCAATTCTAATATGCTGAAAAGTTATTTTAAAAATTATATATATCAAACTAGTTACTAAACTTTTTCCATATTCATATAAAAATACTAAATTAATTGTGCAATTAAAAGACGCATCTTAAGTTTATAGCCTCTGCTTAAGCATTGAGTTTTGTTTGGTTTGTTTCAAAATCTGTTTCTTCCTGCTAGTACAGCGACATATTGACGTAATTACAAAGCTAAAGTCAGGGGTTTGATTTCCAGCGGTGCGCTGAACATTTAGCTTAACGTGACTTTGTTATAAGAAAACACACACAAAGTTTGTTTTGGAATATTGCACAAAGCTGCTCGAGGGCTATTTGTGCTAGCCGTCCCTAATTTAGCAGTGTAAGACAAGACGGAAGGCAGATAGTCATCACCCCTACAGCCAACTCTTGGGCTACTCTTTTACCAACGAATTGTGGGATTGACCGTTACATTATAACGCCCCCACGGCTTGGAGGGCGAGCATGTTTGGCGCCACCGAGATTAGAACCCGCGAGCCTTAGATTAGGAGTCGAACGCCTAATAACGCTTCGCCATGCCGGTGGTGGTTAAAGTACTTGACTCATAATCGGAAGGTCGCGGGTGCCAATCCCTGTCACACCAAACATACTCGCCCTTAAGGGAATATAGTTACTCGCGTAGTTTGTAGAAAATTTTTGAATTTGGTTGAGCAAGTTATACATAGAGAAATAACCAAGCGAACGCAATTAGTAGAGAAAAGGTCAAGTTTAGTTTATTCACAAAATTAGTTATCCAAAGATAATGCCAAGTTAGCTTGCATGTGACAGACTAGCTTTTGCAATTAATGTTCTAAAGTGAGTTCACAGTTTAACAAAAATGAGGGGAATAATTTGTCTTGTTAAATGGTTTTCTAAAATAATTCACTTCAATGGAAATAATGGACTTTAATACAAATTAGACAATTATTTAGTCTATGATACAACTGTACTAGTTGGTTGTTTAGAATTAAGTACAAAGCTGCACAATGGGCTATCTGTGCTCTGCCCACCACGGGTATCGAAACCCGGATTTTAGCGTGTAAGTCCGCAGACATACCGCTGAGCCACTGGGGGGCGCAACTGTACTAACCCACGGGATAATGTAAATGAACTATTCAATAATACTTTTGTGACAAGAACAACAAAAAAAATTCTTTCTATCAGTTGAGTTCTGAACTAATTGAATCAGACGGTGTGGATTTTTGACAAGTAGAAAGAATTATTTAGAATTTGAGACACGACTGTGAAATCGTATTTTTTCACATAAACTTAATTTGGTTTTAATATATATATTATTTTAAAATAATTCGAATGTGTACTGATCGTTTATTGTTTGAATTCATCGACAAGTCAAAAGTTTTAGAAGTAAATGTGAATGCTATATCTCAATTCTTATGGTTTATCGGGATATTTAGAAAATACACTGATTCTCCTTTGTGATTTCCATATGTGAAAACTATTTTGAAAGGAAACCTTAAAATAACAAAATATTTTCTACACTGTAGACTACGTTACCTAGCAGATTGGAATTATCTTACAAGTTCCAACAATGTAATGTTACACCTCCAATATATATAGACCTAGTTATCTTACATTCGGTGTGTTGTTCTTACAAGCATTTGACAATTTTTTGGGTTTGAATGCTATCTTTGATATAAAAATTTTTACTTATCACACCTAGTGGTTTTTTTAATCGTTTTAATCAACATTTTATTTTATTAGCTTTTCTTCAGTGGCGCGAGACTAAGCCTAAAGGATAAAAAACCCAAAATGATGGGCACTGCAGAGATAATCCATTGCGAAGCTTTGCTTTTAACAACAAAAAATGTATAAGATTGTCTGATTCACAAGAAACTAGTCTTTCTTTGTATGCTTTTTTATGAAAATAAAAGCTATATATAAGTGTGCTATCTTAGAGCAAAGCCACATCGAGCTATCCGCTGAGTCCAACGAGGGAAATCGAACCCCTTATTTTGGCATTGTAAATACGTAGACTTACCGCTGTACTAACGGGGGATATAAATAAAAGAAGCATATTCATTAAAAATATTTATCACTTGGTTTTGGCTCTTTTTTTATGTTTATGAGATGTAAAAAAAAAGATATATTTTATTAATTTAAGACGTGTTTGCAAAGCTACATGAGGGATGTCTGTACTAGCCATTCCTAATGTAGCAGTATGAGACTTGAGGTAAGGCAGCTAGTCATGTCCGTCTTCCGCCAACTCTTGGGCTACTCTTTTACCAATTAATAATTAGATTGACTGTATAATAATAACGCCCCCACAGTTGATAGGGGAAGAACATTTGAAGTGACGGGGATTTAAACCCGCAACCCTGAAATACGAGTCGAATACCAAAACACCTTGCCACACCATACCACTTATTACCTATATTGATAATTTAAAATTCCTATTTGTAATTCTCTAGATATTTTAACGATTTATAATATAAATGGTTGTGTTTTTTACGATAATAGCTGAATTTTTACACGACATTAAATCAACTTGCGTGATGTTAGAAGATTTTCAGAGCTTCAGCACTTCTGAAAGTACGGGAAAATGTCGCTGATAAATAATCAGGTTATTTAAAACATATATTTATATATAAAAAAAGCTTTTTTATTCTTTTCTAAATATTTGCAATTTCTAAGAGAAGCAAAATAATAATAAAAATATTTTTGACTAACAGTTAGGGCGCTTGACTTACTGCCTGCTGGTCACTAAGTACGAATCTCGTCACTGAAAATTCTTCCTGTTCTTAACCTTGGGACATTATAATGATTATGAAGTCTTAAAGTTGAAGATTAGTTATATTGCTTATTTGTCGTTCCTCTAGCCTATTACTTCTAAATTATGGACTTAAAAAGTCCACGAGTAGCATTTCACAAAGTTCAATAAAAGTGTTAGTTTCAACATGAAAATAACTTTGCACACGGATTATTAAAAACAAATACTCAGTGTATTTGTGGACAAATCTTTATCCACGTCACACCAAACATACTCGCCCTTTCAGCCGTGGGGGCTGTTGTAAAGAGTAAACAAAGAGTTGGGGGTGGGTGGTGATGACTTGCCGCCTTCACTCTAGTTTTACACTGCTAAATTAGGGACAGCTTATCTTCGTGTAGCTTTGCGTGAAATTAAAAACAACAAACAAAAAAATCTTTATTTTATCAGAGATACATCACTTCAAAACATTACTTTTTACATGTTAAAAACTTATAATATTATGAAGTGAAACACTGCCAAATTTTGTTAACATATACACACAATATTTTTTAAAAAAGTATTAAATCTACAAACACTTTAAAGGAGTAAAAGAAGTATTGAAAGATTTTAGAATACACCAATAGTTGGAAGTGTGGAACTTTCAATGGAATCTTAATTTTTGGATCTTTAGATTCCACATCTGGTCACACTTACAGTCAGTCCACATATAAAATGTAATACAATACATAAATCAAAAGAATATATATAATTGCTGTTAACGTTCTGTTGAACAGGACTCGGCTACTTGTGTGCTGCCTGTTGGTAGAACGTGAAACGTGGCTTTCCGTGTTCTTCCTCGTGCTTCCAATGGTACATACATTTTCTTTGGTTTCACTGTTTTGTAGTTCTTCCAGAGAACACATTGAATAGAAAGAAGAAGAGGAAGAACTAGAGCTGATACAGTCTTGTGGGACTTTATGGATTTCAACAGTCGTTTCGAATATTATTGGACTTTCATCAGGTGAAGAGTCCCTGTTGCACCATAGGTTCCTTTCCGAGAAGCGAAGTAGATCCTTACTCTTTTTCTGAGACTGATAAACTTCACTTCTGTAAAGCGGACAGGAAACGCACACTAACCCTTCTTTTGAGTTAATGTATCCCACTACTTCCACAAGCTCATCTACTTCTGTTTCCTCTTCTTCTTTTATATTCAATGGGATAAAAACAGTCTCGAAATCTTCTTCCAAGTTCTTAAATTGTACTGCATGCACCAGTTTTCTTCCTTTGTTTTATCTTCTTGTCTTTTTGTTATTGCTCTGTTTTACTTCATCACCTCCAGAGCAACTGTAAAGCAGTTTAATGGTATATTACATAATGTTGGAATTCAAGTAGTTACAAAAATATTGATGTTATTAGTAACCATAAAATAATAACAAAATGAACGTATCACCGAAGATAGCTTTTAAAAACACATATTAAACTCTCGGTTTGCAAAATTGTAAAATTTATTATTCATAAAAATTTTCAGTACTCACTCAAGAACAGAGCCGTTTTCAAATAAAAACGACAAACAACTTGAGGTAAATATTTTAATAATTATTGTGAATTATTATAATGTTTCATTAACGGAATCGCAGAGAATTTTGCTGAAAACCGAAATAGAACATCGGGCAAATCCTATTAAAAGGCAGACTTATTCTTGAAACAATACCTTAAGTCTTTTATTTTCAATATTTCAGATTACCCAAACATTAATAATAACCAAAATTAATGATTCTCCGACTCTAGACAAAATCGAAATTTGTTCATATTGTTATATTATTCTCTTTTCGCAAGCCTACAGCAATATCAGCTACGTATTTTCCACCAAACCCTAGAAACACTATACAGACACAATACTCAGAACGCTGTAAATGTTCATAATCTACTTTAAAGATAATTATTCGTAGTGTTTTAAATTTAAGTGCCTTAAATACGAAGGCACAAATCCAACTTGTTCATTAAGTAACTACTAACACAAAGGTTTTTTACACCGATGTTTTAGACGTATCTGTTTTATTTGAAAATACTGCTTTTTACTGGTCAAGCATTAAAAGCGCATAGTAAGGATTGTGTATTACGCTAGACATGTTTGTTTATTGCTATGCAGCAGTAGGGCTAATATACTTGATAATGAGAAATCGAGAATTTGAAACTTACATATAGGGAATGCAAAAAGTAAGCAAATGATTTGGTTTGTTCGAACTTTCGTGCAAAGCTAAATAAGGGTTATCTGCCATAGTTGAAACTAATTTAGCAAGGTAGAACTACAGAGAAGACAACCTGTCATAACCATCCACAGCCAACTCTTGAACTACTCTTTTACCAAGGAATATTGGAATTGATCGTCAGCTAAAAGGGTGTCACGGGGATACGAACCAGCAACCTTAGGACTACAAGTGCCCTATCCACCTCGTCATGCAAGGCCTATAAGCAGATAAAGTTGTAGATGTATTGCTGACAGTTTGCTCAAACTACAAATGGGTGCTGTGACTTGCAATAAGATTATTGCAAGCGATGTCTACTCTAGTGTAGGATCAAACAGGAATTTTCCAAAAGAACTAAAAAAATACTTTAAAATTTAATTTTGTCTCACTGCAAAATATCATAAATTATTATAAAATTTCAATTTTTCCACCACGCAAGCCCGGCATGGCCACGTGGGTTAAGGCGTTTGACTAGTAATCTGAGGATCACGGGTTCGAATCCCGATCGCACCAAACATGCTTGCCCTTTCAGCCGTGAGGACGTTATAACGTGACAGTCAATTCTTCTATTCGTTGATAGAAGAGGGCAGATAGCTCTCGAGTACTTTGCGCGAAATTCAAAACAAACAATCCAATACGCCCATTATTTGGAAAATACAAATCTTGCATTTTCTAGAGAATCAATTGGAAATTTCACATAAAAGTTCCCCGATTTTGCCGTTGCTTATTGTTATTTGAGCCGTTGTTGTTCATCGTCATGAACTTCGAACGTCCGAGGTTACAAAACTGGTTTTAATTTATTGTTGTTTAGAATTAAGCACAAAGCTACACGGGTATCGAAACCCGGATTTTAGCGTGTAAGTCCGCAGACATACCGCTGAGCCACTGGGGGGCATTTTTAAATTATATTAAAGTAACACATATGCATCGACTTTGTCGACGAAATTAAAACTTTATTAAAATCTAGTGCAAAATAATTTAATGAAATCTATCTCATCTTGTTCCACCAAAAAGCAGTTATTTTTATATCATACTGAAGCTTCATAATTCAAAAGATGTGTAAAATGATTGTGGAAGATTTAATAAAAGTCATGTCTGTAACTATTAGAATTTTTTACTAACTTCTGTTCTTCTGGTAACATATCATCAAGCTAACTAAACCGAGAAAAATATCTTCATTCAAAATATACTGAATGTTATTATTTACTTTTCAATTTTACATTCTATCAGATAACAAGTGTGTATGTGTGTGTGTTATTATAGTAATGTCGCATCGAGCTATCAGCTAAGACCACCAAAGGGAATCAAAACCATGATTTTAGCGTTCTCAATCCGTAAACTTACTGCTGTACCAGTGGGGAACCAGACACACGATGAGTAATGATGTCCAGAAGTTATAGAAATAAACTTATTGTATTTATTAAAACATATTGTTTCATATAAATATAAAAATAGAATGGGTTTAAAGTTAAATTCGTCCACTATTCCAACTAACCTTGTCCAGTAATATACTCTTTGCAACTATGCGATTAGCTTTGAATTGTCAAAATAAATAATACAATGTATGAAAATGAGAAGAAAGACAAGTGAGTTTTATGGTATTTAATATAATTTTAGCCTAGCCCACAGCTTCATGCGTCTGAAAATATAGCTAGGCTTAGTAAAAACCGTTGTAAGTCGAATTAAAAGAAAAAGTAACAGCAAGTTTAATGGATAAATCAATAAATATTTGCTACATACCAAGATGGAATTAAACGTTTGAAACATTTCACAATCATTTTCTTCATTTGTTTTCGTTTTTTGCCCATATTTAAATAAAATACTCAACTAATTAGTAGAAAGCAAAATTCCTACAACCTTTTGCCGTTAAATCGAAAGTGAAGCTTGTCGTCACAGCAATACTTTTGAACTATTCGATGAGATATTGTTGTTTTATAAATGCTGTAATTTTATTGGACACATATTATACCTGAATACAGAACAGCACAGACTCTTCGAAACAAAATGTCGTTAACATTCTTGCACACTAAACAGAGTTTTATAGAACTCTTCTAGCCAAAAACATTTTACGGGTATGGCTGTTAAAATTTATGTAAATAAATTATCTTCTTAATAAATAAATTATGTTTTAATTTCATTGCTTTTATTTTTCTCTTTCCAGAATCAAAAAGAATTATTTCAAAGATTGTTTGTTTGTGTTTTGAAATTTCGCACTAAGCTACTTGAGGGCTATCTGTGCTAGCCGTCCCTAATTTAGCAGTGTACGACTAGAGGGAAGGCAGCTAGTCATCACCATCCACCGCCAACTCTTGGGCTACTCTCTTATCAACGAAAAGTGGGATTGACCGTCACATTATAACGCCCCCACGGCTGGAGGGCGAGCATGTTTGGCGCGACCCGGGCGTATTTGAAAGAACTACGCAATTTAATATAACATAACGTATTAATTAATTATCTCAGGTTATAAATCTTGTACCAAGGCCTAAAATTTAGCTTTTTGATAATCATGAGTTGAAATTTAATTTTTACATCAACATCTACTAAAAGAGCGTTGTCGAATATCAATAATCGTTCTTTCACAAATGTCCTCTCACCTTAATACATTTATTAGTAGTTAACGATAAATCCAAAATGGCACACTTCTTGTGAGTTCTTCAAATATTTAGTTTAGAAAACCATTTTTATAATTTCAAAAGATATCTCTTTCTCCATTATTGCTTCACTCCAGCGTTGTTGTTTTTAATTAAAGTAGTCAGGGATGGACACAGAGGAGGGGATGGGAAATTCATCCCCCACTGTCCATAACAAAATTGTGTACAATTACTTGTGACTTGATATTTTAGAGTAAAATCAATAAATGAGAGTTCATAGTCATATATGTTTCTTTTCTTTGTTTCTAAATTAATTCCATGAAATTTACGTTGCAGTAACAATGAAAAGTTTACTCGGGATCGGGTTTAAGTGACTGTTACTTAAACGATCATACCCCCACCAAAAAATCCTTTATTCACCCCTAAAAGTAGTCTATACGTTTTGCATCATTATATAATTCTCTTTCACATATTCTGTTTGATCAAGTGGCCTATAACAATTGCCAATTAAAAAACTCCTTGCATTTGAAAACTCATACTGTATAGTGTAAGTAGAGTCAATATCTTCGCTGTCGTTTTAATGTATTCAGTTGTAATAGGTTGCGGTTCATTCCTTACACAGAAATCCACTCCACCCATGTTAGTTTGTTATACTTCAATAACTTAAAAACTGAAATTTGTAAATAACTGCTGTTATCAATGTTCGCCGCATCACACCAGTTTTCAGAGGTTCCCATCATTCCGTTATATTTCATTTGAAATTTTACGTTGAATTTCTTCTAATTTTTCCTCTATTATTCCTAACATTAAAGTAGAAACAAGTTTTTACTTGAAATAAAAGTGTATGTCAGAACGGCTGGTATTGGTATTAACATTATCAATAAGAAGGGAACAACGTTTCGATCATCCTAGGTCATCTTCAGGTTAAAAAAGATGTCAGCAGACTTTGTTGATCTGAAGATGACCAAGGAAAGTCGAAACGTTGTTCTGTGCTTTTCACTGAAAGTGTTTGTTTGTTTGTTTTGGAATTTCGCACAAAGCTACTCGAGGGCTATCTGTGCTAGCCGTCCCTAATTTACCAGTGTAAGACTAGAGGGAAGGCAGCTAGTCATCACCACCCACCGCCAACTCTTGGGCTACTCTTTTACCAACGAATAGTGGGATTGACCGTCACATTATACACCCCCACGTCTAGGAGGGCGAGCATATTTAGCGCTACGCGGGCGCGAACCCGCGACCCTCGGATATTACGAGTGCACGCCTTAACGCGCTCGGCCATCCCAGGCCTCACTGAAAGTGTTAATACCCATAACAATTGCAAAGTTTCAGTGACTTCGAGAAAACCCACTTGTAGAGAAACATATAGATATAAAAACGGCTAGTGTGATTGAAAAAAAATTTTACTTGGAGGAGCGAACAATTTCGACCTTCTTCGGTCATCGTCATGTTCACATGGAAAGAAAGAGGTAACTGACCGCAAGCTGACCACATATTTGAAAGGAGTTGGGTAACTGAGTGTCGTAATGTAGAGGGCGTGCTTGGATGTTTGAGTATGTAATTTTATATTATTTTATGTTATTTATTATATTATTTTTTTATATAAGTATAAAGGTGTTCCTTTGCATTAGTTTATTTTGGGCTTGAGTTGTTGTATAAGTTAGGCTTCTTTAATTTTGCGTTTGACATGTTTGTTTCTTTATTTAGTATTTAAGTGTTTTCTATGGTTATGTTGCGTTTATTTGATTTGCAGTGTGAAGGTGACTTTTAATGTTCTATGGTAAGCAAACTTTTCTAATCTAGTTTTTATTGTTGAGTCATAGAAACTGAAATAAATATGATACAGTAAGTCAATGTAACAAATGGTAACGTATTTTATTTAATTATTCTTGCAGGCATTCAACAAATTTAAACTTTTAAAGTAACATAATGAAAAAAGTTGATTACTTAACAGTGCAACAAAGTTTCTATACACAAATCACTTAGTCACATAAAACCACAGCTGATACAAACTAGGATAAAACTGGCCTTTAATAAACGCAACTGATTTTTAGTTGTTCTGCTCTAGAGGACCAGTATTCTGTAGAATACAATCACATTTCGGTTGTACTACATTAGACATGTATATTTATATTATTATTTACAAATACATCTTTAAATTTCAGTCGCTTGTCTTTTGTTTTAGAAATATATATTTTTAATTTCTTAACAAAAATTATTTGAATAAAATGATTTTGAATAATTCCAAGAAGTACCTTATATTGATTTAGAAAAATTACTGAACAAAGAAACAATTTAACAGCAACTAACCACATTTATACATAAAATGTTCATAAAGTACGTTTTGCGAAAAATTAACATTACTTATGTTAAAAGTTTAGTGTTATAAAAACAGAGAAGACATTTTAATAATAATGTAAGACTGAGTTTCTTTTACACAATTATTTATGACGTACTAATTATGAACAGGATACATAAATACTTCAAACATACACATCATTCCCTTAACAGCTTGTTTCGTTTTATTTTTATAATAAACTCTTCATTGCACTTAAATTTGCAGCTTTATCTCGTTTTCTTCGGGTTTTCGAAAAACCTTGTAGTATCTACGTCCCATTGAATATTTTAATGGACAGTAATATATTTTGCAAATATTTTAAAGAAAAACTTAGGTTTGATTTTTGAAAATAACCTGAGAACTTTTTTTAACTCAGGGCTTCCTTATGAGTTATGTTTTTGTTGTGGTTTTTCTTTCACTGGCAATTAAAAATGAACCCTGACACTTTTATGACATCAGTCCGCGTATTTTTTTAACAGCCCTCGTAGACTAATGTGACTCGCTTGTTTTGTACCTTTTTTAAGTTCAATAGCCAACTCTAAGTCGCTTTTTTATTCACCTATAACTGTGTTTTCTTATACTTGTTTGTTGTTGTTTTTAAAGATGGCGTACATGGATGAATATATCTGAAGCTTTATAAATTTTGCATATAATATTTATAAAATAGATAATCAAAGATTGAACACCATTTTCACGCATGAAATGGCGATAAAAGTATAGTTATTGCTGCAACCATACAGGCATTAGACCTGCGCAACAAAAAATAATAATGAACGAAATTATAATTCTCGATTTGGACTCTTCGGCAAGTTTCGACTTTTGGACGCTCTGGATGGCTGAAAAGCGGTTTATAGAGAGATAGAACAACTGGGCCAGATAGCTGTTCATGTTTAACTTCTTAAGACCTGTAGATAAAAAAAATCTAGATGTCTTTGTTTGGTACAGGCGTCCTTGCCGTCCCTACATAAAAAGTAATAGCACTCCCTCGAATTAAAATTACTGTTTCTTTATGAAACTGCATGTCATTAGTTCATCAATTCTACAATTAATCATGTTTTCAGTTTTAAGCTATTCTGAATACGATTACTGTTATTATAACCACTTTCTATCAGGCTTTTGTAGTAAGTGCATTCATTAATACAGGAAAATATTATTCTCCTCATAATATATTAACAACCTTTTTATGTTGAGCAGCATTTCAAACTTTTTCTCAATTTAAGAAATGTTTAAAATCATTTAAACAATGCACAATATTATTAAAAATTGTTAATTTAAAAAAAGGAATGGGAATCGTCAAACAGTTATAATCATATTATATTATATTATATTATATTATATATTTTCAAGCCTAAAACTAGGGACTATAAAAAAAACCTTAACAAAGTAGGCTGGAAATAATGTCTAACTTATTTTCACAAGCTCTGCTTTGACTCCACCTCTACAGTACTTATTAATTTTAGGGAAGAACCATTAATTTAAAAAATAATATGTACAACATAAATCACAGATCATAAAGTTCCTCGGATTCGCTCAGCGCCCCTAACACTGTTTAAAAAAACAACTGATATCAAACTTTCATTAAAATTGAAAAGGTGTTCTGATTAAAGTGTTATTGAGTTGTGTCAACTGTTACGTAAATGTCATGTGGGCGACAGCCGTGTCGTGTTGTGTTTGGATTTCCATATCTATTATTTAAGTTTCCATATTTATATTGTTGTTTCGAAGTTCAAATCAATAAAATATGTTGTTATTCATTTAAAATAACATTTAGAATTGTTACGTATTTTTTATGTTTTAAGTTCTTCGCAGATTAAACGCAACAGAAAAACACAGATAACAGCTTGTATAATTTATTACACTAAACTATTAACAAATATAACAGATATAACATAAATTATATAATAACAGTGACAGATATTAAGTTACAACATTCGAAATTAATTACAAAACAAAATAATATTAGTTTCAAACTTCAAAATAAATCACAATACAAAACGGTACTGGCCTGTATCTAATGTAATGATCTAAAATTAAAGTCTCAAATTCCAGTCTAGGGTGTGAATTTGGTCCCACGAAGAAATTCCGAAACAGTTCACAGTTCAATAAATTCGCCGTCTCTCAGCACAAGCAGTAATTCAGATGTATCGTAGAGATTGTCGGAATAAAATCACAGCTTCCGTAGATCTAACTTCAATCACAAAACCAAGTTGAATATTCACAGCAAACACCTAATCTTTCTCAAATAACTAACTCTCTTCTTTTGAAATGAAACTGGTGTCTGAATCTCACTCTTTTTCTTATCTCCGTCTGTTTATATATATTATTAGAACTCTTTTTCTCGAACATTCACCGGAAATTCGACAGAGTAATCTGCGCATGTATGTTTTTGCACGAGACTCTACGTCTAGACGCTAGGCCAAACATTTCCATTTATAGTCATATATTTGATCTACCTAATTCTAGAAAATTCTAAAATGCTACCCTAAATAAATAACAAAATATTAGTTTAAACTTCGAAACAATAATATCAATATGGAAAAATGAATGATAGAAATGAAAATTTAAACACAACGCGACATGTTGTCGTTTACAAAATATTTACACATATACATAACAAGAATTAATTAGAATTCATTTAGAATTAATCATTTAGAAATATCTAGAATTAGGTAGATCAATCATATGTTTAGAAATAGAATGTATCTCGGCCTGATGTCTAGACGAATCTCGTGCAAAAACAGAAATGCGCAGATTACTCTGAAATTCTGTGGAAGTTACACGATTGTTCGAAAACACAGTAGGCCTACTAGTATATAAACAGACGGCGATGCGAGGAGAGTCAGTCATTTGTTTTTATTTCGACTCAAGAGATATTGTCTTCGTTCGAGAAATTTTCAACGTTTGCTGTGTGTTTATTCAACTTGGATTTGTGACTGAAGCTAGATTTACAGAAGCTGTGA
This sequence comes from Carcinoscorpius rotundicauda, assembly GCA_011833715.1. Taxonomy (NCBI): domain Eukaryota; kingdom Metazoa; phylum Arthropoda; class Merostomata; order Xiphosura; family Limulidae; genus Carcinoscorpius; species Carcinoscorpius rotundicauda. Next base: position 42,490,287 of record CM022404.1, read on the forward strand.
TTTTATTTCGTCAATCTTTAAGACTCTTTACGAATTAGTGGTTATACTGAAGGTCAACACGTACAGGACTGTTTAGGGAGACCGGAAAAGTGGGAGAACGACAAATTTGAGACATTCATTGGAAACATCGTAAAAAGAACTTCGTCAAATTTATTGGACTGTGAATTGTTTCTGGACTTCTCCATTCAAACTTCGGAATTTCTTTGTGGGACCAAATTCACACCCTAGACTGGAATTTTGGATTTCTGATCTAGACTTTTGGACTTTCATTCTAGATCGTTATATTGGACACAGGCCAGTACCATTTTGTATTGTAATTAACTTTGAAGGTTGAAACTAGTACCATTTTGTATTGTAATTAACTTTGAAGGTTGAAACTAGTACCACTTTGTATTGTAATTAACTTTGAAGGTTGAAACCAGTACTATTTTGTATTGTAATTAATTTTGAATGTTGAAACTGAATATCTATCATTGTTATTATATAATTTATGTTATATCTGTTACATATATAATAGTTTATTGTAATAAATTTTACAGGCTGTTATCTGTGTCTTTCTGTTGCGTTCAGTCTACATACATAAAAAAAACGTAACACAACCAACTAAAATTATTATTAAAAAAAACCGAAACTCTATAACCTGGATACTTTCGAAAAGTGGAATTTTCTTCATTAGGGCTAAACACTAATGTAATATTTTGCACTATTCTAGAAGGCTGTTTTCTTATATAGTATTTATGTAAAACACAAACGATTGTTTAAATTTCAAACAAAATTACTCCTTTTGCTGAAATGTACAAAAAAGTAAAAAGTAATTTAACGTTTCACATATTCCAGTGGCAATAGTGTTGTCTCATTACTACAAGCTTGCTTCAAGTTAATTTGTTTTGGTTTTTCATTAAACAAGTAGTTGTCAATGTTTACTTATACATGGATATAATTGTTCAGTTAAACGTTTTAAAATGGCTTAACATTAAAACTTACTACAAAATAAAAAATGGAGTGAGTGTGGAGGATTGATTATTACAAACTCACTTATTTGTTAGTTAGAAGTCTAATTCTATTTACATTAGTTTTTACTTTCACTTTTTTGTGTGCATTTGTACTGACTATGGTAAATTGAAATAGTAAATCGATACCAGTTATTTATAGCAAAATGTGCTTTGTTTTACCTTTTGATAAATGACCCTCACAGTTAAATATATTTGAAATATTTTGTTTGATGTATATTGAGCGACACTAATGGAGATAAACACTGAGTTATTTATTAAGTAGGAACTGTTGAATTTCAGTAATGTTGAAAGAAACACATATCTGTTTTAAGTTATTAGTGATTTGCTTTAGTTATAATTCATGAAATTAACAAGCATGTGAATGTGATTATGATACTTTATGTTAAAAATAACAGCTAAAAATAAGGAGTAAAACCTTTAATATCTGAACCAATTGTCAGAAATTTCACAGAATTACTTTTTTTTTTAACGTTTTCTTTATTAATGAAAAAAATTTTATGAAACTAGTTTTAGAACTTTGTATTTTCTGCGATAATTTTCGCAGGTTATAGATGTCTCGGTTTCAAGCTACTTTTGCATTTTTTAATTTTTTTTTGAATATTGTATTATTATGTGCCTTTTTAATGAGGCCCCCAGTGGCTCAGCAGTATGTCTGCGGACTTACACGCTAAAATCCGGGTTTCGATACCCGTGGTGGGCAGAGCACAGATAGCCCATTGTGTAGCTTTGTGCTTAATTCAAAACAACAACAACACCAACGCCTTTTTAATGAACGGTGTAGGATTTCTTTTCTTGAAAGTATTCATAATTTTTGCGACACTTTACACATTACGATTACTGCAATCAATAATTTCAAATTTATTCTTTACAAAAGTCCAACGATATTATGAATAGTTAAGTTTGACCGCAGAAATGTACTTCAACTCGTATTAATATATGTAAAACTGATGTAAAATTAGAATCGACAGTTTCTTTACTTCTCATGTTCACTCTCTCAAATATTTTCATAAAAATTACACTTTAACAAAAACTTTACATTAAACTTTGAAGTCTCAGCTTCATATTCTTAAAATTAGCGAAGTTTTATAACAGTAAAATGTTACCCTTCATGAGAGAATGATATTTTTTTATTTCATTATTTTTAAACATTGATACTACTTAATAAAATATCTGAATCCCCACGTTTGTGACAGCAAGTACAAATAATGTAATAAAGCGTTGGGATGCAAGTATAATAAAAACATTTGTCGAAGATTGACAATGCATAAATATTCTATTATACCTTGTCGTGTGTCCGACAAAAATACACCTTCAGTGAAATTATGACTAATACAAAAAGCACAAGAAGGTAAGAGTATTTGACAACTAATTTGTCCTTAGCTGCCTTATTCACCTCTTTACTTTAGCCTCTAAGTTGACCAGTGGCAAGCTTGAAGGCTTTCAACCTAAACATCGGATTTCAACACCCAAGATGGACACTGCGGAGATAGCACGTTGTTTGGTTTTACACTTTCAAAAAAAGCTAAAACTCGACACCTTTGTTTTATCTATTATAAGATAAAAATATACATACTTCTATTTGTATTTTGTTTGATAAACAAAAGAGTAAAGAGTTCTTTTTTGTAGATATTTCGAAATTATATTGTATAAAATTGTTGTCATTGTTTATGAATTTTTACTCCAAAAACACACTGTACCCAGGTCATTTTAACATTAAAAATTTGTATCTTTGTATTTCTTAATTTATTAAACAAACGTTATTCTTAGTTTTTTATCAAGTCCATACAATGGACCACTTGAATGAGTGGTGAAAATAATAAATAATTTAATTAATACGCAGATATGTTGTAATGGACAACTTTTGCCGTTAAGGTTAAATCTTATTTTATTGTATTATATATTCATATTGAGCATACAGTAAATGTTTCATCGTCATTGGCTGGTAAATACGAGGTTAAACGCGTGACTACGTATGAATGCTTGACGAGTGCAGACAAATGAGATATAAACCATTCCGAAGAATTCCTGTTTAAATATTTAGAAATTCATTTAACGTAAGTAACATTTTGCTGTGTAAAATACTTATTAACAAATTAAGGTTATTTGTAATGTGTTGAAAGTTGTTTCATATCACATTAATAATAATAGCGTAAGACTAAACATAACATATAACTGGGATGGAGACAAGGCCTATTTTTCCGCTTACTGTTCATAATGATATTTTTATTGCACGTAGAAATCCCTGTTTCAAAATTTACCCTTGACATTTCTAACAAAATATGTACGTTTTAAATATCTCTAGTTTAGATGTGTATTTGATCTTGAAGTGCAGTTTTCGTAAGTCCAAATACCGAGCTAGGTGTATTTTTATTTTTACAATTTGACACTTGTTGTATTCTTTAGCATCATAGTGAAATTTCCCTACAAGGCCTAATTCTAAACCTAGCATTTATTTTCGGAATATTATTATTTTAAACATATTTGCTGGAAAAATACTTCAGTAAACTAAACATAAACTAGAAACGTTGAGATTTTTATCAAACAAGTTTAAAGTATTCAGTGATAAAACAAACAGTGTACGTTTGACGTATTTATAAGTATTGTAATATCATTTCTTGCAATCGAGAGATGGCGCTTTAAGCCTATGTTTAGTGTAATTTGGCCTCGTGAAATTTTCAAAGTTCGAGTTTTGGCACAACAGTAAATGTCGAATTATAAAAAAAAGAATGTCTGACTATATATTTGAACTACGTATTTCTCTCACTTCAGCTGTCCACGTAGACAGTTCTCTTGAGAGTCGCAGTTGAATTAAATTTCAATTATTTCAAAAAGTATCTAATTATTCTCGCGGAATTCACCGTTAGGTTAACTTTTAAACTCCCTTAGTTATTAGTAAAATCGAATCATTACACAAAATATTTTATAAATGTCACAAACACTGACAAAAAAAATTAAAGAAAAATACTAGCTACGTTGTTGGTTTTGTTTAAAAAGTCCTTAGAACTAGAAGTGAGATTAGTCTAAACGAGATTTTTTTAGAATAAGACCACAAGTATATAAAGTATGTGAACCCTGTTTCTACTTATTCTTGCAAAGTTATGACACCAACTAATTACTGCAACAAAAGAAACAATTTGTGAAACAAAACCATAATTTAAAGAAACCATAGTAATAGTTAGGCTTAGAAATACTACAACAATACATGATTTTAATCGATCTTATACGAATTGAAGTTTTGACAAAACAACAAAAATATGTATGATAGATACAGCAAGGTGACAGAAGGTTTTTCAGTTGAATGAAATCACTTCTGCATTCACTTAAGAATCCAAACTAGGCACTGTTTGTCTGCATAACCTTTCATGTTCATATCTATTCATTCAAGAAAAGTTTACTAAAAAAAAAAAATGTAAACTAACAGTTCAAACCTCATCACCCAAAACATGCTGGCAACTCTTGCTTACAACATTAACAAAAGTTGTTAAAGAACATGTGGACCTGTCTCATTGTGGCACTAAATATTGTACTGGTTAGCCATAATGCAAATTTTGTGTACAATCTTTTATTTCAAACTCCACAGATAGACCAACAACATAAGAATACTATCCAAGATGTTGTGTTATAACATTAAACTTCTCAAATTATCTCTGGTGTTTTACTGTTAAAAAGTATAAAATCGTACAGTTAGGATGTGGAATGTTTGGAAATAACTTGTCTTCTGTGAGATACAAGTGATGTTAAAACTTGCATATGATAACAAGTAAAGTATTCAAGCTTTTGCTGGGTACTTAGCTGATTTGGAAAGAGCTTAACTTAAATATATATGTATAGAAATTTTAAAGTGGGACAAGTGTTTTAAGTATGGCTGTTAAGAACCATTGTTGGATGCTATGTTCAATTTTGATTCTCTTGTTACAAAGAAAAATATTGACATGGTGAAAAAAGTTTAGAAATGGATTTGCAAAATGAGGCCTATTGAAGAAACTTAACTGTTAAACAAGCTGAGGTTTAGGAACAATTTATTTCAGTTGTTTGATGTTTTTAAAAGTTAAAAAAAAAAGTTTCTATGAGATGCATCTGTGTGTATGAATTGTGAAATTATAGGTTTGGAATTAGGAACTTCACTGTTAGGAAAAGTGAAATTAAAATCTTTAATAGTTACATGCATATATTTTTATTTAAACTTGATTACAGATTACTGAACTTCGCTCATCGAAATTACAGCTAGAATTAAATCAGGCAAACAATTAACAAACATATTTGCATGCCAAAGTGTACTTAATATGAGCTAATACAGATTTTGAACATGCAGTTACATTAGGTAATTTTTAGCCTAATTATTATAGTTATGGCCTGTCATCATAGTGTGCCTAATTTGATTCACTTTAGGCCTAACCTGTAAAGCACAAACCCCAGATAAAATGCATACCACATCAACTGTTTCATTGTATATGCAGTGATAAATAAATAAACATACTGTTGATACAACTAGCTTTAAGTGAAAACTACAAATCTAATTACACTTCTGCCAGTAATAAGACTGTGATGAATATGTTAATTTCCCATTGAATGATGTTCATCACACAAACATTATTCAACATTTGTATTTGAAAATTGAATGCCATCAAAAAATGTGGGCAGTTAATGCTCAATGCTGACCATCTCACAACTATGTGCTACAGCCATCTGGTGATGTCTGTTGAAAAATATAAATTATATTTTCTTAAATTCACCCGAATCACAAAATGTGCAAAAAGCCTTATGAGATGGAGTGTCTTATTAAATTCTTAAACTATTCAGTTTAGAAGATTTAAGTTAACTTGCACATAACTCATGCATACAGACTGTGTGTATTCTGTATGTTGCAGTTATATTAAACTAAGTATGGACATGAACTATACTTTCAAATTGAAATGCATTTGGTGAATTTGAAAACAAACAGTTTAGAGCATCAGCAAAGAATTTTGTAATTAGTGGAACGTATATAAAACCATATTTGTAGAGCTGAAATATACACTGTATAATTCCTAGAGTAACATGGTCTTGACTAGATTGTGGAATTCTAAAATTGATAAAATGAAACACTTGGATGCTCCTTCTTGGAAGACTTGTGAATTACCATCTGTTTTTGTTATTTGTTCTTGGTGAAATTTAATACTGGCTTTTATACACAAAGATAGTAGTCATCAGTGCTGTGTGGCTTTACAATGGTGAAGAGGAAATAGGTTTTAAATTATGTTCCTGCAAAGCCTTGAAATAATGTAAGTAAAGAAAAGCTGTAATATTTATTCATTTCACTTTATGTGCCAGCTGATTCTTAAGTGCCTTAATCTCCATTAAATATTTGCATTAAGAAAGCCTGATTTCATCAACATTAGTTAACATATCATTGGCTTTATTATTAATAATTACCATTAACTCCAAAGAATTAGGTTTATTTTTAATGTTCATTGTATTGACTGGATTATTCCTTTGTAAAGGACATCTTAATGTATGTGTATGATTTGATAACAATTTAGTTGGAAAATTAAATTATAAATGCATTGATTTCATAGACAGTTTGAAACCAGTGTAAAAAAGTATCCAAATACTTCTAAACCATGTATTTTAATATTGGCACACCTCTTATTGTGGTAGCAAGAAATTATTTTGTATTAACTCAGTAATTGTGAGCATTCATATTACATTCATATTATGTTTATGCAATTTAGGTAATTTGAATCTTGGAAAACAAACTGATTTAAATATTACAACTTGTTTTATATTTTTACACACCAATGACTAAAATTATGTAGTAACAAAAATATTTGTTAAATAATATAGTGGATGTAGAAAATAATTCAAATACAGTGAAACGTATCATGATTTTTTTAAAAATTGCTGTGTTGGTCTTAAACTCCTGGTGACGAAATTTTCTTTTTGCTATTGCAATCTTTATTCAAATTTTTTTTTCGGGTTAAGAGTGGAATTTTTGTATCATATTTCCAAACCAAAGTACTCTTTGTTAGGCTATGTAATTATATGCTATGTAGTTTTCACTTTAAAACTTTAATAAAACATGCTAACTTAAATAGGACTCCAGTAATCACAAACTTTAAAAATCACCCGGCATGGCCAAGTGGTTATGCTGCGGGTTCGAATACCAGTCGCACCAAACATGCTGGCTCATTCAGCCGAGGGGGCATTATAATATACGGTCAATCATCCTATTTGTTGGAGATAGGTAGGTGGTGATGACTAGTTGCCTTCCCTCTAGTCTTGCACAACGAAATTAGGGACGGCTAACGTGGATAGACCTCGTGCAGCTTTGCGCGAAATTTAAAACAAACTATAATCCCTCCTTTTTTACGTTGACATACTGTGAATAAAATAAATAATTAAAACTTTACAAGAGACAAATACATGGACATTGCCCTGAGAAGGACCAAATACAAACAGTTAAGATAATAAGTTCAGGGAGGAGGAAGATGTCAAAGAGAACCTGACCCTCCAGGGCATAAAATACTCAAACACCATTGATTGATTGATTTTATGTTACCGTTATAACTCCTTTGACTATTGCGGTGCATTAAGCCCTGTATTTTACCATCAGAAAGTAATAGAATTAGAGAAATACTGTTAAAAATGAAATATTTAAACTGTTAGTGGTGGTAGTTGATTAAAATGGGACTTTTAAAACTCGCGATGTTAAGATAAGCATTTTGATTGCTTTACCCGTATTCTTAGTTCACAATATATCGTAATACTAAATTATTGTTAAATTCGTTAACATTCCGAGACAAATATACTATTTTAATTTTATACAATGAACCAGTTATGTGATAGCCTACATAATTGCCATATTAATAATAATTTGGTGGATGCGGCCACTCAACCAACGGGCAACAAGTAACTGAGGGATAAGGGTTCGAACAGGGCGTAGATTTTTTACACCCAATGGGGGGGATGATTTTTGTAACCACTTATGTGGACTGTTCAATTTGCAAATTTGTAATCTCTGATTACGTGAAAGCTGTAAACATGCTGTCACAGAGTAATCTTGTTGCTACGATACTCGCATATATACTTAAGCCTACCGACTGACACATACGAACTATCTCTTAGATCGAAAAGCCTAGAAGGACGCTTATGTTAAAGATGTACATTTCGGCTACTGAAAAAGCCTACATCTAGGCCTAATTATGTAATTCGATTGGTAAGAACACGAGAATCACAAGAACAAACACACAATCTGTAGGCCTGTGATGCAGTAAAACAATTCAACAGACCAAACTGTAGGGGGGATGATTGTATGCACCATACCCCCACCTAAAATGAAGGGGGATATATCCCTCCATCCCCGCAGGATTTACGCCCCTGGGTTCAAAAATAATTCCACAATTATTAAAAAAAAGGGTAAAACTTTCAATAGACAATCAAGAAATTGTGTGCTTTATCGGAAAATGGATTCCTATTCCGTTTCTTACCGTTCATGCAAAACGTAATCATAAAAGTAGGGCAAGCTGTTCGTAAACTTTTTCCACCGTTAATTTGGTTTCAACGTAAAAATGATAAAGAGACACGCCCAGTCAAGTAACTTCAGTCAGTGTTCAGAAAAGCCATCATATAGAAAAAATTGAATACAGCTTGGCTAAAATGTTTGAAATAATTTCTAGCTCATACTCGGTACATTGTTTTAATTGGTTCTGTTTTGTGGAACATTTATTATTTTAAGGTTTGGCTAGTTATCAACACCCACCGCCAACTCTTGGGCTACTTTTTTACCAACAAATAGTGAGATTGATCGAAACATTATAATACCCCCACGGTTGAAAGAGCGATCATGTTTGGTGTAATAGGAATTCGAACCCGTGAATTACGAATTAATTGCCTTAACCACCTGGCCATGTCGTTCCTTTTATTTTAAGGAAGCAGGCTTGCTCAGTTTTGTTGAAAAAGTACAGTGAAGGACATAGTGTAAAGGTAACAGTGTTGCATACGCATTTATTTAGAGATAAAAGTGTAATATTCTTAATTTCTGAATTTAGGTCACAAGCATAAAGTACCCCACCCTTCTTCTAAGTTCAAAAGCCCTATTATGATACACAGAGAACCTGATGTCTCATTCAATTTTTGCCATTATCCCAAATTATTTCTATAACTACCTTCATAGAAATTGCCCCCGAAAAAGAAAAACCAATGGAACGCCTTCCCGTGGTACCCGAGAACATGTACTACACTTGTTTCCATAAGCTTGTTAATAGGGGGTATGAACACAGTTGGAAACATTGCTTCACTGATTTCTCGAAAGGAGTTGGGATCACAAAATCTGATGCCAGATTCAGGTTCAGCACACTTGGAAGCCACTTTTTAATCCTCGTTACTGTGGGTGACCTTTGGTGAAAATGCTATGCTTTATAGATAAGGTCACTCTCTGGCCGCCTCGAGTCCGCCTGTCAAGGTTGGCTCAAAAACTGTGAAAAAATTCGGGTTCAGCCACTTAAACTCTCATTATGACTTGTTGTCCTCTCTGGTGCATTATATCCCCGTTATTAACGTGTTACACCATATAGATAGCAACACCCCCGGATCATCACGAGTCCGTCTGCCAAATTTGGATCTTGTAACCACAGAACTGTAGAAGAAATTATCTGGAGATACATATAAAACCATCAATCTAACACTGCTCAAGGTTTTCTGTCACATCTGACAAAAATACCCGCAGATGTGGTAGTAAGTACACATATCTACTTAATAACTTGTGATTGTTCGTTTCCGGCGAAGAACATGTGTGTCATCCTGCACAAAATAGATCTGGTAACCTTTGTAAATATTACGTTTTACATATTTTCCTTCCATAAAAGTGTCTCACCCACTAATACTTATGTCTGTATCATGAAAACTGAAAATAACTTTTTTGCAGTAGTGCGCATGTGTATCACGTAAACGAAACATGCGTACAAATTCCGTCCTCGTGCATGCACAAGACGTTTAAGTATATTTAAATAATATTCCCTTTGTTTTTGAATATAGCAATTTAGTATCATTTATTTTATGTAGGGAAGGAAATTATGTTTTTTTTTTTTGTGTGTGTGATACTGTTTCTTATAATTGCTTTAACTTCGGCTTTGAGTTTGTTTGTTTGTTTTTCAGGTTAGAAGTAAAGTTAGGGGACTTACAAAGCTAAATTCTAGGGTTTGATTTCTTGTATTAAACAGAACGTTAGTAGTCTTGCAGCGTAATACTACATTGGTGTTATTATTTTTGTCACTTAGTGTTAGGTTTTAGTTCGACATTTAGTTCGCCGTGGGGGCGTTATAATGTTACGGTCAATCCCACTATTCGGGCCTGGCATGGCCGAGCGCGTTAGGGCGTGCACTCGTAATCCGAGGGTCGCGGGTTCGCGCTAAACATGCTCGCTCTCCCAGCCGTGGGGGTGTATAATGTGACGGTCAATCCCACTATTCGTTGGTAAAAGAGTAGCCCAAGAGTTGGCGGTGGGTGGTGATGACTAGCTGCCTTCCCTCTAGTCTTACACTGCTAAATTAGGGACGGCTAGCACAGATAACCCTCGAGTAACTTTGCGCGAAATTGAAAACAAACGAAACCAATAAAGGCCCCACTATTAACATTTCTAGCATTATCGTGATACCCTCGGGAGATTCTGAGAAAACAACTTTTTTTCAATAATTAGAAAAATGTCGTTATTGCTTGGCATTAATATTTCCTTGTACTTAAAATAGAACTGCAAAACAAATATTCATGTTCGTTTCATTGTATCGTGACCTGTACTCGAAATGAAAAATGTTGACTTATTAATAAATTAATATCTGTTTGATAGTAGAGAACGGGGGATAGAGGACGAAAATATATGTATCGTATAACAATCTATTATACACAGGGGTTCATCAAACCCTTTGTGATGGATAATAAGAAAAAACTGGTAATTACTCATTGATTGCACTTTGCTCGTTTTTACTGTGGTCTTAAATAGCTTCGAGGTTACGATTCCAGTATGTGGATAAGAACATCGATTTGTATTTCATGACGGCTGGTGTGAGTATTAAAACTTTTATTAAAATAAAGCACAGAACGGTTGAGTTTTTGTTTTGTTTCATGTGCTGAGTTTCGACCTTATTAGGTCGTCTTCAGGTGTACGAAGAGACCGCCTATGTTAACTTAAAGGTGACCTGAGAAGGTCGATACGTTGTTCTGTACTTTATTTTAATTAAAGTTTTAACACCCATACCAGTCGTCTTGAGATACATTTTCACTTCAAGTGGATTTCTCGTCATCACGAAGAATGTCGATTACTCACTTGTCTGGCAAGACCGTCAACGTTTTTCGTAATAAAATTGTAAAACGTTTTGAGAGAGTGAACATGTGAAATATAAATTGCATATTTTTCATTAGCATAAGGAGATTAATAGATAAATATATACAGTCAGTCTATACAAAAATTCACTGGAAATGCGTCAGTTTTGGGAAACATAATTTGTTATAACTTCTCTCTAGACGTATTTAGTTGTTAAAATTGTGCATACGGTTTTTCTACTAAACGGTTGCACGAGCCTTGATTTTAGGGTAAGAAAGTACATAAGAACTGAGATCTTGTACTCTTAATGAGTTTTTATATTTTCCTTGTGAAGAGAAAGCATAATAACAGGCATATTCAAATTACTCCTTGAGTGACCCTCGACATATCCTTTGGTAGCAGCGCCCGAAATTTTCATTGTTTTTTATGTCTTCCCTTACCCCTGTCCCCCAGTGGCAGAGTGGTATGTCTGCAGACTTGTAACTTTGTGTTTAAATTAAGAAAACAAAACTTTCTGAGATGCAGTTTTTAAAAAAGACAAACATTATCACTTCAGCATCTATTTTTTGTGAGATAATTATCTTGCGTTTTGTAGCGTCGCGAGACGATTAGTCTAAGCTAGGCACTGATGTGAGATTAAGAACTGTTGTCAATTCTGTGTGGGGTCCTGGTGTTTTATATAACGTTTGTTTGTGTACTAATCTGCCATTCATGGTGTCAAACACTTAAGAGAGATGTAATAATTTATAGATTGTGTTAAATTTTGCTAACGTATTAAATAATAAGGTTAAATAGCGTTGTATCTAAAATTACACTCACATTCTAGTTTTGAGGTTTACATACATCACTTAGCACGCAGATCGAACGAGGCTAAATAGCGTTCGTTCTCTGTCTCTCTAGGTGTTTGGGTATATAAATTTGTATGCCCAGGAGGGTCAGGTACACAAGACCTCTTCCTCTTAATTGTTAGAGTAAGGTTGTTAATGTATTTAAAGTAAATACGCGAGGGCCAGAGTGATGAGCAATACTCATTGTTCTAAGTCTAGAACATAGGTGGCGTGTTTTATTTTAACACTAGTATTTTTTTTCATTGCCTTTTGTTTTTAAATACTTAATTTTAACTTAATGATCTAATGTATAAATTAATCGCGGAGAAATGTTTAGGTCTCTCTTCATTATATATGCAATACCTGTCTGGTTCGTATAACAGCTCATTTTTTCTCAAATTTGTATCGAAATATTTTATTGTAGTATGTAAGAGTCTATCTGGTATTGTTTATATGTTAGAGTGTTTGTGTATCAACTTTTTGTTTGTTTGTTTTGGAATTTCGCACAAAGCTACTCGAGGGCTATCTGTGCTAGCCGTCCCTAATTTAGCAGTGTAAGACTAGAGGGAAGGCAGCTAGTCATCACCACCCACCGCCAACTCTGGGGCTGCTCTTTTACCAACGAATAGTGGGATTGACCGTCACATTATACACCCCCACGGCTGGGAGGAAGTGGTTTTGGGTACTCTATATGCTGTTGTAATTAATGCATTCTGTAATAATTGTAGTTTGGTGTGCAGTTGTTTTTTACTTACGTTAATCAGCGCAGAAGCTGCATGGTCTATTACTGGTCATATATATATATATGTTTTGTATATTTTAAGGATGTTCTCAGGTGTTGTTCCATAATTTTTACCAGTTAGACTCTTAGCATAGTTTATTCTTCGCCAAATTTTAGTTTTTATGTTATTTACATATTTTGTCCAGGTAGGTTTAGAATCACATGTTAGTCCCAAAAAATTTTGCAGATGTAGCAGTCTGGAGAAGCGATATGTTCATGTAAATCTGTGTTTTGTGCTTTTTTATATTTCGTTGATGTTGAAAATATCACTGTGTCTTTGCTGTGTTTATTTTGATTCTATATTTTCGGCAGTATTCACTTATTCTGTTTAGTTGAGGTTATATGTTAGTGGTTGCAATTTCTGGTGTAGGGACACTTTTCCAAATTGGTACATCATCAGCGAACTGTGACAAGTATCCATGATTTGGGTCTTTTAATTGGCATATTATTCACATACATGATGAAGACAATAGGACTAACCACCCCTCCTTGAGGGACACCAGCTTCTGGAGTGAAGAACTCTCTATTCCCTCTACGTTCACTCTGCATTTTCTATTTTCCAAAAAGTTAGATAACCACACGGTAGTCCCATTTCGTACGTATGGAACCGAAAACCATTGTGTCATACAGTGTCGAATACTTTCTCAATATCGAGGAAACAAGAGACAGTGAATTCTTTTTTATTAAAGCTGTTTATTATTGTTTCAGTTAACCTAATTAAATGATCTGCTGTTTGTCTAAATTTTCTAAATCCGTTTTGTTCTTCTGGTAATTTTGAAGTAATTTCTGTGGACTTACACGCTAAAATCCGGGTTTCGATACCCGTGGTGGGCAGAGCACAGATAGCTCATTGTGTAGCTTTGTGCTTAATTCAAAACAACAACTACTTTGCTGTAGAAATACTTGTTCATGTCTGGGCCATTGTGTTTTGAATTAGTGTTCGTTTCTAAAGTTTTTGTTTGTTTTTGAATTTCGCGCAAAGTCACACGGGGGCTATCTGCTCTAGCCGTTCCTATATAGCAGTGTAAGACTAGAGGGAAGGCAGCTAATCATCACCACCCGCCGCCAACTCTTTTGCCAACGAATAGTGGGATTGACCATAACATTATAACGCCCCCACGACTGAAAGGGCGAGCATGTTTGGCGCGACGGGGATTCATACCCGCGACCCTCAGATTACCAGTCGAGTGCCTTAACCATCTGGCCATGCCGGGTCAGTTTTCCAAAGTTGTCCCGTCATTGCAGTTTGAGGGTTTACATACGTTACATATCGCACAGATCGAATGAGGTGGGCTTACACGTATCATTAAAACAATTTGATTGTCCATTTTCGGGGGAAGGGGGTTCCACTGTCTTGCAAGTTGTCCTGCACTGGTACAGGAATATATTTAAATACATATACTGCTAGAAACTGGGTTTCCATACACATGTTGGGCACAACAACTTGTAATTTGTGTAGTGTTTCACAGTGCAACTTGGCAAACCTTCGTGATGCGATATTTGTTACAAACAGATTATAACTATGTTTGGTTACTGTTGCATTATTTCACGTGGGCAACTTCTAGTCAGTTTTGACCAAACAAGGCTGATCTTGAATATTCAGGATTGATTGGTTGCTGGTTGCTGTTCGGAACGTTTTAATGACATTGGTGCTACGATTTTTGTTATTTTTGTGTTCCCACCCCTCCATGTAAAACGCATAAATTGCATGTGCAGTTGACATTGGGCGGGGCACTCATACGGTGCAGACAATTTAAAGCATATCGCAGATTTCGATCAATATTGTATATGCTGCGATATGTGGGCATAGTGCCAACACATCGGGCCGCTCGAGCCAGGTGGTTAACCGTCCGTACCGGTGGGTACTCTTTCGTTGTTCGCAGACGTTGCGTTATTGATAGTTACAGAATGAATCATGAAGTCAACGCAATGAGAAGCTGGTATCAAAGTAAAGGTAAAACGTTTTTGTTGTAATTTAGTACGAACTGAGAGAACAGTTATGGTAGTGCCACGTTATATGGTACGAGTTAGACGTGTAAACTTTCCTACGTGCATCTGAAATCACCGAGCGAAGTGTACGTGATGGCATGTATAATTTGCGTGAGTTACCCTAGTAGTGGAAGGGCAAAACGTAACAGCCCATTAGCAAGAAGGTAGGGATGCGTTTTTTGTTATCGTTTTTGTAATAGTTAACTTAGTGTGATTTTTTTTTTTTTTTTCATTTCATTCATGTTGTATTTGAATAAATGTTTTGAAAATTTAAAGAACTTTAGAATTATTTTTTGGTCTTTATTTTTTAATAACCTGGTCAAAACAAAAACTTGAAAAGCCTAAGTCTAAATTTTTTGTGTGTTGTTACAGGCACTTTCAGTTTTTGGTTTTCTTTTTATGGCTTCAGACATTATGATGTTCCTAACCAGTATGCTTTGATATGCAGGATAGACTGTCTAGTTTATCATTTGAACTTTTCTGATTACCTTTCATAATGTTAATATCATATTGTAAGTTTTATTTTGTTTTTGTGAATGTGTGAGGGAGGGAAAGGGAAAACGCACAATTTTGTAGTTAAATCCATTTGAAATGAGTTAGATATGTCTCCATATCAGTGCTTTTAAGTAGTAGACATTCAGTGTACTGATTTTTTTATGCGTTTACTCTTTCCATATTCCCATGTTATTTCCTCAAACTTTAACAACAAAAACTTAAGGTTTATGGGGGGGGGGTGAAACGTTGGTAGAAACCACACCTATGGATTTTGTTTTTATAAATGTACGTGAAGTGTTGAATGTGATAATAATTATGTAGGAAGTACACTTGAAAATGTTTAATGTTTAGAATAATTTCAGTTTTAGGATCTGTTGCAAACTAAAGTATTTTTATTAGTATTATAAACATTTTTTGGAGTGTTTAAAAATTTTTTAATTTTGTGAAAATATTGACCTTGTGTTTAAATACCTTTTTGATAGAACATTTTTATAATATGACTGAATATTTAGATGATGCACAATACTGTTTAGCACACAGATACTGAGTTATAACAGTCTCTCTCTCTCTCTCTCTCTATATATATATATATATATAAATAATTACTATTAATTAGCATTGTGTCAATGTCCCAAAATTTTCTTTTTGTCAGCTTGTACGTATACAAGGGAAAAAAAATGTATTATGATAGAACTTAATTACCCAGTGATGTGTATCATTTTATATTTTTATTATTTTGGAAATTGACTATAAAATTAAAATATGTAAGTCATTAGTTGTGATATTAAAGAGATCAAAACATTTTGCTTCCACTTCAGAATGAATGTTTGACAGTGTTGTTTGCTTTTTTGTACGTCTGAAACTGGATTTAATGGAGAACAGTTTAAAGTTGTTTTGTCTGATATGTAAGTTCTGTTACATATTGACATTATTTACTGACTTATGCTTGAAGTAACTTGCAGAAGTTTTACCCACTTAGTTATAAAAATTAAAAGTCTTAACATTAATAAAAATTCTGTTTCTTCAAAGGTTTTTATATATAAAGGCCAAAGTTTTAGTGATAATAATTTATTAAAATAAAACTTGTAAGTTGGGTATTGTTTGGTCAACATTGACATCAAAAACTACATTGTGCGAGCATGAAGGCGTTACTTATTTTCATAACACTGAATTATATAGAGCTATACAATTTTATGTATACCTTTCTATAGAAGCATTTAAATGAGATTCTGTTAAGCATTGCTGAATATAATAATGTGATATTATTGGATAATAACATAGGAATCGGTCTACATTATATTGTATATTTACATGTAAGGGGGGACATGTACTGTTTTTGACACTTAGTTAAACCTTTGATTTACAAGAGAGTATTACCCTTTATGGCAAACTATAACTTGGATTGAAATCAATCATTGTCTGTTATCTTCATTAATATTGTGCAAAAGTTTAGTCGCGTAGCTATACTACTTAAATTATTCCTAATAGAATCTAAGACTTGGATGTTTTTTAAAGCATAGGCATTTTCAGTACAAGTTTCTGTTAAAAGATTTTTCTCTACTTTTAATGCACTGGTGATCACAATGGAAATGCTAAGCATGATATGATCAACTGGTATTTTAATTACCCAAGAATGTCTACACCCTGATGACCAGCTCGGATTGTGAGTTCAGTGGCCTAACTGCCAGGCCCAGCATTATACTATTAGGTGTTGCAGCTATTAACAAAAGTGTAAAAAAAATACCCCTTCTTCTGTGTACCATAATAATATCAAGTACAGTAGATGATTATGTTCCATTAAAATAATTTTGAAGCCTTGCCACATCATTATTATAATCCATATTTCCACATTTGGTCATACTCTATCTAAAGTCTGTACACCTTCATAGCAGTCCTCCAGCATATAGTTTTCATTGCAAGATTCCATCATAAGGCTGTCATAGCTAAAACACACTCTCCTGCTTGCATACTTTCCATAAGCCATCTTTTATGTGAAGTCAGCAGTTTCTTAGCAATACAGTAGCACACCAATTCATAGTTCCTGCTTTTCATTGAGTATCATACACACAGATTTCATTTTCTAGCTGCTTTAGGTATGCAGCAATTAAAGAAATATGTTATTTAATGTGTTTTAAACATATGTATCATGATGATATTTTTCCTAATAGAAATTTTTTTTCATGTTTCATGCTGTTGCTTAGGGGACATGGATGGCTTTTGCCATCCACTTTTTATGTTCATAGATTCTTGCCTGTTACAAAATGCCACACTTTGTTTTAATGAAAACTGGGCTAAAACTTGTTGCAGTTCTGTAGCTGGATGGTCCTGGTACCCCAAGTTGATCCATATTCCTTTGTTGTGATGTGTTGCTAGAATCTGGGGATGTTGTACATTTGGAACCAAATTTTTTAATGTGTTATATTTGAAAAAATGTCAAGTTTTTAGTAGTTATTTCAAAAATAATTCAAGCTTTTTCTTTTACTTTATAAATTAATAAAAGATTGTTTGAAAAACAATACACAAGAAAAATAGTAGATTATTTCAAACTGTTTGATTTTGTAACCATTTAAAAAATCAAAAGTGTGAAACAACATCTATCTGCATTTAAATCATGTAAAAATGAATAAAGTGTATTTTTTGATAATTCTTTATTTTCTGACAAGATACTGTTCTTTTAAATTAAGGTATTATTCAAAAGGTATTAGCATTCTTTGGAATAAAACGTATTGCATCATATTGCCAGATAATGACTTGTATGTAGTTCTCCTAGTTATTTCAGTCTAATGAAAGTTGTTTATCAATAGTTGAGCCTTTGAAGACTTGCATGATGTGATTCAATACGTGAACTTTCTTAAAACATGTTTAAAAATGATTTTTTTTAACTACCTAATCCTTAACTTAGTACTGGATGGGGAAAAATTAATTTGTCATTTATAATTAATATGCCTGAAAGAAAAAAATTACATATTAAAGTAACTTAGTGTTTACTTTTCCCTAAACAGGAAGATTACAAAAACACATAATCCACCCCTGAACAAATTTAAATCATAATTAAAATATTACTAAACAGATTAAAGAAAAATTTGTATTTCTTAGTAGTTCCATTGATCCCATCTTAATTTTGGCAGAGCTTTATGGTGTGAACCAGAAGTGATATTTGTTCTGAAAAGTACTGAAGACTGGGGGGGGGGGGTGAATTTTGGCATAGCTTTATGGTGTAAACCAGTAGTGATATATTTGTTCTGAAAAGTACTGAAGACTGGGGAGGGGTGAATTTCGGCAGAGCTTTATGGTGTGAACCAGTAGTGGTATATTTGTTCTGAAAAGTACTGAAGACTGGGGGAGGTGAATTTTGGCAGAGCTTTATGGTGTAAACCAGTAGTGATATATTTGTTCTGAAAAGTACTGAAGACTGGGGAGAGGGGGGTGAATTAAGAGCAAGATATTTGTATAAATTAACCAAATTTAAAAATGTATGAAGAATTTGTTGCTTATATTAAGAGTATATTAAATATACCAAGTGTTAATTCAAAATCCCTATGAATATAGGTTAGAAAACCAACAAGATGTGCAATAAGGAAGGGTTTTTAATCCAGAATATTATTTTCGGAACATCTTAGTGTTTCTTTAAATGTGTTTTCATTTGTGATGTGGGATGGAGTTTTTTTGTTGTGTTTTTTCTGAATTTACTAATGACTCTTTTTTTATGTAAAATGTCATAATTTACATGATATCATACCTGGTTTTGAAATTAAAACCGAAACCTTGGATTTTGAAATAAAATTAATACTGAAGCTCACTTCCTGCACTTGCAATCAGCAAGCAAGGAAATCATTGTCTTCTAAGCAGCTGAGAAAAAACCCTCTTAGCATTTCCATATTTATTTTATGACAACAAGATGTATATATATCACTAGAATGTAGCATGCTAATGTTTCAAACATTTCTTGGAAATCTTTAACCCAAGATCTAAGTATCTACATTGATGGTTCCATGATAAGTAATTTTATTTTTAATTAATACATGTATGTACTGCAGTAGTGTAGAAGATGCTAACCAAATATAAACAAAGGGATTGTTTATTACACATCGCTGTTTTTCCTTGGGTTATTTTTTAATGCATTTATGAACTTTAGGGCATCATGCGGAATGGACGTTATCTTGTCCGAGTTTGTAACTCGGACCTCTGCCGAGCCAGGACTAGCAAGGGATCTCTTAGATGGTGAGAAAATGTTTGTTTATATTGATAATTTAAAACTTTATATTACACATTAATATTGAAATGTCAGATAGATTACTTAATTCGGTGAATCTTCATGTTACAAGCATCTCGGAAGATTTGTTTTAATAGAATATGTATATTTACGTAGCTCCATAACACTAAAGAGAACTTTGATATAATGGAAAAAATCATTTTGAATTTTCATCATCATAAATAATTGAAAAATGGAATTTCAGTGCTAAAGATATTGAGTTCTTTTTCTCAGTGATGAAATCATCTTCATAAAATACACTTCGTTAAACAGAGAAGAAGCTTTTAATATCTTTAAAGATAGGTAACTGTTAATTTCATTTGTTAAATAAAGTTATGATTGAAGAAGCATACTATATAAATTAATACTTTGCATGAATGTTTCAAAATGAATGCAGAAGTATTTGATAAAAAATTTATATGTACAAAAGTCAGGTTATATACTTGAACAATTTGTTTGAAATAACATCTGTTGCATATATTTTATTATAGGAAGTTTCCTTACCATTTAAGTTTTTCTTTTTGTGCCTAATAATCAATAAAATAAAATATGTACTACATAGTGTTATTTCATTCAGGTGAGATGTAAAATAGTTCATTGTTTTTAATTGTTGTGTAAGTTAACTGTATTGATGAATTTCATCTTTGTGTTTAGACAAAAATCTGAAGAGACTAGCAGTTTCTTGGCAAAACTATTGTACTTTTAGTTAATTTAGTACGAAATATTTTTGGTAATGCCATTGTTTAAAACCAATTAGAAAATATATTTTATTTTATTTTTTTAGAAAATGCAGCACTGACTGAAAATGTGCGAACATTTTATGATGGAAATGTTGACCTTTTAATGGTCAGGAAAGATAAAATATATTAAGTTAGTTGTGTACCTTTGTCAGTAGAGGGTACATGTTGCAATTACAACAGTAGGATATTTCTATAATTTTTGATCTTTCACTATACATTTTTTTAGTCTCTTTGATAAAGTTTACAACTGAAAGCTTGTTATGTGTTTTTAAATATGTATGTCCGTGTCTAAAAAAAGTTTGAATACTGAAACTCTTCAGTTAATTAATTCAACACCTTCACTGTTTTGTATTCAGTTAAATCAGTTATGTGCTTAGTAATTTTAAAATGTAGATTTCAAAGAGGTGTATTCCCTAAACCAGCTGTTTAAAATTAGTCAGATAAATACTTTTGTTTTTATAATAAAAATACTTAAAGTGCTTTTAGTTTTATATCTTTTGAGAATAATGATTGGGTGTTCTTTCTGGAACTTCCTTTTACTGCTTTCCATATGATGATCAAAGAGGTTTTAACAAGACAAATGAAACAAGTTTCTAGAACAATATTTTCATGATATGAGTGGTTTGCTTAACCCTCTTTTATTTTATTTTTTGAGATAATTTTTGTTAAAAACACTGAAAAGTCCATGTAGTATTTTTTGTTTTTTTACATAAATAATTTGAAGAAATGAGTGATTTAATGGAACTTGATAACCAATTAAATGTCAGTCTTTGATTAATTTTTACATCCAACTAATCAATTTTTAGACCCGGGTAATTAATTAATTGTCACTTTTGTTTACATTCAACTACTTGATCATTTTCACATGAGACTTAGGTTGGTGGAAAAACCATGAAATCCAAATTTGGTTATTTATTCATTTTCTTGAGTCATGACACGAGTTTATTAAGCTGAGAAATCTTGAATTAGTGAGAAATTGTAATGTTTGTATTTCAATTACATGGACATTTGGTATAATCAAAAGTAGTTACTTTATGTGCTGGCCCCCCAGTGGCTCAGCGGTATGTCTGCGGACTTACATGCTAAAATTTGGGTTTCGATACCTGTGGTGGGCAGAGCACAGATAGCCCATTGTGCAGCTTTGTGCTTAATTCTAAACAACTACTTTATGTGCTACTAATTGATGTCATTAACACTTATAGTTAGTTGATTAAGTTAATTATCTGGCTTTAGTAATTTGTAATCTTAATCAAAGAAATGTCATCCTCAACAATCTTTATGGCAACTCCTTTTTAGTTTACTATGCTAATTAAATCTTGTTTGTTTTTTTCAAGTATCACTTATTCCATCTTTATGTGTAGCTCATGATTGGGACTTGCAAGCAGCCTTGTCATCTTTCTACTTTTTAAAAGGAATTCCTATATCTTCAGAAGATAATTCCATAACCAAAGCTTCCTTTCAAGCAAAGGACATTTTAAATGATCACAATTCGTTACTTGTAACAGATACTCCTGAAGCTGGTCCTTCAGACAAACCTAGATCACAAAGATTGAATGGATTTGAAGTGGAAGAAACTGCACGTAAGTCAGGTTATTACATCGTATAACGGTGTTGGGTAATTGTTACCTAGTAAACACCAAGTGTTCAGATTGACCTTGTAGGCAAGTCGAAGTGTAAAAACCGTAACATTTTACAAAGTGCCTTTCAATATGAAATTATGTTTTTTGGTGTCAGAGTTATCAATCATTAACTATACACTGCATTACTAATTTTAGCAGTAATAAAAGAACATGAATGCCAAATACAGCATGTGGAGATGCTGAAGAGATCCACACGGTTATATATTTCCTTGCAGTAAGTAATAATGAATACTTTTTTTTATATACCACAGTTGTTAATTATCCTTTGACCCTATTTATATGCTTTATAGAATATAGGCCAAGGAAACAAGCTTATTTGCTGTACAAGTGAATCGTGACTAGGCATGTAATAACCTGATTTTTGTACACGTTAGACTTGTATGTTCTACTGATAGCTTACCCCATTTTGTGTCAATACATTTAGTAAATTCGAAATTACAATCGATATTCCTTCTTCTATACAGCCTCCCAGTGGCTCAGCGGTATGTCTGCGGACTTGCACGCTAAAATCCGGGTTTTGATACCCGTGGTGGGCAGAGCACAGATAGCCCATTGTGTAGCTTTGTGCTTAATTCAAAACAACAACAATTCTTCTATACAAGGTAATTCCTAATGGACCCAACCTGTTCACTTTTAGTTAAAACAACTCGTGTTCTTGATTTAAAAAATCTTATCAGGTCTTGTAAACTCTTCTACAATTCAAAAATGCTATTTTGAAAACAATTCCTGTTGTCAGCAGGAGGCTCGTTTTTCTGATATAGTAACTTTTTGGTTTATGTTTATGACAACACCACTAAATGTGTACTTCACAGTTTCAGGCCTAAAAAGTAGTTCTAAACTTTTTATTTCATCAAGCTATAGTGCGAGCTTTTCATCCACTACAAAGATATCATTTTTCATGACCCATCACTTTCATTTTATGTTAACTTTATGTATACCAGCCTCGTTCAGTGGAACTCTCAGTATGAAATTAGAATGGCTGTCAGACTTGAATTGTTCTTCGCTTAGCTTATTTCATTGTAACTTTATGTGAAGGTCCTCCTGATTTGCACCAAATCTCATTTAAAAAAAAAAAAAAAAAGGTTCTGCCAGTTTCACACAACAACTTGACATCAGACAAGCAGGCATACAGCTCTGCTTTGCATAAATAGTTATACAGTTGATATCTTTGCCATCATTTGATCATTTGTCAAATGTGGTCTATTGTAACAAAGTGTTTGAAAAAAGACGTTAAAAATATACAATGTTAAAATAAAATTCTGACAAATACATTAAGTATTGAGAATGAATAAGTTGCACACAAGATAATTGTATTTGTTGCCTAATTGAAGCATAATTATGAGTCAGTCTGTAGTTAAGAAAGAAGTCAATGAAAATATTTAATTAGTAATATATTTTGTATAAAACGATTTTAATTGTATGTTTTTAAACAACATATGAATGCAAATTCGTGCTTTTAAAAGCTATCACGTGGACGTAACATGTACGCACTGGATATGTGTGCATCCAATTGGTGTTAGACCCAAGTTTACAATAAGTACAAAGTTACTAAAGTATAAAAGTGAGGCTTGTGTAAACATTGGTGTTCAGGTGTTCATGTAGTACTGTGTTTCTTTGTAGTTAGGGATAATGGATACGTTCTGTTTTATATAGCATAGTTTCTTTTGATCCTATTTATATGCTATATAGAATCTAGGCCAAGAAAACAAACTCGTTAGCTGTACAAGTGAATCGTGACTGGACACATGATTGTCACTGTTTAGGATTTGTTTTTTCAAGTCTTATCAAATGGTTATTATACTGATACCAAACAAATTATAATTAGCTATTCTGAAAACACAGGTAAGGAATTGAATAATGTAGAATTCTGTTATATATACACACACACACACACACACACACACACACACACACACACACACACACACACACACACACACACACACACACACACACACACACACACACACACACACACACACACACACACACACACACACATGCGCACGCATCTGTATGCTTGTACCAAATGGAGACAAGAAAGGTAATGAAATATATTTTGACCTTCAAGGTAAGGAACTTGTTTGAAGAAAGAGAATTGTAAAATTATTAATTTTTTTTATATTCTCTTTGGACATTTTTTTATTTGTGACTTTATGTTAAAATAATCCTTATGTATTTATTTTCTGACCACATTAATTTATGATCTTTTTAAAAAAGTAAAGATAATGAAAAATGTTCTTCCTTTTGTGTTTTGAAATCAGTTTCTTGAAGAAAAATTTTTGCATGATACATTTATTATATTAAATATATTAGATATGAATGCACATCTTATGTGTCCTTTTCCTATTTTGTTGTTAAAGTACTGTTTATTTATGTCAAAGCTTTGTATATGAAATATTTTAAAATGAATTTCTAGGTGTAAAAGGAATATTTTTCTTTTTGTAATAGATATTGTCCTTTTAATCAAACAAAAACTTAATTTAAAACAAACTAAGTTAATAATGAGAAAAGTGCAGACTTTCTTTGGCACCTGTATTTGAGTCAAGTGTTCAGTTTATAAGAATAAATTGCTTCCTGCAGCCAAGAAACTAACCAGAGGAATATCCAGGGCAACTAATAATGTTAATCTTGTGTCTCGAGCAAGAAGTGAGTTTGCACTGGACTTCAAAGCTACTAATAACAAGGAGAGTCCTCCACAAGTATCGCTAGAAATGCCAGTGTATACATTTACCCTGCCTGATCTTTCAATTCACCCAGAAAACTTTCAAGAATTTCTCAAAAAGGATTTGATTGAAACATCTACATTAATCTCTTTAGAACAGAGTGGTAAGTTTCTTGAGTTGTTAAGATATTGGTTTTGATTGTTTGCTATTAAGCACGAAGCTACACAAAGGGTTATCAGTATTCTGCCTACCACAGGTATCGAAACCTGATTTCTAGCATCATATGTCGGTAGACATACTGCTGTGTCATAGAGCAGCTGTTAAGATATTAAATCTTTCTATGATAACTTAGTGTCATTACACCCTTTCAAAAATTACACTAAGTCCAGTAGAGACTTTCTGAAAGAATTTTGTAATATACAGGGTGTTCCAGAAGTCGCGCACCATACGTACATATAATAATGTCAAAGGATTAGCACTGCAACCCTCAACAAAGTAAAAGACAGTTTTATAAAGAGAATTGATGAATGTATCAAAGCAGAGGGTGAACAGTTTGAGCATCCGTTATGATTATTATCAATAAAATTGTTATTCATATGTATTAACATAAAAATTTATATGGTGCGCGACTTCTGGGACACCCTGTATAAATGACTAAGTTTTGTTTATTTTTAAATTAAAAATACTGCTTTGGTATGTTATTGAAAATTTTGTGTATAAAACACAACTGTAATAGTAAGTTTATTTACTGGCAACATAACTCCAACCTTACAATAAGTATTAGTTTTAAATACATTTTGATTTGGTAATATCAGTTTGATCTAGTGTCTTATTGGGATTTTTTTTAAACTTCTATTTTAAATTCATGAATCTGATGCTCATTCTAAGTTTCTATTCGTTTTAAAATCAGAATTTTTTGAAGTTTTCATAAAAATTAGTATAAACATTAACTCCACACCCATGCACATATGATTAATATTTAAAGTGCACATTACAACAGTTTAAAGAGTTGCATTCAAAATTTAATTAAATTGTGTTATTATCCTCATGTAACAATAAATATTTTCATCCAACATAGTTAGTACATCAAATTTAAATGTAATAAAAAAAATTTTGATTTTTTTTTGGGGGGGGAAAGGTAAATAAATTCTCAACCTTCACTTCTCTAAATTACCTGAAATTTGTTCACCCCCAAATTGCCCAATTTTAATATGATTTCTACCCCTACACAATGTCCAGAGTTTAACATAAGTTATACATTTATTGCATACATACTGGTAAGATATAATATAATTTTATAATTTCCTTATCTCGTGGAATCATGAACCATGAAGTCAAATTCACATGTCACACCCTCCTATCATATGTTTATTTGTGGGGGAGGTCAATAATATTGTTTGACACTTAGTATTGGATTATTTATAACCAATAGAGAATAAAGAATTCAGTTTACTGATTTCCTTATAAGGCTAGCTTTTTCTCATGACAGATTTTTGAATTAGTCAGCCAAAAGTTTTATTGTTGCTATAATAAAGGTCATCTCGACGAAGTAAGGGAATTATTTTAACCCACTTGTATCTTAATTAAAAAAGTATTAACCAGATGGGGTTAATATTATGTGAAAAAGTTATTTGTTTAAGAGTTATAGGTTTAAACAATTGTAAACTTTGCAGAAGCCTAATATCCACAGAAGTTTAAAATATAATACAGTGATGTCCTTTTAGGAAGACTGAATTGGTGGGCTGACCAAGGAACATGTCAGCGTCTTTGGCCTCTTGCAACTACTGGTGATGGAAACTGTCTCTTGCATGCTGCTTCTCTTGGTAAAAGTTTGTCTCACAAAAATTATAGTGTACAAGATAGTTTACTATTTTCTGAAGTTTTTATTTTACTATTGGTTAATTTCTTAATTTTAAAAGTAAATGTCAAAATAACACATTTTAAATGTAGATTTTAGTGAGATGCGTGGTATGTTAAATGCAGCACTGTTTAAAATTAGATGTTTGTGATGTCAAAATACTTAGTGTATAGTTTCTTGCAAATTAGGAACTTTTTAATTACTAATGTTACCAAGCTGGAATATAAAATAAGACCTATTTTATTTTGAGATATGGCTAATGTACTGAATCAAACTGAGTGGCCCTGTTCACCTATTTCCATTTTTGGAAACTGTCTCTTATGTATACTTATTTCAATATTTGACATTTGAATAACTAATCAACAGCTTAGAATGTCCCCAGAATAGTTTTCCTAACCATTTCAGTTTTTGAAAACACAAAAGCATTCTTATGATCCAAGATTTCAATGAGGTAAGTGTTGTCTTTAGTCTACTCAAAGTTTCATATTTTTTTTAAATTTAAATAAATCTGTTACTAAGTGTATTAAATTATAGTGGAATTCTATTGTATCATTGTGATTATTTTATGTGAGAAACCTAAATTTGTTTTTGTTTTTTTAATACCCTTCATATGCAAAATTGTCAATGGCTTTGCAACTTATGTCCAGCAGCAACAAAGGTCATAGTGAGAAGAAATAATCGTTTGTTTTACTGTTTATTGTTCTGTATTTAAAAAAAAAAAAAAACTTATTTAGAAATAAATTATTAATTTATGTACATTATGTATAATAATTAAAATGTGACCATATATTACAAAATACTAGTCCACTGAAATACAGTGCTATGACAGAAATTTAAATGACAGCTCTATGTTACTGGAGACTGACCTGAATGCATATGTGCTATGTCTTTGCAAACTATGTGATATTAGGTAAGCATAACTGGATGGTCAATATAATAATAAATATATTTGTTTATGTGTAGTGTTATAAGACTTAAACATTTTAAAATAAACATTTATATTTTCATGTTATATTGTGTAGTCATTCTAGCATGAAAAACACAATTTATATTTATTTCCTAATTTTATTATGATGGTTTTGAGGTTGGTCAAGTGACAGACCCCCACATGGTTAGAGTGTAGAACATAACATCAAATATGAAGTCTTACTGAAAACAAACATTTCAAACGTATTTTGAAGGTTTTATAGTTTATACAAATAATATTTGAGGTTTTTAGGATGAAAATTAGTTTTTTTATTTGTAACATGAAATCACTTTGCACTCAGACTGCTAACAGACTCTGTTTTCACAAACAAATCTTTGGTAAAAATATTTAATTAAAACATCTCATTTTTTTGTGTACAAAATATTTATAATCTTCACTCAAAGTCTACAAAATTTTACGAAGGTACACCTGCTGTATCAAAAGTTATAGTGCAAATGTGTGGATGAACTCGTGTATATTACACTGAGTTTGTGGTGAAAAGGTTTATGCACATGTGTATTAATGGCCTCTTAAAATATTCTTTACTAAAGTAGTACCCAAATGATTCTCACATGCATCCTGCAGATGCACAGATTATATTTTCTTGAAGTATTCTAAATAAAGGATTATTATTGTCATATGATAAGTGTTTATACATTAACCTGTATAATTTGTGTTTTTAACGGGAAAGATAACATAAGTTTAAATCATGGGTTGCTGTTGAATCTTATCTTTTTCCTAGTGCTACAGAGATATGTTTGCAGACTTGCAATGCTAGAAACTGGGTTTTTGACACTCATGGTGGGCACAGAACAGACAACCCATTGTGTAGCTTTGTCCTTAACTACAAACAATTAAAAAAGTATATATCTGACCTTCATAATGTTTCTTTATAATATAGAATTGCATATGCAGTGGTATTTAGAATAATGTATGAATCTATAGATAGAATATTCATACTTTGCTGCACCACACCTAATGCACAATATTCATTTTTTTTTTTTTGAGTGAGGGGCTACAAAAATTAAAAGTGCAAGTTATTTAGGGCCCAAAGATATTTTGATATCAGATCCTTGTGATGGATATCAGCATTTCTCAACGTGAAATGTTGATACGTGAATCTTGCTGCCATTTATTCTATGGACTCTCTACTCTTCCTTTGGTTTATTTTTTAGGGAATGTTGACTTCCTTGCTTTTAAAATGAACTGAGGCCTTTGTATAAATACAGGAATTTATATATAAAGAAAGATTTATCTTTTATTGCAGGAATTTGGGGATTTCATGATCGTCTTCTGACCTTAAGAAAAGCTTTGCATTCTCTTTTGACTAACAGTAGATTTACTCAGGCTTTTTATCGACGGTGGCGTTGGCAGATGGCACTTCTAAACAAAGAGGTACGTGTAATGCTTGATTAGTAGTTTTTCACATGCAGTATCTTGGAAATGGAAGTTTATTATGCTGAAATAATGACTTTTTCTGTAACTAGGTGTAGAGAGGTGATCTAATTGTTTGTTTTTTTGGATCAGCTAATGATTAGTTGGCTACATAAATGTCAGTAAAGTATTTATGTTCATTTGAATTAACTTTATTGTAGTGTGGTCAATGTTTAATACTATGCTTTGTTCTCTTCTTTTTTAATAAAGTTTTTAGTTTTCATGATATTTAGAATATAGAGCAACCTTTATGGTGTGTTCAAAATCGTGAATGAATAAAACATCTTTATGCAACTGATGTGTATAACTTTTGTGATATTTCATGGAGCTGAGCAATTTTAAGACTCTATTACTTAAACTAATAGATTAATCAAAATTAGTTAAATTGATTAATTAAAAATTAGTATTTTTAGTTGCTATTTTCGATTGCTCCAACTCTCCAAGTAGCTGAAATATTGCACATCTCTTGTGTTTTGTGGCAACGCTGCTAATGTCACCTGCCACTGGTGTTCAGCTGTCCGCCACCAACTTTTGTGAATTACTTGCTACTCTGTGGCAACACCCGCTGCCAACCTTTTCTTTTTAATTTGTTGTTTATATGTACATCCTAAAAATGTTTGGTACCAAATATATTTATTAGAGAGTAAAAGATACACTTCTTATTCGAACTGTTCATACAAATAAGTAAATACCAAGTAACCTCGCCAGAAATTATTAAATTTAAAGTCACAAAACGGAATTATAAAATGTACAAATTTCTAGGAAATTGAAAATTAATATTCGTAGTTTTGATATAAAAGGTGTTTCTTTTATGTGAGGAAGATCACTACTGAAAGATCAAAACTTTGCAAAAATAGTTTTTGAACAGACGTAAAAGTCCCGTAAAACCTTCTAAAAAAAATGTAAGACTTTCACTTTTACATTGTATTAAAACATTTTTTTTAGCTTCATACAATGTTGTTTTTCGTTCAGATAAAATTAAGTTAACCATTTTTCTAGGTGCCTGATTTATGTTTTCCTTTTCAACACATTTTCAACATCATACATAAAGAAATCTTGACTAATTTTGAGGATGTGTTGTTTGAATTCTTTGTTATTATGGAATACCTATGACAAAGAGACCTAGAAGATTAAGTTGATTACCTTCGAGAGCATTGATTGTGTCATTTAGTTTTTTATATAAAATAGTCTGTCGATAAGTATTATTATTAAATCAATCAACTACCCAATTATATTTTTCAATTATGACTGTTTTTGATTATTACAGCTATCCAAGGAATAAAACAAATTACCTTTTCTGATATTTTATAATTTTCAGTTATTTCAAGCTTACTCGGCATGACTGAGTAGTATCTCGACTCCTTAAAATAATCAAGCAACTTATGTTAGTGTTTCTGATTATTCCAGCTATTAAAGTTACACATGAAAGTAATAGATTAGTTGAATGTAATCAATTAATGAACCAGACCATAAATATATTATGAAATTCCATCAAACACTAAGCTCTGTTTATGAAGGCAGACCCCAAAGATTTCTTTTTGAAGGTTAATGAAAGCAATACTGATTAACCTTGTAGGAAAATTGAAGTGAATTTGAAAGAGGGGAGGGTAACTTGTTACTGTGGCATTCTTCTTGAAATCCAGGTAATATTAAACATTGATTCAGTTACTTAAATATATTTGTATATCATAAATTAATTTAAAATATCGGTTAATTTTTATTAATCATTTAGAGGAGTTCCTCCACATAAGTGAAGTAAAAGTAAACAGAAATTGGACATTTTTCTTCTGTTAAACAGATTCAATAGCCACTATAGATATGTTATTCAAACTTGCAAAATAATTTCAAAGAAAATTAATTACTGAAATAGATTAATAGTATTAAAATAATCTTTACATTGAGTATTTGTTGATTTTTAAAAATTTGAAATGAATATAAAAAAACAATATACACAACAATAAATAATAATTAAAGTTAAAAACTATAAATGGTTGCTTCTAGCCAGTTACCTACCTACCTGGATTGCTTACTGACAAATATATTTTGATAAGACTTGCTAATTTGAGAGAGGAAAGTGTGTTTTTGTCAGTGCTAAGCTTCTTTAGCATGTAAATTAAATTAATAAAGTGGAAAGTAATGTATTCAGTTGCTTTACATTGTAATATTTCTAGTTAGCATTCCAACCTCTGAGGATAAAATAGAAATTATTTCACAAAATTAGACCTGAATTTTGGTTTAGAAGGTAGTGGATGAGCACACATAATTATAACACAACAAAACTATATGTAAGCTTACCAATTTAGTGTGGCATTTGTTTACGTGTCAGATTAAAAAGATTAAGCTGACTAGGAAAAATAAAATGAGAGATTCTTCATTGCATATTCATTAAACTTCCAGATTTCTTAAGTTTCAGCCATATAAAATACTATTGTTGTACAATAATCTTATAATTCCAAAAGGCACTGTTAATCTGCAGACTTTTACTTAAGAAATGGGAAATGGTGCTCAAATTATCTGTTCTCAAAAACATTTTTCACAAAGTACACTCACAGTTTAGTTTAGACACCTGAAAAGTTTAGTCTGTTATCTCAAAACTTTAGCTAAAATAATTTTGTTGAGTTTATTTAGTGCTCGTAAATTTTTTTTGTAAACTTAACAATGGTATTGAAATATTAACTTTAACATTTTTACAATCAAATTTATATTTAAAGTAGTTATTGTTAAATTCGTAATTGTTAAGTTTGCAGTACGTAAACTAAAATAACTGGAGAAAACCCCGTGTATGGAAATATTGCAATACTAACAGTGTTTATTAATATTGGAATTAGTAGTAACATTGAACTCATAAATTAAGTCAGGATAAAAATGTTTGTAGATGCTAGTATTCACAAGTAATTAATGTTAACTTCTAATTAGAGGAGGGTACCTACTTGGAGTAAGTATAGTAAGGTGAATGTAATGTTGTTTTTTACGTTCTTACTTATCAAAATTGCAAGGCATTGTTTAAGTACTTTCATTTGATAATGATAGCTTAGTTTATAATACCAGTAATATTTCATAAGGTGTGGCCAGATTAGGAGATTTGAATCAATCCTAAATGAAGATAAAAACGCTAACAGTTTTTTATGACAATAATGTAATAACAAAATTGGAAAGATGAAAGATTCTAACAAATACCATTAATGAAAACAGCACTGAAGAATGAAAGCATGTCTTACTCGTGGAACACAAACACCAGGTGTTGATTTCATGTGTACTCTCACATTTAATGTTCATTGCTCACATGTTAAAAGAGCTTTATACATTTTGTGCAGATATGCAGTAAATTATTGTTAATATTCCTTTTCCGGTATGTTTTCAGTCCATTGGACTGACCTAGTGCACATTCCATTAAATAGTCAAATGCATATAACCAGAAAGCCTAATTTAATTTTTCCTTTACACAAGAAATCGATTTTGATCTGTGAGTTTGTAATACATTACTTATACCCCATTGCTTATCTTAGACAGGTCTAGTCTACTGTGAACAAGAGTGGCAGAGAGAATGGCAGGACTTACTAAAGATGGCATCATCAGAACCTCGTTCTCGTAACAGAGATATGGATGACAGTATAGGTTGGCAGAATAAAAGGTTAGATTTAAAATAAAACATTTTGTTACATAAAGGATATTTGAAGCTTGTTATTGGAAATTAGAAGGTGATTAAAATTGTAACAAATTACTTATTTCACTTCATAATAACAGATCAGCACCCATTACTGTATGATTTCATAACTTGGGGTATTTGTAGTTACATGTTTTTTCTTCTTGGTATATTAGAATTTAAAGTGAATTCAAATTGGAGCAAGTGTTACAAAGGTGATGCTTTTCAAATAAGAAGCATTTCTGTATCCAGCTTTTTCATTTGTTTTATAAAAAAAATACAAACAATAAAAGCGAGCTATTATTAATTCTTGTATTTATTAATTTCAGCTTTTTATATTTTTGTAATTGGTAAATTTATTGAGATTTGTTGCTACTGTAAAGAATCAAATAAAGATATTTGTGAATATTCTGAGAAGTTATGACCTTTTCTACATAACGAAAAACCCTGAAAGCTTTCAGAACTCATTTTCAGAGTGAAATTCTGTTTTTCATATATACTTATTGTGTAGTTTCATTTGTAATTTATTTATTTTATCCTACAAATTACCTTTTTAAGTTGCCAAAGAATTGTTTTTAAAACCATCTGCATGCATATGTGCATAAAATAAATGTGCTAATTTACTACACAAACCAGCCTTTTTTTCAAAATTGTTTTACCTGTATTGTTAATCTCGGCTACTGAAAAACCTAAAACAATTGAGAAGAAACTAATTACATGTGACTGAACAAGATTACCTTAATCTGGTAAAGTCCTGCATATACTAAGTGGGCCATATGGGCTAGTTATTGGAGTTTCAAGTTTACAGCCTGTTGCACCAAATTTATATTAATTGAGGTGTGCATTTGTGAATGGAGCACACAAGTCACTAACCTGAGGAAAATTATGGTTAGAATAAATCCCTTTTGAGAATGAGACTCAAAAATAACGTTTTTAATAGACTATATCAAAATTACCTAAAATATCTTGGAACAAATTAATATAAAAACTATCAAATTTGTCAATTTGAACCAGTAAATGTATTCCCATTTTATATTTTTTCAACAGCTTCAATTAAATTACTCAATTACCAACAGGCTATCAATTTTACATTGATTGAATTTGGTTCAGTCATTGTTTAACATCATACATTAAATTTAAATTCTAGCTATGTCATTTAAATCCTAGAAAGATATGGTCATAGTTTACTTGTATATAGTTTAAGTAATAAACACTTTACACATGCAGTGTAGTTGTAGACTTGAGGCTATAAAGGCTTTCATTTCTTTGCTGGGAGACTAACTTGTAAAAGATTGTCTGCCTTTAACTGCTGTAGAGAATTTTTCTGGTCCTCAGAGAACTGACTTTTCTGGCCTCAAACAAGTGTTATTGTACTGAAACTTTCTGGTGTCCTTACAACCTTTCAAATAGTGTACACATCTACCGACGAATCGGTCTAATGTCTTATGACAAGTATAATTAACAAGTGAATTAGTTTGTTTATTCAGTATATCATTTTGAGTGCATATTATTCTTTCAGCATCCTAGACAGTGTGCCTGAAAATGAAGTATTGTCTCATGTTTATGAAAGCTTGGAAGAGATACACATCTTTGCCTTAGCTCATGTCTTGCGACGAGTAGTCATTGTTATATCTGACACTTTGCTAAAAGATGCAACAGGAGAGCCTTTTGCCCCTATCTCTTTTGGTGGGATTTATCTACCATTAGAACAGCTGCCAGGCGATTGTCACAAGTCTCCACTGTGTCTCACATATGATGCTGCCCATTTTTCTGCATTGGTTGCTATGAAAACTGAACACTGTGTTGATAAATTACTAAGCACACCAGGTAAGTTCAGAGGCTTGTTGAAATCTATTCATTTCTCCATATTTTCTATTGACTAAAGGTATCTTAACAGTTTTATTTATTATTTTGACTAATGATGTCATATATTTTCTCGCTGAAGTGTACTTTCATTGTAAAAACCTGCTATACAAGGGAATTTACTGGTCATATATTTTTACAGCAGCCATTCCTTTGACTGATTCTCAGTACAAACTTCTTCCCATCCAGTTTGCTGTGGATCCAGGGACAGATGTTCAGTGGAATCATGATGAGAATAATCCAAGGATCATATCAAAATTAACACTGACAGACAAGGACAAGGTTGATTTACTTAATGAGTATCTGGACATAATAAATATTTCCATCTCTCCACTTCAGAAACAATCTCAACATGAAAAAACATTACGTGAAATTACTCCAATAAATGAATTTTGTGAAGATGAAAAAAAAACTGTTAATAGTTCAGTATCTGATGAAACGTTAACTGATGCAGGGAATAGTTCATCGCAACCAAAGAATAAGTCTGCCACACAATTTCACACTGTTGCTAAACAGTTTGGCAAAAGCATGAGTAAAAAGTTTAAGAAAAATTTTGGAAGTATATCTCGAAAAGGTGCACAAGTAAAGGAAGTTACAGAAGTGCCTAAAACTATTGTGGATGTCTCAACAGGAAAGAGCTGTTTAGGCAGAACCCAAGACTGGAATTGCAAGATATCAAACAGCTGTAATTTTGTCCTTGGTGCTGTTTTGCATACAGACAAGCAACACGAATACCAGGAAGAGATGATCCGTAATTACTTAAATTCTGCCAGGGCTAGGTTTTTGCAGGAAAAAGAGCAAAAAACTGGTGATAAAACAAATATTGAAATTCCTCAAACTGGGTTTTCTTCATTTCTTTGTGTAAATCCTGGGTGTTCCATGTATGGCACAGCCACAACCTGTTACCTGTGTTCGACGTGTTACATGAAACAAAAAGAACGTGAAACTCGAGAGTTAGCAAAAAACAGTTCTCTTAAAAATTAGTACCAGCATTAGGCTTAATAATCCACTCCATTAATGACATTTCACTGTAAAAAAAAAAAAGTCCTTTTTGACAAAATATTTATTAGGACTGCAGTATAGGGAAATTTATTTTGCACTTTCTTTATAATAATGTCCGAATTTCATATTTCTTTTATTAGTTAGTCCAATGCTAGTAAATTGTAGTTTTAACAAATATTTATACAGTTGTAAGTACATCACTAAATTAGCGTGTTTTGTTTCTTATAGCTGTTGATCTGGTGTATTCAGGCTGTACTTTTACGACCAGGTTGACGTATACATTCATACCTGATGTCAGTACTTTACAAATTATTGTTCAATGTGAAAGTCAACACACTGTTATGTTTAGACTATGTAAGTGTTGGCACACTTGTACACTCGGACTACTTAACAATTAATGTGATATAGTATGTTGACTCTATTAACATATAAACATTATATAGTTTTTCATGCAAACCGTTAAGACATTAGTGCATTTAAAACTGTTCATTACAATATGAGACAGTTGATGTTGGTTCCTTAATATTTTCCAAGTGTAATTTTTTTTTTCCCTCAGTTTATGCGAATGTGTACTTTATCAGACCATTTATCATTCACTCAACAGTGTGCATTGTTTTCACAGATGGAATTGTAACGTAACTGCATTTGAATGCTGTTAATAACTGTTAACTAAGAACAGTTTTGTATCAGTGGTGGGATATTTGTGTATCTATGGTGTATAGCTGTATATTTGTGCATTTAAGTTTTGTTCGTGGTTATTATAAACAAGTCATTATGTATGAGAATACGCTTTGGTAAAACAAACTAAAATGGCCATTTAAACTTTGTTAGCTCTCCGATAAAGTTAAGTAAGTTTCACTTGTCCCAGATCGGTTGATAAGAGTTAAACTCAATATTTCATCTAAGCAATACAAGATTCTTTACGTCACAAGAATGGGGAAAAAAGAATAATTTTGTTGACTACAAGAGTTATGTTGCTTTACATTTTAACAGAATGTATTATAGAAATAATTTATTGCACAATAAACCAAATTCCTGCTATTGTTGGTTAAGTGCAATTGTTCTTTACAGTATGAAAAAGAAAACACTTGTATAATTCTTTCCACTGCAACTTAGAAAACTTAATACTGTTGACTACATCTTTCTTCACACTTTAAGAAAGGTTATATTAACTGTTATATGTGATTATTTCCACAATAGAAAATAAAAATAATTGTATCAGTCCCAGGATTTTTTATACATTACAAGGAAGAAAACTTGGGCATTTTATCTGGCATGTCTAATTCTTTTTTTAAATTAGTCTTAAAAACAATTTTTATCATTCTTAGACCACAACAAAAGATTTGTGTTGGAGTTTAATGTTTGTCAAACTGAAGGTGCATTTTATCTCGACATGCTCCATTATTAAATACATGTTGCAAGAAATTTATAATATTGTAAAACTATGTAAGGACCAACATTTAACATGGGGAAAAAAAAACAACAAAACTTGTTTTTGATATATTTTTACTGATTTCACTTTGTGCTAGTGTTCTAAGTGTCCTTTTTCATTACATTTTCTAAAAAATGTACTCTTCACAGATATAAAATTCAATATTTCTACGTATTGATTTTGATGTCCACTAATAACTGGGTTCCTTTATGTAGAATTATCACATATCAAGTTTTGCATGTTACAATCATTTGTAGATATATTTTAATGTAGGGGTTTCTTATAAAGTTCTTTAAGACGGTGCAATAAAGTGTCCGGAATTTAAAACCAGTATACAAGTTTTATACAGTTAAAGAGTGGGACACTTAGTATCCTCTTTAAACAGAAAATAAAATGGTCTTTGTTTATATGTACTTAGCTGACAAATCAGTACTCTTTATCTCTCTCTCTGTTTCAGCTGTTGCGAAGTGTTAATGTCATAACTAAAGTGTACTTGATCTCGCTAACCAGCATATTTGAGTCAGTGATAAAGCATTTTCTTTGGCTCTTTTTCCGATTTCTCTTTGAAACAAAAACTTTTACCTTTTTGTCAAATGAAGAAAGAATTAAGATTGAAATAGACACTGTGCCCAAATCAGATACCTGTTATGATTTCAGTAGAAAGTTCAGTTAACTCTTGGTGTAAGTGAATAATTATGAAATAACAAATGTTGTGAACTACATGTATATCATTTGATGATTGGGTGTCGAATATTATTAGTTCTCTGCTAATGTGACCTGGAAGTAATTAGATATATTTAAGTTTTAATATTTGTATAGTGCAATTTGTGTAAAAAAAAAAAAAAATATCCAAGTATTGAGAGTGAGCAATATAAGCTGGAAATTTATTTATGCGACAAATGTAATGCATTAGGTAATATATCTTAGTTAGAAAACCTATACCAACGGAAGAACAATAGTTCTACGTCCTATATACCTTAAGTATAGAAAGAGATTGATAATGACTTAGATGGTAACAGTCATCTTCAACATAATGTTTGAAGGTTTCTGTCATATAGATTTCTTCCATATTGAATATTATCTCAAGTCATGTGTATATGGAGAATAATACTACTTTTTTTAAAGTTTCTGGTTTGTGTATTTTTTTCTGTATCACTTCAGATTCTGAACCATTTTTCCAAAAATTGGTGGGAACACAGCTCATAAAGAACTTGAATTTGTCAAAATTTACAAGTGACAACAGCAAGACGTGTAACAAAATAGATGCTTTATAAATTGTGGTAGGAAATTCCACAAATCTTGTCAGAATGATTGTATGTTTATTTTTTCATAATAATAGGTTAAAGTGCAACTTAGTATGTACACAAGAATTTAAATAATTGAAAAAAAACTGTCACTATGTTTCTGAATTTACAAGTGAAATATTAAATTATATTAAAAAATGAAACATCACAAAATACATTTGATGTTTTAAGAAACTAGTGAAAAAATGCATACCTAATTTACAAGGTGGAAAATTATTTACAATTGTATAGAAATTAAAATACTTTGCTTTATCTAATATTAAACCCTTTCATTGTATAATAGAATCTACAACAAATTTCACACAATTACCTAATATTTTCAGCTTCCATAGAAAGTTGGGATAAATACTAAAAGCTTTCATATTCATTGATTCAGTTATAGCACACTAAAAACATTTGATTATGCAAATCAAGTTTTGTCATTCCATATTTCATGAGAATTGAAAGTGAATTTAAAGTTTTAATTACATTAGCTTGAAATACTGGATATCTGTAACCTGTGTGTGTGTACATATAAAGATTAATAAATTGTGTAACTTAAGAGTGGTAGGTCTAAAAATTTCCACAAGCCACTTTTGGATGATACTAATATGTAAACAAGTATCACAAAATCATAAACAACTTTGTTTAGTGACTTTGCAACGATGTAGCAAACACCAGATGAACAACAGAAAGTGTTCCACACAGGAAATACACTACTACAGCCAGCGAGCAGGATACAACACAAAATAAGAATTCTACAGTTATGATGAAACAAAATGTATTCACAAACTAGACATATTTTTAGTTACAACCAGAAATATTATTATTGAATGAAAGAAAGATTTTATTTAAAAAGTGATTAACCAAATCCAACTGAATCAAGATTTCCAGTTTGTTGAACTTTGAGGAAGAGGGCGAGAAGTGATCATGTCCAATAGATATTGCTGCTGTAAGTCAGTGGAGGTGATTGCAGATTTTCCTAGCATTTGATAGGAATATGGCTGGGGTAGTAATGGGTTAAAGGGGAGCAAATGAGCAGGCTGAGGCAAACTTTGAGCAAGTTGATGGAGCTGATGTGCTTGGGCCTGCAGGATGGATTGCTGTGCTGGAGTTAAATTGGGAAAGGGCTGCAGAAAGGCAGCACTGGAATTAGAAATGCCAATTCTTGGAATGGGACTATGAGAGGAGGGTGGAGGAGTTGTTTGAATGGAGTTGAGAGGCGGTGTCAAAGGCGAGGTAGAAGGTGGAGGGCTCGGAATAACAAGAGACATATTTTGTTCGATTTCTTGTTCTTGTTGGAGAGCTTTCACAAAGGCAGTTTTCAAACGATTAGTATGCTCTGCCTTCAAAGCCTTTTTGATATTTGTAGTAACACATGTTTCACAGATCACAGACGTTCTTTTCTTTCTAAAGTCTGTGAACGTATCTTGCCACTTCCAAACAGGAGTAAAGTCCGTGCCACAC
This sequence comes from Carcinoscorpius rotundicauda, assembly GCA_011833715.1. Lineage (NCBI taxonomy): Eukaryota > Metazoa > Arthropoda > Merostomata > Xiphosura > Limulidae > Carcinoscorpius > Carcinoscorpius rotundicauda. Next base: position 42,529,933 of record CM022404.1, read on the forward strand.
TGAACACAAACGAATGGGTCCGGAGGAGGTTTTGTTCCAGTGCTATCATGCATTGTAAAATCCACAACCTTCTCCAAGCCTAAAAGACATATGAATTCCTGGTTGTTAGCATTAGGAATGAAGTGCATTTCAGGGGGTGGAGGCTTGGGTGGTGTAATCTGAAGTAGTGTTTTCTCTAACTGTTTACGAAGAGCCAGCTTAGCCACAGCCTGTCGCTGGGCAGGTGTCTGGTTGTCTAACCTTTCACTTCCTTGTGAAATCTGAGGAGATACGCTTGCTGAAGATTGGAGCTGAAAATAAAATTGGTATTACTAAGTATAACTAAAAAAAACTAATGATTAATACCTGAAATCTGATACTTTAAAACAGGTGAAAAACCAACTTCATCAAATCAGCAGCCTGTTAAGATCTGAACTTTGGTTTTATATATGCAAAAACGGCTCATTTGGGTTGAGAAAATATTGTACATAGAGGAGCGAACAACGTTTCGACCTTCGGTCATCGTCAGAAGCATGTTAAGATCAGTTGGATTATCACCATTTCTTACTGGAGAGATTTTTTGCAGATTAAACCCATGGTTGGCACAGGTTACTTTCCTCTAATTTTTATTAAATTAAATGATGCACGAGAGGACACAGAATAAAAAAAAGAAAAAAAAACAGACATATCCCCTAACCATAACAACTTTCCTGGCTTTCTAACTATATGACGAGTCATCACAAATTCATACAAGCTAGTCAGTATGCTTCCCAGGGGAACTAAACTGATACTCAAAGAAAGAAAAAATTTACATTTTTCTGTTCATAAAACAGTGTAATATAATACATCATTTTACAGATCAAAGCACTAGCTTTCTATTATTAATTATAATATATTATTAAACACAAGATAGAACTTTTAACAAATCCTGAAGGAGAGGATATGAAAGATGGGTGGGACAAGAGGGGTCCAATTAGATTGCTCTGCAACTAAACAAAATTATGGTTTGTCTGAGCAATAATGATTCAACAGTGGGTAATTTACCTTAAAATTTCATACTTATTGGAGGGATGATGAATAAATAAATGAAGAGAGGGATTCTTAGAGAAAATATGAAACATATTTCACATACTAATTGGTAAACATAAAAATAATTTAGATTTTCAATATAAGTCACCAAAAACTTTGCAACATGTACACCATGGAATTTTCATGGAGAGATGATTAATGTTTGGTTATCTTCATAATATTCTCCAAGTTTTCAGTAAGTATTACAAGTATTTTCACCACAAATGTCTGTGCAAATCATGAAGTCAAAGTGTTGAATGTTCTGACTGCAAAGAGATTTTTCTTCACCAGTAAACTGTCAGATTTTAATACAAACTGTATGAAATTAAGACTTATTAACTACATTTTCATGCCAAGTTTATTCCTATGTCATGATGGCACGTAGGGAAATATGTACTCATATGAAAAGTGTTAAAGAGAACCAATGTCCAAGGAGGTTATTTCACCCTCCTTTTGGTAGAGGGTTATTGTCACATCATCATGCACTATTTAAGTTTATGTTAAGCATGTTTTACAAGTAAAAGGTAGCTCAAGACATGCAACACTCACAGACAAATGTGCAAAACAAACTAATCTGTGTGCAGATATATATCAAAATTTATAAAAAAAATTCAAGGCAGGGGAATATACCTTTATTTAAAAGCATTAAAAACATACAGACTTGAAACATATGGGAAATTTGAAATTATTTTATGATCTTCCTTGAGGCATACTTAAATAAGAATTTTTACACACTTTTAATTAGTAATAATTATTACTAAAGCCAAATAAACCAAATGGTTGATTAAATACAAATTTCACTCTCAGGACATAGAGAACACAAATAAATAAATTTAACACTTCTTGGTAGTAAAATCTCTTAGTAATTATTACACTCACCAAAGACAAGGTATGTCCACTGTTTATTTGGTGACTGCTTGACCTATTTGAGGCTGGATAGCCCATTACAACATTAGGTGAAGTGGTTACATGAGTTTGAGAAAGTGGTCCCACACCTGGTCGCATCATTACATTTGCAGGTAAAGTTGAGTGTAATCCACTTTTAGATCCCATCAGAACTGAGGATGATCCTTGGAGATTTTGATTCCTTATCTTAAAAAGAAAAAGTAAAATATACAAAAATTCAAATTAGACACAATATGTCAAGTGTACGAATTTTTGTTAATTAGAAGTTCACTGAACAATAAACTATTTATGTACAGTTTTACTTATCTGTTTTGTGTCTAAGTTTACTAGCCCACTTGCCATGTGCCAAGCCTAACCAATGAAAAATGTCACTTGTATAAACAGACAAATTTTTTAGCACTTTATATGTATTATTGCAATTTATTTTTAATAAACTGTTCCTGAAAATAAGAAAAATTACATTCCATTTACAAATGTAATTACTTTTACAGTCAATAACATTAAATTGTTTGAGGATTCGTGTTTCTTTATCAATATAAGACCATGTAGAAACTCTCCAATATAAACTGAAGAATAAAAACATTCTTAAAGGTTAAGTGTCAATTCAATATTATTGTGACAATATTTGTTCTTTAGGAAAATTGAAAAAAGTAAATGAAACATTCTTTAGTGAAGATTTCATTTATGTCAAACTTGAAAATCTTAAATCAGTAATTTCTGAATAATTGAAATTTAAGTATTTATTGCAATAAAACATACTATTTATGATGTTTATAAAGTAACCAATATTCATCATGAAAATTGTAAGACATTTACTTTCTTATATTACTATGTTAGCTATTACATTGACAAACTGAAGAAAGAAAGGAAATTTTGGTTATTGCCAAGTCTAATTAACCTTTCCTTATTTTAGGTAGGCATTGAATGTACAACAGAGTCGTCCACGCATGGTCATTTTCCAATGATACGTTGTTTTTTTTTCAAGATAGGAAATGCTGATTTAAAGTATCTTTAGGATATCATGACATAAACTATACAAATTCTGCTAGTACAGTAAACACACAATTCAAAATGCATGGTTATAACAATAATAAAAAACTAAAATTAAATTTCCAAACCAATTTTTTTAAATAAATCATAACATTTTAGAAAACAGTCAGTCACTAGCAATATGGGAAATTCTGATGAAATATTCTATACCTGTTTTTATCCAGAAATTTTGATGTGGAAATAAGAAGTACCATGTCATAAAAAATTCTGTATCTAAATGTTGTAATTTAACAACACAGATGTCAACACGTAGTGCAACCTAAATGCACAAATACCTTTTGCTTAAATGGGGAATGCACACACATGGGCTATCACATGGTGTTATACTGAAGTACTCACACGAAGAGAAAATAATGTTTTAGATCTTCTGCGGTATAAACTAATTCTTCAAAATGTTTGCCACTACTATTGTAACAAGATTTTGCAATGGATAACAAAATCAATTCTAGATCACGTATCTTGATAAGATTTCCACAAACCCTCCCATCTAATGTTGAAGCTGCCTTCCAAGACCACACTCAGTCAAATCAAAAGGCACAAAATCCAACATAGCCACATTTAAAGACTTTACAAGTCTGAAATAAAAAAGAAATGTTGTGGTTTCAGTTCCTTCAACATTGTTTCTTACAAAAACAGTCAATAACTTCAATATGTGGCTAAATGACTGTGGGTCTTTCTCAACTTTAAATCCATTTTATCTTTTTATATGTACCAGATATTCCCATTTTCAACTCAACGAGGACAGTCTATCATAAACAATCTTCACTTCATAAATGACACCATTACCCTAGAATGTTGCGATAATGTTTCATTGCAACTTGGGGTTCCTACACAATACAGTTTGCAAGTTTTCTCCTTTCCAGGGGCAATGCTGAAGGATCCTTTCCTCAAAGTGTTATGCCCTTTGGTTATATACAACTAACAATTTCATAACATGAATATCCTTCCTTGAAAGGGTTATGACACATCAGGTGGTAATGTCTAACCATGAACCAAGTACAAATGTGATTGTAATGACAGAGGTTACATCTGCAGTAACACATAACTACACTGACATGTACAAATACTTTGAAGTGTAATTAACTAAATATTTTGGAAGTTCTACACCCATTTATAAATTTCTTTTGACAAACAAAACAAAGGTGATGCCTTAGGCCTTAGTTAATTGCAAGAACTAATATCAGTTAAAATGTTTTCATAAAAGTGCCAGTACAAAATACGATTTAATGTTAACTCTTTCTGTACAACTACCATTTTTCTGTACATCACATGGTTTTACCAGGTTACATTCAGAGTTTGAACTACTTTACTATCATGGCATACAGACAAACTTGAGATGAAAATGTAGCTAATAAATCAACTTTTAATATTATACAAGTTTTGAGGTCTTAAATGTGAAAAAAGAAATATTTTAAATTAATCCTCAATCTATGTTAGTGTTAGAATTTTACATTTGTTCTTCTAGGTCTTCCTCCTTTTCTTATTTACCATCCCTTTGATAAAGATGGAATTTAAAGTAAGTTACTCATTACAATCGTTGTTACCAAGGCAAAGCATAATCTTCAATCATACTTAATTAGAGAACCATAAGTTGGTTTAAAATACTGATCACGCGATCAAAAACACTACGTAAAAATACATTTTATTTCTTTGAACAAGGACACAAGTATGTTATTAAATTCAATACTACACTCAAGATACAAAACCTTAAATATACTTGCCATCTGTGAAACTGTCAATGGATGCTGGGGTGCATTTTGTTCAAATATCTTGCCTGATAAGACAGAGTTCCGTCCTCTATCTAGAAAAGCTGAACCAGAACGTGAGTGTACGTTACGGCTTGCTGGTGATGCTACTTTCCCAGGCTGTGGTTGAGTTGCTGACATGTTATCTTTCACAGTCTGACTCTGCCTTAGTTTCTTCAATAAAACTAACTTCACTTCCTCATTTCTTAGTTCTTCTCGTAACTTACAAATTTTCATCTCTTTTTCACACAGCTCTTTTTCACTAAGGTCTTTAAGTTTGGGTAATGGACGTAGTTCAACATCATCTGAATCAGAAGATTCAGGCTGATAATTATTCTGCTCGACTTTCTGGTAACTTTCTATATGATTAGTGCAATAACTTTGGTCATAAGATTCATGAAAACAAGCAGCTCTGGATGACGAGGGCTTTAACTGCATTTTGTCACCATCACCATTACCAACATTTGGTACATTACCATCATCAGCAAGCAGTTCCTGATTCCCACTACATTTTCTCTTCTTCATGCTTAAATCAATAGTCTCAGAAACTTCATCATTACCTCTGTATTTCCTTTTCCTAGATTACAAAAACAATTGCAAGTCACTTGCAAATTTTTTCATTGATTATACTATTAAAACTGTAACATTCTGGAGTATCACCCAATTAAAGTTTTTCATATATTACACATCACAAGAAATGTTTTCTGTGAAATGTCTAATAACAACTGTATTAATAGCTAGGCCTAGCATGGCCAGGTGAGTTAAGGCATTCGACTCGTAATCTGAGGATCACGGGTTCAAATCCCTGTAACATCAAACATGCTCGCCCTTTCAGCCATGAGGGCATTATAATGTGACAGTCAATCCCACTATTCGATGGTAAAAGAGTAGCCCAATAGTTTGCAGTGGGTTGTGATGACTAGCTGCCTTCCCTCTAGTCTTACACTGCTAAATTAGGGATGGCTAGTGAAGATAGCCCTCGTGTAGCTTTGCTTGAAATTCAAAAAACAAACATACAAGTATTAGTAGGTAAGCAAACTATTAATTCTGAAATTAGTTTTCATGTTTCTCTACACGTAACCATATATTCCTCATTTAAAATGGTGCATAAATGCAAAATTAGACAAAATGAAAAAAATTAACCTTAAAACAAAAACAGTTACATTTTAAATTTACCTTATTGACAAATCTGCTACCTCCAATTCCCCCACAGTGACATTTTCACCTCCTGGGATATAGGTGATACCTGGCCAATCGTTGTAAGTTTCTCTCTGCATTATTACTTAAGCCTGTAAAATTTTTCATTAAAGGCAGAAGGAAAGTTAATATATACATTTCATATAAAATGGTACATTGCACATTTGATCTAAATTATATTATATTCTTATGATGTCTGCTCCATATTTTGGAGTGTTTCAACATAATACTTTTGGAGAAAAGATCGTCAGAAAAACAATATTTCTAACACAGTTTTATTACACACACATTTATAGTTTTTCACTGATGAAATGTAGTCAAACCAACAGAGCTAAACCTGTTTCCTTCTCATTATAGATGAGGAAGTTGGAATATAAAACATGTTGGCATGCACATATACAACTCACATTGTGGGAAAAAAAGAAACAAAACCATTTGGTCCTTTTAGGCTTTTCCTATGAAACTGACTCTCAAAAAAAGTAAAACTTTTGACCCACCCTTTGAATTTTTAGAAATTATCAACACACCTAGGTAGAGCTGTAGTGTCCACTATTGCTAATGGATACTCATTTTGTAAGTACATCAACCTTTTTTTTAAAAGAAAGTTGTCTTAATTAAGGTCTAACCTGTCTGTTCTAAATTCTTTTTGTGTTTAGTCAAAATGTCTTGATCTTAATATCACACACCCTCTGACATCTATATTAAAAAACACTTAAAATATTCATTTCAACATTATTGTAAGCTTTATATCTCTAAGGTGTTTAACAGTTTGAGGAACCTGCAGGTCTTTTGCGATGTAATGATTTATTTGATTTGCAGTGTAGTTTTTACATAGTATTGACCTTAGTTTTGTGCCTGGTTTTTGAATTTGGTATTAAATGGAATGTCATATTTTGTCACTAGTTTTTGCCTAATGTTGGTTATTATTCAGCTGATGTTTGGAATATATGGCATGCAGCCGTATGTGGTTTTGTGATTTTTTTAAATTGTGGGGTATATTTACTTTGGTTAGTTGATTTTATTTTTCGTCTAAGTGTGTGCGTTTAATGTTTTCTATGGTTTGTGGAAGAATCTTGTTAACGGTGATGAAGTATTGTTCTATTTTGTCTAATTAGCATTATCAACAGAAGAAATGATGTCTATTTAATTCAACAATGTAGAAAGGAACAACAAACCCCTAACTTTGTAAAGGTAAAACTATCAAAAAAATGTTAATGCACAAACATTATCCAAAATTTACAAAAAAAAAACTACTTAAAGCCATGTTGAACATAAAATACAAACAACTATATAACTCACAAATTCCACACATACAGAGTGTAAAGCAACATAACTACATTTATATATGGATTTTGAAATAAAATATAAGCTGCTTTATGAATATCATAGAATTCTACTGTAATCTATCAAGCTTACTAACTGAGCTTTAATCCAGTTTTAAAAAATTGTTTTGAACACCATTTTTTCTTACCCCTTAGTTCCAAGATTAGGAACAAAAATATTAATCTTTGGAAGTTAACACCTTCAGTGGGCAAAAATTTTGCATAATTAAACATGTATTTTGATTTGTCTTGTGTTTATAACCATTCAAAAGCTATATGGCCAAAATTTTGAACACTTGAATGGTTATAAACTTACGTCAGTTCAAAATATGTGTGGGCAAGCAAAGACTTCTAAAAAAGGAAGAGATGGGCAGGGCTACAGTGTTTTATTCACTAAATATAGTCATATCTCACTTTTAACACTCTAAGTTAAAAGTAAAAAAAGGAAAATAATACAATGTATATTTATTTATAATTACAGCAGAGCAACATTGAGCTATCTCCAATACAGCAGAGGTACAAGACTTTCTTATTTCCATTTACTTAAAAAACATTAATACTTTATACCAAGTGCTAGTAGTTAGTCCAGCAAAAAACTGTAACTTGTGTAACAATAAGTTATAACTTAAAATTTAATTGCAAACTTAAGTTCCAATTTATACAATTTTTAAACAGTTTTAAATATATATCCTATATCAGGTAAATATTTTTCTTTATCATTAAGCTTTACGGTAAATTTCTTACCCTAGTTTAGATTATATTAACAGTAACAATAAGATCAGAAAGGTGTACCTCTGAAAGTGAACCGAAACTCTTCATTTTTCCGGTCCTTTATTACTAACATGTTAAAAATTGCGCTAGTGTAACTTTATGACTATATAGATTATAAATACCTAATCTAATCTATTTACGGAAATCAAAATCAGGTTGGTTTTTAATGATATTCCTTTTAATTTTATCAGATTCTATTTCTAAACTTATGTTTAAACGACGAATAAATGCTCTGTTCAAATTTACAAAGCTGACAGTTACACTATATCGAGCGTACTTCGTTACAGTTACAAAATAATAATACAAAAATGGATTCCGCAATAGTTCTTGAACTACCGAAATATTATTATTATTAACAAATAATAATTTCGTCACTGTTAAAATTAATTTCATTAATAATTTCGAATGTCTACACTTTATTATTTTTCTATTAATTACTTGAATACACAATATTAATAAACTATAAATATTACCGAATGAAACAGCTTTAGAACAAACCTTCTGTTTTCTTAATCCAAGCAGCTGATAGTATGAACATATTTAATACCAATGAACCGAGCAATCCGCAAGACAACATGGCGTATTTTTTGTCGTTATTCATAATCATCGCGCACACACGGGGTTACAAAAGTAAGTTCAAGGATAAGGTAACGAATTTATAATTGTTACCAGATTTATTATTATAATACGTCGTAACGTCAAAAAGGTCCACTGAAGGCCAGTCTCAGTAAGAACCTAATAAAACTAGCTTCAGTTAGCTATACCAATTACCATGTTACGTTTTAGTTTCGCTTTAAAAAGTGGCATATTTTGATCGAAAGTTCAACTTGATTTACATGTCACTTTCATCCTAACCCGTTTCACTTTGTAAACGCAACTTATATTTTCAAGATAAGGGCTATTACACGAAACTAGTTTGCTGATTTTTATCCCATATAATAAACTAAATCATTCGAATCCCCATCACAACAAACATGTACGCATTTTATCTCATGGGAACGTTATAAAGTGTGGCCAATCTCACTATTTGTTGGTAAAAGAATAGCCTAAAGGTTGGCAATGAGTGGTGTTGACCAGCTGCCCTCCCTCCAGAGGCGAAAAGTTCAGATAATAATGTTATTAATCAATTAGAACTAAAACAACAATACTGATCAATTACATTGAACTGTTCATTAATAATGTTATCAATCAGAATCGGAGAGCGGTATGTCTCTGGATTTACAACACTAAAATCAGGGGTTCGAATCTCCTCGCTGGGCTTAGCAAATAGCCCAATGTGGCTTTGCTATACGAAAAACAAACACACACACAAAATCGGAGAAATGTTTTATTTAATAATACAATGCTGTGTCACTTGAACTAAATGGGCTTCTTCTATTCAGGTTTAGCTGATGGCTACAAAACAAAGAAAATTAAAATTAAAAGCAAGAGACAAATATAAATCATGAATTTTCCCCAAGAATATTTTGTATTTGAGGTCCCTCTTCATCCAGTCTGTAAAGGTTTGTTTGAAGAAAATGACGAAAGGATTAAAGTTTTTAGGAGGTAGGATTAAGGTAAAGATAAGAGCTAAAATGGTTAGTTTATAAAATGGGAGAAGAACCTTGTGTGAACAAAGCCAAGAAGGAACTAGAAGGTAAAATGACAAAGAAGACAAGTGAGTTGAATTTAGTGAATTTCAGGAGTAGTTTATCACTTGGTGTGAGGTACTGGGTATTTTAATAATCTGAGTGATTTCTATGCTTTCTTTAATTTTGAGTTAACTTCTTGGTGAGTTTATCATTTGTAATGTTTGTGGAAGTTCATGATATTCACTCTCCCTACTTACAATAATCTCTTAGGGTTGTAAGCTCTCCTATGGGATACTGCTTCATACTAGAGACAGAAGTGTGGAAATACCTGTTTTAAGTATTTTACTGAAACAAAGTTAGCCCAAAATTCTGTGGTTTACAGACTTCAAACAATGGTATATAAACATTTGTAAGCCTAGTAAGATGTACAGGTTTTTGTATTGCCTTTTCAGTAAGCTACCTTCCAAAAACGTTCATACAGAAACATACATAAACATTAGTATTAGATTTAAGAAAAAAGTTTGCAATGGGTAGACTGCACAATAAACATGTTAACAGCTTTGAGACATCAAGTCAACCTGGATATGATAAACTGCATACAGATACCTCATGGAAACCTTTAAAATGGTGCACACACACACACACACACACACACATATATATATATATATACACATATCTGAACTCAAACACTTTCTCTACTATTTATGAAAGAGTAAAATTCATAATTAGTTTAGTTATTACAATACGCCATATATTTTTTCTTAAGGCAGCATTACAAAAGTGATCAGTATTTAAAATGAAAGAATTATTAAGAGGAAAGATCCTCATTTAGAATGATAATGTTACAGCTGAAATAGCTACCAGTGCCATCCTTCTCTTACTAGTTCAGAAGACAACTCTTTTGTCAGATACATTCAAACGAGTTTTATATATGTAATTAGAACATTCTTGAAACACTGTTCTCTACTTTATTTTAATACTCATACCAGTCATCTTGAGATACAATCTCTCCCTTGTATATGCTATTTGAAATGATTAGCGAAATGTGTATCTTTGGATTATGGGATACTGCACTGGACTCTGTTGTAAGACTTAAAAGTACTGCATAATTTTTGTTATCTTTATCCTGTCAGGAACTGTTTGAAGAGCCTTTCTCCATCCTTACAACCAAGTATAGTTATAGTGCAAAATGAAAAGTTGGTGATGCATACAATTATTTATTGTGAATAAATATGTTATTATACCTGTTTAATTTTGTTTCCTTTACTGTTCAACTTTAAAATTATTCTCCATGATACAAATCTTTGTTTTTATGGATAGTTTTTAACTCTGTGGTGGATATAAGTGTAGCAGGGGCTAATGATAGAGTAAAACTTTGGTGGCATGACCAAAGGTTTGTTATTGCAGACTTTATTTCCATTTGACCTTCTGATAACCGTAATGTTGATAAATGTTTTTTCATGTGAGTACATTTCTGAGACTCTGTAAAACTTAAATGAGAAAGAACAAAGCTACTGTTTAAGTGAGGACTGGGTCTGAAAGTATCAGAACTTCAAGAACAAATTTCTAAAGTACATCAAGTCGCTCATTAACCAGCCCTAGAATCACCAGGATTTGTTTAGCACCATTTAAAAGTTGGGGAGTCCAGCAGTTTAGAGGGGTTTTTTTAGACAATCCCTAAATTCCCCAAGGGATGACAAGCAAACCTGGGCCAGGATGATTCATTTGGTACCCTTTAGAAGTCAGTGAGAACAGAGGTTCAAGAGGAGATACACACACACACTTTGGAGTACTGAAATCTAGTACATTTGATGGAAAATGCAGTGGTTAGCTTAAACAGCATTGAAATATAAATCAAAGTATGTTTTGTTGGGTTTTTTTTAATGAGGTAAAAGCAAATACAATTTGATCCCAAACTTGATATACATGTTTTCTCACTGAGAAAAAAAATGTTAGTTTGTTTTTGAATTTTGCATAAAGCTTCATGAGGGCTATCTGCACTAGCTGTCCCTAATTTAGCAGTGTAAGACTAGAGGGAAGACAGCTAGTTTTCACTACCCACCACCAACTGTTGGGCTACTCTTTTACCAATGAATAGTGGGATTGACCATCACATTATAATGCTCCCACAGTTGAAAGGGTGAACATGGTTTGTGCGATGGGGATTTGAACCCACAACCCTCAAATTACGAGTCGAAAGCCTTAATGCACCTGGCCATGCCAGACCAAAGGTCAATGAAAAATATTACCACTTTCAGTGGTGCTGATGAAGGAATATCTTTCCATTGAGGTAACTGAAATATTTACATTTTGTATGACTTGGTCTTTACACAGTGAAATCATAATACTATTACTTGTTTTTACACTGTTTTAAACTAGTTTTTATTTGCACACATAAACAATTTTGAAACTTTTTACAAATATCACTGAATATTTTATCTCAATATAAATTTTCTTTGAACAGCATATACATAATTCCAAATTGCTTTGTGACGTTGGACCCTATTTCACCTGTTTGTTCAGATTATATTTAATTTGTATTAAAAAGCTGGTTTGAGTCAGTTACAGCTTGTTTATCAGTTGGATTAACTTCAGTTACCAGTGTACAATATTTATTACATTTCATCTCCTTTCATTGTCTCTGGTAAAGAACTTATATGTACATGAGATAAGTGAACTCCATGACTCTTGCCAGATGCTGGCATGATCATGGGTCTGTTCAAGATTGAAGTGCATGCACTGCTTCATACAAAGTTAGGTAAATTGCACATCCACTAATACTTGAAACAAAATATTTTTACATCATACTGGTGAGCACATTCATTATGGATAATATAAGACATCACACATGTGCTACATCTATACCAAGGTGACTTTTTCCAATAAAGGGTTGAGTTGTAACACTGCTACCTGAACTCCTGACCTCTTAAAGCCCGAGTTAACTTACAGTTTGCAAACATAATTTGTTAACAGAGCAAATTTTGTGAAGCGTCTTAAAATTGTAAGCAGTCACGAGAAGACCACAGCTGCCCAACAGTAGACTTCAGCCCACTGCCTCACAATGTAAAACATAGCCCAAAACAAGTCAGTGAAGCACATGCCTTTTCAACTGCTAATGATGTGATATAGCCACCAGAACAAACAAGAGTGAATGAATGTAGTTCTTCAAGATCTCCAACAAGAAAAGCATCCACACACTGGAATAGCACTCACATACACCAGTGTCTCTAGTAACATACATATACTATAAATATCTTTTCATTGTTATAATTATTTTCTTTAATTTTTGTTTTATAAATTATGTGCAAGTATTTTGTTTAAAACTGTCTCACATTACAAGTTTACTTTATGGTACTATTTTCATTATTTGCAATTATGATTCTAATTTTATTGTATTTTATGTCATTATAATTTCGACATAACTTTCCTGTATTTTAATTTGTTGCCTTTGCATAGGTATCATAATACTTTGTGTGCCACCAAAGTAAAACGATTATAGCATCTTACAACCTGTTAGTAGTTCTACGATTTTAATATTAATCATCATTAAGTTTAATATTTGGCTCTTAAAGCTCCTAAATTAAGGAAGTGAGACCTGTTTGATTGTTGTAGTTGAAACTGCTCATAAATTTTACCCTTCTGAAACTAGTAACTTTTGTAAACTATCATTCAGGTGATCTTACTTGTAAATACAATATTCTCATAAACCAGATGTTGAAAAATCATAAGAGTTTTCTCATCTTTTTACTTAAGTAAAGGTCACACACTACAGTTGTTAAATATCTTTATTACCTTAGCTCTGGGTTTATGTCCATTCTTTCATGAGGTAAAAACCCATCTCAAGAAGTTACAGAGATACTTGTACAAATTGGTATGAGATGCAGTTTTGTCCCTTGTATATGTTATTTGGAACAGTCAGCGATGTTTACAGCTTTGGATTATGGGATACTACATATAAATCCTCTGTATGTTTTAAAAATATATAATTAATAATATTTGGTATTCTTGTCCTCTGCAGATGTATTTGAAAAGAGTCTCTCCACTCTATTTACTAAGTAATGTCTCAGCATAAAGTGAAAAGATGGTAAGTTTGAAGAGTGAAAAAGTTATTTGTTCTGAATAAAGATATTGTTTCACTTATTCAGTGATGTTTCTTCCGCTTTCCTCACTTGAAATTATTTTCTGCAGGACACTTCTGAAATCTGCATTCTCTCATATATTTTAAATGTGTTGTGGATATTGGTACACCAAAATTTCACAACTGGTAACAGTTTTTTTTATTATTTGTTTTTGTTTTGCACTGCAACTTTTACCTTGCAACTTCTGAGGTTTTTAAGTTTTATACTCCTTTTCATTGCACAAAAGTTATTTATGTATTCTATATTACACAAGTAGTTTTAAACAAAGTGATTAACCATACACTCTCTACACACCGAGCAATGGAAATTTACATTTAAGCATTATTCACAGAAAATTGAAGGTGTTATCATTCTAGCCCTCCAAACTTATTTGACACTGAAATACATACATACATATATTTTAACTATATAACTCTGTGAAACACCCACAAGTGGCTGCAACCTTGTAAGCAAATAGTTTTCCACCAATCAGAACAGTAATTACTTAACTAGAATATACTTAAAAAAGAATAATTCTTGTCTTATTACCACAAACATTAATGTTAAGTTTCTAATGTCATCTGTACAGACTAAACATCATATAAAACAATAAATCCACTTTCATATTTACTTGCCTGGCTAGAACTATAAAAAAAAATTAAAATTTACAATATTAATAATACTACAAGACAAAGTTTTTGCTTCTGGAACACTGTTGGTGTTCCTCATAGATTTTTGGCTGCTGATCACGAAAATCACATCCAAATCTGCCCATCACGTACCGTTTCATCAAAATCTTCAGTTTTGTCAGAACATTGCTACAATGGAAAAACGATATCAGGGCAGCTGGAATTCATCAATTCTTGTTGACTACTGTTGGACACTGCAACGTGATGCACCGGACATTGAATACAAAGAAAAATCAGAAGCAAAACACTTTTAATTATGTTGAACTTAATAGCGTATTAGAAACATAAACACATTTAAATACGCTATTGCTGGTAAACAGTTAACTGTCTATTTCTCAGAGTTCCTACGTGATGAAGCAAATCCAACACTATATTTGTGCATACCCACCAGGTACCTGTCACAATCGGCAAAAACCTTTCAGGAAGCAAAACTATTCAAAATAATTGTTGTGCAGCGTAATTTTGGACAGAAAAAACTATTAAAATTGAATCTGACCTCTATCTGATGTTCATCACTGACCTAAGAGGTTATCCTGACTGCATCCATATTTTATATTAAACAAGATAAACTAGCGTGACTCCTCTGTGACCTTGAACTCTGATCTCCAAGATAATGTAACATAAAAACCAAATTATCTGATCTCTGATATCATGCTGATTACTGGGATAGCTTTTATCTTTATACACAATATAAAGCTTTACAAGACATGAAAATTAAACAGCAACACATTAAAATTTACCTTTTGTTTTGTCCATCTCATGCCTAAAGAGAACTCAGGCTCCGTTACCTGATCTAAAAATGTAAACAATGAAGAAAAAATTAAGTTAACCAATTTAAGTGCATGATAACTGCTCCTTGTGTTTAAAAACTGGAATATAAAGCAAATGCTAAAACATTTTTTACCAATAATGGAGGCATGACGTTACAAAGGTAGGGTATAATATGTTGTATTTGCAAAATATAATAGGCTCAATATCTGTGTGATAGGTGTGACAGGTGTTTTTGTGTGTTGTTTTTTTGAAAACAATGGTTATATATGTTAAGTTTACATATGTACACACATACCAGATTGTTATCGATGACAGAAAATAGTTTCTCTAATTAAATTAGCTTCGGGCAAATAAATTACAATTCCCTTTTTTTAAATGTAAAAATACCTTTCACGAAAATTACAAAACTTTCAAATAATGAAAATGTGCATTACTTATCACATTTGCATGTGAGATTTTTGTACGTGATTTTATTATATATAAATACCAGAATTTCAAAACATTTATTCCTGCTTTCTTTATAACTGAAAAATGCTTCAGAAGTTAGTTTCTTTCATTTAAGCATATTTATAAATTATAAATAATTTATAGTTTTTCCATTAATAATTTATAAATAATAGTGATTCATCAATTCAACTTTCCAAAATGCACACTTTCCTTGCTAGGGAAAAATAGTGTGTAAAAAATTCACTCAATTTATTTTTAAGAAATGCAAAAACGTAGATATTTTGAGATAAAAACAACAGTGGAAAAAGATTTTTGGGCTCCTATTGCATGAATATTTTATTAAACTGTTTATTCTGTCAAAATTCTTCTGAGTAAACTGAGTGTATGTATATAAAGGATATGCTAATTATTATTCTCACAGTAACTGATACTTAGTTACTAAGAATTGAAAATATTCACATCAATATTCCTTCTAAAACTACATGAAAACCTTTTAAATATGCAGAGAGGTGTGTGTATTTTCTTATAGCAAAGCCACATTGGGTTATCTGCTGAGTCCAACGAGAGGAAATGAATCCGATTTTAGCACTGTAAATCCACAGACTTACTGCTGTACCATGGAGGGACATGCAGAGAGGTAAAAAGACAATAACAAGTGGTGACAAACATAGCACACCAATTTTTACAGCAAAAAAATATGTGTGGTCAACTTAACTTTAGAGGATAGTTTTTATTAAAAAAAAATGTATAGCTTAATGGTTTTGAATGTGCACAAGATATCTGAGTAATATGGAAAACAAATAATTAATATTTATGCCTTTATAAAAATAATGTGGAAGTAAATTTATTGTCCATTTCACAAAATTTTCTACACTATAATGTGAGTAATATCTACATCGGTTTCTATAATGAATAATTAACAACAGAATGTTAATAATGGGAAAATTAAAAAAGGAAATCTGACACTCGATTATTAATTTTTATTACACTATTTGCAAGTAATGCTATCATTTCTGACATTTTTATATTCCACATTACGTACTTATGAACATATGATAACAATGATTGACTTAAGCCAGTAGATGTATTTATGTAAATTCAATAATACCAAATTTCCTCACTTATGAAATTATCTACAGATTAAAAAATATGAAACAATAATTCTCAGTACTGGATAAAATCTACCTTTCCCAAATCACAAAATCTATGCATTATGAATATAAACAACTTAAACATTTAACAACAAGGAGTTAAAGTCGTAATTACAAATTTATTAACTTATAAAATTCGCAAAAGTAAAATGTGTACTTTTCAATGATAAACTTTTGAAAATATTAATTTCAATAAAAGTACAATTGAAACCCTCAGCTTGGAGAGAGTTTGTATGATACATTAATCAACTGCAAAATCCCAGCAACTGACGACAAAACTCCTAAAAGTCCTACAGCTGCTGGTGAGAATTTCACAAATTTTAAATTAGTTAGGGGAATCCAAATATCACATCCATTCTTTATGAGTTCAACAGTTACTGATCGGTGATAAACCATCCAGTCTAGAAGAGTTTGTATTAAAACACCCCAAGAGCTTCTGGCATAAGGAGAAATAGAAGACACAGAAAGAGCACACGTTTGTGAACCTTGAATTTGTAATAAGGTTAAAATTTCATAGACATCCCGCACTAAGTTCATAACAAGAGAATATAACCAAAATCTGTTGCTCAATTTCGACCACTTATCTTTATTGACATTGGCAATTCCAGCCTGCCCAAGCCACAATACGTGGTCTGCCAGTAAGTACAGTGCTAAATTGATACGAGAAAACGTGACTGTTATACGCAACATCTGGTCAGGAATGTTTATAGTTGACAATGCACTGTAGAAGGCATCAAGGCTTCGACCAAATCGAAACACTAAAAAAATTAAACAAAAAACATACATTACAGACATGCACACAATGAACATTTACAACTGGTAAATGTTTTTTTGTCTGTGTGATGTTATGGTTTACACTCATCATTATGTAAAACTTCAAAGAAACTTTCATGCACTTAGTTATTTTACGTAAACAATAAATACTGAGCAATAATTTATTTAATTATTAAAAACTTTCAACTGTTAACACGAGGAATTTAACTTTTATCACAGATGTTAACATTTACCACAACTGACCCACTCTCTGAAGAAAAACCTATTAAATGCTTGTAGAGATCACACAACTTCCTTTTTTAAAAATAACTTTCTATCTTTGCACGTCAAAATGTGTATTGTTTATAACATATAATTTAATAATTGTTTCTTGTTGAACTCGTATAAAAAGTAAATTAATTTTTTAAAGTGAAATTCTAGTACTTAATTGTAAATCTTCGAAAGACGCAAAATGATTGTAAACAATGTTATTAAATAATTAATTTGTAATAAAACATTTTATTCATTTTTCCTGAGTTTATATGAAAAAACAAACACATTAATAATAGTGTTTTGAAACTGGAACATGTTCTGAAGCATACCATTGAGAAAAGACAAGCAAACAAGGTTTCCTTTATGCATTTTTCAGAACTACATGAAAGAAGCAATGGTAACCTAACAAATATTTAATTACACTTAAAATTATGGAAAAGTTCACTTTTCACACATGAAAAGAAACCCATCCATAACAATAATGATTTTTTGTTACATGGATGAGAACAGACTACAGTGGCACCGAATGACCTTCTGTTGGCTAACAATTTTATGTTCCAATACTTTATTGTAATGCAAACCATAAGGAGAGCAGAGATATACCTTTGTCCATTCTTTCCCATATATAACCTTGAGAGATATATTGGCTCTTTGTTTCTCATACAAGCACTTATACTAAAAATATCCCTTTTCTATTTGGTGGAGGTCAGGAGGTTATGACTTACATTTTCTGGCTGCACTGAAGGTGTGCTCAAGGTTCTTTAACCTGAAAACCACTTCCTTGTCATGAGAGTATTTTTCCATCAAAGCCCATAACATTCTTGTTCCATACTGGACTAACCTGAAAATTTGAAGTAACTATTGTATACCAATTAGTGAAAATGTCCTTTCAAATGTCATCTTTTATGTAGCTTCTGGAAATAGACCCCAGTAGATTTCATGTTTATATATGTTGATTCCAAATTGTTATTTAATTACTTCTATCTAAACTCAATAAAGGTTAAGTTTTATATATCTCCACACACAGGTCTTTTTCCCACACCCCTTTTCTCTTCATAGTACGAGTGCTCTTTTCATAAGAGATGTTATTTTACCATATCCATATCTAGCCACGCAAACTTACATTTTTCCATTATTAAAACATATTTTTAAAGCTCATGCCTACTATTCAAAGCCTGCCAGCATCCTCTCAATTGAACATTTTCGTCGTTACAACAATAATTTACTGACACATTAGTTACCAAATGACTGACAAGTTACGAATTAAAAAAGGACCCCAGACAAACTCAGCAATAGAGTATTTGAGACACAATGTAAGAGAGGAGATGCAAAAAGAGTTAAAAGCTAGAAATGTTTAACATATTTGTCAAAACTTCCATTGGAATTAGTTATGTTCACTCCAACATACTGCATTTTTCACATTTTATTTCTTCATTAATTATTAGCAAATATTTATCAGTGAACCTTAAAGGTAAAGAACGTAATGATAAAAGATGTGAGAATACAAATTATCTCCATCTGGATAAAAATGAGAATATTCTGTTCCTGCTATTGGGGAGGTATGAGGGACTCCACTACTGATATTCTTCTAATCAGATTAATACTCATTTATCACTACCATGTTTAGAAGTTTTTACAACCTTGTTATTGTAGTTACAAAAACAAAACATTGTACAATGTACTTCAAACGAGATCTCACCACAATATTCTTGATTAAAATTACATAAAATAAGGGAGTTAATTTAACTTTTATGAAAATCAAACAATTTCAAACAATTTTGATATTACGTCTGATCTAATGACCTATAACAGAAAATTGCCAATTAAAATACTTTAGCCCTAATAT
Source organism: Carcinoscorpius rotundicauda (assembly GCA_011833715.1). Classification (NCBI taxonomy): domain Eukaryota; kingdom Metazoa; phylum Arthropoda; class Merostomata; order Xiphosura; family Limulidae; genus Carcinoscorpius; species Carcinoscorpius rotundicauda. The sequence goes on from CM022404.1 coordinate 42,549,593, forward strand.
CTCCAAGTGTAATAAAGTTTCAGTGATTTCCATTACACTGTAGTCCATTTCAAATTTCAAGTAAAACTATGGATTATACTGATTTGTTCCTAACATTTGAATAACAGTAACCAATCTTATTCTTGATTCTAATAAATTAATATTTAACATTTTGCACCCTAAACTTCATATTTCCAAACATCTTTTTACACCAGTTATTCTATCAATTTCCCTCACCACTATATAAGTTTATTTAATTACTTTCAACAAATACCTGGTCTGCTAACATAGACCCAATCTCCAGCATATAATTTGTCACCACCCTATAAACCATCTCAGCTCACCTTTCACTTTAAGTTTATAACCCTGATAATTTGTGACTTAAGCTTGCTTAGTTATTCATTCCTAACTCCAGCCTGAGAGGATACTTCCTAAAAATATTACACACATTTATTTCTATATCCTAAACCTCTGAAGGAGCAGTATATCAAACATGCAATTTTGGTGCCCTTTGCCCATACTAAAAGAAAAATGTAAAATTTAGGGCTGAAATCAGCTAGATACTAGAATATCTTAATTAATTTAGACTACAAGTAACAAAAATTCTTAAAATTACAAATTATTCCTTATCTTGACAATGAATCCAGTATCATGTAAATCAGGTGTTGATTTCTGGGCTGTTTAAGAAGTAAAATTGAAATATAAAAATATTTTGAATATCAGACATTTTTAACACATAAATGTGCATAATTAATTGCCAAATCATGTGGCGTGCTAGGTATCTTTATTTATCATCTTCATGGCTATGTGAATATTCTTAATTCTTACATTAATAATTTAAAATGCCTTTTTTATAACATCAATTATAAGCCCAATATTAAATTTATTTCCTCAAACTCTTGTCACAACAAAAACAAATTTCTTCCAACTTCCACGGTTCGCGTGAGAGAACATACCTCAACAGTTTCTCTCTCCCTGCGGTTTGGGAATTAAACTTTACTAAATTTCCCAATATATCTGAAGACAGGGGTGATTTTGATGTCATATTAATTACTTTTTGTTCTTGCTACAACAAATATGCGATTATTTTTAAGTTATGAAAATATAGTTACAACCAGGAAAATTATACTTTATTTCGCGACACGTAGTTCAGTAGGTAAATTATTCAACACTAGATGCCCTCACAAGAATACGACAAAATTTGAATTTGGTCCGAAATAGTAAAATAAAAAAATAAAGTTTGTTTGTTTGTTTTTTGAATTTCGCATAAAGCTACTCGAGGGCTATCTGTGTTAGCCGTTCCTAATTTAGCAGTGTAAGAATAGAGGGAAAGCAGCTGGTCATCACCACCCACCGCCAACTCTTTTACCAACGAATAGTGGAATTGGCCATGACATAATAACGCTCCCACGGCTGAAAGGGGGAGCATGTTTGTCGTGATGGGGATGCAAATCCGCGACCCTCAGATTACGAATCGCACACTTTAACACGCTTGGCCATGCCAGGCCTTATATAGTTAGATGGTGTTCGATATATACGTAATCTAGCTAGCTCTACTGATATAAAAAATGTTAATGCTAAAAACGTATAGAATTAAATAGGACGATTAAAACTATAAACAACTGAGTTACTTCAAATTGTTACAAATTATCTCTATTTTGGCTAAGACTAACATAATTACAACAATTTGCCAAAGTATGGAAAAATATATTTAATCATAAGTAACTTAGTTTTTGTGATTTGACTTTTTTGTTTCAGTACTTTTGGTAGCATGAAACTTTTTTATATTCCTACGGCAAGCTAGCTTTATATTGTTCCCTCCTTTTCTTCAGAACATTTATTTTTTTCATATACTTATTTGTTTCCTTTTTATTAGCTATATGTTTGTGCCCCAGCGATGCCAAGTATGGGGCGCGCGTATACTCAATTCGATTTTACCACTCATCAGAATCTCACTAACCTCCCCTCAAATCTAATTATATGCTCAAAATGCCTTATAAATGTTTATTAGTATCCTTTTTTGTACAAGAAAAAATCACTGGGATTCCATACGAAAGTTCTGTGAAAACGTTCATCTCTTCTTTCTGTTTGCTTTTCCGTAATTCGTTTACTTACTAGCTTCGATAAAAATTCGTTGAAATATCATTGAAACTTTGATTCGCTCCATAAAAGCGTATTTTGCGATTTAGACGGCTTTATAAGTACAATAAACTTTAGTTTTGTTCAGTCAATACTGTGAAATAGTCTTTAGTGATATTAAAATATTTTAAATGTGGTTTTGAGCGGACGATTTTTGGGGCCGCCATTTTGTTTCATCATGACCCTTACTATTAAGTACTGCGAAAGGTCATCTTTGGGTTAATAAAAAGTTTCCAGTGGACCATTGCTGGGCACGTCTTAGTTTCTGGTTTTTATTTTAATTAAAGTTTTATTACAAATAGCGATAGTCTTAAGAGTGCAATATTAGTCTTTATTTTTCTACACAGTTAAATTTTTTATTGATGATTTAATAAAAGTTATGATACAATAAGAATTATAAATTCTGTGTATAATTTCTATATGAACTATATTTAGATTAACAATAAAATCTCACCTTTAATCGAGTGAAAGGGCAGCAGTATCTGCTTTAAACAGAACCAGTACCCTCATGTTTGCGTCAGCACAAAACAAACTAACAAAAAAGAATTGTACAGTGTAATTAGAGTTCTAATGTAAACTCTTTCAAAATTAAATTAAAAGTGTACAGATATTACTATCTGAATTCATCTGTGTTAAACACTGGTCCCTCAGACCATGATTTAATCAGATCTTCAATCTGATAAACTATTCTCTGAATGATTAACTTTGATAAACATTTCCTAGATAAATACTTGATACAAGAAATATTACACACAGTGATTGTCAGTAACATTTTATATAATACATCTAACAACCATTATTGGACGGTATTATGTTCTAACCAAACAGTCTTTTTTAATATATATTAATGCACGTTAAAAATTAAAATATGAGATATAAACTGTTTAAGCTTGGTGCTATATATGGTACCTTCTACAACTGCAGAAGTGTAAATATATTAAGTATGCTAAATGAAAAAATGAGTCGTTTCTTTTTAACTTAATTACAGAATCAAAACCCAACATACAGATTAGTTGTAGTTTTTTTGGTTTTTCTCAGTGCAAAGCAATGGGCTGTTTACACTGAGGAAGAAACAAACCTAAATTTTAGCATTATAAATAATGAAACTTACCACTGATCCACCAGAGGACAGTGATTAAATACATTTTTGTTTAATATGAAAATGAGGAGCATCTTTTCAATCTTGTTTTTAACTTGTGATCACCTACTGAGATTTTGGACGAGTTAAGTTTGTAACCATATTTTAAGAGCTTACAGTTGAGAGGGCTGAAAGAGCAAATAAACAAAACAACTTACATATACACACATATATGGACTAGTAGGTTTTCAAGCTTCTACACACAAATGTATAAATATCTATACAACCTAAAAGATACACAATAATAAACAGTTACTATAATTTCTTATATCGTATCTAATAAAACGTGTTTAAGATATGACATTGTAAAATGTTGAATCATTAGGTAACAAACAACTGGTAAAATAATTGATAGACGAATTCCTCAAATGCCTTTCTTAGCTACGTTTTAAGTCAGAGACATTTATTTTGACTCGATCATATAACACAGGAAAATACTTTAGTATAATATGCTGTGTGCTACATACATGAAACATAATATTTGGTAACTTAGTACGTAAACATCATACATAATTAATTACATCTCCAAATATGGATATTAAATTTTTGCCCAAAAATTCAATGAAGATTACTTCATGAGAGTTCCATTCTAATATATTTATATTATTTGGTGATAATGTACATTTGGTCGAACTTACATAAACAGAGCAACAAAACAAAACAACAAAAATAACACATATTAGTACCCGGAGAAGCTTCGAATTGACTGCAAATCAAAATTGGGGATTTCATTTAATTTGTCAGCTATGGCTCTGATTTTGGTAAACTTTAAAATTCAGCTTTTAATTCAGTCTATATACCAAAACCTTATAATACTGTATAACAATTCTTCTTCCAAATGTTTAAGTACATCATACCTTTTGTTTTTAGAAAGGTTTATTGTGACACTCATTATTAATTTTGTGTAGAAACATCAAACAGAAATACAGTAAAACATTCCATATTTCACTTAGTTTAATTCAGATTACATTAAAGTATATACCTTGTAATCTGTATGTGCACAGCTGATTCAAAAAACGTTTGTGATTTGCAAGGTCCTGAAACATATATATATATACACACATACACACAGATATAGTTTATCTTGATTTATTGCATATGTTAAAAAATTAACACAAATGCTTTTAATATGTTGTACACACTAAATGTCCTCTTATGCATACCAAACTATATACTGTCCCATGCTGGTTGACCCCTCCATAACTGGAGTTATATGGTAATTTTGCTTAGAAATACAGAATTCGAAATTAGATTTCACACACATTAGTATGCAAATGAAATGACTTACTTAAAAATCTACATGAACAATACACTAAAAGAAAAACAAAAGACTTAGCCTACATCAACTCGGAACACATTGGTAAAAAAGGGGAGGTTTATTAATTTACTAACAGCAGCATGCACAGTTACAACTTTGTCATGTGATGAATTCCGTTTTCCTGCTAGCTCATCTATTGCTGCAAGCAAGGCCTGAACTTTTATGGTGATGTTATCAGCAGAGGAGGGAAGACCAGAAGAAAAGCCTGGATGTTCAACATAGTAGTTCTGTACCAAAAGACTCATGACAGAATTAATAGGGGCTGTGCTGATAAGAGGACCAGGATTCACAGGACCATTTGGAGAAGTTACCACAAAACTTGCCAACACTGTACTGAATGGAGACAAGTAAAAGGTTTCTATTCAAAGGAATAGTCAGGTGTAGAGAAAGGTGGGAAATAGCAGGAAGAAAAACATCTCCCTGTCTAGAAGACTGAGCGATAGAACTCTCTCCACTCTTTTCCTGAGAGAACTGTCTCAGGAACAACAGATGCAGGATGAGTACAGACTTCTGGACAATCTGTTTCCTCTTCATTAGACTTTTCAGGTCCTTGGAAAGGGCCAAATCTATCAGTATCCTGATAATTTTCTTCTTCAGTACAACCAAACTTTTTCAGCCTCTCAGGGGTGTTATTTTCTTTGTTCTGTTTCTTCAGGTTAAGCTTCATTTGATGGTGTGTGGCAATCCTGTGCATTATTCATTGGTTGACATGGTGCTAAAACATTACTGTAGTTCATCTGGGAGTTACTAGAATCAATCTTTTTGCCTGTCACTTCTTTAGTTGTTGTTACCTCAACATCAACGTTTTTCTTTTGTATGCCCTTGTAGATTACCTTTGAGTGTAAAAGAACTTACACAGAAAAAGCACTTGTGGGGTTTGCTATTTGTGTGAAGAGCATGGAGGTTAAGGTCTCTTAAAAGGCCTTTACCACAAATTGAACATGAATAAGGTTTAACTTCTGAGTGGAAAACCATATGCAATCGTAGTGTTTAGGCTTGAGAGAACTTCTTACCACAAATTTCACTGGAAAATTTCCTGTCTCCAGTGCGAACCAATAGATGTCTTTCCATGTTTGCCTTAAGAGAAAAACTTTGTCCACATATTGGACAAAAGAAAGGTTTTACAGAACTATGAGTCAGTCGATTACAGAGCTATGAGTCAGTCGATGAGCCTTCAAATGATACTCTTTCATAAACTTTATTCCACATACACTGCATGAATAAAGACGAGCCTGTGTATGAACAATCATATGGTCTTTCAGTTGACTTGAATACATAAAAACACACTGAGAAACCTCACACGTGATCTGATGTACCTTTTTTATTTGTCCTGCAGTGGACTCCTCCACATTATCTGTCTTTTGGTCCTGGTTTTCACCATCCACATAGGTGTCCTCTTGTTTATGCTTTTCTAAGTGCACCCTTAGCTCACTAGAAATAGCAAATTTATATTCACACAGATGACACTTGTGGAAATTTCCTCTCTGGTGTATTAACGCATGTCGTTTAAGAGGAGCTATTCCATAGAACCTTCTCTGGCATGTTGGACATCCGTGTGGTCTTCTGTTTGAGTATGTTAATCGGTGAGCATTCAAATGACTTTGTTGTTTAAAAGATTTGTTGCAAACCTAACATGTGAACCTTCGTACTCCAGCATGGCCTAGCACGTGAGTAACAAAAATATATTTAGCAGTATAAATTTTTGAACACAGGCTACACTTCCACTGCTTTTCACCATTTTCTGAAACAAAAAAAGACTTTGATAAACAGTCAGTTCTTTTTCTAGGTCACTCACATTATTATTCTGATATTCTGATTCCAACTGCCACCAGAACCATCAATGAGAAAATGTGGAATATCTGTATTTAAAGAGTTTAAATTTTTCTCTGATTCCAAGTTTCTAATTAAAGTGTGGTCACTGCAGTGATTCAATTCTGGGCAGTCCACTGTTATTACTTTAGTTATGAAGTACTGGATGTTAGTTCATCGCATGACTACCTTGTTGTACTCCCTACAAAGAAAGGAATAATCAAGCATTAGAACAGCAATCTTACCTTAAAACATGACAAGTGATTCATCCTGTCAGTTTAACTGAATTCACACAAAGTTAGCCCAATGAATCAACTTCTCAGTGGAGAAGGAATGGTAACTACATGTTTTAATATTCTATACCTATCTACACAAAATGTGGTAACATTTTAGTAAAATGCACAATACCGGAACAAATATATCTCTTCTCAAACTGTGTCTATCAACTGAAATCATTGGTCTGACTTAGATTTTCAAAAGTAAGAGTGTAAGCTGATGCCCATGTTAAGAATAAAAACACTTTGGTCCATCGTACAGTCTGCATCACTTGCATAGCTCCAATAACATCCAAAATTTATGTCTACAGTTTTCTCACTATTCCTGTATATTGTATATGGTATTTACTCTATATTTACTGTCTATAAATAAACAACACTACGACATCAAATACATAATATCATATTGAATAGCACTCTGTAAAAGGTTATAGCATATACACTTTGACCCATACCTGTGCACATAAATGATCTACAAAGAAAAAGAAAAAAGAAAAGAAGAGGTAATTCCCAATATTTAAAATTTGAGAATTAATTTCGTCAAATTTCATTATGTTGTAAAAGCTGTTTAGAATGCTGTGGGAAATATCCAGAATAAGCTGCTGGACCTAATAAGATTAATTGTTAAATACAGAAATGAGAGCTTAAACTATTTTCCTTTTCAAAATTCTCTTAATACTGAAGAAATTCACGATCAATGGAAGATTACCAACGCGATATTTATTTAAGATATCAAAAAAATGCCAAGGAGAAACCATGAAACAAATGGTTAATTAATTGAGTTTACTATAAGATATACATTCAAAATTACTGCAAGAGCAAAAATTATTTTGAAGAGTATTTGGAGTTGGAATTCAATTAACATTTTTATCAGGAAAGTTCTTTTGCCTTATTAAGTTGTTACAGCTGTACTTGTTTATTTTAATTTGAATGACAATACTATACTTTGTATTGTATATTTAAATTTTCTATTTTAGAACACGTTTGAATTTTGGATTCCAAAGTTTAAACTTAATATCTTCTTAACCAACTTTATATTTCCATCCTTTTCATTCGACTAATCAGAGAAACAATTCCAAAACTTCTGAAAATCTAAATCAAATCTCCTCACAGAATTTTTCTACTCCAAAGAAAATATGTTCAAAATAGTTTAAATCTAGTAAGAAAGGTTTCCAAATTCCTACAGAACTATGGTATTTGGTAAAGAACTGGTCAAATAAGAAAGATCACAATTGTTTGTCTGTTCTCTCTGTTTTGTTTCAGACTTAAGTAAGTATTAATATCAGTTACTGCAATATAAACATTATTCACAAAATAAAATTATATTCTGCATCTATCGTATCTGATGTCTTACATATAAAATTAAACCTTCATTCTTACTTTAACAAATGTGGAAACTAATTGAACACTACTTTCATTATTACGTTTCATTTTTGTATGATGGATTACAGACCTAAACATAAAGTAAATACCAATACACCAGTATTAAATATTTTTTATGCGATTTTCTTAGTGTGACTAGAGTGCAAAAACAAAAACCGGGACAGACCAGCCCTTGCCCATAACTCCAAAATGGTTAAAACAAATTTAACATAATTTAACATTTAATTTACTTCACTATTAGATAACTTTTCCAGACTGTTTCAAATACATATATTAATACTGTCACTGTATTTCAAATAATTTAAACTACTTCTGTTGCTACGCATATATACATATTCACCAACTGTTGGTGCTATAGCAGACTATTACAGGTGCTAATAACTCGGTACTTAATAAACCTTAAAGTGAATGTAAACATCGTTCTTTTAATATTATAAAAAAACACTATAGATTTACATACATACATACATGTTTGAATATTTATTATTTATAAGAATTGTCATTCTCAACCAAGCTATAAATATTATCAACTATCGTATAAAACTTTCGATAACAGTCATTACCGGATTTATAGCATCTCCATGCTTGAGAACACAAATATAAACGCAGAGGTCGTGTGGTATTGGAAATGAATCACTTTGCAATAGGCCTGGGATGGCCGAGCGCGTTAAGGCGTGCACTCGTAATCCGAGGGTCGCGAGTTCGCGCCCGCGTCGCGCTAAACATGCTCGCCCTTCCAGCCGTGGGGGTGTATAATGTGACGGTCAATCCCACTATTCGTTGGTAAAAGAGTAGCCCAAGAGTTGGCGGTGGGTGGTGATGACTAGCTGCCTTCCCTCTAGTCTTACACTGCAAAATTAGGGACGGCTAGCACAGATAGCCCTCGAGTAGCTTTGTGCAAAATTACAAAACAAACAAACAAACTTTGCAATAATTATTGTACAAATAATCAGATACGGTTTGTTTTGAATTTCGCGCAAAGCTGCTCGAGGGCTATCTGAGCTAGCCATACCTAATTTAGCAGTGTAAGACTAGAGGGAAGGCAACTAGCCATGACCACTTACCGCCAAACCCTTGGGCTACTCTTTTACCAACGAATAATGGGATTAACTAACACATTATAATGCACACGCGGCTAAAATGGTGAGCATGTTTGGTGTGACGGGGATCCAAACCCGTGACCCTCAGATTACAAGTCGATTTCCTTAACCACCTGGTTATGCCATCAGATACGGAATTTAGTCATGTGACACATTTGGATTTTTCATAATAAATTGAAATTCTAATATTTATAGTTACATTGCATGTTGCGTAAAAATATCTTACAAGATGTTGTTGACAAAAATGTTTTTAAATCCGCTAAAATTAATCAGAAACTTAAGTTTGTTTGTTTTTCTGCCCGGTCTGGTTTAACGGAGGTTTCAAGACATTAACACAATAATTTTTATTATAATTGGTTAACCTATTTATGGCACACCGTTAAATGACAAAGGTTATCTTTTTATATTTTCGTTTGCTATTGTCAAAGTGGTATTACGGCCTTATATTCACATTGACTAAACACTCTGTGAGGATCCCCATTCAATTATTTAGCTGAGCCTTCTCTCGCCCAATACCAGACTGAACTCGATTTATCAAAGATAATAAAAATTGTTAGAAGGTTCACTGTTTCATTGTAGAACATTTGCAGAGAGATAAAGTTCGAATTTGTTTAATAAATGGCGACGGATAATTTTGATAACTGAAGCACTGTTGGATATTTCAAATGCGTCGTAATAAAAAGTGGGGTGCAGTGAAGTATAGGTTCAAAAGTATATAAAAAGTGATTATACAACGACGATGACTCAAGAAGAAAAACATGTTGGGAAAATTTCCACTTGCGTGTTTATATTGTGACAAACTGACGGAATCAAGGTCAGTAAAGGGTTATGAAAGTTATGGACGTTACATTCACAAAACGGAACTAAAATGATTCCTTGACAGCTTGTGCTAAGGCTGCGGATGATTATCAATCTTAGAACTGCTTAAAAAGAAAGTGAGTCGGCACTTTGATGAAATATAGATAACAAAAATATGGTGATAAATATAAGAGAAGAAACTGCCGATCCATCTGCAACTCTTTCTGCAACCAGTGGATGAGCAGTTTTGTTTTTGTTGTTAGGTGATGCGCACGGTCAAAAAAGAAATGACCAATTAAGAATCGAAACTACTTGCAGCTAAAGAAGTTACATCCAACATTCATTATAGTAAAACTATATAGTGAGCTACTTACGCTCTACCAATCACACAGAATCGAAACCAGATTTAGCAAATCCAAAATCTATAATGCTGAAAAAGATATAATTTAGCCGAAATTTCGATAAAATCAACAGTTTTCTATTGGAATCCAGGGATTACTGGTATAATTTAATATATCAAAAATTATCTTTCAATAAGTATAAATTTATTAACATAATTTGGTTTATTTTGAATTTTGAGCAAAGCTACACGAGGGCTATCTGCACTAGCCGTCCCTAATTTAGCAGTGTAAGATTAGAGGGAATGCAGCTAGTCATCACCACCCATCAACGAATAATGGGATTTACAGTAACTTTATAACGCCCTAAGGTTAAAAGGGAGAGCATGTTTGGTGCGATTGGAATTCGAAACCGCGACCCTCAGATTACGGGTCGAATGCCTTAGTCCGGCTGACCATGCCGGTCCGTTTTCATGTGTTGATGTGTGTGTTTCCTCATAGCAAAGCCACATCGGGCTATCTGCTGCATCTACCGAGGAGAGTTTTTCATTAGAAGAATTTGGTATTGATAAGTTTGTTTCTTTTAAAACTATCTTCCAATAAGACTTCCGTCTATTTTATTAAAAACTTCATTATTAAAAACAAAATAGAACTTTCTCGTAGAGAATTCTGATAATTTTTAAAAAATCTAATTGAAATAATCTTTCTGCATTTTCGGAATTTTGAAAACTAAATGAACCATTTAGTGCAACACTTCATTTACAGATTAGTTAGTGAACAAGGAAATAAGGTAAAAATTAGCACAAAAAACCTGTTTGTTTGTTTTAGAATTTCGCACAAAGCTACTCGAGGGCTATCTGTGCTAGCCGTCCCTAATTTATCAGTGTAAGACTAGAGGGAAGTCAGCTAGTCATCACCACCCACGGCCAACTCTTGGGCTACTATTTTACCAACGAATAGTGGGATTGACTGTAACAATATAACGCCCCCACGGCTGAAAGGGCGAGCATGTTTGACGCGACCGAGATGCGAACCCGCGACTCTCAGATTACAAGTCGCACTCCTTAACACCCTTGGCCATGCCGGGCCATACAAGAAACCTGAAATGTGTAAAATGGGTTTTTGAAATAAACACAAACTATCTGGTCATATTCTGTTATCGGCCCTGACATTAATCAAACGTTTTTTTCATTAACTTTAACAATAAATCTATGTGAGTTCACTTTTATTTGTTTTGCCAGATCCTCTTTCAATATCTTGATTTTACTCGAGTCTTTTAACATGTCCTAAACCTTAATGATATAATCCTGTTTATTCAGATTTACAATCCCATTACTTCCATCCAGTTTACAGTGACGATACCTGTTGTTTTTTAGTCTGAAAAGTTGCTTGTTATCCCTTAGATATATTACACTCATATTATCCGACTAAATAGGGAACTCTTCTAAATTTCCTAAGAATAATTCTGATGGTAGGAAACATTTACAAACTGAACCTTTTTTAAGCGAAATAGAGAATAATAAATCCTTGTTTAGGAATTTTTTGCACGTCATTAAAATGATAATTACAATCATTATAAAGCATTTCATTAAGTTCATCAGTAAAGGTCGGCACATACTGAAACAGTTTTAATATATTTAACTTTAAGTTGAATTGATATCGTTCTTAGATCTTATTAAAATATTTATCTAAGATAACATTTTAAGTTTTAACAAACTTGGTGGGCTTTACTGCAATATTTATCCATTGGTTACAGTAAAAATATCATTTGTAAGTGACTTAAAATTCATTGTAATTACAATTAGCTCTCAGAATTTGATGCACATAATAACAAACGTCGTTCAAGAAAATTGGTAATATGTGTAAACATACATACCGCCTAGACCACTACTATATATATTGTATCCCAGTCAATCTGATTCGCTCTGGTATTTAGCTAAAAGCGTCATCATCATTTTCTTTTGCTTTCTCTCACGAGTTATTGAAATTAAATGTGCTAACTGGTTTTACCAATCGAAATTAATTATTTGTTATTTTTAAACTTAGCAAGAGAGGACGCTTTTACATAAACTTGCCAAAATTTACACGTGAAGGGTGAGATTTTGAATCAAGGTGAGATAGTGGTATGTTTGATATTTAACCTCAATTAGTTTTAAGTTTCGACTGAAATATAAAAAAAAGGTCGTTTGTGTAGTTTTTGTAGAGGCATTAAAATGTGTATTACTTAATTTTAGATGTTAAGTTTTAGTTTTCACTGTTATTTATCAAGACAGACGTGAATACTCATAGTCGTAACTGGGTGAGCACACTAGCGGTAGCAACGCTTGTTAGTGTTACGAAGTAAACGTAGTATTACGGCTACTACGACTAGTGTTCGATGTCATTCTTTCCTCAGTATTGTCAGACGATCGTTCTTCTGAAACTAATTATGAATGTAATCTATCCTAATTTTTAACTCGTGCAAAACGAGTTTGTCAAGTTAGTACCACTACTAATGAGTACTATTAGTAATACTTTCCAGTAATACTACTGACTAGTTGTAAGTTGTGTATTTATGAATAGGCTGAACTTAAAATTTAATTTGGCTTTTATGAAGTTATTGACCAATATGACAGTAACGGGTTGAAACGATTTAACTATGTAACATTTATTACTTGTAGCATGGTAATGGGATTGTTACATTACACTGATGTTGAAGGAATATACTGTATTTTCTAAAACTAACATTAATAATTATTGTTAGATCCTATGTATAGAGAATATTTTCCCAATATCATGTGAAGTAGTCATTTGTAAATACAATTTTAGTATAGTATATGTTTGGTTTTTCATTCACTATAACATACTTTTTCTTATTGATATAACTTAATGTACAGAATGTGGGTACTGTTATAGCTTTTAAGTTGTTATATCTTTACAATAAGTTAAATAAATCATGTTTTTTGTTATCTTTTATTATTTTTCTGATTTAGTGACTATTATTATATTTTGTAATGTAAATATTCTTATATCACACTTAAAACATAAAATTATTAAAAGTGTTTGTTGGTGGAATTAGAAGGATTTTTTGGAACCATATGTATTACAACTAATTTATCATGTGATTGGAAACTAGTGCAAAATGCCTCAGTTAATATTTTCTCACTTTCAGTGTAACACATCACACTTTATTAAATGACAGTTTTGATTAGTGGGTGAGATAACATTTGGACTTTAATGTTTTTAGCACTTGCACGTATACTCCAAGTCTAATGAATTGCAATGAGAGATGCTTCCTGTTCCTAAATTTTGGTAAGATGTGTGATATTATGTTCTTTTATAGTGTCAGCAGAATGGGAAAATAATTTAATGTAAAAATGTTAATAGACCTTTAATATAATAAATTTCACTGGTGTAAATTATTTTAATGTATTGATTGAACTCACTGTTGAATTATTACATTTTTACAGTTATTACAGGTCATGTTATATTGCATTCAGACCCCTTTTGTATTAGAGGAATATAAGAAAAGGGTAGGAAGTAAAAGGCCAGTTTATTGAATGAAGTCATCCTTTAAAACCATGAACCTTTGAAATTTCACCAAGATATTGCTCTAAACATCCATATTATAAATATTTCAAACAAACTGTAGTTAAATAGTTGTAAATCTGTGATCAAGTGGTCTGTAGAAAGGCTGCGTTATTACTGAAAGGAAATGCAAATATAGCTTATGGATTTCATAGTCCACCGAGATAAAAAAAATTCACATGATCTGCAAACATAGATACTTAAGAACCATTGTCCTAGATCATATTATCAAGCTAAGCATTCCATATGTTTAGAAGTATTTTATTGAATAACAAATATGCACTTCTAATATACTTAATATTCAAGTGTATTTCCTTTCATTTCCAAACACAGAGGTATCTCATAGTTTTGAACAGTTGAATCAAGATCTCGTAGCTTAATCAGATCAGGAATTATTCTACAATTTTTATAATGATAACCTTTGTTTAATAAGAGGATACAAAAGAAAGTCTTAATGCTGTTTTAAGATTATGAGTATAATATTGTTTGTAATTTATAATAAAACCAATAATTCTTAGTTCTTTTCACCACAGTTAATCACTAGCAGAGTTTTCATGATCAATTACACCTAAAAACTTATTTTACCATAACTGATTTTTATTTCTTCTAATAAGTAACACATTTCTAGTTTATATTCTTGAAGTGTACAACTTAATATTAAAATACATCACCCAGTTTCCTTCATTCATCAATACAGACAAAGCCTGTTTATAACGAACATTGATTCTCAACAGAATCAACTGTTCCCAGAAATTTAGAAGTACTATTACTCTTTAAGAAATAGGAATGAAATAATCTAGAGAAATGAACAGCATATCTTCAAACAGAATCCATTGGTGCCCATTACCTGAATCACAAAAATTACATTTATCATTACTGTTTCTCATCTACCATATAAACAATTGTTCTATCCTGTTCTTAACTGTCATACAAATGCCTTAGGCATCCAACTTAATTTTTAATATCTTTTGAGGCACCTCACAAAAGACTTTCTGAAAGTGAATGATAAATTATATATAGGATATGTTTACCTAAAACAGGTGGAATTCATAACATAGAACTTCAGTATACTGTGAGACAAAAAACTTTTTAAAATTATACTGAAAATCAATACAGCTCTTGGTGTGAATGTTAGACCTGGGGATATAGGTTATTTATCTTAGACCTTCATGTTTTGGGGAAATTATCTCAGAAATGAAGAGGACCTACTCTTAGTTTAAACATAACACAAAACTCATTTAAAACTTAAGTTTTGAATTATTACAATAATGAAAATGTGTCTCGATGAAATTTTGTTAAAGTTTTGAAATATTACTTTATGTGTGACAACAATGCAAATTAGGAGCAGTCAGTTGATGTATTTGAATAAAAATTTCATTTTGCATGCAAACCAAATAGAGAAACTTTTAATTCTGCTTTATAAACCTTTAAGCTAATTATATGTATTTTAACTACACATTACCTCTGAATGTTATACAAAGCTTAGCATTACCACTTGAGAGTTGCACATAATACAACTGAACCAGGTAGTGCATTTGCAGTTTTTGTTGTCATGTGTACTATTAAATTATTTGATTATCTTCAGTTCATTTTATCTTGTCAAATAAACTTCAAAGCATTCTGATTTTGAGTAAAGAGAGATGCATACACTTATCTTGTTTTGTGATATTTGTGGACATATTTTATTTTTTGTTGTCTACTAAAGTTTTTGATGTATTTAGTAATTTTGAAACCATTGATTATCAGTAGAATATTTCTTTAGTTTTCTGCATTGAAAACTTTGGAGATTAGGTGATGAAAATAATAAACATCTTTGAAGTTTGGTAGATTATCTTTTTGGCTTCCATTTAAAAATGTTATTCAGAAAATGTAATTTTTTAACTGTTTTAAGATAAAAAGAAACCATTTTGTATTTTACAAAACATCTATAAGTACGTAAAATAATTCTGAGGTATTTTACTATTTTAAAACTGTACAGATTAAAAAGCAGTTCTTCATATCAAAATATATTCTTTTCAACAAAGAATTTAAAATACTGTTTTGCGTGTCAAACATTATTTTGTGGAATTATTAAGGGGAAATACAAATATTTGTTTAGTTTACATTGAAATAACTGTTTGACTTGGATGATGAAATTATTTCTGTAGGGTTTTAGAAAATCTGGCATGTGTGAAGTTAAACCCAGTTAAAAGTGTATCGCAAGACTGCTGGTATGGGTATTAAAACTTGTATTAAATTAGAGAACAACATTTTGACCTTTTTAGGTCATCTTCACATTAATTAGCCATCTTGAGATACATTTTTACTTCAAGTGGGTTCCTTGTCATTGCGAATAAATCCAGTTAAATATTTCACAATTTTTTTTTCACATTTGTAATCGAAGTCAGAAAACTTTGTTTAAGAAATATTTGTTTTAATTCCTAGTAAAAATATTTTTTATAAGTGCAGATCTGCACACAGTAATAATATTTTATATTTCATTAGTTTTATTTGTTGAACTGTAACATTGAAATTTGTGTACATAAATGTGTGTGTGTGTGTATGTATGTATATATATAATTTTTCATAATATTTTTTGAAGTTTATTAGCTTTGGAATTGTTAATCTCTAAAATTTGTTAAACTTTTTTAGTTATTGTATATCTTTTATTAATTCAAGTTATTCAAACATATTTTGGAGAAAAACAGAATTTACACACTTGCGAAGGTTTGTAAAGTGAATTCAATGTTTCATGCATCATCTGAATTACCAGAAAATAATTATAGTAAAAATAATACCTGCATTTGTAAGTATTTTAGACCTGAATGTCTAAACTTTCGTAGCTATGTGGCAAATTGTAGATATTCAACATGAGTAAAGAAGAGAAACCTTTAAAGCAATAAGCCATAAGATTTTGAGAGCTTTAAGGTACACTTAAATGTAAGTTAACACTAATGTACGTGCACTTTCCATGGATTATTTATGTAAATTTATTTTGAAATATTTGCCCACCCAGATATTTGACTAAAACAAAATTGTTGTTAAAAAAAACATATTTTTGAAAGTTTTGTTTTCTGTTTTTGTAACTTAATACAAAATTTTTCAATATTACTTCTGTTTGAATTAAGCAAATTAAACATGTCTCATGTTTGACTAGCCTTACTTTGTACATATTTACTCAATTATCTTTCATTTATTACTGGTAAATTTTAGAATTAGTACAGTATAAAAATAGAATATAATAAAATATAGCATTTAAGATCAGTTATATTAAATGAAAAAAAAATTACTTGTTTAGGAATGAATAAACTGCTTTGACACTATATTTATAATTATATATATATATTATACCAGTAGCTATTTTGTGAAATTGCTGTATTTGTTGACCAAGAAAAGTGTCACTAGAAATAATACTTCCATATGTATAAAATTAGAAATTATAAAATTCCTTGCATATGAAGTGTAGTTCTATGTTTGTGGCTGATACTTTTGAAAGAGTAATAAGCTATAAAAACCTTAGTTATGTACCATCCCTCCCTCTAACAATGTATTTTTACAGATTTTGAAGGTGAGGTGGTCAAGGCACTTGTCTCATAATCTGGTGTCATGGGTTCAAATGCCTGCTGCACCGAATATGCTCGCCCTTTCAGCCGTGGGAGCATTATAATGTTCGGTCAGTCCCACTATTTGGTAAAAGAGTAGCCCAAGAGTTGGCAATGAGTGGTGATAACAAGCTGTCTCACCTCTAGTCTTACACTACTAAATTAGGGATGGCTAGTGCAGATAGCCTTGATGCAGCTTTGCACGAAATTCAAAATAAACTAGATTTTGAATGATTTTTCATGGTTTTACAATATACTTTCAAAATATTTAACTTTTTCTCCAGTCGTTAGCTAGAGAGAGTTCAAGGTATTAAGGTCTTATGTGATGCAGTTTACAGCCAGATATAACTTTTACAAAAAACTCTTCTACACCAGATGGTTTCAAAGTTTAGTGCCTGTTTGAAAATGTAGTAATTAAAAAAACAGTTCTCTAGTTATGGATAGTTCAAACTGTCTTGTGAATAATTTTAGCCCCACATTTCCTGTCTGCAGACTTGTAATGCTGAAAAACTTGGTTTCAGTGAAACCTATGGTGGTCAAAACACATTGCTCATTGTGTGCCCTTTGCTTAACTACAAACTATATAACTGTATTTGCATACATGTATGTATATATGTATGTATGTGTGTGTAGAAATAGATACATGTTGTATTCCACTTTCTTAGAAACCATTTAATCTATCATAAATACTTTAGTGTGCCAATAATACTTAAAATCACCTCCAATTTGTTTTTATATTAGTTGTTTCCCCTTTAAGAAGACCCGAATCTTCCTAACTTCTGTGTCGTTTTGAACATTTTTATATGTTTTGTATTCTCTTTGTTGGGTTTTTATTGTAAATGTATTAGCTGGTGTTACATTTATGTCTTCTACACTATTTTTGCCCCATCCATCACCAACGAGGCCCTTACCCCCTCGGAGATATGACATCACAATGTTCAAGGCACTATACATATATAAATTTATATGTTTAATAAATTATTCGTGTTCGACTAATGGGGTGACCTTGTTAAGTTTTAACTCCTTGCTTGTAGATTCTTTCGTTAGAATTAATAATTTAAATTTTAACACAGGTTACATACTTATGTTTATTATTATTATTGATAAGTTAGTAGTAATTAATGAGATTTAGGCAGGAAGAAGAACCCGGAATGAGTATTCTTAAGCCTTGCAAGTTAACCGTGCGATGAAGTGGAATTGTCTGTACTCTAAAGGTTGACTTGTGCGTAGAATACTAGTATTTCACATGGAGAGTGTGTATCTTTTGTGTATAGAATGTATTGATCAAAGGTTTTTATTTTCGAGTCAATGGCCGCATGTACAAATCATATTGGACACGGAAGTTTAGTTAGTGGACTTGAAATGAGACGAACTAATAATACTGGGTGTTATTGGTCTTTGTGGAAAACCAGTGTCGTCCGAAGGTGTACTCAGGATAAAATTTCGGGAAATTATATTGCTAGAACCAGCGGAACATGCGTCTCAAGTTTTTTAGAAAATTTCTATTTAATGCAGCATATTGCCGCCAGGAGATATTTTAGTGCGGTGAGGCATAAAATTTTAGATTATTGCGTGTAAACAGTGCTCTTTCTTTTTTTCGATTCATGACGTTTGCTCAAAAAATAAAAGCCTTAAACCAAATTTTCATAGAATATATGATAATTTCATAACTAAGATATTCGAATGTAGTTGTATCTTTTGTTCGGTGAGGAGCCACGCTGGTAAAACTTATCACGATTAAAGTTTATCTGACTACGTGTGTAGCGGGAACCACTATGCTGGAAAAGTTTATTGTATATTTAAAAAGAAAAAAAAAGTCGTTTGGCCACCTAGTGGGTTATTATGTATGGGCTATGCTGTTAGAAACACGGAGTGCTTGAATCGGTTCAACAGTGTGAAATATTACTCTGCCTTTACCCCTGAAGAAGGCAGGCAGGCCCACCTGTCGAAAATACTAGAGTGTTACCAGGTTTTGTGAACATAATGTACTTTGAGAGGTTATATATAAGGGGGAAGTTTTATCGTCAAAATCTACGCTCAGTTAATAAATCAGTGGAAGAATTTCCGTTGCAAGCCACAGAAACTGAGTTGTATGTTTTTCGTAACCTAATTTTACTCTCAAATTATAGATTGTGTACAACATGTGGTTTTTGTTCGAGTCATATGTTCTATATGTTATTGATTTTGTATGTTAGGATTTTTTGGTAAATTCGAATATTCCCGAAAAATTCGATAAGATTTGAAATGTAAACACCACAAAAACAGAGTTGTTTGACAGTAATGTTTGTGTACTCCTTGTGGCCCAGTGGATAATGTGTAAAGCTTTGGATTAAGCCCCCCTCAAAAGTTCGACGCACGCATTGTGCAAGGACATGCTATAAAAGTTTATAGTCAATTCTGTTTTATAGTTAAAAGCACTTTTGGCGACTGGTTTTGTTGACCGGCTGGCTTCACTCAGCCCATTTATTCAAAATTAGTGATGACCAAATTCGAACCTAAACATTCTCCGACCGGGCTGTTTATCTCACGCTTGCATAAAGTTCTATTCCGGTTAAAAATTCCAATTAGATACTGTCACTACTTTTAATTTCCGTTACTACTAAGGGAAAGTTTTAGGATTTACAACGCTAAAATTAGGGGTCCTATTCCCCTTGGTGGACGCAGCAGATAGCCCGTAATGGCTTTACTGTGAGAAAACACACACTACCTCATCAAAGTCTCAAAGCATTCTACAGCTGAAATACGCGGAATACCAGTGAATTTTAGCTTATTAATTATTGGCGATCAATGTTCATATATTTTAAAGTGTGTGTAACTATTCTAAAAGAATTGGATTTGGTTTTAATTCACATTCATCATGTTTGAAACTTAAATTGTGTTAAACTTAGTGGTTAAAACTGTTTAAAAAATTAAGACACTATTCTAAATCGATCGTGGAATATCATTTATTATCATTATATTCTTTGTTTAGTTTTCAATGATTAAATTTAATTTTTTCTAATCTAACGATGTTTGCGAATTCAAGACGTGTTCACTGATCGTGGGATAAAAGCAGATTTGTCATCTGCACTGGTCTGAGGTTTTCAGTTGGACGACGTCAGTAGGAACTCCACGTGTCTGAGGTTTTTCAGTTGGACGACGTCAGTAGGAACTCCACGTGTCTGAGGTTTTTTAGTTGGACGACGTCAGTAGGAACTCCACGTGTCTAACGTTTTTTAGTTGGACGACGTTAACAGTGTCTTTGTTTAATATACAATATACATTGTCGTGCTTTAATCACCTCTCACTTAGTATCCTGAGAATTTTCACGCTAACATCAGTTATTTAAGCGCCTGTCGTATTTTGAATAGTTGTTTCACAGTTGAGAAATATTTCCAGTGTAAAACAGAAAACCTGTAGCCACAGCCATAGATCGAAGGATCTTTAGTACTTGACCTATGTAAGTGAAACCCCCCCTCTAAAAAAAATACAGGCTTTTAAAACTTCAAAAGACCCCTTCAAATCTTTCTTCGTATAGTTTCTCAGATCAACAGTACCCTTCTAGCGTCTTCTCTTTTTCCTCAGCAGGGCTACACTACCAAAAAACGGCTTTGGATACTCGTGGTAAACACACCAGAGGTGGAGTATTGTGAAGCTTTGTGCTGAACAACAAATAGCCAAAGAAATACTTTATAGCCTTACATCCGAGGCTTTGAATAATGATGTAATGTGGTAGAAAATAAATTCTAGAGAATTATATCGTGAAGCGATAAATATTGGTAGTCTAAGGTTTTAACTTTGTTGTGTGAAAGCAAGATTGCCTCTGGTCGAATAAAGAGGATTATGAGAAAATATAGCGCAATATATTTTTGTGCTGAAATCAATCAATAAATAAATATTTATAACGGTGGACGACTTGGCATCTCTTTGTTTATAATAATTGCACCATGTTTCCAAGATACTGATGGTGATATATCTGTACCACCTACGTCTCATTACATAATTTATGGCGATGGCATGTCAGAATCTTTAGGGCGAGAGCTAATATTTGTTCAGTTTAATAAATGTGTTGTTAGTATGGAGCGCACAGCAAGTGTGTAAGGTACTGGGTAGGGATAAGCATAATAATAAAATAGTGTTTATCACCTGGAGGTTAAGATGGTGGGGAATCCCACTGAATCATTGTCGTTCATGTGATTGTAAAAACCCCTGGAATTAGTAGGAGGAGAGTTAGCTTGTTTGTGAGTAACAGCTGAACAATGACTTCTTTATTTTCAGGTGACAGAGGCTGAGTGTGCGACCCGAGCCACATCTGTCGGTGGACCTGGTTACTTGTTGGGCAAGAGGAGTGAAATATTGGCGCTTGATACACGTAGGCTCTATCTCAGCGTTCTTTGAACTGTTCTGATAGCTGACTCCCAAAGATTCGTGCTTTCCTTGTTTAGAGAGAGATTCATCTGAAAGCATCGTATCAGAATCAATTACACGTGGGTTGTAGTACCCGTTGTTAGCATATTTATGATAGCAAAGTGGACCATCTGTATATTCGAAGAGAAGTGGAAACCATTAGAACAGTTAGTGTGCTTTCTACTCAACAAACTGGTACTGTTTTGAGTAATAGAAAAACAGCAGATATGTACAGTGCTCGTGTAAGGAACCATTTCAAGTGTAATGACGTTTGTCTCTGGGTGGTTTTTTTATTATTGTCTGTCCAAGGAATGATGCCAAATATCAATGCAGTGACTTATGAAGGTAAGTTTATACAGTTTAGTAAAAAAACAAACAAAAAGAGGGAATCCTAAACATTTCCAGCTTTTACTATTCTTTTAAACAGAATGAGAATAATTTAGTCTGTGTGATACGTTTCGTATTGTATTAGCTATATTTTTGTGCGCCAGCAATACCAAGCTTGGAGCGCGCGTTTTTATCACTGACTACAATCTCTACTAGCCTACCCTCAAATTGAAAATCTTTCAGACAGGATAACACTAAATTAATCTGAGACTTTGGGCATGGTCAAATACATTAATCGAGAAGGTTTGACGTCCTGAGTTTAAAAACTACATTGGTCAAGAGATGACGGAGTTATAAGTCAGAAGTTTGTAACTGAAAACAACAGCAACAAAACTCGGAGTTATTCTGCGAGCCATTATGCCGCGGCTGAAATTTTCGGAATGTGGTGTTGATGCTATTTTTAACTTGAGTAGAACTTGTGGCAAACGCGATATCTCTGGAGATCGTATGGCCACAATTTTCTAACTATGGACGAAAGTCTCACTTCTTTATTGATCAATTATTGAAGAGTTTTTATTGTAGAGATTACGTTATTTATCGGTTTTAGTTGATAACTAAAATTACTGTTTTCTCAAAAAGAATTTAAGATAGAGATAGTTTGATAACGTTAAACGCGCCAGTTTTTATTCGTAAAACGTTCCTACAGTTGAAAACGGCATTTATCATGTGCTTCTGTATTTTTTTTTTTAAACGAACCTTGTGTATGAACAGATATCTGTTCCATAAACTCTTCAGAGCTAATTCTTAGATTGGGTTGAGAATTTCCTGCCAGTCCGTAGATTTCCTACTTTTATACTGCTTTCTTTAGGCATGCGCAAAAGATTCATTTAAAATGTACACACTAGTTTGATACAATGATGGAATGAATTTAAACATTTGTAATGGCTATTGAGATGAAGCTGTGCCTAAAAGTCCTGGTTGTTCGATTGAAAACTAACTCGGTTGGAACTGGGTGGAGAAAGAACTAGAAATTACATGTGTTGTGAATAAACCACAACTGGCGAGTAGACGAAACGTGTGGTAATTCATTTAGAATACTGATTTAGCGAGTAAGGCTTAATGCACGAAATTATAAGTAACACAGGCTTATAATGGTTTTGTTGTCGTGAAAATTTTACGCTCTACAGTAATTTCTCTACGCCGAATCCAAATATGATTTCTACTCTTTTCTCCATTATATACAATTTGTTTTTGTTACAGATATGTGCTGTTACAAAACTGAATCGTTTAAATCGGATAACATTTTGTTATGTTTGAAATGTTAACCACTGGCTATGGATTTCTTGCCCCTCCCAGTGGTACAGCGGTAAATTTACGGACTCGCACCGTTAGAAATCGGGTTTCGATACGCGTGGTGAGCAGAGCACAGATAGCCCATTGTGTAGCTTAATTTCAAATAAATAATTAAATTTCTCTTGACCAATCGCGACGTGAGAGTTTCATCGATCGTTTTAGAATCCAAACATAAACACAATAAACAAATGTTCATTGTGGTGATAATTTAATCTAAGTAAGAGTTTTCTTCCTGATTTTTAAAACATTTTTACGTGACAGAAAAAAAATATTTTCGAAATCTGTGAAGCGAAGTTATGGGAAATCCGTTATTAAAATCAAAACAACTTTTATGAAGTTTAAATTCGCCGTCATGTGTTATGTTACAGATCAGTGGGCCGTCATGTGTTATGTTACAGATCAGTGGGCTGATCAAACACGTTGATACACGAAACTATTGTAAAGCCACATAAACTTTTGAAAGACTCGCTATTTTTGGTGAATTTGCTACAAGATCTAACGGCTTCCAATTTGTGTAACTTGTGGAAAAAAGAACGTGTTCCAGAGACTATTCAACGTGATGCAGACTTATTTTCATTCGTCCGTTATGCTTGCATAGTGAGTTGTTTACTAAATATGTCCACTTTCTGCCCCTGTTAAACAGTAGTGTTTGAGGCTTACAACGCTGAAATTCAGTTTTCGATCCCTCGCGGTTGGCATTGCGCACGTAGCCCATCGTGAAACTTTGTGTTTTAGTAGACAAACAAGGTTTAGTATGTTGGAGTAATTATCAGAATACTCCAAACATGCAAGTATGACGACTGGAAAAGTCGAGTATTTGGAACTCCTGAAAAGTGGGTGTAGTTTAACTATCCATTCAAATTACACGAAGTTCCAAAACCAGGGTTCGAACTCGGATTCACGTAAAAACTACACTGATTAAAGCATCTACCAATTAAAAATAGTTGACGTAACGCTTAATAAACCAACAAACTTTTGAATTTTAACACTTTAAAAGTTAGTTCTAACAAGGTATTAAATAATTACAACATAATATACAATGGTGCAGATAATTTTGAAACATTTTAATTCAGATATAATATCTGTTTGTGTCTGACCAAGTAATTTCATTTTTCATTAGATATGTGATGTGAACGTGTAACGAACATATTTTGTATTCGGTGTGTACAACGAGCTGTGCCCGGCATGGCTAGGTGGGTTGAGGCGTTCGACTCGTCATCTGAGGGTCGTGGGTTCGAATTCCGATCGCACCAAACAAACTTGCCCATTTAGCCGTGGGGGCATTATAACGTCCGGTCAGTCCCACTATTCGTTAGTAAAAGAGTAGCCCAAGAGTTGGCGAGCTGCCTTCACTCTAGTCTTACACTGCAAAATTAGGGACGGCTAGCGCAGGTAGCCCTCGTGTAGCTTTGCGCGAATTTTAAAAACAAACAACAACGAGTTATTCACCGTGTTTTATATTTTCTTACACACTGGATAAGAAAAAAGAAATTCAACTTTTTCAATCTCTCCTATTTCATAATGGTTTTGCCCTTTAGTGATTTCTAACGCTAAGAACCGGGCTTTCGATATCCGTGGAGAACGCAGCACAGACATACTCTTGTGCAGCTCGGTATGTAACAACAAATAAAATGTTTCTTATGGTTGTAAAGAAATCTGGTATACCTTGAAGGAAATGACCCATTCTTTGTGAAGAAAGAAGCTATTTAAGGCCATCTGTTTCCCTCGGTTCGTAAGTTGACCTACGGGTTCCAGCGCGAGGTAAAGAAAACAAAACGCTATTCATAACTTGTGGTCTTGTCGCAGGCTCATAAATATTGCTTTAGGCCCACCAGCACTTTTGTGTAAATGATGGAACATTGTTGCCTGTGTGCTTACAATGTCAGTCCCTTGACATACCATTTGCACTACATCTCCTGTCATTGTTAAGTACGGCTCGTATCGTACAGACGACTGTTAAATTTAACAATGTCGTCATGACGTTGGAAGAATGTTGATTTGATAATTTGTATACGTCAACGTTTTGTAGCGGTTGGTGTTTTTTCTTTGCTTGGTGCTATGTGTTATTGGACTTGTTTCATGTAAGCTGTAGCAAGTGTATGTTAATGGGATGATTTTCAAGTTTCGTTCAACTGATCAGGACCAATTGTTTATTATTATTATTTTAAACCTTTACGTCTTTGTGTAGAAAAATACCCGACTCAGGTTTGGTTTCATGTCAAAATTAAACTTTTATTATCCATACAATTTTAAGAGCTATTACTTCTTTTTATTTTTAAACAAAATATCTCTACTACTTGTGCGATTAGTAAGGTAATGAATAAAAGGAAATTTATTATGGAACTTATCTTGAAACTATATTACATATACAGTTCTATGCAGAAGTTTTAGGACAAAGTCAAAAATTATGTTTCTGGTGACTGACAAAGAACAATGAAAGGGGAAACAAAGGTTATTAATCTTTATATCCAGTACAACAAAAACTCAGTGGAAGTGTTGGAGCTCAGTAGAGAGTTGATATTTTGTGTCTCCCTTTTGTTTTGATAACTTCTGACAGTCTTTCAGGCATTGTTACATTATTTAATCAGTGTCAATTTGGGATTTTACTCCTAATGCCTCTATTATATGAAGTTTTTGTGGAAGTAACTTTCAGTTTGTCAAGTTTTCGATCAATCAAATCCCAGATTTACTCAATTGTGTTGAGATCGATGCTCCGTGGGGGGGGGGCATTGTATCATTTGAATGACTTTAGCAGTAATTTTTGTATTGTTTGGATGAGTGTTCGAGGTCATTGGTAGATGAATCCTTTACCAATAATATGCAAATCAGTGGGGTATACCTTTACAGATCAGTGTCTGGTCCCACTTGTACTATTCCATTATTCCATCAATTTTAAACACGTCCTGTCGTTTCAGCAGAAAAACAGCCCCAAACCATCACACTTCCTCCGTCATTCGTCATAATAGGTGCTATACCTTGAGCTTAGTATCTTTCCTCTTCTGCTCAAACGTACAACCTACAGTTTGAACCAAATAAACTCATCCGTCCATAACTCTTTTTCAATCATCAACAGTCCAGTTTATGTACTTTTAAGGAAATTCCGGTCTCTTGACAGTATTTGGAGATCGAAGTTATGGTTTTCGTAACTGCTACACGACCACACATTCCATTCTCGTTGAGTCTTCTGGACACTTTTCAGCCATTTGGTACAGGATTGTTTATCTCGTGCTTGAGATCAGTGGCACTCTTCCTTTTGTTCCCGAGGCCGCGTAAACAAAGACACTTAACATCAGTATCATTGAGTTTAGGTGTTGTGTCTTTTACTTTCCTATTCTAAAATTTACCTGTCTCGGTCTCACGAGCTACAATGTATTTTTACAATGTTTGGGGAGCATTTCAAGTGTGCAGCAATTTGTTGGAGGGTCCAACCAGCATCACGTAAAGCTCTGCAAATTCTGTGCTCTGCTGACAATTCTCTACTCTCTCTATTTTTTTGGGGGGGGGGAGGTTGTAGCATGACAACAAAATTCATTATATAGTGTTAAACACTTTTTTTCAAGGTTTATTTGTGGAGTGCTATTAAATTGATTTTTTCTAGAATGTACCAATACCGTATGCTAGGTCCTTTCTGTATAGTTAAGACGGTGCGTGAGGCACCACGACATTTATTTCAGACCCTAAATTGGATCAGTATGTTTATTCATGACGTTCCCTTGGTTCAAGTATATGAGAATTCTAAAGAGTAAATATTCTCACTCTGGTTCATTCAGTTGTGAATTAGGGACCGGTGAAGCATTGCCGTTGTGTTGAAATTTGCATGCTGTAATGGCATAGAAAAATTTGCCCCATAAAATGGGGTAAAAAAAGGCAAAATATTCTCTTGTCCTAACACTTTTATGCAGTACTGTGTACACATACAATCTTCAGCAGTCGATATTTTTCAAAACTAACAGCTTCACATTGTCTTGTACAGTCACCATTTTTCACACACACACACACAAAAACTACTTACTGTTATTTAGATGAATTCACGAAATTTCGATTTGTCGTGGCTAAGCGTCAGACATAAAATATTTTCTGGAGTTTCAAGTCGTTTCTGACTTGGTTAATTATCTTTCATGTGTTTAGCCGAAACTTTGACCGTCAACCGAGAGTCATTTGAAGTTGACGAGTACGGAAGTAAGTGAATTAAATATTGCTATCATCATAACGGTCTAATTCAATATATAGTTTTGAAATGCTCTGTTTAGTCGGATGATTTCCGATTAGGGTTGGATATAAATCTGGCAGCAATATTGTTCAGAGATTTAGCCTTTTCTTATCAGTTTATATGTGCCGTAATTAGACCATGAGCAATTTGTTTTGTTTGAGTTAAATTTCTGTACTGATGAACAGTTAAATACACAATTTTATTAAAATTTATATTATTTTCATTTTAAAATACGAAGCAGTTCTGTAAATTATTTAATCAAACGTAATTTTAATCGGCTTATTGTTTATTTAGAATTAAAACGAATTCAGCATCTGTGTTTTTGTCCCATTTTTGGCGGCCCTCCACAAATAGCTTCACGCCCCCAACGAAGGGCTGAGGCTCTCACTTTGCAAAACACTTTCAAATCATTATCAATAATTATTAATTTTTAACCAGTTTTCAATATTACTTGGCTTTCGTGTTTTTGTGAGTTTTACTCGTCATTTGCGGCCCGTCATGGCCATGTGGTTAAGGCACTCGACTTGTAATCTGAGGGTCACGGGTTCGAATCCACGTCACACCAAACATGCTCGCCCTTTCACCCATGGTGGCGTTATAATGTTACGTTCAATCCCATTATTAGTTTGTAAAAGAGTAGCCCAAGAGTTGACAGTGGGTGGTGATGACTGCTTTCCCTCTAGACTTACACCGCTAAATTAGGGACGGCTAGCGCAAATAGCCCTCGTGTAGCTTTGCGCGAAATTCAAAACAAACCAATTAAGTCGGTGCCATTCCAAGAAAAAAAAAAGGTATGTTGTCACATTTCGCAACAAGGGGTAAATAATTGAGTATAAGAGATAAGCGTACAAGTTTAGTGGTTGGCGATTCACAGTTCTTAGGCAATGTTTTTAAAACCTTGTATGAACTTCTTATTATAAGCCAAGTGTTAAATAAATACGGGTTTTGTCTCTGATTTGTAGTGAATAGAACTATGCTTGGAAGATGTATTTTTAACATACAGCTCAAAATGTCCACCGTGAGAAATCTAACCCTGCTTTTAGCTTTGTTAGTTCGTAAACTAACCACCTGGAAGTTAGGGCGCGGTTACGAATCTTCGTCACCCGAACATGCGTTCCCTTTTATCCGTGGCGCCGTTATGTTGTCACGCTCAATTCCACTACCGTATTTACCGGTGTATAAGACGACCCTGGATTATTATTTTTTAAAACAAATTATGCGAATTTCTTTGAAGTACGGTGTATAGGACGACCTCTATTGTCAAGCAAGGCTAGCACATTACTTTTGTAAAGAAATTCGTAGAATTTAATTTTAAACCGTGCTTATCCGCGTTCGGGGGTCATCGATATAATAACAATATTTTCTGTGCTTTTCAAACGGTACAGGCATCTCAGTACCACAACCACAATGACAAACAATAAACAACTTTAGAAAGTTTCTGTCGCAGTAAAACTGTTTTTCCATTTATAAAAAAGACGGGGGTATAGTGATTAATGATAGAAACGTTTACAAAATCAGTGTGTGTTACAAAACCTAAGTTTTTGATATTTTACTGTAAAGGATAAGATTAAAACGTTTTAAATAAGAAACGTCTTGATTAATTGTAATTATCACGTGAGTTAAATAACTTTTAGTTGTGAAGAATAGAGACAAATGATACAGTTACAGGTAGGTGGCACAAAACAAACGATCTTTGAAAACAAGTAAAAGGAACAGTAGAGGTTTCGTTATATGTACTGTTAACTGGAAAGTTCTTACTAGAACTTTACAAGACGAGGAGTAAAGTCGGGCGTTGTTGTTGTTTTTTTTACACCGGTAAATACGGTATTCTTTGGTAAGAGTGGTCCAGGAGTTTACTGTGGGTTGTGTTGACTGACAGCCTTCCCTGCTTCTTCAATGCTAAATTATGGACAGCTAAAGCATATATCCTTGTAGTAGCTTTGCGCGAAATTCAAAACAAAACCGCTTACCAGGATGAGGTCCATTTAAAACTCATTCTGATACAGATATGAATACACATTTCTTCAACAAAGTCACAAAATGTACACTGAACAATAAAGAACAATATGAACCAATTTTCCCAACAAGTGTATCTGAGACAAACACAAGATACATCACAAACTACGAAGGCACGATCCTAACGAAAGAAATATCCATACACGAACTTCTTGAAACAATAAAAAAACACAAAATACAAATCTCCGGGTGAAGATGAGATACAAGCCATCCTCCTAAAAAAGGGCACTTCGAAATTGTTTGATCACCTAAAAGCACTTTTCAACTTATCACTATTTTCTGGATACATACCAGTTTCTTGGAAGCTTGCTAATATATTAGTGTTCCATTAGGAAGGAAAGCCAGCAAATAAGCCTAATAGTTACCGACCAATCAGCCTGACCAGCTGTGTAGACAAAATTCTTGAGAGAATAATCAGTAACAGATTCTCTACACTTTTGGAGATAACATCAAAATTACCAGAAAAACAAAAAGATTCAGGAAATTTAGGTAAACAACTTACCACTCAGTCAGACTAACTGAAGAGACAATAGAAAGCTTTAACAAAAAACAATGTACTGTCGCCTGCTTTCTTGACGTTGAGAAAACATTTGACACTGTATGGCACGATGGTCCAAGGTTCGGTATGAATGAACCAAGTAAAATTATTCATTGGTTATCTAACTTTTTGAAATGTATAAATGGTAGAGTAAACGTAGAGGGAACCTTTTTCTGAGTACTTTACTCCACTAGCTGGCGTCCCTCAGGGAGGGGTGGTTAGCCCTATACTCTTCATCATGAATGTAAACAATATGCCATCGAAGGATCCTAATCATGGATTCTCCTCACTGTAAAAGTGCCACAATACTAACAATAGCAGCCACAAACATACAACCACAACTAAACAGAATAAAAATAAATACAGCAAAAATACAACCTGTATTTACAAAATTGACAAAATACAAAAAACTACAGCCTGAAATATATATAAATAGAACACTACTTCAGACTGCCACATCGGCAAAATTTCTTGGTCTAACCCATGACTCAAAATTAACATGGATTAACCATGTATGTAAAATTAAAAGTAAAGTCTGGTGAAGAACCACAATTATGTTAGAAGTCGTAACTGGCGATGACAGTGGAGCATCTACAGACAGCATACTAAAAATTTACAAAACATACATTAGGCCATGTAAGTGACAAAATAATTAAAACAAAACTACAAACAATACAAAACTCACTCCTCACAACAGCATACAGAGTTCCCAGAGCAACATTATCCCAATTTATACATAAACATTCAAACATTTCAACCACACCAGATATTCTCCTACATAGCACAATAACGTATTTTGATAAAAATTGGATGAAATATGAATTACTATGCGAACTGGACAGGTACCTCATACACGATGAAGATAGATGAAGGTACCTCATGCACGATGAAGATAGATGAAGGTACCTCATGCACGATGAAGATAGATGAAGAACACCTCTCCCCGATCAACATATATTTTAAACATAAAAATAAATGACAAATATGCCTATATATAATAATAATAATAATAAAAATATAAGTAAAAAAGTAACATATATTTGAAAAAGGGGCAACCATCAAACTAGACATCTTACTGATAGGGCAAAAGAATATATATATATATACACCAACACATGGACTTTGCTCTGAAAAGGATTGGAGTAATTCAGCTAACTCTGACCCAAAAGCAGTAACTAACACCATCAAACACTGCATGACTATACAAGTAAAGGAGGGAGGAAGAGGTCAAAGAGCACCTGACCCTCCAGATACAGATGACACACACACACACAGAACTCGGAAACGAACAGGACAGAAATAGCATCTCCATGAACAAAAAACTCAAGAAATCTTCGTCACACGAAAACACACTCAACTTCAAGAAACACCCAAACAAAAGACGAACACCTTTATTACTAACACCTGAACTTCAAGAAATCTACAGGCCTGGCATGGCCAGGTGAATAGCGTCCTCGACTCTTTAATCTGAGGATCGTGGGTTCTAAAGCCTGTCACACCATGCATGCTTGCCCTATCAGCCGTGGGGACGTTATAATGTTACGGTCAGTCTGATTATTCGTTGGTAAAAGAAGAGAGTTAATGGATGGTGTGGGTGGTAGTGAATAGTTAGCGGCCTTTTTTCTAGTCTTTCACTGCTAAATTAAGGACGGCCAGCGCAGATATCCCTCGTGTAGCTTTGCATGAATCTCAAAATAAACAAGAAATCCCCAGTTTAACAATTTATGTCACACACGTAAATACACTTAAGTTTAAGAAACACCCAATTAAAAGAACACACTAACATCATAAGACAAAAAATGAAACGGTAAACTAAATAACAGACGCAGATGGAAACCTTTACTCATTCATAAAACAGTGCTGGTACACACAAACTAAGATGATAGCATCACATCAATCATCAGGATTGTAAATTAACATATTACTTCTCTGTTTCAATTACTACTAAATCCACAATCATTGCGTTCTCGATATGGGTAAAGTAAGTATATGAATCAATACATAATGTTACAAGTCTCCGATTTATTAGCTTCCTTGTAGCACAGAGGCGTGTCTGCAAACTCCCACCGCTACAAACCGGGTTTCGAGACTCAAGGTGGGCAGAGCACACGTAGCCTATTATATATTTTTGTGGTTAATTCCAAACAAATAAACAAACCGATTTTTATGCTACGTACGTTACGTATTACGGTTTTAAATAGTCGGAAATGTTAATTTTGAGGTTAACTGAATGCTGATATGTGCCAACAAGACTGATACACACAATTTTCCTTCTAAATACAAGTATATTTTAATATACAAGAAATAAGACAGTTTATAATAACGTTTATTACAAACGAAGATTTACATACAAAAGTTTTTACGATACTGAGCGAACTGGTCTGGAACTGAATGTTTTTATCGACGGTTCACGATGAGTGAATTAACTAATTACGATAATCAGACAAAGTAAACGAACTTCGCTCTATGAAGGTTGTTGTTTTGAATTAAGCACAAAGCTATGCAGTGGCTTTGGTTTTCTGTGCTCTGCCACCACGGGTATCGAAACCCGATTTTTAGCGTAGGAAGTCCGTAGACTTTCCGCTGAGCCACTGGGAGGCGCTCTATAAAGGAACATAGCAGAAAGAAACAAAGATAACATTCACACAAGCTTATCGAAAAAGGCTCGGCATGGAAAGACGGGTTAAGGCGTTCGACTTGTAATCTGGGGGTCGAGGGTTTGAATCCCCGTCGCACCAAGCATGCTCGCCTCCTTTCAGCCGTGGGAGCGTTATAATGTTACAGTCAATTCCACTATTCGTTAGTAAAAGAGTTGGCGGTGGGTGGTGATGACTAGCTGCCTTCCCTCTTGTCTTACACTACTAAATTAGGGACGGCTACCGCAAATCGCCCTCGCGTAGCTTTGCGCGAAATTCAAACAAAACAAAGAAAATTATCGAACAATCAAACAAATTGTTCAACAAACAACATTTCTGGAAGGGGAAGCTGACTCTCCCAGGTCATCAAGACCTAAATCACGATACTGACCAAAACGAAATAATGGGAAACATGTTATATGTAAGATCTCTAATTTCAGTTGAGCCTGTTTTATAATTTGGAATTATAATTTATCGTTGGAATTAATAACCATCTACTTTGAGAATTTGTTCACCATAGTAATATTAAAGAAAAGATGGAATTTTTAAACCTTTTATAAGTTCGAATTGTCTTATTTGCTTATTTGTCATTTAAGAGTTTTAATTATTTGCAAACAATACAAAAAGAGGAATGTGTAACTGATGACGGTTTGTGTACAATTACCATAACTTGACCCCAACTTTCGTGACTGCGTTGAATGGTGTTAAACGCTAAATGGAACAAAATTGGAAGAAGTTTAAGACATTTATGAGGCAAAAATGCATCTCAGAACGATTGGTATGGGTGATAACATGGGTGTTAATAAGAAAAACAAAACAAACCTGAAGATGACCTGAGAAGGTCGAAACGTTGTTCTTTCCTTATCAGTAAAAGTGTTAATACCCATACCAGTCG
The DNA here is from genome assembly GCA_011833715.1 of Carcinoscorpius rotundicauda. NCBI lineage: Eukaryota > Metazoa > Arthropoda > Merostomata > Xiphosura > Limulidae > Carcinoscorpius > Carcinoscorpius rotundicauda. The sequence goes on from CM022404.1 coordinate 42,583,379, forward strand.
TTCTGAGATACATTTTTATTTCAAGAACTTATAAAATACGTTTTTAGTGGTAATTACGTTGCATGGATCTTTCTAGCTGTATTGGGATCAATAGATCAAATGTCCGAGTTTTTTCAGTGGTAATTACGTTGCATGGATCTTTCTAGCTGTATTGGGATCAATAGATCAAGTGTCCGAGAGTTTGTATAGTAAGTGTAAGTGTGAAGAATCAAGAATATTATTTTCCTTCTTCTATTATTGCTTCCCCCAGAGGCTCAGCGATAAGCTTCGAGGCTTGTAACGTTAAAAATCGGGTTTCGATACCTGCGATTGGCACAGTATAGATAGCTTATCGTGTAGTTTTGTGTTTAACAATAAAGCACGTGTGATGTTGTGAACTCTTGTGCACTTATTTCATTTCCAACAGGAGTGTAGGAAACACTTCTCAAATATATTACGTCATTATTACGTCACTCTTTTAAAGCTCGTTAATACGTCGTTCAGTACAAGGCGTGGCCAATGGGAATGGTTAATTTAAACCGATGATTCACGATTTACGTCTCGTTGTAACGAAAACTTGCTCAACACATTTGGGCGTGAGAGCGGTGTATTCCATCAGACGAACACCTCTGATAAGAATACCTCAAGTGTTGGCGACAGTCGTTATTGATTTATTACCTTTTCTCTAGTGTGTTTCAAAATAATAAGAAACAATATGACTTCTAATGTAAATTCTCGACACTATTAACACCGTGCAAAATTTTGATGTCCTAAGATATAAATAAATCCATGGACTCATCCTGAGTTGTTGATTGGTTGCCTTTTCTTTAGCCTACCAGTTCAAAATAAGGGGAGACAACACTGTAAATGACTCGTGTAGCTTTATGAGACTAGTTTACTTTCTTCTTGTCTTTCAGTTTTGAGCTGGTTGTGCGCAGATAGCCCACAGTGGTTTTGCGAAAAAACAGCAAGAAAAACTAAGTGCAAATAGAGACCCCCTCACAGCTTCACGTGAATACATTAGAATTTTCTCTGTTCATCTTGATAAACTTCACTGAAGGCGAAATATTTTGAAGTATATATTTTATTATGTGTAGGAATAATATTAAAAGCAAATGGATTGCAAAAATCCTTATAAAATTGTACAAAATCTCTAGTCTACAAAATCATACAAAATAGTCAGTTTATAAAGTCTACAAAATCACGCACTATCCCTAGTTTATAAAGTATCTACAAAATCATGTAGAATTCCTTGTTCCTTTTCCAAAAATAAAATAAAGGTAGAAAGTAAGGTACAAGTAAACGATCATCAAACTTCTGGTTACTTCGCCAGTTGCCACCAGGATAGGTAGACAAACGTCTTACAAACACTTTTGCATTTGCTGAATTATTTAAAATTAACACACATATTCGTGTATCCCATGATTAGTTGACGTTTAGTAAAAACCGTTAAAGCGTTTGTACAGTTATGTGAGCGTAATATATTTTAGTAATAACTTGCACGCAAAACAATCACAGGAAACAAGTTATGTGAAACAAATAATTGTTTTCATCGACAGCTGATACGTTCTTAAAATTATATGTTCTTAAATCAATGTAGCCTATTCTGAGAAACGTGCAAAATCTTTTGACCTTTAACTTATGGGTTAAGGCACTCTTTTCGCAATATTAGGGTCGAAGGTTCGAATCTATGTCACTGAACACTCATCATTTCAGCCGTAGGGGTGTTGTAATGTTACAGTCAATCCAACTATTCATTGGTAAAAGAGTAGCCCAAGAGTTGTCGGTGAGTGGTGATGACTAGCTGCCTTTCCTCTAGTCTTTCACTGCTAAATTAGGGACGGCTAGCGCAGACAGCTCTCGAGTAGCTTTGCGCGAAATTCAAAACAAACAAACAAACTACATTAAAAGATATTTGAGGGTGATATGTACCATAAACCTGTCGACTTTCAGCGGTTGTGTTAGCAACAACAAAATAAGCAATCGAGATAACAAGGATACTTTTTCACGAGATTGTGTGTTAAATGCATGTCCAGTTTTTATGACCGGCAATTAACAATTTGGAAGAGTTTGCTGCGTTAAAAACGTGCAAATACATGTATATAGTCAGTTCGGTTGAACTCTTCACCGTTGAAAGGTTTTATTACTCTCGAAATGACTTCCACCTATCTTCCAGTCACGTTAACTCTGCAATCCACCCCTCACGTGCTTCAGTGAATTACAGGACTTAATTAGGTATGTAAGACAACACGTCATACTAACATCCTATAATATCCATTCATAGTAACATATTTGCAAGATGTATTTCTCACACTTGATCAACAGATGGCGCAATTCTACCAATTTGTATTATTGCCAAAACTAGAGAATTTACGCACTTCATCAGAGAAACGTTTAAACTAAGATATCTTTTTCTTTGTCGTAATTAAGCAAGTAATTAAAGCCACATAAAGAAATTGTTTTACTGGCAATAAGGAAAACCATAAAAAAACACAAAATCGGACAACCTGGTTTACGTTGACATAGCGAACTTTAATAATTTGTTCCTAGTCGATGCGGCATTACCTGATACGGGTAGCGTGCTGGTAACTCGCTTTATCTTGTCGTAGGCAAACATTCGGTAATCGAGATGGATATTTAACTTGAAGAGTTGAGATTGAATACAAATTTCAGTTTCAAGTTTTTTTCTTTTGCCGTTGTTTACCTTAAGGCTGTAACGTATATTTTATAAAAATCTAAGAGCAAACATTGTGCAGTTTCATTACAAATGTTTCAGGTTGAATTTGTTTAGTTATGATCGTTCAAACCTGTGTGTTTTATTATTATTTTGTTTCAACACACACACCACTCGAGAATTTGGAGTTGAGTATTATCAACATTTTTTCAGTTAGTCCCAGTTTTGTTTTGTTTTTCAGTGTTGCTCTTTTTCTGTTTATCCTAATGATTTTCGGTTTTGCTCTTTTTCTGTTTATCCTAATTTTTTTCGTTTTTGCTCATTTTCTGTTTATCGTAATTTTTTTCGGTTTCGGTTTTGCTATTTTTATGTTTATCCTAATTTTTTTGGTTTTGTTCTTTTTCTATTTATCCTAATTTTTTTCGGTTTTGCTCTTTTTCTGTTTATCCTAATTTTTTCGGTTTTGCTCTTTTTCTGTTTATCCCAATTTTTTCGGTTTTGCTCTTTTCTGTTTATCCTGTTTTTTCGGTTTTGCTCTTTTTTGTTTATCCTAATTTTTTTCGGTTTTGCTCTTTTTTATTTATCCTAATTTTTTCGGTTTTGCTCTTTTTCTGTTTATCCTAATGTTTTTTAGCTTTTGCTCTTTTTCTGTTTATTCTAATTTTTTTCGGTTTTGCTATTTTTATGTTTATCCTAATTTTTTTGGTTTTGTTCTTTTTCTATTTATCCTGTTTTTTTGGTTTTGCTCTTTTTCTGTTTATCCTAATTTTTTTCGGTTTTGCTCTTTTTTATTTATCCTAATTTTTTCGGTTTTGCTCTTTTTCTGTTTATCCTAATTTTTTTCGGTTTTGCTCATTTTCTGTTTATCGTAATTTTTTTCGGTTTCGGTTTTGCTATTTTTATGTTTATCCTAATTTTTTTGGTTTTGTTCTTTTTCTATTTATCCTAATTTTTTTCGGTTTTGCTCTTTTTCTGTTTATCCTAATTTTTTCGGGTTTGCTCTTTTTCTGTTTATCCTAATATTTTCGGGTTTGCTCTTTTCTGTTTATCCTGTTTTTTCGGTTTTGCTCTTTTTTTGTTTATCCTTTTTTTTCGGTTTTGCTCTTTTTTATTTATCCTAATTTTTTCGGTTTTGCTCTTTTTCTGTTTATCCTAATGTTTTTTAGCTTTTGCTCTTTTTCTGTTTATTCTAATTTTTTTCGGTTTTGTTCTTTTTCTATTTATCCTATTTTTTTTCGGTTTTGCTCTTTTTCTGTTTATCCTAATTTTTTCGGTTTTGCTCTTTTCTGTTTATCCTGTTTTTTCGGTTTTGCTCTTTTTCTGTTTATCCTAATTTTTTCGGTTTTGCTCTTTTTCTGTTAGTTCCAATTCTTTTTCTATTAGTTCTTTTTTTCGGTTTTGATATAGTAGTCATAATTCTTTTTATTTTGGTTTTGTTTTTCTTTGCTTAGTCCATATTTTTGTTCGGTTTTCTTCTCTTTATATTAATTGTATTTTTTTTTGGTTTTATTCTGTTTTTTATTCTGAAGAAGCGTTGTGAAGGTTGTGAATTCCACCGCACTGACGTCTCTCCTCTTGACACAAAGTTCGATACCTGCCAGTTTCATGTTATTCTGTTCGACGTTATAACGTCTCTCCCATAGAAGAATGCAGATTACCCAGACTCCACTTGCTTGGATTGTCAAACTACACGTGTCTAAAAAATATGCGGATAAGGACACTTGGACTGCTATATAGGTGGCGTTTTTGTTTTGTTCTTAGAATAATTTGAGTTCAAGTTGAAATTTTATTAACATTCAGCTGAATCACAAAACTCGAGTCTGTGAAGCTTTGTAAAACGTACAGGAAGAGCATCACAGTTTGAGGCTAACAGTACCCATATCTATATCTTCTCTACACGTGTACGTTAGCTTCTTGAAAATTATAACCCTGACAGTGACAGATCTACGTCAGTTCTCGTGTTACGTGACAGAGTGTTTTTCTGGAATCATAGTTGGCGTGTAAGTATCAAAAAGTAGCGAGTTTCTCCTAAGAAATGAATCTATTTGCATCGCTTCTATAGTATTACCATGGAGAGAGTGGTGTATCTTGTTTGTGGTGAAATATGCAAACATTTTAAATAAATCTAATTTCTCTACGAAATTTACTGTCGTTCAAACTAGTTAAAGCATTAGGTTGTAGGTTGAAGGAGACGGATCTCCATATTTTCGACCACGAAAACCAACTTTCTCCATCATTAAACATGTAAAAGAACAAATTCCATTTCTTTCCTTAAGAATATATTATGCAGGGAGTTAGTCATCTCCACTGGAAGTGTTTGTTTGTATGTATGTCACGATGTTAGAATATTGTTGCTGTTCATATCACTGACAATTTGGTTTATCGTATTACGACGCAAAATATCGTAACGTATGAACTTGTATTTCCGAATTTCTTCTGTCTATTGTACTATTTTACTACCATCGACCAATTTTCCCTAGCTTTATTTAGTAGTTTTTAGAAGTGTTTATTTTATATTATCAGTTCTTTGTTTATTATAGAATTTAAAATTCTGACGTGTGTGAATGTGTGTGTATATATAGACACACCACAGGTATAAAGTTACGTGAAATTCTGTCGTGCGTGAATGTGTGTATATATAAACACCCACACCACAGGTATAAAGTTACGTGAAATTCTGTCGTGCGTGAATGTGTGTATATATAAACACCCACACCACAGGTATAAAGTTACGTGAAATTCTGTCGTGCGTGAATGTGTGTATATATAAACACCCACACCACAGGTATAAAGTTACGTGAAATTCTGTCGTGCGTGAATGTGTGTATATATAAACACCCACACCACAGGTATAAAGTTACGAGAAATTCTGACGTGTGTTACTTTTATTGATTGACCTTAATCTATGGCCATGTTTAGTTGGGTGGGGCTTATTCTCAGACTTACTATTATATTTTATTTAGAACCCATATTTAGTTGGGCGTGGCTTATTATCCGAGTTATTGGTATATTTTATTTAGAACCCATATTTAATTGGGCGTGGCTTATTATCCGAGTTATTGGTATATTTTATTTAGAACCCATATTTAATTGGGCGTGGCTTATTATCCGAGTTATTGGTATATTTTATTTAGAACCCATATTTAATTGGGCGTGGCTTATTCTTCGAGTTGTTGTCATATTTTATTTAGAACCCATATTTAATTGGGCGTGGCTTATTCTTCGAGTTGTCATATTTTATTTAGAACCCATATTTAGTTGGGCGTGGCTTATTATCCGAGTTATTGGTATATTTTATTTAGAACCCATATTTAATTGGGCGTGGCTTATTCTTCGAGTTGTTGTCATATTTTATTTAGAACCCATATTTAGTTGGGCGTGGCTTATTATCCGAGTTATTGGTATATTTTATTTAGAACCCATATTTAATTGGGCGTGGCTTATTCTTCGAGTTGTTGTCATATTTTATTTAGAAATGAGTAGAATTGTTCTTGTATCGTGTTATTTGAGAACGAGAAGTGTTTAGATATCAGTAAACGCCTGGTACTTATGGTTCGAAACTCGTTTTCTGAGGGTCGCGGTCTCCTGTCTCCCACATCAACTCGCCTTTTCAGCGGTTGGCTGTTATGGAGTTACGGTCATTCCCACTATTCGATGGCAAAGAGTTGTCCAAGAAGTGGTAGTGTATGGTGTTGACTAGTTGCCTTTCTCTCTTGTTTGTCACTTCAAAACCAGTGGCTACAAGTATAAATAGCACTTTAGTAACTTTGAGAGAATTTCGGACACAAATTATTGAAGGGAAACTCCATATTTTCCATTTATACTGTAAGCTTGGTGTTTTTATTTTCAACGTTTCTACAGAAAAGTTTAATAGATCATAAGGACAGATAATGATTTTACTTCGGCTCGGCTCGGGTAATTCCGGTCTGTTTAATAACTCTCGTTAATTGGTTCCTTTATATTTGGATTGATGCGAGCCAGAAGCTGGCGAACCCTGTACAGCTAACATAAAACTTACGGAAAACGCTGTTATCTCTCAGAGTAACACAGCACCGTTTACTCTATGTAATTTCTTGACATAATTTTGCATTCTGTGTTATCGTCCGTTTGAGTTTGGACCACTCACTGTAGGCTTTTCTTGTCCCCGTGGAGAAATTGTTGATTGCGTTCGTATATTTGTATGTATCACCGTATTCCATACTACTTACAAGTCACGAGTGTAATAACTCAAATACTTTGTTTCCGACGTATAATGAACTTCATTTGCAAATGCCATAAGAGTATTTCAGTCTGATACTACACCAGAATCAGTCAATAAATCTGGGAGATTGTTGTTATGAGTTTACGGAACCTCTGTTGCAATATGCATTCGTCAGAAACTTAGCCTAGTGGAAATGGAGAAACATCGGAACCACACACCGGAATTCAGAGTATTAGAAACGAGACAAACATTTGAGACTTAAGAACTTTTTTTTTTCAAAAAGAAATGATAAGAAACAGAATTTCTTTACTCTCTAAAGATAAATAAAACAGTATGAACAACACCTAGTCTGATCTAGTTCTTAAACAGTATAACTAACAACCAGATAAACCACACTTTGTCTGAGCCAGCTGCTAGAGGGTGTAACTAACAAACCAGATGAACCATTCCTAGTCTGAACCAGCTGCTAGAGGGCATAACTAACAAACCAGATTAACCATTCCTAGTGTAAACCAGCTGCTAGAGGGCATAACTAACAAACCAGATGAACCGTTCCTAGTCTGAACCAGCTGCTAGAGGGCATAACTAACAAACTAGATAAAGCACTTTTAATCAGCTGCTAGAGGGTATAACTAACAAACCAGATAAAGCGCTCTGAACCAGCTGCTAGAGGGTACAACCAACAAACCAGATGAACCACACTTAGTCTGAACCAGCTGCAAGATGGTATAACTAACAAACCAGATAAACCACACTTACTCTGAACCAGCTGCTAGAGGGTATAACTAACAACTTATAGTGCAAAGTAATAATTAATTAATACGTTTTTAAGAGAAGAGTTGGAGCAGTTGAACTATTTTTTGTATTATGTAAAGGATAGCTGTAGTCAACTGAAATATAAACTGGTCGGTGGGAAAGTAGAGATTGGAATGTGTAAATAATGAGTAAAATAGAAATATAAACATTTCTATGTTTCAATTTTTGTTTTAATTTGTGCGATGGGAAATCATAGTTTTTACTTTCTGATAGATAGTTTAGGTGTGACATTCGTATTGAATTGATTGTGAAATTGTCGGCTACTGCTTATTAGAGAAACGCTTGTAGAAGCATATTGACAGCTCAGATGTGGAGGACAACGTTTCAAGACTTCCGCCTTTGGTCTTCATTATGTCATAATTGCCGTTGACCAGTGACTGTACTTTTTAATCGCATGCACATGTAAGATCAGAATAAACAGTGAAACATTGTTTATTTATTATTATTATTATTATTTTTAGTGCATCAAATAGCTTCGAAACAAAATCGAACTGATTTATAACTTCTCAGACCGTGTTTTCTTTTACCTTTTAAACGAATCGTATTTGACCCACCCCCTTGTGTATGATTCATCACAGGGAGATTCATGAGTGTGTATGTATTCTGACGGTCCCAGTATGTGTACTGTATCTTTTTTTTTTAATGACTAATTACCAGACTTGACCATCTCGTTTCAGACGCACGCATGTTCCCCCATTGTATGCACAGTGCATCATCATATAACTTCATCATGTCTAATACCAAACTTCTGCTAAAATCCTTGTCTCCAATGAGCCATCTTCAGTCCCGTGCAGTCGACCATGATGCGTAATGTGGGCTTTGTTGCAATACTCAACTGGGCGTCATAACGGCGACATTACACAAATTCGGTTGACGCTTTATGACTTGTCAGTGATCCATACTCGTTTCAGTGAAATTGATTTTTTTTCTCCCACTGTTTCGAATAATCTTTGTCTTTGTTATGAATTGCAATAAAAGGCAAAAAAATTCACAGTTTGTTTGCCGGTGTTACACCATTGTTCTGTAAAGCCCTATTCTATTCACATTGATATATATATATATACACACACACACAACCAACGATTATCATACACATTACACGCGCGCAGTAATATTCTATTTCACACTCTTAACGTTTGTCTAGTACTAATATGAAATTACATATATATATATATATATAAATGGATTGATTTTCGAATAACAAGGGAAATACGTTTTTAGATAGTTCAAAACTTTAGAAACGTTATAAGTAATTCTGTACAATGCAGTATGCGGTCTGTTGAACGCAACATTAAGTTACAAATATCTAAGTAAACGTGAAACGATCAGTCTTAGAGTGTAGACTTTGGAAGTATTATTTGATGTATTTCGCAATTAAGCTAGGTTTCAATTCTTTTCTTTACACTTACAAGTAGGCCTGTTGGGACCCATACTCAGCCCTTATAAGCAGGTGTGGTATTTTGTGCACTACATTGTAAATTCGAATGTGAACACGATTTTGCACATTTAAAAAAAAACAAACTAGACATGATTGATATGCTTATGGGGTTCGTGATTATAAGTTCAATCACATTTCTGTTGAATTTGGTTTCTGATTGGCTGGTCAATAGTTTTAGTATTACAGAAGAATAGCTTCGAGTTATTCTATTGGCCAGAGGTAATAATGTGCGGGTTTGACTACCAATTTACCTGTAAAAATCTCTTCCAAACTTAATTCGTGCAGAAGTCTTCAGTTGACGAATACAGTGTAGGTTGAACTCGCACAGGGGAAGCTGATGATGTCCCTAACCCTCGTTCAAAATGTGTGTTTTCAATTGAGACTGGACAGCAACAAATGTGCATGAAAGAAACAACAAAAGTGGGGACGTTTGTTTATCTTTAATAAGTTAGGCAGGTTTCAGTTAGTCCTGGTCAAATCAAGCCTCATTAGTTTGTGAAGTCACATTTGAAAAGTCCTGGTAAGAAGAAATATCCTTAATGAGTTTTAGCAAGTCCTAATCAAACAAAACCTCATTAGTAATTTTCACCAAATTTTGAAAAGTCCTGGTAAAACAAAAAAGACATTATTAAATTAAGGTAAGTTTAATGAGTCTTGGTCAAATCAAAGCTTGTTTCAGAAAGCATGGTAATAAGTTTTAATAAGTCGTAGTAAAAAAACAAGACAAGGAGTGTTTAGTAAAGTTGGTCGGGTTTTGTAAGTTCTGGTCAAGACATGTTTTCTAAATAAGGTTTAACACGTTAATGGTGGAAACATTCTTGTTTATACGTTTACAAGTTTCAGCAAGTCTTGATGAAAACAGTTGCACTTGTAAGATACGGCTCGTTATGATATGATTGGTTTATTTTGTGTTACAAAACCTGTTGTGATTATTTTGTATTTATTTTCACATTTAAGTTTTAATTGGACAATTCTGTTATAATAAATTGTTTATCTTAACCGATACTTAGGTTATAGTATGACCATCTGGAATGGTCAGGTACAATCTTGACCTGCTCCCCTCATCTTTAGTATTGTTATTTGTAAATGCTACATGATAAGTCACAAGGCTTAGTGCACAAACACTGATAACGTTTACCAAAATAAAGCAGAGAACAACGTTTCGACCTTGTTATCTTTAGGTTGACAAAGAGTTTGCAACTGACCGTTGCCGGACACGGCTTAGGAACGACAATGTAAACGGGTACGGTATTGTAGGGGGCGTTGGAGTTAGATTTTGGACTATTAACTAGTATAGAAATAAGTAAAAGTGTTCCTTTTTATTGGTTTAACTTTGGTTTTAGTTGCTGTATAAATAGGGCTTCTTTCATTTTGCGTTTGTCTACATTTGTTTCTTTACTTAGTGTCTGGGTGTTTTCTATGGTTATGCTGTGTTTATTTGATTTGCAGTGTTCGAAAACGTGTGAAGGTGACTTTTTGTGTTATTTGAAACTGGTTTTCATTTTTCTTCTTGTTTCTCCAATATAGAAGTCGTGGCAGTTTTCACATTGTATTTTATAAATAATGTTGTCGTTGTGTTTGTCAGTGTAGTTTTTACATGGTATGGACTTGAGTTTTGTGCCCTGTTTATGAATAAATTTGATGTTTACTGGAATGTTGTATTTTTTTTTCTCCAAATGTTAGTTATTTTTTTCGCTGATGTCGAGAGTATATGGTATGCAGCAGTGTAAGGTTTTGTAGTTTATTGTGTATTGGGATTATATTGTACATTGTGATGATTGTTGTTTGTTTATTGTTAGTTTAGGTGTGTGCATATATTTTTTTCAACAGTTTTTAGAGGAAATTTGTTAATGTTGATGAAGTGTTGTTTTATTTTGTTGATTTTATCTGGTGAGTTTTGTGGCTGTGTTTATTTGATTTGGCCTGGCATGGCCGAGTGCGTTAAGGCGTGCACTCGTAATCCGAGGGCGTCGCGCTAAACATGCTCGCCCTCCCAGCCGTGGGGGTGTATAATGTGACGGTCAATCCCACTATTCGTTGGTAAAAGAGTAGCTCAAGAGTTGGCGGTGGGTGGTGATGACTAGTTGCCTTCCCTCTAGTCTTACACTGCTAAATTATGGACGGCTAGCACAGATAGCCCTCGAGTAGCTTTGTGCGAAATTCCAAAACAAACAAACAAATTATTTGATTTCTTAATATGTTGAGATTTTGTTTTGTTTCATGTGCTTAGTTCCAAGGAATGTTTAGTCCAGTATGGGTGATTTTTCTGTGGATTTCTGTTTTGAATTGTGTATCGATTCTTGTGATCTTGAGGCTGAGAAATGCCATTGAGTTGTTTTTTATTCTGTTCACAGGTGGACCTAATGTTAGGGTGTATGGAGTTAAGGTAGTTAAAAAAAAACTAAGTGTGTGTTCTGTAGATGTGAATCCAGCAACTGTATCATCAACATATCTGTAGCAGAATAGTGGTGGGTGTAAGGCTGAATTGATCGCTTGTGATTCAATCTGTGTCATAAAAATTTTGGCTGGAACTGGTGACACAGGATTTCCCATACTTAGGCCATTTATCTGAAGGTAGTTTTGGTTATTGAGCATAAAGTTAGTTTTGGTGGTAGTGAGTTCTATAAGGGTTGCTAATTGACTGTTGGGGATGTGGGTTGGGGGTTTTTGATACAAAGTTTTAAAGTTACTCCTTCTTTACAGAAACCCTTATCACTGAACCCTAAAGATAACTTACAATCGCCTTCTGCAGTCTCGTACCAATTTATACTCCTATCCCTATGTCATGCGTCTAGTAACGGTCAGTTGGAAACTCTCTCTGTTAACCTTAAGATGACCTAACAAGGTCGAAACGCTGTTTTCTTTATTATTTTGGTGACAATGTTAATACCTTTACCAGCCGTACTGACAACGTTTGTTTCATTGTTCCTATTACACTCTTCAAGATTGTAATTATCATCTCATCGGGATTTAAGTCTTTGAATACCTGGAAGGGTTAGGTGCTAGTCTGACCTCTTATCTTCGGTAACTTATAAAAGTACTTAGTTTTTGTTTGCTTTTTAAGATGCACGTGTATTTTAACATAAAAAGTTTTTCAAAGGATATAATCTCAGTTCGTAAAATAATAATATGAGTTTATTTATTGATAGTATTAATTACGGTTAGGTTTAGCCCGAACTAAGTTAAAGCAAAAACATATAGATATTACAACGTTAATTTATCTCTTTATCGAATATAGGCCGTATGTAGTTAAAGGCTTAACTAATGTTAGGCCTAAGATGTGGACTTGTCAGATTTCTGTTGTTCCGATTAGAATTCGTTTTCATTTTTGTAAAAAAATCCAGTATTTAAAGAAATACTTTTGCAGTATAACAAAAATTTAACCTCAGATATTTTGCAGATGTCTGCTAGTAATTAAAATACGAAACAAGTATGATATAGATACATGTCACATAATCTGTGTATTTACATTTTTCACCAACGTAGGAGTGAGGCAGAACGCCTTATATTATGTTTCAATGTTAAAACAAAAAAACACATTGAATTTATTTTGTAATGGTGAATAGTATTGTGAAGCCAATGGATGACCAAGTTACACGTGGGAAAATATTGTAATTTAAAGTTAGCTTTAATAATCTTTGAAAATATTAGAATTCGCTAACATATGAACACGATTCAAGTGTGAAAGAGATCCATGTTTATGTCATTTCACTATTCATAAACCAAACCACCATATGTTTATACCCTTCAATCCGTTTATACTGTCGAGCACTTTGAACGTCAGTATATTTCTAAATAAAATTATTTGTGAAGTTATAAAATACGTTTTTACCGTTACAACTTACTGCTATAAAATGCACAGTTTGAAAAACAGAATCTGAAATTGAACCATTTTGTGATGATTGTGATAATTCGTGAACCGTTACAACTCAAACAGAAATAAAAGGTGGAAAAGATTTAACGAAAAGAAACTTTTTATATCTCTTATTCGTAGTATCAGCATTAAATAATTTTTGTGCAACATGTGACTGGTGGTTAAATAAAGTATACTAGCTTAGAACACATCCACTTTATGTTTCTAAATCTCATTCTACTAAACAATATTTTTTTTTCATATTGATTTTTGACGTCATATCCTTTACAGTTCCTATTGGTTGTACGACAGAAGGAAATTAGTAAATACTTGAAACCACTTGCACTATAGGGGGAAAGAAAAAGAAGAAATGGCTTTGGTTGAGAGCTGTAGATAGACCCTGAAGTTTTCTCTGCGTGTTTGTCGGGATATTTTTCCACCTTTATTATTATATGCATTTGAAATGTTATAATGTGATTTGTTTTGCCACCGTCACACACTCTCCGTGAGCCCTCTAGCTCTCGCGCTATTCCCAAACTAGGTTATCTATTTACCACTAGGAGACCTACCTGACTCTGGAAGTTCCGTGTTACTAATTAATAGCCTGTAGTTACATGAACATTGGTGACACTTCGTATGTTGATAGCCTGTAGTTATATGAACATTGGTGACACTTCGTACGAAGCTGTAGGTTATTCTGGTGTTCTCCTTGGAGGCTTAACTTATATTTCGGTGTCTTGATGTGAACAAAAATTGTCGCTTTCCGAACTGATTGGCTAGTTTTCCCCACGTTTAAATATTTATAATTATTAATTCGTAGTCGTGTACCAGTATTTCCTGTTCTTTGTTACTTTGATATTCTAATATGGCTGCGGCTCGACTTTATGCTGTGTTATTGGTATGTCATGCTATTGGTTTGGGCTACGTCAGTCGGACAAGAAGACCCGAGAACTGGCCGGGTACATTTAAATCGTGCAGAGAGTGTTTCGCACGCCACCATAAGAGTAGGTTTTGTTATATTAATCTTTGGACTGCAGAAACTGTATTGAAAGCTTTGGGGCGGCTTCGTAAGGCCTCTCATATCTAATACTTAAAATGAGGTGAAACGAGTTTATTGAAAACGTTTGAAAACAAACATTAAGTTTAGACTGATAAATTATTTATTCCTAAAAGAAAAAAAATATATATTGCATGTTTTACCTTGTGCAGGAATGAAAAAAGGACAATAAATGTCCTTAAATAGATGTTTTTTTTTGAGATTATAAATGCTAGAAGAAAGAGCCAGTGTAGTGTGTGTGTATTGATACATGTTAATAACTACAGTAATAAAATATGTGATTTGACGTTTCGTGATGTTATTGAAGAAGCTTTAATATTAAAGCCCAACTATAACTTGCACTGTTTTTATCACGTGCATAATTGTCTTTTCACAGCTGTTTAATATGTGAATGAATCGCATCTTGTGAGAGTCAACCAAACTGAGCATTCTGGTTTAAACGTGTTACTCCGATCTTGGAAGTACTGAATGTTAAAAATAACAACAGTTAATCCCTTTGTGTATCATTTCAGAAACTCATTAATATAGACTGTGAAACCTAGAAAAAAATGTATTTGTAGGTTAGCAACTTAGGTTTTATGTACAGAAATACGGAATACAAGTCTCAATAGTTATTGTATAAGTTTCTGGCCGGGCCCGATTTTGAGTATTTTGGTAAGTTTTGCGCTACTTACCTTATGAATGACACTGAATTATTGGAACGTGTTCAGACGGAGAACAACAGGATGGTACCTGAGATGGAAAAGTTATAATATGAGGTGAGGTTAAGATCTCTAAGATTATTTTCACTTGAGAAAAGAAGTCAGAAGAGGTCTGATTGAGATGAATAAGGTTATTGAGGGAGTTGACAGTATCAAGACATTATCATTATGTTTTCCTACTTAATGATGAAAATGGTCGGACCAGGGGTAACGTGTGAATTTTGACAGGATGGAAGCCATCTTCAGTTGAGACGGCCTTTGGAATGGTTTGTCTTTAGATGTGTTGGAAGAAGTAAGATAATTTTAAAGGGTAGGTTTGAAAACCTATTAAGGTGATAAGGGCTGGCTCTGAATTAATATATACGTGTAGTTTAGTGGATGGGACAACCTAGATGGACCAACAGGTTCCTTGTTTGACCATAAATGTTATGTTTTAAACAAGCCTAGTTATCTGAATGCTATTTAAAACAATGACTTTAAATGTTACCTAAATCTCATGTATCATAGTACAGTCCACCAAAATAAAACCCGTGCGTATTGAAGCATATTAACGCTTCAGAATTTGAACTGTTTCTTAAAACCCGATTCATTATGCTTCAAAGGTTCGAAACTCAATTTTCAAACATCTAATTCATTTGTAATTGACGCACGTCTCTAAGGGCTTGAGACAAGTTAATCAAATTAACGACTTTGTTTACGGAATGTTCTTTCAGTGAGTTTGAAACATTTAATGGTTAGAAGGCAGCTCTTTCAGTGTTCGTTTTGGGAAAACGCTCGAATATATTTCGGTCTAAAGGATTTTTCATTCACCCAACGAGCTGGAGATGGTTGAATTCACGCGAAACTCAGGTACGCCATTATATGGCATCATCTTAAGAAAAACTGGACAAACTTGACCAGCTACGATTGCCATTTTATCATTTTCTTACATTCATGGCTTAAATTATAGAGGGTTTTTGTTGAGTAGGGCTTGTTGATAACGTGTGTGTGTGGTCTTGCGAATGATTCACTAAGCCTATAACGAGGTTGTTGTCTCTCTCCTAGCAACTGTCCAACCGGTTTCTCTTTCGTTTTCTTAGCTTGTTTCTTTACTCTAATGAAATCTGTCTGTCAAAACAATGAATAAAATATTTTGATTTTTTTGTTCTTCATACATACACAGTGAAACAAATCAAATGCTGCATAATTTTAAAGATTTTAAGTTTCTTTTTTATTGTAATTTTATTAATCAATTCAGTGATACAGACACGAGTATGTATTCTATAATTGAGCGATACCCGAAATACAAAGAAGAAATGACGTTCAAACTCTAGTCGTTGTGCGTGGTTTTACTTAACTCATTAGCGAAGATAACTTCCCAACTGCAGAACATATACTGAAAACTGTTTTGTTGGAAGGAGCAACTTTAAGAGAGTTTATAGGCATATGAAAAGTTCATATACCTGTGTATAGTTTAGTGGGTGGAACATAAACCAACCAGAAGTAGTCAGAGAAGAGGGGTCCTCTCTTTAATGTTAAACAATTATTAAGGGTGTTTGGAACGTAGTTAAGTATGCTATGCAGAAGAAGAGATGTTTAAGCTTAACCAGGGGTTGTAGGATATGTTTTACGTATTTTTTCTATATATTCAATAACGATACTTATGAGTATCTGAAATTGTATTTCTAATTAGTATTGCTGACGTAAACGATGACTTAGGCTTGTCTATTTCTCTGAGACAGGCCTTGCACTTCACTGTGAATTTCGTGATGACGAGAAAACCCACTTGAAGAGAAAATTATACATATAAAAACGGCTAGTATGGATAGAGAAAGCACTAGTAGAGGAGCGAACAACGATTTGACCATCTTCAAACATGTGGTCAGCTATCGGTCAGTAACCCTTTCTTTCTTCGTGAACCTGACGATGACCGAAGAAGGTCACGACGTTGCTCGCTCCTCTACATAGTACTTTTTACATGTACAACTGACTGCGAATTTGTCTTAAAACAAACTGTCCATAACATTTCTGTCTTCTTAAAGATACAAACTGTTAATGAGAAATTCAAAATTTTAATAAAGGTGAATTATTTTTTTTTTAACTATAAGTGTTTTATCTTGTTTTCAGAGCATGTCCAGGAGTTCAGCTGCGGTGAACTCTATTACAAGCCGTTCTATTTGGACCAGAAGAGAGAGGTATTATACGTTGGAGCTATGTAAGTATGCAACTTGTCTGTTTGAAAATACGGGGAAGCAAATACTAGATTACGAAGTCAAGGTATAAAAGAATCATCTTTTATGTTTCATCAGTGTTTATGTGCCAAAAGTTGTTACATTTTGAGCGTATTTAACAACATTAAATTACGAATATCGCTTCTTTCGGCCTTCACAACGCTAGATACCAGGTTTTCATACACCTGATGGGCAGAGCACGGATATATGATTCTATAGCTGTGTGTTTAATTAGAAACAAAGAGAATCTTTCAATCCATTGTTGTTTCTTTCACCCACTATTCCGAATAATACATAGTGGTATCCAAAGGTTTTCGTATTGAACAGAATCGATTAATCAGTTTGTCAGTAGTAGTTTTCTTTCTTCATATATGTTGTCCATATCACACTTTCGTATCATTCTTTTTGTTTTTACCTCTAATAACCTGATTCTTGTGACTTGGCTTGTGTATACTAATTGTGATACATACTCTGTCTTTGATTTTCCATGGTCCTGCTCTTGTTTTACTGTTTCATAGCAGAAAAATGGGGCTCTGTGACTAAAGAAAGAACTTAATTTGTAGGTTCTAACACATGCTTATTTATTAACTTGAGTAATATAAATTTCAATGGTAATAGTTCGCGACTTTCAACAATGGGGCAAGAATACGTATGCATTCAACACAAAGTTTACTAGTTCGCGACTTTCAACAATGGAGCAAGAATACGTATGCATTCAACACAAAGTTTACTAGTTCGCGACTTTCAACAATGGAGCAAGAATACGTATGCATTCAACACAAAGTTTACTAGTTCGCGACTTTCAACAATGGAGCAAGAATACGTATGCATTCAACACAAAGTTTACTAGTTCGCGACTTTCAACAATGGAGCAAGAATACGTATGCATTCAACACAAAGTTTACCAGTTCGCGACTTTCAACAATGGAGCAAGAATACGTATGGATTCAACACAAAGTTTACTGTATAAATGCTTTGTCGAAACATTCTTCCAACTATTTTTTGTTTATTTTTAACTAATTACAAGGGACTTTTGGAGGATTTCAAGTCACTTCAAGGAGCCTAGCCTTCCGTTCCAGTTGCCCTTATCCAGGATTATTGATAAGCGATGGAATTCTTCATATCTGGTCGAACTTAGTGGCAACTAAGCATGCCGGATTTAACATTTATTTCAATTTACTGTGTTGGTACAAAGCACACATCTTAAATATAGGTTTGATGATAAATATAAACTTCGACAAATAAAATCAGATTTGTAAATTTAAACGGCTTCTACTTCGTGATGGCTTTCAAAGGTTATTTAGTGCTGCATATGAGCCCGGCATGGCCATGTGGGTTAAGGCGTTCGAATCGTAATTTTAGAGTCGCGGGTTCGAATCCCTGTAACATCAAACATGCTCGCCCTTTCAGCTGTGGGGGCGTTATGATGTTACGATCAATCTCACTATTCTTTGGTAAAAGAGAAGCCCAACAGTTGGCGGTGGGTGGTGATGACTAGCTGCCTTCCCTCTAGTCTTACATTGCAAAATTGGGAATGACTAGCGCAGATAGCCCTTTTGTAGCTTTGCGCGAAATTCAAACCAAACTTTATGCTTGTATTCGAATACGGTTTTCGTATATTTCATACAACAGTGGTATGTTAAAAAAAACTCTACCTTGTGAACTTCACTTGAGGCTTGAACACAGTAAAATCAGAAAAAGGTTGTGAAACACTTTTATTTTTTCTTCTTATTTCAAAATAAATGTATGAATGTTTGATGGCATTGAGCACACAGAGACCTCTATATGCTGTAGGTAATTTCATGTAAAATTATTTATAATTTTTTCGTGAAGGATTTTATGAAACGGAGATAAAATTAATCAGGTATGTAACTTCGGATTCTACGTCTTGTGTTAAAAACAACAACTAAGACCTTAGCTGCGCTTCTCTAGAAAGTCGAGTACAACATTGAAAACCAGAATTCCCCTGATTTCGTAAGACGTAACGAGAGTTTATCTTATTTTTTTTTTATTACTACTAACTTAGGACCAAGGTTGAAAACTGGTAGGTCGAATTTTAAATTCTGTTATTTAATGTGACATATTTCTTTGTTGATATCCGTGTTTAGGTTTTTGTCTGGTCGGATAAAATAAACCGTTGAATATCTCGGTGGGAAACACGACACCCGTCAGCACGTGTGAACAAACTTAATCACTCAACAATAATGCTTTCTGGAATGATTAGAGCTCGTCAGAACTGAACGCGTAGCGTTATTTTAGACACTAATAATTTAGTAAGAGATTTTGATAGCTTTTTAAGGAAAGATAGATTAAACAAGGACATGAACAGAAAATTATGCTGTTAAACAAAACTAACCTATCTGTTACAGAAATAAAATGGGTAGCAATAACGAAAATACGATAGTTGATATCCTGCTAAACAATCGCTCGGATGTTACAATAACAAAAACATATGGTTCACCGATTAAACATATAGATATAAACTTACTTCACAACATCTTTCCCCATAATCAAAATACAGTAGTAAGAGGTAATCTAAACAGCAAACATACGAACTTTGAACGTGGATCCACATGAGCAAATTGAAGACGCATATTACAGTTTACAGATGACAACGCATACTATGTATGTCGCAGATACCAATGGTATGCCAGACTTATGCTTCACTTCATATGACATAAGTGAAAAGATAGTGAAATTTAATGTGAGGAAAGATGTCCACAGCGATCATCTGCCAATATGGCATGTCTTCGATACCGTCTACCATAAATATATGACGTAGAAACAAGGTAAATTTTAATTTTAATAAGCAAATTGGCCAAAGTTTGCTTTGTTTGTTTTTGAATTTCGCGCAAAGCTGTTCGAGGGCTATCTGCGCTAGCCATCCCTAATTTAGCAGTGTAAGACTAGATGGAAGCAGCTAGTAATCACCACCCACCGCCAACTCTTGGGCTACTCTTTTACCAACGAATAGTGGGGTTGATCGTAACATTATAACGCCCCCACGGCTGGGAGGGCGAGCATATTTGGTGTTACAGGGAATCGAACCCGCGATTAACATTCCATCATCAAACCTATATTTAAGATGAGTGTTTCGTATCAACACAGTAAATTGAAATAAATGTGAAGTCCGGCACACTCGAACCCGCGACCCTCGGATTGAGAGTCGAACGCTTTAACACGCTTGGCCATGCCGGGCCCTTGGCCAGAGTCCCAAAAATAACTAAACAGCTTGTTACCAAACAACGTTAAGTATACAACCAAAAACCAATCAGAAATTGACAATTACATTTAAATTAAATTGTTAAAACAAGTAAAATTGGATAATTTCTACTCCAAACTAAATGAAAAAACAGACTTAAGAACTTTTGGTCACACCTAAGAAGACTATAACACCACAGCGCACACAAAGAAAGAAAAAGGCCGAAGCCTTCAAGCAAACAACTAGAGAACATTTTCAAAACACGTAACGACTCAGACATGAACAGTTATTATTACAACAGGGTAAACATTCAAATAACAAATAACTCAGAACCACACAAACCATTCTTCCCAGTTAACATAAACAACAGAAACACAAATACCACAAACGACTACAATAACATACAGCTAACCAAAAACATCGCAACACAAGAACTTAAACAAGCAGTAAAAATTACATAAAACAAATCCCCAGGAGATGATGGTACACAAGCCATCCTTATTAAAAAAGGGACTCCGACATTACTTGACCACCTAACAACAATCTATAATTTGTCACTTTGGTTACATCCCAGTTTCTCCCAAGTAGGTAAATATACTTATGTTCCACAAAGAGGGAAAGCCAGCCAATAAATTGAACAGTTATCGACCAATCAGCTTGACCAGCTGTGTTGGCAAAATTCTAGAACTTGTAATCAGTAATAGATTCTCCACATTCCTGGAGATAACATCAGAATTACCTGAAGACTAACTGAAAGAACAGTTGTAGCTTCAATAGAAGAGAATGCATTGAGAAAGCATTCTGTATGACATGATGGTCTCCGGTCCATGTGAATGAAATGGGACTACCGCTGTCTCTCGAACTTTATGGAAAACAGGAAATGTGGAATGAAACTTTGAGGGAATCTTTTCAGAGTTTTTCACTTCCGATACTGGTGTTCCTCCGGGAGGGGTGGTTAGCCCTATACTCTTCATAATGTATGTTGTTGTTGTTGTTGTTTAGAATTAAGCACAAAGCTACACAATGGGCTATCTGTGCTCTGCCCACCACGGGTATCGAAACCCGGATTTTAGCGTGTAAGTCCGCAGACACACCGCTGAGTCACTGAGGGGCCATAATGTATGTAAACAATATGCCATCGAAGGATCCTAATCATGGATACTCATCACAGTTCGGCCACGATGTAGCAGTCTGGAAATGTGCAACAGCAGCTACAAATATACAACCACAATTACACAGAAACTTGTCAAAAATATAGAATCAAGATAAACTCAGCAAAAACCCAACTAATAATACTTACAAAGTTAACGAACCATAAAAAAAAAGTACGACCAGAGATTTATGTGAATGAAACACTCCTTCAGACTGCCACACCAGCAAAATTTTTAGGATTAACTTATGATTCAAAACTAACATGGATGAGCCATATAAGTAATATTAAAACTAAAATCAAGCGAAGAACAACCTGCGATAGGAGTTTAATTGGGCAAAAAAAAAAAAACAGCTGACCATTAGCTGACAATATTAAAAAAATATACAAAACTACTTAAGACCTGTGATTGGCTGTGCAGCTCCAGCGTGGATTAATGTAACCAAACTACAGACAATACAAAATAACACAACTCACGAAGACAGTTAAAGTACTCAGACCTACCTGCACAAATATTCAACCATACCAATAATAGCAGATACACTTTTGTCAATAATACAATAAAATTACTTTGATAAAAACTGGAGGGAAAACGAACTTGACAGATGCTGCTGACATGGTGAAGAGAGTCGTAAACATCTCTTCCATGTTAACTTGTACATTAATTAAAAAGAATAAATATATAATTTAAAACCAGCCACCTACAAACTGGACATCACATTAGTGAGGAACTCGCTAATAAACATTGAATTTGTTTTGTTTGTTTTGGAATTTCGCACAAAGCTACTCGAGGGCTATCTGTGCTAGCCGTCCCTAATTTTGCAGTGTAAGACTAGAGGGAAGGCAGCTAGTCATCACCACCCACCGCCAACTCTTGGGCTACTCTTTTACCAACGAATAGTGGGATTGACCGTCACATTATACACCCCCACGGCTGGGAGGGCGAGCATGTTTAGCGCGACGCGGGCGCGAACCCGCGACCCTCGGATTACAAGTACACGCCTTAACGCGCTCGGCCATGCCAGGCCTCAATGCTGATAAACACGAGGAGTTTCGAACATGCGCATCACCTACTTATCTATCCACCGATGTCAGAAATTACAACATCGGAACACATTCGCTCACTTACAAAGAGTAAACACCGGTATACCAAAATGAAATATATAGCATGTTATAATTACACTTTTCAGTCTAAAAAAAAAACCCAATGTTTCACTTTCGGTTATGATTTCTTTGCTTTCGCTATATGTCTCAGATATGAAATGTTAAAAAAAAAAAAAAACACCAGTAAGGCTCAGGTCATCTCTCTCTCGTTTGGGTATTTGTATGACCAGGATGGTCAGATGCACTTGACCTCTTCCTCCTTCCTTAGCTTTACTTTATCTAGACTGTTTAATGTATGGATAAATATAACATGAGGGCCGGGGTAACCCACATTTACTCAGTCCCCTATCAGGGCAACATCCATGTACCATCCACCAATACATTTGATGGGAATATAACATTTCTATTTAAAGTTCCATAATATGTCGCACTTTCACTGGAAGGAATTTACAAGGAAACATTTATACAAATTACCATTTCAATGTTTATTATGGGCCTGGCATGGCCGAGCGCGTTAAGGCGTGCACTCGTAATCCGAGGGTCGCGGGTTCGCGCCCGCGTCGCGCTAAACATGCTCGCCCTCCCAGCCGTGGGGGTGTATAATGTGACGGTCAATCCCACTATTCGTTGGTAAAAGAGTAGCCCAAGAGTTGGCGGTGGGTGGTGATGACTAGCTGCCTTCCCTCTAGTCTTACACTGCAAAATTAGGGACGGCTAGCACAGATAGCCCTCGAGTAGCTTTGTGCGAATTTCCAAAAAAACAAACAATTATCAGCATTGAAATAGTGAACAAAACAACAATGAAAAACCTGTAATGACGTCTACTATTCACGGCTCTTTAACACTGGCTGCCATGTTTATCGTTAGTAAGAGCAAATATTGATGTAACGGATTTCTTCTGCAGAAACAGAGCTTTGTTATTTGGTCACGGTGAACCTTGACATAGACAAATTTTTGGTTCTCATTGAATCCAACAAACGAATATGATCACAGCCTGACATAGAGAGGCTTATTAAATTTCCATTTCAGAGATTTTTTTTTTCCAATCAAATCACGTAATAATTTAGTGGAACAGTACGGCTTTATGATTTCGGAAACTATGCACCAGGTGGCGTGGTTTTCAGTACACAGTGTCTGGAAATTGACTTTGAAATGTTTCTTTGCTTGAGTATATTTGATGACACTATTTTCTAACATTATCCTAAGTATATATTACAGGGTTTGAATGACAGATTTGATTTTTAAATAAATAAATACCTTCGTTATAGCTCTTTTAGCGATTTCATGAGTGGCACAGTTGAAGAAAAACGAAGACTATAAGTTTATCGTCTTCGCCCGTCCCAATTAAACCCAAGTCTGGTGTGACTTTGTAACCGAATTTAAGGCGAGAATGATTAAATAATTAATTTAAGTAGTGTATTTAGGAATTAAAACATACGAAATTTTGAAATTATACTAAATTACTGTATTACTTGAATATTTGTACTCATTTTTGTATCTGGCTGGGCTGAAGTGTCGGTATTTATTTAATGTGAAATATAATGTTTCTAACGTAAATGAGAACTTAGTTGATGAGTTAAAATGTGTTGGTATAACTTAAAACAATCCAAGGAAGGACATTAAAGAAAAGTGTATCAGCTGTGAGTGTATTCTTTGTGACGGGAGAAACCACATTTCTGACGTGTTTTGTTTATATTTTAAGGGACCGGATTTATCGTCTTAATCTCTTCAATATCAACCGTACAAGATGTGAGGTAAGTGTATAATGATATACAGCTAATATAGTGTCTTATTGAAATTGTGTGGGATATTATAAATGCTAGATGTTCTGGCTTGTTATGATATACAATTTTGCCCTTATTAAATTAGTGAAAGTATCATAAATGTCTTGAAATGTGTGAAAGTAAAAATTAATGTGTTTTTTTCAATAATAACTGTTTGTGAAACACAGAACTACCTGTGTTATGCTGTGTCCACCACATGAATCGAAACTCCGTTTTTATCATTATTGGTCTTCAAATTTATCGTTGACCCATTGGGGTGGGGTGTGGGGGATTTTTACAATAAGTAACTTCAGTGTCTTTTATTTGGTTTAGGAAAACTTGATAATTGCTGTGATGTAATGTATGTTAAGCTCATTGAAACTACTCGTGTAAGATGCTTCATGGCTTCGTTGGTGATTAATCATTACCATAAGGATGAAAATTAGAATGGTCAGACTGTTATCATTTCTGGGGGGGGAGAAACCTTAATGTTATGAACTTTAATTTTAAACCAATTTCACAACAGAAACCTTAATGTTATGAACTTTAATTTTAAACCAATTTCACTACAGAAACCTTAATGTTATGAACTTTAATTTTAAACCAATTTAACTACAGAAACTGTAATGTTATGAACTTTAATTTTAAACCAATTTCACTACAGAAACCTTAATGTTATGAACTTTAATTTTAAACCAATTTCACTACAGAAACCTTAATGTTGTTATGAACTTTAATTTTAAACCAAATTAACTACAGAAACCTTAATGTTGTTATGAACTTTAATTTTAAACCAAATTAACTACAGAAACCTTAATGTTATGAACTTTAATTTTAAACCAATTTCACTACAGAAACCTTAATGTTGTTATGAACTTTAATTTTAAACCAATTTAACTACAGAAACCTTAATGTTGTTATGAACTTTAATTTTAAACCATTTTGACTACAGAAACCTCAATATTATAAGCTTTAATTTTAAACCAATTTAACTACAGAAACCTTAATGTTATGAACTTTAATTTTAAACCAATTTCACTACAGAAACCTTAATGTTATGAATTTTAATTTTAAACCAATTTAACTACAGAAACCTTAATGTTATAAGCTTTAATTTTAAACCATTTTGACTACAGAAACCTCAATATTATAAGCTTTAATTTTAAACCAATTTAACTACAGAAACCTTAATGTTATGAACTTTAATTTTAAACCAATTTAACTACAGAAACCTTAATGTTGTTATGAACTTTAATTTTAAACCAATTTAACTACAGAAACCTTAATGTTGTTATGAACTTTAATTTTAAACCATTTTGACTACAGAAACCTTAATGTTATAAGCTTTAATTTTAAACCAGTTTAACTACAGAAACCTTAATGTTATGAGCTTTAATTTTAAACCATTTTGACTACAAATACTGAATTTAAAGAGGCAGGTTTTACTACATAAGTTATAAATATACGTGCCCTGAAAGGTGGTCAAGCCATGGTTTGACTGGCCTTATCGCACTGTTAGTTATGAATAGATCCGATTCACCGAACATATCGCATGTCTAGGTGACAGCACGTGTAAAAAACTGCGTGTACGTGCGTGTGAGATGACTTTTACCCCAGTGAATATTATAATTTTGTTCTCTCCAATCTTGACTACTGGATATCATTATTATGTTGTAACAACTTGTAAGAACCTCTGGAAATACATGCATCTATTATGAGCATAATGTACGTAAATTTGTAAAATTTAGTCATCCACGTTTACAGACAGCGTTCTTTTTGGGTAAACTTCACGTTTTGTAACGACGCCATTAAACTGAACAAACAGCGTATTTATGTTGTTAGCGTGTTTCTATGTAAACTTAATTTAGTGTCAGGCTACACTCATTCAGTGTTATTACAATGACTTGTTAAATAACAGTGTAAATGCGATTGAAAAATAACTAACGTATACGTGTTTTTGTTTTCTCAATATAAAAGCATGAGAACTTTCGTATATCAAATTAGATCTTCGAACAGATGGCGCTCTGGTTCGGTGTGCTTGGAACAACGTTTCGCTCTTTATACTGTGAGTCGCTTTCAGCTCAGCTCATTTTTCAGCCGCATAAATTAACTTTTAATAAGTCTGGTTTTAAATGAGAGGATTATAGAAGAAAATAAACGATTTTTTTTTCAGGGCAGCCAGTTTACGTCGGAACCATCAAACGTAAAATAATGCCGTTAAAAAAACAACAACAACTAGACCTTTCCTCTTAACGTGATTCCAATTAACTATGCATGACGTATTTTCTGTATAGCTATACGAGCAATGTTAAACGAGCAGATACGAATGTAAATGTGATTTTATTGAATCGAGTCGTATTTAGGTGTTTATACCAGGGGTTTTTCAAACTAGGGACCGCAGATGGCCCGGCATGACCAAGCGTGTTAAGGCGTGCGGCTCGTAATCTGTGGGTCGCGGGTTCGCATCCCCGTTGCGCCAAACATGCCCGCCCTTTCAGCCGTGGGGACGTTATAATGTTACGATCAGTCCCACTATTCGTTGGTAAAAGAGTAGTCCAAGAGTTGGCGGTGGGTGGTGGTGACTAGCTGTGTCTTCCCTCTAGTCTTACACTGCTAAATTATGGACGGCTAGTACAGATAGCCCTCGAGTAGCTTTGTGCGAAATTCAAAAACAAACAAAAAAAACTAGGGACCGCAGCTAAGTGTCAGGGGGACAGTAGCAAATACACAGTATTGCTCAGTTACTCGCTGTCTATAACATAAGTTAATTGGGTAAGATGGGACGTGCTTAATCAGGGTCAGAATACTGGAGGGTTTGGGTGGATTTAGTGCTGAGAAAGTTTGTAAACCCATGGCGTAAAGAAATTCAACATCAATTTTCACGAAGTGCCTTCCACACAGAATGCCCACAAGTGTTAGTGTGAGAGGCCAGTTCAGTATACCTTAACTAGATTACAGTTTTATAATGATTGTAATACAGATTTCGTTTTATGAAAGGTAAAATAGGCCTGACATGGCCAGGTGGGACGAGTGTTCGACTCGCAATCTGAAGGTTGCAGGTTTAAATCCCCGTAACACCAAATATGCTCGCCCTTTCAGCCGTGGGGACGTTATAATATTACGGTCAATCCCACTATTCGTTGGTGAAAGAGTAGCCCAAAAGTTGGCGGTGCCTTTTTTTCTAGTCTTACACTGTTGTATTAGGGAGTGCTAGCGCAGGTAGGCTTCGTGTAGCTTTGGGCGAAATTCCAAACCAACCAGCCAAGGATAAAATTAAAAACCTAATCTGTGATATAGATACAATAATTTACCGCGCTCTCTGCTGCGGACTACAGTTTGGTCTCTTGTAATGGTGATGTGAATGTCATACTTTTGGTGTTTTGAAGTAATTGTTAACTCGCCGTTTATTACTTTCGGTGTGTGACTGATGTAAGATTGCGCGTAATCCACTGTTTTGTATTATACAGCGGATCAACCGTTTAATGGGGGAACTTACAGAATTCATTTTTTTTTCACCAAAAGTAAATTTTAAAATCTCACCTGTGGCACAGAAATCAATGTACTGTTCATCCTTGAATAGGCCAAACCACAACGACGAATCAAAGAAAATATAAATAAAAATAAACCTATAATATGATCAGCAAAATGTCTGTTCACTATGTAATAACAAATAATAAATTAGGCTTATTCACCCATCCAAATTAGGTTGCTAAACCGAAAGTTAAAAGGACTTCTAAAAAAACTCGTAAACCGACAAACCTGCGAGTCAAAAGTGATTATTTTTGAGCGCCATCTATCGTGGAGATGTAGAACATTGTATGATGCTGGTAATCTGGTTTTCTGCAGTTTGCTCATATCCAGTGAATATATGAAGAAAGAATTGTTTGTTTTTGTTTTTCGCACAAAGCTACTCTAGGGTTATCTGTGCTAGCCGTTCCTAATTTAGCAGTACAGGACTAGAGGAAAGGCAGCTAGTCATCACCACCCACCGCCAACTCTTGGGCTACTCTTTTACCAACGAATAGTGGGATTGACCGTCACATTATAACGCTCCCTGAAAGGGCGAGCATGTTTGGCGCGACGGGGATGCGAACCCGCGACCCTCAGATTAGGAGTCGCACGCCTTCACACGCTTGGCATGCCGGGCCTGAAGAAAGAAAGTTTTCGATTTTATCTCTGATAAACCCTCGTATAGAGCATTATGAGGATATGTTGAAGTATGCCGTAAATCAGCGCTCCTGATATGACGAAGCAAAATGAAAGATGTTATTTAAGTCATTTCGTCTTTTAGTTTTCAATAACTGATTTTTACATATAAAAACTGTACTAAAAGTTAGTGAATATTCTGCCATTCTTACACTATATGTAGAATACCCAGAGCCACTGACTTCTAGAACTCCGTTTTTTGATAAATCACATCGCGTTTTTGTTTTTTGTTTTCTTAAATCAGATTTCTTTTTCGTTTAATCTGAAATACAAACATATAAAAATGTATTGATTTTGAAACGTTCCGGAACGGCGATCCTCTGAACTCTGGCGCTGTAAGATGAAGGGAAGAAGTTACCATTTCTTCCGTTTCGAAGTTACGTTAACCCAGCAATCTTCGGTCTGTGTCCTGCTGTTTATACAGGCATCTGACCATTATGAAACACCAATAGGTGGAGTATCCCACATCTCTGTATTGGTACAATTTCGACAGTTATCTCTTTTTACTGGAACATATTCTACCAGTTTCCACACTGTAACTATTATTTATATGAAGCACCACAGGTATGTTTTGGTCTGATTGTACTCAGGTAAGTTCAAATACAAAAGACAACGGCCGATATTTGGAGGAAATGGAAGATGCTAGTACGCTGCTGTGGTCACATAGTTGGATTTGACGGAAGGTTGGCAGAGATTCTGATGGGCGAAAGGCAAGCAGAGACTCACATTACTAGATGAAACTGGATTGGAGATAAGAATCTAGCTTGAGTCATGTAAGTTGGTGCAGGCAGTGAGGAATAGAGAACAATGGAAAACCATAGCTTGTGGCTCTCGGAATCCGATAGCAACTGAGGAAAGAGATTGTAAAACAAAAGAAGACGAAAAGGCATTTATTTATCTTTAAGGTTTCAACAACAACAAAATTATTAGACAGAAACAAACCAAAGTGTGAACTACATCTTGGGAAGGAGTTACATTTCTTAATGAGAGTGGAATTAGAAGAAGGACCCAGAAGCATTATGCAGTTAAATTATTTTTTGAGGGGTCACAGCTAGAAAAAAGTATAATGATTGGTTAATGATGAGAAGACTTTTGATGTTATTTATATTTGCGCTATTACTATGATTAACTTATTGTTTTCCAATGCAGACGAATATTTTGAATATGTTATATCAGATCTTTAAAAATATACTTGGTATTATTAAAACAATCAGTGGAAAGCACGTGCGTGGACTGAGGACGCTACTTCATTGGAAGAACCACCTCTTCAGTGGTAGGATACACCGTGTATGAGAGTTAACTTTTATTCATATGCTCCACATATGGAAGAAATATAAAAATTAACATCTTTAAGAATAGATATGAAGAGTTAAGTATTCAGTGCGTCACATCACAATTACCATTCATGATGTACATCTCGGTGGGAAGATATTTACTTTTAATGAAACAAACTTGTAAATATGAAGCTTATTGCTGGTTACTTCATCAGCGTTGATTTGAGAGATCAGTAAAAGTTATTGGGACTTGCATCTAGTTACTTTAAGAGTGTTAGATTGAGTGACAAGTAAAAGTTATTGGGACTTACAGCTGCTTACTTCAAGAGCGTGAAATTGAGAGACATGTAAAAGTTATTGGGACTTACAGGTGGTTACTTTAAGAGTGTTAGATTGAGTGACAAGTAAAAGTTATTGGGACTTACAGCTGCTTACTTCAAGAGCGTGAAATTGAGAGACATGTAAAAGTTATTGGGACTTACAGGTGGTTACTTCAAGAGTGTTAGATTGAGTGACAAGTAAAAGTTATTGGGACTTACAGGTGGTTACTTCAAGAGTGTTAGATTGAGTGACAAGTAAAAGTTATTGGGACTTACAGCTGGTTAGTGATGTCGAAACCCACTTGTTGAGAATTTTATATGCAAAAACGGCTCGTTTGGGTTGAGAAAATATTTTAAATAGAAGAGCGAACAACGTTTCGACCTTCTTCGGTCATCGTCAGATTCACAAAGAAAGAGGTAACTGACCGGAAGCTGACCACATCTTTGGAAGGGGTTGTATAACTAAGTGTCGCAATGTAGAGGGTGGAGTTAGATGTTTGAATATATAATCTTATCTATAATATTAATATAGGTATAATGGCGTTCCTTTATATTGGTTTATTTTGGGTTTAAGTTGTTGTATAAGTAAGGCTTCTTTAATTTTGCGTTTGTTTATGTTTGTTTCTTTATTTAGTATTTAAGTGTTTTCTATGGTTATGTTGTGTTTATTTGACTTACAGTGTTCGAAAACGTGTGAAGGTGACTTTTTATGTTCTTTGAATCTGGGCTCCCCAGTGGCTCAGCGGTATGTCTGCGGACTTACACGCTAAAATCCGGGTTTCGATACTCGTGGTGGGCAGAGCACAGATAGCCTATTGTGTAGCTTGTGCTTAATTCAAAACAAACAAACAAATTTTTGAATCTGGTTTCCATTTTGCTTCTTGTTTCTCCAATATAGAAGTCGTGGCAGTTTTCACATTGTATTTTATAAATAATGTTGGTGTGGTGTTTGTCGGTGTAGTTCTTACATAGTATAGACCTCAGTTTTGTGCCTGGTTTTTGAATAATTTAGTGTTAACTGGAATGTCATATTTTGTTACTAGTTTTTGCCAAATGTTGGTTATTTGTTTGCTGATGTCAGGAATATATGGAATACAGCAGTATATGGTTTCGTGATTTTTTGATTCGTGAGACATATTTACTTTTGTTAGTTGATTTTGCTTTATGTGTAGGTGTGTGCGTATAATGTTTTCTACGGTTTGTGGAGGAAACTTATTGATGTTGATGAAGTATTGTTTTATTTTGTCTAATTCATCGTTAATTTTATCTGGTGAGCATAGTTTTATGGCTGTGTTTATCTGGTTTCTCAGTACGTTGAGTTTTTGTTTTGTTTCATGTACTGAGTCCTAAGGAATGTATAGTTCAGTATGGGTGATTTTTCGGTGGATGAATAACATCCTATCAGACACGAACAAATTTAAACCAATACACACAAATCCAATAAAGACACAGGAGACGCCAGATTGAAAGAACATAAAAAGTCACCTTCACACGTTTTCGAACATTGTGAGTCAAATAAACACAACATAACCATAGAAAACACTAAAATACTAAATAAAGAAACAAACATAAACAAACGCAAAATCAAAGAAGCCTTACTTATACAACAACTTAAACCCAAAATAAACCAATATAAAAGAACGCCATTATACCTATATTAATATTATAGATAAAATTATATATTCAAACATCTAACTCCACCCTCTACATTGCGACACTCAGTTATACAACCCCTTCCAAAGATGTGGTCAGCTTCCGGTCAGTTACCTCTTTCTTTGTGAATCTGACGATGACCGAAGAAGGTCGAAACGTTGTTCGCTCTTCTAGTTAAAATATTTTCTCAACCCAAACGAGCCGTTTTTGCATATAAAATTTACAGCTGGTTACTTCAAGAGTGTTAGATTGAGTGACAAGTAAAAGTTATTGGGACATACAGCTACTTACTTTAAGAGTGTTAAACTGAGAGACAAGTAAAAGTTATTGGGACTTACAGGTGGTTACTTCAAGAGTGTTAGATTGAGAGACAAGTAAAAGTTATTGGGACTTCACAGCTAGTTAGCTCCACAACATTAATTTGACTGACATGTAAAAGTTATTGGACAAACAGCTGGTTACTTCAACAGTGTTAGATTGAGTGACAAGTAAAAGTTATTGGGACTTACAGGTGGTTACTTCAACAGTGTTAGATTGAGAGACAAGTAAAAGCTATTGGGACTTAACAGCTAGTTAGCTCAACAACATTAATTTGACTGACATGTAAAAGTTGTTGGGACAAACAGCTAGTTACTGCAACAACGTTAATTTTAGTGACAAGTAAAAGTTACGAGGACTTAGAGCCGCTAACTTCACCAGTATTATTTGGAGTGACACGTGAAAGGTATCCCCCTGAAATTGTACGAACACGATTTTCGAACGTAATTTGTCATGGTTAACCCTTAAATGCATTAAATAGGTTACAAATGATCAATGGATTTACATCATTGTTTTAAAATTTATTTTTGAGGATAATTTCGATTCTTTAATATAACCTTCTTGGTCAATATATCACATCAGTTTAGCCAATAAACAACTATTTATTGCACAGTCATTTTGAATTAAAGGACCATTAAAATGGGTCAGTAGCAAGATAGGCCGCACATGTGGTGAAAGTTGTGTTAATTTTATCTGAAAGCGTGTGGGTATCTTAACGTTTCATCAGATGTGAACACTCAAACACATGAAAAGCATACTGTGTATAGCTAACACACCTGATTAACTGCATT
Organism: Carcinoscorpius rotundicauda; assembly: GCA_011833715.1. NCBI lineage: Eukaryota > Metazoa > Arthropoda > Merostomata > Xiphosura > Limulidae > Carcinoscorpius > Carcinoscorpius rotundicauda. Next base: position 42,616,089 of record CM022404.1, read on the forward strand.
GTATGTTTGTTGGTAGCTTAGTATTTTGGGGCATTTATGTTGCTGATATGGTATTGTGATTATTGTGCTTGTGTTGAATTTAATAAATGCAATGCACACATACGTGTAATATCAGTCGTTTTGAATTCTTGTGTTTTGTGGTGTACTGACGTAGTAAAATTGGTCCTTGCTTTTGAGGGTTAAGTAACTGTTACTAAACGAATAAGAAAATGGAAAATTTTTAAGAACTTATAAAGAATAGGTGTGTTTGTGTTGTATCTGGCGAGATTTTCATCAAATGTTTATTTTCTGTCCAGTTTTAAGAGAAGTGTTTGTAATGAGTATCTGACGAGGCGTTAGTTCATTCAGTGATGTTCGAAATTCTCAATTCTACAGTTCATAGATTTTATGGCCCGAGGGACGCGGGTTCAATTCCCTGTCGCACCAAACATGCTCGCCCTTTCAGCCGTGGGAGCGTTATAATGTTACGGTCAATCCCACTATTTGTTGGTAAAAGAGTGGCCCAAGAGGTGGTGGTGGGTGGTGATAACTTGCTGCCTTCCCTCTCGTCTTACACTGCTAAATTAGGGACTGCTAGCGCAAAGCAGACAAACAATAATGGACTTTTTCAGTTCATACAGGGGAGGTTGGGAGAGGAGGGACAAGAAAGTTGTTGTCTTGATACTTTTTAAACGTCGTTAGTTCTAATTCGGGTTGCCTGATGTTACGTTGCATTCAAAGCCACTTCAGTTGAAGACGATTCGTCCCCATTTCGTACTTTCTGATTTCAGAGCTGTATTGATTGCTTCCTCTAGCTACTAATTAGTAGCAGCAAACCTATTCTGAAGTAGCCTTACGCCGACTCTTCACCTTTTAAATAACTAGCTTAAAAAAAAACCCGGAGTATTCATTTCACGGATGTGTTGGCTTGTCGATGCACGTGTTTTTTTTTTCTTTTTCTTTTCTAGTGTGTCGAACCATACATCAAAGCTTTCAGCATAATAGAATTTTTTATACATACGGTATAGCTTGTTAAGTGACTTATAAAGGTCATTATATACAAGTGACCCTGGAGCGGTAAGAAGTTTTTGAAACGAAACGGTTTATACATGAAAGTACTTTGTTGTATGAATGCACATCTTGACGGCTTATGAATTTTAAAATGCTGTGTCGAGTCGCATACAGTGCAACAAGCAAAAAACGTCAACATTAGCGTACAACGAAATAATATTACATCTCAGATTTCAAAACACGTAAAAGTATGACACGTGAATTGTAATAAGATACATGATTATCTTCTAAGTAAGATTCCGTTTTCTCACCACGTCATGTAAACTTACGTGAGATAAATCACCATTTTGATGGAACCGATAAAAGTGCCAAACTTCTCCGATTACACGTGACATAAAACGCAAAAGTTAACAAAAAATCACGAGTTTCACGTGCGTGCTGTTATCTTCAACTCCTGTCTCCCAGAAGAAAGTTCATACCTTCAGAGTTTTATGTAAAAATTCCTTGAAACCGTTCGCTGTTCTTTTTTTCGACTAAAAAAGTTAAAGCTCATAAAATAACTAATTTTAAAGAACTTTGTAGGCTCGTATAATCATGAAAACGTGCATATGATTGTCTTTGAAGAAGGGTTCTTACGTACTTGTAATTTGAGGAATAATAAATAAATATATAACATCCCATAATTGACAAGAAAATCCAGAACTTACATTAACATATTATTCAGAAGATTATATCGTCCTTCTTTCTTATGTATTTTTTGCCTTTAACTTCTTCGCCAAAGAAGATAAAATTAATTGATGTGTCACGTGCTCAAGTTTGTGTTGGTGATTAGAAACCAAATTAAAATAAAGTTATTCACTTTTTTATTGTCTTCTTGAAAGAAAAGCAGAAACAGATACAACGAAATTTAATACCGACATGATGAGTTGTTTATAAATGTACGTTATTTTATTAATTCACAGAGAACAAGCACATGTTAAAGAAACATGCTCATTCTAGCTTCCGGGAGCCTTCCCAGTGGCACAACGGTATGTTTGCGGGCATACAACGTTAGAATCTGGGTTTCGATATGCGTGGTGGGCATATAACAGATAGTCCTTTGTGTGCTTCATAACAAACAAAGAAACTTGGTGGAATAATATTTGAAAAGTAACATTTGACGGCGCCAAAATTATTTTATATAACTACACTAAGTTATGAGAATTTATAAGTTCATTTTAACGCCCCCTGGTGAACCAGTAATGATTTTACGGAGATTCCAGAAAGTTAAGAATAGGCGCGTGAAAGAACTGTTTAAAATCTTTTGACCTTTTTCCCTCTGGTGTATGACGTAACTTAAATGTTGCTGTGTTATATTGTATTTCCAAAAAACCCATCTTTAGTGGGACCGAGTATGGCCCAGTGGTTTTCATACTGAACTGTGTATCTGAAAGTTTGTTCGTCCCATTACCTCTGAAAATTGAAAAAAAAAAAGAAGAAATTCTTGAGCCGTACCCCGAGACCGTGGGTGCTTTGTAAGTGGCGTACAAATCCCGCTATTCGATTAGAGTACTTTTAGAGTAACAATGGATTGTGTTCACTAGCTGCCTTCCTTCTAATCCCCTACCGCAAAATTAAAGACGCAGATAACAGATACATAGTTTATCGCTGGTATTCAAAACAATCGTTTTGTACACGAAAGCATTCGTAAATTATTTGTTTCACTTTTTTTTTTTTTTTAAATCAGATTTCTAACTAAATTTCGCCTTCCGAATAATATTTAGAATAGTAGTGAAAGTACCCGCCCACGCTCGTGTTATTGTATTGATTGTGTTAGTGTGTGTATTTTAAACATATTTTAACAACCTATACATGTTTGTTGTTTCATTTCGGAATGTGGCCTGTTTATAAACCTAACCTATCCTCTGACCTTTTCTCCGATTTCCAGCTTAGATAATGAATATCTCTAAATTACAAAGAAGCATATTTTTCACAGTTTTCTAGTTTATATCTTTCAGCACATCATCTCATAACTATAATGTTAGGCTATAAGGTATTATGACATTACGCGAAATTCAAAACAAGCCAACCATGACACAAAAACCATTGTCAGAATGCATTATTAACAAAAGGCACTGGCTTTTATACGCATTAGAAGTTCTTTCCTAAAGTACCCTCTATTTATTTTTTTACTATATTGTCGTTTTAAAAAGATGCGCACACACGCGCGTTTGTTTTATTTGTTGTTGTTTTTCTAATTTTGCGCAAAGCTACTCGAAGGCTATTTGCGCTAGTCGTCACTAATTTAGCAGTGTAAGTCTAGAGGGAAGGCAGCTGGCCATCACCTCTCACCGTCAACTCTTGGGCTGCTCTTTTACCAACGAATAATGGGATTGATTGTGACATTATAACGCCCTCATGGCTGAAAGGGCGAGCATGCTTGGTGCGACGGGGCACACGTGCGTGTCTGTCTGTCGATATTCTAAGTAGGAAAATAATCACCTGAGTATCAGGTTTGAGACGTTACGTTTACGCACGTGTACCAAAGTTTCATAATGTGTAATGCAACTAAAATAGTGGATAGATCTAAGCATGAAATCAAATTCCTAAATCATAGTTAGAAAATGTGGTTAAGTTTATTTTCATAATGCCACAACTTTTTGTACAATCAGTCGAAATATATATTTAATTTTTGGTCAGTCGTAGACTACTCGTTTCTAATTGAGACAGTCAAGCTACGTGAATTACCTAATCATTTGTTATGATGTCAGTACGTGACCGACAGACAGACAGACAGACACTGTGTTTTATAGCTTTATAAGATTGGACTTTTTTGTAAATATACACAAAGCTTCAATTACAGTAATCGATTTTTTTTCAAGAAAACTTAAAGTGATGTTATAAGCACAATCGGTTGGGGCAGAGCCCCAAAAGTCCGGGTTTCCGTTTAATCTGGTAATCCTTGTTGGTGTATAAACGCATAGTCTTGAGCATTTTGGTTTAGGAATGTCATGGCTAACGCATCAGAGAGATTTAGTGTCAGGCAACGTTTAGAAGTCATCTTGTCATTTTCATAGCATGCTTTTGTTTCAACGCAAGAGTTCATTTGTTAAAACGTTTCAACGGTGTTTTAGGAAAACGTAATCAAAATTTATAAGAATTAGTAAGGGTAACCACACCTTAATAGTTCCGAGCATAGCTGTGGTGGATTAGTGTATACGATTTTTATTTGTCGTTAAACCCATAGCTACACAACGTGTTATCTGTGATATATTCATCACCAATATCGAAATCCAGTGTTTAGTGTTATGAGGCACCGGAGAGAAAGGATCCCCCCCCCCAAATAAAACAAACACAAACACCAAAATATATGTTGCTTGTTACACGGACATACAAGAATTAAATCTGTGTTCATGACGTGCAGAAATTAGAACTATGGTAATACTTAGGAATGACGAAACTCGTGTTTGTAAAAATAATTAAGTTTTCGAAAAGCCAATTTAACTTACAAGTAATTAAAATCATAGACACGTTTTGTTTTTAAATTTGGATTCTAGTACAGAGCTTTCTCGTCAGATAGGAAGATTCTGTAATATGCTGTACACAATTTACGGTGTATGTGTTACATGTTAAGAATATTGAAGAAGAAAAAATAATTAGGGGGAGGAGCCTGAGTGTGCTGAATCGTGTGAACCCTTGAGAGTAGAGACATTTTATTATTGGTGATTAACGCTGAAGTATTCTGTTTGAGATATTAAAGTAAAAGTGAGGAAAAGAAGAAAGAAAAACCCACAGGACTCAGCCCGACACGGCCAGGTTGTTAAGGTACTCGGCTGGTGATCTGAGGGTCGCGGGTTTGAATTCCCGTCACACCACATATGATCGCCCTTTTAGCCGTGGGGGCATTATGAAGTTTAAGTTAATCCCACTATTCGTTGGTAAAAGAGTAGCCCAAGAGTTGGCGGTGGGTGGTAATGACTAGCTGCCTACCCTCTAGTATTACACTGGTAAATTAGGGAAGGCTAGCACAGGTAGCCCTCGTGCAGCTATGAGCGAGATTGAAGCCAAACAAACAAACCCACAGGACTCTCTTTTGTTGGCCCTCCCCAGTCAGAATTATTTAGAGAAAACTAACTACAACATGTAAAACGAAATATGATGTTTGTTAAATTATATTCAATGTAACTGTGTTGCAGTTGAAATAACTGTTAATTTTACTTTTCTATAACTTGCTTAAAATATATCCACAGTAAATTATAGTCAGATAACGTTTCTCAATTATCAGTTAGGTTTGTAAAACAGATGTAGAAGGTTCACAAATAAGTAGCAATTACTTTCTTGGTAGTTAAAGCATTTTACTTCTAATTTGTGGGGTCACGGGATCGAAACTTGTCGCCGAACGTGCTCGTTCTTTCAATGTTTTGACATTATAATGTTATGGACAATCCTTATATTAATTGGTAAAGACTAACTCAAGAGTTGGCGGTGGGTTGTTTTGACGAACAGTCTTTTCTCTAATTGATCGTTTCAGTATTTGAAACGGTTAGAGAAGATAACCCTCGAGCAGCTTTGGACTAAATTAAACAACCGAACAAACCATTTGTTAAGGTAAAAGTTACATACGACAATGTCTGTTTCGTAGAAACTCATACCAGTTTGGCCCTGTGTCTGTGCCAACTCACTGAAACGAGCAAGTACATTTCAAGGTGTAGCAGAATTGTGGAATTTTTCCGTTAAATTTATTATTTGGAATAACGTTAATAATGTTAATAAACATGGGATTGCAAAATACGGTTATTTGACCTGACTTGAAATATCGGCATTTCATTCTAATTGCTTGTTTTTGAGATTCGCGCAAAGATACTTGAGGGCTATCTGCGATAACCGTCTCATAATTTAGTAGTGTTAGACTAGAAGGAAGGCAGCTAGTCTTCACCACCTACCGCCATCTCTTGGGCTACTTTTTTACCAACAAATAGTGGGATTGACCACAACATTATTACGCCCCAACTGCTGAAAGGGCGAGCATATTTGGCGCGACGGGGATCCGAACCTGCGACCCTCAGGTTACGATTCGCACGTCTTAACCCACCTGGCCATGCCTCACCTTGTCTTGTGCACAGCTATTTAAAAAAGTTTCCCACCTACCACATGGCCAGGTAGTTAAGGCACTAGACTCGTAATCTGAGGATTATGGATTTGAATCCCCGCACACCAAACATGCTTTTGGGGGCGTTATAATTTAACGGTCGATCCCACTATTCGTTTGTAAAAGAGTAACCCAAGAGTTGGTGGTGGGTGGTAATGAATAGCCGCCTTCCCTCTTGTCTTACATTGCTAAATTAGGGACGGCTAGCGCTGATAGCCCTCGTGTAGTTTTGCGCGAAAGTCAAACCAAATCATCCTACCACAGCAACTAGTGACAAATCTTGTCGAGTAAGAAGCTGATATGTTTGAATTCGAACGTAAACATTATTGTTTTCCTTTGCCACCACTATTTAGTTTATTCTTCACAAAACATTTTCGGAACTTGCAGTTTTAAGGAAACTTGTTTGACTACTTGTTAGATATCATTGTACGTGAAAAACACAGCCATTTGGCTAACTCTTGGTGCATAAAATATATTCTACAATTTCTATGGTCGCATGTAGTCATGTTGCGCTACGCCAAGAAACGCCAAGCAATCAACCACTATTGTGAACTAATTTTATATATATATATTTTATATATATGTACAACGTTGTGTGTGCGAAAATTGGTATACACTTTAGTACGCTTATTCCGGGTATTTGCGAATAGAAAGAAGCTAGTGAGAGTCAGGGAATGATTTTTTTTCTGCCCAAAAAACAATTTTTGGTTCTATCTGCGCTTGAAGGTTGTCATATATATCGAATCGACGTTAAAAGGTTCCATATGTTTTGTGAACACAGTTTGTCTACAGTCAGTTTTTTTTTGTGTACTTATAAACGTGTCAGTGCAATGTAATTCGGATATTAATCATGCTGTAAAAATCGACATTTTATGTTTTTCCTTTAAACTAAATATGAACGTCTTTTATAAAAAAAACCCAACTGTAACCACGCAATTACCAAATCTTTAGTTCGAATTTAGGCCTGGCATGGCCGAGCGCGTTAAGGCGTGCACTAGTAATCCGAGGGTCGCGGGTTCGCGCCCGCGTCGCGCTAAAACATGCTCGCCCTCCCAGCCGTGGGGGTGTATAATGTTACGGTCAATCCCACTATTCGTTAGTAAAAAAGTAGCCCAAGAGTTGGCGGTGGGTGGTGATGACTAGCTGCCTTCCCTCTAGTCTTACACTGCTAAATTAGGGACGGCTAGCACAGATAGCCCTCGAGTAGCTTTGTGCGAAATTCCAAAACAAACAAGTTCGAATTTATTTCGGTCGGTGTCGGTTTTCACTTTCTTCTAACATGACAAGTTTTTAGAAGAGACAGTTTCGGCTTATTATACTGTTTTTGCTCATACATTATATTGTAAAAACATATGGCATTTATTTTTGGATTTTCTTTTATCTCCTGTAATGTTTCATGTCCGTGTAGGCTTAGCAAAATAAAAAAATGTGCAGATTTAGTAGCTAAACAAATAATGTTAGATTACTGTTAATGTTATTCTGAAAAGTGTTTGGAAATATAGTTATTTTCTCGTGTGGTTTGTAACAGTTTGTGTAGAATTAATAAAAGTATTTCCTGTTGAACAATCAGGTAAATTTACAATGTGAAATTATCTTGGTCTCGAAGTGGGTGTTCTGAAACAGCTTAATTGAAATACTTCTACACATATATATATCTGACGTCCATGTGCATCCACCTTATTTAATCATTAAAATTCTTTCGTTGACTTCATGTATTGAGGTGATAATATATGTGTTTATCCTCCAAAGAGTCTCTTCTAAAGGAAAACAGAATCGATGTTTCCAGTTTCCCCATCGTAAAGTGGAATTAATGGTAATAGGTAATACTTGAAATGCTTTCTAAACCCAGCGTGCTGTAAGTGTAGTAAAATAAGTTACCAGTTTTATTTCTGCTTGTCTCGCGGAGGAAGCCTAATGGTTTTGGCGACTAAAAACTTTGAATTTCGCTAAGTAAGCGTCTTTTTTCTCTCTCGAGAACCATGTGCAAGGCCTCGAAGTGGCTGTTGAATGTGTTGTACCTGGAATCAGTCTTTCTGTATTTACGTTAATGCGTTAGCTTTGTCGTACTAGTGAAATCACAACTGAGTGGCAGGGCACGAAACCAGCGGGATGTGAAGCGACGGAGTTTAGAAACGCTTGTCTACACACGTCAAGGCTAGACAGGTTTACAGGAGTGACAGGGAAAATGTTTCCTTTACAAGAATCCGTCGTATTTGTGTATCAGAGAATGTGAGAAGGAAAGTAGACGGACAAAAAAGTCACAATGGGATTTTGTTGGTTGGAATCTAGTTCTCGTTTAGACAGACTCGAAGTATTTTTCTTAATGGCACTGCTCGTTTCGGATGATATAAGTACTTGTGAAATGTCTTTAACGTGCTGAAAGGTCAAATCGTCAATTTTTAAGTAGTGCCAATAATAATAATAATTCTATATAAGTATTCTGTTCGGTAAACTAAAGACTGTTTAGTTTTACAAAGCGAATAAGGTAAACCTTATTAATTTAGGCTTGAAAAGTACATATCTGGCTACATTATTAAGACCAAAGGAACCAGTGCAAAGTTAGAAACGTTAATAGATTTTGTGTTATAAGTGAAATATCCTGATTTCAAGAATTGATTTTTTTTCCCTTTTGAACTGTAAATTTAAAAACAATTAAAAATTCACCGTTACAAATGAAGAATCCTGATTTAAGCAGTTGAAAGTTTTATCGTTTTTAACTATGTACAAAAAAAACACACAAAACAATTAAAAAACATTTTACTGTTACTTATATTATATTATTATTCAGCTTATTTTTGGAGTATGTTTCGAGAAAAATCCATTATTTCAATGTTTACTTGAGACTTTCATTAAACTTTTCTATATCAGAATAATTTTGCAAAACAATCCAAAAAAACACAAAAGAACATCTTATAGACTTAAGTTTTTGTTCAATTGTCTTATTCTATGTATCTTGCTCCTTTAGAAAATGTTAATGTTTCATACAGATATGTAACATTAGTTTTGAAGACGTATTTTCTAATTACAAGCAACAAGTACAACATTTTAGCATTATTCAATGTTTATCTTCCATTTCATGTATTCTAGGCTGATTCCCTGATCCTAACACCTTCAAGTATTTCAAATTGTGTGTCAAAAGGCAAATCTAAAGTAAGTTATGAATAATGTTTTATTTTCTCAACTTATATGTAGTTTTCTCAGTTTAATGCCATCTAATTTATTGTTTTCTTTATTATTTTGATTGCCTTCTTACAGTGTTGCGTGCTGTTAAATTAAATTAAGAATAATTTACATAAATATTCAGAAAAGCACAGGAACTCAATGCCATTAATTAATGTAACACTTGCATGTGAGGTTTGTTCTCAGTGACACGTGAATTTATTGTTATAGCTTACTTTACCTTCACATAATTAATATTGAATATAACTTTAATCAGGTGTAATTAGATAATTATTCTAAATTTCCATGCTAATACACATGTAGTCATGATGCATTCTTGATGATGTCAGGTTTTAAACATGTTCTAATCTTTTTACGTGGGTAAAGTGTCTAAAATTACACATGACAACAACCATCTGATCAAAGCTTTCATCAGGTTGGCCTTGTGCCTGTTTCACCTCTGTGGGTGGGGCAATCTCTCCTCAAGGAGTGACACAGATACTTATAAGAAAAATTGGTGTCAGTTGGGATTCTCTCCCTTAAATATGTTATTAGGAATGGTTATTGAAATAAATAAAATATGGATTATGGGATGCTGCACTTGGGTCTTTTGTCTGATTTGAAAGTTTGTTGTAATATAATTTTTTTTTGGAAAAGTTTGACCCGTGCAGATCTGTGAAACATCTGTACAATGTCAGCAGCAGTTAAAAGTTATAACAAATAAGAAACTGTACAGTTGGTAATAGATGTTTGTGCACTCTTGTTTTTCTTTCACTCGATATACATGTTCTATTTATTCTTTGTATAATATTTCTAAGATATTCATTTTACAGGGTGGCCCGTAAGTCCCTGACCATCCATGTATTTTATGTATCCAGTGTATATGTGTGCTGTCCCTCATTCTCGCTGCATAATATTATGCGTATATGTCACAATATGCTCTTTAAGTGTAATTGGGTTTACATTTGCCACATTTCTCTGAATAAAAGAAACAAATTTATAATTGATGTGTAATTGAATATGACATAATACCATATGGATGGGTAGGGACTTACGGGCCACCCTGTACAAATACTTTCATTTTATTTGTAGCATATCTGTTTATCTTAATTCCACAATATATTATCTTAATATTATAATATAGAAAAACGTGTTCTAATTGATTTATTAAGGTTAAATAGATGTTTAAAATTTTCTTTATTGTGACAGTTAAAAATATTAAAGCAAACCTAATTTGATTTGGGGTTAGTACTATGACTGTAGAAATCACATCAGAGTTATTCAGCCAGTTGGTGAAGGAAACAAGTTATATGTTTGTGGGACAAATGCATTCAACCCGAGGGACTGGATTATTCATGTAAGTTTATCAGTTGATGATTAAACTGTGTTATTTATAGAAAATAATAAGTTAATGTTTCGTAATATAAAATAGCTTATTTCAGAAGCAAACCTTAAACATCTTGACATCTGATAAATGTGGGGAACTTCATATAAATGTTTTTCTGTATCTTGGGGGGTCTTTATTTGCTGTTAATTTGAATACAAGTCAGTGTATGTGTGTATTTATTTCTGCTGCAAGCTAAAAGTAGATGCAATTGTTACATAATTTACCACACTTGTAAACTGATGTACAGTAAAAAACAGTCAGGGTTAACATCACTCATATTTAAGTATCAGTTAGGGTTAACATTACTCATATTTAAGTTTTAAAGGTAGAAGTATCCTGAGTGTTGGGGATATAGCTTGTAAACATTTATTTTCATTATAGATTGAGATTTTGTAATATTTTAATTGGTTGCTTACAGAACAAACAAAGTCATTTCTCTAAATAGAACCGTCATTTCTCATGTTCATGTAAAATTATGCTAGTTTAAGTACAAACAAATAATTAAAAACATAGTTAAAGATTAAATCAGTCGCTTAATGAAGTGTCTCAGCAATAATTTAAATCAGAAAAATTGTAACATTTTGATCAGTAGGTTTGAAGTGTCTGAAGTGTTTGTCCAAAGTATGGATATCGTGCATAATACACATGTCAAATCATAAAGTAGGAGCAATTTCTGTTGGAAATGATTAAACACTGAATAGAAAGGATACACAATAATTAATGAAGTGAAAAGTAAAAGTGGTTGCTTCCTTGTGGTTGATAGTTTGGAGTTAGAGATGGTGCGTGCTACCTAGACTGTCTTTAGCTAGAGCTTTTCTAGCTTACAAACAAAATATAAATATGAATCCTTCAGAGCAGAAAATATTCTTTAAAGGTAGCTGATTGTAACCTGTATTAGACAGTTTGGGTGGTATGTGAAACTAACTTCCTAGTTTATGTATTTAAAAACAGCTGGAATAGGTAAAGAAAGCACAAGTGGATTTCCTCAACATCACAGACTACAACTTCCGAGTTTGTAATCAACACTTTTTTTGTTCTTTTTATCGTGATTTCAAGTTCAGAAAAGTACATTTGGGATCTTCTGAAATTAGTGGTAATGAAAGAAAACTTTGTATCTCAAGTTAATAAAAACAAACCTGAAGATGACCCAGGAAATTTGAAACGTTGTTCTCTCCTTATGAATAGTTTTGATACCCGTTTCAGCCATTCTGAGATACATTTTTGTTTCAAGTGGGTTTCTCATCATCAAGAAAGAAAACTTTGCTTGTATTATAAACCTGTTTCACAGTCGTGCAAGCTGCAGAATTAATTAATATGTCTAAAGATAATTTTTTTTTTTTCAGTATGATAAGAGAGATCATTTTTGATAGTTCTTGTATGTTGTTGGGATTCCTGTGTTCCAGTGTCAAAAGTGTATATTATATGAATGATTTAAAGTGTCAGTATTTTTATAGCTGGTTATAACTTTAGTGAGATGATTTGGAAAGAATTAACTTTATTTTCTTTTGATCAGTATTGTTCTTTCTTGTTTTTATTTTGTCAATTACTAGTTATAGTTATTTTCAAGTAGTTTGACATTTTGTAAATTGATTGTAGAAAATATACAAGTTTTAGTAGGATATTTATGAGCTGAATTAATTGATATTTGTGTTTCATCTTTCCATGGAAAGTTACTTTGCAGCAACAATTGAAGCATTTTTTTTTTTATAACCACAGTTTGAAAGTGGGTTTAATATTACATATTGACCGGAGTTTCACATAGATTTGTAACTTGAACTGTTAAACATAATTAAGATCAACATAGTTTTCTGTGTTCTAACTATGGCAAGGCACAGCTAATGTTAATAAATAATTGCATCTTTTTTTGTTTTTAAATTTTCATGTAAAACAAGATCCGTTGTATGACTGGACACTCGTCTTTCCTTTATATAGAAATGTGAATGAAACAGCATGTTCTCAGGAGTTTGAACAACATAATGTCTAATGAGATCCTGATTAATAATGAACCATACCATAAGGTCCATGAAAAGATATTTTAACATTTCTATGACAGAGAGAGCAGTAGTTCAGACAGGTGCAATAGATCATTGCAGAATGGCTTCAAGTAACAAAAAACATAGTAGGATGTGGACTTTAATACCATAGTACAGTTTTATGTAAACCTGGACAAGGTAGACAGTTATTAATCATTCTTCAAGACAACTGCTATTTCACAATAGCATATCTATATTCAGAATAGTGACCGAACGACAAGAGAGCAGACAAACATCATAATTAGGTTTGGTTGTATGAAGGATAACCAAGTATTCCTGTAATTACAACTGCACTTTGGGGGTGTCGTTGAAATTATTCGATGAATTTTAATTGAACCTTATCGTAGGTACAACATAGAAAACCCTAATTGTCACATAATTCTTTTGAGCAGTGTATAATGTGACTGGTATGGATTTTTATTATTTAATTGATTGAAAACATTATAACCAAGGTATAACTGTTTGAAATACATTTATCATAAAGTTAACGCTAATACTCATGTGTTTAATAAACAACACTTGCGTGTGTTTAGAGCAACAGTTCTAAAACGTCTTTGTTACAGAACACTTGAATTTTGTTTTTATTTCAGTAGACCATAGTATGCATTCTGTAATTATACACTTTCTATGAACCACCTGAAGAGGACTTACAGACTACAGATTGAGAACCACTGGTTTAGAGCTTTAAGTTACATGTAATACTTTCTTCTTTAGGGCTTTTCACTCTAAGAAGTAGACTTTGATACCAGGCATGGAGCACATATAGTCCATTGTGTGTCTTAAAAGAAGAAAAATCAAATTGTACATTTACTTTTTAAATTTTTTGCATAAGATTTATTCAAACACCACCAGTAATGGCACTGTCTCTTCAAATTTCATGTACCAGTTCCACTAATTTTCCAATTTTTAACGTCTTGGTACAGAATATTAATATTTCTATGCTTCTGCTTAAGTTTGAATTTTGTTTTTAGTAGCTTAATATTTCAAGGTAGGTTCCATTGAGTTGTAACTACCACATTGTTACAATGATGTTTTGTCAGTTTGGAATAGGTATGGCCTCGTGCTTAGCAAGCCTGAACTGTGAGTCTGAAAGTTAATGACTCATGTCTTTGTACCACAAAAAAAGATACTCCACACTTTAGATCTGTGAGTGATTTATAAAAAATGATTGTTATATTCTACTATTCAATCACACAAGAGTAGTCCAAGACTTGGTAGTGTGTGCTGTTTACTTGCTTTTTTCTGCTTAAACTTAAGATGACTGCGAACAATAGGTCTTTATAAAGATATTCAATTTACAAGTTTTTTCCCATATTGTTTTTACCAACTAATTTGTGGCTGTTAATCTGAAGAATCACATTTGTTTTTTGTTTTTTTTATGAGTAAAAAATAACAGACGATTTCCTTCCAGCCAACTTATTGAAGTAACAGCTCATTTTACCAATAAACTCCAGACACAGAAATCAAATTACACTTTAATTATTCTTTGCCTTTAGGACAATCTTTCGCATGTAGGGCAACATGAAAATTATCCTGGTATTGGAAATGGAATAGCCAAGTGTCCATTTGATCCAGAAGACAATGCAACAGCTGTATGGGTTGGTAAGTCTTTTTGTTTTTTTTTAATAGAAAGAGGGAGAAACATCTTACAAAAACAAGTCAACTAGAATTTGTTTTTTCATTCTCTTTTTTTGTAATTTGTCCATTGTACCTGGAAATGAGAGATGTGGAAAAAATTGGAGCTTATGAATTTTGAGTTTTTAGACATTGAATGATGCTATTCACTCAGAGTTAGGTTGTCAAGTAAAAACTAAATCTTTGTTTGAAGGATTTATAGCTCAGCATAAGTTTACTTCTCCAAATGCTGAATTTTTCATTTTATGTTTATTTTGTGGCTTTTTATCTAGACTTATGTAAGTATTAAATAGCTACTTTTAATCAGTCAGTTTTATTTATTTGTTGCCTGAGACAAGAACAGTTCTTTATATGGGAAGGCATTGACAATAATTACACATGATATGCATCTAGCACTGATTCTTGGGACAGGGCAAGATTCTACAGGGGGTTCAATGTTTATATTCCTGTGGGTGAGAGTTGCTATGTGGTAAAGCTTTAACTTTTAGAGCTAGCTAAGTTCTGTTGCAAGCAATGTTACAAAATATTTCCCAGAATTTAAGCTGTGGGTGCATTATAAGAGTGACAGTCAATATTCTGCTGGTTTGTTTTGGATATAATTATGGTAGATATATGCAAATGTTTTATTTAAATTTAATAGGAGTTATTATTTACAAGAAGTGTTAAATTTAGTATTTTTAGAAGCAGTATTTACAATAAGTTTGAATATATATTAGTTTATGAATCGTTTATTGCATTGTTCAACTGTCGTGAAGTGACATTTTGTTACTCGAACCTTCTGAATTCTTCTTGTTGCTTTAAGTGAGTGTTATTGCATCATAATGTTTCATTGTTTGTAAAAGTGAAATTAAACCGTGTGTCAGTTTAGACATATTAGGTAATTTCTAAAGTGAATTTCATAGCTTGTATTGTACTAACAGAGATATTGGAGAAAAAATTGTTTTGTCAAAGAGTGTTCTTAAGTAATTGAACCCACATCTGTTGGCAAAAGAAAGACAATTATTTAAAGCTCAGGACACAACTGTGATAGTCAGTTGTGTGAGGAATGTTTGTATATACATTTGACTTATTTTGAATATATTCTGTTAAAACAAGTGGATTGTGTGCTGTTCATATATTTTTGAAATATTTCATCAGGAAGTCACAGACACTTACTGTAAAGAATCCAGCTCTATAAATCCTGACATTTACCTGAAAGATGCCAGTTATTATTACTATTATTTTGTCTTTTCAATTTTAACAGATGTGACACTTAAACCTTGTAACTTATCTTTATAGAGGAAATGAATTGTATATTAAATTTGCCTTTTTAATACATTTATTGCTTGTGCTGCATTCAGAGAATATTTCATAAATACAGAAATCATTTTTGGTCAAACACTGGTTTTCTTCCAATGAAATGCTGGCTAAACAAAAATCTAATATGGTTCTTATCTGCAGCTTTATAAATTTGGTTTTCTTCATTATTTTTCTTTTCATTATAACTTTAACTTCATGTAATTTGGGATTAACTGGTATTTTTGTAAACCAAAAAATCTTTTACACCTGGGTGGCTGGTACAGTTAGAAACCATATAGAGTGAGCATGTTTGATGATGGGAATTGGAACTTACGATTCTCAGATTGCAAGTTGAGCACCCTCACCACTAGGCCTTGCTAGGTCTGCTGCATTGTTAAAATACCCCAGTAAGTACAGGAACCAAATCTATGTGACATAATTTCATCATACTCAAAACTAGATAAATAACTAAATAAAAAATCTTTACTTAAGTTTTTATAATTAACATTTTGAGTACAATAACGTTATTACCTCAAAATAAAAAAAATTAAATTCATATCCCTAAGTATTTTTTTTTTCCATCCTTATATTCTTCTTTTAACTCATTATTTTCACTCCAGAACATGGAAATCCAGGAAATCTTCCAGGGTTGTACAGTGGTACTGTCGCTGAGTTCACAAAGGCTGACACTGTCATATTTCGTACAGATCTTTATGATAGTTCAACAGGAAAAAGATTATATCCATTCAGTCGTACTATTAAGTACGACTCCAAGTGGTTGGACAGTAAGTGCAGTTTTTGTTTTCTTCAAACAGAATCTGTGTTTTTAAGTATCATGCTTGCACATTTTATGTCACGCAAAAGTATAGATTGTTATTTTTTATTACATACATTGATTTCCTGTAGTCTAACAAAGAAAGTAGATAATGAAAGTGGTAGAGATGTGAATGATTGCTACAGGTATGAAACCAATGGAGAGAAAGAGAGAATAAACATGGTATTAGTTATGTAAAATGTTAGAGTAACTCACCTTTTGTGGTTTAGTTATGCAGAAAGAGAAGTGGGAGTATATTGGAAGGATAAAGATAAATATGACAGCAGAGAGGAAGTTGGAAGAAAAGGTGGGTGGATGTAGTGAGAGAAGACATGAGAAAATGTGGTGTGAACATAACTTTGAGATAGAATAAGGAGGAAGAAAAATTAGATAAATTATTGCTAATGTTGATATTGTGTTTTGGTGATTATCCAAGAAATTTAATGTTATTTATGTGCAAAGTTATAATACTGATTCTAGAAAAGTGATATAGAATAAAGAGTTAGATAATTTGCAAAGTAAAATTATTACTCAATCACTTCATAAGGTTGCTAGGCTTGTTATTTGTTTACACCCAACTGTATAGAACCTTTGCCTCTGTATTGCTTGGCTGTTTTGTAACATACTGTGCCACATCTACTATATTGCTACTATTTTACCACATATTTTGGAACTGTTAGAGCCCCCCTCCTCAGTTGCATAGCTGCATGCCCACTGACTTAGGGTGCTAGAAATGATGTTTCAATGCTTGAGGTGTGCAGAGCACAGATAGTTCACCATGTAGCTCTGAGTTTAACTACAAACAAACAATCTTAGTAAAACATACTGAGATCTAAAACTCAGTATTTTTGCCATCTTATACGAAAGCATTTTTGTTTCTCTACAGAGCCCCAGTTTGTTGGTTCTTATGATATTGGAGACTTTGTCTATTTCTTCTTTCGAGAGAGTGCAGTGGAATATATCAACTGTGGGAAAAGTATTTATACTCGTGTAGCTAGAGTTTGTAAGGTGAGGGAATAATACGACTTCAAGGATATTTAATACAAAAACTATTCTTATTTTGTGTTGTGTTATAGTAAGTCTTAATGGTATATAATTTAAATTTTGAAAAAAAAATGAAGTCCTTGAATTATTCATTTTAAAGACTTGTTTAATAATACATTTCATAATTATTAGAATATTTCTCTGGTTAATCTTCATCATAATTCTCAAGCACCGTTTCCAGTTGACAAGTAGTTGTTGTTTTTTCTGTTTTTTTCCTACTTCTTTGGGCGTTTAAAAACTAACTAACTGATTGGTATGTTCGGGCATATTCAAGATTTTCATAAATCACTTTTGTGAAAAGCATAGAAACATTTCATGTCTTACTTCTGTTTATAGATCAAGAAAAGTTTGATGATAATTTAGTGTTAACTTCGTATTTTTAATCAAACGTCAAATTTTATCATTTCTGAATCGTTGCTGTTTTGAAAATGTTGCTAACTTATTACTTATAAAAAGTCTTCAATACAACGACTGTATTGTTTTTTTTCTAGCGAGATACAGGAGGGAAAAATATTCTTAACAAGAACTGGGCATCTTTCGTGAAAGCACGCCTAAATTGTTCAATTCCTGGAGAGTTTCCATTTTATTTTAATGAAATTCGTAAGTGATTTTGCTTAATTTTAACCTGGTATCAGTTAGCTCAAGAAATTATCTACATATACCTATTAGATTTTGTGTTAATAACCAGTCATTTACCATACTTTAAAATTGTTGCTATTTGATGTAGCTCTTGTAGGTAAATTATTATTCTTTTTTTTTTTAATAAGTATATTGATTATAAATTTAATTCGATGGACTAAAGAGAATAGGTAAACTCTTTTGATAGCATTACACAACACTTACTTGGGTGATTCCATGGACCAGAAATTGTAAAAATCTTATGGAATCAGTTTCCATTTAGCAACATTGATTAAATAAGAAACAAATTATGGTTTAAAGATATGTCTGAATAATCTTGTAGAACCTTCACAAATGTTAGAACTATACCCCAGACATAGTTAGTTGTTCATTGGAACATACACAGATATGGATGGTATTTGACAAGGTAAAACATTTAATTTCAAAAACACATTCTGAGTCGAGGAACGTTGTTATGATCCATGAAAGAAACATCAACGTGTTTGTGTAGATATATATATAGATAGATATTATAAATATCAGCAGAGTTATTTGGATATATGTACAGATACTATAAACATCAACATAGTTATTTATATATATGTATAGATACTATAAACATCGACATAGTTATTTATATATATGTATAGATATAAACATCAACCAAATTTCTTTAACAGAGCAGATCTAATATTTTTGTATATAATTCTTTATCATCTGTAACATAATGCTGGTGATAAACATGATAAAGGTAAAATTAATACTAACTCATTGAATAAAGCTGATAATGGAGAAAACGTTATTTTTTCTTTTATTCGGGGTAGACCTGAAATTTGATTTGGCTTAGAACAAAGAATGAATGGTTTGTAATTGTAGCAGAGTGTTCTTAAATTTATTTGTTTGTCACTAATATAAAATATGTTAACATAAAAGTTTTATTTTCTATAGAAAATGTATATAAAATCCCTGATGACGATAGCATGTTCTATGCAGTTTTTACAACTTCTTCGTAAGTATTACTTGCCAGAAATACAATCTTAAATTTATTTTCATGGTTTCTATTTTTCAAAATGAATGCTTGAACCTATTGTTAAATCAAATATTTTTTTCCTTGTTGCTAGTCCACAGTTTAATTCCTTTTTAAGAAACGTTTTCACCAGTGCATAATAACAAATAACATTGGTTTTAGATCACTAATTTTCATATTACGTTTTTTTTTTTCCTATAATTTTGTACACAGAGTCCTTGGATCTCTCTTTCTTTCTTTGTTTTTTTTTTTACGGGATGTAATATCTCAAAGCGGCTATCTTGTTTTTCATTTTGTATGAGTGTGTGTGTGTATATTTGAAGCATATTCAACTTTAGTTTTGACATAGATTCAACTATTCCATTCTTACAAATCACACATCAGTAAGCAACACCTGCATTGCAACATTTGCTTTGGGTTTTCTTGCCAAGCCTGATGAGAGGGGATAATATCGGATAAAAAATAATGTATTATTATTTTCGTAATATACTTAAGGAAAAATTGCAGTACTGTCAGGAATCACTTTGTCTCAAAAAATACCTTTTTATACAAAAAATGTAAATTCTCAATACATTTGGTGTCCTCCCACCAAAAAATTTCTTTTGTAGATGGGTTATAGTCTCATTATTTTGTTGCAGTATTAAAAAAACATCATGGGTTTCTCGTGTGTATTAATGACTTTCTGAAAAACAATTCATAAAAAATAATCATTACTATTTATTTCTTAATACAGGAGTTTTTCTACGGATGCAAGAATCATGTATTCTGTTAAGTTTGCAAAGATGGAGAGAAAAGATGTAGATTCATTGCAATAAATGTTTTTGTTACATTTGTAGGTTTTTAATACAAACATTAAATTAAAAGCAACATGAATTTTTCCAAACAAGTAATGCCTATAAATACTAGATTTCTTTTTACAGTAGTCTAAAAATATTTATAAAGCATTTACCAAGTTTCATGGAACTTTTATTTATTAAAGTAAATGCCACTGTTTTCTGCAGTGTGTTACAATCAGGGCTGAATTGCTGTACTTACAGTTTTAAAGATTAATGGGCTGTTTCAGTCTTTCGATTGTCATTAAGGATAAAACTGATTGAGGTGACTTCTACTTAATAAATATTATCTTCTATATTAATGTGATTTTCAGGAATGGATTGATTGGATCGGCAGTATGTACATTTAGTCTGGATTCCATTCAAGAGGTTTTCAATGGAAAGTTCAAGGAACAGGCCACTTCTTCCTCAGCTTGGCTACCCGTCATTAGCGTGAAGGTTCCAGAACCTCGTCCAGGGCAGTGTGTTAACAATACCCAGACTCTTCCTGACTCGGTGCTCAACTTTATTCGTGGACATCCATTGATGGATTCTGCTGTTGCCCAAGAAAATGGAAAACCTGTATTTTACAAAAGAGATGTTGTCCTGACTAATTTGGTTGTAGATAAATTGGAAGTTGAGGGGGTTTCTTACACTGTTTATTATGCAGGCAGTGGTATGTTTACACATTGGAATTATTTTAATACTATTAGGAGGCATGTTTTAATATATGTGTAAAAGTTTTAGGATTGGATGTGAAGTAGAAACTCTTGATAATTAATGCAATCCTTTTTTTGTGTACGAAAATCAAGATACATGTGACTTCCTGCTCAAATTCTTTTGAGCTTTTATAACATTGTGGATGAGTGTTGAATAATTTATTTTGTTAATTTTGAAACATTTGATTTGAAAAATAAGGTCACAAGAATTTGTGACTATGAGCATTGGTTGATTGTTGTGAGCATTTCCAGCAGGCTGTTGTTACTTTCCCATACAGTGGATGGACAGGTGTTTAAGTTGGTTGAATGGTACGATGGAAAAGGAGAGGCCCATTCTAACCTCGTAGATGTGTTTGAAGCCACTAGCCCTGAACCTGTGCGCAATATGGAAATCTCTAGCAAAGTAAGTTTTTGTGCTTCATGCCTTATCTTGCAAATGTAAAAGTTTATAACCCTAAAACTTTATGGTTTGATTTTACCTGTGTGATGCAAAATTGTAAGTAGCCTATTGTGCACCTAAAAGCAAACAATGTTTACTTTGCTGATTTGAAAGAAGAAAGTCTTAATACACACTGGAATCATGCAGGATCTTAACAGGATTATGTAGTTTATGAGTATGATGGTTATTTCTGTGTTATATATTTTGTAATAAGGTTCCACATTATGAATATATAAGACACTTGGATACACTGGCTAAAGTGTAAAATAACTTTAGTATTGTGAATACATAAGACTTTACCGAATAAAAACAACATGCATTTGGGAAAGGGATAATTAAAGAGGAGGAAATTAATTCAAATACCTTGAAACATGAACAAGTTGAAAGGAAATCTCTGTAAACCTTGAAAGCTTCGGTTGCAAGTGAGTATGAAAACTACATTTGAAAAGACAAGTTGAAAGGGAGAATCAAAATCACGTATATGGGGGAATTAAGTTGTGAGGGAGAATCAAAGTCATGTACTTGAAAACAAGTAGGAAAGAGAATATCCGATAATATAGTTTTAATCTTATGGAATCCATAAGGATGCACCCATAACTTCAAGATAGATTTCCTCTACTGAATTAAACAGCTTATAGAAAAGAATTCATCAAATTTTCTAAATTGTAAATTTATTCAATAAAAATAAAGGTATATTTATTTAATTGTATACATAAGATGTTTAAATAATTGCTTTTTTATTTTAAATTAATTTCAGTGCTTTCCAAAGATAGAAATTAGTATCAGAAAATACATTTTGTGAGTTAAATGTATCATCAAATCCACATGGAAGGAAGGTTGGAATATTTTAAAGACACAACTCTAATTTGGACTTTGACACAACTGCAGGTTTAGTGATTATAACAAATCATCGTTTTGCAACTTTGATTGTGATGCAAATTGTTTTATGAAAGAAAACTTTTGTTAAAAGAGCTCTAAAAACATTAGGTATTCAATAAAAGTCAGCAACTAAAAACTTATAACAAACTTAAACAGTTTTTAGCTGTTTCTTAAAAACAAAATCTCTCAGGAAGTCTTTGGATTTTCAGAACTGAGAATTTATACATATATCACAAATAAAGATAAACCGTTTGATTTTAAATAAAAAAACATAATATATGTGAAGTTCATGTCAAATGTTGAAACAATTTAACTTTTTTTTTAACTGCAAGAGAAAAACAAACTATTTGACAGAAGTGTCAAATCCACACATTTGTACATTTTAGGGTTAAAACTAGGTAAAAAGTGTTGCCAAGCTGTACAGACATTTGATAGGATGAATTTATTATTGATCAAAATGTATTTATCAGAAACCAAATATTTTTGTGTTACTACAATGTGATTCTTTTTTCTTCTTTTTTCTTAAGCACAAGTCATTGTATATAGCCTCAAAATCAGTGATTCGGCAGTTTGATTTGGTGATGTGTAAAGGCCGTTATGAAACGTGTCTACGGTGTACGCAGGATCCCTATTGTGGGTGGAACAAAGACCGTCAGGATTGTCGACCCTACATTAGAGGGTTTGTACCCTATTTGTAATGGATTAGGAGAAAAGTTTTTGTTTATGATACACATTTTTTAATTTATGTTGGTAATTAAATGATTGTGTTAATGCACTTGAGATAAATGGATAACTTTACTTGATTTTATAACAGTATTACTGTACAGTTACCTAGTCATATGCAAGAAAAATATGTGGGTTTAAATATTTTTAACACAAAATATTTTGATTTGTGTATATTCAGTATAGAAACACATTAGTATTTTGAATATATGATTTAAAATAAACCTAATTTTCTCACTGTCCTTAATTATAGAAAATGACATTACATAGTTAATACTGTATGAATTGTAATGTAAGTCACGAAGGTGAATAAAGAATAGCCAATACAGTTAAGGTAATAATACACTTTTTTCAGTTTTCTTTGAGTATCTCAAGTTTTTCAAAGTTTTTTGGATTATAATTTTGTAATTGTAACAATAAGTTCTTTACGTGATATACTGAAGTCATTGTTAATATCATATAAAACTACCATAGTTCTATTGTAACAGTGAAAACCAGCAACTCTTTTGCATGCCAGAGTCAAAGAATATTTTGGTAGAAGACTACATCAGTTACAAGGTGTTCTTTAACAAGTTTTAGTCACATCAGAACAGCTCTTAGAATGACTCTTGTGTCAGTTACAAGGTGTTCTTTAACAAGTTTTAGTCACATCAGAACAGCTCTTAGAATGACTCTTGTGTTTTTAATGTAGCCACTTTCGTTCATAGCTCTGTCTTCACTTGTCCACTTACAGATTTAATTACAGTTTTGAATTTAGTGGATCAAACCTTTTTAGTTGATGCATTTGAAACTTTCTCAAGGTCTAATAGATTTATTTACTTTAATCCTACCTGAAATAATTTTAATTTGAGGACAGGTTGGTAGAGATTCTGATGAATAATAAAATCGAATTGGGTATACGAGTACCCCGTGCTTGGTATTAGTGGCACATAAAAATATAATTATAGAAATATAAAATGTTTTATGAGTTTTTTATGAGTTCATTTACTCTAATCCTGCCTAACAGAATTTCAAGGGCTATGGCTATTGAATGTTTCCTCTTGTTTTTATTTAAATCAAAACAATTTTAAGTTTTTTATTGTTTATTATTATAGGATATATTCTGTATTAAGGTCACAGTTACACCCTAAAATTCGTATTTACACCCAACAGATATTTGCAAGACGTAACCAGGGCCATACCTAACATCTGTGAAGACTGTGAGTTTTTTCTTTTTAATTCATTTTTTCTTGTTGGAAAATTGAACTGTACCATATTTTGTGCAGGTTTTCAAATCTTTCATTGAATTTTCAAAAATAGATAAATAAATGCTTAACTAAAAATAATTTATTGTTATATAGTTTAATTTTTCAGGAATTATAAAATAATTTCAATTTTTTTAATTGATTGAGTGAGAAAAGGACATTTTCAAACTCCATTTTTTAATTATATTTTCAATGACCTATTAATGATACAGTAAACAGGAGGGTAAAATAGTGGTTTAATATTTATCTTTTTTAATAATTGTTTCGTCACCTATTCAAAATGTCTTTCAGTAGGTCAGCAATACATTGTGCAGCTATGCACCAATAAAATAATGAGAGGGAAAAGGATATTTCAAAGCTGTAAACAAGACTACTGTTTATATTGTGCTGTTGACAAAAGATCAACAAAAAAAACAGCTGTACAATTTATAATTTATCAATAACAGCTTATCAGTTACAGTACTGTTTCATACAACTTGTAGGTGAAAAGAAAAAAAAACTGAATGTTTACTGGGGTCAGAGTGTACATCTGGCTTGTGTCATGCATGGAGAAGAAATGATGACTTTAGAGTTTGGTTCCTTTGAGTGGGTACTATACAGTCGAGAGAAAGGCAAGGTCTTGTTGAACCAGCAACAGGATAAATACATCATCACATCTGACAAAGGGCTAGTAATCATGTCTGTAACTCATCGGGATACTGGAAGTTACGAATGCAAATTTGGAACCCACACGCTTTGTAGCTACAATGTTACGGTAGATTCAAGTAAGTTTTCACTGTTGTAATTAAAAAAAAATGTAATGTTCCACAATACAAAACATGAAATTACATGAAATGATACACCTGAATACGCAGTATTATATAATTGTTTTTCACACGCACATATGTGATATTACATACGCTTTTGTTGCTGTTACTAATATTGCAGTATTAAAGGTCGTCTCGTCTAATATTGCTTCCAGAAATTACAAAGAAGTATAATACCCACAAAAATAATTTTCTGACAATAATATAGTCTTTAAATATTCCTGTATTATAAGAATCTGTATTTAAAATAGATGTTCCTTAAACTACAGAAACTTGTACTCCCCCAACTGAACTGGACTATAAGCAGATCTACTCGAACTGGTGTCGAGAGTTTGAGAAGTACAAGCTGGCTATGAACACCTGGCAACACAAGCAAAATGTATGTGTGTTATCAGTTTAAACAGTAATTTTTTGAAAGAATAAAAAATATATGAATTATACTAGCTTTTCCAATAGTGTTTTGCATTGAAATGGTATAGAATGTGTAACAAATTCAAAAGCCATGTTGTAACCATCTACAGTATTGTAGAACATCGATGATAAATAAGACCAATAATTTAATGGTTATTAGGTATTTATAAGCAGATATGATATCTACTTTTGTGAATGTTTTGGATTGTTGTACCACATGACATCTTTCAGAAACGTTGTCAGAATGTAAGTGCAACTCTCATGTTTGAGTTGCTTTTTTTTTAGATTACATTGAATGGTGTTTGAATAAGATGTGTTAATCAGTGTTTTAAAAGGTTATTCTTACAAGAATGGATAAGGTTATCTGGAAATCTCAATGGGTAAACGTTCAGCTGATTCTTGTTTTTGAACTATTTTCGATTTTCAACAATTGCTTTCCAGTGGCACAGCTGTAACTCTGCAGATGTTTAACACTAGAAACTGGGTTTTGATACCCTTGATTGGTGCTGTACAGAAAGCCTGTTGAACAGTATTGTGTTTATCTTCAAACAAACAAAAAACTATTTCAGCAGTCACCTCTGAAACCTAGGGAAGATCTTATAATCCCACAGTATAACTTGTACCCAGGGACTTTTTTTTCAATTAGTGCAACATTTTTTGTTCAATTTGTTTTTGTTTGAGACTGTTTTTTAAATTATAACAAACAGAATTACTTGTCATGGCTACTGTTATTTCTCTATTGAAATAACAGTTCTATTTGTATTTATTTTTCAGAAGTGTCAAGCTCATCCAAATGATGTGATCTACAGTAGATCTCCATTGGTCTGAAAAACTGTCATTCAAGATACATCCCAGCCAGAGTTGTGCGGATTGCCCACTGGTTTACACCTAAAGTTTCGATACTGTGTATTTTCTAATCATATTATGCATGATTATAGTGTGTGTTGGATCAGTGATAAGTTTTGAAATCTAAGAGAAGATGATCATTGTATGCACGTGTGTCTGTAAATATATACATATGCTTATAATGGGTATGATTTTAAAAAGTCAACAACTGTTTTATCCATTCCAAGTAGTTATTGGGGCTGTGTTTAGTGCCCAGTATACTGAAAAGTCATTCTTTTTTAATGGTGGGTTTTGGATAACTATATATAAGTTTGTGTGTTTTGCTGAGAGTATAAAATAAACTGCAATTTTTTAAAAGTTACAATTAACTATTGATTACATTATCTTTACAACCACAAAAAAAAACTGAACAACTGACCTCACAATTATCAGAAAACAAGATCATATTGTTCATGTGTTTGGGGTTGAATGTAGATTAAAAGTTTGGATAATTTTGGGAAATAATTTTTGGTAATTAATCACATCTTTCTTATATTTATTGTTTGTGGATTCTTAACCACCTTGTATTTTGTGGTAAGAAACTATTTCATTTTGTATATGTTGCAATTGACACGTGTCATTTGAATCTCTTGTTTTCTTCATCTTTCGTAGTGTAATTTATTTATCTAATTCTTACGTGACTGGTGCATCAAAATTTCTGGACTGAATTAATAACAGACCGATGTTAAGGTAGCATGCCAACAAGAAATGTACTTTCTTATTAATGTCATTTGTGAAACAGGGATGTTCTATTATAACCTGGTACGTAAAGAACATTTCGTGATATGCTTTTATTTTTAACAACAAAAAATACTTCCAACATTAAAAGTCTTTGATAACTGGAATTAAAGTACTTTGTTTTCTAATCATTTTAACTTTCATATTTTACAATACTCTCTCTTAAATTGTTGCATTATTTGTTATAAAATGTAACAATAATTATTGGCCCAAAATTAATTCTGTCAAAACTTTAAATAAGCATTCTCTTGTACTGGTTTATTTTTAAAAAAAAATGCTCGTAGTGATTATTATTATGTTCGACTATTTTTGTGATCCTTATACAAATAATTATAAATTTTTAATAATCCTAATATAAATGGTTTCAAAAATGGAACTATAATCCAAGGAATGAATTTTGGATGCAGAAGGAAAAGGCATTTAACGTATATTGTCATTTTGTTTCAGGTTAAAGGTTTCTCTAAAAATCTTTTTAAGTAATCTACAGTGTCAGAGCAAATGAAACACTCGAATGAGAATAATTTTATTACTAGTAGTTATCAAGAAAAATAAAGTTTCCTGCTGAAAGGTTGTAAATTGTAACTTCTTATGTTTAATTCTTGTAACTTATTTGAGAACGTAAGCACACAGCTACTAAAATGCTATGAACCAACTATGTGTGATCTAATGCATTACGTTTCTTCATCCAACTTTTATTTATGTGTTTAAATTTTTTGGGGGTCTCAATAATTTGGTCGTTCCGAGCTTAAGTTCATATTCATGTTTATATTACTCCTAAAACACAAGATGAAAACTCAGTATTATTAATTAGTTTAATGAACAAAATAAAAACAAATATTTGTTTTTCATGGTCACATTACGGTACCTCACACTGTGAATTTTGAGGATCTTCAGGAGAAACGCAAAGAAATAAGCTTATTGGAAATTATGTTGAATACGACTGTGCAATTCATTTAATTGACTGTTTTAGAGAAAACAGTAATAAAAAATTAGTGTAGATCAGAATATTCCAAGGGGAAGGAGGTTAAAGTTATTGTTTTTCATGTTAATGTTTCTGTTTAAAACTAAATTTATTTGTGTATGTGCGTGCCTGTGTTTGTAATGTGCTGTGGAAATTTTGTTCTGGTGCCAAACAGCATTCCTTGCCACTGGTTCTGCTTTTAATTGTGCTGCAGTTCAGTTTACCTTATAAAGTAGAATTCAAAGTGCGTGTGTGTTTAAAAATTGTTGTTGACCTAATTAAAATTATTTTTTTTTAAAGTGCCAGATATGTTTAATATTGTTAATAGCTATACATGTTTTGAATTCTCGTGTAAATAATGTCCGTTTTCACAACTGAGGAAGAGAATTCTCTGACTTAAATAATGGATTTATTCCAGTCTCTTAACTGGCAGTTTTTTAGACACTAGTTACACTCCTACATGTATTTTTGGGGCTTGCTAGTTAGGGGGTTAAGAAAAGCTGTTTTACTGTGATTACAATGGTAAAGAATAAAAAATGAACCTAACATGTACATTTCTCTGAATTAGCTGCATCAAGGATATGATAATTATAGATAGATGAAGATTTGACTTAATTTGGGGATGGATGAGCAGATTTTGGAAAAGGTAACAAAAAGCAATCTGTATTCAATACTCTTGCACAGCATTGTACGTTAATTATTATCAGGTTTTTAAGTATTGGTATTAAAAAATATCTTTTATGTCTGGACTATTTCAAATTAATATGATTGTGCAATGACTGGGGCCTTTACAAAGAAAGCAACTAACAAATACTAAGACATACAAAGTTACTGTAAATTAAGGAATTTTATATAATTTTTTAATCTGAAATCGGGGGGGGGATACAGAATTTCAAAAGGATGGACAAGGCCCCCCACTTCAAAAACACTGCATAGCTTCAGGGAATGCAAGAAGTTACTGCAAGTATTTGGTTTATCTTTAGCTTAAATTATACATCACGTGTTACTGAGTTTTAACAGAACATGTTATAACAAAAGTAATGTGATCGAGCTGTACATCAGACTTTTAATACCTAAAGCACGCTTCGAGTAATTAGATGTCCACAAAGTTTCATACTACTTTCCATGTGGCAGGATTATGTTACAAATAGAAGGTAGATACCTGTCTACCAAGCACTCATTAGTTCACAGAAACTACTGTTAAAGTTTTGTTATTTACTTTTATCACGTGGATGAAATGTTCAATAATTCGACCAAATATATAAATACGTAATAAAATCATGTTCGTATATTGTTTTTTTAACAGAATATGAGATCCTAACCAGACTTTGCTTAGTGTGATGTGATAATCTGTTTTCTTTTTTATTATTAAATTCCTTATTTAACTCCAAAACTTGTATCTTTGAAGTTATTTACGATGTAAATTAAAGTCAGTGACACCCATTAAAGAATAACAATTTTTATATTCATATTCCCATTAAAAATGCAGTATTCTTTTGGTATGTGATAAATTTGCGTACTGTTTAAAAATATGAATGGAAGCTCTCGAATATTTAGTATTGTGAGACAGTTAAATCATATATACGAGAAATTTAGCGCATAAGTGTTATTGGAAAGAAAACAAAACATTCTCATTTTGAAGATAACGTTTTTCTGTTGTATTTAATTGCACTGTTTGTAATATATTGTAAAGTGTCACATTCTCCTTTCGTGATCTAATGCTTATATGATTTGATTCTTTAAAATTTTAAGGAGATTTTAATCATTTTAGCAAATGGTTAAACTTTGTATAGTAAAGTTCATACAAGCACTATGAAGTGAAGGGCTTTGTAAATTGACCTCAAACAATACACCTACAATCAGTTGGAGCTAAGAACTCTGAATTTCTTATAGTTGTGTTTTTTATGAAGTTTTTGATGATGAACTTTTACCTGAATTCCATGTAAAAATCATCATTTTTCTCACAACTATAACTATTTTTATTCAAGAAAAAAGTTACACGAATTTGATTAGGCTACTAATTGGCCTAGCCGTCATGAACATTAGTAGGTTTTGATAATATATGAAAAATAAAAGAGCAACAAATTTATGATTTTACACTTAAAAACTTGTTTATTATTTCTTAACCCTTTTATTTAAGAATGTTTATCTAGAAAGGTACTTAATTTTTAAACAATTTCTTTGATATTTTAAAAAGATTGTATCTCTTGGTGAAATAAAGTTAGAAAATCTATGCTAAGTAAATTGATCGTTATTTTAGAGAAATATTTTACAGTTAGGTTCATTTTTATATGTCTGTTATGATACTGTCAAAATATTTTTATAAATTATTTCATTCCTGGTAGTACATAGTTGTTTTTTTTAAATACTTTGTATTTGTATGGTACTATTAAAATGGCTTCCACAACATAACAATTTTCTTCTCATTTAATACACGTGCTAGTACAGTGTTTTCTATTTATACCTATTTAAAAAACAGCGATGGATAAAAGTAAACAAAAGATAAATATGTCGAGCAATCACTAGCACTAAATTTACCAACTGTTACTACATTTATTTAATTTACTGTAATTAAACCAACTATCGCATGACATAACATCGAGGATATCTCATGTTCTATCTGTTATTATTTAGTGCAAGGGTAATATTGACACCAGTTTACACTTACAGGTGATTTGAAATGGATATTTTTTTTCGTGTGATTTTTAAAGTGAATGAGACAACAGCAGGCCTGGCATGGCCGAGCTCGTTAAGGTGTGCACTCGTAATCCGAGGGTCGAGGGTTCGTGCCCGCATCGCGCTAAACATGCTCGCCCTCCCAGCCATGGGGGTGTATAATGTTACGGTCAATCCCACTATTCGTTGGTAAAAGAGTAGCCCAAGAGTTGGCAGTGGGTGGTGATGACTAGCTGCCTTCCCTCTGATCATACACTGCAAAATTAGGGACGGCTAGCAGAGATAGCCCTTGAATAGCTTTGTGCGAAATTCCAAAACAAACAAACAAAAGACAACAGCACTTAGGAAAATATATAAATTTTCAAGAATTTTTGTGAAATAAATTCATACAGCTTTATTAAAAAGGCCTCAGTATTGACTGAATAACTTAATGTAAGTTTTTAGGTTGTATATACTTCAGGTATTATTGATTGTTGCATACATATGAATTATGACTTCAGGTGTTATTGATTGTTGCATACATATGAATTATGACTTCAGGTGTTATTGATTGTTGCATACATATGAATTATGACTTCAGGTGTTATTGATTGTTGCATACATATGAATTATGACTTCAGGTGTTATTGATTGTTGCATACATATGAATTATGACTTCAGGTGTTATTGATTGTTGCATACATATGAATTATGACTTCAGGTGTTATTGATTGTTGCATACATATGAATTATGACTTCAGGTGTTATTGATTGTTGCATACATATGAATTATGCTATAAAGCACGTTTAGAAATGAGTAGTTTCTTTTATAGAGAGTTACAAAATACTTCTCTCTAAACACAAACCATCATCGGTTTTGTTATCTTAAGCATGAAACAATTTATAATTTCAACTAAACTTTCCACCAAGTTTTGTGAACTTTGCATGTATATTTTCCTTTATCTAAAAGATGCATTTTTTTAATTCTATGCCCAAAAAGTGAATATAAGTTACACAGTTTTTTGTTGTTGTTTTTTTATTTAAAGAGTGTTTCTATTCCATACTTTAATTATGCTATGGTTAATAGTTGTGAGTTCTTGAAAGACAGGTTTCCAGCTGGAACAAGTCTTTACATTGCTGGATAGACCAGAATGGAACCAACTTAAACTATCTGTATAAATCAGTTTAGTTTTGACAAGCTTCAGTTATCAGTATTGTGGTGTAATGGGTTCCACAACACAACACTATCTGAATACCAACATACGACAGTGTTGTTTGTTTTCCCACTAGAAAATCTTATTATGATGAAACATAATGTGTGACATGAACAATAAGTCCAAATCTTAAGTGAAGCTTCAAGCAGAGTTTTCACCTTCATGCACACACACAAAAACTTGCTGGCTCTGATGAAATTTCTACTCTGACCATGCTTTGTACTTTCCTTATTTATATATTTCATCACAAATTGTTTTATCCTCCTTGTATACAGAAAGCTGAAGTACTTAAAAGTTATCAATTGTATTGATGAAGAGATCAGTGAAGAGAATATGCAGTTTCTCTCTTCTGTTGATGGACTTAGCAGATAACTCGATGTGGCTTTGCTGTAAGGAAAAGTCACACAAACACATACTCTTCTATTGGCCTGCAGAATAATATAAAAATATAAAGTTTATATTATGAAGTCAACATGTTGGTATAATTGGACCTAAACAATCATTGGTAGAAGCTTAATGTTTTGACCAATTTCCATTAACCCTGTTACTAATTAATCTTTTGATATTATTCTGAGTAGGTTTTTTTCTTATAAACAACATGTTTATAGCGTAAACAGTAAGTAAAAGTAAACAGTTTTACTTTTTTCAACATTAACATCTCAGTAGTTTGCAGAAAGTGAAAACTGATAGTTACTCACATGTAAACCATACTTTTTACAAAATCCTTAAAAATCATAATTTTTAAATTGCATATTTTCCAATATATTTGATTGGCTTCAATTTAAAATAAAAAGTAATAGGACAAGACAGGCAAGAAAACAGTAGTTTGCTCTTTTGAAAAATTTAATTTTTTTTTATTAGTCACAAAGGTAAAACAAATTAACAAATATAATATCCAAGTTGAAAAAAAACAGAAATTGGGTACTTTAAGAAATCCTGAATTTTGTGCTTTTAAGTGGTGTCAGAAGAAAGCTCTTCTTTATGATTTAATAGAAACTGTTGGAGATAAATTATGAAGAGATACATACATAGACTTGGATTTACATGTTTTTTTTAATAAGTTCAGCACTGAAAATTTTAAAACCAATATTTTCAATATTAAAAATCTTCAACCAAACACAAAAATTTATTTGCATTATTAAACACTTTGTAGAACTTGTATAGGATTCTGAGGCTATTGAAACTTGTAGAATGCCTTTGGTTGCAATTTGTATATTCCAATTAAACAATTCACTCCAGTATTTTAATATACAGTACATTAGTTCCAAACAGAAAATATTTCCATAAAGTTAAGATTAACAATTTATCAAACAGAGGCACCACAACTTGGTGGTATGGCATATTAAGTCACTTATTCGTATAATATGCCCCCATATACGTGAAAATGGGACAGTAAATATATATATTTATTTGAAGTTAATGCCCATAGATGGCATTATAAAACACGTTATTCAACGCATTAAGGCATAACGAACTGAAACGTCAGGCTGAATATATACGAAATAAGACTCGAGACTAATTTACCAGAAACGTAAGTAAAAATGTATGTCGAAGTTGAAACGATTAAATTCATTTTGTTGCTAAAGTTTGCGTTACCTTCTTTTGCTAATATTTGGTAATTTATATATGAAAAATGTTGAGTTTTTATCTCCATATTGAAGCATACTATACACATACATATATATATATATACCGAGAAAAGGCTGAGCTGATGAAAAACTAGTTTCTACTTATTCAACGATTGTGTTATGTTTAATTCTTGTCTCTTATAGTCAAGGACTAAAAATGTTCATGGGGGCGATGAAACATTTTAACGTTTTTTTGGGGTGAGGTAACTTATTTGCTTGTTAACTGTGACTACTGAATCCAAAACATGTTCCCCAGTGCCCCTCTCGTTGTTAATGAAAGTGTTTGCACATTTCGATCATTTTGTTAGAAACACCCAAATATTTCTTGATTGAAAGATTTAACACTGATTTTCTTTGTTTGTCATAGAACAAGACCGCATTGGGCTATTTACTGTACTTAGTGCGGGGAACCAAACACGTGTTTTAGTGTTGGAGTCCATACACTTACCCCTGTCCCCCCGACGGACTTTGGTGATTGAACTTTAAAAAAAAAAACACCTGAAGCTTTTTAAAAACACGGTAACAGCAGTTAGCTAACCCTACCTCCCCCCCAAAAAAACCCGATATTGTTGAGGTACAACATAGTATACTGAAAATAGTTTTTATTACGTATTTAAATATTACAAAACTCTCGTATAAACTGATATGTTGCAACTCTTACAACTACAATCAAACACTTATACTAAAGATGCTGCATAAATCACACTTAATAAAATGTTATATTTCAACTAATATTGTGTGACTGAAACACAGCAACGGTCCATAAATGAAAACTGTCTTTACTTTCACGACAGCCAACACCAAGAATCAGATTTCGAGGTCCGGCTTGGTCAGGTAGGTTAAGGCGTTCGACTCGTAATCTAATGGTCGCAGGTTTGAATCCCCATCGTACCAAACATGCTTGCCCTTTTAGCGGTGGGGGCGTTATATTGTGACGGTCAGTCCCACCATTCTTTGGTAAAAGAGTAACCCAAGAGTTGGCGGAGGGTGGTAATAACTAACTGCCTTCCCTCTAGTCTTACACTGCTAAATTAAGGACGACTAGTGCAGATCGCTTTCGACTATCTTTGCGCGAAATTGCCTTAATCACCTGGCCTGGCCATGCCGGTACTGTTGTAAAGAAACCCTATATGCAATTAATAAATAGTGTTTATTGTTTATCGGTGAACAAGCTATAAGATTACCAATTTACAACTCTAAAATTTGGGGTTCGATTTCCCACGGTGAAGAGATCGTATATATGCCATTGTATAAATTTGGGCTTAAACAAGAACATTCTGTTTTTATAAAAATGACATAGAAAAACAAAGATTTTTATTGGCATATAATTCGATATCTTAAAGAGATGGAGCCAACGTTCCATATTAAAGGGCGTAAAGATGACTCTGCGTTTTTTATTTCGCACTTAATATAGGGAATAGAAATGTTAAACTGCTGTAAAATTGTGAAACCATTAGCTCATAAACGACTATTTGCATACACCCCATACAAAACAGTACTTCTAACGAAAATAGCAAGGAACACAGGAAAATGAAAAGGTCATAAGTTAACTTAGGAGTTTCGTGTAGGCGGTTATTGTAATCAGGTCGCATTTCAGTTGTTTTCATATACACGAAACGAAATTGAGCGCGAGTGTCAGTAAAAAACTGTATAAAAATAATGGAAACGTTTTCCAACTTATGCAATACCACGTCCTCCCCTATTGGCACAGCGGTATGTCTGCGGAGTTAAACAGCTAGAAACTGGGTTTCGATACCCGTGGTGACAAGAACACAGGTAGTCCTTGTGCAGCTTTTCCAAATACTCACACTCAACATGTTGTACCAGATGGAGCTCATGCTAATGTATAATCCCACTTCAAAAATATTAAAAACTTGGCAGCAAATAATGCATAGATTGGGAGTTAAAAGAGATCTTAACACTTACAAATCTTACAGGGTCTTTGTAAAGTAATAAATTTAATGCTAGTGAACCTATTTTGTGATGCCCCCAGTGGCACAGCGCTATGTCTACGGACTTATAACACTAAAAACTGGGTTTCGATACCCGTGGTGGGTAGCGCACAGATAGCCTATTGTGTAGCTTTGTGATTATTTCAGAAGAATAACAACTCGTGAACTATAAATATATATATCCAATGCTTCCTGTTTTGTTTAGTTTCAGTGTAAACGACTGTCTCAGAAAGTGGTTTAGTTAACGCCCGGCATGGTCAGGTGGGTTAAGGCGTTCGGCTCGTAATCTGAGGGTCGCGGATTCAAATCCTCGTCGCACGAAATATGCTCGCCCTTTCAGCCGTGGGGGCGTTATAATTTGACGGTCAATTCCACTATTCGTTGGTAAAAGAGTAGCCCAAGAATTGGTGGTGGGTGGTGATGACTAGCTGCCTTCCCTCTATTCTTACACTGCTAAATTAGGGACAACTAGCGCAGATAGCCCTCGAGTAGCTTTGCGCGAAATTGAAAAAAACAAACAAACAAAAAGAAATATCTTTAACACCGTAGAAACACAGAGAAATAACATTGTTATTAATATTCAAAGCGTGGGTTTCTCTTTCAAACAAACCTAAAATACTCAAAGTAATCCGTGTGTTTTGCATGACATTTGTACCAGATGGAAATACAAAATATCAGATGTTTCATCATGTTTAGATCGTGAATGTCCACTGTAAATGGACATAGGTGGTCATGTCAAACGAAGCTTCACTACTACTCCATTGAAGAACGCATCGTTCAGTTTTACAATACGAGAGTAGTGCAATAAAACTTCATTTATTGACGTGTTTACAACTCTGATCAAACCCTGATGTTTACAACGCTCCAATGAGTAGTTTCTCATGGCAAACACGTTGTGCATCTTTGCAATGAAACAGACAAACCTTTACCTTTCTAACTACCGCCCCCAGTGGCACAGCAGCATGTTTACAGACTTACGCTAAAAACCAGGTTTCGATATCCGTGGTAGACAGAGCACTTGTAGTCCATTGTGCTTAACTTCAAACAACAACTGATTGTCAAACATTCTAACTACGGTTTAGTTCATAGGAGAGAAATACCAGTGTTATTTTACCAGTAATGAATTAGTGTTAAATATTTTAAGCCTTAAAACCAAGATTATCATATCTTGTGTCTTTTGTTTATTAATTTCGTACAAAGCTACTCGAGGGCTATCTGCGCTAACCGTCCCTAATTTAGTAGTGTAAGACTAGAGTGAAGGTGGCTAGTCATCACCACCCATCACCAACTCTTGGGCTACTCTTTTACCAACGAATAGTGGAATTGACCGTCACACTATAACGCCCCTACGGCTGAAAGGGCGAGCATGTTTGGTGCGACGGGGATTCGAACCCACGATCCTCCAATTACGACTCGAACGCCTTAACCCACCTGGCCGTGCCGGGCCCATCTTGTGTCACCATTGTTTTTAACACGTATTTCTGTCACTGAAATCCGCTGTGTTAATTTCATTGAGTTGTTGTTGTGTTTTATTAGCACAAGGCTACGCAACGGGCTATGTGCGATTTGTCCACCGCGGAGAATCCAGCCCTGGGCTTAAAACAGGGCTCCATCTCAGAGTCGATAACTTTTATTTTTCCATTTCATGTTAAAAATATAATTCCTGACATGCACGCACATGTACATGTACGCCATGTTACATCTATCAAGATTACAACACAGACGTTTTCTCAGTCCGATTTCCTCCCAAAGCTGGGATTGTCTTAGTGTCCAGCGAACAAAGAGTTTAAATCACATATTTCACGGTTCGTGTCCCGATTCCTCCAAAATTGCACTCCGCCCCTTTTGAGCGTGGGGCATTACAAAAATTATGATTAAATCCCGTTATTTGGTCAAATACGAGTAGCTCGAGAGATGGAGACGGGTGTCGGTAACGGTTTTCCTTCTAGTATCTCATTTCCAAATTAGGGACGATTAGCACAGATAGCCCTTGTGTAGCTCTACACTAAAATTCTGTAAAGTAACTTCTCCCGCACTAAATGACCTATGAACTGTTCTGCCCTTTGCCCTTAACTGAAAGAACGCAACGGGCGCTTTTAAGACACGATATATACACTTAACCACGAGTCTTTCCTGCCACGTGCTTCCCACTGTGTGGCAGAAACAATATATTAGCTTCATCTACATTTAATTATTATCACCTTTAGCCTGGCCAATTTATGATGAAAAATTTATTTCCCAAAACACATATTTGATGAAAGCATCAAATCACACGATCATTGGTTGATAACCATCGTGCTCTCTAACGTAGTTAGTTTGGTCGATATAGTGTCCAGTTCTCCTGCATCTTTTTTTTAATCATTTAACTATCAAATTCACGAAGATTATTCAAAGAGGTACTAGCGTTAGCGATGGTGAGAATCTATTATACCCACAACTCAACATTTTCAGTTAAGTTTTGCTGATATATCACGCTCTACGCGTCTAAGGCTTAGCATCACCTGGTATTGTAATTTTCACCTCTATTCCGGATAAGTATTTTCGTAGATAGCGTTTCATTCATAGAACATATGCAAACTGGATGTGCAAATTCTTTATCGGGTATTATAAAGCCTGATGCGAGCGCCCATCTTGTCGTTGCATATTTTATCAAGCGCGATGTGGAAAGCGCATATATACGACGTGAACTCAGATTACACTCAGATTAAAAGGAACAAAAACGTCTACTCTTTACACCCAATTCCTTTCATCTCGTGAAAGGTTTTTCCAGTTCGATTTTCGGGAACACTCGTGCTTTCTAGCATGCACCCACACGTACATAGTATGCGCCCGCGCGTGCCTGCCGCATTCTGTCAGCCCCCACGTGCTCTTGAAAGCAGCTGGCGGCACGAACTGCATGCAGACCACGAGGATGTATACAGTCTCGTCGCTTCCTCACATACCTGGCTGAGAGGACCTTCCTTAGAACACAGGTACGTCTGGGTATTTTTGAACATGATGGCAGTAAACACAGACTAGTTTCTGATCCTAAAGAAAAGTGAAGCTAATATTTGATTGATGTATCAAATGCTATTTTCCTGGCGCAAATATCTATAGTCTGATTAAACCTGATTATATGTTAGGTAAACTAGGGTAACAGTGCATAATAATTCGTTTCACTTATTTCAAAACACTACGATTTTTTTTTCTCCTGAGTGTACAAAATAGAATGTATATACACTACACAAGTACAAGTTAACCTGACTGTCAGTTTGTACTAAACTTGTGACGACCTATAAAAGTATTAAAAGAAAAACAAACACATTCCAATGCTGTTAGCCGTGTTGGAAACTTAACTAGTTCGTTCCGGTTTTGATTAGAACTGAAAGCAAAAACAGTTTACTCGCATGGATTCTACTTCAGGAGAAGAATTGGTTTCCAGTTATCACCATGAATAAAGTTACGTCTGTCTAGAAGAATGTACTTCGTACAACTGAGAAATACATTTCAGACGCCACATACATCATCAAACATATATCATTACGTTAAGCAGATGTCGAAAGAAGGAGGGATGGTGAAACTTAGCCCCCTTTTGCAGCTTTCTCAAATCGAGTTGAGTTTTCGGTCCAAAAATAAATAATCCTATGAGCAGAAAAATAATCTAAAATTAATTTGACAGGTGGAACAAAAATAAAAAAGTGGAAAAGTTGAGATACAACCTAATGACTTGTTTGTTTGTTTTGAATTTCGCGCAAAGCTGCACGAGGGCTATCTGCGCTAGCTGTCCCTAATTTACAGTGTAAGACTAGAGGGAAAGCAGCTAGTCATCACCTATCACTGTCAACTCTTGGGGCTACTCTTTTACTATCGAATAGTGGGATTGACTGTAACATTATAACGCCCCCACGGCTGAAAGGGCGAGCATGTTTGGTGCGACCGAACTAGTGACTCACATTAGTTTGTATCTCAAGACGATTGGTATGGAATTAGTAACACTTTCATCAAAAATAAAAGCAGAGAACAAAGTTTAGACCTTAATAGATCATGTGCAAGTTGACAAAAAGGTGTTTTAAACTTCAAGTGGGTTTGTCGTCATCACGAAGTCATTAGTTACTGGTGGGCACATCACAGATAGCCCACAATATAACAACAACCAAAACGAAGTTGGTATTTTTTTGTTCTCTTCATTTTATCCTGGTAAGCAGATCGATGTTTGTTTTTTTTTATACCCTTACATTTTATAACTGAATTGAGAGATAAATTTATAGCTTTGTAATCAACGTATTAAGGAATGTTAAATTAATTATCGTATATAAATATTTTTATCCTTAACATATTTGGGTTGGCTAAATAAACGCTACTGATAATTCGGTACAGCAGGATTTTAGTAAAAGGTTCTCAACTTTCGGATTTTCATTACATTGATAAATCAAACAAGAGTTGCCACAGTGGCGATATCTAGTTCAAGAAACTTAAATTTATTATTTACGATTGTCGAAAAGCACAATGGACTATCTGTGCTCTTTCCCCACGGGTATCGAAACTCGTTTGCTTGTGTTGTAAGTCTGCAGACTTACTGTCGTGCCGCAGGAAGTCATAATCATGGCCCCTTGCTACACATTCTAAATTCACAGATGTCACTCGAAGATAAATATGCTCATATAACAGAAATATAATGTGCCGTACGTTCTCCACCCAATATTTGTGAAGCAAGAATTCTAAAAAAATATTTGCATACAGAGTTATGTTCTCCTTCTCCCAGCCAACTGGCTTAGGGAAAGCTTTTCATAGAGCGTTTGCTTTTGATCATACTGTTCCTTAACAAAGTATCAAAATCATTGTTTGGGATTAGGCATATTGTTACAACAATAATAATAAACATTTTATTGTTACAACCATTTAGACTATTTACAAAATGAAAATCGAGAAATTACTTAAATACATTACCACTACGTGGATCGTCCTAAAGTAACGAATTTGGGAACGAAAAAAGCATACTTGAGACCCGGAATTTGTCGAGGAATGTACTTACAAAAACTTCAGTTTGCTTCATTTATCAGAAGGGCTTTCATCAGCATGAAAAGAATCGTTTTGTTGTGCGTAGCCTCAAGTATTTAAGACGAAGTCCAATTGTCTGAAACTGCAGAAGAAGAGAACTGAGACCTTAAAGACCTTCCAATTTGTGTTAAAAGTTGCCATTAGAAGTCAGATAAAGAACGAGATGTTTGGGATAAACCGAAATCCAAGATGGAATTGGTGTTATTTTAGATATTCCAAGGTTACAGATGAATTATTTATTTTTTCAGACCGCTTGCATCTGGTGTTTCAAATAGTTAGAAGGCAAAAAAATCGCTTTCTTGTCTTTCTTTCTCTCATTATAATTAGATATAATACAAACTCTTGTTCTAATGATATTTATTATTTGTTATCAGTTGTTTTTTGTTGTTGTTTTTTCATATACAGTGACATTCTTATACGGTGAAATGTGTTAGTTTTCACAAAATAGTTAATTTAGGTACACGCATAAGTAGTTTATCTGTCTTCCAGTGCACTCACAGATCTTAGTAAATATTGTGTAGAAACCTGCTTATTAGATTTTAATTTTCTCCAATAACTGACAAACACGAACACAAACATTCTTTTGTGCCTCGTTTGTCAGTTATGAAACAATTAGTGTTTTAATTTTGAAACAAGATCAGATGTATCTGAAAAGCCGTCTAGTATTTTGAAATATCTGTCGTATTGATTAATTTTGATATTTGTACTCTTGGACACATAATAAAAAGAATTCTATGCATACCGTGGTTTTACCGAAGCGAATGTAACCGAATTTGGTTTGTTTTAAATGTCTGCAAAGGTTGTTTTTTACTGTTCATTCGTTTCAAGGTCATGAATCCAATACATTAAACACAAACTTGTTTTTTTAAACAAAGTTGCGAACATTAATTGATTCTTTATTATCTTGAGGTAAGAAGATAGTAGTTCTCTAGTTTAGAAGTTTCACTAGCTTACGATGCAATTTTTTGTTTGTTCTGAATTTCGCGCAATGCCACACGAGGGGATTTCTGCTCTCGTCGTCCCTAATTTAGCAGTGTAAGGCTAGAGTGAAGGCAGCTACTCATCACCACCCACCGCCAACTCGTAAGCTACTCCTTTGCTAACGAATAGTGGGATTGACCATAACATTATAACGCCCCCATGACTGAAAGGGCGAACATGTTTGGTGCGACGGGGATTCGAACCCGTGACCATCGGATTGCGCGTCGAACGCCTTAACCCACCTGGCCATGTCGGACTTACAATGAAATATGATCGAACATAAACTTTGACAACTTCGTTTAAAAGAAATCCAGGTATTTAATTAAGGGCTAGGTGGTTAGTGCGTACCACTGGTAATCTGAGGGTCGTGAGTTCGAATCCCCGTCACATCAAACATGTTTGCTTTCTCGTTCATGGGGTGTTATAATGTGACGGTCAGTTCCACTATTCGTTGGTAAAGGAGCAGTCTAAAATGGTGATTTGGGAACAATATTAATCGTTCAGTTTCTTCACCAGCAATATATCAAGTACTGACGGTTTGTTTGCGTTAACTACATAAAGTGTGTTGTTGTTTTTTTAATGAAGATTGCATTATCTTCGCGGAGGTTTTGATTGTTTCATCAATAATATATTAATTAGATGAAGTGTTTTCATCATTTCATGTTTTCCAATCAGGAATAAATCTTGTTTTTCGCTCGCCTTAGTCTAATGTTCGTGTTAAGTTTTCAGATGCCGAATTTTCCAGACAAGAAAACAAAACAAAACATAAGCGTTACATTTCGAACCTTAGTTTCGTAATAATTGGCATAAATACCGTCTGTTTTCAAACGATAAAATCTAGCAGTGAAGAAATACCTGTACAGCATGGTAGCTACCAAATAACACGATCTACTTTTCCAGGTTTCGCCATTAACGTATACTAAATTCCCTTTTAATTAGACGTCGTTGGTTAAGAGATAAAATTACAATTTTATCAATGCGTGATATTATTAAATATCAGAGCATCGATGTGTAATTATAAAGGAATGTTTTCCTTTTCTACAGTTATCTAATAACACAGTATTCAGGTTATTTCCGATATGCAGAACGCATTAAAGATGCTCGAACATTCAGGTAATTAATATTCAGTACATCTCTCTTGTCCGTGTTAAGTTTGGATGGTAATTGAAACATTTATCCAAACCACACTTTGTTTTCTAACAGTTGTTCACATTATACACAGTAAGCTGGTTTTATTATATGTTGCGTTGTGCGATTTTACTGAATAATAGTGCAATAATTTACTTACTTTTTTCTGTAATTCAACGAGCAAGTGTCTCTGTGTTTGTAACACACTTCTATAAAGAC
This sequence comes from Carcinoscorpius rotundicauda, assembly GCA_011833715.1. Lineage (NCBI taxonomy): Eukaryota > Metazoa > Arthropoda > Merostomata > Xiphosura > Limulidae > Carcinoscorpius > Carcinoscorpius rotundicauda. The sequence continues at coordinate 42,658,633 of CM022404.1, forward strand.
TTGTAATTTAAGTGGATCGTACAACATCACCTAAACGAATTAGCGCCAGTTCCGTGGGCGCTTGACGAGCACTAAACTTTATTGATATCCTCGCCGTTAAAACTGTTGCAGAAAATACACCTTCTGTTCGCCTTTATTTGGAAAAGTTCGCACTAATATCTAGACACATCAATAAGCCTTGAAACATTCATTTTTTTTATTAACAGGTGGCTATCACTGCTAGATTTAAAATATTGTTTCGTTTTGTTTCTGTGATTGACAAGAAAGAAAACCCATAACACTGTGTAACACAATGTAATCACTGACACCATGTAACACAATGTAATCACTAACACCATGTAACACAACGTAATCACTAACACCATGTAACACAACGTAATCACTAACACCATGTAACACAACGTAATCACTAACACCATGTAACACAACGTAATCACTAACACCATGTAACACAACGTAATCACTAACACCATGTAACACAATGTAATCATTGACACTGTGTAACACAATGTAATCACTAACACTGTGTAACACAATGTAATCACTAACACTGTGTAACACAATGTGATCACTAGCACCATGTAACACAATGTAATCACTAGCACTATGTAACAATGTAATTACTAACACTATGTAACACAACTTTTACTTTTTCTTGTACCTGGGCAGAAAGTGTTACTTCCCAATTGCTTATGCCTAAAGTAAATAGAAAAGACCTATTTTTATCTTCAAACTTTGCTTTTGTGATCTGGGAGCGAAGAACGAAAACATGATGGTAGACTATATTTGGGGTCTGATACATGAAAGTGATTTTCATCACAGTCGCAAATCTCAAAAAACTACTCACTTCTAAAAATTTTTGTGTAATTTTAGTATAAATACATGTAAATCTTGATTCATATGTTGTTTTATTCAGACCTTATGTGAGTGAAAATGTGCAAATTTGTCCGTTTTTACATAGAAAATAGGTTAGCTTCTAAATTTCATTATCCAGATCACAAAAACAAAGTTTGAAGGGAATAATGGCCATTTTCTGTACTTTTACAACATACGCAATTAAGAAATAACACACACTATCCAGGAACAAAATTTGTGTTACAGTGTTATATATGTAGTCAGTAGACGGGTATGAAACTAGTTACTTAATTAGTAAAGAACGATTTTGTTTGTTTATATTTTATATATTTTTCGACACTGCTTTATTTCACTTTTGCGTTTCGTAGATTGGTTTAGTTTGTTTCGAATCTCGCGCACAGCTACACGAGGGCTATCTGCACTAGCCGTCACTGATATAGGAGTGTAGACTACACGGAAAACAGCCAGTCATCACCACCAACTCTTAGGCTACTCTTTTACCAAGAATAGTGGGATTGACAGTGACATTATAACTTCCTAACGGCTGAAAGGGCGAGCATGTTTGGTGCAACGAGGATTTGAACCCTTGACCACCTGGCCATATCGGGCCCACGTTTCGTAGAACTTTCCCAGTTCGTTCTTACGATGCATGTTTTCGCTTTCGTACCAGGCATTGCATAAGTAATCAGTATGCTCAGACTGTGAACACGAGGATTCATGGTTTGCGTCCCGTAGCTGCAGAAACTTGTTTACCTTTTTGGGACCGCAAGTGTGCTATAATAGAAATGGTTGAATTTTACTGTTCTGTCAGACAAGAGTACGTAATCCAGCATTTGGTTGAATTTTACTGTTCTGTCAGACAAGAGTACGTAATCCAGCATTTGGTTGAATTTTACTGTTCTGTCAGACAAGAGTACATAATCCAGCATTGTTGTTGTTCATTCTGTCTGGCTTTATTCTACTTTATCATTTCTAAATTAGGAACATTTATGTACAGATGGCCCTTGTGCTAATTAGCTGCCCTCTTTCTAATTTGCATCCGCTGGTACAGCAGTAAGTATACGGATTTGCAATGTTAAAATCCGGGGTTCGATTTCCCTCGGTGAGCTCAGCAGATAGCCCGATGTGGCTTTGCTATAAGAAAACACAGACACACACACACACAATTCTTCTACTTTATCGGGCCTAAATTAGGGATACTTATGCACAGGTAGCCCCTGTGCTGATTAGCTCTATTCCTCTTACTTTATCCATTCCCAATTAGGGACACTCGTGCACAGTTAGTCTTTGCGCAGCTTTGTGTGAAAATTCCAAAACGAAAGTCTCAGCTTCTTTAACGCTAAAGTTTTGAACTAACAGCTTTAAAAATCAACGTCTTTATGTCGGTCTGCGCTTTTCACAATAAGTGGACAGTCCAATTGGAAGGTACATTAATTATGACGTGTGTGCACTGATCGTGTAATATATATATATCAGATTTGTCAATTTAATCTTTCAATGTTTTACTGAGGTTTTTATCTGTTTATCTGCATATATACATACGTGTGATACTGAATTGGGCCCGGCATGGCCAGCTGGGTTAGGGCGTTCGACTCGTAATCTGAGAGTCGCGGATTCGGATCCCCGTCGCACCAAACATGCTCGCCCCTTTCAGCCGTGGGGAGTTATAATGTGACGGTCAATCCCACCATTCGTTGGTAGAAGAGTATCTCAAGAGTTGGCGGTGGGTGGTGACGACTAGCTGCCTTCCCTCTAGTCTTACACTACTAAATTAGGGACGGCTAGCGCAGATAGCCCTCGAGTAGCTTTGCGCGAAATTAAAACAAACAAACAAACAATACTGAATTGAAATATTACCTACAGTAAAATATTAATAACCTCCATAGAACAATCATAATGTTAAGAAAACTTCACAGATCATACTGATCTATATATTTATAGAACGTTAAAATATGTTGAAACTGTATTTTGCGTGATGCATTTAAACTTTGGTTACACAATTCTGAAAGGCATCTTGTTTGTGACACAAATACATATGTATATAATACTGTATGTATAGTATTAACACTACATATATTTATTTTAATACTATAAGTTACACTAACTATCAATAGCCAATGGAATCAGCTCTATAATACGATAATGAGTTTGATACAGAACACTTATTACAGTTCAACTGGGTAAGTAAGTACCGCGATGAGTTAGCGACAGACCGACAACGGCAACCAATTACTGAGTTCTACTGTAACACTTCTTGTGTATATATCTATATTACGTACTTGGGTAAGAAAAGTCTTACAACGATGATTGATTTTGAAGACAAGTATTTTTTTTACGGCAAAATTTACTGAAGGATAAAACAAGTAAGAGCGCACTGCCTTTTAATGTTTTTGAAAAAAAAAAAGGTTTTTATACAGCAAAATTTACAGCAAGATAAACAAGAGCACACAGTCTTTTAATGCTTTTAAAGAGAAGTTTTTTTTGTTCTTTTTCAGAAAATTGTACGGCAGGAAAACAAACAGTAATTGGAAACAATGGAAATAGTGCAAAAAAAAATATCCTTTAGTGAGACAAACGCTGCATGATGGATTAAAAAATACTTCCTACATTACACTTTGCCCACTAGGCGCGTTGTTTATGCAAAATGTAAACCAATCTTTTGTCGAATTCTAGAGAAAGCCTGCTAATGTTGACGATAAACTCCGAAACTAGAAGGGCGACAACTCATGCTGGCTACAGCATTGGTACACCACAACAAACTAATGGTGTTTTGTTTTTATCAGTTTAGTGCCTCTACATGGATTTCCAACCAAAACGAAATGATGTTTGTTGTTTTTCAAAAAGAAACAAAAGAAATTTCTCTCTTCTATAAGACGCTTTTTGTCTATTACTGTGAGTCACTGGGCTTGAAATTATAAACATGGCTGACCAAAACGTTTTCGTCTATTTGTTCACTTTTGAAACTTCACGAAAGCTAGTCCTAGTTGGATTTGTTTGTTTGTTTTCACGCAAACCTACACGAGGATTATCTGCACCAGCCGTCCCTAATTTAGCTTGAGGGTAGGAAGCTAGTCTTCACCTCCTACAGCCAACATTTGGGCTACTTTTTCTTCAATGAACAGTGGGATTGACCGAATATTATAACGACCCCCGGCTAAAAGGGCAACCATGTTTGGTCGGACAAGGATTCGAACCCGCGATCCTCGGATTACGAGTTGAGTCTTGATCACTTGGCCATACCAGATCCTATCCTAGTTGGGAACTGGTAGACTAGAGGAAAGCCAGCTAGTCAACAGCACCCACCGCCAAATGTTGGGATACTCTTGCTGACAGAATAGTTTGTTGTTTCAGATATTCGTGCAAAACGCACAAGGGTTATCTGTCCTAATTTTGAATAGACTGAGAAGAAAGAAGGCAGCTAGTCAATCACACCCACCGCTAACTCTTAGGCCACTCTAATGAAAAAAAAAATGATTTGAATGCACTCACGAGATCCTTGGAGCTAAATTGTGTAAAATAAATTAATTTTTGATTTTTTAGATAATTTTTGTCAATTTATTTTTGTTTTTCTTAGTCACATAAAATCAACTTTTTTTCTAGATTAATTACTTTTATAACTAAATGTACATATATTTAATTTCTTTTATAACTAAACGTTAATAACCGTTAATTTCATGGCAACCTTTGATAATGCTTATTTGTTGACTCTTTCCTTGTGCCTGGCATGGCCGAGCGCGTTAACGCGTGCACTCGTAATCCGAGGGTCGCGTGTTCGCGCCCGCGTCGCGCTAAACATGCTCGTCCTCCCAGCCGTGGGGGTGTATAATGTGACGGTCAATCCCACTATTCGTTGGTAAAAGAGTAGCCCAAGAGTTGGCGGTGGGTGGTGATGACTAGCTGCCTTCCTTCTAGTCTTACACTGCAAAATTAGGGACGGCTAGCACAGATAGCCCTCGAGTAGCTTTGTGCGAAATTCCAAAACAAACAAACAAACAAGACTCTTTCTTTCGGCAATTAGAATGTCAGTATTAAATTATATATACACATATACATATTTTGTCATAAGTTCAATTTTATTTCATTTCGACGTATACTTGTAATGTATATTATACTCGCTGGAATATCCGTCCCGTGCATTGAAGTTATGTAATTTCACGATAAATGAACGTTTATATTAGAACACGAAAAGTTGTTTTCGTTATATTTAATTGTATAAAACGCAAAAAACGCCCGTGAAAACTGAGCAACAAAAAATGTGCAGGTATCACTGAATGGATCAAATCTATAACAATTTTGGTGGAGATCCAGTCACATCCTGTTACACGGACAATCAGCATACATTACATACATAATAAGACTGCTCTTATAAGGTTTTTAAATATGAAGCTGTCATTATTTTATTTTTTCTTTCAGTCGTTTATTGCAAATAATCGGTGTAATGGATATCTGATAATACATTTCTAGTTAGAGTAAAACCGATCTCAACTGCTAAACGATATACAAATATATATCTACGTGTCTGTATGCGGAATGTATATCTTGACAGGTTAACAACAAGCAATTATCTACTTTTTAGGAAACTTGCTTGGAGTAGTATTATAATTTCGCGCGTGATTTCCTCTTCAAGTGCATATTTTGCAATCACTCGATCATCAACGTCATCAAAGATTCACTGGCCTGTGCAATTTAGATTTATCCACAGTCAGTCACCCGTCTCGAGCATATTTTCTGATTAATACTGATATGACAGCTGCAGCACGCTCTAAATCTGTCGGGTTAACTTTCCAATTACCAAGTATCAGTTCAATATACGTTACAACCAATCCTCCATCCCAAGAAAGTTGGGAAACTACTCTTCCTTTAATTTTCTTAACGTAATATTTGTTTTGTAAGTACGAAAAGAGGTTTACGATTGCCTTTGCGAAACTTTGACATTTTAAAACAAATATATACGGTCAAGATTATTTTCCTACGTGTTTCCCGCTAGTACAGCGGTATGTCTGCGGATTTACAACGCCTCCAGCAGGGGTTCGATTCCCCCTTAATGGGGTAAGCAGATAGTCTGACGTGGCTTTGCTGTAAGAAAACACACAAATATTTATCTCAATAAAGCAGATTAAGCTGCTATTTAGTTACTGACAACAGATTGGACAGAATGTCATTAGTGTAACCTTAATTTTTATTTAGAAACTCTCCTCAATTTTAACCGATCATTTTTAACAAGAGAAATTAAATTCTTAAAAACAACGCAGAAATATGACTGGAAAATTTTTTCTTAGGGTTTTTTTATCGGTGCATTCTGCTAGATAACGTAACTAAAACTGTCCCGTTATCGGCATTTAACTCAAAAAAGGAATCGTGTATATAGAAAACAGAAATTCCCATCTAATTATTACATTAAATAACGAAATAATCACCGTAATAATTTTATGGAAACCAATATATTTACTGATGAATTCTAATAAAAACTTACATTTTTATATTATATATAGTAAGTTAATATATATCTATTTACCTGAGTGTGTGTTGTAATTGGACTTATGACTCTTCTACAGTAGATGTCTGTGACTTGTTGGCGAAAAATTGAAAAAATAAACGACCAGCACTAACTTCACTTGTTTTTAAAATTAAATGTATATTCAAAAGTAGTTGAACGTATGTACAACAAATTCTTCACATATAGAAATCATAGGTATATCATAACCACAATATAGTTCTCTTATTATTGTCAAAAGTCCACTTAAGCCTGTTTAATAGCGTTAAAATTTTAGTTGACAAGCCAAGTTATTTTTCTCTATTACTATCGTAAGACTGTTTTGTTTGTTTGTTTTTTGAATTTCGCACAAAGCTACTCGAGGGCTATCTGTGATAGCCGTCCCTAATTTAGCAGTGTAAGACTAGAGGGAAGGCAGCTAGTCATCACCACACACCGCCAACTCTTGGGCTACTCTTTAACCAACGAATAGTGGGATTGACCGTAACATTATAACGCCCCCACGGTTAAAAGGGCGAGCATGTTTGGCGCGACCGGGATGCGAACACGCTACTCTCAGATTACGAGTCGCACGCCTTAACACGCTTGGCCATGCCAAGCCATCGTAAGACTATCCAAATATAATTAACTTACGTTTCATTGAGTTACCACAGTTGTATTCTATGCTTCTAAAATAGTCCTCTCCGTTTTTTCGTATTTAGGCCTACTTCCAATAAGCGTCTACTTTTTGTTAGAGTTCACACAGGCAGGTTAATATAGTTTTGTACTATTTTTGATGATATAAGCTATTCTTATCATCTCAACACCATTAGTATCACTCTAATATATATATATATCAAGCGTTAGGCCTTCCATCTCTGTCCGAATGTCTCTTTTACGACTTTACTTTGTTTTTCGTCTGCTCTGTCTTTGTCTGTCAGTTGTTTCCCGTTCATCTCATACTATATCCTCTATATATCGCTATATATCCTCGACATCAATAAATTTTCTCGCGACATTTTAGAATCTCAACATTAATGAGTTATAAACACAATGCACTAGTCTCACCGACTTACGCGACTAAATTTGTCACAAAATTTACTTTAAAATAATTGCTTCTAACTCTCTTTTTGTGGGCAAAACTAAACAATCCTCACTCACAAAATAAATAAATGAATAATATTTACAATAAAGATTCCTTTATATCATGGCACACTTGACTGGCTCGACAGATAGCCCAATGTATTGAAACAAACAAGGTCCCAGTCATTCCAGATTGTGACTTGTACAGGAGGTGTAGCATAACATTGAATCAACACTTCAGTTTTTGTGTAACTTATTATGCCTAAAGAGCGACACATTGCGTGACGCCAAATGTGCCGTTTTTGTTTCTGCGTGTATTACTGTTATAGATATTTACTAAAATTGCATAACTTTTGTTTGTTTGTTGAAATATCATGCAGTTTCTGTTGATTAGCGTACTCAGACTGTGAATCCGATGATTCGAGGTTCGTGGCCCGTTACCACAAAATCAGCAATTTAGGATTCATGGGTGGGTTATAAGAGTGACAGTCAAAATTCTACTACTTGATTAGAGTAACTAAAAAGTGAGTGCTGTTGTTCAGCTGTTTTCCTTCTACTCTAGCACAGATAGCCCATTGTGTAGCTTTGTGCTTAATTCAAAACAACAACCTTCTACTCTATCCATCTTAAATCAAGCACAGGTTACATGTAAGTTATGACATAAACGTAAAAAAAAAAGTGTTAACATGCAAAACCACTGGACCTGACATATAAACGCGAGTGCTTTTGTCATTATTATCGAATTTAAATCATAATAATAACAATACACTTTTAAAACAAACGACATATTAAAATTAGGTTGCCATATTTATCAAAGCAGTGAACAATACAAAATGAAAAAAAAAAGAGATTCAGTTGTATCTTTAAATTATCTAGTTAAAACAAATTAACCATAAACCTTATTTTCGCCTTGTTAAAAACCATTGTTTTTAAGACTAATTTGGACAGCTTTAAAAAGGTGGATATCGTGACTTCTACTGAGTTTTATTGTACTTATTAATGGCAGTAAAATCAAATTACTGTGCCGATATTGACAGCGTATCACCGATTATTTACAGGACTTACCCATAAGCACGTTCTCACGGACGTCGAATATGTTTCGTTTCGACAAATTCGTTGGTTTCCGGACCTCAAGAAAGAAGACTAATTCCTTTATTCTACTCGAACCAATTAGCCACCACCGTGCTACGTCATCAAGGTGAGTTGGAAGAACCAACTGTATGTTCTTTATATTATCCATACTGTAAAGAAACATATATACAAAAATTTAAACGGCTCGAGTATAATTATATATATATATACACATATATTACAACAGGTGTATAGATATCCAAATATCGGCTCTTCCTTGTCAAACTATCAGTTTCTAAATAATCTTCGACACAGAAGAATGACATAAAAAATACAGCATTCCTGAAGCAACATAGAATGGCTTGTTTTTCAGCCTCGATTTTTAGAGACTTCATAAATTTTCGTTTCGCACTTTACACACAAGTTTTTAAGAATCGAATATAAAATCGATATTATGTATTGATTTTAAAAACTGCAAAAAAAAGTTAACTACAATAACTCAAATTTTGCTTTTACAAAATTATGTTTGAGATAAAGTAGCATTTATTTATCATTATATCAAATGTAAACCAACGTAAATAACTCTGTTATACACTATTATAAGTCAAACATGTTTAACTCGGATGCTTATTTACAACGAAAATGAAATCACAATAGACTTGGGTTATCTCTACTCTGCTCGCCACAGGTATCGAAACACAATGTATCAGCGTCGATAGCCAGCAGGTTTGTCGCCTAGCCAGTGGGTGTGGGGGAGAACTGCAAAAAAAAAGAAGTTTATTTTTAATTTCATAAAAAATGTTATACATGAATCTGAATTTATTTGTCACTAACATGAAAACAAAACTTTGCTAACACACCCAGTCAGCCATCGTGTACTACACCACTCGCTACACCAGAACTAAGCTAATTGTCATAATAACAACGAAACTAAAATTCGCAGGCTCGACATGACCGTCACATTATAACGCCCCCACGGCTGAAAGGGCGAGCATGTTTGGCGCGACCGGGATGCGAACCCGCAACCCTCAGATTACGAGTCGCACGCCTTAACACGCTTGGCCATGCCGGACCAAGCAGAGATCTAGTGACCAATCTTTCTAACCATGGCGCCTGTGGTTTCCAATCTGGAGTCCGCTAGGGTAATACTAGTGGCCTTGAGTTATTTTCTTTAATTAAATAACGCACGGAAGGACACAAAAAATAACTCTTAAAAAACTTTCACTGTTCTATAATTGTCACAAATGTTCCGGCTCTAAGAATGCGAAAAAACTAAGTTAAAAATTCACTTAAACTCCTTGACGAATGCTCGTGGGAAAAAATTTGGAACCTAGTATCAGTAAGGCGACGTAAATTACCTCATAAACATCCAAGATTTTACTACCGTTATTCTTTTAATTGCACACTCAGTTGGATATGTCTTTCATTTGATAGTGAAAAATGGTAAAACAACTTAATTATTAGTTAACAAAAACAATTTGTCAGGTGCGGGTGTTTTCTTACACTAAAGTCACATTGGGCTATCTGCTGAGTCCAGCGAGGGGAATCGAACCTTCTGATTTTAGCGTTGTAAATCCATAGACTTACCGCCGTAGCAGTGGGGGAGTTTGTCAGGGAGAGAGAATCTCTCGGAAACATGGGATCTGTGGTGGAAATAAATAATAACAAAAGGGACCCTCAGTGGTGTAAAGGGTGGAAACTACTGCCATAGGCGATACACACGCGCGCACAGTAAACACGTGGACTGTTAAATCTTTATCAATCATTGTCATTTAGGTGACTTTCTCTACGAACATCCGTAAATCTTTGCATTTGATAGTGTGGAAAAAATATTACCGAACACAAAATAAAAAAATAAAATAAACGTAGATTTACTGTAATAGGTTTTATGGCACAAAGCAGTCTTCTTGTTATATTTATATATTTGTACCATGAAACCTATTATAGTAAATTTACATTTGTTTTATTTTTTTGAAACATGTTTTCTACACAGATAGCCCCTAGCCGTCCCTAATTCAGCAGTGTAAGACTGGAGGGAAGGCAACTATTTATCACCACCCATCACCACTAACTCTTGAGCTACTCTTTTACCAGCAAGTAGGGGGATTGACCGTCACATTATAACGTCCACACCGCTGAAGGGGCGAGAAAGATTGGTGTGACAGGGATTCAAACCCGCGTCCCTCGCGTTAAGAGTCGAATGCCTTAACCCACCTGGCCATGGCGGGCCAACACGAGGATAACGCTTTCTCTGAAGAACATGATGCGGTATTTCATCATTTATAATAATTAAGCATCTGTGGAGAATAATGTAAAAAAAAAGTAAAATATCCGAGAATTACAGCGACTGTCCTACTTTGACTAAGATTAAAACGAGTAAGCTTAGACTTACGTGTTCAGCATTCAAATAAACATTAAATACAATGGGTGTATTTCAATTTTTTACAATCGCAGGCCTTGTCATCACATGAAAAGAACTTTTGAATATTTAATGAGATACAAAAACAATAAATATTGGTACAAAACAAATTATTAATTTTTAGACAGTAATTCGGTTTCCAGTAACCCAGTTATAAAGCTGTTTATAAGAAAAATGGCCCAGAATCTGCCTTGTCTTATTAGTCAAGTGATTAATCGGTTCTGGTGTAAACTTTAATGACTTTAATTAAAGGAAGTCTTGTTCCGCCACTTCTTCCCTTTTTAAGGAAGTTTTTTTTTCTTTCCTTCCTTTTTTTTAACTGAAGGGACTGACACGTTTCATCGATTGGAATAAGGGACTTAAGTAATAATTTCAAAAACATCCTTAAGTTTCCCATGCGCAACCAAGCAGTTAGCATTACGAAACGCTATCATATAACACTCGGGACTTTTTACAGTTTCGGTGATCGGGATATTCATCCATATAGATAACACAATATATGGGAATCATAAAATTTCGTACTTTTCGAATAGTGTGTTTTTTGAAAGTTAATCAATGTACCAGGTTGTTACTTAGCAGTATGTTACTTACACTTCTCTGTTGTCAAAAAATACGTCTTATACAAGATATTCGTGTCTTTCACAATAGCTTCATTTACAGATAGAATTCATTTCGATTAATTGGCGTAACTATGAGCGACTTATTTGATGTTTGTAAACTTAGTGTAATGAGCGTCAAGACCGCCAAATGAGTTTCATTTTCCTTGTTGTTACTGTGAAAGTCAAAGAGCACTGTAAGCGTAAACGTATACGATTTATTTTACTATCTTGATGACTAACAAATCTAATTGTTGTAATTTCGTAGTGACTATAACAGCAAAATATTGTGTGAAAAGATGACTTACAAATCTAACTGAGGTAACTTTGTAGTGACTATAACAGCAAAATATTGTGTGAAAAGATGACTTACAAATCTAACTGAGGTAACTTTGTAGTGACTATAACAGCAAAATATGGTGGGAAAAGATGACTTACACATCTAACTGTGGTAACTTTGTAGTGACTATAACAGCAAAATATGGTGGGAAAAGATGACTTACACATCTAACTGTGGTAACTTTGTAGTTAGAATAACAGTAACAATATTGTGTGAAAAGATGACTTACAAATCTAATTGTTGTAACTTCGTAGTGAGTATAACAGTAACAATATTGTGTGAAAAGATGACTTACAAATCTAATTGTTGTAACTTCGTAGTGAGCATAACAGTAACAATATTGTGTGAAAAGATGACTTACAAATCTAATTGTTGTAACTTAGCAGTGAGCATAACAGTAACAATATTGTGTGAAAAGATGACTTACAAATCTAATTGTTGTAACTTCGTAGTGAGTATAACAGTAACAATATTGTGTGAAAAGATGACTTACACATCTAATTGTTGTAACCTCGTAGTGAGAATAACAGTAACAATATTGTGTGAAAAGATGACTTACACATCTAATTGTTGTAACTTAGCAGTGAGCATAACAGTAACAATATTGTGTGAAAAGATGACTAACAAATCTAATTGTTGTAACTTAGCAGTGAGCATAACAGTAACAATATTGTGTGAAAAGATGACTAACAAATCTAATTGTTGTAACTTCGTAGTGAGCATAACAGTAACAATATTGTGTGAAAAGATGACTAACAAATCTAATTGTTGTAACTTCGTAGTGAGTATAACAGTAACAATATTGTGTGAAAAGATGACTAACAAATCTAATTGTTGTAACTTCGTAGTGAGCATAACAGTAACAATATTGTGTGAAAAGATGACTTACAAATCTAATTGTTGTAACTTAGCAGTGAGAATAACAGTAACAATATTGTGTGAAAAGATGACTTACAAATCTAATTGTTGTAACTTAGCAGTGAGCATAACAGTAACAATATTGTGTGAAAAGATGACTTACACATCTAATTGTTGTAACCTCGTAGTGAGTATAACAGTAACAATATTGTGTGAAAAGATGACTTACACATCTAATTGTTGTAACCTCGTAGTGAGAATAACAGTAACAATATTGTGTGAAAAGATGACTTACACATCTAATTGTTGTAACTTAGCAGTGAGCATAACAGTAACAATATTGTGTGAAAAGATGACTTACAAATCTAATTGTTGTAACTTCGTAGTGAGCATAACAGTAACAATATTGTGTGAAAAGATGACTAACAAATCTAATTGTTGTAACTTCGTAGTGAGCATAACAGTAACAATATTGTGTGAAAAGATGACTAACAAATCTAATTGTTGTAACTTCGTAGTGAGTATAACAGTAACAATATTGTGTGAAAAGATGACTTACAAATCTAATTGTTGTAACTTCGTAGTGAGCATAACAGTAACAATATTGTGTGAAAAGATGACTTACAAATCTAATTGTTGTAACTTAGCAGTGAGCATAACAGTAACAATATTGTGTGAAAAGATGACTTACAAATCTAATTGTAGTAACTTCGTAGTGAGTATAACAGTAACAATATTGTGTGAAAAGATGACTTACAAATCTAATTGTTGTAACTTCGTAGTGAGCATAACAGTAACAATATTGTGTGAAAAGATGACTTACGAATCTAATTGTTGTAACTTAGCAGTGAGCATAACAGTAACAATATTGTGTGAAAAGATGACTTACAAATCTAATTGTTGTAACTTCGTAGTGAGTATAACAGTAACAATATTGTGTGAAAAGATGACTTACACATCTAATTGTTGTAACCTCGTAGTGAGAATAACAGTAACAATATTGTGTGAAAAGATGACTTACACATCTAATTGTTGTAACCTCGTAGTGAGAATAACAGTAACAATATTGTGTGAAAAGATGACTTACACATCTAATTGTTGTAACTTAGCAGTGAGCATAACAGTAACAATATTGTGTGAAAAGATGACTAACAAATCTAATTGTTGTAACTTAGCAGTGAGCATAACAGTAACAATATTGTGTGAAAAGATGACTAACAAATCTAATTGCTGTAACTTCGTAGTGAGCATAACAGTAACAATATTGTGTGAAAAGATGACTAACAAATCTAATTGTTGTAACTTCGTAGTGAGTATAACAGTAACAATATTGTGTGAAAAGATGACTTACAAATCTAATTGTTGTAACTTCGTAGTGAGCATAACAGTAACAATATTGTGTGAAAAGATGACTTACAAATCTAATTGTTGTAACTTAGCAGTGAGCATAACAGTAACAATATTGTGTGAAAAGATGACTTACAAATCTAATTGTTGTAACTTCGTAGTGAGTATAACAGTAACAATATTGTGTGAAAAGATGACTTACACATCTAATTGTTGTAACCTCGTAGTGAGAATAACAGTAACAATATTGTGTGAAAAGATGACTTACAAATCTAATTGTTGTAACTTAGCAGTGAGCATAACAGTAACAATATTGTGTGAAAAGATGACTAACAAATCTAATTGTTGTAACTTAGCAGTGAGCATAACAGTAACAATATTGTGTGAAAAGATGACTAACAAATCTAATTGTTGTAACTTCGTAGTGAGCATAACAGTAACAATATTGTGTGAAAAGATGACTAACAAATCTAATTGTTGTAACTTAGCAGTGAGCATAACAGTAACAATATTGTGTGAAAAGATGACTAACAAATCTAATTGTTGTAACTTAGCAGTGAGCATAACAGTAACAATATTGTGTGAAAAGATGACTAACAAATCTATTTGTTGTAACTTAGCAGTGAGCATAACAGTAACAATATTGTGTGAAAAGATGACTAACAAATCTAATTGTTGTAACTTCGTAGTGAGCATAACAGTAACAATATTGTGTGAAAAGATGACTAACAAATCTAATTGTTGTAACTTAGCAGTGAGCATAACAGTAACAATATTGTGTGAAAAGATGACTAACAAATCTAATTGTTGTAACTTAGCAGTGAGCATAACAGTAACAATATTGTGTGAAAAGATGACTTACACATCTGTTTGTTCACTGTGTGGACTGGTGATTTACAAACATAATTACAACTTCATAGTGACTACAACACGAACAGTTTTCACTGCATATTATGATAATTTGCAAATTTTGTCGTGTAAACTTTACAGTTACTCTAACATGAAACTTAAGGTTTGCTGTGAAATATAATGGCTCACAAAGTTTGTTGTCTTAAAGTTACTATGAGATGAAACTACGATACGCTGTGTAACATACTGACTTACCAACTTTATTGTCAAAATTATGCTACAAAATTAAAGACGTGATTTAATTGTAAATCGATAACTTTGAAATTCATCGTGTTTTTTTTGTAATTTGTAATACACACTGGATAGATGTGCAAAACGAACTTCACTCTAAAGATAAGGAAACTCTTTATTTCAGCCAAAGCTTCTCCATTGTTTTTTGGTTGTTTTTTTTAATTAAAGCTAGTAGTACGAAAAGGTGCAATGAGAAAATCTGGTTAAAATGAAGTGTTTCGTTTTTTTTTCTAATCCTTAGCTGTAAAGTAAAGATAATTTTTACCCTAACTTTATTGCCAATATGTACAATCTTCATGGTATCAGTTTTAATTCAAAATTAAAGATGAGATTCGTTTGTAACATGATAACTTCTAATAAACTTTATCGCATAAATTTTATTCTGAAAGGAAATTAACGGTTCTGTTTTTACCTTGATGACTTACAAACTTTATCACACGAGACGAAATATTCACTGCGTGACATGATGTCCTTGAAACTTCGTGACAGTGATCACAAGAAGTTTTACTTTCAATCGAAATACTGAGCCAGCAATTTTTACCAAGTTGAAAACCCTGAAAGACTGCTGGTGTAGTTGACTAAAGAAAACTTTGTGAGTCCAGCTGTTCCATGACAGAAATCAGGGAAAGTTGCCTGATCAATATGGAGTATCCCAGAGATTCAAACTTTAAAAAATGAACTGTAATGAGCTACAAAACCCCCCAGACTATATGGCAAGAGAGACACGCTGAGAAACATACAAGATAGACAGATATTGATAGATAGACTGACAGATGGGTAGATTAACACTAGACTGATAAATAGATAGAAGAAAACACAAGATCCTTTACCTTTAGCACTTTCAAAAAATAGCCGGTTCTCCGTACTAGACACACTGAAAATGTGTCAAGTTTGTACCTGACGAAGAAAGACCCAGTTTTTGAAAGTACTCAAGTTATAGTTTTGTATCTTCGTCTTAAATTGATATTATGCCTAAGTGTTACCCTGACATCATAAATAGATAAATGACTGGCTGATAAACAAACAGTAGACTGACAAATAGATAGACAAAAACAGACAAAGAGATACAAAAGTAGAGAGCTAACTGACTGACGGACATCTATTGGCCAAATATCGTACTCTGACCTATTCTAAATGTGTTCTGTGAACCGTAACACTTAATACGGAATGTAATTACGAAAACAGACAGAAAAAAATAAACTCAGACTTAGTTTACACTCAGTAAAAAATCAGTGAAATGTTTTTTTAAATCATTAAAAAACATGTGATGACACCTATTCAGCCTTCTCTCACTGAAGGCCTGGCATGGCCAAGCGCTAAACATGCTCGCCCTTCCAGCCGTGGGGGTGTATAATTTGACGGTTAATCCCACTATTCGTTGGTAAAAGAGTAGCCCAAGAGTTGGCGGTGGGTGGTGATGACTAGCTGCCTTCCCTCTAGTCTTACACTACTAAATTAGGGACGGCTAGCACAGATAACCCTCGAGTAGCTTTGTGAGAAATTCCAAAACAAGCA
The DNA here is from genome assembly GCA_011833715.1 of Carcinoscorpius rotundicauda. Classification (NCBI taxonomy): domain Eukaryota; kingdom Metazoa; phylum Arthropoda; class Merostomata; order Xiphosura; family Limulidae; genus Carcinoscorpius; species Carcinoscorpius rotundicauda. The sequence continues at coordinate 42,675,330 of CM022404.1, forward strand.
AACAAACTCTCACTGAACGTGAGTGTCTTCAAAATTTCCTTTGAGGGTTTGTTTCTATTCACGATGCACCTCTCTATGATGTGTGTTCATGTGTGTGTATATTTATAGACACGTAAATGTTTATCTCCGCTAGCCGTCCCTAATTTGGCAATGTAAGACTAGAGGGAAGGCAGCTAGTCATCACCACCCACTGCCAACTTTTGCGCAACTCTTTTACCAACGAATAGTGAGATTGACCATGATGATGTAACGCTCTCACGGCTGAAAGGGCGAGCATGTTTGGTGTGACGGGGATTCGAACCCACGACTCTCAAATTACGAGTCGAGTGCTTTAACCACCTGGCCATACCGGGCCAGATAAGAATGACCCCGAACACTTTGCAACGCGTGTGAATTCCGTTTTATCCACCTTACAGATAGTTACGACATTTGATATTAGCAGAGTTTTATTTGTAGATACATTTTTTTATTTATGTTGCTGATATAAATAATCTTCGCGAAATAACTTTATTACTAAGATAATCGAGGTGAATTTATGCTTTAAATTATGGTCGCTAAGAAGACATATATTTAAACCAATAATCTAACTATTTCGACCGTTATGAATAAATCAAAAGGCATTGGCACTTTTTCAAGCAGGAACTAAAAAAACATTCCAGCATTTTAAGAATATCACTTATTGTGCAACAGACCGAATGTTAGCGGCTTGTACCAATTTCAAAAATACATCATCACGGTTTGATATCTTATGAGCTTCCGGGCCGGTATAATCAGGTGGTTAAGACTTTCGACTTGTAATCTGAGGGTTGTGGGTTTCAATCCACTTCACACCAAACGTGTTCGCCCTTCTAGCCGTGGGGGCGTTGCAAAGTCACGATAAATCCCACTATTCGTTGGTAAAAGATTGGCCCAAGAGTTGGCGGTGGGTGATGATGACTAACTGTCTTTCCCCTAGTCTTACACTGCTAAAGTAAGGACGGCTAGCGCAGGTAGTCCTCGGGTAGCTTTGCGCGAAATTCAAACACATACTAACAAACTTCAATTTTAAAATTATCTGCCATCTAGTGACGGTTATGTAAACTAAATCAATCTTACATTCTTGGAAATTCCAAACTTAAAATCTGTTAGATATTTAAATAGTTCTTCTGCAGCTGTTTTAAACGTTATACTACCTTTTAGATATTTATTTATATGATAAACGTACATTTCCAATCACGAAAACAATTTTTATCACAAATTCTACGCCTGTTCATTTCTTATGCTTCACCAGTTTTTGGAATTTTGAAATGTTATACTAAAGGTATAAATAGCGTTCCTGAGAATCTTTTGCCACCTCATCTCTAAGCCTAAGTGATGAGTTCTGGTATTGATAAAGAGGCTTTTTGAGAAGGAAATTACGGGACATAAAATAAAGATTTGGAATGCTATGTTCATATGTTTCGGATTTTCAATCCAGAATGGAAAAGAAATACTAGGAATCTGAGTAAAATATTTACAATTTTTATCACAAATTATTATTTTTCTAGAAAAGGCCTCTTCATGGCTAAGTGGTGAGGGCGCTCGACGTCTGATTATCGAAGAAGGAAAAATACATAGCTAGCAAGCTCTCTTAAGTGAATTTTACCTGCATCAACTTGAAATTAACTCGCTCATTGTGAATTCTTGATAAGATACTGTTTGTAAGGTTCTAAACCTTTTGTGTACAAATCATTATTTATAATAACTATTTGTAACAGCCTTCATTATAAATTCTATCATTGTTTGTAGGTTAAAATATATATGTATTAAGAAATATTTTTTTTATATATAGATCTTGTTGATAAGTGTAAAAAGATGGTTACATATCTATCTTAATTTAACTTCTAAATTTAAATTTAACTCTGTTTTAGACTATTTCAAACTGTAATAGGTAACATAAAAAATTGGGGGCTCGTGTCCGAGATCTGAATCAGATATAAAAGTTTGACCTAAATTCAAATCATAATTCAATTTACATTACTCAGTGCCAACTAGATTTGATCATGCCTGATTATTAAGAATTTTTAATCACCCTCCTTCGAGCAACTAGAAAGGTATAATAACAGTGAATTGTTCGAAATTGCCGAAGCTTTTAAACTAAAGGTTGAGGAACCAATGTGAGAAAATGAAAAAACAACAACAATATAATTGAAATACTAGTCGATGATTGGTTGTCTGAAAAAGAATTAGGAGAATACTACAGTGTCATCACTAGCCAATCATGGTTGAGTATGAAGGATAAGTTAAAGATCCAACTAAATCTCGAACAAATTGAGTTTGAACAAGCTCGTATCAAAGCCGGGAAAGAACAAGCTCGCACCAAAGCTGAAAGTGAATATAAACGTTTAGTTGCCGTAAAATATCGCATTGAAGCCTGAAAAGAAATTAAGATGAAAAAAAATGTAAACTAGACGTGACTCTGATCGACCAAGGCAAAATGACAACTTTGAACTCAGTTGATATGTTAAAAATACTAACACGCAATGAAAATGATAAATATTTTCAGCATTTTGAGACCAAACCAAGAAATTGCCCATCGATAAATGGTGATTATCATTGCAAAATATTTTAACTGGTAAAACACAAGAAGTTTATTCTGCTCTGTCTCGAGAAGATTGTAGGAATTATAATGAGGTTAAAGCTGCAATTCTCAAAGCATACGAGGTTATCACAAATAGGATAATCAAACATGTGGAATTTGTTCACAAAAAAAGAGGTTACTTTTGATTGATGTTGTAATTCTATGCACATTTGCAACAGTTTGGGCAAACCCAGGCAATTACGTCTAACTGAGGAGCCCAAACATTGTGCACGTGAAGACCTCAAACTTTCTTCGATGAAAAGAAAGTTGAAAAACCACAGAAAACAGCTGTTCTCTCCCATTATTACATTTTAACACATAAAACAACTTTTTATAAAAAGAAATTCCCATCATCTCAGCAAAAAACCTATCTGTTCACTCCGCTGATGTTGAGGATTGTTCTGAAAACTCCAGCTCCTTCAGTTCGAAGTTCCAGTTAAGGTGCTCGACTCGTAATCTTAGGGACGCGGGTTCGAATCCCCATTACACAAAACATGTTTGCATTTCAACCGTGGATGCGTTACAATGTGATGGTCAATCCCACTATTGGTTGGTAAAAGAGTAGCCCAAGAATTGGCGGAGAAAACTAGTGCAGGTAGTCCTCGTGTAGTTCTGCGCGAAATTATGAACAAAAACTTTATATGTATTGTTTGAAAAAATACTTTAAAAATTACAACAGTAACAAAACCAATTAAATAAAACCCAAACTGGACCGTCTTCACCCTGATTCAATCTTCAAACATGTTACACAATAACTGTTATGAAAATAAATTTTAAATTAAGTTCTCTTAGCCTGATTCGAGTTTTATACCAGTGGCTCAACAGTAATCCTACAGGTTCACGGGAGTAGACATCAGGTTTCGTTACTCGTGGTGGACAGAGAACGGGAATACCCCATTTTTTAGCTTCAGGCTTAACAACAACAAAACCAAAGTTTTACAGAAGCTGTCTAAGAAAGTAGAGAAAAAAAACGTTCAAACAAGATCCTGGCCAAAGTTCTTTCAACCTTTAAAACATGCTACTAAATTAAAAAACTACGACAAACCGCCCAAACTTAATTGTCTTTAGTTTGGTTTAAACTATATACGGTACTACTAAAACCTAATCTATGGAACGATACCTTGTTTTTATATCGACTCGTGTTTCCTCGAGGAAAGAAAAGAACCTACAGACGTATATGATGGTGAGGTATAACATACTATTAGTGTAATCAAAATACAAGTATAAAGAATAATATAGAGAATAATCTCATTCACAAAGAATCCTTTTACTGTGTAGGTATGGGTATGTTTTGTTATAGCAAAGTTATAACAGACTATCGACTTACCATGCAGGAAAACCTTAAACAATCAATGAAATAAAGGTATAATAACTCAAGATTTTCTATAAGTTATAATAAATTGACTTCCTTATCATAAATTTAGTGAGTACCTTCTATAAGTCTACAAGTACCGCGAATTTTGATCAAAAGATTCGAAGAGAAGACACGTAAAAAAGTTTCTGAAGGAAAACGTTACAATTTCGAAATACATTAAGGACTTTCATACATAACATATCAACGCCAAATTCTTCTAGACCGTGTATAATTAAGACTATTCATAGAACTGCGCTTGGCCCAACATGGCCAAGTGGGATTCGACTCCCCGTCGCACCAAACATGCTCGCCCTTTCAGTCGTGGGAGCGTTATAATATGACGGTCAGTCCCACTATTCGTTAGTAAAAGAGTAGCCAAAGAGTTGGCAGTGGGTGGTAATGACTAGCTGACTTCACTCTAATCTTACACTGCTAAATTAGGGACGGCTAGCACAGATAGCCCTTGAGTAGCTTTGTGCTTAAATCAAAACAAAAAACAAACAAAACAAATACAAATAACATAATGATGATAAAATTACACAGCAAGTGAAAGTGCATATACTGTCACATACTGTCGCTTCGGTAAAGACCCAAAATAACCAACAATCACATAACCAAGGGATTCTTCGAAAACTAGGATAACTTTCAAAGGAGCAAAGGAATTTTCTAGTTAGGTTTACCGACTGATAGGTATGACAAGTTTTACAAAACTGAGAAACATCATGCCAAATTCTTGGTCCACAGAAATATCTCATAATTTGATCACATATATTGCTCACACCTGAAGTACCTTCCAGGGGGAGTTCATAAACAACTCCCAATATTTCACTTTTGAAACGACGATCTGATTAACTACAGCCAAGTCCAGCTGGAACATTTGGTGGTCTCCATTTTTTTCATGAGTACACTATTTTTGAAAAAATAATTATTTAGAACATTCTTCAGTTCAATCTTTAGTAATGGCCAAACGTGTTAAGGCGTGCAACTCGTAATCTGAGGGTCGCGGGTTCGCATCCCAGTCGCGCCAAACATGCTCGCCCTTTCAGCCGTGGGGCGTTAAAATGTGAAGGTCAATCCTAGTATTCGTTGGTAAAAGAGTAGCCCAAGAGTTGGCGGTGGGTGGTGATGACTAGCTGCCTTCCCTCTAGTCTTACACTGCTAAATTAGGGACGGTTAGCACAGACAGCCCTCGAGTAGCTTTGTGCGAAATTCAAAACAAACAAACAAACAGTAATGGATATTTAAATAACGAAGAGATCTGCCGATCCTTTTGTTAGTCAGTGATCAGTTTACTTCTAGCAAACTGAACTTCACCAGATGAACCAGATCCATAATTGTAAATTACCAACAAATTGTCAGAAGGACAATTATCCACAAGATCCTAGTCGGATCCAAATCCAGAATATTGTTCTCTGGATGCGTGCCTATCATTTATTTCAGGATTAATTTCTTAGCCTGAGCTCGAGTCATAATACATGAAGAAAACACATCTGGATTCTCCTCAACGACGTTATCCTCAGATGAAACAGCTATCTGCTCTCTAACCATTTTGGGATTGGCAACAAATTTCCTTCCATCCAAATTGTTTCTCAACGACAATGATACGCCCTTAACTGGCAGAGATTTATATAGACAATTGTTACAAAGTTACAAACAGTATTAAGTCTTCTATTTTGTCTGAAACTTGATATTTAACGACGGTTCACGATGAACGATCTAATTTCGGTTGACGTAGATACAATTAACTTAAACGTTAGAAAGCTAGCTTTGCATTCTTTTTTTCTTTGCCGGTCACACGTCGAGTTTTTCTATGGATGAAGTAATTTAGTGTTTTCGTAAAGCTATTAGTGTCCGATGCGAATCTTTTGAAGTTAAATGATTCGTTATGTTCGAAAGTTTCAGATTAATAAACGATAATCGCAATGATAGCTTCCAAATTTATGGTATACCAACTGTATCAAACCAATGACATGTATTCTCTCTTTTGGCGCGTCGCTTTAATTGTATTTGTAGGTGTGAGGAGAGTTTCTCGAAACTTCAGTTCATGAAACAATATAAACAATACACAATTTTTTAGGTACAGATGCATAGAATTAGATAATGCGCTGCAAGTTTAGTGAATAGGCGGGAATTTCGCAACAAAGATTTAGTAGTATTAGTCACGTGCATTTCTAGAAACAGCGATGTTGAAATAAATATATAATAGTAGATCTGTCACAGAAGTTAGTAACGGTATACCATTGTATTACATCTATAACATAGGCTGAGGCGGTTATGGTAGTCGACTCGTAATCCGAGGGTCGCAGGTTCGAATCCCCGTCACACCAAACATGCTCACCCTTTCAGCCGTGGGGGCGTTATAATGTGATGTACAATCCCACTATTTGTTAGTAAAAGAGTAGCCCAAGAGTTGGCGGTGGGTAGTGATGACTATCTGCATTCCCTCTAGTCTTACACTGTTAAATCAGGAACGGCTAGCGCAGATAGCCCTCGTGTAGCTTTGTGCGAAATTCCAAAACAAAGCTTTCTAAAAGTTCTAATAGTGTATTCAACTTGTCTATATAGTGGGAAAAAAAACATAGAATTACTATATCTACGGTTTGTAAAAAACTAATACAATTTACATCATTTTATTTTTGAGTGATAAAAGAAGGTTTATTCCGAGATTTCACAAAGTTTAAACTTTTATCCAAGAAATTCTTATCACTGATTACTCGTTGAGTTGGAAAAACAGGGAATAAGAAACAGCAAGTCTTATCTATATATGTTTAAAAATAAAGTACTTATGAACCAAGCAAGCAAGCATAAAAAACTATAATATTTTCAGCTCAAAAGTTTACACATTTATCGATTTTTTTATCACCCAGTCATTTACATCGACTCCAAATATCGTGAACCTATGTAAATATACCAAAATTTGCTGCTAAAACATGCTAAAATAAAAAGACTAGAATATCTTCTATCCAAAATTCTACTCATTTATCATTTTTTTCGCCACGAAGTAATTTCCGCCGACCTAAAAAAAATCATTAAATCACTTAAATATTTCAAAAACGTCAAAATTTGGCGTTAGGTGGCGGGACTAATGGAAAATGTGCCGTTTTAATTTGCTTATTTTTATTTAAAATGAAGGAAATGATACTTTTTAGAACCACAATCAAATACGTGTTTTCTTCTAAAAGACTTTGAAGAAATTACGGCAGCCGTTAACACAAGATAAGGAGAAAATAAGTGTGACAACAAAAGTAGTTTATTAAATCACGAGAAATACTCGTTGAATTAGTGGACGTGTTGGAAACAACAATACTTTTATGTATTCATCCATTCGTCCTATAATATCGTACGTAAGTCTTCCACGTCAGGATTACCACAGTTAGTGTCTTTTTAGGAAGATCGAGGTACCCAAGTTATTATCAACTGATAATTTCAACACTGCTAATGCAATGACTAAACTTTTGTTTCGTTTGTTTGGGTGTTTTCCTTATAGCAAAGCCACATGGGGCTATCTGCTGAGCCCACCAAGGGGAATCGAACCTCTGATTTTAACGTTATAAATCCATAGACGTGCCGTTCTACCCGTGGAGGAACTCGTTTGTTTGAAGTTAAGCACAAAGTTACACAACGGGCTATCCGTGCTCTGCCCACGACGGGTATCGAAACCTGGGTTCTTACGCTGTAAGTCGGTAGACATACTACTGTGCCACTGCGCGGAGGGGGGGAGCCTAAACTTCAAGACTGACTTGTAGTTATTATATTTGCTTTTCTTTTGCAAGAGTCCATTATAGAACCAATAGAACCACATCATCTAATGACAACTTAGGATACCAATAGAACCACATCATCTAATGACAACTTAGGATTGCAGAACTTTAAGTTATGCGAACAAATCGTTACGCTAAACATTGTGAGAACTGGAGCAAAGAAGTGCAGAAGCAAACGGTCGGAGTAAACCTTTATAGACTCCAGGTTCATCGTTACGCTAAACATTGTGAGAACTGGAGCAAAGAAGTGCAGAAGCAAACGGTCGGAGTAAACCTTTATAGACTCCAGGTTCATCGTTACGCTAAACATTGTGAGAACTGGAGCAAAGAAGTGCAGAAGTAAACGGTCGGAGTAAATCTTTATAGACTCCAGGTTCATCGTTACGCTAAACATTGTGAGAACTGGAGCAAAGAAGTGCAGAAGTAAACGGTCGGAGTAAATCTTTATAGACTCCAGGTTCATCGTTACGCTAAACATTGTGAGAACTGGAGCAAAGAAGTGCAGAAGTAAACGGTCGGAGTAAATCTTTATAGACTCCAGGTTCATCGTTACGCTAAACATTGTGAAAACTGGAGCAAAGAAGTGCAGAAGTAAACGGTCGGAGTAAACCTTTATAGACTCCAGGTTCATCGTTACGCTAAACATTGTGAGAACTGGAGCAAAGAAGTCCAGAAGCAAACGGTCGGAGTAAACCTTTATAGACTCCAGGTTCATCGTTACGCTAAACATTGTGAGAACTGGAGCAAAGAAGTGCAGAAGCAAACGGTCGGAGTAAACCTTTATAGACTCCAGGTTCATCGTTACGCTAAACATTGTGAGAACTGGAGCAAAGAAGTCCAGAAGCAAACGGTCGGAGTAAACCTTTATAGACTCCAGGTTCATCGACGTTTTATCTAATGGTTAAATCATGTATCATAAACCACTCATAAAGAAAGAAATTACGCGAAGAGTAATCTATATTGAAATGGGTGGATGTAAGTGAGTAATGGTGGTAGATATTTAATGCGCTTTTTTCCCTGTGTTATCGTACAAGTGCCGTGTTTAATGAGTATCGTTTAATTGCTTTCTGACTTTGTTCCTGTGGAGGAAACTGGTCAACTGATGGACCTGTCTACCGCATCTACCTTTTTTGCAGCAGCTTTACTCTTATGTGTGTGTGTCAGACACCGCTGTAGACCTCCGGGCACGTCACGTGTAGGCATCCCAGTCTATATGATAATCATCCTATTAAACACCAGACAAAAACTGTTTCGTTCGTTTAAGAAATTGCTCCGGAATATTGTTCCACAAAACATTTTTATTACACTACACGAAATAATTGGATCCACTTTAAATGAACCGTTAAATAATAGGACACGAGATCTACGTTGCCCTCCATAATTTTTTATTTCTTTCATAATTTTCCTTGGTACTTTGAGAGAAAACAACATACTCACTCTGATTTTCATTCAATAATAATGCTGACAAGTAAAGAGGATAGTTACAAACCTGCAAGGTGAATATTGTGGTGAACTATGCAGGTGTGATGGTGGAGGTAAATGGGAAAGAAAGTACTCAATAGAAGTTGCAGAATATCAAAATTTAACACGATTTGCCGTCCCTTCCTATTTGATGTCAGTGATCAATTTGAAAATTAATAGTCGTCAGGTTTGTGGTGGGTTTTGTCCCTGTTCAGTTTTAATCGTCAATTTAGAGGGGGATCTGATTGAAATGTTTAGGACTGTAAAAGGAATGAACACTTAGCAGCGAGAATTATAGAACTAGGGGACACAAATACAGACTGAGGCAAAGCTGAAGCTGTCTTCAGCTAAGACCGTTTTATTTTTCAAATGGGGCGGTTGGCTAATGGAATGAGCTGTCTTCAGATGTTGTAGAGAAAGTAAATTTGAGTGAGTTTAAACGAAAGCTTGATATATATATATATATGAATGATTATCACATGACCAACAAGTCCCTTTTTGTCGCCCTCTAGTGGCACAGCAGCGGAGTCACATTGCTAGAAGCTGGTCAGAACAAACACAGCTCATTGTTTAGCACTGTGCTTACTAATTTCAATCAAACAAACCCTTGTTGTCCCTAAACATTACATTTTATCTTATATAAAAGAAGTTATTTTTAGAAATGTTAACGTTTTGTACCAATTAGAAACGTTATGTATAAATAATAATTAGTAAAGCAGTCCACTCTCCTTTCAATGTTTCTTTTCATTCTGTATTTATTTTGTAAATCATTATTTTAGTAGGTTTTATTAATTTTAAAATGGTTTAAATTTAGTTCACTTCTATAGGTGTAGCCGAACTAAAATAGATGTTTTGTTTCTTACACCTGTCCCCCAGTGGCTCAGCGATACGTCTGCGGACTTACACGCTAAAATCCGAGTTTCGATGCCCGTGGTGGGCAGAGCACAGATAGCCCATTGTGTAGCTTTGTGCTTAATTCAAAACAGCAACAAAGTTTCTTATACCTCTCTTTATTGACTCCATAAATTCAAGTTTTAATACCTTCTCAATTATGGACTGTTTTTCAACCATAAACCTATATATACTCGATATCTGATAGATTCATCAGCAGAGCGGCAAATCTACAGACTTACAACGCTAAAATTTGGTGTTCATTCCCCGCTGTAGTCAGAGCAGACGCTCAATGTGGTTTTTCTTAAAATAAACCATTTATGTGTCACGTTTTATACATTCTTCACGTGTATTTGTATCACACGTATTTGTTGACATTCGCTGTAGCGTTACCAAACAAGGTCTTTCTTACCATATTTCTTATTCAAGTGCTTTTCTTACCATACTTCTTATTCAACTTATTCAACTTCAAGTTTTATTTCTTTCCATACTTCTTATTCAAGTTTTTCTTACCATACATCTGATTATTTTTTTTCTCACCATTCTCATTAATTTTTTTCTTACCATAATTCTGATTCAAGTTTTTTCTTACCTTTTGCGGCTATGAATCAATCGTCTCTTTCCTACTAGCCCCACAGTGGCTCAGCGGTATGTCTGCGGACTTACACTCTAAAATCCGGGTTTCGATACCCGTGGTGGGCAGAGCACAGATAGCCCATTGTGTAGCTTTGTGCTTAATTCAAAACAACAACAACTTTCCTACTAAGCGACCGTTTGTTTTTGAATTTCTTGCAAATCTACACCAAGGCTATCTTCATTAGTCTTTATAATTAGCTGTGCAAGACTAAAATATATGTAAAAATGGCTGGTATGGGTTGGGATTTTTTATGTAGAGGAGCGAACAACGTTTCGACCCTCTTCAGGCTCACAAAAAAACCGAAGAAGGTCGAAACGTTATTCGCTCCTCTATAAAAAGATCTCAACCACACCAGCTGTTTTTACATATATATTTTTCTCTACAAGTGGGTTTTCTCGTCATCACGCATTGTGTAAGACTAGAGGGAAAGCAGCTAGTCATCACCACCCACCGCCAGCTCTTGGGCTACTTTTTTACCAACGAATAGTGAAATTGACCATCACATTATAACGCTCTTGCGGCTGAAAAGGGGAGAATGTTTAGTGCTGGGGTTCGAACCAGTGACCTTCATATTACGGGTCAAATGCCTTAACCCACCTGGCCATGCCGGGCTTTTGTAATAAGTGACTGTATTAATCAAATGTACGTGGATATTTGGAGTTTCTAAATCATTTTTAGTCAGAATATTTGTATGTCAGAGGGATGGATACTTAGGGAATTAGACTGCCTTGAGTTACACAAATTGTTATCAATAAGAAACTTATTAAGGTTAAAACGTTAAAGATGGCGCTTTAATCAGTAGCACCTTATTCAATTTTAAGTGTTTAAAATTATGTTCTGATCAGTAAAGCCTTTATTACTGTTAAATAATTGAAGATAGCGATTTAATCAATACATTTTTGTTATTTCTAAACGTTCAAAAATAGCATGTTAATGAATAATACATCTATTATTAAATGCTCAAAGACGGCGCTTCAGTTGTTAACACCTTTATTGTTATTATTATATGGTTAAAGATTACATCGCTTTATGAACTATGCAAGCATCCAAACGAACACACACGCACATAAGGCTTTATGGCATGTTTAAGATAAGGAAATTGTGTAGTTTTGCTGAGAAACACTGTTTCGTTGTTATGTTAAAAGTCACGAAAACCATCGAGTAGATAGATAAACCTACCATTTTTCAGACCGAACGGAAGAAAACCACTGTTATTAGGTGTGGCGTCTGCTGAGATTATAGTGATCGAAGACAGATAGTGTAGGCTGAAGCCTTTATTGAAACATGCAGAATGATGTGGGAGGTTCTGTCTAAAATTTGTAAATGAATGTTGAAATATTTATAGGAAACGTCACTCTTTCTACTGTGCCGAAGTAGAGGGCATTTTATTACTATGCTTAAATGAAGATATGTCATTGTAATATTATGTTGAATCAAAGTGTTTTCTCGATTATGTTTAACAAATATACATACCAGCCGCTCTGAGATACATTTTTATTCCAAGTGGGTTTCTCGTTATCAAGCAGTAATCGGTGTCTGTTACTACGCTGAAGTAAACATATCCCATTATTATGTTGACATATAAATATTACATCCTTTCGTTAAAGTGAAATGTAAGTCTCTTTCGCTATTACAATAGAATTTAAGGTTTTTTAGTACCTCGTACTAAGTTAGAAACAGTGATAATTTCATTGTGGGGCTTGATTCCCGGTGGTGAACAGAATGCATAAGTCTATTGTGTAGTTAGTTTCACGGTTAGGATGCTCGCTGTTCAGAAATCTGACGGTACTGCTAAAGGAAGAGAGGTGGCGCTGTTCAAATCAAGCGGTACTGATGTAGTTTCACAGCTGATGATGTATTTAACTGGAAAGATATATATATTTTTTTCCTCAATGAAGATCGTTTATTACTCCAACGTGTCTCCTACCGGCTTCTTCAGGAAGTAATAAAAAGTCTTGCTATAATAAAGACATTTATCTTTCTATAAATAACAAGTTTTTAGATTCTCGTGGAGACTGTACACCACCCTTACTTTAGTTGGTTTTTTGTTGTTGTTTCTTTAATTTCGCGCAAAGCTACTCGAGGGCTATCTGTGTTAGCTGTCCCTAATTTAGCAGTGTAAGACAAGAGGGAAAGCAGTTAGTCATCACCACCCACTACCAACTCTTCGACTACTCTTTTACCATCAAATAGTGCGATTGACCGTCACATTATAACGTCCCACGGCTGAAAGGGTGAACATATTTGGCGCGACCGGAATTCGAACCAGCAACCCTCGGATTAAGAGTCGAACGCCTTAATTCGCTGGGCCATGCCGGGCCCCTCAGTTTTGCATTTAATATATGCTCTTAGTTATAAAATAGCTTTTTATCAACTCTTTGTCACGTTTTTGCAAATTTCGACATGTATATCGCAGAGTCTACGTGTGAAAACAAAAGAAAAGAAACCTATTCGAGTACTACCTCGCAGATTGCAATGAAACTTTCAACCAATCACAGCTCGTTGTTTTAAACTCGTTTAATTCCGTTACCGTTGATCTCACTTCAGTTAGAAATACAAAATTATAAACAATATTCTATAATCCGAGTTCTTTGGAAAGGTGGACATTTCAAACTGGGAATCAGTTTACCTCTGAAGAAGGAAGGTCTGCTTTCCGTAAGCGCTCGCATTATCGGGCTTTTCTCACTTTATGTATTCATATATGCAGCTGATAAGTGAGTAAAGTTACAAACTTTGATAACACCTCAGTTTTGCTTCTCTACGGTAAACCCTTCTACAAGAAAATGTGTTATGTGTTATCACTTCTTCGAGTTTATAACAAAGCGGTTTCCGAAGTGTGATCCTTATACTTTAAGGCATTCCTTCTAAACTATATCCATGTGGCTTTCATAAGTTCATCAGTTCTCAGCGAATGATTTTTTACATTATCCTGTCTACGACCTCTAATGATACACCAATAAAATAAAAAATATATTTATTTGAACAAGTATAATTAGGTAAGCGAATATGTTTATGCATGAAACTTCTACATATTTTGGATAGCCAAACAATGCATTGCAAAAACATAAAACACACACCTTAATGCACAAAAGTCATGTCAAATATTTTAGTTATCAGAGGAACAAAAACACCTGGTTATGTTGGAATTTCTAAACTTTAACGTAAAGTAACTAAGACAGTACGTTATGAACTTAACCTCTGTATACGAGAGCCTCGTTCACAAAAACACGTGACGGTTTCTTATCTTATCACGTCATCAGGTTACCAGTGTTTAAGTCTTGTAATACCCTGCTCGTTTCAGTCAACCGAACAAAAATACAGTTTGTTTGTACAAGTATACATCACTGATAATAAAATAGACACACCAAATGTTTTTATTTTATCCATTATGAACTCCAGTATGATTAAATTCTTTGTTTATTCAATATGAACTCCAGTGTGATTAAATTCTTTGTTTATTCAATGTGAACTCCAGTATGTTTAAATTCTTTGTTTATTCAATGTGAACTCCAGTGTGATTAAATTCTTTGTTTATTCAATGTGAACTCCAGTATGATTAAATTCTTTGTTTATTCAATGTGAACTCCAGTGTGATTAAATTCTTCGTTTATTCAATGTGAACTCCAGTATGATTAAATTCTTTGTTTATTCAATGTGAACTCCAGTGTGTTTAAATTCTTTGTTTATTCAATGTGAACTCCAGTGTGATTAAATTCTTTGTTTATTCAATGTGAACTCCAGTGTGATTAAATTCTTTGTTTATTCATTATGAACTCCAGTATGTTTAAATTCTTTGTTTATTCAATGTGAACTCCAGTATGTTTAAATTCTTTGTTTATTCATTATGAACTCCAGTATGTTTAAATTCTTTGTTTATTCATTATGAACTCCAGTATGTTTAAATTCTTTGTTTATTCATTATGAACTCCAACATGTTTACATTCTTTGTTTATTCATTATGAACTCCAACATGTTTAAATTCTTTGTTTATTCATTATGAACTCCAGTATGTTTAAATTCTTTGTTTGTTCAATGTGAACTCCAGTATGTTTAAATTCTTTGTTTATTCATTATGAACTCCAGTATGTTTAAATTCTTTGTTTATTCATTATGAACTCCAGTATGTTTAAATTCTTTGTTTATCCATTATGAACTCCAGTGTGTTTAAATCCTTTGTTTATTCAATGTGAACTCCAGCATGTTTAAATTATTTGTTTATTCATTATGAACTCCAACATGTTTAAATTCTTTGTTTATTCATTATGAACTCCAGTATGTTTAAATTCTTTGTTTATTCATTATGAACTCCAGTAGGTTTAAATTCTTTGTTTGTTCAATGTGAACTCCAGTATGTTTAAATTCTTTGTTTATTCATTATGAACTCCAGTATGTTTAAATTCTTTGTTTATTCATTATGAACTCCAGTATGTTTAAATTCTTTGTTTATCCATTATGAACTCCAGTGTGTTTAAATTCTTTGTTTATTCAATGTGAACTCCAGCATGTTTAAATTATTTGTTTATTCATTATGAACTCCAGTATGTTTAAATTCTTTGTTTATTCATTATGAACTCCAGTATGTTTAAATTATTTGTTTATTCATTATGAACTCCAGCATGTTTAAATTATTTGTTTATTCATTATGAACTCCAGTATGTTTAAATTCTTTGTTTATTCAATATGAACTCCAGTATGTTTAAATTCTTTGTTTATTCAATATGAACTCCAGTATGTTTAAATTCTTTGTTTATTCATTATGAACTCCAGTATGTTTAAATTCTTTGTTTATTCATTATGAACTCCAGTATGTTTAAATTCTTTGTTTATTCATTATGAACTCCAGTATGTTTAAATTCTTTGTTTATTCATTATGAACTCCAGCATGTTTAAATTATTTGTTTATTCATTATGAACTCCAGTATGTTTAAATTCTTTGTTTATTCAATGTGAACTCCAGCATGTTTAAATTATTTGTTTATTCATTATGAACTCCAGTATGTTTAAATTCTTTGTTTATTCATTATGAGCTCCAGTATGTTTAAATTCTTTGTTTATTCAATATGAACTCCAGTATGTTTAAATTCTTTGTTTATTCAATATGAACTCCAGTATGTTTAAATTCTTTGTTTATTCAATATGAACTCCAGTATGTTTAAATTCTTTGTTTATTCAATGTGAACTCCAGCATGTTTAAATTATTTGTTTATTCATTATGAACTCCAGTATGTTTAAATTCTTTGTTTATTCAATATGAACTCCAGTATGTTTAAATTCTTTGTTTATTCAATATGAACTCCAGTATGTTTAAATTCTTTGTTTATTCAATGTGAACTCCAGCATGTTTAAATTATTTGTTTATTCATTATGAACTCCAGTATGTTTAAATTCTTTGTTTATTCAATATGAACTCCAGTATGTTTAAATTCTTTGTTTATTCAATATGAACTCCAGTATGTTTAAATTCTTTGTTTATTCAATGTGAACTCCAGTATGTTTAAATTCTTTGTTTATTCAATGTGAACTCCAGCATGTTTAAATTATTTGTTTATTCATTATGAACTCCAACATGTTTAAATTCTTTGTTTATTCATTATGAACTCCAGTATGTTTAAATTCTTTGTTTATTCATTATGAACTCCAGTATGTTTAAATTCTTTGTTTATTCAATATGAACTCCAGTATGTTTAAATTCTTTGTTTATTCATTATGAACTCCAGTATGTTTAAATTCTTTGTTTATTCATTATGAACTCCAGTATGTTTAAATTCTTTGTTTATTCATTATGAACTCCAGTATGTTTAAATTCTTTGTTTATTCATTATGAATTCCAGTATGTTTAAATTCTTTGTTTATTCATTATGAACTCCAGTATGTTTAAATTCTTTGTTTATTCATTATGAACTCCAGTATGTTTAAATTCTTTGTTTATTCATTATGAACTCCAGCATGTTTAAATTCTTTGTTTATTCATTATGAACTCCAGTATGTTTAAATTCTTTGTTTATCCATTATGAACTCCAGTATGTTTAAATTCTTTGTTTATTCAATATGAACTCCAGTATGTTTGAATTCTTTGTTCATTCATTATGAACTCCAACATGTTTGAATTCTTTGTTCATTCATTATAAACTCCAACATGTTTGAATTCTTTGTTCATTCATTATAAACTCCAACATGTTTGAATTCTTTGTTCATTCATTATAAACTCCAACATGTTTGAATTCTTCGTTTATTCATTATAAACTCAAACGTGTTCGGATTTTTGTTTTTTCAATATAAATTCAAACATTTTTAATTATTTACTATGAACTTCAATATGTTTGAATTCTTCTTTATTCATTATGAACGCCAATATTTTTGGATTATTTTTGTGAACTCCAACGTGTTTGAATTTTTCTTTATTTATTTCGAACTCCGACTTGTTTGAATTATTTAATGTGTATGAGGAAATCTTATACGTTCATTTTACATGTACCAGAATTAATTATGTTGTATGTGTTATAATATCACCATATGTATAATCTTAAATACAATAAATACTCCACACATCAAATGAAGTCTATTGTATATAATGAATAGATATAAATGAATACCTACCAGTCAACTGGTAAACCATTTGAATCAGTTGTTGAAATTTTATTTATAAATATATAAGAAAAGAGTGTGGGTTGTAAGGTTTTGTTTAATGACTGCTAGTTACCTAATAATGTACGAAACTGTAATAAATCAAAACACACAACCTGTAAAAAGAGATTGAAAAAACTCCAAGCAAACATTAAAGTAACCGGTTTTCTTTAAAACAAACACTCAAAGAGAAAATACAGCAAGAGAATACTTTAGTGTTATACAAAAACTATTGTTCACACACTCATGTGACCTGATAAGTAACTACTGTTCACACATTCATGTGGTATGATGAGGAACTACTGTTCACATACTCATGTGGTATGATGAGGAACTACTGTTCACATACTCATGTGGTATGATGAGGAACTACTGTTCACATACTCATGTGGTATGATGAGGAACTACTGTTCACATACGCATGTGGTATGATGATTCGTATGAACTACCATTTTTGGATAACTCGCGTTGTTTACAACATATGCCTCTTAAATTGAATTCCAAACTTTTTTTATAATTTGAAATACCTAAAAGTTAAAAGATCGTGGAAGCTCGGAATACGGGAATAAAGAAAATAAAATCCATGCAATGAATCCATGGAATCCAGCTTTGTTAAATTTTAGCTAACAACAGGCTTCTTAGGTATTGAAGGCACCCCAGGTGTGAAACACAGTCATGATGGGTGTCGTCGGAATTTATGGCTTTCAAGTCACAAAAATTGTATTTTAATGAGCTAACTAGCGTAATTTTGCAACTGTAAGAACTTTAGCAGAAATATCGCATGTAGTAAAGAATAACTGGAGATAAGAGGAACTCCCAAAAAGTTCATAACGACACGATATGTTTGTGAAATCCTCCCCATTAATACTGAAAACACTCAGGACAAATCGAAAGTAATCAATCAGGAACTAACTAGTGAGATTCAGCTGGTTTTAAACTCTTTTTTTTTTAAATAAATACTCAAAACACTTGAGTCAGAACGTCTTTCAAAGGTGCGGTAGAAAGATCTTTGTTTAATTGAATTTTTGTGGTAATCGAGATAATTTTTAGCGTACGTCTTAGAGTGTCCAAAAAGTATGACACGTCAACAAAAACTACAGACTGTGTTCCACATGCTATCCTTGTAATTTAAAACAAGTTTTTATTAACAGCGGGAGTAACTTGACCTATCTTATGATGACCCGGCATGACTAAACGTGTTAAGGCGTTTGATTCGTAATCCGAGGGTCGCGGGATCGAATCTTGGTCGCACCAAACATTCTCGCCCTTTCGGCCGTGAGGGCTTTATAATATGACGGTCAGTCCCACTATTCGTTGATGAAAGTGTATCCCAAGAGTTCACGGTGGATGGTGACAACTAGCTGCCTTTCCTCTAGTCTTTCACTGCTAAATTAGGGTCGGTTAGCGCAGATAGCCCTCGAGTAGCTTTGCGCAAAATTCAAAACAAACAAAACTTTCTTCTGGCATCGCCGTAATTAGTCACGTATCGAAAATCAAGGAAAATTACGAATTACCTACGGTTCTGGTTTTTTATATCTTGGGTGCTTCATCTTTGTTCACAACACATGAATAAATATAACACTGTACTGTATAAAGATATATTAAAAACATACATCATATAAAATATGCTAATAGTTTGCAAGTATTAAAGCAACGCACGCAAACTTTAAAAACGAAGCTCAAGTGAATAACGTTAATGCTTTCATCCGGGCTGGGAAAATGTAGACGTCAGCATGTCCAGACTGTTCATCTAAGGATCGAATGTTCGCGACCCTTTGCTTAGTACTTTGAGGCCATGGTTTCGCTGTAAGAGGTCGAATACTAGTATTCGATCGGATAAGAGTGCCTTAAGAGTTAACTGTGAGTGCTGTTGGCGAGCTATCTTCCATTTGGTCTATCACTATAAAATTAAAGACGACAAAAATAACAGCCCTTGTGTGGAACTTTGCGCGAAATTCGGAAACGAAATAGACGATGCTATGTTTTCAACCCAAGCCTAATGCACTCTACTCGTTACTGGATTGAGCTGTTTCTTAATAAAAGTTCTAAGTACGAGACGCAAAATATTACCCATAAACAAACCACAACAGTGGTGATTTCTACAAAGTGTAAAGTTCGTATAAAATAACCACGAGCAGTTTAAACATCTACGTATCTTAAAGTTTTCTGTATTAAATAAAGTACCTCACCAACTCCTTATAAGGAATGGTTAGATATCGAAAAAATTAAACAATGAAAAATTAACAGTAAATTTTAAAATAGCCCCAACTATTAGAATATAATTTTGTGTTATTTTCTACTACAAACAGAAGTAAACTTCGACAAATAAAATCAGATTTGTAAATTCAAACGGATTCTACTTCGTGATGGCTTTTAAAGGTTATTTAGTACTGCATATGAGCCCGGCATGGCCAGGTGGGTTAAGGCGTTCGAATCGTAATTTTAGGGTCGCGGGTTCGAATCCCGGTCGTACCAAACATGCTCGCCATTTCGGCCGTGGGGGCGTTATAATGTGACGGTCAATCCCTCTATTCGTTGATAAAAGAGTAGCCCAAGAGTTGGCGGTGGGTGGTGATGACTAGCTGCCTTCCCTCTAGTCTTACACTGCTAAATTAAGGACGGCTAGCGCAGATAGCCCTCGAGTAGCTTTGGGCGAAATTCAAACAAGTACAGCATACAAAAGCAGTACGAGAAAAAGGAAAAGTTCCAATACTTGTGAAGTAAGTTCTGTTAGTTTCTTTCAGTTTTCTTTTCATAACGCAAAAAAACACAACAACCGAACACGATCTCCGAACCTTGACTATCAATGTGCACTAAAAATTTAGCAATTATGAGCGTAAACATTAGAAACTTTTTCTTAAGATTATAGGTTATAATATTCACAATATTTAATATTATCATCATTATTTTCCTTAAATACAAGAATGTTATTTTGCATTGTTAGCTTAGTTCGTCCTACCTAAATCTTATAAACTGGGGGATATTAGAAGTCTTAGAGCTGAAAATTTCACTGAGAGCAAGGGAACTAGAGTGACGATTCACTGCGTTCAGTACATTACAGAGGTCTCAGTACTGCCTGATGTTATTACGTTATCAGATTTAAGTACAGAACTAGTTTCATTATATTGAGACATAAGTTTTTTAGTTTGTTCAATATAGTTGGTTCACTTGCCATCACAAGTTCTTAATAGCTAGCGTTTTGCTAATCACGAGCAGCCTTTATCGTGACAAAAAAAAATCGTGCTTTTCACTTTGATTCCTTGAGAGTGTTATAAGAGTGCTGTCAAATCTAATTATTCGATTAGAGCAGTCTTATCTCTAGTCTATAGCTCCAAACTCAACGATCAGCGCATGTAACCCAAAAGTAGCTATTCACAAAATTTAATTTGTTTGTTTGTTTTAGAATTTCGCACAAAGCTACACGAGGGCTATTTGTGCCAGCCGTCCCTAATTTAGCAGTGTAAGAGCAGAGGGAAGGCAGCTAGTCATCACCACCCACCGCAAACTCTTGGGCTACTCTTTTACCGACGAATAGTGGGATTGACCGTCACGTTATAACGTTCCCACGGCTGGGAGGGCGAGCATGTTTGGCGCGACGCGGATGCGAAACAAAATTTAATAAAAAAACGTTGATATTTAGGAAAAACGTTAACACCGCCTACATTTGTCTACCACCGATACAGCGGCAAGTCTACGGATTTAAAACGCTAAAATCAGGGTTCGAATCCCCTCGGTAGACTCAGCAGATAGCCTGATGTGGCTTTGCTATAAGAAAACACATACACACGCCTACAGTTAATTTTTATATCAAACGTTTTTCACGTCAGTAAAACGGTTAGGCCTATCTTTCTACATATATCTCGGTTTTTTGGATATATATATTTTTATACCCAGGAGGGTCAGGTATACTGGACCTCTTCTTCCTCCTGTTTAGGCCTGATTCTTAATCTATGTGAAGTTTAGAGATACCAGATAGACAGGTTAGCAATGAACGTTTATAGCCTACAATGAAGATCATTCTAACCAAGGCTTGATTCTTAACTTACGTGAAGTTTAAACATATTAGAAACAGAGATTTACAATGAACGATCCATCTTTTGTTTATAACCTACGATAGAGAATACCCTTAACATTTCATTCTTAAAAGCTATTGGTTGCTGGTTGTTTTTCATTACATAATATATTTGTTTTCCCTGTTTCCATCCGTTTTCGAATCATAGTAGTCGCTACGTGACATTCAGTCTCTAATCTTAAATTAACTTTAGATTATAGGTCAATGACGATTTAATGTAGTATCTTACATTAATTAGCGCGCTTAAAGTTCGATTTACCAAAAGTTAAAGTATCTGTAACCCAGACAACTGTTAATGTAATTTTACAAAAAGCAGATTAAAGCAAATCTTACATTGTAAAAAGGGTCTTAAATTTAGTACCCTAAGTTATTTATTTTAACATCACACCATCACCTATTTGTGTTAATAATCATTACCAAGGTTTATTATCACTTATTCAGTTAATTTACGTTAAGCCTCTTGCCATGCAATAAAAATTAGCACCTGACAGCCTGAGCTATTTAATGCTTACTGAATTTATCATTGGCACGAAGAGCTAAAGTCTGATAACAATGACTAAAATATCTTAGTTTGCAAATGTGGGACTTTAATTTCATAAAATAAATTATTTTCGCTTGGAAATACAATTTTTACAAATCATACGATAAAACTAGCCAAGTGTTTAGCTTTGCAATAAAGCAAGCCACCCAAACTAAATTTATTTTGTTTAATTTAAAAGTTGCACGATGGTTTATCTACATCTTGCTCTAAGAAATGAACCCCAAATGTATTATAATTCCTCACACTTTCCGCGAAGATACTGGGGAGGGTTTTAAAGTGAAGAAAATGAAGATTATATATCCTAATTAAGTAACAAAATATTTATTGAACAATGTTGAAACTAGATATTTTAAAAGGCTTGCCATATTAAGTGATGACAATCAGATAACCAAACATGTTTTTATTGTTAAGGTTGGTCTGCTAGTACAGCGGTAAGTCTACGGATTCACAACGCTAAAATCAGGCGTTCGATTCCTCTCGGTGGGTTTAACAGATAGCCCGATATATCGTTTTGCCATAAGAAAAACACACACACACTACCTCGTCTTTGTGACGAATTTCCTTGCATAAGTGGTGCAGAACACATGACAAAGTTGAAGAATTTCTTTAGATTATATAACATATTTAAAAACGTTTTTAAATTTTATTTTACTTTACTAGTTCTTGGTAATACTCCAGCCCAGCAATAGAAAATATGATTATTTACCTTCTCAAAAGACGATTGAAGTTCATTTCTAATTTTCTTCCGTCAAAATGAGCTATAATTTTATTCTATATTCATCTTCCGAGTAAACACGCGAAACACTGGAGGGTGAAGTTTCTGAAACTTTTTGTTTGCACCTTTTAAAACTTGTGAAATGAAAGAGTTAAAAGTGATATTTGAATACACTTTCCTTAACAGTTTATTAAGCTTTTGAAACACCTGACGCTCAACACGTCTAAGCCTACTTGACAATATCCTAGAAAATCAGGCAAAACGTCTTAAACTATCTCAGTAACTTAGCCGCTAATTATCAAAACGTGTGCTTACACCGATAAAACTGCATTTGATGACGTAAATCAACATCAACATAACCATTTCAAAATTGCACCAAACAATTGCAGTTGATGACGTAATTCAACATCAATACAAAGTTCAAAATATTGCTTGTTTTAAAACAGTCGATGGGACCGAGTCAATAATTCTAAAATTAACTTTTTTCAGCTAAAAAAAATATTAGTTGTATTAAAAATTAACATTAGCTTTTTCGATTAATGATCAAATATACATCCCTAAAATTCAAATGTAATAATCTAAAAAAAAAAAAACATTTTTGTTCACATTTTTTTCCTGGAGCTATTTTGTTTCCTTCTCATATTATTTATGCCAGTTTTACACGCGTTATTTCAACCAATGAGCTTTCGAAGCACTTTCTAATCTCGATCCAGAAGTGTAGTGTACTGCCATAGGGGGAAAGTAATGTTACATTAAAAAATACATTTGTTGCATTAAAAATTACACCCAAAAAACGAATTAATAATATAATTATAGTAAAGACGAACGTACCCTGACATCTAAAACTAGTTTACATTCTATTTTATGCCTTGCCTGGGTTATTCACATTTGGGTAATGAACCAGAATTTTACGCTAGACAATACATGTGATGAAGAAACGGCCTGCTTAAATCACGATATATATATATTTTTTAATTTCAAAGTCACTTTAATCAAAACATAATTATCTTGCAATAAATTTGAAATAAGTATAATTTACTACAGAAAAAAATTAAAACTTTAAATACGACTTTTTTCAATTATATCATACCTAATTTCAAGTCAACCGTGGTTACCATCCGAAACTTGTTTTACGGTATATTACTTTATATTTCTTATTTCAAAATGTAAATAATATCGGTGTTTGAAATCACTAAAATTAGGTGTTAAAATTTGTTTTAGAACTTTATAAAAACATTTATTAATCAAAGTATTTTTGATTTAGGTTGGAGACCACAATAATTAAATTGTAGGCGAATTGATATTGGATAAATAATTCATACTAAAAGCCCTGTAGGGAACAAGTCAAGTGTATGTGTGCTTTCTTAGAGAAAAACCACATTGGGCTTTCTTCTGTATTCACCGAGGGGAATCGAACCCCTGATTTTACCATTGTAAATATGTAAAGTTACCAGCAGAGGATGACAAGTTAAGAGTGGAGTATTTAAGATTTGAGCATCACACATCTTTCAGTCATGTCATATTTTATTACACTCGGCAAAATAGTCATAAGTGTGACAATAAATAAATATGGAAAATGAAGCCCAATCAATCATTCGATCTACCGCTTCTTACTGTGTTATACCGGTATGGGGAATTTACACCCCATCAGTAATCCTGGACAAGGGCAAATGTGTCATATGCATTGCCCTAAAGGATAAAGGATTGAATCAAGAACGTAAGTGTTAAAAATGTAACAGGCATAAAACTAATGTTTTTTGATCTGTGTTATTAATTATAATCATGCTTCGTAAATTTACGAAAAATCTTCATACGATAGCAGTTGATGGCTAAACAAATAGGGTTTGTTGACTTTATTTAGTGTTTGTTGTATCAAAGTCAGTCTCATGAGCCCTATAGTAAGCGAAGCGTGTCGTAGCAATGGATATGACGGGCACAGTGTGGTCGAGGTGCATTCTTTCGATTCTTGAAAAAAAACTCCAAGGAAATAATTAATGAAAGTAATATTGAAAGTATAACAGGTCTTATACTAGTTCTTACTTTTTTTTAATTAATCACGAAATTACACGATTTGTCCACCATAAGTGTCAAAAACCAATTTTTAGCGTTAAAGTCCTTCAGACTTACCGCTTAACTACATGGGGCTAATGTCTCGCGACAAATTTAATTGACTGTGATGATGTTTGTCAGCTAAGGAAAGACGTTTCTGAAACAAGTTCATTTTATTTTAATAACTGTTATATCTTATCGATGTTTCCCGCCTAGATCAAGAACAGACTTTTAACATTATAAGTTGGCAGACTGCTTTCAAAACATGTTTGTGAAACTCAGTGAAATATTTTCTGTTATTTGGTTTGTTTCTTTTGTATTTAAACGCAAAGCTACAAAAAAAGGTGATCTGTGCTATGCCCGTCACGGGTATCGAAACCCGGTTTCCAGCAGTATAAGTCCGCAGACATACCGCCGTGCCACTGGGGGCCTTTCTGTTCAGAAAGTAGTGAAGTTAATGTCGGGAGAGCAAACGGTATTTATTAACCAGAATAATTTTGGACTGGTTTGTGTTTTTGAAATTAGGCACTAAGCTACACATCTGTGCTATGCCCGCCAAATATACCGCTGGGTGGCAACGTTTTGGAGGTTGAGGTAAAGTTCGAGTATAATGGAAGTAAATCTTGTAGTTTACAAAGAGTAAACAGTCTTATCAACGAAATAACGAGAATTACCTTAATCAAATTGCAACATTTAGTAACGTCATAAAACCGCGTATTTTAATGACGAGAACATTAGGTTTAAAAGCTGTCATAAAATAGCGTAAACTAAAGATATGTTTTTAGTACATCTCTCTTAGTTTGTTAATTTCAAACTAAAAATCATAGGCATGTAAAAATATATTATTTTTACAGGTTCCCCGTTAATTTGAATCCGAATGGAAAATTAAGAGAAACGTCCAGTTTTTATAAAACGCTATTTTTATATACCTTTGAATTTGAGTTCGAAATTGAAAATTAAGAGGAATGTGGATAAAAAAACACACAAAAACTCCAGTTTATCTGAACTGTATTTTTAAACCCTTGTGATTTTAAATACTAAAGAGGCAAACTGAGGGGAATATGGAAATAATATCTGGTTGATGCAATTTTTGTCTCAAAGGGAAGGCCAATTAGTTTATAATTCTTTATCGGCTTTGGAAGTTTAAATTTTAAGATTAAAATAATGCTTAATACATTATTGTCTTAAATAAACTAACCATTTTAGACCAAATTTCATCTCAGATTTCTTTACTCTGACAAAATAAGTCTTATACATCAGGTCTCTTGATTCGGATAAACAAAGTTTTCTGAATCATGTTTAATTCCAAATTTCTTTATTTAGAACAGCTTCGAGAGAATATTTCAGCTCACTTTGTTTATCCGAATAAACTAATTATTGAACATTAGGTTTCATCTCAGATTTCTACATTCTCGCAAAATAAACTTCTATGTCGGGCTTCACCTCAGATCATTCTATCCAAATAAACAAACTATTTTAGAATACTTTATTCAGATGAAGAACCACATCTGAATTAGATTTCTGCTTACGGTTCTTTATTTGGGTGATTGTTTGAATTTCGTGCAAAGCTACGAGAGCGTTTCATGCGCTTGCCGTCTTTAGAAGAAAGGTTGCTTGCTAGTCACCACAACTCTTAAGCTAATTTTTTACCAACAAATAGTGAAATTGAGCGTCACTTTATAACGTCCCCATGACTGAAAGGGCGAGCGTGTTTGGTGTAACGGGGATTCGAGCCCGTGACCCTCACACTGCGCTCAGGTGAACAACCTCTCCCGGATCAGGTTTCATATAAGATGTATTTATTCTGTTAAATTTTAGATCCGATTTCAAATTAGATTTCACTTTTTTTTTCAAGCGAACAGCTTTTCTCATATTAGGTTTCATCTCAGATTGCTTCGTTCAGACAAACAAACTATTGTATATGAAATTCCAATGAACCGGAGTTTCATTTTCGTATAACAGCCATGTTGTAATCTTTTTTATGAATAAAGGTAACATATTTCGGCCATTAAATCTATTATTACCTCTATGCAATACCCTTAATGCCAATAAAATTATATCTTGCTTTCTCAGCTGCATAGACGCAGTAGAAGTTATTCGCTGTAGTTCTTGCTACACAACTGGTAATCGTGCCTCTATAGTTAATAGGCCATGTTGGAATATGACATTTAGTGACATCTATCAAACATCTCTTTTTTTTTTCCGAGTGAAACCTTTGACTCCTTACTGAGGCTATTCGAACTCTTACATGTCTAGCGATAGAATAAATTTTCACTGGTCGCGAGTAGACCCGTTACGTGTTCGGTAGCTAAGCATTAACGTTGTAACGATTTCTTGACATCCATTTCATGGCGTACACCAGAATCTAGCATTTGTTTCCCTTGTAGACACGCAAGCATATTTTTACCTTATAATAGTCTGGTGATGAGAAACTTTTCAAAATCGACTATAAATAGCACAGGGTGAAGATACACATCTTGTTATAAATTACTGCTATTTACATTATAACTTAATGAAAAAGATCTACATCTGAGCGGTAAAAGCTCATTAAATGCGTAAACATTGGATCTAACTCACTTTATTTGTCCAACTTCAAGTCGTCATTGCACATGTATTTTGTAGGATGGCCCAGCATAGCTAGGTGGTTGTGGTCCTCGACGTGTAATC
Source organism: Carcinoscorpius rotundicauda (assembly GCA_011833715.1). NCBI lineage: Eukaryota > Metazoa > Arthropoda > Merostomata > Xiphosura > Limulidae > Carcinoscorpius > Carcinoscorpius rotundicauda. The sequence continues at coordinate 42,702,701 of CM022404.1, forward strand.
TTAGGGTCACAGATACGAATCCTGCCACACCAAATATGCTCGCCCTTTCAGCGACGGGGGCGTTATAATAGAACGGTCAATCACACTATTTGTTGGTAAAAGAGTACCCCAAAAGTTGGCGGTGGGTGGTGATGACTAGCTACATTCCCTCTAGCCTTTCGTTGCTAAATTATGAACAGCTATCACAGATAGCCCTCGTGTAGCTTTGCGCGAAATTCAGAACAAACAAACAATTTTGTAAGTAAACGATAAGCCAACGTTCCTATCTGTGTTCAAACCATGCGGCGTAGCGAAAGTGAACATTTGTGGAAAATAACAAAATACTGATATAGTTTAACAGCGAAGGTCTGTTATTGGGTGATTTTTTTCAAGCTTCTGGTGTACCTTTGAAGTCGCGGATTCTGTTCTCGGATGACTTTTCGGTTTGCAAAGATAACGTTACATCGTATTATAGGTTGCACGTTGTATTACTTATTAGTTAGCTGTCTAACGTTCAGGATGTGAAAACGTACTTAAAGCCATGATGAAAATAACGAGTTAATTTGAAGTGGTTCATATTCCAAAACTTTACGTGGCAGGTCTATTAAGCCGTCACACCTAAACTTGATAATACATTAATCCCGAAAAGTAATTATTTGCATGATGTAAATGAATAATAGATTAAAAAAAAAATGAAGATAGCGCCTGCGCAGGTCAAAACACACATGGAGTAGAAAGGCGTACCTCTAAGCTAATATGCACTGTTGCTTTGGCTGTGATGTTCCCAAGGCTACAAGGCAAGCGTGTTGAAACAGTTATAAACCCCCTCTTGCAATGTGACACATGTGAGAAGTGGATTGAATATTATCATTACTTCCAGGCTTGGAAATTCTGTTAGTAGGCACCAAACAGTAGCCCAAATGTTGGGGCTCTCTCATCCTTTCTTCTGGGGCGAGCTGGCTTGCGACGCCAACCTCATTCTTCTCACGGCTCCACGAGATACGAACTCGTGTTGAATATCTTAAACAGCGGACAACATTCTGAATGTGTAAGTAGATTTCAAGCATTTTTACGAAATGCGTATTCAAAATTTGTTTTAAAACACAGGGGTTAAGTTTCTGCAGCTTAAAAGATTGTTTTGTGAATTTTTATTTCTTTAAGTTTTTCTTATATTTGTGAAATATGTTCAAACTGATACAAGTACAATGGTGATGAGAAGGTCTCGAAATACGTTAACAAGCAGGAGCGTCGTAATTCAGTAAGATTCGAAATTAAAATAATTTAAATGTACTTGATTTTACAAACCTGTTCGTTGTTGACCCGAAGGTGGTATTAGTCATATTCACTGTTATTTACCTCTTGTGTTTAAGTAGCTTCTCTTTGTTCTGTTGTTAAAATTATTTTAAAAATTTGAACATCGCTGTTTCTAAAATACAGTTTCTTATAATGTTATCTCCAATTTGCGTTAAGCGAAACTTATAGGTTAAAGATGTTAGGCCTACGATGAGATTCGTTATTTGAGTAACTTTTAGGCCCACTTGGAGATTGTTATCAGTGAAACAGAAACATACTTTAATATATGTGTACAATCATATATTTTTAGAGAAACTATAAAAGTCAAACTGGTTTATATTATCGTTTCGTGCTTCACAAATATTCACAATAAATTTCAGCCATTTCATACATTCCAATGGCAATTGTCTTTTAGGTCTACAAACTCTTTTCACAACCGAAAAATTCCTATTGCATAAAAATGTTTGTGTTTAGGTCGAGATTAGGGTCGTTTATTCTGTAAACGGAAGAGCTCGTAAATAGTTTCGTATTTACTAACAATTATTTTTATTTACTTTGAAACGTTCTCTTACACATGTCGTTTTGGGTAAATTTATACATGTATTTTAAATTATTAAACCTGTTTTCTTTTTTCTTTTTGAAAATTATTTTAATTCGTAAAGAAATAAAAGAAGCTTAATATTTGTGATAAATAGTGCAATATGCGTACAATAATATATTTTAGAGAAACTGTAACAACCAAACTAGTTCATATAATTTCGTGATGTGCTTCGTAGATACGTAAAATAAATTTTAACTATTTCGTACATTACAGTGTATCATTAATCATTGATACAATGTGTATATATTGTAACAAGGGAGATATATATAAATATATATTGTATTAGCGATAAGGAAATTTACTAAAGAAAACCACAACATAATCGTATAGCTAATAATCAGAGTAAATTCTATTTAAGTTAATCATTAGTTACTAAGTTTTATATAAGTTAGTATCAATAATCTCAAGAAAAATAAGACAACATTAAAATTGTTTCGGAAGACAAGGGATTTCTTTATTAAAAGGATTTGTTTATTTTGAATTAAGGACAAAGATACACAATGGGCTATCCGTGTTCTACCCTCCACTGGTATTTAAATCTTGTTTCTCGCGTGGAAGTCCACAGACATACCACTATGGCACTGGGTTTAATCAAGGGATACTCTAGAAGTGTTCTTAAATGTAAACGATCATATAAAAATATACAAAAAACTAACAACTGATTGGTGTGTATTTTTTTGCTTCCAATCTCTTCCTGCCTTTATTCCTAACAGTTCATAACACTGTGCCTTCAGAAAATAGGATGAAAATCGGGGGTCGACAGAGGTGGTGGGTTCGAGGGGAAGGTGCGAATAAACGCCCTTATGGACTGCAATTAAACAAATAATATTTATTTTGACATATACGTGTTTGTCATCGAGTTCCTACAACAATATGCGCAGTTTTATGCTTGATATGTATAGATGTACGCATATCGGTGATTGATGCATGATAAACAGAAAAGAAATCCCCCATAACCATGCTAATTAGGTTGAAATCAGACAAACATTAGTCATAATCAGAAACTTATTATAATTTATAACTTTCAAATGAAATCCATCAAATAACGCTTGAGTTAAAGAGGAAACAAAATTGAAAATTTCAAAAAGTTTGTGTGAATGTTCGTGAAGTCCTAACCTTTCAGCAGTTTATTAATTATAACACTTTTGAAACCTTAGTAAAAAATACTTAAATCACAGTGGATTCTTATATATGTGTGGAATTTCATTCCTTCTATTATTATTAGGTTTTATAAGGAAAATGGAACCAAATTAGTGTCACAAGATATTGGTTTTTGTTTTTTTACAACCATTAAGATACATATATATCGGATATATTTTTCCAAATACTTCAAAGTTAGCTGAAATTTCAGATTCGTATTCGGATAGCTGGAAAGCGCTATTTTTATAGTACAATGGAATACTGTGTCACAAACTATTTATCCTACCTTATTCTTTAGCTGAAGAACAGACGAAATTAACATTTTTTTTCACTTGCAAATATTACATTAAAGTTCTCTTTCAAGAATATCTGTAAATTTTATAAATTATAAAATTACGGATTTATTAACTCTACACACTCACAGAATCACCCTGATTTAACTGCACTTCTGAATTCGTGGTTGATTTGGTTTGGTTTGTTTTGAATTTCACGCAAAGCTACCCGAGGGCTATCTGTCCATAATTTAGCAGTGTGAGACTAGAGGGAAGGTAGCTAGTTATCACCACCTACCGCCAACTCTTGGACTGTTTTTTTACCAACGAATAGTGGGACTGACCGAACATTGTAATGCCTCCACGGCTGAAAGGGCGAGCATGTTTGGTGTGGTGCGGGGATCGAACTTGTGACCCTTAGATTGAAAGTCAAGTGCCTTAACTACCTGGCTATACTGGGCTGAGTTGAAAGTGTAAAATGAACGCCGTTTACGAGTCGAACCGTTTGACCCACCTGGCCATGCCGGGGATTATTTTCGTAGTTATTCCTAAAATTTTCGTATTTATACCATTTCGTAACAAAAGTTCAATTATCTAGTAAGATAAATCCTATTATTAAGCTAAGCGTAATAAACGAACATTGATTTTTGACCTTATAATTACTGTTCATAACATCCGTAAACCTTAAAGCAACTGAGGGATAAGATAGAATTATTCGATCATTTTTTTTCGGACGTAATACAGGTTTATAAAACTATTTATTTGATCAGAGACCACTATTTTGTAAAAGCGAAAAAATGAGATAAATGTACTTAAATTTCACACGTTCAACTTTGGAAATATGATACACGATAGACTGACTGACGATCCCGTTTTCTGCCCACACGAATTTCTAGCGGTGAAAATCCGCAGACATTCTACAGTGCCCCTGGGAGTGGATGGTAAACGTTCAAAGTAATGACATCAGGAGATCAAAGTTACTTGGCATGTGAAGCATATTTCAGGGGTTGGAGTAAAATAACTCGATTGGTTGCTCGATTTTAATTCAGGATGACTATCAGCTAAGAGTAGTTCGAGAGTTGGTGGTGGATACTGTTAGCCGGCTTATCTCCTTCTAGTCTATGATTTTAAAATTATGGACGGCTGACGTAGGTAGTCGTTGAGTAGCTTTGCCCGAATGTCTGAAAAACAAATGAACAAACATCACCCCATCAGTAAAGTTTGTTTACTTTTTTTTAAATTTCTCTCAAAGCTACACGAGGGCTATCTGCGCTAGCCGTCCCTAAATTTGCAGTGTAAGACTAGAAGGAAGGCAGCTAGTCATCACCACCCTCCAACAACTCTTGAACTATTCTTTTACCGACGAATAGTGGGATTGATCGAAACTTTACAACGCCCCGAAGGCTGAAAGGACGAGGATGTTTTAGTGTGATGGGGATTCCAATTCCCTGGCCCTCAGATTACGAGTCGAATGTTTTAACCACCTGGTCATGCCGAGCACATAAGATATTTTTTAGACTTTACTAGGGCGTGGCATGGCCAGGTGGGTTAAGGCGTTTGACTCGTAATCTAAGGGTCGCGGGTTCAAATCCCCGTCACACCAAACATGCTCGCCCTTTCAGCCATGGAGGCGTTATAATGTAACGGTAAATCCCACTATTCGTCGGTAAAATAGTAGCACATAAGTTGGCGGTTGGTGGTGATGACTAACTGCCTTCCCTCTAGTCTTACACAGCAAAATTAGGGACGGCTAGCGCAGATAGCCCTCGTGTAGCTTTGCGCAAAATTAAAAAACAAACAAAAATACCTTAAACGAGAGAATTGGAAATCTTGTTATAATTTGGAACACAAGCAACTACAGGCAGATTAGAATCTTAAACACACCCATGTTCTGACGTAAGGGAAAGTTAAGGTGACGTTGAATTCAGTACGGTTGACGAGTGTAGTCAAGAAGACCATAGTCGCCGTCCGGAAGCTATTTTCTTAACACCTATTTCCTTAAAAGCAAACACACGCTTACGTACGTGTATACTCGGCTTACACGAGTGTGAAAAGACGTTATTGGTATACTTACTCTTAAAGACACAGTTGTAATTTAAAAAGGAACAAAAAATACTGTGAAATGCTTGGAGTTTACAAAGGTAATGTTACGAAAGTGTGTTTTTCTTATTGCAAAGCCACATTAGGCTATCTGCCGAGTCCACCGAGATTACGTAAGTGAAAGAAAACCTATTCCCCAAGTATAGCTATATATTGAGCGTGTGAATTATATATAAAAGGCTGCCCTCCCTCCAGCAGTATAGCGGTACGTCTGCGGACTCAAACCGCTAAACACCGTGTTTCGATACCGTGGTGGGCAGAGTACAGATAGCCCATTGTGTAACTTTGTGCTTAATTCTAAATAAACAAACAAAAAAAGAAACTGAAACAACTACATTCGGTGTGGTCAAACATTACATGCTTCTTTAGTAGGAACTGAGCCTAAATATGTACGATGGGCTATCTGTGTTCTGCCCACGACTGGTATCGAAACGCGGTTTTTAGCGTTGTGGTTTCGCAGATATATCGTTAGGAGGTAGCACATGCTAGGTGCGAAAAACTGAAAATTACAGAATATACTCGGCAAAAGCAGACAGGTAAAACACAATTATTTATAAGTCGTACCTGTGTACAAATTTCTCTGCGGGCATTTAGATTTCAGTATTTGTATAAACGTTTGAACATATTACATTTTGTTCACAGAGAAACTAGAGACAAATCTATCTAAAATTGGTTTTATAATGTTAATTTCGGATTCGTAGCGCTAAACATTTAGACGACAGCTTTCATCAGATTACATATTGTTTTTTATTTACTTAAGAAGTTCTCATGTCATATACGACTCCTATTGTTGGCGTTACTACTTAAGGGTTACCGTGAAGTTACAGAGGACTGTATTGATTTGGGCTTTGTGTACTAAGTTAATGATTCGTAGCACAGCCATATGAAGCCAACAGTTCTCGCTACTTTTGAAATAAATTAAAAACTTTTTATTTACAATCAGGTACATTTCTCACCATCTGTAGTTATCATTTAAAAGGCCTGAAGCATAATTATGTGCATATTTAATATATCATTTTTAAGTTCCTTAGCCTGAGTTTTGTAAGCCTTTTGCTTCCACAAAGTATCCTGCTTCTTGCTGAACAAGACGATATCTGCCGTGAGTGGAGCACGTACGATCTATTGTGTAACTTCGGGCTTAACACCAATAAAAAACAGAAATAAAATATGCCTCTGAGCAGTTTTGTTTCAAACCGTCTTATAATGCAACAGTGCATATATCATTCAGTGGGTTTTATTGAAACATCTCGGAGAATTTGAAATGGTCGATACAGATTTCTAATATTCGATTGTTTACGTGCACGGTGGCCGCGCATGCGTAGTTTCATCAATGGCTTTACCTTATGGCTGTAACTCTTTTACCTTCTTGCGCATTCGGATGGTAAAAAAAAATTAAATTTCAAATATTTATAAACGTGTCGTGATGCTCAGAAACGTTCAAGATGATTAATTTCTGATCTGAAAGACACAACGTCTAACAGTTTCAGTTATCCTTCCAGAGTACACATTTTTACCTGACTTCAAGCTGATTGTAATACGGTACCAGTTTTTGTCTTTTCGGAGTTTAAATGTATAACTAATTAAGTGCTAACTAACGTTGTCCCAGTAATATTTCAAGAGATTATAGGTATTGCTGTCTGAGTAGTAAACGATTTTATGTCATTTTTATCATTTGTACCTTTCTGGAGTCTTCATGTTTATCTAATTTTCTACGTCTGTCTTAAAGACGTATAAAATAATCATTTATCCTTTTTGTTATGATGTAACACTATCTTATATCAGTGTTCAAGTCTCTTCGAGGTTTATATAATGAAGCTCGATCAAAATGAGTTGTTCAGGCTTTATGACATTAATTGAAATAGATATTGGAATCCGTTGCATTAGGAATTATAAAAATAATTTGTTTGTATTATTTTACACTTAAAACATACTACTAAGTGTAGTTATAATACAATATTTATTACATATTTTGTTGTGATAGGAAAATTACAAAATCCGTCATGGTATAACAACGAATTTAACTACTTTCTCCGCCTCTTATAAAATTACTTAACGCGTTTCACTTTATGGGTTGTTTTTGTTTTTATAAGCAATCTTTTGTGTAACGTTTCTGTTTTAGGCCTACTGTTTGTTGTAAGAGTGATGATGACTCTTTTATCCAGTATCAGTCACTTAAATAAGAATGTACGAAACGTTCGTCCTCTCGTGGGACATCGGCAAGTCTTCAGATTTACAACGCTGATATCAGGGGCTCGGTTCCCTTCGTTGGACGCAACAGATAACACATCCAGTAAACAAAAGGAGTACAGGATGTTTAATGAAATAATAACAGTTCCTTCAGTACTCTTAAAGTGTTGGGCCCCCCAGTGGCTCAGCGGTGTGTCTGCGGACTTACACGTTAAAATCCGGGTTTCGATACCCGTGGTGGGCAGAGCACAGATAGCCCATTGTGCAGCTTTGTGCTTAATTCTAAACAACAACAACAACTTAAAGTGTTGGAACTACGCTAAGGGTTTCGCGTTGTAGTCCTGCGATAGTTCTCGGATAAACTCAGTTCAGCGGTTCAAACCATTTTGGTCCTTGGTTGGAAAAGCGCGGTACTCTAAGGACATGCTTGGCGTCACAGGGCGCCCTCAGTTACCTAGGAAACGTTCTAATTTCGATCTAGTGACCACATTAATAAGAACGAAAGTTGGATTTTAATACTCTAGATAGCATTAACGTTTCATTCTTATTCAATTCAAAATACATCGTAATGAATCTTAATAATTATTCTTTAACGCTATAAAGCTTTGTAATTTACCACACAATAATCAAAATAATCACTCTTAATGTCTTCTAAGGAGTTTTAGATTTCACTCTTGTTTATCCAAAAATCACTCTAAGAGAACATTGGGAAGTTTTTTCTTGATTCGTCCAGTTTAAGCGTCTGCTGTTAGAAAAGGTTTGTTTCTAGAATTTCGCGCATAGTGGGGCTATCTGTGCTAGCTGCTCTTAATCTGGCAGTGTAAGACAAGAGGGAAGGCAGCTATTCATCACCACCCACCGCCAACACTTGAGTTACTCTTTTACCAACGACTGGTCGTAACATTATAACACGTTCACGGCTGAAGGGGCGAGCATGTTTGGTATGACGGGGATTTGAACCCGCGACCCTCGCATTACGAGTCGAATACTTTAACCACCTAGCTATGCAGGGCCAACAAGAAGATTACCCTTTCTCTGAAGAATACGATACAACGGTTACGTTATAATGATCCAACGGCTGAAAGGGCGAGCATCTTTGGTGTAATGGGGAGTCGAACCTGCAACCCTCCGATTACAAATCGAGTGCTCTAACCACCTGGCCATGGCGGGCTAACACTCTTTGCGGCCGTAGTTCTTACTATTAGTGGATAATCTTTAACATTTTTAATTTATTCGTCCAGTTCGACATTTAATTTTTACGTATATTAATACCATCAATTGATATTGTCACTAGACTTGACATGTGACAATTTGTTTATTAATCTATTTTACGTGCTGTGTTTATTGTAATTATTATAAACTGTACTTAAAAAATGAATCAATCTTGTCTGATTTGTCTGACCTTAAAGTTTTAGTTTCGACGAGTTGTTCTGTTAGTTTTGTTCGCTGTAAAAGGAATTGCACTAAAAGCCGATTTTTGATATGAATGAAACCGGACAAGCAACTTTACTTATTGTTTGACTGGAGGAGCGCGACATTAGTGGTGACACAAATGTACACACGTGTAAAAACCCTAAAGTCTGGTAAAGCAATAGTTCTGACTCATGGATCGTGTCTTTCACACTCGTCAGGAAAATGAAAAACTTCGCCTTCACGTGCCACATATAGAATTTCAAATGAAATGACCACGTGACAGAAAACTGATGTGAGTAGCGACGAAGGAGAGTGAACTTAATAAGATCATTGATTGATTAGATCCTGTAGACTTATGGTCAACATCATGGGTCTTCATTTTTAACCATTCCAACACCATATTGAATCCAGTGGACCTAAGCATTAAATTCCCTTATAATAGAATGAGAAACAGAAATGAAATACACACACACACAAAATTAAATCAATAGATAGAAAATGTAAACAAAGTATACACGTAATAGTAACACACGTAAAGTAACAACGAACAAAGTTTGTTTTATTATTAAACTTTCCATGGGTATAATATTTGCTTTGAATTTCGCGCAAAGCTATGCGAGAGCTATCTGCGCTATCCCTCCCTAATTTAGGAGTGTAAGACTAGAAGGTAGCTAGTCATCGCCACCCACCGCCAACTCTTGTGTTGCTCTTTTATGAGCGAATAGTGGGATTGTATTTCTCATTATAAGCCCCCACGGCTGAAAGGGCGAGCATGTGTGGTGTGACGGGGGATTCTAACCCCGAACCTCAGATTACGACGTCGAGTGCCTTTACCACCTTGCCACGCCGTTGCTATAATGCTGTTTACCAGTTAAAACTGTACATAATTATAATGTTATTTACCAATTTAAACTATAATGATTACAAAAGTGTTTAATTGAAAATTTACATCGTTATAATATTGTTAACCAGTTAAAAAGTGTACATGGTTATAATATTGTTAATCAGTTAAAAACTGTAATGGTTATAATGCTGTTAACCAGTTAAAACTATACATTATTATAATATTGTTTACCAATTTTAAATATAATGATTACAAAAGTGTTTAAATAAAAAATTACATGGTTATAATATTGTTAACGAGTTAAAAAGTGTATATGGTTATAATATTGTTAACCAGTTAAAAATGTCAATGTTATAGTATTGTTCACCAATTAAAACTACGTTTGTATAATATTGTTTACCAATTTAAACTACAATGGTTAGAATTTTAGTATTTAGTTAAAACTTTACATGGTTATAATATTGTTAACCAGTTTAAATTGTGCATTCTTATAATATCGTTTACCAATTAAAACTTAAAATGTTGTTAAATAGTGTTTACCAATTTAAACTTGACATTGTCATAATATTATTTACCAATTAAAACTTTACATGGTTATTATATTGTTTAGTTAAAACTTTACCTGGCTAGAATATTGTGCAGTTAAAACTTTACATGGTTATAATATTGTTAACCAGTTAAAACTGTACATTGTTATAATACTGTTTACCAATTGAAACTTTACCTGGCTAGAATATTGTTTGGCTAAAACTTTACTTGGTTATAATATTTTTCACCAGTTAAAACTGTACATTGTTATAATACTGTTTACCAATTGAAATTTTACCTGGCTAGAATATTGTTTGGCTAAAACTTTACTTGGTTAGAATATTTTTCACCAATTAAAACTTTGAATGGATAAACTTCTCACCAGTTAAAAGGTTTTAGCTTGTACTGATTAGGCACTTTAAGTATTTTTATATATTTTTAAAACTCTACAAAAACCATATTGTGTTTTGTGGAGGTAGATAGACACATACCAAATTTCATTTGAAATTTTCGAAAACATATTTTCGTTCTGTTAGAACAAATACTAATGCACATTCTCTATAGTAATAGCTTTAAGGTCATGCTATGCTACAGATATTTGACGTAAAGTCACTTATGATTGGAATAGCATATTGATAAGTATTGTTGATCAGTGACGTAGTGTTTTAAATGAATTTTCTATCATGTTCTTAATTTCAGAAAACCTGAAAATTAGAATGTGATTGAAAGGAAAACGAAATCCGATAATTTTAAACTGAATGATGCTGTTCATTGCTGGGTTTATGATTGGCGTGTTGGACTGTCAGTCAATTTAAAAGGACCAAGATTTGTGTTTTGTGCCCCGAACTTCAGTCATACAGGAGTTGCCCAAAGGTTGGCAGAGAGTACTGTCGACTCTCTGCCTTCTTTCAAGTTATCGTGGTTTAACTTCACGAAAATTTCCCAAAACAAACCTGCAGTTGTTTATAATTCTACTCTAACTGTTTCAAACATTATGAAAAACGTTTCTCTGAATCTTATCGTTTCCGTAGATTCTCTGAATCGTGATACGAGAGACCCTGTTTTGCAGTTTTCACTTTTCTATTGTTATTTTCTAGATTGATGGGTTTATAAAATACTCCGTTGATTTAGTGTCTCAGGTCAATATACCAGTATGGAAAAGTGTGCTTAAAATTTGACATAAATATACTTCGACCTCACTATTACGTGTTTAACCTCAAAAATTATTTCTGTTTTGTTAACCCTAAGGCATTGCAATGAAATATCTGTGCTATATTAATATCGAGTATCGAAACCTGATATTTTGTGTGAAAAATCTTCGGATATACTGCTAAAGGGAGAAAACATTGAGTACGCAACAATAGCAAATGTTTATATTATAATTTCTACATTACTTTTTAACTTAAGTGATAATGTGTTATTTATAAATAATGTATGTTTGGTATTAAGCACAAAGGGCTATCTGTGATCTGCCCACCACTGGTATCGAGAAACCGGTTTCTAGCGGTATAAATAAATGCCACTGGGAAACAATAATATATATTTCTAATATCTACCGAAATTAGTGATTAACTGACAAGGAAGATGGCGGATTTATTGTCATATATCTGTTTTAATATTAATGTTTGTTTAAGTTAAATTTATATTGAGAAAAGTACGAATTGGAAAATTATTCATTAAAGTTGTAGAAAATTCTCGACTGTAAGAATCAACAATGTGTGTGTGTGTGTGTACGTAAACACTGGTGTATTGTTTATATTGTTGAGTAAACTGAAGTTTCGAGAAACTCGTCTCACGCCTATAAATATAACTAACCAAAAGACAGTATATATTGTTGGTTTGCGACATTTGGTACACTACCAAAGTATTATAAGTTACAATATTAATTTAATATTGAAATTTATAAAGCATTCCTGTTCCGTTTCAAGTTTTTTTACTCAGTGAGTGCGTGTTCGTTAACAAATATTACCATTTTAGTATCGACGAAATGGCGACATATAGTCTTAACAATGCTTGGTGTTCATAACGGTTGTCGTGCTTTTAATTTTAATTTGTTCTCAAGCAGCAATGTCTATAGTGTCTACATGCAATAATTCACTTTTCCTCATTCAGTTGTTTAGCCATGAAATTTATGTAATAGGATAAACCTAATTACTTACTTACTTATTTGTAATTTTAATTCTAAACCAGTTTGGTTAATATGAGAAAAAACTGTAAAATCCTTATTATTGGAGCTCCAGTGACTCTGTGGTACGTCTGAAAGCTTAAAATGCAAAAAAAATCTAGTTTCGATACTCGCTGTGGGTAAAACTCAAGATACCTCATTGTATAATTCAGTGGTTAGGAAACAAACATTTTATTGTTGAGTTTGTTTGAAGTTAAGCACAAAGCTATACAATGGGCCATCTGTGCCCTGCCTATCACAGGAATCTTTCAGTTGGTTTCTATAGTTACAAATTCACAGATGTACCTCTTTGCTCCGAGAAGGCACCTCATTGCTGGGGGGCAACCGGTGTATCAGCTGTAAGTTTCTGGCCTTACAACACTAAAATTCAGAGTTCGATTAACTGCAGTGTAAAAATGCAGATGGCCAGCTGTGTGACTTTGTATTTAAAAAAACAACAACAATAAACCAAACAACTCGGCACCTGGTGGCAGACTTCACAAATAAATAATCTTACTCAACTTAGATCTTAGAGCTCATGACGTCTACTGTGAGCAATTGACCAGTTACTTTAAAGCTCTGTATAACAACGGTTTGCGAAAATAATTATTTTTCGCGCCACCGGTAAACGGTGCAATAGGAAAAAAAAAACTTCCGTGAAGTTGGGGATTGTAGATTGCACAATAATTTTTTTTTTCTCAGTATCGTACAAACAAGATTTCCACCAAGAAAAACTTAATTTATTCACATACGTTCGTGTATGAGAGTGAGTCGTGGATCCATTGGGTCTCTGTTTTCTCCAGTATCGGAACACATTTTTGCAATACCAACGTAATTATCACAACCCTAGATCTTTTATAATTCTGTAGGGTTACATTAATAAGGTGTATTTGCCCTGAGATTAGAACGCTGTTTTGCACTTCTGATACCTTTATCTCAGCGCTTTTTTTCCCAAACATCTACACCCTGGTATTTCAAGGTAGTATTCAGTTTGTGAAAAACTCTACAACCTAACTTTAAATAATAGTCTATGTATTTCATACCAAAAAAAAATTGCCACGTATAAGAAATTACATAAAAGTACGAAGACTTCAATAAAAAACCAAGAACTTGCAATGTAGATTAGATAGATTTTTTTACAATGTATCAAAACAAACATAAGTCTTCACACGTGTGAAGATTTCTTCCACACACGTTTTTTATTGTCTAAAAAATGCACATGTAATTATTAATTCGTGTGTGTGTTGTCTTTTAGCAAAGCCACATCGAGCTATCTGCTGAGCCCACCGAGGGGAATCGAAACCCTAATTTTAGCGTTGTAAATCCGTAGACTTACCGCTGTACTAACGGGTGGCAATTATTAATTCAATGTATATTTAGTTAACTGTAAAAACGTTGCGTTGTTATTTCAAAACACAAATTGTGTTCTCGAAAACAGAGATGTGTGAGCTGTTTATTGTTGTAGCAGTATGGTTTATCAAATTAATATTGTTTAAAACACTGTTGTACTGTGAAAATACATTGTTTTGTTTTATTAGTCCACAGCGATTATGTTGATTTTAGCTCGGTATTCTGTTGAAAACATCCAAGCACCGACTTTGTGTTCCACACATTGTGTGTGATATTTTTAACACAACTTTGTATACAGTTTAAGAAAGTGAATTTCATACATACAGTACGTTTCACAATTACTTATCAACCTAAATGAATTGTAAACAAGTAGGTTTATTTGTCTGTTCTTTTTATTTCGCGCAAAGCTACACGAGGTCTGTCTTTGTTAGCCGTCTCTAATTTTACAGTGTAAGACTAGAGAGAAGGTCATCACCACCGACCTCCGACTCTTGGGCTACCCTTTTACGAACAAATAGTGGGCTTGACCGTTGAATTATAACATCCCTACGGCTGAAAGGGCGAGCATGTTTGGTGGGACGGGGATTCGAATTCGCGACCCTCGGATTAGGAGTCGAGCGGGTTAACCACTTGGTCATACCGGGCCAACCGTCTTCATGTTAAAGAAAGTTTTTTGACAAAAATGGAAAAACGTCTGGAAATTCATCAAACGAAACCATTTTCGCCTCCTCTGGTTCCATTGTAGCATCCATACCGAAACACTAAGGTATATCTAATCAAACAATGTACACTAATTCGCTTCTGTATTTATTTTGTTTCGTAAAATAAAATACGCCTATGGATCACCCGTATCCTGATGAGCATGGTCGTATTACGAAATGCTTATTATACATTCAGAAGAATGGTAAAGGATTTTAAAGCATGTTACCAATATTGATCCTCGTCAACTCCGTACGTTGCTCCAAGTTATTTAGATACTACGTTGTGTTGGGCGACTTTGGTCCTGTTCGTTCCAAAAATAAAAATAGTTTGATTAAATTTTGTGTTACTTATTTTCAGTGTAGAGTATTGTAAATACCACTGCTAAGGTCTTATTCTCTGAAGAGACGTATTTCAAAATACTGAAATGTGATTCTTCCAGACCAATACGTCATGCTGTAAACATTGTGTTAACTCTTAGAAAGCGGGAACGTTGTAGGTGGCAGCTCAGTTGATGATGGCCGCTGTTTAAGGGTTAAAGTAATCTAACTCCTATTGGATCCAAACACGAGCCATGTGGACTGCTGTTTACGAACTCTGGTTTAAATATAGCTTTAGATAATGCCCAGTTATTCGAGTCTCAAACAGATTCACTGTAGGTCTTTTTTTATTCTTTGAGCGAGATACTGGTAGTCTCACGTGACTTTTAACGACGAACAGATGCGATTTACATGGGTGTGAAGACAACCCTCACCCTGTTCACTTGTTAAAGAAAAAGGAGAGATAGAAAAGGTCCGCCATTTATTTTCATTTTATGATTTTCAAAATTAGCTGAATATCAGTTCGTTAAGATTTTTCTTTTGTCGTAGTTCGATAAATTTCTCACGCTAATTAAAACTAAAAAGCACGAAACAAATGAAGGTGACACGTTACTATTGAAAGTTAAGAAAGAAAATAATGAAAAACGCCAAGTTACGTGTTGTTACTTTCACTAGAACTGGTCAGCCATGGCCAGGTGGTTAAGGTACTCGACTCGTAATCCGAGGGTCGCGGTTTCGAATTACACCAAACATGTTCGCCTTTTCAACCGTGGGGGTGTTACAATGTTACGGTCAATTCCACTATTTGTTGGTAAAAGAGTAGTCTAAGCGTTGGGTGGTGATGACTAGCTACCTTCCCTCTAGACTTACACTGCAGAATTAGGGACGGCTAGCGCAGATAGCCATCGAGTAGCGTTGCGCGAAATTCAAAACAAACAAACTACTTTCACCAACAGGATATGCTGTACTGAAATGTATATCTACGAGGACGTACAATGGGTGGTCACTTTATTAGTATAAGACCACTCAACCACAAGTGTCTTTATGAAAGACCATTCCTGTGATATGTTGTTCACAAGTAACGATTAACAGATTCTTTCAACCGGGAGAATCGAAGTTGAAGATGCAATTCACTTAATAGAACTGCAGCTAATAACAAACGAAAATACTGTTGTACATTCTTGTAAAACGCCTCAGATTGTGAGCCATTTGGTTGATTATTTTAAAATACTCATTTACTCCAAATATTATCAGAAAATATTATCTGTCATTTGGTATTGGAATAGTAATACAATGATACACTTATGTCAGATATAAGAAGGACTTTTTGAGGGCTTATTGCACAAAGTGTGAAACAACGAAAGACTGGAGTGAGTCATGTGATCTCGAGTTATGTTCTACTTTTTTTTTCTGAGTTGGCAGCAGAGTGAAAAGGGAAAGAAAAAACAACAACACATAATGAACCTAAAGTTCTGCCAGCATAGTCTGTTGGAGGTGGTGTGATGGTGTGGAACACGATATCGTAGTTGTTTAGTCTTTTGATTCTTTTCGAAGGACGTATGACACAAAGAATATACATGAACCATACAGCTAATCAAGCCCACCTTACAATACTACATAGTTCACTTTCATTAACAATAATTCTTATTAGAAAACAAGGCAAACAATTCGCTACGTCACTTTTGTCCGAAACTGGATCAGAAAACAATGCAGAAAGTTGAAGACTCCTTCAGCTAGCTAAAATCACAGAATGGATATTCTTGAGCCTAATTTTAGCGTTTTATTAATTATTATGTGATCAGGCATGGCCAGGTGGTTAAGGCGCTCGACTCGTAATCTAAGTGGAGCGAGTTCGAATCCCTGTTACACCAAACATGCTCGCCCTTTCAATCGTTGGATCGTTATAATGTCACGATCAATCCCACTATTCGTTGGTAAAAGAATAGTCCAAGCGTTGGCGGTGGGTAGAGATGATCAGATGTCTTCCTTCTAGTTTTACACTGCAAAATGAGAGATGGCTAGCTGAGAGGGCCCTCGTATACCTTTACGTAAAACTAAAAATAAAAATAAACAAGTCGTCACTACATTTTCTGACGACATCTGCAAACCTCACGCATCATTAGGTTGGCCACAGCTGATAATATTTAACATTTTGTGAAGTTTATTCTGCCACAAGTCCGGCAGTTAATCGATCGAGATGAGTGTGTTTGCGGGTATAATATGTGCCCGGTATAATGTCTGAGTGATTTATTAAAGGTATGTTTAGCGATGTGTATTTTAAAAATATTTCTTGACAGATACAAAGCTATCTCTACTGTGCTTCTTACTGATTTCGAAACCTGATTTTTAGTGCTATAAGCCCTCTATCTTAACCCTAAAACACGGGAGGGAGGACAAAAATATCGTTGGTATCTGTTTTCTGTCCACTGTGGGAAAATTAACCCCAAATGTTAGCGTTGTAAGTCCGTAAAGTTACTGCCAATCAACTGGGGGACTTTAACAAGGAACAAACACGTTTTAAAATGTAAAAAAAAGTTTGTAAGTTAATCTTATTAAATTAAATGTTTTTACCTTATTAAGTACAGTGTTTATTTTTTAGTTTAGTTATTTATTTAGTTTATCTCCGAAACTACTTTGATTCTCAACGAGAAACGTTGAATGTGTTTAGCGTGTTGTGTTCTTGACAGAAGTAACATAGAAATTCACCAATATGACCTATTGGTCGTATAGAACGTTGTTGTTAGTTTACAATATCAATAATGGACCGGCATGGCCAAGCGCGTAAGGCGCGTGACTCGTAATCCGAGTGTCGCGGGTTCGTGCCCGCGTCGCGCTAAACATGCTCGCCTCCCAGCCCTGGGGGTGTTATAATGTGACGGTCAATCCGACTTTTCGTTGTTTAAAGAGTAGCCCAAGAGTTGGCGGTGGGTGGTGATGACTAGCTGACTTCCCTCTAGTCTTACACTACTAAATTAGGGACGACTAGCACAGATAGCCCTCGTGTAGTTTTGCCCGAAATTCAAAGCAAAGCAAACCAAAAACGCGCCTCCCAGTGGGCTAGCGTTACGTTGATGTACTTTGCTAAAACACAGAGCTCAATTCGCCGCTGAGAACAGAGCGTAGATAGCCTCTTAAGTAACTTTGCGCTAAAATGACGAAACAAACTAGCCAACCAAAGAAATAAAAAACACACACTCAAAAATGTTCGACGGTACCACGTTGTTTATTCTAAACATTTGGATGTAAATTTGGAAGCTACATAAATCCGTATTGAAATCCTTCACTACGGAACTACTTTCATTACACAGCTTACTTCCTGACATCAAAGATCATGGATATCTTACAAGATGTTTATGATGGCCAGATGTAAGCAATATTTAGGAGTTGTGCTGTGTAATACATATAAGAAAGAAAATAATTTGTTGCCACATAACTGACGCAGTTCATTATTAAACGAACTTACATTTATAGCATGTTGTTGTATCTGAGCGGCAGTAAAAACCTAGGAAAGCTTAATGTAACATCCAATACAGGTTGGACTACTTTTCTGAGCCGCCACATATGTTAATAACAGGATTTTGTATGTGAAACGCTTCTTTGGAATAGGCTTAATTTTTTTGACGTTCTACAACTCTTTTAGACGGAACGTAAAGTATGTGTTTTTGTTTGTTATGAAGGATACACTTCACAAATGGGAATTTTACTTATGTTTTAAACTATATTATATGCTGATTTGAAGTAACCGTCACCAGGACGGAAGTTACATAAATTTATGATTAATGTGAGGTTATCTTAGGATATGAAAAACTGAATCTCTCATGTGTGATTCTGAAAACACAAAAGCGCCCATAAAACCTTGCAAGACACAAAACGCGAAACCGTAAATTTGCTTGTATCTTCGCATCGAGCCAAAAACCAGTGTCAAATTTGGTGAAGATAATTTACATCGCCAAGATAATTTACAGCATTACGTAACCGATATTAAAAATCAAAATTCTAAATTTTCACCATAGCAGCTTGTGTGTAGAAGCATTGTACTGACGTTAAAAAGTCGTGCGGTCAATAGTGGACTGAAGTGCTCCCACGACATACTGGTGTAATCACTACTTACACCTTTGTGCAAATTAATTGAAACAAGACGGAAAATAACGATTTTTTTTCAATGTTTTTTCGTTTTATTTTTGAGAATCCATAAATTACTCACAAATTAATACATGATATGATCGCATTTACTTTTCAGAAGATCAATAATCCGCTTTGGCATCGAGTCCACGAGTTGACTGAAATTTTTACTAATTTTTGGATTGCGGTACCATACCTCAATTATGGCCTCAATTAGCTTATCTTTCGTAGTACATTCTTTTCTCCGAAGTCTTTCTTTACAAATCGCCCAACGATTTTCAATAGGATTTAAGTCTGGAGAGTTTCCAGGCAAGTCCAGCACCTTTATTTATGTTGTAGTCATGAAATTCTTCACAAGTTTCGATGTGTGTTACGGAGCCATATCTTGCTGAAAAATGCCAAGTCCATCTGGAAATATCTTTCTCAATTCTCGAACGACTCTTCTCTGCAAAACTTCGATGTACTGTGGTCCTCGCATCATATTTGGTACGATATGTAAGCCTCCGACGCCATAGTAGCTGAAAAAGCCCCAAAACATCTTCTTCAAGGGATGTTTTACGAACTGATTAATGTAAGATTCTCGAAGTTTCTCACCTGGAGATCTGCGAACATGCAAAGACTTCTTTGACCCTGTCCGAAGAAATGAGTCTCGTCACTGAATAACACCTTCCTCCATTGTTCTTGCGTCCAGTTCTTGTATTTCAGACCCAACTGATACCGTTTTTCTTCATTGAGTTGGTAAGAAGTTGTTTTTTGATTGGTCTCCTTGCCCTTTTAACGCAATTTCGAATGACGTAATATTCCTCAAAATTTCGTCATATATCTCAAAAATAGATCGACCGCACTGCAAAACACAGCTAATGACGCCGTCTGTATGAAAAAATGACTATTAAAGGAAATCAGCGTGTCCAGCGAGACTACACTGGCCGCAGTGCTGAAAATTTTGTAAAATGACCATCTGTTTCAATTAATTTGCACAAGGGTGTACCTCAAGCAGCTGGAGAACTAAATGAGTATTCATTGGTTAAATAGATGCAAACAGCAGTTATAAATTTCTGTATGATTGTTCTGGGCACAGAAAGGTTTTATTCTCAGATAGTGGATGGCCTGTGGAATGCCTGCAGGGAAGGAGAGCGTGCTTTGAATACGACAGTCTACGGGGCTATTTCCAAGATGCATTATTGCCGTGTAGAGCATGAGCATATATAACATAGTGGGCTATAATAACGGGGTGAGGCTACAAAATCATTTTGTTATAACATTGTTAAACTCTCTAAAAATAAAGCAAAACTCTTAACCAGCTTTAGTTACGTAGCTTGAAAACTTTGTGAACTCTAAATCTATACACAAACGAAACCAATTTAAATAAATACCAATGTATTACATTTATTAACGATAAATAACAACAACAAATCTTTTAATGATAATCTTTGCCATCTAAAATTACGGGCTAGAATTATAAAAAGAGGCAAACATAAGCCCTGTCTTAAGTTGTGTGACATTCA
Source organism: Carcinoscorpius rotundicauda (assembly GCA_011833715.1). Taxonomy (NCBI): domain Eukaryota; kingdom Metazoa; phylum Arthropoda; class Merostomata; order Xiphosura; family Limulidae; genus Carcinoscorpius; species Carcinoscorpius rotundicauda. The sequence continues at coordinate 42,723,218 of CM022404.1, forward strand.
ATCGTGGCATTTCTAAAGAACTGCGTTGTTAAAATTTTCTCATGACCAACTTTACTATATTATTGATAGACAAATTCTACATGGTTTTCATCAATTATTTAACCACTTGCCTCCCTCGCTAGTACAGCGGTAAGTCTACGGATTTACAACGCTAAAATCAAGGGTTTGATTCTCCTCGGTGGGCTAAGCAGATAGTATGATGTGGTTTTGCTATAAGAAAAAAACACACACAAACTAAACCACTTGGCCCAACATGGCCAGGTGGATAAGGCACTCGACTTGTAATCTATGGGTTGTGGGTTCGAATCTCCTTCACACCAAACGCGCTCGCCCTTTTAGCCGTGGGAGCGTTATAATATGACGGTCAATCCCACTATTCGTTGGTAAAAGAGTAACCCAAGAGTTGGCGGTGGGTGGTGATGACTAGCTGCCTTCCCCGTAGTCTTACACAGCTAAATAAGTGACGGCTAGCGCAGACAGCGCTCGTGTAGCTTTGCGCGAAATTCAAAACATAACAAACAAAAACACAAATTCTTAACAGAATAGAACAGGGAAAGTACCACATAAACGATGGGATTTTGTGGCATGTAAGAAACTGATGAACGAAGAACCTCCATACTAGTTTTTATGGGGGGACTAGGTGAAGGACATTCGATATAAGAAGAAGGTTGCGTGCCCAAATAACCAACGCAATTGTGACACTTACTCTTAATGTGCTGACATGCACTTAGGCAAAGCTCGTTTATTGCCTGGACATGCTTCGAGCCAAAAACAGTGCTCATGTCGAGATGTACTGATGTCGTCTCTGGTCATGACGAAACTAAGTTGTTAGCCCTTGTTTTACTGTAAACCGTAAGTAAGTTTACACCATGCCGTTCTCATTCTATTCAACCACCATAATATGGTTTCATATTTTATGGACACCCTGTACTTTTGAATGTTTATTGTGTCTAGGTCGGTTTTCGTATCCCATTTAATTATATCTTGTAGTATCAAAAATGAAAATAGACGTTTGTCCATACCTTTCACTTTCGGAGTCTGTTTTATGTTACCTATAACGTTTAATCTCTTAGCTGATGCACACTTCTCGTGAGGCTGAAGGAAGTGTTTTCTAAAAATTGCAATTTTCTTTCTTTTTTACATCATCTTTTACCTGTTCTCGTTGATCATTGGTAATCTCAAAAATGGAAAACTTGGCAAGAGATATCGACGTTTGTCCTAAAAATATCTCGCCTAGTGACATGCACGCCAAATGGTATGAAATGTTTAAGTCATTAAACTTTGTGTATTTGATTTTAAAAGTCTTATCGTGAAGGGACAGCAGTTTAAAGTGTCGTTTTTTACCCTAGAAAACTTCGTAAGTGGTTTACAAGTTTTATATGCGTCGAGAAGAGTACTGTTTTTGTTACGTTTCAGAACATGTTTGTTCGTTTGTTTTTGAATTTCGCGCAAAGTTACACGAGGGCTTGTTTGTTTTGAATTTCGCACAAACCTACTCGAGGGCTACCTGTGCTAGCCGTCCCTAGTTTAGCAGTGTAAGACTAGAGAGAAGGCAACTAGTCATCACCACCCATCGCCATCTCTTGGTATACTCTTTTACCAACGAATAATGGAATTGACCGTCACAGTATAACACCCCCACGGATGAAAGGGCAAGCATGTTTGGTGTGATGAGGATTTGAATCAGCGACTTTCAAATTACGAGTCGAGTGCCTTAACCACTTTGACCATGCCAACCCGTTTCAGAACATTTCAGCAACACTTATAAGGTGAAATTATGCGAAGCCTAAAATAACCTCTTCGATGTAAAATATGAAATGTAGCGCCCTCTAGTGGTTTAGTTTTGTGACTAACGATATTTATTTTAATTAAATAAAGAGTATTTGATTTAAGAAAATGACAAAATTATTCATAAATTGAACACATTCTTAATATGTTGATATTGCGAAAACATAAATTTAAAAGAAATCGTTGCTTATGCGAGTAAGAAAGTGTGATGTTTGTTTGTTTTGAATTTCGCGCAAAGATACTCGAAGGCTATCTGCGCTAGCCGTCCCTAATTTGGCAGTGTTGTTGTTCTGAATTAAGCACAAAGCTACACAATGGGTTATCTGTGCTCTGCCCGCCACGGGTATCGAAACCCGGATTTTAGCGTGTTAGTCCGCAGACATACCGCTTAACCACTGGGGGGCAATTTAGCAGTGTAAGGCTAGAGGAAAGGCAACTAGTCATCACCACCCACCGCCAACTCTTGGGCTACTCTTTTAACAACAAATAGTTTGATTGACCGTCACATTATAAAGCCCCCACGGTTTAAAGGGCGGGCATGTTTGGTGCGATTGGGATACGAACCCGCGACTTTCGGATTACGAGTCAAACGCCTTAACACACTTTGCCATGCCGGGCCACGCATTGGAACATGCATGTTAATTATAGAGTGAATTGTTCATTTAATAAGGAATCGTTCTTGAACAGAATTTGAATTCACGAGAACTCCAATGAGAAAGAATAATTGGCTTTGGTCAGTACCACAGCTCAATGGTTTATAACACATATTCGTGTCACTGTGTTGTACTTATCTCAGGTTCCCCTGAACTGAAAATTGTAATGTTACGTATGACACTTGAGGTTCGTAGATTCTGCCTTTCCCATCCAATATAACCTTCTCAATTTAAGAGTGTTGGTAAAACGTGATTTTCCATAAGACGTTAAGCTATATTTAAGTACTAAACTAATATGTCGTATTTGTTTGTTTTGGCTATGGTCTCTTTTATACGAACATCACCTTTCAAAATATAAATAAGAGACGAGTTACCATGTGTTTCTAGCATGATCTGTACGTAGGATTAACTAGAGAAAAACAGCAAAGAACACTAAAAGTTATGTGGTACAAAACACATTTTGGATCAGGTTCATATCTGATTAGTGTCCCTTTTTCTGGTTACAGGATCAGAACGGGCAAGCTTTTTTCCCCATGACTCTAGTTATACAATTTTTATCACAGTATTAGGTTGAATCCCAGGAAATGAACTGTAGTTATTCAAAAATAAATATTGTAATCTCATGTTCATCGTCCACCTGAATTAATCGACAGAGGTTAAAGGCTCTATTTTATTTTAAAGCTAGTGAAAGGTTGGAATACACCTGGCTGAGTTCCCAGTGAATTTAAGTTAGGAGCTACCAGGATATAATACTCGCGTTATTAATTGAATTCAGATCAAAGTGTCTGTCACTCCTGTAGAATGTGGATTATTAAAAGTAAATCCAACGTGGTTCGTATGTTTTTGGTTCCTTTTGTATTCGTGACCGGTTCCAGATCAGGCTGTTCTGTTTGTTTGTTTGTTTTGGAATTTCGCACAAAGCTACTCGAGGGGTATCTGTGCTAGCCGTCCCTAATTTAGCAGTGTAAGACTAGAGGGAAGGCAGTTAGTCATCACCACCCACCGCCAACTCTTGGGCTACTCTTTAACCAACGAATAGTGGGATTGACCGTAACATTATACACCCCCACGGCTGGGAGGGCGAGCATGTTTAGCGCGATTACAAGCGCACGCCTTAACGCGCTCGGCCATGCCAGGCCCAGGCTGTTCTGTTTGCATAATTTGAAAATGCTAATTTATTTTTGTCATCTGTCATATAAAATATGGTAAACATACAGGAAAACGACACACAATACAGAAGTGACTGGATCACCCACATGTGTACCCCCTGGAAGAGTGGCAAGTCTTCAGATTTACAACGCTAAAATCAGGGCTTCGATTCCCCTCGGTGGGCTCAGCAGATAGCTCGATGTGGCTTTGCTATAAGAAGACATACGCATGACAAAATGTCAGAAGCTTTTCTATTAACTTCGAAAACACTTGCCTCCCGCTAGTACAGCGGTATGTATTCGAATTTACAACGCAAAATCAGGGGTTCGATTCCCCTCGGTGGGCTCAGCAGATAGTCCTACGTGGTTTAACACAAACTTTAGGCTCGGCATGGCCAAGCGCGTAAGGCGCACGACTCGTAATCCGAGGGTCTATACATTATAGACACATAACAAACAATTTCAAAGAGAGTAAAAACATTTGCTTTTCCTAATAAAAAACAAAACAACAATTATAAAACTTACACACCAGGCAGAGGGCAGTCGCATGACAGTCTGTTGTTCTTGAAGTATTCTAATACGTTATCCAGACAGCAGACTTGAATTCAATAAGAAAATAATAATATTACTTTAAGAGACTTTTCTGAATATCATAGCTGCCATTATGCCATGTAAATGTATATCTCTTACACTTGCTTTCTTTACTGTATTAAGTGCCCCCCAGTGGCTCAGCGGTATGTCTGCGGACTTACACGCTAAAATCCGGGTTTCGATACCCGTGGTGGGCAGAGCACAGATAGCCCATTGTGTAGCTTTGTGCTTAATTCAAAACAACAATAAACAATACTGTATTAAGGCGGGTGTGCGACTCGTAATCTGAGGGTCGCGGGTTCGCACCCGCATCGCGCCAAACATGCTCGCCTTCCCTGCCGTGGGGGTGTATAATGTGACGGTCAATCCCATTATTCGTTGGTAAAAGAGTAGCCCAAGAGTTGGCGGTGGGTGGTGATGACTAGCTGCCTTCCCACTGCTAAATTCGGGACGACAAGCACAGATAGCCCTCGAGTAGCTTTGTGCGAAATTCCAAAACAAACAAAACAAATCGAAAACACTTTTCTAATTATTTTACTTTCATTTAAGAATGATAGTTTTTCTCTTGGAAGAGTTTTTTTAAATGACTAAAAGAAAGTCTTATGACTTTCATAATGAAACTAAAAGCAATGTTTTTTACAAAATATTTCTTCAGATATAAATACAATTCTGTTTTTACAATCTCTCTGAAAAAAATCAAACTTCATTTTTTGAGCAAAAAGAAGTCCTCGATGGTTCTCAAGGAAAATTCGGGTAAATGTTGCAGATTTTGAATCATTTTAAACATGTTTTTCGTCATTCAGCTAATTTTCCGAATAGGGGCGACACCATATTTTAAATTCACTATGCTTATTTGAAATGTCTGACATTTTGTTTTCAAAATGCATTTTACCCTGCAATTTTAGTACCAGATTGTGAATAGTGCAATATGTTTTTTCGAGTATTACACTAATTAATTTTATGTGCAATCATTTTATTGACACGTGTTACGTTATATTAGTGTGTGTACATCTTTCTTATCTGGCATTTATAACACAGTTTTAAACTACGCGAAATGCTTTAAATTGTAATGTTGTGCTTTAACTGATGTAACAGTTAAAAGATGTTAAACATGCTGCTCTCTTTTTCTAATTTTACATGTTTCCTGCATGTGCAAACCTTTCTTTTCGGTAAGTGCTATAGCGAAAGTGATTTCAATATGCATAACTTTTTGTATTTAGATGTGTAACAGTATGCTTGTCCTGTTTAGATACGTCTAATATCACATTTCATGGAACAAAAATAATCTTTATGACTCTAGTTGTTCCTTAAACAATTCAAGTTTCAGTGATTATCGAACGTGAAGTGATTCCACACTGTGCAGGACCGGAATGAAGATTCATGCATGTTCCACGTGCGACCGAGATTCCACAGATTTCTGCTACATTCTATCGACCGCTTTTTCACCGACGGTCATCTGTGTCGTATTGACGTATATGCAGGTCGCTATCTACACCTGTATGTCTTATCTGGTTTTTCCTGGTCTTCGATATACAATACACAGTGAGCGGCTGTTTCAGAACTATCTACAGATCTATAAGTCTGTCTGCCTCTTCCTTTTTATCCATCAATCTACACGTTTGATATCTAACTATCTGTCTTGAGACACAAGACATCGCTGTTACATATGCGATGATTGACAAGATGTATCTACTTCATACTCTTAATACCAACTTAACAATGGGTCTGCAATGGCCTGTCGGCTGGCCTACTAATTTACGAATCCGGGAGTCCATGGTTCACGTCCCTTGCACTTACGGGTTATAGGTGTGTTATAAAAGAGACGGTTAAATTCAAATATTCGATTAGAGTATCCCATTAATTGGCGGCGGGTGTTGTTGACCAGTTCTCTTCGTTCTAATCTATCAGTACAAAACCACAACAGAGAAGCATAGACAGCTCTCGTGCAATTTTACGCAAGAAAAGTGAGCAAGCCTCGTTATAACAGTTGTGTTTGACACATTGTACAAAGCAAAGTATCTAGCCATTGTGTCATTCACTGTTCAAGTCATTTTGTAAAAAAAAAAAGAGTTTTATTAACAAGAAGGATTTCAGTATGATAGGTTTTTAATAATAACAGCACTTTGTATAAATATTACTGTTTAATAAATTAGTAAACAAAATTTACCCTAGAACAAAATAACACACCATTACCAAAGCACTACTTGTTTATTTAATTACGAAGCTAAAAAATGAACACTCTGCACTGTGTACGCTGCATGTATTAAATCCCAAATTTTAGAGTTTTAATTAAGCTTTCAAATTAGGCCGGGTATGGCCAGGTGGTTAAGGCACTCGACTCATAATTTGAGGGTCGCGGGTTCGAATTCTCGTTACCTCAAGCAGGTTCGCCCTTTCAGCCGTGAGAGCGTTATAATGTGACGGTCAATCCCACTATTCGTTTGTAAAAAAAGTAGCCCAAAAGTTGGCAGTAGGTAGAGATGACTAGGTGCATTCCCTCTAGTCTTACACTTCAAAATTAGGGACAACTAGCGCAAATAGCCCTCGTGTGGCTTTGCGCGAAATTCAAACAAAAACAAACGCTTTCAAGCTTCATATATATATATATACTGAATTTCCTGTGAATTTTGTCCCCCGCTGCTACAGCAATAAGTGCGGATTTAGAACGCTAAAATCCGGGGCTCGGTTACCCTCGCTGGACTCCGCAGATAACCCAGTGTGGCTTTGCTACAAGAAATACACACACACACTTCTTGTTTTCAGTATATTTATGACAGTAGTATCACACACCCAGACTATTAAACTTTAATAATGCTATTAGTAAATATATTGACGAAGAAAGCATCAAGATATATCTCGAATTTACCAGTGACTAAATACGTAGTGTCTATTTATTTAAATACTTAAGCACGAAAGTCTTTGGACCTTTTACTAGGATTCCTGATAATTTACAATATTAATTAATATAGATTACTTATAGAATGTTAGATATATTTATGCGTAGTTAAAATGCCGTGGTAAAATCTCAAAAATAGCAAAGAACTTGAAATGACGTGAAATGTTAAACAGACGTGGATTTCTTGGGCTTGTGTATTTAGTGGCAATTCTTTCATCTTTGCGAAACACCAAAGGCTTGATGGACATCACCTGTTATAATTCGAAGAACCACCTCAGAGAAACGTGGGCACCACACCAGCTGATCGTGTTTCCAGGGAAGAGAAACAAGTGGAAACCCCTCCATTACCCACGTTCCCTGGTCGGTAGGTCAAGGGTCAACATGGTGAAATGGTGGCATTCCAGCAGAGCCGCTGCTCGCGACTGCGGCGAGAGGTAAACAGTGCGACATCTCTCAACTTGTTAGCCCACATCTTCAGGTCCCTGCACAGCAGAAGATCTCGCTGTAATCAGCGAATAATGAGATGTGAGCAGCACTGGTTGGAAACAATATAAGGACAGGTGGACACGACGAGAAGATGATGGTGATTTGTTTGTTTCTGAATTTTGCGCAAAGCTACACGAGAGTTGTCTGCGCGCGCAAGTATTTTTTTTACAGCATAGCCACATCGGGTTATGTGCTGAGCCCACCGAGGGCAAACGCACCCCTGATTTTAGTATTGTAAATTTGTAGACTTACCGCTGTACTAGCAGGGGCAGCTATCTGCGCTAGCCATTCTTAATTTAGCAGCATGAGACTAGAGGGAAAGCAGTTAGTCATCGCTACCCACCGCCAACTCTTGGACTACTCTTTTATCAACGAATAGTAGGATTGACCGTCACATTATAACGCCCTCACGGCTGAAAGGACGAGCATGTTTTTTGAGGTGGGGATTCGAATCCGTAATCCTCGGATTGCGAGTCAAGTGGCTTAAACACCTGGCTATGCCGGGTAAAGATGATAATGAAATAAACTATTAGACGTCGATGCAAATACCAACAATAAGGCGATCCAAAAATCAGGTGTGAAAGTATTGATGGCCACGTTTATACATGTGAAATCGTAGATACATATTTATACAGTGCACTCAATGGTACCATATGTAGACATATCAACACACGTGTATAAAATGTGTGTAAATAAACTAAGGAAAGGATCAGATTGTTTCTTTGATGGCTTAGCTAGCGAGCTGACAGAACTAAGATGTATAGAATGTCATTGTGTCGTATGGGGGCTAAATAAAAATATTTGTTGGATATGTTGGATTTATGTCTTTATACAGTAGGGGTTTTCTTCCATAATTTAAATTACTTGCAACATTAAAATCCAGGGTTCGATTCTCTGTGGTGGACAGAGCGCAGAGATTCCAGTTATGTAGTTTGACGTTCAAAAGCAAAACAACTTCTTCTAAGGCATTTAAAATATTCATATATTTTTGCACAGCTAGACATAAGGACTTAAATATAAGTTACAGGTACTATTATTCTTTGATTCATTGTTTCATCATTAAAAAAAAAAAGTTATGATACACGAGCGCTTTCTGCGCTAGTCGTCCCTAATTTAACAGTGTAAGACTAGAGGGAACGCAGCTAGACGTTCCTAATTTAGCAGTGTAAGACTAGAGGGAAGGCAGCTAGTCGTTCCTAATTTAGCAGTGTAAGACTAGAGGGAAGGTAGCTAGTCATTACCACCCACCGCCAACTCTTGGGCTACTCTTTTACCAGAGAATAGTGGGAGTGACTGTCACTTTATAACGCAACCACGGCTGAAAGGGAGAGAATGTTTAGTGTGACCGGGGTTCGAACCCGCAACACTCAGATCACTTGTCGAAATTATAGATTACAGCAGATACCTCAGTGGGATATCTTATCTGCATGCTACATCGCATAACTTCATCTTTATGAAAAAAAAACGAAACTAGGTTTTAGATATAAAAAGAAAAGAATCTTTATTAACTTGATATAAGTATGACCGGAGAAATAAAACGGTTATAAAAGTCATTCAAACTTCTAGGGTTTGTGATCTGAACCGATTTGATTTGACGTTTTTAAGGTCTCTTCAGAAATACTTTTTAAATACTTTCAAAGACAAGTAAATATTTGTATATTTTCCTAGCATGGGTTAAAAATGACTAATGTAGAAGTTAAATAGGTAGAATATTGGAAAATTAATGATAAAATAGAAAAAAATAGACTTTGGGGAAATCGCTTTTGAAAACTATGGTTGCAACTTATTTCAAACATAATTTCTAAAAGTGACTTGTTTCTCAAAGTCTAGTTAATTTAGAGTTTAGTCTCGCTTATCAACGGATATATTAAAATTCAGTGTTGAAATTGAAACAAAATACTAGTTTTTCTTTACACACTTTCGCTATAATGATTTTTACAAAATGCCGACAGATGGCCGAAGTTTCTTGGCAATGAAAGGGAAGATCGCTGGTAACCGAGGCAACACAGTTCGGAGATTGTGTGTGTTTGGGAGTGAAGTTTAACGTAACAGAGCGCATCTTCACGTGCAGAGGTTTGAAAAATGAGTAAGATTGGCTTGATCACGTAAGGAGGGATTATATAGATACATAGATGTGAGTCAACTAAAGTAAAAACTTACCACGTTTCGTTTGGAATACACGTGAGTGCTAGGTTTTAATATCTTAGGCTTAAAGCTTTGTGGATTGCTTTCCACTAAGATAACTGTATGTTACACAATGATTAAGTTTATCATATATATATATATATTATTTAAGTATAGTGTTTATTAAATTTTATATTTCCCATTAAGCACAAATGATTTAATAATATACGTGCTAAAGTAGGATGTATCGAGTAGCGGATTAACAAAAAGCAGATAAATATGATAATAAAACAAAAACATCTTACGGTAACATTTTAAAAAAGAAACGTGCGTTTTTGGGTTGTGGACAAGAGCTTGTAATACTTTATGGCTGTAGGAAATCCTGTGGACATAACGAGAAAGTTAAGAATTCGGACATGTAACAGGTATTCTCAGCACAATCAGCTGATTGCCTAAAGAGTCCTAAAATTCAACCAATGTTCATTTAACGTTCAACAGAAAATGATCTGTTGAAACCGCTGGTTTGACGTCATCGGTATCAGAATAATAATTACAACGTCGTTAAGAAGAACGTGCCATCCAGCTACTTGTATTAACAGTAACCAGGTGGTAATTTTATTGACGAGGTTTGGTTTGGTTGGAACGATAAGATGATGTAAAAAATGAACGTGACGTGCAGGGTTGCAAGTTAGTGGTCTTTAGTTGATGGTCACGTGAATAGCATTTGACTTATAACTGTCGTATTCTATACAGTAGAATTATTACTAATGTACTGGTAGCGAGAAATATGTTATGTGAGAGAATGTTATTTACAAACTATTTCCCCTCGGTGAACTGCGCAGGGAACCTAATGTGGCTTTGCTGTAAGAAAACGCACACATCAACTATTTCCGTGTTGACGTGAAGACCGGTACACTGTGATACATCACTGTACATCGTGATGTGTTGACAGTGACAATGTTTACATTTAATAATGAGCAGCGATTTGAGTTATGCCTTTAAGTGATACGGAAGTACTATCGTCTCAAAAATAAGTCCCCAACCCCCCTCAGTGGTACAACAGTATGTCAACAAATTGTGTAGCTTTGTACTTAGCTTAAAACAAACAAAACAAACTAAAAAATAAAGTTGTTGTTTTTATAGTAACTGTTCGACATTACACCTTTCTGTAGGGCCACTTATAATCCTTAGGCCTAACTGCTTAAATAACTATCATGTGAACTCGTAGCTTCTTGAAATTAGTACTCAAAATTGTTTACACAAAATTAAGTAACAAAATAATCTCAACTAAAATGTGGATCCCCACCCCCATCCTTCAGTGGGTCAGCGGTAAGTATGTGGATAAGCGACGTTAAAATTCGGGTTTCGATAACTTGATGCTCAAAGAACGGGCAGCCCTTTATGTAGCTTAGTGTTTAACAAATCAAACTAAGACGCACGTTTCCCTCAAGCTATTCTTCGCTGAAAATAAATATTTGTATATATTTTGGCTTGTCTTATTAACGTAAATATTGTCGAGTTTGTTAAGCTTTTTACTTACATATTTATAGTCATGGTATTTAGTTACGGTTAGCAGTAATGAGATTACGAAGTTAGCTTTAACACTAAATTGTTCGATGATAACAGAATAATAAAAACACAGTGTGGCTATATAATAAAATATTAGTGAAAGCAATAAATATAATGACATAATAATTCATAGGTGTACACTCAGTATCTTCACCAGTCATTATATTCATTATATAATGGTGTTTAATTTATATCTTCATTACCATAGTGGTCTTTACCTTATGGCTTTCTTACCAAATTCATTATATAATGGTGTTTGCTTTATGTCTTCATTACCATATTCATTATATAATGGTGTTTCCTTTATGTCTTCATTACCATATTCATTATATAATGGTGTTTCCTCTATGTCTTCATTACCATATTCATTATATAATGGTGTTTCCTTTGTCTTTATTTCCATATTCATTATATAATGGTGTTTTATTTGTTTCCTTTATGTCTTCATTACCATATTCATTATATAATGGTGTTTCCTTTATGTCTTCATTACCATATTCATTATATAATGGTGTTTCCTTTATATCTTTATTTCCATATTCATTATATAATAGTGTTTTATTTGTTTCCTTTATGTCTTCATTACCATATTCATTATATAATGGTGTTTCCTTTATGTCTTTATTTCCATATTCATTATATAATGGTGTTTTATTTATGTCTGTATTACCATATTCAGTATATAATGGTGTTTTCTTTATGTTTTTTTACCATATTTGTTGTATAATGGTGTTTACTTTACATCATCCTTACAAAGTAAAGTTCACTCCATATCGTAGGTATATTATATTCTATTAGGTCTATACCTAGCCGACACGCTACAAGATATTTTTATTTTTGTTTTAATAACTGTTATAACAAACAATACAAAGTTTTAAAATACAATTGATTATAAACCTTTGTCATCCTCACGCCTAGTGTTTCTTGTAAGGAACAAAGTTTAGGCACTACTTTTATGTTTTTTGTAAATACATGTAGTAAGTTTAGAGTTTACTCAAACAATTGATTACGATGTTTCCATTTCTATTTAAGTTTACGCTATCTTACATTGAATTTCAAAACTTTAGTTATCAGGAACTATATTTGCTTTAGATTCGTAAATATATAACTCTGCAAAAAAAACTTTGAGTTGTTTTGAATACAGCTCGAAGCTGCGGGAGGGCTATGTGCGTCGTGATTTAGAAATAATGTTTGTTTTGTTTTGTTTTTTTGGAAATTCGCACAAAGCTACTCGAGGGCTATCTGTGCTAGCCGTCCCTAATTTTGCAGTGTAAGACTAGAGGGAAGGCAGCTAGTCATCACCACCCACCGCCAACTCTTGGGCTACTCTTTTACCAACGAATAGTGAGATTGACCGTCACATTATACACCCCCACGACTGGGAGGGCGAGCATGTTTTAGCGCGACGCGGGCACGAACCCGCGACCCTCGGATTACGAGTGCACGCCTTAACGCGCTCGGCCATGCTAGGCCTTAGCAATAATAGACAAGAAGGAAGACAGCGAGTGAACAGCACTCACCGTCAACTCTTGGGCTATTGTTTTACCAATGAATAGTGGGATTAACGGTCACATTAAAACGCCCCCGCGGTGTAAAGGGTGAGCATGTTTAGTGACGGAGATTAGAACAGATTACGAGTCAAGAGCCCTGGCCATCAGGCAATGCCAGGTCTCATAAAAGTTGGTTACCAGTAAATATCCCACTGTCGATCTCGCGAACTAATAATATATATATAAAACTGTTCATTTATAGTTTTAATACGTCTTAAATATGAAAATATGGGGTTTATTTGTAACGCTGTTCCAAGCACATGTTGGCTGATAAATTGTGGAATATAGACAATATCTGAAAGATAAAAAGAAATGTCACTTCTGTCTGTTTCTTATGCTCTTTTTAATAATTAAAATGGTTTATTGATAAAATCACATTCTATTAATAACTGTGGAATCAAATCAAAATTAAGATTATTGTTTTTATTTTGAGTTAGAAGCTGCTGGTTTTAGAAACTACAGTAGTGCGCATGCGTGCCTTTTGTTTTGCTCGAGGATAATTAGTTGTTTTCTGCGTGAAATATTGTTTTCATTTCAAACGTCTAGCAGTGGTCGGTATATATTAACGTGAGTGAGATAAGGAATAAATCTTAATAATGTAACTTTTCACGAAATAAGTTCACGTGATTAGACGTAACGAAATCACGATAAAATGTAACGAGGCTGATACCGTTTGGAGTGAGAAACAGTAATTTTATTTATATAGATAATTAGTTTTACCGTTTATAGTTATTCTTATTAATAAGTTATGGATAGGTGTTGCTTAGAAACCAAAGGTGTGAATAGAAGGGATTAATTAATTAGCCAGTTGAGGTTATAATATAAATGTCGTAACCTCAGTAATTGGGCTTAGATTTATATTGCATGTAGTCACAGGTTAGAGTTATAATAAGCTGAATAGAATTTAAATTTACTCGAGATTTAACTAATTAATTAATGTAAATCACTCACTAAAGGTTTTATTTGGTCGCAGTGAGTGACGTGATATTAAGTCACAGGGAGAGTGATAACAATTGAAGTCACATCATTTTTTTTTTACTGGCCGGTTAGGATCTTCCAGTTAGAAGGGAGTGTAATCAGATTTTGACATTATGCTGTGTTGTTTACCTGTTAGCCTTCAAGGCGGCTTCTCGGTAAGTCTGTGGGCTAATAATGCTAAAATTCGGGTTCTAACCGAGTGGTGAGCAAACCGCGGATGATCAGCTGTGCAAGTCTGAACTCTAAACAAATCGGTCCCGTTAGGCCTTAAACATACTGCAGTTTTATGCTTATATTTCTTTGTTTTTCTGATGAGATATTATATGAAGTTAAAACTGTGAGAAAGTGAAAAGCTTTGAAGGAATGACCACGTGTGAAAAATAATTAGTGTTTCAGTGGTTTCCATTTTCCGAAGTTTACGTGGATGAATTAAAAGATATGCTTTACCCTAGTTGTTTTTAACCTAATCAATTTGTTCTCACAGCTCTTCGCTCTGATGTAGGTATTACTTTAAGGATAGGTTATATTAATATTCTATATTTTTGATTCAGGGTAGAAAACCAAATTACGGCCGAAAGGGCCCCTTTATTTGTGTCCTAGAAAACTCTTTTCCAAAATGTGGATGATTGGGATTTTAGGGAACTTTCTTAACATTCCGAATTTAAGAATGGCTCAATACAGGCTGGTAGCAGAGGGCGCTCGAGTCGCTGTTTGTAAATCGCGAGTTTGAATTTCACCACCGAACAACACGCTCACTGTTTCAGGAGTTGGAGCGTTATGGATAGAGTAGTCCAAGAATTGGGAGAGGACTAACTGTTTTTCATCAGCCTATCACTACACTTTAAAACTTGGAAGAGCTAATGCAGATAGCCCTCGAGCAGGTATGAAAGAAATTCTATCATATAAAGAAATGAACACTCCGGTTTTAAGAATACGGAACTTTTGCTTGGATGCTTTTATTAATGATGGTGACTATACTCTGTGCAAATAAGTGAAGCTGAAAGGTATAAGGCCACACCTACCATGTGTTCATTTACGAGCTAAGACTGAACCATTTGCATTTCAGATCATATGAAAGACCACCAGGAGCCTGATTTGCATAAGAATGAAGTTAGAAGGACGACTTAGATGATGTCATAACAGTGATGTTGTCCTGTCTCAACTATAATATTACAACTTTCAATTATATTGTAATCATTATGTGCATTGTACGCGTGCGCAACACGAAATCATTTCTGTTCCCCGAATATTAGAAATTCCTGCATACTTACCTCACGGTGTAGAAATACATTTATTTTAATACTTGGATTATTCCCAACAAATGTACGTATCCAGTTAATTTCACTAAGCCTAAAACAGAAAAAAAAATGTCTTGTTTGTTTGTTTTTGAATTTCGCGTAGAATTATTTGTGCTAGCCGTCCCTAATTCAGCAGTATAAGACTTGAAGGAAGGTAGCTAGTCATTACCACCCAGCGCCAACTCTTGGGCTACTCTTTCACCAACGAATAGTGGGATTGACCGTCACATTCTAACTCCCCCACGGCTGAAAGGGCGAGCATGTTGGGTGTGATGGAGATTCGAACCCGCGACTTTCAGAATAAGAGTCGAGTGCCTTAACCACCTGTCCATGTCTGACCAAGAACAGTCTTACTAGACATAAAAGCCATTAGGAAACAAATAGGTTTTCGCGTACAAGTTTTACATAGCTCTGTTATTATATCCAAACGAAGTGTAGACTCAGAAAATACCAGAAAAAAAACAGGATTTCATTTCTTGTTCATCAGGTATGAGGGAACTACTGCCGATTGAATGATATCATTAAATATTCAATACCATTTCAGTGGCTACAATGAGTGCCACGTTTGTATAGTTACAGGACCTGGCATGACCCGAGTCGCGCCAAACATGCTCGCCCTTTCAGCCGTCGGGTCGATATAATGTGACGGTCAATCCCACTATTCGTTTTTAAAAGGGTGGTCTAAGAGTTGGCGGTGGGTGGTGATGACTAGCTGCCTTCCCTCTAGTCTTACACTGCTAAATTAGGGACGGCTAGCACAGATAGACCTCGAGTAGCTTTGTGCGAAATTCAAAAACAAACAAACAATAGTTACAGAATATTTACGTTTTGTTTGTTTTAAATTTCATACAAAGTTACACGAGGGCTATCTGCGCTAGCTGTCCCTAATTTAGTTATGTTAGACTAGAGGGAATGCATCTTGTCATTACCACCTGATGTCAACTCTTGGGCTACTTATTTACAAATGAATAGTGGGAGTGACCATCACATTGTAACGCTTCCACAGCTCAATGGGCGAACACGTTTGATATAACGAGGACTCGAACCTCCGACTCTCAGATAACGAGTCGAACGCTGAAACAACCCGGTCATATCGAGCCGAAAAAAAGAAATGTATGTCATTTTTGAACAAGAATTCTTAGAAGAGAGACAGGTATCTTTGATATGGAAACTTTAACCTTTGTAACTACAATATTTTTATTTTTATTCCATTGTAATTATAACCTCGAAAAAATTTGTTTCTTTCTCACAACAACAAAAATACAATTTTCCTTACTGAAAACTACCTTAAAATTCATATCCGTGATTTTCACAATCATTTTTTTATCTCGTTTAACTGTCTTGTCTTATGAAGAAAATTTCCAGTTTGTTCCGAAGCATAAACAATAAAAAATTCAGTTTTATTTTCTTTAGGAAAATTAAAATTTCTTTTAGAGTAAACAACTTGATATATTTCTTTTTACATAGTAATTATTGATAATGTTATCAGTGTCTGATAACATTAAATTCTGTTCTCACTGCTTTGAGAACATTTATATTTTTTTCTGAAAACCAACACCCCCTATTTGACTGAAAAAAATTGATCAACCCTCGAGGCAAAGAGTCTTCTAATAACCTTGTATACGTGTTGTGAATTTGTAATTTATAGCACTGTCTTATTACGTTCACGTTGCACGCTTTAACAACCTTCAACGTTTTAACTACCTAGTGTTCTCTGTCGTCAACAGATTAACAACCTGGATCCTTATAAAATACAATACCTAATTTTTTTTTCTGTCCACTTTTCACAGTTTTACTACTTGGACAGAGGAACTAGGACACACTTCTCCATTTCTTACCTTAAACTAATATACTAGCTGAATCATTATGAAACAGAACACAAACTCCACTGTTCTGACTCCCTCATTGTTCTTTTAATCTAAGACAGAAAAATTATCCACACTCTGTTATTTCTACGTTTCATTGTTTTGTACCTAGATATTTACTATATAACTATATTCCACAGTTATGTACCTACACATTTATATATATATACATATATTCCATAGTTTTATACCTAAACATTTACAAAATATAACTATATTCCACAGTTTTGTACCTAGACAATTGAAATAAATATATATATTCCACAGTTTTATACTTACACATTTACATAAATATAACTATATATTCCGTGGTTTTTGTAACTAGACATATACCAAATGTAACTATATTCCACAGTTTTTGCACTTAAACATATACCATATATAACTATATATTCCATAGTTTTATGCCTTGACATTTACAAAATATAACTATATTCCTCATTTATTCTACCTAGATATATACAAAATATAACTGTATTCCACAGTTTTTGTACCTAAACATAGACCATATATAACTTGGCACACAGTTTTGTGCCTAGACATTTACAAAATGTAACCATATTCTACAGTTTCTGTACCTAAACATATACCAAATATAACTATATAGTCACAAGTTTAGTGCCAAGATATATACAAAATAAAACTATCTTTCATAGTTTTGCAACTTGAGTAGAATTACAACAGATGTTATTTTGCATTCTGCCGCTGTTTTAGGCCCATGAAACGTAAAACCGGTCAATATCTCACCTAACATTTAGTGAATATTTTTGTCTATTTATTTTTTCTTACTGTCCAAGAGTTGAATGATTTGGTAAACATCATTTTAAGATATCTTGTTTTTTTTTGTTATTATTTCTGAATGTTGCACATACAAAATTTGAAAGCTTAAAGCTTTCGTCTCCCAGTTGAACACATTTTTAGATCACACAACACGTTACATATGATGTGATAGCACATTATGTACCCTTGCTATTTAATGCACTAAACCTATGAAAGTTTACGTATCTGTCTTAAAGAGTTTGTAATTTAAAAATATTGCCTTACTTTGCGATAACAGACGTTTACTTAAAATTGCTTCTCTGAACTTGAGTAGACAATGAATGGAGAACAATATAACCCTCATAATTCTTATAAATGTGGTATTTGATCATTGTATAAATCTGTTTTATCTGGTCAAGTTTTGGTTAGGAAGAGACAAATGGGTGTCAATAACTATCGTGAAGGTGCAATAATTGAGGTTGATTTATTTTGGGTCACCCGGTATTAGTCTTCATTAAGAGTAACGAAATAGACGACTTTTATTTTCTCTCAAGCTAAATTACGGCCCAACTCGGCCTCGTCTTCTCGTCCAAATAGGGACGTTTAGCAGTAGCATTGAACGTCGCCTTTCCGTGTGTATTACTTTACGTCGTATTACGTCTGTAGTGCAGACCTAAAGACTGTGAGATTACGTCAGTCAAATTGTTGTCTTGTCGCACAAATCAGGCGTTTGTTCTCCGTTCACCCTCAGCATAGTGAGTAATACGGGTGTGACTGTGACCGACATCACGAACAAGCTGACGCTACGAGAGTATATCAAAAAGTGAAGCTACATCAAACGTATAATTATATCACGGAGAGAAGCAACGTCATACATATAATTATGTCACGAAGTGAAGCTACATCATACGTATAATTATGTCACGGAGAGAAGCAACGTCATACATATAATTATGTCACGAAGTGAAGCTACATCATACGTATAATTATGTCACGGAGAGAAGCAACGTCATACATATAATTATGTCACGAAGTGAAGCTACGTCATACGTATAATTATGTCACGAAGTGACGCTACATCATACGTATTGTTATGTCGAGAAGTGAAGCTACATCATACATATAATTATGTCACGAAGTGAAGCTACGTCATACGATAATTATATCACGGAGAGAAGCTACATCATTCAGATAATTATGCCAAGAAGTGAAGCTACATCATTCAGATAATATTGAAACATCAGAATAGTCGTTTTAAGTTGATCGTGAACTTTCTGTTTCCAGTTAGGCAGTTTTTCAAACCCCAAACAAGCTCAACGCTTAATGTTTTAGTTATTCTATCGCAATATAAAATTTCATTACTGTCGGTCCATTTTAAATTAAACAAATGTTCTGGAGATTAAAATAACAAACGGTATTTAAATACTTCGTAAAACGTGGGATTTGGTTGAGTTCACATTCTTGGAACTTTGAAATAAGACAAGTAAGTCCGACAAATTTTATATGCAAAAACGGCTCTTTTGGGTTCTGAACCCAAAAGTAAATTCTCAACAAGTGGGTTTCTCGACATCACTGATTGTTAAGTCCGACAAACTTGAATAACTTGAGAACTGTAGCTAATTAGACAAGTTAAAAGAAGGAAAACAAAAATGTTATTTACTATTAAGCACAGATGGACCATTTAACAAGGGCAGACTCTATTCAAGTAAGCAATTTAGGTTACTAATAAGGAAACTAATTCTACTGAATATTTCATCTGCATTAATGTCGGACTTAGTTGAATATATACACTTTGTACGTTCTCAGTAACTTTATCGGGCTAGAACTCATCAGAAGAAGAAAAAGCGCCCTCTAGCTTGACCATTCATAGTGACGTTCACATTCTAGAGTTATGGGCCTGACTTTGTTCAATGTTTAAATAAAAAAACTTGTTATGGACGGACAGTACTGCTGAAGCTTATGAAGCAACAAATATCAGCCTATTGTTTGTTTTTGAATTTCGCTCAAAGCTATCTGCGCTAACCATCCCTGATTTAGCAGTGTAAGTTTGTTTTGTTTGTTTGTTTTTTTGAATTTTGCACAAAGCTACTCGAGGGCTATATGTGCTAGCCGTCCCTATTCTAGCAGTGTAAGACTAGCGAGAAGGCAGCTAGTCATCACCACCTACCGCCAGCTATTGGAATACTCTTTTACCAACAAATAGCGGGATTGATCGTAATATTATAACGCCTCCACGGCTGAAAGGGCGAGCATGTTCGGCGCGACGAGGATGCGAACCCGCGACCCTCAGATTATGAGTCACACACCTTAACATTCTTAGCCACAGCAGGCCAGCAATGTGAGATTAGAGGAAAGACAGCAAATCACCATTACCCAGCACCTACTCTTGGGCTACTCTTTTACAAACGAATAGTGGAATTGACCTAATATTATAACTCCTCCATGGTTGAAAGAGCGAGCATGTTTGGTGAGAGAAGGACTCAAATCTGCAACCCTCATATTATGAGTTGAATATCTTAACCACTTGGCCATGCCGGGCCCCCACCATTTGTTGGCAAAAGAACAGTACAAGAATTGTTGGTGGGTTTTGTTGACTAGCTGCTTTTCCAATAGTCTATTTCTGCTAAAATATGGACGGTAAACGTGGATAGCTGTCGAGTAACGTGCCATAGAATTATAAAAAACAAAGGAACAAGAGGTAATAAAATAGAAACTGCCCTTAAACTGTCATATATGTTGTGACACCGTTATATCAAGAAAATATGGTTTGAAATAACAAAAACAACATTTAGTGTTTTTGACTACAGCAAATAAATATGTATTTTGTTTTTCATTGATTACCGGCTTTGAACTACCACGAAACTGTTCACTTGACACAACATATTCATTAGGCTACACTGAAAACGGGTGTACATTTACAGTTACGTGTAGATATAGAATATGGATACGTGGCCTGGTAATTAAGGCGCTCGACTCTCAGTATGAGGGTCGCTGGTTCGAATCCCCGTCCAACCGATCCTGCTCGCGCTTTTAACCTTGGAGGCGTTATGATGTGACGTTCTGTCCCACTATTCGTTGGTAAAAGAGTATCCCAATAGCTGGCGATAGGGGTGACGATAGCTTCCTTCCCTCTCGTCTTTCACCGCTAATTTAGGGACAGCTAACGAAGATATCCTACATGTAGCTTTGCGCGAAGTTAAAAACAAAACCGAAAATATTAATTCACTGCTTATTTTCGTACGATCTCACAAGCGAGAAACCTTTCCATCTGAATCGATGATTGAAGGAAATGTAATCTGATTCAAAATAATATTTACAAAAAACAAAATTTCTCTTCCGTCTTTAGTTTTATCGTTCGGAGAAAAATAACGTTTAATGATCGTAAACTTTGCAAACATGTTATTCATTTTATGTTCGAGTATTTTTTGAAATTTAAAGTTTCCTATTTAAATAATTTTATAAACAGAAGCCGTAACACAACATGGATGTTGTGTATGTATCTCTTGAAGGTAACGTTACTTTAAGACTTTTTCAAGAAGTAATGGGTTCCTAAGACACAAAACTTCGCCTGCCTTCTGTATAGACCGAGTAATTAGTGAAAACTCTAACTTTTATAAGCAGAGCACGGCTCAGTTGATCGACTATTACGCTTCAGTTACGTTTTTGATTTACAAGCTCCCACGCATGCGCACTTAGAAAATAAGGTTTAGTGCATCTTCGCCAAAGTTCCTCGAGTCGATGAATGTCTGGTGAAATTATTAATGTAATTAAAAGTGCGTGCACTTTAAGATTTTTTTTATCTTCTCATTAATGGCTATTATCAAATGTAAATGTGTAAAGTCATAATGTTTAGGTGTTTAAATTAGTACGAAAGAGGGATGGAAATTCAACTGGGTTTTGCAGGTTTCTTTTCAGAGCAAGCTCTTCATTTCGTTTTGATAACTCAATCAGTGATAAAGTTGAGAAACGATGCAAATTACTGAATACTTAACCCTTGAAGGATTGCTGTGTACTGAATCCAGCTTATTCTTTAAAGTGAAACAGTTTGTTTTGGAATTCTGCGCAAAGCTACACGAGGGCTATCTGCACTATCCGTCCCTAATTTAGCAGTGTAAGATTAGAGGGAAGGCAGCTAGTCATCACCACCCCCTGTTATGTAAATGTTATGTAAACGACAACCATGTCGTGTTGTGTTTGGATTTTCATATCTATTATTTATATTTCCATATTTATATTATTGTTTCGAAGTTCAAAACAATAAAATATGTTGTTATTCATTTAAAATAACATTTAGAAATTTCTAGAATCAAGTAGATCGATCATTTGACTGTAAATGGAATTGTATGGCGGCCTGGTGTCTAGACGACGAGTCTCGTGCAAAAACACACATGCGCGGATTGCTCTGGAATTCTGTGAAAGTTACGCGATTGTTCGAGAAAACAGTAAGCCTACTGGTATATAAATAGACGGCGATGAAAGAAGAGTCAGTCACTAGTTTTTATTTCGATTCAAGAGAAGTTGTCTTTGTTCGAGAAATTTTCAACGTTTGCTGTGTGTTTATTCAACTTGGATTTGTGACTAGAGCTGGACCTACAGAAGCTGTGATTTTATTTCGTCAATCTTTACGATTCATTCGAATTACTGGTTATACTGAAGGTCAACACGTACAGGACTGTTTAGGGAAGACCGAAGCAAATTGGAAAAACGACAAATTTGAGACATTCATCGAAAACACCGTAAAAAGAACTTCGTCATTCTCCATTCAAACTTTGGAATTTCTTCGTGGGACCAAATTCACACCCTAGACCCTAATCTGGACTTTTATTCTAGATCATATTATTAGACACAGGCCAGTACCATTTTGTATTGTAATTAACTTTGAAGGTTGAAACTGAATATCTGTCATTGTTATTATATAATTTATGTTATATCTGTTACATATATAATAGCTTATTGTAATAAATTATATAAGCTGTTATCTGTGTCTTTGTTGCGTTCAGTCTACATACATAAAAAACGTAACACCCCCGCCAACTCTTTGGCTTACTCTTTTACCAACGAAAAGTGGGATTGACCCTCACATTATAACGCCCCCACGGCTGAGAGGGCGAGCATGTTTGGCGCGACTCGGGCGCGAACCCACGATCCTCAGATTACGAAGCGCACGCCTTAACGCGCTAGGCCAAGTGAAACAAGATTGTATGTCCTTACCCATAATATAAGTTTCCTAACCAATGTATTTTTTTTATACATCACACAATGATCATTAATTGTGTGAGTTTCATGACAATAACCAGTTTAAAGTCCATCAAAACGTATAGTTCTATGGCAAGACCTCAGAAACGTTTGGATGTTTCTCTATGTAACGATCCATCGTTACGCTGTTCCAAGGTGCTTCAGAGTGTTCTCGTCTGTGTGGAACCATTTCCACGCTAGCGGTAAAACTGGCAGACGTTATCTACAATTCAAGAAGACAGGTGCAGTTTTTGGTTCACCACGTTTCTAAGTTACCTGCTCCGACGTGGTATCAGAGAGACGTAACGGATATGACGTAACAGAAGTATACAATGTAAGAAGTAATGCTTGTACTGTTGTTGTTGTTTTGAATTAAGTACAAAGCTACACAATGAGCTATCTGTGCTCTGCCCACCACGGGTATCGAAACCCGGATTTTAGCGTGTAAGTCCGCAGACATACCGCTGAGCCACTGGGGGGCTGGCTGCTCGTACTGATTTGTCTGTCTTGTAGAATGGTACCGTTATGACATGCAGATATTATATACATCACACTCTTTTGTAATATATATTTAAGTTTTAGTGTTGTTTTTTTCTGAAAGTTGTACACGATGTACTAATTTAGAACGCGGTGAATTTGGTCGCGGGTATGGACTAATTCAACCTTTGATGCATGGGGTCTGTGGTAGCAAAGAAAGAACGTGAGGACTTGGTTGAGTTAGGCTTACTGAAAGAGTTCGGACACTAAAGGCATACCTTCGTTGTTTTTAGAATGTTTAGATACTTGCTGACTGTGCGTGTGAAACTGATATGTTTTTTGAGTGTAGTAACGACACCTTTTTTTGTTACAACTTTATTTCTATTCGAGGTAGTTTGTTTAAATACAGTTAAGTTTACGTTAGGAATAATGTTTCCTTCTTCTAGACAAGCCAGCCAGTGGTCCAGAGACTCTTCGACGTTTCGCTTATCGATAAATTATTTGATTTTCGTCATCTTCATACAGTGTCTTCTCTCTTTTGTTCCACTTACAACAAATCGTCCCACTTGTCCTCTGATTATTGCAAAGATAGATAACTCTGTACTTGGTATTTTCCACACCTTGAAACTCAATTAATGTCACACATTATAGAAATTATATTAACCTTTGTGGTGCAACATACTTGTATGCATGTTAAGGCAGTTGAGCTGTCCTAAAATTAAAACTCCTTCTTTCAGTATGTTAAATTGGTTGACCGTTCTTTGAAGAAGAGTCGATTCATCAAACAGAGTTCGTTACGTGGCCATCAGACTTTTAAATTCATCGAACGTGTACTGAACTTTCCTGAGAGATGAATTACGTTCATTTAAGCATTCAAGACGTTCTGGATAATTTTTTTCTTTTTAACCAGGATTTTGTTTTTGAAGATAAAGTTGGTACCATGTTGGCCTGGTTGATCTTGGTAAACACTGCCCACCTTTTAAGTCACACGTAAAAACCTTTTCTACCAAATCTTACAATGCTAAGATCAGGGGTTCGATTCCCCTCGGTGGGCTCAGCAGATGCCCCAATGTTGCTTTGCTATAAGAGAAACACAATACCAAATCTTACTTTACGAACATATATTGAACTACCAATTGCTTTCATAACGAACTGTCCGATTCTTGGTTGCATAACGTGGAACACTGAAGTGTAATAATTAACATTTGTAAAGCTACTGATTTGTGAAACTTTACAAACTTCGACTGTTCTTCAGTTGTGTTACGCAGTTTAAAAACTCTTCGTGAAAAACGAGGTTCATCGACCCCATGGTAATGATTACATGCTACATGAAGTTCCATGGTAATAAACTATCGTAAGGAATAATAACATGAGCCTTAGGCTACAGACTCTCTACTGTACGTGTATGGTGGCTTCTCAGATCTGTTTCACGTTATTTTCTGCTTCAGCTCCCACACTGTTTAACATTTAACTGTTTAAAGGCACACAATCAGTTATGTTGGGGTGGAGAATACCGTGACCTGCGGTGTAAATGTTCACGGTTTGTATGAACGATGCTGTGGAGTTTGACGTGTGACTTGGAGATTTAACTTTACCTTCTTGACATTCTGACCATACGGTGAAGGAATTCAATCTCTCGGTATATCAACAGGATATCTTGCTAGTTCACCGTTGTTTTACTATACACTTTGTGAAGTTTCTGAATAGTATAGTTACAGCTCACTTACTTACTATACACTTTGTGAAGTTTCTGAACAGTATAGTTACAGCTCACTTACTTACTATACACTTTGTGAAGTTTCTGAATAGTATAGTTACAGCTCACTTACTTACAATACACTTTGTGAAGTTCCTGAATAGTATAGTTACAGCTCACTTACTTACTATACACTTTGTGAAGTTTCTGAATAGTATAGTTACAGCTCACTTACTTACTGTACACTTTGAGAAGTTTCTGAACAGTATAGTTACAGCTCACTTACTTACTATACACTTTGTGAAGTTTCTGAATAGTATAGTTACAGCTCACTTACTTACAATACACTTTGTGAAGTTCCTGAATAGTATAGTTACAGCTCACTTACTTACTACACACTTTGTGAAGTTTCTGAATAGTATAGTTACAGCTCACTTACTTACAATACACTTTGTGAAGTTCCTGAATAGTATAGTTACAGCTCACTTACTTACTATACACTTTGTGAAGTTTCTGAATAGTATAGTTACAGCTCACTTACTTACTGTACACTTTGAGAAGTTTCTGAACAGTATAGTTACAGCTCACTTACTTACTATACACTTTGTGAAGTTTCTGAATAGTATAGTTACAGCTCACTTACTTACAATACACTTTGTGAAGTTCCTGAATAGTATAGTTACAGCTCACTTACTTACTACACACTTTGTGAAGTTTCTGAATAGTATAGTTACAGCTCACTTACTTACTATACACTTTGTGAAGTTTCTGAACAGTATAGTTACAGCTCACTTACTTACTATACACTTTGTGAAGTTTCTGAACAGTATAGTTACAGCTCACTTACTTACTACACACTTTGTGAAGTTTCTGAACAGTATAGTTACAGCTCACTTACTTACTACACACTTTGTGAAGTTTCTGAATAGTATAGTTACAGCTCACTTACTTACTATACACTTTGTGAAGTTTCTGAACAGTATAGTTACAGCTCACTTACTTACTATACACTTTGTGAAGTTTCTGAATAGTATAGTTACAGCTCACTTACTTACTGTACACTTTGAGAAGTTTCTGAACAGTATAGTTACAGCTCACTTACTTACTATACACTTTGTGAAGTTTCTGAATAGTATAGTTACAGCTCACTTACTTACAATACACTTTGTGAAGTTCCTGAATAGTATAGTTACAGCTCACTTACTTACTACACACTTTGTGAAGTTTCTGAATAGTATAGTTACAGCTCACTTACTTACTATACACTTTGTGAAGTTTCTGAATAGTATAGTTACAGCTCACTTACTTACTATACACTTTGTGAAGTTTCTGAACAGTATAGTTACAGCTCACTTACTTACTATACACTTTGTGAAGTTTCTGAACAGTATAGTTACAGCTCACTTACTTACTATACACTTTGTGAAGTTCCTGAATAGTATAGTTACAGCTCACTTACTTACAATACACTTTGTGAAGTTCCTGAATAGTATAGTTACAGCTCACTTACTTACTACACACTTTGTGAAGTTTCTGAATAGTATAGTTACAGCTCACTTACTTACTGTACACTTTGAGAAGTTTCTGAACAGTATAGTTACAGCTCACTTACTTACTATACACTTTGTGAAGTTTCTGAATAGTATAGTTACAGCTCACTTACTTACAATACACTTTGTGAAGTTCCTGAATAGTATAGTTACAGCTCACTTACTTACTATACACTTTGTGAAGTTTCTGAATAGTATAGTTACAGCTCACTTACTTACTATACACTTTGTGAAGTTTCTGAATAGTATAGTTACAGCTCACTTACTTACTATACACTTTGTGAAGTTTCTGAATAGTATAGTTACAGCTCACTTACTTACAATACACTTTGTGAAGTTTCTGAATAGTATAGTTACAGCTCACTTACTTACTATACACTTTGTGAAGTTTCTGAACAGTATAGTTACAGCTCACTTACTTACTATACACTTTGTGAAGTTTCTGAACAGTATAGTTACAGCTCACTTACTTACTACACACTTTGTGAAGTTTCTGAACAGTATAGTTACAGCTCACTTACTTACTACACACTTTGTGAAGTTTCTGAATAGTATAGTTACAGCTCACTTACTTACTATACACTTTGTGAAGTTTCTGAATAGTATAGTTACAGCTCACTTACTTACTATTCACTTTGTGAAGTTTCTGAATAGTATAGTTACAGCTCACTTACTTACTATACACTTTGTGAAGTTTCTGAATAGTATGGTTACAGCTCACTTACTTACCATACACGTTGTGAAGTTTCCGAACAGTATAGTTACTGTTTACCTCTGATTTATTATATACTTTGTGAAGTTTTTGAACAGTATAGTTACAGTTTACCTTTGATTTTCTATATACCTTGTGAAGTTTTTGAACAATGTAATTAGAGCTTTTCCCCGGCACGTCAAATATGTTCACTCTTGCAGCCGTGGGGGCGTTATAAAGTTACGGTTAATTCCACTGTTTGTTGGTAAAAGAGTAGCCCAAGAGTTGGCGGTGAGGGGTGATGACTAGCTGCCTTCCCTCTATTCTTACACTGCTAAATTAGGGACGGCTTGCACAGATAGCCCTCGTTAAGCTTTGCGCGAAATTCAAAACAAACCAAACTGTTGTAGATAGCCATCATTTAGCCTTGCGGGAATTTCAACAAACAAACAAAACAAATCCTATACACTTTGCGAAGTTTTGGTTTACCGTTCTACGAGAATCCCACAGGAACTATAAATGATAAACGTTCTTTATATTTTTGTACTATGGTAGAAAGTTCTTATCTCCTCGTGAGCCTTAATAAATAATCTTTTTTTCCCCCCAATTACACTCAGGCCTCGTCTGATCTTAAGACTAACTTCTATTTGTTTCGTGAAAGATATTTATCACATAGTTGTCTATAGTTTATCTCTCTCTCTCTAACCAGTACGTCTGAGACATTGCATCTTCGAATGGTCATGAAAGTTGGCGTTAACCAAAAATGTCGGATCCTGGTTCGTGGAGTCATCAGTGGCTCGTCACTGGCGACAAAATAGTTTTGTAAGCAAGTCAAATAGTATTGTGTGTTGCTTATTTGATTCACAAGATCACGCTAAATTAGCTAGTTCACTATTTGTCAGTAGCTGTGTATAACCACTTAATATTAATTAATTAAGAAGTAACTGACATGGCTGATGGCGAAGTGGATGTGTATGGATATTGTTATATTGGAAGGATAGATAATGCATTTTATGTCGGTATACATTCAACTTAGAATATCGGGAGTATTATAAGCTTCGTATAACATATACTAGGAGTCGATTTTCATTTATTAACATTTAATAATTAAATTATAAGCTTCGTGTAACGTACACTAGGAGTCGATTTTGTTTTATTAACATTTAATAATTTAATTATAAGCTTCGTATAACATATACTAGGAGTCGATTTTCTTTTATTAACATTTAATAATTTAATTATAAGCTTCGTATAACATACACTAGGAGTCGATTTTCTTTTATTAACATTTAATAATTAAATTTATTTCATCCGAACTCTACTTTTTTTAACTGCATTTTCGTACTTTTAATTCAATAATTTATGAATAAAAATGTGTCTCGAATACCATATTTTGGCAGTACAAATCAGCATGTTCGTGTACCTTATTCTGAAGTAGTCTTAGTATTCTCGTATAGCTTTCGCGTATAAAAAGCCACACTTGAAACTTTTTATCTGGTATTTATAACAGTCAAGGCTGTCACTGATCACATGACAAATTTTGTGAAAAGAGGTGCAGAATTTGAAAACAACTCATAACATTAGTTTTCCTGAGGCTCGGAAATTGCTGTCCGCCACTTCATCTCAGACATATGATGCTGCACTTCATTCCATAACTACAGTGGGAGTGCAAACAGATCTCTCTGTGCCTCCAAGAGAATCATTTTCAAAACAAATGAAAAGCCTTTTGACCTCCATGGTTAAAAAGGTTGATGAATTGACTTTACACCCATCTCTGTTTATCCCATGCATTCCAACAAACCTCAAGATCCACATCCTTCGGTTTCAAATAAGGCATTTCTTCTGACATCTTTTTATCCCACTCCAAGATGTAAAACAATCATTCGTTTGCGTCCTCAGTCACTGGAATCCCCTTCCAATAACAAAGACCTGCCCAATCGTCCCAGTGCAGGATCCATAGAGGTTGATAGACCTCCTCTGACTAAGGACAGTAAGGAAAAAAGACGTGGTTGTAAACAGAAGTGTTCTTCAGCCACTTCGCCTACCCGTCATTAAAAATGGCTATCTTGATACAATGGAACTGCCGAGGTTTACATTCTAATCTAGTTGATATCAAAACACTGATTTTTTCCTACAATCCTGCATGTCTTTTCTAACAAGAAACATTTCTAAAACCTGCTGACACAGTCACCATTCGGCAGCTTTCTCTTAACAGAAATGACAAGCTGTGTGATGGATGGGTACATGGAGGGGTGGCACTATTGGTTGATCAGCATGTGCCCACCTTGTCTTTGTCACTCAACACATCCTTGGAGGCCGTAGCCATCCGTGTTTCCTTGGGTCATACCACCACTGTTTGTTCTCTCTACCTGTCTCCTGGAGAGACTTGTTGTTTTGTTGTTGTTTTGAATTAAGCACAAAGCTACACAATAGGCTATCTGTGCTCTGCCCACCACGGGTATCGAAACCCGAATTTTAGAGTGTAAGTCCGCAGACATACCGCTGAGCCACTGGGGGGCACCTGGAGAGAAATATAATCAATCAGACCTTGATACTCTCGTTGAACAGTTGCCGTCTCTCTTTCTAATCCTGGAGGATTTTAATGGACATCATCCCCTCTAGGGAAGTGCTGTTATTGATGGGAGGGGTCGCTCTGTTGAGCGTATGCTCTCTGATCACAATCTTTCTTATTTCAATACTGGTTCTTCCACTAATTTTCATGCACCAAGTCAGTTCTTCACCGCTATTGTTCTCTGGGATTGCTCCCCTTCATTACTCTCTCATTTTTCATGGAGGGTTGACAATAATTCACTTGGCAGTGATCATTTTCCTATATATTTGAGAGAGACTGGCCATGGTCGATTCCACCCTACCCGCGTGCCCCGGTGGAAGCTGGATTAGGGAGACTGGTCCACTTTCACTGATTTCACAGAACTTGATCCTGCCATCTGTCAGCCATCAATAGACGACTGTGTGGCAGCGGTAACTGACTGTATTATGCAAGCAGCTGCTCCGTGTATTCCTAAAATCTCGACACGTTTTCCACGATATCCTCATCCATGGTGGAATCCTGCTTGCCACTTGGCACGATAGGCTCAAAAACGGGCCTGGGATACATTCCGTAGAAATCCTACACTTCCAAACCGCATCGCTTTCCAACGGGCCCGTGCACATGCTAGATGGGTGAGACGTCAAAGCCAGAAGGAATCTTGGATTACGTTCACAACTAGCATATCTTCTACCACCAGTTCCAAGGTCATATGGGACAGGATTCGAAAGGTCAGTGGGCACTAAAATTTTGTCCCCCTCTTGATCTTGCTCTCTGATGGTCAGGAAGTAGCTGACACCCGGAGGATCACTGATACTCCAGGTATCGGTAAGTTTTACTGCCAGTGGTTCCTGAGACCAAGTTCTTGGGGCTTATCTTTGACCGTAAGCTGACATACCACACATCAAGCAGCTGTGGGTCAAATGCACAAGAGCATTAAACATCCTCCGTGTCCTCTCTACCACCAGCGGATCGATGTTCTATGTTAAAGGTATATCATGCTCCTATTCGATCAAAACTCGACTATGGATCAATGATCAATGGCTCTGCCAGATCCTCGGCCTTAAAGATGCTGGACCCCATTCATCATCAAGGACTTCGACTCTGCACTGGGGCTTTCCGCACTTCCCCAGTTCAAATCTTATACGTAGAATCTCATGAACCATCTCTGCACTTTCGCCGTTTGCAACTGTCTTTCTTATGTTCTTCGAACTTTGTTCCTTACCAAAGCATCCCACCTGGAGTTATGCTTTCCTTCCTCGGTGGGCCATGCTTTTTCAAAACAGATGATCTGCCATTGCTCCTTTTGGCCTTAACGTCCAGGTGCAGTTGGATGAATTGGGTCTGTCCTCGGATAACCTTGCAGAATCCACTGGTCAGCCCATCCAACCATGGCTTATTACAGCCCCCAAATTTGACCTTTTTTCAAGTCATCTGAAAAAGGCAGATACTACCGATTGGAAGTACCGTCTTTTATTTACTGAACATCTTTCGAACAACCTTTCTATTCCAATTTATACGGATGGTTGCAAATCAGGTAATTCTCTGGGCTCTGCCATGGTTTGTTGCAGTTCGGTAGTTGCGCGCAGAATCCCTTCTACAGCTTCTGTGTTCATTGCTGAACTGTATGCCATATCTCTTGCCCTGGATCGATCATATTGATGCTGAGCAGTACTCCAACTTCACTATTTATACTGACTCGCTTAGTTCTCTGCTGGCTCTGGAATTGCTTCACGTTGGCTCACACCCTGTTCTTGCTGATATTCAAAACCGACTGGCCCATTTCTCATTAACATCTACTTCTATTCAGGCTTTCTGGATTCTGGGCCATGTTGGTATTCACGGGAACGAGCTTGCAGACATCGCAGCTAAATCTATCTGCTCTGGCACTATCACCACTGTGCCTGTTCCGTACATGGACTGTGGTCCTGTATTGAAGGCTTGGCTCGATGCCAGCTGGCAGTCCACTTGGAGTGAGCAAAGCGTAAACAAGCTATTCCAAATAAAACCCTATATTGGACTTTGGCCGTCTAGCTTCCATAATGATCAGAAGGAGGAAATTGTTCTAACTAGACTACGCATTGGTCACAGTTTTTTAACTCATTGTTTTCTTTTATCTGGAACTGATGCACCAATGTGTAGTTTGTGTAACACTTAGATCATAATAAGTTAAATTTTACTT
This sequence comes from Carcinoscorpius rotundicauda, assembly GCA_011833715.1. Classification (NCBI taxonomy): domain Eukaryota; kingdom Metazoa; phylum Arthropoda; class Merostomata; order Xiphosura; family Limulidae; genus Carcinoscorpius; species Carcinoscorpius rotundicauda. The sequence goes on from CM022404.1 coordinate 42,755,302, forward strand.
TCTTGCCATTGTTATGACTTTCAACGACGGAACTATTTTAATACTGTTCGGTCCCAAAGTCTGTCCGTAACATTGGACAGTGTTATTGGTGTTGGTGACACTATCCACCTTGATAAAGTGTTTAGTTTTTTGATGGCCATTAATCTTTTTAACCTCATTTAAATGTTTATTTATATATTACACCTTTTTAATTGTGGTTCCCTATTCAAAGTTCGAATCTCTCTAGTTCAATTTGAAATTGGAAAATGACCAGAACATTAAATAACTCGACACTAGGACTGGAAACGCCAACTTCAGGTGACTAACGCTGCTGTTTAAACTACCCATTAGTCGTCCTGGCGAGTTGTTATTAAAATTTTGCTGCATGCCTTTTCACACTTTTGCTACTTTACCTTTTGTTTATGACGGTTATGATACATAACCCGGAACCAGGACTGGAAACACCAACTTCAGGTGACTGATATTGGTTCTTGTACTTACCTGTTTGTCTTCCTGGCAAGTTATGATCATTACCATTTTGCTAGAGAGAGTCCTTTACAACTTCTCTTACTCTGTTTTCTCTCTTAACATTGTATACTAGGTGTCAACATTGGTTTTATGCTTTTTCTGTTTTTCAATGATGTTTTGTTTTACCTTCATTTCCTTTTACATATTTTACTACATTTCATGTATTTCTGCCTTCTTATTGATCGTTGACGCAGATAGCCTAGCTGCTTTGTTCCATAAAATACTAAATCAATCAATCAATGAATAATCATTTCGTCTTTCCTGTTACCTAGTAAACATTCTACTGAATTTATAATCATTTCATTCCTGTTTTTACCTAGTAAACATTTTACTGAAGGTATAATCATTTCGTCCCTGATGTTACCTCGTATACATTTTACTGAAGGTATAATCATTTCGTCCCTGATGTTACCTCGTAAACATTTTACTGAAGGTATAATCATTTCGTCCCTGATGTTACCTCGTAAACATTTTATTGAAGGTATAATCATTTCGTCCCTGATGTTACCTGGTAAACATTTTACTGAAGGTATAATCATTTCGTCCCTGATGTTACCTCGTATACATTTTACTGAAGGTGTAATCATTTCATCCCTGATGTTACCTGGTAAACATTTTATTGAAGGTATAATCATTTCGTCCCTGATGTTACCTGGTAAACATTTTACTGAAGGTATAATCATTTCGTCCCTGATGTTACCTCGTAAACATTTTATTGAATGTATAATCATTTCATTCCTGTTTTTACCTAGTAAACATTTTACTGAAGGTATAATCATTTCGTCCCTGATGTTACCTCGTAAACATTTTATTGAAGGTATAATCATTTCGTCCCTGGTGTTACCTGGTAAACATTTTACTGAAGGTATAATCATTTCGTCCCTGATGTTACCTCGTATACATTTTACTGAAGGTATAATCATTTCGTCCCTGATGTTACCTGGTAAACATTTTACTGAAGGTATAATCATTTCGTCCCTGATGTTACCTCGTAAACATTTTATTGAAGGTATAATCATTTCGTCCCTGATGTTACCTGGTAAACATTTTACTGAAGGTATAATCATTTCGTCCCTGATGTTACCTCGTATACATTTTACTGAAGGTGTAATCATTTCATCCCTGATGTTACCTCGTATACATTTTACTGAAGGTGTAATCATTTCATCCCTGATGTTACCTGGTAAACATTTTATTGAAGGTATAATCATTTCGTCCCTGATGTTACCTAATAAACATTTTACTGAAGGTATAATCATTTCATCCCTGATGTTACCTGGTAAACATTTTATTGAAGGTATAATCATTTCGTCCCTGATGTTACCTAATAAACATTTTACTGAAGGTATAATCATTTCGTCCCTGATGTTACCTCGTAAACATTTTATTGAAGGTATAATCATTTCGTCCCTGATGTTACCTGGTAAACATTTTACTGAAGGTATAATCATTTCGTCCCTGATGTTACCTGGTAAACATTTTACTGAAGGTATAATCATTTCGTCCCTGATGTTACCTAATAAACAATTTACTGAAGATATAATCATTTCGTCCCTGATGTTACCTGGTAAACATTTTACTGAAGGTATAATCATTTCGTCCCTGATGTTACCTAATAAACAATTTACTGAAGATATAATCATTTCGTCCCTGATGTTACATAGTAAACATTTTACTGAAGGTGTAATCATTTCGTCCCTGATGTTACCCGGTAAACATTTTACTGAAGGTATAATCATTTCATCCCTGATGTTACCTGGTAAACATTTTACTGAAGGTATAATCATTTCGTCCCTGATGTTACCCGGTAAACATTTTACTGAAGGTATAATAATTTCGTCCCTGATGTTACCCGGTAAACATTTTACTGAAGGTATAATAATTTCGTCCCTGATGTTACCCGGTAAACATTTTACTGAAGGTATAATCATTTCGTCCCTGATGTTAACTTCAGCACAGAGAAAGTAGTCACACACTAACCTGTAGGTAAGGAGTAAATAGTAATTGTTCCTAAATGTACAAGTGTTTATTTATTTTGACATTAGCTAGGTAATGGATGTAAAGACTCTTATTATATATTATTAAATAAACAAGATAAGTCTATCCTTGTATATGATTTGACAAAAAAAATATCACGGTAGAAAGCAGATCGTATTAGTTGGACGATGTTCATTTGTCTATAATATAACATTAAACACGCACATAAATGTATTTGTTATTGTGAAACTACTTATAAATTATATTTACGAAGATCGTACGAAAATATCAAAGCTGTTTGGATGTAAATCTGTTTGTAAAAGAACTTGTTTTTGTTGAAATTAATGGTGATAACCCTTATGGACTTTAAAATGTGTCAGTGACGAAAATGTATGAAAGTTAAAGAGAACATGATACTGAAGTGTGCATTGATAGAATGAATGTATAAACAGTCTACTGATAATAAAGGTAATGTGTTTGTATCTTTAAAAAAGTTTAAGGATGGAATAAAAATACTGAATGTCTGAAGGGACTGCCCTTACATGCATGGAAAATATGAATAGCTGATAGTAATAAAAGTTAGGGTTACGGCAACTCGTATTAATAAAGTGAAAGCTTCGTTAGTTTGATATTTTCTTTAGCGGATGCACACAGGACAAACGCAGCATGTGGCTTTGGCGTCTTTTTCCTGTAGGTGTAAGAACAGACGTTGGCAGATTATTTCTGATGACAAAAAACAACCTTAAAAGAGAGAGAAGTGATATGAAATATGGCCGCTCACGGTATGTGCCGTGTTTAACTGCTGTTTTGTTCTCTTTACCAGCTTTTATTATTGTCAAACATTACTTGGAAATTCTTGCGTAGTAAGGCATAAAGTGTGTCAATCAGTGATGTCGAGAAACCCACTTGTTGAGAATTTTACATGCAAAAACGGCTCGTTTGGGTTGAGAAAATATTTTACAACCCAAACGAGCCGTTTTTGCTCATGAAATAAAGTGTGCCATTTCTTTGAGTGTTAAATTTTATTATTTATTTTGTTTTCTCTGTCAGGAAAGATTACACGTGTCATCGTCAGTGAGATTTGTTCTCAGTCTCCTGTTTTCTGTAACCTTCGTGGTATATTTTCTTCTTTAATCTCTTAATGCACCGCTAGGCTTCTTTTTCGCCTAACTTTGCCGTGTTTTAGTATTACGATAGGCCTCGTCGGCACTCGCTGACATCTTATCGATTCATTACTTTCGCTAATACGTTCTTATGATGAGTACCCGTTTCAATTTATGCATTTTTAAAACTTTCACCTTCTTATTTATTTCTGTCTCTTACATTTGTTTTTCAGCTTTTTAATATCTGATTAACATTTTCAGCATTGTCACTAATATTTCTCTTCGTTTTAAGCTTTATTTCACGTGATTTGTATCAGATGAAAAGTGTCTATGATGATTATATGTTTGTCTTTACGTCACAGCTCTCGCTCGTGACAGATAGCAAACATCATCTACGAATTTAAAACGTTTTGCTATTTTTTGTGATGTTGCGGAGGGATCAATGAAATAATTTACGTTGCTCGTACTACTGTCAGCTGATTGGCTGACTTTTAGTGATTTTCGAGTGCAACACTTCTTTGTGAGTCACTGGTTATTATATAGATAGAATATACAATACATTTAGCAAAGCACATACACACGTTATTGCTGGGAGTTTTGTTCTTAAAATGTTAAATTACGAAACAAATTTTGCATAAATAGAAAATTTCGCTACTGCATTTTGAAAATATAAAAATAAAAGAAACCTATCTCTCATATTTTCGTAAGTGTAGCTACGCCGAATGAGTCAATTTTCACCACTACTTCTGTTAGGTTTGAACCCTGCGATGGGTACTTTCCAAATATACCTTCGTGAAGCTTTACGTTTAATTGGTTTGTTTTGAATTTCGCGCAAAGCTAAACGAGGGCTATCTCCGCTAGACGTCCTAATTTAGCAACTTAAGACTAAAGGGAAGGCAGTTAGTCATCACCACTCAACGCCAACTCTTGGGCTATTATTTTACCAACAAAACAGCGGAATTGACCGTCACGTTATAATGCCCCCACAGCTGAAAGGGAGAACATGTTTGGTGTGACGGGGAATCAAACCCGCGACTCTCAAATTACGACTAAAGTGCCTTAACCACCTGGCCACGCCGAGCATCTTTGCGTTTAAACAAACAAACAAAAAACAAAATTGTAAAGTATGTTTGCTTAAACTATGGGATAGCATCTCATGTATGAATAATCAATCCTGTTTGATTACAAGACTATATTCTTCAAGCAATAAATCGTTTAAGAATGTGCTGTTAATACGAATGTTTATAGACCTAACAAACCTGTCAGTCGTGAAATTGTGTGAAATAGCATTTTGTATTATATTAACATTACTGCTTTTCAGTTAATATTCGCACCAACATTGTAAGACATGCAAATAATATAGTTATATACTAGTACATAGAACACTGTTAGATCGTGAGATAAACTGCGCCACAATTTTTTCAAATATTTTATTTACGACTCTTGGTTAACACTGTCTTTTAAATGGAAATAATTTCTTGAATGTGTTCTTGAGAGCATTTCCTAATGCAAGTTACATGTTTAGAATTACACCACGAGAGAGTTTTGACTCTATTGCATTTATTTTACAAAATATCTGTGTTTTGAGTGATTAGGCTTAACTGAAGCAATCTTCATTTGTTGACCAGTAATGTGTCATTTTTTTTCTTCTTGTTTTGCTTGTAAATAAACGAAGAGGTACTCAACGGGCTCTGTGTGCTCTGTCCACCACGGCTATCGGTAACCTGTTTCGAGCTTTTTAACTTTGCAGACATAAACCACTGTGTTACTTACTAGAGGGCATTTTGAAAAAAGTAAACAATTGATGAATGATATACCAAGAAAATAATGATTCATGAAGTTTTAAATATTTTATACAATTTGATGCACATAAAATGCCAATATTAACATTTATTAGTTTCTCGTTGTGTCTTAATGTTAAAATTGTACTTAAATTTAAATAATTTCTCCTTTCTTTAATTAAATTAAGGAAGGAGGGTGGAAGTAAAAACTACGCAATAATCTTAAACGTAGGTTGTATAGTTCTATTTAGTTATCTTTAATATTACAGTTCTATTTAGTTATATTTAACATAATAATTCTATTTTGTTACATTTAATATTATAGTTCTATTTTGTTACATTTGATATTATAGTTCTATTTACTTATCTTTAACATTATAGTTCTATTTAGTTATATTTAACATAATAATTCTATTTAGTTACATTTAATATTATAGTTCTATTTAGTTATCTTTAATATTATAGTTCTATTTAGTTATCTTTAATATTATAGTTCTATTTAGTTATATTTAACATAATAGTTCTATTTTGTTACATTTAATATTATAGTTCTATTTAGTTATCTTTAATATTATAGTTCTATTTAGTTATATTTAACATAATAGTTCTATTTTGTTACATTTAATATTATAGTTCTATTTTGTTACATTTAATATTATAGTTCTATTTTGTTACATTTAATATTATAGTTCTATTTAGTTATCTTTAATATTATAGTTCTATTTAGTTATATTTAACATAATAGTTCTATTTTGTTACATTTAACATAATAGTTCTATTTTGTTACATTTAATATTATAGTTCTATTTACTTATCTTTAACATAATAGTTCTATTTAGTTATATTTAACATAATAGTTCTATTTAGTTACATTTAATATTATAGTTCTATTTTGTTACATTTAATATTATAGTTCTATTTACTTATCTTTAACATAATAGTTCTATTTAGTTATATTTAACATAATAGTTCTATTTTGTTACATTTAATATTATAGTTCTATTTTGTTACATTTAATATTATAGTTCTATTTTGTTACATTTAATATTATAGTTCTATTTAGTTATATTTAACATAATAGTTCTATTTTGTTACATTTAATATTATAGTTCTATTTTGTTACATTTAATATTATAGTTCTATTTACTTATCTTTAACATTATAGTTCTATTTAGTTATATTTAACATAATAATTCTATTTAGTTATCTTTAATATTATAGTTCTATATAGTTATATTTAACATAATAGTTCTATTTTGTTACATTTAATATTATAGTTCTATTTACTTATCTTTAACATAATAGTTCTATTTAGTTATATTTAACATAATAGTTCTATTTAGTTACATTTAATATTATAGTTCTATTTTGTTACATTTAATATTATAGTTCTATTTACTTATCTTTAACATAATAGTTCTATTTAGTTATATTTAACATAATAGTTCTATTTAGTTATATTTAACATAATAGTTCTATTTAGTTACATTTAATATTATAGTTCTATTTTGTTACATTTAATATTATAGTTCTATTTACTTATCTTTAACATAATAGTTCTATTTAGTTATATTTAACATAATAGTTCTATTTTGTTACATTTAATATTATAGTTCTATTTTGTTACATTTAATATTATAGTTCTATTTTGTTACATTTAATATTATAGTTCTATTTAGTTATATTTAACATAATAGTTCTATTTTGTTACATTTAATATTATAGTTCTATTTACTTATCTTTAACATTATAGTTCTATTTAGTTATATTTAACATAATAATTCTATTTAGTTATCTTTAATATTATAGTTCTATATAGTTATATTTAACATAATAGTTCTATTTTGTTACATTTAATATTATAGTTCTATTTACTTATCTTTAACATAATAGTTCTATTTAGTTATATTTAATATTATAGTTCTATTTTGTTACATTTAATATTATAGTTCTATTTACTTATCTTTAACATTATAGTTCTATTTAGTTATATTTAACATAATAATTCTATTTAGTTATCTTTAATATTATAGTTCTATATAGTTATATTTAACATAATAGTTCTATTTAGTTACATTTAATATTATAGTTCTATTTTGTTACATTTAATATTATAGTTCTATTTACTTATCTTTAACATAATAGTTCTATTTTGTTACATTTAATATTATAGTTCTATTTTGTTACATTTAATATTATAGTTCTATTTACTTATCTTTAACATAATAGTTCTATTTAGTTATATTTAACATTATAGTTCTATTTAGTTATATTTAACATAATAGTTCTATATACTTATCTTTAATATTATAGTTCTATTTAGTTATATTTAATATTACAGTTCTATTTAGTTATATTTAATATTATAGTTCTATTTAGTTATATTTAATATCATAGTTCTATTAAGTGCTATTTAATATTTTATAGTTTCTTTTTATTATGTTTTTGTAAAGTTAGAAGTTTGGAGTTTGAATTGTAGAAATACAATGGTGGTTTCTTGTGAATTTGGAGTAGCTAACTACTTTCCCACAACTGTCTATACACAGTGAAAGGCAGTAGAATGATACGTTGTGGATGTAAGAGTTGAGATTTATACACTTATTTGATTTTCAATGACAGCTAGTAGATAAACACGAGTGTTTGGTATTAGTCTGATAGCTTGCTTCACACAACACAGTTTTTGCTTCTTGAACACTGTTGGTGTTCCTTGTAGATTTTTGGCTGCTGATCACGAAAATCACATCCAAATCTGTCCATCACGTACCGTTTCATTGACATATTTAGTTTTGTCATGTTTTTCTTATATTTGTGTCCAAAAATTTTGTTTCTGTAAGAGACATATGAACAATGTTTTGTGCAGTCTGGGCATGTCCAGGTTGGAAGCTGTTCTCTGGAGGTATGCAGCCCGGGCATTCTGGGCATGTCCAGGTTGGAAGCTGTTCTCTGGAGGTATGCAGCCCGGGCATGTCTGGGCAGGCCAGAGCCAGCTTGATGCTGTCTCAGCAGGCTATAAAAATGGTTTACATACACAGATGCTGCTCATTGGATTAATATAGACCTATAGCAAGTACAACTGGAATATCTGTGGAGATCTGAAAGTCGTTACTCTGTTACTGGGACTGCAGCTCAGTTGTACAAAGTACTGGTGTTTCATCTGTGAACAGGACAGTCGCACCAAAGAGTCACATTATTCTAGACAAAACTGGTCACTCCGTAAAATGTTAGTTCCATGACAGAAAAAATGTGGTGCACGAACCGCTTGTCGACCCGGCAAAGATATTTTTGCCTCTCTTCACATAAAATTGGGACTTATGAAGAATTTCGTGAAAGCAATGAACAAAGAAGACGAGGAGGGCTTTCGTTATTTAAGGCTGATGTTTCCAAGAATAACTGAGGCCAAGATCAAAGAGGGCATTTTTGTTGGCCCTCAGATCAGACATGTTATGAGTGACAAGCGGTTCGAAGATCTGTTAGTTGGGCCTGAAAAGATTGCTTGGAAAGCCTTCAAAGACGTTGTTGACAATTTTCTTGGTAATTACAGAGCCCCACATTACATTCAGCTGGTAGACAAACTTCTCAAAGCATACAAAACAATGAAGTGCAACATGTCACTTAAGATTCATTTCCTCCACTCACACTTGGACTTCTTCCCTGCAAATCTCGGTGCAGTCAGTGACGAACACGATGAAAGGTTTCACCAGGACATTGGTACAATGGAAAAACGATATCAGGGCAGCTGGAATCCGTCAATGTTTACTGACTACTGTTAGACACTGCAACGTGATACACCGGACATTGAATACAAAGGAAAATCAGGAGCAAAACACTTTTAATTATGTTGAACTCAATAGCGTATTAGAAACATAAACGCAGTTAAATACATTGTTGCCGGTAAACAGTTAACTATCTATTTTTCAGACTTCCTACGTGATGAAGCAAAACCAAAACTGTATTTGTGCATACCCACCAGGTACCTGTCACAATCAGCACACCAGGTACCTGTCACAATCAGCAAAAACTTTTCAGGAAGCAAAACTTTTCAAAAAAATTGTTGTGCAGTGTAGTCAGTGTATCACCTACGAATTTGGGTGTCCTTACCACGGACACTATACATCAAGACTGTAAGTGGACAATCTGGACTTCTAACGATAATACGATATTTAATTCATTATTGTTTTGTTGTGCTGATTTAATCACCTGTTAACAATTAATGCAATCAGTAATTATACATTATATATACATATATATACTCTATGTAATAAAGTTATTGCATAAAGTTCAGACAGTCCAACGAAATAACTATCCTGGAGTGTATACCACTGCTCAGTAATTTAACAATCTGAGGTTGTATTGAAATTTAAACTCAGCTACAAAGCTCTGTTTTATACTTAAAGAATCGTCGGAAATTTGTAGATCGTTTATCATCAATCACAATGAATGCTAACTCTCGATCAGAGCAAGCTATCTAAGTAGAGCAAAATGAAAAACTAACCTGGCATACAGTGTAGCCAATCAAGCATACTTTTCGTAGTTATAATAGCGTACTGTTCCGTGAGTTAGCTGCTAACCACATTTTCGGCCATAAACCCAACAATATCATACGAGGCTAAAACAACTCAGTATGTTAGTCCTAAATCTATCTATATATATATATATATTGATATATTTATATATACAACGCCCATTTAAATTTTATTCAGGAACATTATGTTGAAACACAAATCTTTATGCTCCTCTGAACAAGCACTGAAGTGAAACTTTAAATGTTAAAGTAAAGAAAAATAACAAATGAGTTGTAAAAAGGTCTTTCATTTCTAGTATCAATGTATTTTATACATCAGTATGCATTACAAAAATTAAATACTGATTCTGTGAATGGTATGTCGTAAAGACTGTCCTAAACACATCGAAATCTATCAGTGCATGGCATTTCTTGTGCTTTCGGCAACTGACCCGATCAATGACCGAGTAGGTCAGGGGGAAAAAGTGAAACTCTTTTAATGCGACAATTCGTGAAAAACGTGGAATTATTTTCCCTATCGGATTATCCAGCCAAGCAAAATTTCCTGATTAATCAGCAGATGGAGATTTTGTTCATTATAAGTGAGTTCATTAATGTATTAAATAAAAATATAGTTTTATAGTTTATCATGACAATGTGTGACACAACTGTGGAAGCATGTTGGATTACATGAGACTATCTAAAGTTATTATGTGTAGTTCAGATAAGTATACTATTTAAAAAAAAAATGTTTGTTTTTAGAATTTCGCGCCATACGAGAACTATCTGCTCTAGCCGTCCCTAATTTAGCAGTGTAAAACTAGAGGAAAGGCAGCTAGTCATCACCACCCACCGCCAACTCTTGGGCTACTCATTTATCAACCAATAGTGGGATTGATCGTCACATTATAACGCCCCCACGGTTGAAAAGGCGAGCATGTTTGGTGTGATGGGGATGTGAACTTTTGAACCTCAGATTGGAAGTCGAACGTCCTAACCACCTGTCCATGCCGGGGCATTTAAAGAACATCTGTCTTGTTGTTATTCATAAATACTAAAGAAACACGTCTCTAGGACAGACATATGGAGCTATATTCAGAACACGTAATATACATATTAATAAGAAGTTATTTACAGTATATGCAGCAACACATAGTTCTTTATGTCTAGAATATAAGCACGAAGGTATTTATGACTTATTGGGAAACACGCGGCTATATATCACGTCATCCATTAAGTAATGTCCAATTTTACGTTCAGAAAAATGGAAACGATTTCAAACGCTTTTAATGAAATTTAATCAATAATGTATGTTCCATTATTATTAATTATTTCCTGCGAACGATTCACAAACTTCTGAATGCCACTTCTATGAATACTTGGGGTTTAGAGGAAAATAATGCAGAGAGAGTAGTTTTGGCATCTTTGTGCGTTCCAAGCTCTTTTCCATCAAAATAGTTCTGCAAACTTTGGAATAGATGATAATCAGATGATGCAAGGTTTGAAGAATAAGGAAGATGTGGAAGTTTTTCCCAGTCTAGCTCTTCAATCTTTACAGATGTGATCCTTGCTCTATGGAGCCATGCATTATCCTGGTGTAACACAACACTTTTACAACTGATCAAAGCAAGCCTCGTTTCTTTCAGTGTAAGATTCAAGCCCTCTAACTGTTGATTATAGAAGTCTTATTAACCGTTACGTTGTGTGCCAGCAACTCAAAGTGGGTCACACCAACAATATCCCACCAAATCCTTAGCAAGAGTTTCTTAGGGTGAAGATCCATTTTGGGCTGTGCTTTAACCAGTTTAGCTGCACCGAGTCATTGTCTGCGGCACTTAACATTTTTATAAAATATCCATTTTTCATCTCCAGTCACTAACCTGCATAGAAAAGGTAAGTTACGTTCACAAGAGTGTAGAGAAGTGCAAACGTCCACTCTTGTTCTTAAGTTGGCTTCTATCAAATCACGGGGGACACATTTTCCAAGTTTTAATATCTTTCGAAGTTGTTACAGATGACGCTTTAACTGTTGAATTGGTTAAATTAAACTTCTGTGTTAGTTATTCAACTATTACAGCACAATCTTTATCCAGAAGCAAGTATTATAGAATAAATATCTTTTATTTGATACGATTCAACAAATACTGTCAAGTACAGCATGTTGGATCTAAAGATAAAGAAAACTATGATGTCATTCATACCAATATTACTTCACATACAAACATTACAGAAATGGTTTTTCAATGTCATTCTCGGCCCATGTTGTTGTTGTTGTTTTTCTATCGTCGGTCAATAAAACATTTTACATACTTGAGGAAATTCTGTCTTGAGGAGGTACTGTTTTAGTGTGTTACGAAATCATTTCATTTTATACGCAGAGGAACCAGGGTTGGGAACCAGAGTTGGCAGGTGAGGTTGAACTTTCAAAATTTTGGCCTGGTGGAGACAACTTATTAATAATAAGACTGCTCTGCACATTTTGTCAGATTTTTACTATGTATATTTTCGGGACATCTCCGTCATTTGAATATTTTAAATGTAACGCAGATATTGAGGGATTCATAATCTTCCAGCTCCATATAGAATTATCACGTTCACCTCTAGAGATAACTTTTCCTTTTTCCGCTTGAGCATTCCCATTTCATAGTTTCTAAACATTCTGTCCAAACTTATAACTCAAGAAGCGAGGCTTAGCTTTCAAGAGTTTTATTAAATCACAGGTTTGAAAAACATTTCCACAAGCCATAACGGTATTTTTTGTAAGTGTATCGAAAGAAAATACGGCAACATTAATCTGTTTTTGTGTCGTGTTTGTTTGTTTGTTTTTTTACTACTTTATCCAAAACAAACTAGTATTTCCCTTTCTATTTTTAGGTTCACTAGGAACGATTTCGTGTTTGTGGAGCCAGTTTAGTCCTCTGTTTTACCACTGTTGACTCTAAATTAGATTTTCTGGCTAAGTTTTACGAGATCACAAAACGTAGTAACGAAAGACTAGAAAAATAAGGCTTATCTTTATTTTGTCTAGTAATCGAATTAGTTCATTGGCTCGAATTGTAATTTCGTCCGATATTCATCGAACATTTACTTAACTTTATCGAACACACTTAAAAATGGGTAAACAGTTTTCAGTTCGAAGTAAAATAAGAACAAACCTTAGCGAAACCTTTTTATTTAGTTTACGTGTAAAAACTTCATAACGGATTTGAAATAAAACCAAGAAACATTGTTGTTTAAAAAGTTTGGGTCTGAAATAACAACGTTTAAAAAGGACCGTATAACCTATAAATATTCAAACAATGATAAATTTAAATGTTTCGATCAAATTTGCCACCCAGTTAACCATTTATGATCAGACGTGTAAACTGAATGACAAACTAATCTGTAAGCTAATATGTCCCAAAGTATGGGCCCCGGCATGGCCAGGTGGTTAAGGCACTCGAATCGTAATCTGAGGGTCATGGGTTCGAATCCTTATCACATGAAACGTGCTTGCCTTTTCAGCCGTTTGGGCGTTATAATATGAAGGTCAATCCCACTATTCGTTGGTAAAAGAGTAGCTCAAGAGTTGACGGGGAGTGATGATGACTAGCTGCCTTCCCTCTAGTCTTACTCTGCCAAATTAGGGACGACCAGCGCAGATTGCCCTCGAGTTTTGTAATTTTGAGCAAAGCTACACGAGTCGAGCACCTTAACTTTCTGGCCATGTCGGGCAACCCTCGAATAACTTTGCGCGAATTTCAAAACAAACCAAAATAAACCCAAATGATGTGCTACAACATACTAATGTGTTGCAATTCAGATGGCTTTATGCCGTAAAAAAAATACAGCACTTTCTTGTAGCTTCTTTAAGTAAATAATGAATTGTAACAAAATTAGTAACAATTTAATGTAAAAACTACGTGAAAATAGAATTAAAAAATACTTTTATTTATCACGGGCTAATTTAGCGCGTGTGAATCTTCATTCTCATTTTCCATGGAGCACCACATTTAGCGGTTTACCTTACGACTCATACATTTTTCAGTAATTCCAGGTGTGAATTAGCAGGGAGGGGATATCACTATAAACGATTCCGCCATCAGACCCGTAAATAAGAAATAGCTAACCAGTCATTTCGACAGTGCGTGATCAAACCTATAAAAACAATCAATTACAAAATCACATTACTATCACAATTAATGGGAGTATTAACATGTTGAAAACACGCTAATCTTGGCCTGGCATGGCCGAGCGCGTTAAGGCGTGCACTCGTAATCCGAGGGTCGCGGGTTCGCGCCCCCTTCGCGCTAAATATGCTCGCCCTCCCAGCCGTGGGGGTGTATAATGTGACGGTCAATCCCACTATTCGTTTGTAAAAGAGTAGCCCAAGAGTTGGCGGTGGGTGGTGATGACTAGCTGCCTTCCCTCTAGTCTTACACTGCAAAATTAGGGACGGCTAGCACAGATAGCCCTCGAGTAGCTTTGTGCGAAATTCCAAAAACAAACAAACAAAAACAAACACGCTAATCTTATTAAGAATAAATTACACCAGAGAATATTTTAATATTATGAAAATTAAATTACACCAGTATCAATATAATGAAATTACTTTAACCTAGCTAGGTGCACTGGTAGGGTTCAAAGTGCGCATGTCACAATTAATGTGGAGTCTCATTCAATCTGGTATTATGTATCTGACGTCAGAGTTACCAATAATTCATTTTATCCTACAAAGACAGCTCGTGATAAGGAAAATTAAATGTAAAACACAACACACATGAATGCCGAAAAAAAAGTTATAGGTGTGCATTTCGAAGATTCGATAAGTTGTCGAAATGTCACGTGAAAAGTGCAAGATGGAGAAATGTATTTTATTTTTCACACAAACATCGCCTTGCACTTCGACTTCTCACAGTACAATTCAAACTGACGTCATCAATTCATAGAAAGATATCGAGTGCAGGTACTTATAAACATACCTGACTGTGTTGTCTACAATTGACTTGTGCTTTTAACTAAAGGCTTGATACATTTCGTGGAGGTGCACCTAGTAATATTGGAATTGTAGCCAACACTACTTTTATCAATCTTATATTAAATAAATATTGTCAAATTTAAATTAAGTTCACGTTATTGTGATCAGTTTATATGAATATCGAATTATCAAAATAAAATACTGGAATCAACCAAAAGAAAATTGAAAACAAAATGTCGTCACATTCATAACGATTAATAACATTTAACCTGTTCAGTGCCGTAGACGAGATAACTCGTCCAAGTCAATCGATAACACATTGCCACGGACGAGTTAATTCGTTCTCAATAATACCTAACTTCAACACTAGATATCAGCACCATACATGCATTTGACCTACTTACAAATTGTTTCACTTTCGATCCAAAATGGCGTCACGAAAAAAGTTACAAAATAAAGAAGCATTAGAGTTGTATTGTAGCAGCTGAAATACTTGGCAGTGAACAGGTTAAGCATGTAAAGACTAAGAAATGTGATAAAGACATGTAAACAAATAACATTTTGAAATTTAAAATAATTAATCACAAGATAACCGACCTCTAACAAAATATTTGTTTTGTTAACGACTCACAGCGAAAGTCTACCAATCAATTTATTAATTAATCACATTCTACAGTCTTATTGTTAAGGTGGAAGATCACCTGCAAGATAAGCCTTTATTCCCAACGACAACTATTTTTGGCATATACTTCTAGTTTCCTCTTCAGTTTATTCTGTAAAAAAAACAACAACCTTATTTCTAAGATACCGATATTTGTTTGTTAAAACTTACACAAAGCTACTCGAGGGCTGTCTTCACTAGTGGTTCTTAATTTTAAAGTGATAGACTGGAGAGTGTGTGTTTTTTTTATTGTAGGAAAGCCACATCGGGTAATTTGTTAAGTCCACTGAGGTGAATCAAACCTGATTTTAACGTTATAAATCCGTAGACTTACCGCTGTACCAGCAGAGGGCAGACTAGAGGGAAGGCACCTAATCAACAACATTCGACTCCAAATCTTAGGGTAAATCTTCACTAACAAATATTAGGCTTCATCGTGACGTTATAATGCTCTCCACTGCTGAAAGGACGAGCATTCACCATGACAGGATTCGAGCTTGGGACGTATGACTAAATAATCATAAGATGACTCAGTTATCTCACAAAATCTACTCTTTTTAGACCATAAAATAAATTTGATAGAGGTTTTCATAGCAAAACAGAAAAGATAGTCAAACAAGGGATGAAACGGAACACGGAGCAATATATTGTAATATTTATTTAGCTCGTAAAATATTATAATAACCCGAGTAACATATTCAGTACATTTCCATATGTGAAAGACATTTATCAAAAATCTAAGCCTGAGAGAAGGATAGTAAATAAAAGGATGGAAAATACGAGAGCTAGAGAAAGTAATTTATGAAAAAAGTATGAATATTGTATGGCACAATGTTAATTCTCTTTCATTATTTATGAAATACTGTTTTTCAGTGCTTTATTATTCATATCTCTCATGATAAATTCAGCAACAATAACAAACGGACGTCCAGAAATGCGAACGTTGCGCCGATAGTTGGATGTATTGGTGGATCATCCGAGCTCTGAAGATCAATATGTCGACGACACGACTACAGTTTGAGCCGCCAGTATTCGTGGTGTTAAATACTGTCCTTCTCTTTACAACGTCACAACATTTCTTTTTAATGCTTAGTGGTAAATATATTTATCTGGATTTAAATGTATTAACCTTGATGTAGCTCGCTTCGTTGGTGATGTGTTCTCTGTAGATTCTACTTATTAATGTAATTATTCTTTGCTAAACCCTCTAGAGGCTCCGAGGTGACCGACATGGATTCAACCCCGAGTATTAAGGTACGAAGAGGAGAACGGGTGCCGAGCCTGAGGCTGGCAAATGGCCGTGTTAACTACCGGACTTCTTCGCAGGAGGAGAATCGCTCTTCTCCTCGAAGTCTTAACAAGGAAGACTTCGTCAAAATCAGTATCGAGAACACAAACACTTGCACAGACTCTCTCGTGACGGCTGCCGACGAAGAGGGTCTTACTGATGACTGCATTACTTCAGACGTAAACTACAAAGCCAGCCGTCCCGTTATTAACGCTTTACCGCGCGAGGTGGCCTGTGAAAGAGACGATGTTAGTCTTTATGGGACTCCCAAGGAAGAAGTGGGCCCTGTACCTATTGATGCGAAATCCTCTTTTATGCGGTTACAGCTCGAGTCTTTATTCCAACCGTCTGATAATAAGCTGGCTATGAAACTATTTGGTAGCAAGAAGGCCCTAATGAATGAGAGAATTCGCCAGAAAGCCGCAGGACACTGGGTTATTCATCCATGTTCTAAGTTCAGGTGAGTGATTCCTTACAATAATTGGACAATAAACAGTTGATCTAATTCACACGATGCTCTGTAGAGGGCAGAGAAGTAATAATAATTGAAAGTGGAAATGCATAGCTAAAGTCGAAGCTGCCTTTCTATTTCTTAAAACTAGAAACTAGAACTGTTTGTAACACGTATTGCCAAAGTTTGTTTGACAGTAGTATATTATTACAGAACAGCTAAACATATTAATATATACAAATACTTCATGAGATGTAGCCCCGCCCTACTCTACATATTAATATATACAAATCCTTCATAAGATGTTGCCCCGCCCTACTTTACATATTAATTCCATGAAATTTAGTTCTGCCTCCACTCAACTGATTAATCTTTGCAAACCTTCTCGGAAGTATAGCTCTATCGCATTCAACAGATTAATATATACAAACTTTCAATGAAATGCAGCTCCACCCCTTGCTCAACTGATTAATCTTTCCACACCTTCTTGGAAGTATAGCTCCGCCCTAATTCAACAGATTAGTATACTCAAACTTTCTATGAGATCTAGCTCAGCCCCCTCACTCAACTGATTAATATACACAAACCTTCCATGAGATGTAGCTCTGCCTCCTCACTCAAAAGATTAATATATACAAACTTTCAATGAAATGTAACTCCACCCCTTACTGAATTGATTAATCTTTACAAACCTTCAAGGAAGTTAGCTCAGTCTTCATTCAACAGATTAATATATACAAACTTCCATGAAATCTTGGCAGTCCCTGAGGTTTATTATTTTACAAATGTAGCAAGGTTGTAGAAATCTACTGGAATGTTATTTTAGATTCAGTAATTATATTTTCTTTTTATAGAAAACTTATATAATAATGATGACACAAAGCACGTAAATGAGATATTTCGAAACATCTCCGGTGACAGTTTTTATGTGGCCCGGCATGGCCAAGCGTGTTGAGGCGTTCGACTCGTAATCTGAGGGTCGCGAGTTCGTATCCCGACCGCACTAAACATGCTTGCCCTTTCAGCTTTGGGGGCGTTATAATGTTACGGTCAATCCCACTATTCGTTGGCAAAAGAATAGTCCAAGAGTTGACGGTGGGTGGTCATGACTAGCTGCCTTCCGTCTAATCTTACACTGCTAAATTAGGGACGGTTAGCGTAGATAGCCCTCGAGTAGCTTTGTGCGAAAAATAAACAAACGCATTTTTTATATGTTGTTGTTTTGAATTAAGCACAAAGCTACACAATGGGCTATCTGTGCTCTGCCCACCACGGGTATCGAAACCCGGATTGTAGCGTGTAAGTCCGCAGACATACCGCTGAGCCACTGGGGGCATTTTTTTATATACATTACATCTTTTAAAAAAACATATAATGTCTAATGTGAAGCAGAAACAGAAAAAAAATGCGGAAATGTAGATTATATCTTTTCAAGAGCCTATTAAAAGGATAAAAATAAAACTTCGTATTTGAATAAAATATTTTGAAGATAAAGTTTTTTTTTTTTTTTGCAATGTTTAAGAATTGTATAAAGGCCGATAAGAAGTAAAACCTAAAAACAAAGTAAACTTCAGACAAGATTACAGGCATTACACAAGTAATCTGAAATGATAGAAACCAAAAAATTATATTTTGATAAAGGCACCTAAATCTAACGTTTGTGTGGTTTTTTTTAACTGTCGGTGAAAATAATGGCCTAGAAGTATGTAGTGATTTGGTAAGGAATAATGTATTTATGTCTGCATGAAACTGAAGCGATAACGGATAAAACATTGCATCGTCCTTTGAGATATTTGTCACGGAACAACGGGGAATCCAAGCCACGCACTTCGTCCTTTCTTCCGCACAACTGAGCGATAATTTTGTGAGCTTCATTTCGATTTTATTTTGGTTATTAACACAAAAGCAAAAGTGTAAAACCTATTGTGAAAGCAGAGACTTTTGTAAGTTGTATATACACAAGGTTAGATTTGAATTTCGTGCAAAGCCACACGAGGGCTATCTGCGCTAGCCGTCCCTAATTTAGCAGTGTAAGACTAGAGGGAAAGCAGCTAGTCATCACCACCCACCACCAACTCTGGAGCTATTCTTTTTACCGACAAATAGTGGGATTGACCACTATAATGCCCTCACGGCTGAAAGGTCGAGCATGTTGGGTGTGACTGGGAATTCGAACCCGCGGTCCTCAAATGACGACTCGAGCGCCCTCACCACCTGGCTAAACAAGCGGCTTTTTCTACGTTTAATGTGAACTTTAATGTCACTTTTATAAACCTATAATAGTGCCGAATTTAAATACTAGTTCTATTCTATTGTATTTATACAGGACGGGACAAAAGTGCCTGTGCAGATGTTTTATATAGAACTTTTTAAGTATTACAAACAAACAATAAGTAAATTGGTTTCAACCATTTTCGTAATATTTCCTTTAGTATATATAATGCACGTTGTACTATTCTTGTTTTAGCTATTACTGGTGTCTGCTCTTTTACCCTCATATATGTGTATGGTTTTCAAATACAAGTGTTTGATAATTTTTTGATAGCAAGTATATTATTATTAAGGTTTATTTAATGAATATAATTGTACTCATCGTAAACCTAATCTTATTGGCAAAGTCAGGAGTAGTTCATAATTCTGAAGGCTCATAAAACTATAGAGCAAGTTTTGATACTAAACATAGGGATTTAAAAATAATAATATAGAAATAAAACACTTCCTACAAAGCGGTCAGCGAGGTTACTTCTCGATGGAAGGTTTTAACAGTCATAAAGCACTCCCCATAGCCTGACACGCCCAGGTAGGTTAAGGCGTTCGACTGAGGGTCGTGGGTTCGAATCCCCGTCCCACCAATCATGCTCGCCCTTTCAGCCGTGGGGGCTTTATAGTGTCATGGTCATTCCCACTATTCGTTGGTAAAAGAGTAGCCCAAGAGTTGGCGGTGGGTGGTGATGACTAGTTGCCTTCCCTCTAGTCTCACACTTCTAAATTTGGGACGGCTAGCGCAGATAGCCCTCAAGTCGCTTTGCGCGAAATTCAGAAACAAACAAACACTTCCCATAAAACTTCAAACATAAAGCATTCCCTGTGAAGCGACCAGCGAGGGTACTTCATTTGAATTGCACAATTTTGACAGCGGATATGATGCACTTCTATAAAGTGTAGTGACCAGCGAAGGTACTTCACGGAAGTTTGACAACGGATATGAAGCACTTTCGTTGGAAAATTTTTAAACATTTTAAAAACCATACCTTTTGGTGCACAATAGTCTGTTTGTGTTTTTACCATCTTAGGAGGTGACATTATCTGCCTTAAGACTGATTGTCGTGTGACATTCATGTGTTAGCACGTTTCAGCTTTAATAGAAAAAGTTATTTTTTACTTTCTGTGTTAAAACAAATATTACTGAAGCTGGTGCTTCGCAAGTTATATTACTCTTCAAAAAATCTGTTTTGTAATACAGATGTCTGTGAAATACAATGAATATTTCATCCACAGGGCCGGCATGGCCAGGTGGTTAAGGCACTCGACTAAAGAGTAAAAGAGTAGCCCAAGAGTTGGCAGTGGGTGGTGATGACTAGCTGCCTTACCTTTATTCATAACTGCTAAATTAGAGAAGGTTAGCGCAGATAGCCCTCGTGTAGCTTTGCGCGAAATTCAAAGCAAACCAAACCATTTCATCCACAAACACACATCAGTTATATATTAATGTGAATAAAAATTTCGAAGTTTATGAAAACAGTTTGAGTGTGTAGAAATATTTTTTTAAGAAACCAAGGAACTTAATTTAGTGTCACGTGACGTGTGTAATTATGGAGAGAACTTCCGTTTTGTTTTGTGAATAACTTATTAAAACTAGAGCTGTGTAACGTCTGTCAAAACGAAAGATGGGTGTATTTGATTATTTAGAAAAAATTAGCTATAAAAATTATTTGCAAGATGTGTAAAAATGTCGTCAAATTTTGACACTTTGAATAATAGAAAGATTTAACGTAAAATATATTGAACAGACACTAAATACAGCACCGAAGTTTCATATGCACTGTTACCCTGTAGATGCTACATTTAAGAAACAGGCTAGTCGGATGGTGGAAGCTACATGAATACATGTCTGTGAGATACTTACCTGCTACTAACTTCTGGCGCACCTTCGAAGATCCTTACGTTTAACGTAACGAAGCTAAAGGATTTGGCATTTCTCCAAAAGCCTAAGGGCGCTGTATTCCCGAGCGTTTTTGCCTCTGCATAATATATTATACAAAGTAGCTACTGTTTGGAACACCAAAATAATTAAAATAATATAGAGACATCACTGCATCTGTTGTTGTTTGGAATTAAACACAGAGCTACACAATTGGCTGTCTGTGCTCTGTCCACCATGGGTATCGACACCCGGTTTTTAGCGTTGAAAGTCCGCAGACATACCGCTGAGCCACTGGGGAACCGTTGTGTTCGTCTTGTTGTAAAACGAGAAAATTGCACAGTTATTCATTTTCTGTTGTCTTTCAAAGTCACGGTTTATTTCGCGTAATTTATTTTATTCGTCGATGTAGTTGTATATAACTGTTCTGGTAAGTTTATTAAACGATGTATTTCCACTTAAGCAATCTAGTAATAAACTTTAAACGTTTGAAATAAAATGAACGGAACTTGAAACATGCATTTGTACAAAATATCTTTGCCCTATTTCCATTTAATATTCAAAGTTTCATGAATAACAGGACTTAATACACACCGAGTAGCAATGAATGTTTAGTTTGTGATAGCAAGTTCAACTGAAACTTGAGTGTTCATCGTGAGAGAACTTGTGAGAACTTGGTGATTAGGTAAAACTACGCCTTTCTAAATATCATTAAAAGCCGGATGCACCTTACTTCTCTGTAACTCTTGAAGAACAAAGAAGGAAAATTCGCGAATCGATGTAGTGAGTTTGGTTTAATGTGATTTTTCTTTTTAATTTCGCGCAAAGCTACTCAAGGGCTATCTGCGCTAGCCTTCCCTAATTTAGCAGTTTTAGACGAGAGGCAGCTAGCCATCATCACCCATTGCCAACTTTTGAGATACTCTTTTACCCAAAATTTATGGGATCGACATTATAACGCCCCCACGGCTGAAAGGGTGAGCATATTTGGTGCAACAGGGATTCGAAAACGCGACCCTCGGATTACGAGTTGAACCCCTTAACCCACCTGGCCGTAACGAAGCAAGACCCGACAAATATTTCTAGTTTAAGATGTGTCTAGAACGGAAAGAGACCGAATCATGATTTTGTTTTTTTAAACAAATAAATTTAATTTATCTTATAAGAGAAGAAAGTGGAGCTGGGGCAGAAGAAGGCGTGATTTGGTCATGTTACACTCTCTCTTCTGAGCTTTTCCAATGAAACAGTGTTGTCACGTTCGGAAGTTCATGGTTCACGTACCGTCACGTAGCTGGATTTGTGAATCAGGATCTATGAGCTTTGTTCTGGTTTTTGTTTAATTGCGCGCAAAGCTACACGAGGGCTATCTGCGCTCGTCGTCCCAAATTTAGCAGTGTAAGACAAGAGGGAAGGTAGCTAGTTATCATCAGTCACCGCCAGCTCTTGGGTTACTCTTTTACCAACGAGTAGTGGGATTAACCGTCACATTATAACGCACTCACGGCTGCAAGGGCGAGCATCTTTGGTGCGACCGGGATTCGAACCCGTGCCCGTCAGATTACGAATCGAACACCATTTGGTCACGCTGGACCTTCTTTCAGCTTCTAGCGTTTTCTCTAAAAAAACTACGAATTGTTTTTTCTTGGATTTATTAAAGGAAAATCGTCAGTACTACCTTGACCAGCGAGTAACTAAGTTTGAGTTGTATTTGATTATGTTTATCTCTTAGGCTATTTTTACACTTTTGCCTTCCTTTGAAACTTTGCAAAAGAAGGATCTCAGGTTAAACAACGAACTGGAACAACCTTCTCAACACCGTGGCGTGAGTTATAAGAGTGACAGTTAGTTTCAGAGTGAAAGTTTTTCAAAATGCTAACAGTTCGTTTATCTTGGCTTGTGAATAAATGAAAACTCAGTAAAACACATGAAATATGACGTCATAAAAAAGGTACGAAAATATTATTCGAGATAATTTTTTTAAGCTCGTGTATCGACTGATATTAATAAGGTTTTGGTTTGAGGTTCAAGTGAAGCTGGTTTATCATTGTTAAGAGAAGTGACTGGTCAAACAGCCACATGTAATAGAAAAATAGAAAAGTGATTATAAGTGCACGAATCTATTGGAAACTTATTCGGTTTGTTATAACATTTTACATAAGATTGAAAAAAATATATCCTTACTTGTCTTACACTGTGCTTCTTAAGTAAACGGCTTAGTTTGTTTTAAAAACAAAATAAAAGCTAAACGTGGCCTCGTAGTAATATAACCTTTTAAAAATAAATATTATCATAGTTTTCCAAAGGTGGGGTTAGTATAATGTACGTTTTGTGAGCTGCTTGGACGGCTTGAGAACCGACTTTTCTTGAGATTGCAAGTTTTTTTACATATAAATCAATAACTCCCCAAAATTGGAATAATGTATTTGTCTTCTTTCCTTTTAGGCTCTGGATTAGCTTCTCGGAGTTTCCAAGAGTACTTTCATTTGAAACACTAGCTGGGTTTTTTTTTATGTATGTGAAGTGTCTGTGTGTGTAGATATATGTATGTACCTGTAAATGAAAATACACAGAAAGTGAGTAGCTCTCCGTGTTTCGTAACTGAATGTTTTCGCCAAGCTTGACTCAGTGTTTTCTATTGACTTTGTATGAGAGAAAAAAAAAAAAAGAAGGCGTAGAATCCCCTGGAAGGTATGTACAATATCGTAACGGACTCCAAACTTTGTAACAGGCTGGAAAGGTGATAGGTGAGATTAAACAGAGCAGTTGTAGCACGGGTTTCTATATATTACTTCTTCAGTAGCAGAAAGTTATATTCCACTCCAGTCATTCTGTTCCAGTAATTTCAGCTTGGAATTCAAACCGTCCAACTAATTACATTTTCTTAATTAAAGTTGAAAACTCGCATATTGTTTGAAGAAAAAACAATAACCAATAGGGAAAGTAAAGTTGATCAAAAGCAGGCTTTGATGTATTAATTTTACACCCCCTTCCCCACACGAGCTGTTACAATAAAAACGTTACGAAGCAATTTTGATTTGTATGTGATTCCTTTGACGTCACGTAGACTCACCTGTAAACTTCTAATATTTGTATTGGAAAATTCAATGTTCGTACATACATATATATATATACATATATTTAAAGGAGAACTGTTGCAGTTAACTCGTGTATGTACGTCTGTTTTCAGTTATTTTGCATTTTATTATCATTATAACACCCTCTCAACACAATACCCTCAGCATTGAAAGCAGTTGTTAAATTATTTTAACAATGTGTTATGATTCCTAACCTGAATGAAACTTCCAAACATTTTAATAGTTTGGTGTCATTCTCTCTCTCTGTCCAATAAAAGACTGAATTTGAGGACATTTTTTATTTAATTACAAACGGACTTTGTTAACTTTTCTGAACGCGTTGTGTTTATTGATTGTTGATTGATTGAGTGTTTTATGGCACAAAACAGCGAGGCTATCTGCGCCAGTGTGTTATTCAGTTCCATTGTTATCTTTAATAGAACGCAATATGCATATCAGAGAACTTAACATTATTAAGATATGTTTCAAGGCTGCCCTTTCTTTCAAAATATGGAGAATTTGTTAATTTGTATTTTTGTTTAGTTAAATACATTTAAAAATCAGAAAAGTTCGATTTCTTAAAAGAGCGGCGCATAAAATCAGGCATATTAATAGTATACACCTAACCTGACTAGTTCTTTTATGAAAAAAAATAAACATTTAACAAATGTTCTTAAAATAAATGAACGCCAACCATCTACTTAAACTATAACTGGTGTAACTCATTCAGTTTTCAACAACGCAAGTAAATTGTGTACAAGTGTGGCCCTTAAGGGCCCCAAGACCACCTTTACTAACCATATATATATATATAAGTCATAAAATGAAAAATTCGAATACATTAAAATATATATATTAGCGGCCACAAAGTAATAGACTTCTGTTCTCTAATGATGACTTTAAATCCGTACTTTTATTCACATTTGAACTGTCAAAGAGTACATTTTAATTTCCTGGCATTAATCTGGCTAGACTTTGTCTAATGTAACTTCCTACAGGTTAACAATTACTCTTAGAAACCACTCGAGTTGTCTTAATTTTTTTTTGTATGTAGGGGGAGCCTCATGTTGGCGCCTGTGAGACCACGGGCTGTTCACTTGTAATTTACCTGCTTGTTTAGAAATACCCCACAGTGGCTCAGTGGTATGTCTGCGGACTTACACGCCAAAATCCGGGTTTCGATACCCGTGGTGGACAGAGCACAGATAGCCCTTTGTGCTTAATTCAAAACAACAACATCTTTAGAAATAAATACACATATAAAGTTATAATTTTTAATAGAATTGTTTTACGAGCATTTTGAAGTAGGAGATATTTGTTAAACACCATATATTTTCTATGTTTTTGCTTTTTTTGTATCATGCGAAACACGCTCAGTAGTTTGAGGAGTCCTCTCTTAAATAATTTCACGAGTTGACAGGTTAAATGAGACTTGAGTAAAGGGCGGCTGCAATATAAATAATCAGAAAATCGACAGAAGACTGTATTCTACAAGCAATTACTTTCTAACGCTACAAAGGAAACGATTCTTTCCCCAACACAGCGTGAGGGTAAACAATTTATGAAAGTACAAATTCAGTGTTATATTAGATGCTGTAGCTCCGTTTAGTCAAATCTTTTGGCGAGAAAAGGTTTAAACTAGTGGGTGTCACGTTCGTACAAAACAGGTTATTATTAACACACAGCTGCTTTATGTGGCAAATACATAAACATAAAGTGCCATGCAATATTTGAGAAACCTTAGACTCGAGGCCCGGCATGGCCAGGTGTAAGACGTTCGAATCGTAAACCGAGGGTCGCGGGTTCGAATTCCCGTCCCACCAATCATGTTCGCCCTTTCAGCCTTCGGGGCGTTAAAATGTCACGGTCAATCCCACTTTCGTTGGTAAAAGAGTACCCCAAGAGTTGGCGGTAGGTGATGACTAGTTGCCTCCCCTCTAGTCTTACACTGCTAAATTAGGGACGGCTAGCGCAGATAGCCTTCGAGTAGCTTTTTTCGCTAAATACAAAACAAATAAACAGTCTCGCACGTGTTCTTAAAATTTTAAATTTAATTTTAGTTTCTTTTTTTTACGTTTTATCTGCAGGAATTCTTTTCTGTCACTGTTGTTTGAACAATTATGTATCATACTTAATAACTGTAAGAATAAAATTTGTTATTTTAACTTAAACCTGTAAATTATAAAGTAAGCTTACTGATTCGGACAATATTATCATATAGCGTATTTTATATATATACCCATACAAATATGAATTATTTGAGAATTTCACAGCAGTTTTTAGTACTGTTAGTACTGACAAGACAAAAACTATTTCTAAATATGCTTGTCATGTCGTATTTAGGGAAGCTCCACTAGGGGGCTCGAATTTCGTTACCGAGCCTGCTCGTTCTTTCACCCAATGAGGGCTTTATAATGTGACGGTCAATCCAATTATTCGTTAATGACAGGTAACCCGAGAACTGGCGGTGAGTGATGTTGACTAGCTCCCTTCCTTCTAGTATATAACTCCTAAATTAGAGACGGTTGAAGAAAATACTTCTGAAGTGTTTGTTCGTGAAAGTCAACAAACAAACATACTTTCAACGTGTGAGATCTTCACCTAAGACTATCCCAATCCGTAGTGTATAACAAATAACATGAGCTACACTGTAAAATTGTATTAACACCAGTTAAAATTTATTATACACGATAAAAAAAAAATTTCATAAACATTTTCTTGCAGAGAAATTTTTTAATGTTTTTTGAAATGTTCCCTTACGCTGAACATAGATAAATCTGAGAAGACATACTTTCGCGTGCCCCGCTGGTACAGCGGTAAATTTATGGATTTACAGCGCTAAAATCAGGGATTCGATTCTCCTCGGTGGACTCAGCAGATAGCCCGATGTGGCTTTACTGTAAGAAAGCACATATAATTATGTATTTTTATTCAAAACAAGTATATTGACTGTATATGGGCAACGTAAAGTTAAAGACACATAATATTCACATTGTGCCATTTCTGATAAAAGAATTGACACAAAATTGCATTAAAAAGGTGCGATGAATAGTTTTAAAAAAACGGCTCGAGTTGTGTTTTTTAATTTATAACAAAATTAAAATAAATAGTAGACTTTCTTCAAGCCTTATTTTTCGTACCCTGATTAGATAAATTTTCCTATTCAGAGCTCTCCTAAATAAGTTTGAAAGTGTTACATACTATTAAAGTTTGATCGAAGATTTTGGTAAAAAAAATCTCTCACTCCAAATTCCTAAAATTTGCTGTTTTAGTAATAGATTGTCATTTTGAAGGCATGACCATGACGGTTGTTCTTATTGTTTAAGGAGAAACTCTATTTCTCATCGAACTGTCAGAAAGTCATGCAGATACACCTATATCTAACACTTCTGACTTGACCTGCAGTAATCCTTAGTCCATTAAACCTGACTTATAATGCAATAGTTCTTAATTAATGACGAAAGTAGTGGTCCGAATGACTATTTCTTCATTTATTTATTCGATTTATAAAACGTTTCAAAGCTGCACCGATAAGCCAGAAATACATCACCGATTTTTTCCCTCCTTATGATAATTCACATGTAATTCAGTAAACCTTTATTAAATGTAATTTAAAAGAAACAAAACATATCCTTCAAAAGGTTACACCCAAGTAAAAGATAAGATTACAGGAGTGTCGAGTTGTAATGTTTACAGGAAGTAGTTAATTTACTACACTAGCAGGTCCAGTAATTTCCAACTAATTCTAAGTAATCTACAACGACATTAGACAGTGAAGTTTACTACTTAATGTATTGGAATTAATGTGTAGGAGAAACGAGAAATATAGTAATTTGGGGCTGTATTTCAAATAGGTTAAAAAAAATAAGATAGTACCAAAATCAAATAGATGAAACTTGGGTAATGATACTTGCATTAGATTAGGTACTTCTGTATTTATTCTTCTACTATATACATACACGCACGATATTATTATATATTTATTTGTGGGTGTATGTATGTGTGTATACATATTGTTTCGACATTGTGCTGGTTTTTCAACGTTAGTGATATATTATATAATGGACCATAGTGTGTGTATATTGTATCATAATTGGCAAATGTGCAAGGTTAATTAATGTACATTAAATTATACTGTTAGTTCACAACTGCATAAAATTGTGTAAAATGAAACAGATGTCAAATTGTACTTTAAGAATCTTCATAAAGAACAGAAGTTCCGTCAACTTTACTTCTTCAGGTATGTAATTGATTAGGATAATAACAAACAGAAACTCGCTTTTAATTACAACGACCAACAAGGCACCTTGAGTTATGTTTCTTCATTCCTTTGTTTGTATATTTTGAGAGAGGTAAATGTATTATTTTGTCAAAGTTTTACATAAAAAGCTAATTAATTAAGAAACCGATAGAAGATACACTCTCACTATGTTGTTATTAACTTATTGAATTCGTTCTATATATATATATGATGGTCTTTTGTTTATCTATATATTCTATGTAGTACAGTAATCCTGTATAATTAACTATTGTCACTGAATATATGGCTGGATGGTTTTTAGTATATTTATTTGTATTGTAATCACAGTTCTATAAGATTTATTGCTACCGGGAATCATTATCAAAACTATGTAAGTTACATAAAATTTAGTTACTTTCAAAAACTAAAACTCTTTAAGTACTGCTGGACAATTCCTAGCATGCGATTTAATTTACAGAAGAAAACAAAACCAAAACTCTATTTATCAGCTAATTAATTTTACCCTCCTAATGAATCTACTTTCATTTTGTCATCCACTCTTGAGATATTTATGTATTTATAAAGGACACTGTGAGTTTTCTGATGTCTATTGACAGTAAACATGCTTATATACTCCCTTATTTTAAAGTATTATAATATTTGATTTCTTTATATTTTGTTGTTGTTAAGCGCAAGGCTACACAACGTACTGTTTGCTCACCATGGTAATCGTAACCCGGTTCTAAACGATATAATCCTTCAAGTTTACATCTGAACTACGGAGAGGGGAGGAGATATCTATTAGTTTCCTCAATTTGCTTTGATAAAAATTTAGAATTGAGAGTCTTAACCTAATCTTGTATGGTTTTCATGGAACTAATGCGTTGTCAGTAGATATTTCAATATTTATACAGTGACGTAGACAACTTGCCAAGTTAAGATATTTGACGCCTATTGCAAAAATTAAACTCCACGCCCTTTTGACAGATAGTGCAGTTTACTGATTATCTGTTTGTTTAACTGTCTACTTCTTTGTCCGTTTTGTAAAACAGTATAATAACAAAGTTTTACTTTTTTTTTACTGAAGGACTGTTAAGGTGTTTATTCTTTATCACGTTGACTGAAAATTACTGAGGACATGTAACGACTTACATACATTTGAGAATCTTCGTTCTTGGTTTGGTTAGTCTCAAATTCCGCGTAAAGTTAAACGAGGACTACCAACGCTAGCTGTCCCTAATTTAGCAGTGTTAGACTATAGGGAAGGCAGCTGCAGCTTGTCAACTCTTAAGCCAGTCTTTTACCAACGAATAGTGAGATTGATAGGTGAATTATAACGTCTCCCACGGTCGATAGGGCGAGCACATTCGGTATGACTAGGATTCGAACCGGCATTCTTTGGATTGCGACCACAGCGCTCTAATCACCAGGCCTTGTCAGGCAAGCTTCGGTTTATCAGAAATCGTTTGTCAGATCCGTTGAAGTCAGAGAACAAACTGAGAGCTCTTTTTTGTGGTAGAAGAAAACTACCTGAGTAAGGAACACGAGTGCATACATTTCTTTAGAGTTCAAACAACGACTTTTATGCACACGGAAATAAAAATATATCTTGTGAATCTCTGGTAAATAGGGCCAATATTTCAATACCTACAATATTGGAGTGATGAAATTGGACAAATTGTCAGGAAGTTGTATTTTACCATCCTTAACGAAAAAACTCGCATACCTATGAATACTGGAAATGGTCTTTGTATTGAATATTTGTTTTCGATAAATTTCACAGTCGTCGTTTACTATTTTGAATTTCGCGCAAAGCTATGTGAGGACTCGCTACCTCCCTCTAATCTTACATTGCTAAATTGGGGACGACTGAAAGAGCGAGCATGTTTGGCGTGATAGGGATTCGAACACGTGACCCTCGTATTACGAGTCGAGCGCCTTAACCACCTGGTCATGCCTGGCCTTAATGATAATTTAACGACCTTTTGTGTATGTGTCTTATAGCAAAGCGACATCTGGCTATCTGCTGAGTCCACCGATAGGAATCGAACCCCTGATTTTATAACGACCGTTTCAAGAATTGATTTAAATTAAGCCTAACAATATGTACTAAGCAGCGACTTATTTGACTTTAAATATTTTATCACATGTTAAACCCAATTTTTATATGCATATTTTTCTCTAATTTTGATCGCAGGGAAAGCAGCCAGTCATGAACACTTTACCACCCCTAATCGATGCTAAATGACTGACTGTTACTCTCATGACACACCCACGGATTCAAAGTGCGAGAATCATCAGCCCCGTATTCACAAATCTACCACAGGGATAACACCTACCTTTTAGTAAAATAAAATTTTAGACGCACGTTGAGGTTATGTTTACATGAAACCAGAGCGATACTACAAATTTACTTTTGTAAACCTCACTTAGAGCCTCTCAAGAGTGTTGCAGGTTTTTGTGAGGTGAACATTTTGGCCACCAAACTACGATTTTATTTTATGAAAATGTACGTGATTTCTTTCACGTTTGTTATTGCATTGTTGTCAGTGTTTCAAATGATTTAGGAAACAAGAATATCACAAGAACCTTGTTGTTGTTTTTTGTTTATTTTGAATATGGCACAAAAGTACTTCAGAGCTGTCCGTGCTAACTAGTTCTAATTTATAAGTGATAGATTAAAGGGAAAAAAAACTAGCTAACATCATCCATTGCCAACAAATAGTGAAATTCATCATTACGTTATAACGCCCTCACAAGTAGAAAGGATGAGATTCGAACCCGTGATCTCTCAGATAGAGAGCCAAGTGTTTCAGCTACGTCATCTAGATTCACTGGTTTTCATAAAGTGTAATAATAGTTGAAGATGTACCATATACAACGGGTTAGACTCCATACCGAATTATTAAATTTCGAACTTACAAAAAATATTCAGGCTTTTAAAGCTAAAAATTAACAGAGCCTGGGCTGAAACCAAAAAATAACGGAAATCGTACGTGAATTTTCAGAGTATTTTATAAAGTCGTGACCTGCAAGTAAGTTCAGACGCCTCCTCGGGAAGCAAGGATACAGATTCAATCCTGACACGTCTCTTCAGTTCTTTAATCAAGCTTTAATAATTCTAAAAGTATTTGACACTCGCTAGTTTCTGTCTTATAGAATTACGTTGCTGCAGTTGTCCGAGGCCTGGCATGGCCGAGCGCGTTAAGGCGTGCACTCGTAATCCGAGGGTCGCGGGTTCGCGCCCGCGTCGCGCTAAAACATGCTCACCCTCCCAGCCGTGGGGGTGTATAATATGACGGTCAATCCCACTATTCGTTCGTAAAAGAGCAGCCCAATAGTTGGCGGTGGGTGGTGATGACTAGCTGCCTTCCCTCTAGTCTTACACTGCTAAATTAGGGACGGCTAGCACAGATAGCCCTCGAGTAGCTTTGTGCGAAATTCCAAAAACAAACAAGCAGTTGTCCGATTTTCCAAGGTTAAAGTTCGCAGTCCTCTTTGACTAAAATATCTTATTTTAGATAAAAAAAACAACAACAACAAGTCTTCGTTGTTCATGTTCTGTGTTTTTCATGTTTATATGATAAATGTGTTTGTTTTTGTTTTTTACTAAGGTTCTACTGGGACCTGTGTATGCTGTTTTTCCTGGTTGCCAACCTAATTGTCCTGCCAGTGGCTATTTCGTTTTTCAATGATGACCTTTCTGCTCGATGGATTGCCTTTAACTCTCTTTCAGACACAATCTTTCTTTTAGATATCGTTGTAAATTTCAGAACAGGTAAGTAGGTAAGTTTTTAACGCATCAGATAATCACCAAGTAAGATTGGAAAATAGAGAAAGTAACTTTTGTTAATAACAAACACAATCAAACTGATGACTGTACTTAATTTATTAGGTATCTGGCAATAGGCTCGTTGGCCAGATGAAGACTTACTAAAGACTCTAACTTCTTCCATTATATATAAGATTCTGTAACGCCACACCTGTCAGTCTGCATGGGCAGCAGAAGTAATCGATACCCATTTCGGTAGAAAAACAGAAAGATCCCTTCCACTGGATCACCTAACCCTCCAATAGAAAATATCACTGTTTCTTTATACAGTATGTTTTATCATGTAGCAATATTTCCCATGAGAAAGTGCATGTGAACTCACATGGAAAAGACCCAGAACAATCACATGGCAATCTTTTCCACGAGAAAGCATACGTAACACCATAGGGGAGAGATTCAGAATAAAATAACAGGTAGTACGAGCGAAAGAAATTTAACAAATTCATCGAGTAACGTTGTAAATTGCACAAACATAGCTAGAAAGGTGTTTGTTTATGGAAAGTTTGAAAATTCTAGGTGAAAATGAAACATTTATCTTATCAACTAAAGAAGACAAGAGACACTAAATGTGATTTTCGTGCTACAATAGTTTAAGTTGTAGAGCCTTTCTTTTGAAACAGTAATCGATACGTTAGTTTAATAGTTATTTTTGCCACCTGTTTTTCTTAAATTTATAAACATCTCGTGTATTTGTTTTGACTTTCGTGCATGGTATTTTTGTAGTGTGGAATACAAAGTACACCATCTAGATACTTGAAGAGTTGGGTTGAGAGTACAAAGGATCACCCGAGCTACATATCTTATTTTTATTTCCAGAACACTGCTTTTTGTCGATATAAAAAATGAATAGAAAGAGAGACCTGGGTTGTAGAGTGTACTTGTGGAATAAAATCGGAGTTTATTGTGTTTTGTATTTCAAATATTTTCTCTTGTTTGTTATAAACTTGTTTCAAATATAAAAAAAAGAGTTAGAGTTGGAAAGCTAAGAGTGTCGATCCCAACTCTGAATTCTTCAGACAGTCTACGAAAAAAAG
The DNA here is from genome assembly GCA_011833715.1 of Carcinoscorpius rotundicauda. NCBI lineage: Eukaryota > Metazoa > Arthropoda > Merostomata > Xiphosura > Limulidae > Carcinoscorpius > Carcinoscorpius rotundicauda. Next base: position 42,788,849 of record CM022404.1, read on the forward strand.
TCAAGGAGACAGAAACCAGGACCAAAGTTTTACACGCAATTTGATAGTTACCGTAGATCTCAAAAATATATGCATTTCGAATTAGTTTTTTTTTTGTTTTGTCTCTTAGCTCTCACCTAAAAATAGAAACGGCTTTGGACTACATGAATCGATATATTTTTACTTTCTATTTTTATGCGAATTTCACTATTTCAATTATAAATCTTTCGTTTCAGAATAAACAAGTTTCTTTTGTTTTGGAACAGAAATTTAGGTTTTGATGTACACAAAATGTATAAAGTTCAATCGAATGATTAGTGTCCAAAATACAGACATTGTTAATAAAGTTATGTGCAGTATTTTGTCCAAGATTTTGCTGTCCAAGGTGTATTTGATTTTTTGTCATATAGGTCTCAAATTGTGTGTATGTAGCTATAAAGGTAGATTCGAGGTGTGATATAAAACATCGTAACATTGATGTCAAATTATATATACGCAGTTACAAAATTAGATTCGAGATGTAGCATACAACGTAGTTAAACTGAAATCAATTTATCATATATAGTTACAAAAATATATTTGAAATTTGTTGTAAAACGTGGTAAAAATGCTACAATCGAATATATAAATAAACTAAGTAAAAATAAATAAATAACAGACACAGAACAACACTGTGTGATACAGAAAATTGCTAAAAACAAAACTACAAAGTTAAGTTTCATGTTTTACCATTTTGACGTAAATAACGTTACATGAACCAGATTTGTTTGTTTCAACAAATTAGTCCTGAAATATTTAATAACTGTCGCAGTAAGCAAAATGAAGTGAAAATACAAGGATAAAAAATTTGGAGAACGAACCTTTGTCATTACCAGGATGAAAAGTCATTTTTTAAAAATTAAATCTGGAAATTAATTTATGCATGGCGATTGGTTTGTTTTGAATTTCGCGCAAAGCTACACGAGGTCTATCTGCGCTAGCCGTCCATACTTTGGCAGTGTTAGACTAGAAGGAAGGCAGCTAGTCGCCACCACCCACTGCCAACTTTTGGGCTACTCTTTTACCAAAGAATAATTGGATTGACCGTCACAGAATAACACCCCCACGGCTGAAAGGGTGAGCAAGTTTGGTGTGACCGCTTCGAACTCGCGACCTTCGGATTATGACTCGAGTGCCTTAACCACCTGGCCGTACTGGGCCTGTGCACAGTGAGGTTAAATGTATAAATCATTTACAAGTTGTCACGAATGTTGTCATCAATTGTTCATTCATGTTCTCGCCCTGACTAATAATGTTTAAATGTTATCACTGCTTAATATTTGCTTCATAACAAATGATATTCGACTGTTTCTTCTGGTTGATATTTAATTCTTCAAATAATTTTTATTATACGTTTTAAATATTATCTCGTTTCTGTTTAATGAGGTTACGTGTTCGTTTTTAGTTAATATTTTCGTTATCATGAATGATACTCAGTTACGTACATGTTGTCAAGCTCTGTCTGACTACCGTGCCTGTTGACAATAGTTCTGTAACGTAGTTTGCATTACTAAAAGCACCCTTCTTAAGGATGTCACGTACAAAACTCCCCATTCATTCCTGATATACTTCCATATTCCATCTAATTTTCGAAAACGACGATTTCCAAGAGCCAGTTTCAACAGTCTGGTTGCTGAAAATCCCAAAGTCACTTGATTATTATGTCTTCGGTGGAATGTCAAGATAACCGGTTTCATTATTCATCTGCTTGAAGGACGCAATGGTCGAAAGAGAAGGATGATTGAAAGCCCTGTCTTGGTCAGCCCGTATTTAGTTGGCCTCGTTTTCGGCCGAAGATTCCGTTGCGGATGATTGTCTGGTATACGCTGACTACTTTTTTTCCATTAACCAACGTTGTTTGCGAATTCTCACCCGTTACAAGACGTTGGTTGCACTTTGCTTACCACGATTGAGATACGAAACCATATCAGGTCTATTTCTGGTTGGTCTCTGTGTCCCAAGTTAATATTTCTTTGCGTTCCGTCGCTACAAGATACAAGGGATGTCATCGTTTTTCACACTTTTTCACCTCGATACGAACATCTTTATGCCCTAAATGTATGAATATGTTGCGTGCGAAAGAACCGTTGCGTAACTTTCCCGAAAGCGATCAAACTGATGTGGTATCCGCACTGCATTCCAAACAATGTGGATTTCGCACACTCCAACTTCGAATTGTCCACAGTTATAACTTTACCTGTTGAACTGGAGGTTCAACCGTGTAATCTTCTTGAAACAGAGACACATCTTAGAATGTTATCCACGTTTCTCTTATTTCAACAAACAGTGACAGACAAGTTACTCACAAGAACTGTTTTAGCTTCTAACTAGTAAAACAAAAATTAGATGGGTTTTTTGTGTTATCATTACCTGATGTATAGGGAATTATTTTTATCTGAGTTCTCGCACTTATTAAAAATTGTGGCTTAAAACTTTTCTCTATCAATTTTGTTGTCATATCTCTGTAAAATTGTCACGTGTAAGGTGAGGCACAGGGTACGGGCAGTTAGTTGTGCGGCCTCAAGCTTGTTTTGAGGGTAAAATAGCTGTCGACGTGAACTTGTAACCTGGGGCTTAGAAACTGGTCCTCACCTTGACCTCAAGCTTATGTGGAGACTGAACTAGTTACCAACGCTAATTTTTCACATGAGGTTTATAATCTGAACTCAGCCTTGTCCGTTGTTTTAGTTTCGAAAGTGAACTGACTACAGGTATTTACTGCAAGCTGTTTCAGGCTCACTACTTGTAAGAAGGTACCATAAAAGATATGTGGACATGCGCATTAAATTCTCAATGCACATGTGAATTTCGAGATCATAACCGAGTTATAAAAGTCCTAACAACGTCGACAGCCTGAATATTCATAAGCCCTCCCTCATGGCTCAGCGGTAAGTTTAAAGGCATGTAACGCTGAAAACTGAGTTTAGATACCTATGGCGGGCACAGCACACATAGCCCATAGTGTAGCTTTGTGTCTAACAACAAACAAACAAACAAATCGAATCTCTTTTGTATTACGATTGTTTATAGTCTTCCACTGAGATAACTGTAGGTCGACGGATTTACAATGCTAAAATCAAGGGTTCGATTCCTTTCGTTTTGACAAGGCAGATAGCCAAATTAGGATCATTTTTATATTTACTCCTCTGTGTTAATAAAAGCCACGAAAAAGTTTTTTTTTGCACAACAATGAGATAAAATTAAATCTTTTAAGATTTTTACTTCAAATAAAAATATTCATTTTAGAAAGTTGTCTTCGACTTAACCCTGTTGTTTCCTGACCTTTTATTGACAATCAGACCAAAAGGATGATAATTAATTACGTTTTGTTTTCTTGTCTGAATCATATTCAAAGATCGTTTTTAATGTGATTTTTTTTTTAAAATTTCAAAACAATTAGAAATCTGTTACTTTAAATTGTGTCATCTTATTTGATTTTATTTAGGAATAATGAACCGTGACAATTCGAAGCAAATTATTCTAGATCCTAAGCTTATCGCCAGATACTACATCCGGACTTGGTTTTTTCTGGATTTGATTAGCTCCATTCCCTTGGATTATATTTTCCTCATCTTTAACAAGGACTATAGCGACAACTTTCAACTCCTGCACGCTGGCCGCGCTTTGAGAATTCTGAGGTTAGCCAAAATGTTGAGTTTGCTGAGACTGTTACGTGTGTCACGGTTGGTGCGTTACGTTAGCCAATGGGAAGAGGTTTACGTAAGTTGCCTTATTCTTTAAAAAATACTTCTGAAAAAACTTTTAATATTTTGAGTTTTTTAAAATAGAAAAGCTTATATTATTTTTAAAATTATTGTTTCACCTTTATTGGTAAAACATTTTTTTCTGAAATAAATAATTAGTTTTATAAGATGTGTTTAGTATTCGTAAAACGTTTATTGACCAGCTTATGAAACAAAATGTCCGGTGTGTGATTAACACATTATTTAATGTTGGATATCATTTAGATATGACGTCAGCAAACTCGAGAAACATTCGTCTGAAATATTCATGTAATTTAAAACAACTCTTCTTATAAATAAACGTAAGAATACAATTAAGTTGCTCTTATGCATATTCACCATTAGTTCTCAATTCAACCACCAGGATATATTTGTGTAATAATAGATTTAAATAAATACAAAAATTCGTGCACAAGTTTGCAACAGTTGTTAATATGCTAATGAAAAATGGTCATTTACAGAATGAAATTAAATAAGTGTATCAGCCAATCAAATGGTTACTTATAGTTTAGAATTAATTAAGTGTATCAGCCAATCAAACAGTTTAAAGTTGGCTCGGCATAGCCAAGCAGTTAGGTCACTCGACTCTCAAGCTAAGGATCACGGATTCACATCTCCCTCCCACCAAACATGCTCACCCTATCATCCGTAGGGGGCGCTATAATGTTCGGTCAATCCTACTATTCGTTGGTAAAAGAGTAGGTCAAGAGTTGGCGGTGGGTTACGATGACTAGCTCCGCATTTAAACTGCTAAAATAAGGATTGTTATCGCAGATAGCCCACGTGTAGTTCGCTCCAAATTAAAACAAACCAACAAAGGTGACTACTATTATTAATAAATATTAACAGACTGTAACACAAAAAATTAACACAAGACAAAGAAAAACAAGTACAGAAAACTAAAGGTAACTATTGTTAATGACAAACGTAACACAACAAAATTAGCACAAGGCAAAAAAACACAACACGCAGATGAAAGTTCTTTAGTATTAAACCTATTTAAATTTTTCTGAGGTTTCTTAAGACCTAAGAGGAACTCTCTATAACCACAACTGTGTGAAGGTTTTAATACACTAAAAATATTTCATTCGTTTGGCAATGGGTTAAGACCTCGACAGTTTGGTTTCAAAAGCTAGCTTCGCACGTGACAGAATGAACTCAGTAAAGTTTTATTAAGGATACTGAACGTTTCTTGCATACCATGTTTTATGCAGTACAAAACTACCAGTCTTTGTGAAATAACGCTTGCCTTATTTCTACTTTTAACTGTTAAACTACTTATCTGGTTATGAAAAAAAAATATGAATACTAATCCATATAACACGTCTTTTATATGCCACTTCTTTCATGAAGATTTCTTACGACGTTTACCTCAGTTTTTCATGCCTACAGTTTTCGATTTTCAGTAGGGTTATATACATATATGTTTATATACCAACATTAAAGGTTTTCTTTTGTCTCTTCCATTTCTGGAGTCCCGTCGTAGTCTGATGGGCTAGTAGACCTGGGCCCCCCAGTGGCTCAACGGTATGTCTGCGGACTTACACGCTAAAATCCGGGTTTCGATACCCGTGGTGGGCAGAGCACAGATAGCCCATTGTGTAGCTTTGTGCTTAACTCAAAAAAACAAACAAATCCATTTCTGGAATCGTGAAATTGCATCTTAAAATATAAATAAAACCAAAATGCGTTCTACTAAATGAAGCACGTCACCAATGGAGTTGTTACGTTATTACGATAAATGAATATTAAGACTTAGAGCATATAACGCTAAAGTTCTGGTTTCGATACCCGTAGTGAACACAGTGCAGCTAATCCACTGTTCAGTTTTTAGCTTAAAACAAACAAACGTCTGACGTGGATGAAAAACATTAATATATTACTTGTCTTTGAAAGGATCTTTTAAAGTATATACTTTGTGTTTAACTAAGCCTCAATAAAAGGAAGGTTGTGGGACAATGTTTCTTTATTATTTAATGGTGTGATACAACTATTGAAAATAGAATAGACATTAACTTTTAGTCGCTGAGTGTGTCTTGTTTATTTCTACAATCCAGCAGACATATCATGTATGACGTATATATATTTCATAAATTACCTTTTTAGAAGGGCTGCCAATTAGAGGGCTTGTTGCACGCTTGGAGAGACCATGGAAGAAAAGGGGAACAGATAAATAAGGTAAATAGATTATTCACCCTATTGAAGATAAAAAAACAACAACAGGTAATAGTGTTGGCAGCCGTTGTCAACACTTCAGGCCAAAGCCCTCTAGTGGAAATACCCTGAATCATTGACAACTGATAAAACATACGGAAACCAATTCTAACTAAAACAATACATTCTTAAGACATTCACCAAAGTTGGTGGAATTAGCAGAAATATAAAGTACTGTGTATAATTGTTAGTTACTTTAACTTAAAGATAAATAAAGCATGTATTAGAAAAAAAATATTGAGAGACCAAGAAGAGAGAAAAGATACCGATAAATTAAATTGAAAGGAAAAGAAATTATGACGTTTACAATCTAAGAAAAAAAACATAATAAAACCGAAACTGTATTTTAATGCTTATGTTATAAAATTAAATAGTATCTTGGCATGTTCACACTAGGGTGTCGTTTCATTTATCTATATATGTTAAGTAAATGTACCAACTGATATTTCACGTTATCTTTGTTTGAGCCCTGTGAAAGCGTAGATTCTGTCATATAAGGATTAGTCTACGTTAAAATAATATGAAGGGCAAAGGATTTATTCTACTTGTGGAGAGGCATGAAAGTGTACGATTCTCTAATAGGACATTCGCTCTCAACGACCATTTTGTTAATCTACTGTTCAGATACTTCTGGGCCTCGGCATAGCCAGATGGTTAAGGCACTCGACTTGTAATCCGAGGGTCGCAGGTTCAAATCTCCATCACACTAAACATACTCGCCCTTTCAGCCGTGGAGGCGTTATAATATTAGGATCAATCCTACTATTTATTGGTAAAAGAGCAGCCCAAGAGTTGAAGGTGGATAGTGATGACTACCTTTCCCTCTAGTCGTACACTGTTAAATTAGGGACTGCTAGCGCTAATAGCCGTCGTGTAGCTTTGCGCGAAATTCAAGCCAAACCAGGTACTTCTGTCATCTTAATCTATCAACTGACTGAGTTGTTCGACTCTATTTACAACTGTGGAACGCAAAAGAACTTATGAAAACTATTCCATATCAACTGCCCTTCGACAACCCGTCCTAAAACCAATTTATTCAAAGAGCAGACAAGAAAGCACAGCTGTATTGGTGGTTAGAACAGGAACAGAGAACATTAAGTTATGCGATGTTTTGATGCGATTTTATGAGTTTCATTTTACCTGCTCTTATGCTGTCATTAGACTTAAAACGAGGACAGACCTTTATAAGAGACTTCATATTTTGTTATCACAGTGTAAGGAGGAATTTGTTCTTCTGGTCTGAATATTATCCAGTATATTTTTTAACGTTTCTGCTGACCGTGCTGTAGCTACAGTTCCAATCTGGTGGATAAAAAACCGTTTCAAGATGGTTATACAGCATCTCGTATTTGTCCAAAATTGGTTGAAGAAACATGACAGTGACCCCAGTGACCTTCCTTGGTCAACAAAGTACCAAATCTCCTCTATCTGACTGAACATCTTTGGAGTGAACTTGAGCGTTAAATTCGCCAGTATAATCTTCTGTTGATATCTGTGAATCAAGTGGGCTTCGTTGGAGTCTCTAACACATTTAGGGTACGCTACGAAGTGGGCTGTGAAAATTCCACTTTTATTTCTTGCGTTTCACTTGACGCCAGCGAGGGCAGATCTTGTAGATTGAAATACAAAGAAACTCTAAGAACAGTTGCCATTAAAATTATGGAGCAAAGTGGCAGTGTTCAGCTTGACAATATTAATTTTCGGTGTTGAAGTTAATTATATCGGTAAATTTCTTGTTATAAGGTAATGAATCTGATATTGCCTAACCAGACTTTTGTATCATTTAGATGTGCCCTCCGCTAGTACAGTGGTATGTCTCCGGATTTACAACGCTAACCTCAGCGGTTCGATTCCCCTCGGTTGGCTGAGCAGATAGCCCGATGTGGCTTTACTATAAGACAAGTAAACATTTAGATGTAGTTGTTATCAGTTAAATTAATAACTGTGGGCTTAACTATTTTTGACAAATGCATAATTATGTATTACTGTCACACAGAATTAAGCTAGTAAACAGAAAGAAAAACAACACAAAGTTCACAGCTAGGGTTTTCTTACTCGTTTGGAGGAACAACAACAAAATGATAATTGGACAAAAAAATCCGTTGTAGTCAGAATCAGAGAAACGGGTGTGTGAATTTCCAAACAATTGACTCTTATTTTTGGAAAATTTGTTTCTTCCTAATTTAATTTGAAAAATAACCTTTTATTTTTGGACTATTTTAGTTCCTCATTTTTACAAAATGCCACTTATTTGTCGTGGAGGAGTCTATGGTAAATAACAGTAAGGTAAATTTTCTCTGTTTGCATATTGATTCTTTTGGAAGCACGACTGGTCTGTTATGGGAATGAAACATTTTTTCGAAGACCTTAAATTGAGCAGTGTTCGCGCTTTTTTTTCATATAATGTGTTTACAAGTGTTTTGTCAGTAACGCACTTTAAAAGTAGCAAACTTGCATCACACTTTCACAAAACAATAACAAACTCTGCTGAATTAAAGCATTTTATGCAACCAGTACAGAAAACCAGAAGTTGAAATCCGTTACTTCCGTTTGTAGAGTCGATTATAAACCTTAGAAAATTAGCTGTACTTTACGGGACAACTGGAGTACAAAACTCAGTGACTGTAAGTTCACAAGAACCATTGAGTATACGTTGAGTCACTGTTCCTCTGTGGTCTTTTCAAAACCGCAGAGCACCATTGTATTTAGAAAGCCTCATTATTGGTTTTCTTCATTACGGGCTTAGTCTGTGCTTTCATGTGGTGGACAATGTTGTGAGTTTCGTCATTACCTGAGTTCAGCTGACTGCGTTATTACAAGTTTCATAGTCTGAACTACACGTTGGATCTATTGAAAGACTGCTTTCAGTTGAACTTTCAGAAACAAAACATTTCTTCCTTTGTAGATGCCGTTCGAACTTCTATTGAAGAACAGTTGTTGCATCAACTGATTATTCCACTGATAATCAGGAAGTGAATTAACTGGAAATTCAAATATATTTTTCTTGAAAGGCATCACACTGGATTTTCAAAATTAACCTAAAACAAGTTATTCGCTCGACAAATCTACCAAACTTTATCATAAAGAAATTTGGATAAAAAAGCATGCCCTCTAATAATGTTTCAAATAAACTTTAATAATTATATACGATGCTGGTTGTAATGCTATTTCAGGCTTAGCTGCAAAAAATTATATTAAAATGTAATTTAAAAAAGTAATATTTTAAAACACTTTTTGATGTTTCATGACACAAGAATACAGTTAATGAACTGGTTTCAGATGCCTCAGTTTCTCTATTATAGCAAAAATACCGCATTATACTGATTTACAACGTGCACTGTGTAGGACGAAATTCTTTTCGTTTACACCAAGTGAGGGGCGCCAAAACACGTGACATCAAAGCAGCTACCAACACATTTTTTGGAAAAAGAAAAAAGATACATATGAATTGACTGGAGATCTGAATATAACTCAGATATCTGAGCTCCACTCACGTGCATCAATTTGCATGGTTGTATGATTGAGCGTGCAGGCAAGGTTTAAATCAATCGTGATGTTTACGTTAATATGTGATTGGTGATTTTAGACATCCAAATTATATAACAGGACGAGCACAGATGTTTGGAAAAGACTAAAGGAAAAGCATATTGATGAAAACAACATGATTGTAATGACTAGGTGCCATATTATTCAAATATGTACATATAACTGTATGAATTCATCGCAGTGATTGGGTAACATTTCAAAGAGAATTTGCATGTAAGAATGAAACATGATCTTAAAGAGTGGGTAAGACTTTGAAGAAAAATCTTACACGTAAAGATAAAACACCTTAACCAAATTATCCGTCTAGCCGTATATAGATTCGCATATCGTACCTGTGTAAAATCTATTATAACATTTGGACGTACAACCACAAGTAACTAAAAATAACCTTTGCTACAAAGTGACATTCACCACGATTGCTCTTCATCAGACTTGACAACAGCAATACCCTTGTATGATACATGTTTCATCAGACTTGACAACAGCAATACCCTTGTATGATACATGCTTCTAAATGCAGCCAGTAAAGCAACAAAAACAAAACAAAAAACACCCGACATCATCTGTAAATATATCACATGGAAAAACTACAAACTGGGGTTAACAACAAAAACTGTTTGTTTGTTTTGAATTTCGCTCAAAGCTACTTGAGGGTTATCTGTGCTAGCCGTCCCTAGTTTAGCAGTGTAAGACTAGAGGGAAAGCAGCTAGTCATCACCACCCACCGCCAACTCTTGGGCTACTCTTTTATCAACGAATAGTGGGATTGACCGTAACATTACAACGCCCCCACGGCTGAAAGGGTGAGCATGTTTGGTGCGACCTGGATTCGAACCCGTGGCCCTCGGATTACGAGTCGAACGCCTTAACCCACCTGGCCATACCGGGCCCACGCCGTACTAACTACTTTGCATTTCGAAACAGAAATAATACATACCAGAACCAAACTGAAATTTGTATTGTAGTAAATGTTGCCTTGTTTGTTTCGGAACCTGGCGTGAAGCTACATCAGGAATATTCAGGCTAGGAAATCGTAATTTTGAAGTAATAGAATAAAAGAAATGATGCCAATAACACAGACAAACAAATCTAATCGAATTATCAATTTTGACCGATATCCTTTTAATGCGAATCCAACCCTAAAATGTGACTGTAGTTTTCCATCAACGGTCTCACAATTGAACCATAAGACTATGCACGTCTTAATGAATGTGATTATATTTAAAAATGAATCAAGAATTAATACAGAATATATTTCAACGTTGATGGTTTATTTGCAAAAATATATTTGTCTAGAAGAACTTCGTTACAATTCCGAGTAACGTTCAGTTTTGTTTGTTTGTTGCTGAATTTCGCGCAAAGCTATTCGAGGGCTGTCTGCGCTAGCTGTTCTTAATTTGGCAGTGTGAGACTAGAGAGAAGACCGTTAATTATCACCACCCACCGCCACCTTGTGGGCTATTTTTTATCAACGAATACTGGAATCGACCGTCATTTTATAACGCCCTACATTGCTGAAAGGGTGAACATGTTTGGTGCAAGGGGGATTCGAACCCGTGACCCTCAGATTACGAGTCAAACGCCTTAACCCACCTGGCCATGACGGGCCTACGCTCAGTTTTTTTAGCTGCATCAATACAGTTCCAACGCTAAAATTAGGGGTTCAATTCCTCTCGGTGGGCTCAGCAGACAGACCAATGTGGCTTTGCTATAAGAAACACACACACAACACAGTTCTTATTGGTTTGGTAATTTTTAAGGTTGCAGAATCAGTTCTCTTATAGCTGTTTGTGTGGCGTTTTATAACATTTTTGTCGTTTTTGACTCTTAAGTTTAATGTTAACTCCTTTGTTGTGCAACTTGGAAAAAAAAACGGTTTTCTGCAGTAGAATACCTTATTTTGTGCTGTATGTAGAGCTACGATAAGAGTTTATATGATATAAAGTATGCTTTGTGGTTACGGATTGCATTCAGCGAAACGTTAATCTTTGCAATTGAAATAAATTGGTGATAGGTGATACGTTTGTTTTTGAATTTCGGACAAGGCTATACGAGGACTATCTGTGCTAACCATCCCTAATTTAGCAGTGTAAGACTAGAGGGAAGGCAACTAGTCGTCACTGCCCGACTTTTGGGTTACATTTTACCAATGAATAATAGGATTGATCGTCACATTATAACGCTCCCATGGCTGAAAGGGTAAGCATGTTTGGTGTGACTGAGAATCGAACCTGTGACCCTCGGATTAGAAGTCGAGTGTCTTAACCACTTGGCCATGCCGGGCCGTTTGATACCAATCCAAACTTCTAATCAAGAGTAAATGAATTATATAAATCACTGGTAGCGATATTTTCGACCGTAATCCTAAAAATAGTCACATTTCATAAGTTCGGCCATCTTAATAGTTTTAGGTTAGTTCCAAGTCCCTTTACTGCGTCCATAATATATAAAAAGTATCAAATCATTTTTAGGAGTTTTTTTTAAACACTACTTCTTATAGGTTGTGCAGACCAAATATTAAACTGACTAATTAACCTCCCAATCGAGATTTCAGATGCATTTCCAGTGTTTTCAGAAACACCAACTCGCATAAAGACACGTGTATTAAATCCTTTCAACCCTGAGTAATACATATAAGTACAGTTATGCGGTTAGTTGAATATAGCTGTTTATTTTTCAGTTGCTGTTTACGTATAAAGAATCAGAGCAAATTGTTTTGTTTTTTTAATTTCCAAATCTAAAGATATTTGGTAGTCTCGTTTCTTAACTATATATAAATCTATATATAAGTTTATGTGCTAATTATTGAAGATTCTTTCAGGAAGTCAGAATTGTCCATTTGAGGCCCAGAACATGTGTTGTGTTGCGAGTGTTGTACCAAGGTTATTATTATTTCTTTGGTTTGTTTCCAATGTTGTGGTAACAGTCTTGTTAGAGAAAACACTTATCTGTTTCACGTTTTTATACGTACATTCCTTCCACCACTCAGTATTATGAAGACTCAGGGAAAAGCCAAAAACTAACAATATTTTTCTTTCATGAGAAACGAAGATTGTTAGTCGTTCGTACAACAAAATACTCTTTCTGTTATTAGGTGTTTTTGCTAGATGACAAGACACAGAAACTCCGATATTAAGTTGTGATTGATGCATTAGATGCGAGTTTTTAGTTACTTAAGAAGCAACTTCTCTGTGTAGTCTTCTTTCAAAGAACAAGTTGTGTCCCTTTTCATTCATTACCTCAGTGCTTTGCAAGCTTATGAAGTCTAGAGTTTCTAGTGTTGGTACACATTAACTGAAAGGGTAAAGACACGTGATAACTGTATTGTGCTTTTAAAGTAAACATCAGTCTGACGTAACATGAGGACAGCAAAGGACAGTTTGGTACTTCAAGACTGTCCTCACGCAACCGAAATAGAGAAAATATTTAAAACATTCGTTGTTTTTTTTTAATGAAATAATCAGTTCTTCTCCTGAACTTCTGTAAATTACTAAACTTCGTTATTGCCGACGAAAATTCATTGGATAAGTTTTTTTGTTTTGGAATTTCGCACAAAGCTACTCGAGGGCTATCTGTGCTAGCCGTCCCTAATTTTGCAGTGTAAGACTAGAGGGAAGGCAGCTAGTCATCACCATCCACCGCCAACTCTTGGGCTACTCTTTTACCAACGAAAAGTGGGATTGACCGTCACATTATACACCCCCACGGCTGGGAGGGCGAGCATATTTAGCGCGACGCGGGCGCGAACCCGGGACCCTCGGATTACGAGCGCACGCCTTAACGCGCTCGGCCATGCCAGGCCCATTGGATAAGTGAACGACCCGTTTAGAAAAAAAATAAAGCTGTCGTAACTGGAGCCTACCCTTTGTTTTGTCAAATTTTCAGAATAAAACACAAATAAATCGAAGGAAGTTATCCTATCGATCCAATAGGTAATCTTGTAAACTTCAACCAGATCACCTCTAATCAAGAAAAAATAAATGAAAAGGCTTCAGCCTATTCTTGTAAAATAACTTATGTAAAAAATAAATGAAAGGGATTTAGCCTATCCTTGTAAAATAACTTATGTAAAAAATAAATGAAAGGGCTTTAGCCTATCCTTGTAAAATAACTTATGTAAAAATAAATGGAAAGACCTTAGTCTCTCCTTGTAAAATAACTTATGTAAAAAAATACATGAAAAGGTCTTAGCCTGTCCTTGTAAAATAACTAATGTAAAAAATAAGTGAAAAGGCCTTAGCCTATCCATGTAAAATAACTAATGTAAAAAAATAAATGAAAAGGCCTTAACCTCTCCTTAAATTAACTTATATCAAAATAATAAGTAAAAAGCCCTTAGCCTCTCCTTGTAAAATAACTAATGTAAAAAATAAGTGAAAAGGCCTTAGCCAATCCATGTAAAATAACTAATGTAAAAAAATAAATGAAAAGGCCTTAGCCTCTCCTTAAATTAACTTATATCAAAATAATAAGTAAAAAGCCCTTAGCCTCTCCTTGTAAAATAACTTATGTAAAAAATAAATGAAAAGGCCTTAGCCTATTTTTGTAAAATAACTAATGTAAAAATATAAGTGAAAAGGTCTTAGCCTGTCCTTGTAAAATAACTAATGTAAAGAAATAAGTGAAAAGGCCTTAGCCTATCCATGTAAAATAACTTATGTAAAAAATAAATGAAAAGGCCTTAGCCTATCCATGTAAAGTAACTCATCTATTCCCGTAATCGTTCTTGTAGATCTTTATCAAACCATTTTTAAAAAGTCAGTATTATTTCGCCTTCTGTTCTCTAGGTTCTATCCACACACTCACAATATATATTAAACTTCTTATTGAAATTATGATAACCCAAATGTACCTTGCTTGTACTGTAATTAAAGAGCATTTGTGAAATATTCGTCCAACTTACCAATTGATCGAAATAATCTCATAATACATCAATACAGATAAAAATACCCAATATTTTGATATCACTAATAAACAAAACTAATTATCCATCTGTTAATATCATGAACGTAAACAAGAAGAAGCTAAAACTGAAGCAATGGCCACCATGTAGCACACCAATAGTAACAAAAGTCCAAATTTAGGAGGATCCACTAATAATACATTCTCGTTTTCACCCGTTCAACTATCTTATAGTACAACCAACTAGTCTTTGCCCAAGTCCTATCAATGGAATATCTTGACTAGTATTTTGTGTGGGCCGTATCGAAAGCTTAGGTACATGAAATCTGCATCCTTTTCAATTGTCCATATAACAAGTAACGTCCTCCGTAAAGTATAACAGATCAGTAAGACAAGATTTTCCTTTGGTGAAACCATGTCAGATTTCATGAATTGATATTATATTTTACAAAATGATTTCCCTCTGCTTATTTTGTCAGACTACAGAGTTTTCCCTACTCCTGAAATCAGACTAAATGGCATATTGTTTCTTGGCCAAGTTTTATCATCTCTTTGAAAACTGTCTGCTAACCTACCCAAAATGAAATAGAAATATTTGCACCTTTTATCTGTGTTTTCTGTTAAGATCCTTGAACCTTCCTCGCCTTGTTGCTTTACCTACTTTAATTTTTTCAATCTTTCTCTTAACTTCCAAGTATTAATATCCACATGATTCAAGTAATTTTTAATATTTCCCAAAGAATGCCTCTAAGGGTCAGGATTTTCTTATATTGTAAAAATACAAAAGAATAAAACATTTGAAAAGCCACAGAGTCATTTAATAGTTTTCAAAAAAAACCATGCCATCAGGATATTTTACGGACCTCGTCTCAATATTGATAACTTGGTTAAAAATCCTTATTATTATTTTAATACCATCGATCAGTTTCTTTGTAAAACCCTTTGGATTTCCTTATTGGTTTTTAACAAAAAAAAATAAAGTCATGAAAACTTACCTCAGTCCAATACTGTAAGACGAAATAAAGTCAAGGTATAGTTTCTCTAACTTAAGCTAACACTTTAAGATGAGATCAAGAAATTTTTGGATGCAGTACCTTTAACGTAATCCAACACTGTTTGATATGATAGATAATGAAATAAGTGTAATTCCTACATCTCAATCCAGCTAAGATATAATCAAGAAAAACGTGGCTATTATTTCTGTAACTTATTGCAACACTACAATATGAGTTCATGAGAAATCTGGATGCTGCTTTTGTATTGTAATTTAACATCAGAATGTGTAACTTCAATGTCTTCACTTCCTCTTCTGGATGTCGAAATGAATTGTCTTTGCCACTTTTATTGGACAAAAGTATACCTGCATTCTGTACGAGGCATTTGTTAGTTTTGCTAATTTACCTCTGTTCTTCAGAAGTAGAAATCTTGACAAAATAAAGTCCTCACTTACTGAACCAACGAAACAAAATAGCAAAACACACATCAAACATTTCTGTCGCTATTGACAGAAAGAATGTGTTCTTGCATTAATGTTGGAAACGATCTTTTTTATTTTTAGAACACAGATATTACTAACTGATTTTGTTTTAAAACTTTGTTTGATTTCATTTCATGATTGTTTTAAGAGATATTTGCGCTGTTTCACTCCGGAGCATCCGCGTGTGAGGGTATGAAAAATTGACTTTAATTACAAATTATTTTATCATTTAAATCTTGATAGGAGTATTTATTTTTTCTAAAAAATAGACCACCGAGTATATCAAAACACCATCTAATTATTTATCTGTCAATTTTATAATTATTGGCATATTTAATAGTTCGTTTTTCTGGTCACAAGGTAATTATTGATCATAGTAACGAGAATATAATCGTTTCTGTTAATGGAATAAGACTATATATACATTATATGTATAATTATAATAATATTATATATACATTATATGTAAAATTATAATAATATTATATATACATAATTTTTTTTCCATTTCAGTTTCTAAACATGGCGAATATGTTTATGAAGATATTCAATTTGATTTGTATGATGCTACTGATTGGACACTGGAGCGGATGTCTCCAGTTTTTAGTCCCCATGCTTCAAGGTTATCCTCCAAGCTCCTGGGTTTCTATAAATGAACTCCAGGTGAGATGTAGAAAAAACACCACAAAATCCTGTAATTTTTAACCATTGTTTTTTACATCCTAGTTTTATTTTATTTCCTTTTTCCTGCTTTACCTATTTCTTCAAAATGTAGCAGCTATGGTGTGTGTTTTTTTCTACTGACTTAAACTTTGTTAGTGTATTGTAAACAAGAATAAAGTTTCTTTTTCATTGATTTATTACCTTTTTACCCTTACTAGATACAGTTTTTTTTATTTCTGAGCATATAGTCGTAAAAGTGTTTCTTTCTTAAGCAAATGGTTGCTCACAGAAACTGTATCTTTAACGATAGCTGTCAGGTTCGTAAATTTGTCTCTGTTGTTGTTTTTTTTCTTCCCTTACTTGTACAAAAAGAAACAAATTCAAACTACGAACCTGACAACTATCGTTAAAGATTTTATACACTGCTCTAGAAACCACTAGAAAATATTGAATTAATGAACAAATATACTTTATTTAGGGAAAATATATGAAGCTATGTATTATATGAATACAGTCAGGAAATGTTCCAAAACTTGGTACATCAGTGTCAAATAAGTTTCGCTAAATTCTATTAGAAACAGTAACAACAAAAACAAGTTAAAGGAGACAGACCGTCCCGAGGGAAAACACATTGAAACAGAGAATGTCAATGATTCCACCTTATGTAAACATTAAGAATTTCGAGTACTGTCATTGGACAAATGAAACTTTGACAGAACCAATGAGAAAAAACTTTTTCAATGTTGATAGGTTTTTACTGCGAATAAAACGTTTACAGCGTAATAATAGCTTTTGTAATTATCGTAAAAGCTAACGTATTTTTTTTTATGTCCGTGACAACTAGATATGCAAATTGTTCGAAAAAAGACTATTTTACAAGTATATATTGTAGGTGAAAGCGTCTCACGAAAATGTACAGTCATTTTATTGAACAAATTGTAAGAAATGTGCGAGTCAGAAATTGACAAGGTGCAAGCTGTCTTCACTATTTAGTTAATTTGTTTCAGGCGCCAGACAGGGATCGAACCCCAAATTGCTGTATTATAATACCTCAAACATACCGTCGATTCATTTGTGAGTAAAATCTCATACCTTCAGTTACTCTAAATCTGTGCCCCAAAGCACAAGACGTTTTTCGTATACAATATCTGAGTTTTCAAATTAACTGAATGCACTATCACGTGTCACGTTGCTAATTGTACCAATGTTCTCTATTCGTTGCACTAGACGAGAGTATTGAAGAACAATAACAGCCACGATACTCAAAATACTCTTAATAAATCCATAATTTACTTGCTTTGCTGTACACGTGATCATCCTAAATGTACAAATGGATTGACAAATTGTTGTTGTTGTTTTGAATTAAGCACAAAGCTACACAATGGGCTATCTGTGCTCTGCCCACCACGGGTATCGAAACCCGGATTTTAGCGTGTAAGTCCTCAGACATACCGCTGAGCCACTGGGGGGCAGGATTGACAAAGTAAACTTTTCTTTTCTGCAGGGAAGTTTCAAGAAATAACGACGTTGTAACATATTTAAATAAAATCAAAACTTTTTACAATGATAACAATGAACATTGATGTTCGATACCATTCGAAAACAACGACAGAAATTGTCAAAAAATACCTTTTAGAGGATCATGAAATGGAACAGATCATCACGAAGGACTTTATAAGACTGAATAATTATGTGTAATTGACGACATAAAACGCTCTGGTCGTTCATTTGATAATTAGTTTCTGTAAATGCGACCCAGAAGAAGCCCAGTAGTTTGCGTGTTTGGAAATGTTAATCTCAGGAATCAGGGTTTGCGGCTCTTTGCTATGGCAACGCTCTTTGCACTTTGGGACTGTGGGTACATTGTAATAGTGACAGTCAAATTCTACCATTTGGTCAGACAAGAGTAGCCCAATGGTTGACGGTGAGTGCTTATTTACAAGCTGGCTTTCCTCTAGTATAACTGCATGCTTCAAATTAATAATTATATTTATTTATTATTAAATACAGAGATGCACAATGGGCTATCAGTGCTCTTCTGCCCACGGTATGGATCGAAATCCATTTTTAGCGCTTACAAGCCACCATGTATCAATAGGGATTGCCATGCGAAAACATTGCAACGATAAAAAAGCATTAGAACGTGGCACATACTTATTGCATTATATGTCCGCTGTTAGGTCAGCGTTAAGTTTACGGATTTACAATGCTAAAATTCAGGGTTCGAATTCCTGTAGCAAACAGAATGCAAATTGTGTAACGTCGTGCTAAGAAAAAAAAACAGAATTGTATTATGAATGTTAGTTTTTCCTATACTTATTTTTTTCTTTTGTGTTTCAGGACGTAGTTTGGTTTGAACAATATTCCTGGGCCTTATTCAAAGCCATGTCTCACATGTTATGTATTGGTTATGGGCGATTTCCGCCCCAGAATCTGACGGATATGTGGCTAACTCTTTTAAGCATGATCAGTGGCGCCACCTGTTATGCATTATTTCTTGGTCACACAACAAATCTCATTCAGTCTTTGGATTCGTCTCGACGTCAGTACAGAGAAAAGGTAGAAAGTAACATCCTTACGTCCATAGTAAGGTATAATATAGTTTTTATTTAATATTAGGCTTAAACTACAAACTGTATTGTGTTAACTTGGTTACTTCATTCAGTAAGGTTGTTGGCAAATACATTATTCTTCTCGACAGATCGTGCATATAACGGACTTTTTTTTGCAGGTGAAGCAGGTGGAAGAATACATGGCTTATCGTAAACTGCCTCGTGACTTACGACAGCGCATTACGGACTACTTTGAGCACCGCTACCAAGGAAAATATTATGACGAGGACGCTATTCTTGGAGAATTATCCGAAAGATTACGAGAGGTGTGTTTGTTTACCTGTTACCTTCAAATCTGTTGGATTATTTTGTGTTTTTAATACTTTTTGGTTAATTGTCCCCCGCTGGTAATTCTACAAACTTACAACCCTAAAATCATGGGTTCGATTCCCCTCGATGGACTCAACAGATAGCCATGTGGCTTTGCTGTCAGAAAACACCCACGCTTATTGGTTAATAAAATGTATCTCAAGACGGCTGGTATGAGTATTAACACTTTTTGTTAACCTGAATACGATCTAAGAATGTCAAAACGTTGTTCTCTGCTTTGTTAGTAAAAGTGTTAATACCCACACACCAGCCGTCCTGAGGTACATTTTTACTTCGAGTGGGTTTTTTGTTATCACGAATTCCTTCACCATGGTTAATCAAATCTTCCTTAATTATTATATCTTAATTGCATCAATTAATTGTGGTAATTTTCTTGCGCATTACTTTGTTTCTGCAGCTGTCGTTGGTCGGGGAATAAGTGGAAGGATATTTGTGAGGGGACCCCAAGTGATAGTTGATGTAAAACATTTATAACAAAGGTCAAATAAACACATATATATGCAACTTACGCCATAGTTAGTGTAAGGTTTGAGGGACCCACGTAAAGCTAGCATTTTTGGGCCATTCCTTCTCAGACCGTTCGTACACTTACGATTTTGTATCCATAATTGGCTTAATGGTTAGAAATGAGGAGTTGAGGGTGGATTTCAGTACGAATTATACATTGGTAGCTAGAAATGTAAACTTGTTTTTTATTGGTTGATGGTACAGCTTGAGATGCTTCCAAACTAACTTTAAATATAAGATTAAAAGTTGTATTTTTGTTAGAGCAAGTTTTCAGGTAATGAATGCTACCAAGCCCAGAACTTCATATTATACCAAAATATATTTAAGTTTTCAATATGTATAAACCAGTTTTGTTCTTTACTGGTCCACATCATCAATCTGTGTGTGTAGAGTTTACTGGTCGACTTTTATATATGGGAAAAAAATGTGTATTTTGCATTACATATTCAAAAAATAGTAACGTCAAGTGCAAATTTAAAATATATAGGAATAAACAACATTATATAGTTGTATGTGTATATATATATCTTAACAGTTGATTTAATTAACATAACATGAAGAATATTCTGGTTTTATAAAACACGTGAAAATGTTGTTTGTTTTTTACTTATTTAAATAAGACTGATATTACAAGCAGTAAAATTATACATTTTGCATGAATATAAAATGTTTTCCAGAACATTAAAAATAGATGTTAATTTATTGTAAAAAAATCGACCAGCTTTTACATCAATTCATCTGGGTTTTGTGTTCTTTCTCTTATCTAAATTAGGCCTAAATGTCAGTTTAAAAAAATCGACGAACTTTTACATCAATCCATGAATTTTTTGTTCTTGTTTTCTTAATCTAAATTATGCCTAATTGTCAGTTTAAAAAATTAAAAGTATCGGGAATATTCAGAATTTTGTTCAATGTGTAGATTTTTTCAACAATGCCGAGCTTAGGTTATAAAAAAAGAGACTTTTTTTTTTCTCTTTCATTTCGAGTAAACATTTTTTTTTACCTATGTAGTCCAGTCTTTTCCTCGACTTTATGATTGTCATTAGAAATCGTAACTGAATTTTTTTTCTGGTAAATACAAATAAGATAGTTCAAGAACGTTAATGTAATTACAGCTTGCTATAACTTTTTGTTTACTTAAAGCAACAATGAAAACAATTTTCGTAAATGTTGGTCGATTTTAAAGTAAGTTAACAAATGAAAAGTTTACTTCCATAAGAAGGGTTTCTTTTTCATGTGGTGAATGACCCGATGGTTAAAGCACCAGACTCGCAGTCTAAGGGTCGCGGCCTCGAATTTCCGTCACCGAACGTGCTTACCATTTCAGCCGTGAGATGCTATAATGATACGGTCAATCCCACTATTCGTTGATAAAAGAGTAACTCAAGAGTTTACAGCGGGTGTTGTTGACTAGCTGCCTTTCATCTAGTCTCTCACTGATAAATTAGGGACGGGTAGCGCAGATAGTCCTCGTGTAGCTTTGCGCAAAAACAAACAAACTGTTTACGGTGTTTAATCACATTATAAAGAAATAAATAAAATGGGAACGTATATTTCGTATATACTATGAAAAATGTTTAAAACGGGACCTAAACATTTTTGTTCTATTTTCGTGTTTTATTGGAAGATTAGTAACCCGAACATATAGACGTCTCAAGATGCTGAAGTTAATATTTACTTCGAAAGAGTACCGTTCATCCAGATGTGACTGTTTGATTGTAAGTTTCGTGCAAAGCTACACGAGGGCTATCTGCACTACCGGTCCCTAATTTATCAGTGATAGACTAGAGGGAAGTCAGCTAATCAGCAACACCCGCTGTAAACTCTTGAGTAACTCTTTTACCAACGAATAGTGGGATTGACCGAATCATTATAGCATCCCACGGCTGAAAGGGAAAGTATCTTTAATGACGGGAATTTGAATTCGCGACCCCCAGACTGCGCGTTTAGCGTCTTAACCATCCGGCCATGTCGAGTCTCCAGATATGAACGTAACCGTTTAAGTTGTAGAAATCCACTCTTTAGTATTCTCTGATTGGTTTAGACAGTAAATTTTACTGTGGTTGTAATCCTGTAAATAAGTCTGTTTCGCTGTCAAATAAGTTTTAAATTAAATCCTTGTAACAAATACCACTGGAGAACTGGGAGGCGAAAACAACACTTCCTTTCGAAAGCACTCGAGTCATTGGAATTCTCTAATTAGTATTTACTTTCAAGTGCGAGACTTTAATCAACGTAGTTGGTACATTCTTTCATAATTTCAAATCGGAGTTACCAGTTCGCTTGCGTTGGCAAGTTTTTTTATTTGTATGTCATTCCGATTCAACATTGTGCGCCAATACAAATACGAGGTTAGCACGCAAAAACTCCCACAAACGTTTAATTTATAAATATGTGTGAGGTAGAATTAATTATTTACTTGCTTGTTTTGTTTCGATTCGTGTTTCAGTGCTATTTCGTTTGTTCCAAAAACCTAGGACGTGATCAATTACAACTGTCGTGAATTGGTAGCATCTGTTCCATTTTTTTCCAACGCTGACCAGAACTTCGTTAACGATGTAGTGACTAAACTACACTACGAAGTTTTCCAGCCCAATGATGTCATCATCAAAGAAGGGACTCCGGGAAGCAAGATGTATTTCATACAGGAAGGAATTGTTGACATTGTCATGTCCAATGGCGATGTAGCTACAAGTTTGTCTGACGGATCTTATTTCGGAGGTTAGTTGATAATCGAATGTGGCTCCATCTTTGTAACAAAAACCTAAATCTATCTATTAAATTCGATATTTTCTTGTGACAGAAACCAAAGAGTAGCTCTTTATATGAATCTTGATATCTGTTTGTGACAGAACTCCTTTATATTCTTCAAGGCAAAATATTGGCTAATACTTGTTCAAATAATTCGTCATAAAACTTTGTGAAACACATTATAACATGACTCAAATATGACATGAAAGATGCATTATCAGAATGTTTTTTTAACACAA
This sequence comes from Carcinoscorpius rotundicauda, assembly GCA_011833715.1. NCBI lineage: Eukaryota > Metazoa > Arthropoda > Merostomata > Xiphosura > Limulidae > Carcinoscorpius > Carcinoscorpius rotundicauda. The sequence continues at coordinate 42,811,851 of CM022404.1, forward strand.
CCAGATACGTGTATATAAATTTTTTTCACGAGTCATGACATATTGCTAGTATTTTACTTTTGAATTTCTACTAATGACACAAGTAGAAAGTTCAAAGTTCCCTCATAATAACAACCAGAAGAATGTTTCTTGTAATAAACGTACATCTCTTGTTGTATGTTTTATTTATTATATTGTGGGTATCTGTTGAACTGTACTGACTGTTCGTGGAGGTATGGAGAGTAGAATTTGTTTCCAAACACTTCAAAGCAATACTGTTTGTTTCTTTGTTTTTTTGAATTTCGCGCAAAGCTACTCGAGGCCAATCTGCACTAACCGTTCATAATTTAGTAGTGTAAGACTAGAGGACAGGTAGCTAGTTATCACCACCCTCCGCCAACTCTTGGGCTACTCTTTCTACCAACGAATAGTGGGATTGACCGTCACATTATAACGACCCTACGGCTTAAATAGTGATCATGTTTGGTGCGACGGAGATTCGAACCAGCGACCCTAGGATTACAAATCAAACGCCTTAACCCACCTGCTCATGCAGGCCCCAAAGAAATACTATCTATGTTCTGATACTCATGTTTAATATTGTTTTTAATTGTATACACTAAAGAATGCTATGTGATTTACAAGTGTCTTAAAAATACCTGCTGCGTAATCCAGAGTTGAAAAAGAATATAGCTTGTATTCGACAGTGTTTAGAAATAATAGGTGGCGTGGAGGAGAGAAAGACTACTTGAAACAATTTTCGTTTAGGAATATTTTTCAAGATGACGTCACGTAAACGTGGTTTATTATAAATGTGTTTTGGCTGGTATTACGTGTTAGTCAAACTCGAATCTACAATTTAACATGTGTGAAAATAGAATAAAAGAAGAAAAAAACAAACAAAGTATATCTTTTAACCAATCCCATAAGTAGGGTTAGTTGACACATGCTGTGGAATGAATTGAAACAACTAAACTATTAAAGACAAACAAAGAAGCCAATACAAATAAATTTACGTTACATTAATTACGTGCTACAAATTGATGTGTAGATCATAGGTATTTTTAGAATTTTTTAGACTGGTCTGATCCACCATTATCTGCGCTTGCGTCAGATTCACAGTTAATGTATGTATGATGTAACACATGTTATTAACTGTTTCACAGTTCATAAGCCCGACTCTTACACACTAGCAGAGTTTATTGCTCTTGATATATCGATCGCTGTACACTACACAAAACCCACTGTTGCTGTGTTGGATGGCAGCATCCACTTCCTGTTCTATGGATTGTATTAAACGCTTGCGTGATCCATCATTTAACTAGAGACTATTCTGAGATTTCGCTTTTAGGTTTAGTATTTTTTTTTAAAAATAGCTTTTACAGAAAATTACGTTTGATAATGCGACATAACAATAATATTATATCCCCACTTCCCGCCATTTTGAAATAAATATTAAAAAACACAGGATACTAGGGTCACAAATTCGTCTTATTTAGTGCGAGCAACATTTAGTTTATTTCATGCTTTTATATTTTAATCTCCATTTCAACATATTTTAGGGTTAAAAACAACTTACCTGAAACTTCGAAAATTTATTCATAAACTTAAAAAACCATAAGACCTGATGCTCAAATGTAAACGGTCACTTCGTGAAAACTGTCTCAGTAGCTGCTACCAGTTACAAGTGTTAAAACTTGAAAATCGTAATTAGGCGGTTTTTAAGGCGCTCTGTTTCGACCAACGCCGCCCTGGCATGGCCGAGCGCGTTAAGGCGTGCACTCGTAATCCGAGGGTCGCGGGTTCGCGCCCGCGTGGCGCTAAACATGCTCGCCCTCCCAGCCGTGGGGGTGTATAATGTGACGGTCAATCCCACTATTCGTTGGTAAAAGAGTAGCCCAAGAGTTGGCGATGGGTGGTGATGACTAGCTGCCTTACCTCTAGTCTTACACTGCAAAATTAGGGACGGCTAGCACAGATAGCCCTCGAGTAGCTTTGTGCGAATTTCCAAAAAAAAACAAAAAAAAAACACGACCACATGACTAAAGTTTTGAAAAGAATATCAACCGCTTAATTTCGGTTTCAAAACGACTACAATGTGTGTTTGTTAGGGCTTAGAAATGATTAATGGTGTATAGTTCACGTTTCGTTATTTCGCATTAATGTTCAGTATTTATATAGTCAGTCTAGTTCATAAAGATTATAGTTTCGTTATCTAAACCTAAGTACATTTTCTAAATTCAGAAATAATGTTTAAAATTTTATTTTCAAATGAATTACGAATCATTCCAAAGGACAGTTATCTGTCATAAGACTAACATAATGATAAAAATATTAAACGTGAAATAACGTTTAAGTATTTGATTTAATCCATTTTTATTTTGATAAATGTGTTACTGGCAATAACCGTAGTGGGTTTTTGTTACTTTTGTTGCTTCGTACTTTCTTCTGAGGAGAATTATTATAAAACATTATTTTTATTTAGTTTGTATCGTCGTATAACTAGTTACTCTCTTATTTTGTCACCAGGTGGCTGAGAGCTAAGTCAGGAGGTCTTATTACGCTTAAAGTTGGGTTTGGATACGCGCGGTGGGCAGAGAACAGATAGCCTGTCGCGCAGCTTTGTTATTAACAACGTGTGTGTGTGTGTTTCTTATAACAAAGCCACATTTGGCTATCTGCTGAGTCCACTGATATTAACAACGAAACAAACAATCCAAATACCACACACACACACCTCTGAAAAATTGATTTCCTTCGGTCAAAATTCTAAAGATGCACTTATCTCGATTGAGATTTTTACTGAAAAATAGAGGTGAACGCTGAGAACATCTTTGGTCCAGATTAAGTCCTGTTGATGAAGATATTTTCATTTTGAAGTACATAAACTCCATTAAGTAATATTTATTATCAGCTCTTATTTATGAGGCCCGGCATGGCCAGCTGGTTAGGGCGTTCGACTCGTAATCTGAGGGTCAAGGGTTCGAATCCCCGTCACACTAAACATGCTCGCCCTTTCAGCCGTGCGGACGTTATAAAGTTAAGGTGAATCCCACTGTTCGTTTGTAAAAAAAATAGCCCAAAAGTTGGCGGTGGATGGTGATAACTAGCTGTCTTCCCTCTAGTCTTATACTGCTAAATTAGGGACGGCTCGAGACGATAGTCCTCATGTAGCTTTTCACAAAATTCAAAAACGAACAAACATTTTCTTGTTTATTCTATGTTGAATGCATATATTATGATTTAACTTTGGTGACTCTCCTACATCCTTGAAGCTTGTTTTTTTAAAGTTTCTAAATGACAATGGTGTTGAGTAGGTTTCATGGTAACTAATCTGAATGCAGCGTTTATTACAGCTCAATTTAGCTGTATATTTTCCAGAAATTTGTCTACTAACCAACACGAGACGAGTAGCCAGTGTCCGAGCAGAAACTTACTGTCACTTGTTTTCCCTGTCTGTGGGGCACTTCAATGCTGTCCTGGATATGTTTCCAGTGATGCGGCGGACTATGGAATCCGTTGCTGCAGAAAGACTCAATAAAATTGGCAAAAATCCGAACATTGTCAGTCAACGGGAGGACTTGCAAAACGATTTGAAGACCTTCAACGCTCTTCTCCTTTCTGCGCAGACTCCAGAAAGTGACGAATTCTCTCAGGATGAGCAGAAAGATCATCTTGGAAAGCATGACAAATCCATTGCTGCAGCTTTGAAATGTACAATTCCACGACCTAAGTCCGAAAGTTGTTTCCCTCAAATTGATTTCGGACGAACGGAATCCCAAACTATCCATCGTTCGGAAACGTTCTACCGGTCTCCTAGCAGGCCCAGCACTCCTGTACACTTGAATAAGAATTCATGAAAATCAATTTGTAACGAAATATAGACATCATTTTGCGATATGTTGGTGTCACTTATAAATAGAATTACAGCATTATTCATATAGAGAAATTGAGGGTAAATCTCCACACTAACAGGAATAAATAAAGTTGCGAGTGACGAAATATAATTATGCATGAATTAGTCCTTTATTTTTGGCGGGAAATATTGATGCAGACGTAAATACCCACTCTTTATGTAGCCTAAGCCTGAACTGGATTTATACGTTTGTGTGCTTCCGTTGACGAAACGCCTGAACAAATGTTTATGGGCTTTGAAAATGCGATGACAATAAAAGTAAGTAGTCGAGGAGTTTTTGACGATAAATCTGACTCTATGATCCATTTAAATAAAATGGAAGAACTAACAATATATAGCGCATAGTCGAAAACAGTGTATAATGAAGTAGGGTTACCATACTGATCTGAAGAAATAAGAACATACTAGCCAACTAGTCTCTGTAATGTAATTTAAAGAAATCTTGTTTGTTCATTGGCTTCCCTTTCAAATATTCTGTAAAGAAACGAAGTTTTTGAATGTGATAGACTAAACATCTCGCTGTATAGCGAGAGAAAAGTGTAAAAATTAAATATTGGACGTATTCTTATAGCAATATTTACGCTAAAAGTTTGTGGACTTGGAACCTCTAGAAGGTCTAGAAGGTAATCAAATATGTAATATTTAAGGTCTCAAAACTCAAGCTAGGAGTTAAGTGTTTCCCCGCTCGTTTAATTCTCTAACCCGTAGGACCATACATAAGTTTTTAACTCTATATAGACATATAGATATAATTAAAACAATACACTTATTGTGGAGTTGTAAAATAATTAGTCCGGTTTGTCTACATGTGAATATTAGAAAAGTAGGCGTAGACAAGTGTACTGAAAAAAGTATTTTAGTAGTTTTGGGTATATAGAGAAACGTTATGTAAAATGAATAGAAATAATATAAACTAAAATAGATTTCTAAAAAACTTAAAATATGATTATAATTAAATATTGTAAATAAGTCTAAAACTACATCAAAATAGGCTTAACCACATTGATATTACTGTATAATATAGCAATATTATTTACTATATGTATATAGTGATTCAAACTGGTGTTCTTGATAGTGTTTCGCAGATGTTCTGAATTATAGAGGTGAATAAAAAATATTTTTACATAACGAAAAGATAATTTCTATATGAGGAATGGATAGGTTAGCTTGAACATATTTATTCACTGTGAGGTTGATTTAATTTTTTCTTTAAGTTTGAACACACATCACTTTTTTATTTTAAAGAAATACATTAAATTAAAAAAATCAATTTATACGTTGAACGTAAGTCAGTTGTTATCCCCAAAAGGTGTACAGTTTGATTTAACAAAGAAAAATTGGAATACAAAAATTTTCTAAAACCAGGACTTTTTGATAAAATTCAAAGGGTAACCTTAGAACTTTAGAAAATAATTGTTAGATGTTATTTTAAAAAGAAAAGAGGAAAATTACAATCTATCAAAACTGAATTCACAGTGATATAATACGTATAATTTTTGTAAACTAATTTCAATTTGTATTGTTTCTAATGAAAAACTCAAGCTTAAAATCAAATACATATAAATTTATATAACAGTATTGCTGAGAATGTCAGAAAAAGATTGAATAACCATATTATATATTACTTATTCTGACTACAACAGGGACAGCTGCAATAACTAGGATATACACCAATTATCCTAACAACAGGGAAAAAGTTTGATAACTAGGATATACACCAGTTATTCAGACAACAGGGAAAAGTTTAATGTCCAGAATATACACCAATTATTCTAACAATAACAGGGAAAGGTTTAATAACCAGAATATACACCAATTATTTTAACAACAACAGGGAAAAGTTTTATGTCCAGAATATACACCAATTATTCTGACAATAACAGGGAAAGGTTTAATAATTTTCAAAGTACAAAGAAGCATATTAACACCATAATTTTGATGATTAAAGAGAATTTGATAAGAACAACACTAGTTTGTAAATAGAAAGTTAATATAGGTACAAGGCTAATTTAGTGTGTTTTGTACTTAGATATGGCACTTCCGCCTGAAAAATTATTCCAGTTCCTGGTAAATAGGCAAAAATATCCTTCTAATTAGTGTCTTGTATACACGAGTTGAAGATATCTCTGTACACGCCCTCTACTTGTCTTAGATTACTCGCGTGATCGAACACACGGAATAATGTATTAGTTCTCCAGTGTATTTAGTTTCCCACTAAATATGTTAAAACTAGTTGACAACTTCTTTGCTATTTCAGTCTGATTTTAATTTCTTTTGTTGAGTCCAAACGTCCTGTTTTCGGGGCAAAACATTGTTATTCAAGAACTGCAGTTTTTAAAATCTTGGTACAGATTAAAAGTTTAAGAACATTAGTGTCGTACTTTTAAATTTCTATACGATATAACTGGTCCGTTTATGGTACATTTTAAACTTTTTCAGAGAAAAAAGAAAAATTTGTTTGGATTATGTTTAGAAAAAATTATATATATTTGTTTCAAATACTAGTGTGTAATATAATATTTATAAAGTTTTGTGGATTTATATATATGTATATACTGTTATATTTCTAACAATGAAATGCAGGTTAACGATGAAATTGTGTTCATAACTTTAAACAAGATGTTTTATATAGTTTGTTTTAGTATTCTTTAGAAATGAAAAACATGAAACAAAAGACGGTTTGAATCGAGACATATTAACTTACGTTATGACGAACAAAGTAACACAAAATGCAGAGTAGATCCAGTAAAAACAAGTATTCGAATAAACGTATCTGCTTCCACTTTATATAAATATATATATAATATAATACGAACCTGCACTTATGTGAGACGATCGAATTGGAAGTAAAGACTGATAGACAGTGTATCCCCACCGCAATGTGGGTACTATTTCTCAGTCACCTCCAAAACCTAGGATACGTTTCATAATCCCACATGGTAGCTTGTAGCCTAGAATCTTTTTTTTTTTAATGCAGTGTATTTTGTTTAATTTTAATGTTTTAGTTTAGCTTAAAAATTATGGTTATAATAGAATACAGTACGTATATGTAAATATGTTTAATGGAAGAAAGTTATGATATTGTTTTTATTTTTCAATTCAAGTTTATATTAACACAGAAAATGGTAAATTGTGATGACATATTAAGTACATCAGTTTAAGTAACAAAATATTAAATCTGATCTTTCCGTAACAGTAACATTCATTCCATACGTTAAGAAGTATTAAGTTATTAGAATCACTGTGTTTTATAGATATATTGTCAGGGAAGTGTTCAAATTATGCATTTTAATTATTCTAAAATGTTGCTTTATCATCAGATATTTGTAGTGCTATAAATATATTGCATTACTTTTGTTGAAAGCTTACAATGATTCAACGATTTATTATATTTTGGTTCTTATACCTTTTTTGTATGTTTGCCGACTCTCTTAATCTTGCCCAAAGTTGTTTTAGATAACCTATAATGACCTGTTGAGAATGGTGTAATATTTATTGTTGGTAATAAAGGGTGTACGTAATCGTGTCTGCTTTATTAATTTTGCACTGATTTTGGAAATCCCAAATTTAGCATAAAAACGTAGTTTGAAATATTTCCAGTTAGTGGTCACTATCCAGCTGGAATGTTTTATAACAAGATATATTGTGGCAATTACCTGTTTTTTTATTATCAAGTTAAGTTCAGAACTTATAGTATAATTGGGATACGCATTCGAGAATGATACGTTTATTATTTTTAAGCTTAAATTTAGCCAAGCGCGTAAGGCGTGCGACTCGTAATTCGAGGGTCGCGGGTTCGCGCTTGCGTCGCGCTAAACATGCTCGCCCTCCCAGCCGTGGGGGTGTATAATGTGACGGTCAATCCCACTATTCGTTGGTAAAAGAGTAGCCCAAGAGTTGGCGGTGGGTGATGATGACTAGCTGCCTTCCCTCTAGTCTTACACTGCAAAATTAGGGACGGTTAGCACAGATAGCCCTCGAGTAGCTTTTTGCGAAATTCCAAAAAACAAACAAACAATTATTTTTAAGACAACAAGCTAAGACTGGAGAATCACCAAACCATCGCTTCTTGGTGAAGAAAAAAATTATAAAACGAGCGTCTAGTTTTATGATGTGTTTAGTATTAATGATACAGTAGCGATTAAGATGATGTGTTTAGTATTAATGATACAATGGCGATTAAGACATTTGCATGCAAATCAAAATCTCTAAAATGCAAATTACACACCTTTACAGCAAATCAAATAAATTTCTCACTAAAGTGAGAGATATGGTTTGTTGGTTTGGAATTAAGCACAAATCTACGCAAAGGGCTGTCTGTGCTTTGCCCGCCACGAGTATCGAAACCCAATTTCTAAGGGGTGTGAGTACACAGATATGCCGTTTTGCCACTAGGAGACTTAGAAATATTAAAAAAAAGTTAAGACTGAAATCTTGAAACATGGGTTTTGGTTTAAATTTTGTAGTAAACTGCACGAGAACTGTTTGTGCCAGCCGTCCATAATATAGCAATGAAAAACTAGGGGAAGGTAGCTACTTATCACCACCCACCGCCAACTTTTGATCTATTCTTTTACCAACAAAAGTGTGATTGACTCACATTATAGCGTTCCCACGGCTGGAGGGGCGAGCATATTTGATGGGAGGAGAATTCGAACTCGTGACTTTCAGATATGAATCAAGCACTCTTATCATCTGGCCATTCTGGGCCCGAAGCGCGGGAGACCCAGCTTTGGTTTATCCGAAATGTATTTCTATTTAGCACAGAGCTACACATTGGGCTATCTGTGCTCTGCCCACAACGAGTATCGAAACCCGATTTCTAAAGTTGTAAGTCCACAGACACACTGCTATGCCAATGAGGGGAGGGGAATATTTGTCAGAAATATAATCAATTTAAAGTTTCCATTTTTTTCATTTTTCGAGATTAAAACTGTTGTAATGTACACTACACAGTGTGGTCCTGGTGTTATAAGTATATAGAACCTTTCTTTGGAAACTAAAACTTTAATTCACACTATAACGGCTTTCCTTAATCTCATCAAAAGAACACAAGTATGTATCAGTACAGCCAACTTAAAAGTTATTAGTTGAACGTTAGTTAAGTTTGTTTTTGAATTTCGCGCAAAGCTACACGAGGGCTATCTGCGTTAGCTATCCCAAGTTTAGCAGTGTGAGGCAAGAGGGAAGGAAGCTACTCATTACCACCCACCGTCAACTCTTAGGCTACTCTTCTACTAACGAATAGTGGGATTGACCGTCACATTATAACGCCCCCACGGCTGAAAGGACGAGCATGTTTGGCGCGACCCTCAACTTACGAGTCGCACGCTTTAACACGCTTGGCCATGCCGGGCCTCCCACAAGAAATTTTAACAAAGTATTAAATTAAGACTGTATTGTCATGAATATTCAATCCAGTGATTTTACGCTAATAAATGTTTGATACACTGTATACGCTGTTAAAGTAATTTTATGAAGCGATAAAAAAATATTATTACTTCGACTGTTGGAACAAAGTTTTATTTGCTGCATATAATAATAATATTTATTCCATATAATTTTGAATTACTTAAAATAACATTACACTATTTTACGATTCTAGTTCGCATATACATTGTATGTTTTTATAGGTTTTTGTTTTCTTTCTCACATCTTGTATGCGGCGGCATCTATGGACTGGTGTTATTATTTTTAAAATTTCCTAAAAGATATTCAAATACCAGTTTTGTAATTGTTTTAAAACAATATATTTGTGTTCCTTTTTTATCGAATATTTGTAAGTATTATTTTCTCTTCTCAGTTACACCGTTGTCTAGTGGGTAAACATTGCCCGAAAAATTATTCACGCTCGTGTTAAGCCAAATAATAAACGACCCTGAATGAGATGGGCCCGGCATGGCCAGGTGGTTAAGGAACTCGACTCGTAATCCGAGGGTTGCGGGTTCAAATCCCGGTCACACCAAACATATTTGCCCTTTTAGCCGTGGGGGAGTTATAATGTGACGGTCAATCACACTATTCGTTGGTAAAAGTGTAACCCAAGAGTTAGTGGCGGGTGGTGATGACTAACTAGCTGCCTTCCCTCTAATCTTACACTGCTAAATTACGGACGATTAGCACAGATAGCCCTCGTGTAGCTTTGCGCGAAATTTAAAACAAACAAATTGAAAGATTTGACAACTGGCTTATATATTTTCTTTACTTATGCTTTAAGTGTACGAGTATTGTGAAACCTGTTTTTAAGAATTTTCAGTATTAGGATTGCATAACTTTTCGATCTTATGAATCTCGTTATGTACACGTATAAACTACAGTGCTATAATAATAAATTTTTGAAGAAAAATACAATGATACTGTAATACAGCAAAATAAAATGCCCTTATGGCAACTATTGTTTTATAATCTCGGAGAGTTACATTTTAGTTACTTGAGGAAATAAGTTATATTGATTTACGGAATTACGTTGCAGGTCTATTGACATATTTTAGGACGATTGAGAAACTGTTCCATATGCATGAAGTAATTACTCCAACTGCAGTTGTATTTTATTGTTATGTAAATAGGCAAATAAAATATTTCATTATTCACGCAAAAAAATGAAATGTTCCTTCTATAATCCTCTTCATATTCGCAAGTTTTCAGATTACATCATTCCATCAAGGTTTTGTTCTTCTCTAAATTTCCTTTAAGGGTTTGTAAACGAGATCCAAAATTATATTGGATAAAATATACATATTATTTATTATATTTTATCCAAGTTTTCCTTTTCAAGTCTACTTATAATACGCATTCAAAAATTATATTGTTGCTTCCGGTCTGATAAACAGTTCAAGCTATGATTCAATAACTCTGATGAACACAGAATAGATGATCCAATGCATTTGTTTGTTTGCTTTTAATTTCGCGCAAAGGAACACGAGGGCTATCTGCGCTAGCCGTTCCTAATTTAGCAATGTAGGACTGGAGGGAAGACTGTTAGTCATCACCACCAACTCTTGAGCTTCTCTTTTACCAACGAATAATGGGATTGACCGTAGCATTATAATGTCTCCACAGCTGAAAGGGCGCACATGTTTTATGCAAAGTGGATTCGAACCCGTGACCCTCAGATTACGAGTCGAACGCCTTAACCCACCTGGCCATACCAGGTATGATCTAATGCGATGCTTCTTATTTAATAGCTAAGAAACAAAACTCATTTGAAAATTATTCTTGTGATTTAGAAATAAAAATAACATAAAGTGTAATGCCCCACCCCACGCATTCATATTGATTTGTATATATCGGATTTGAGATGAAAGAGTTGTCTTTAATCTCCCACAAGTTACTGGAATTCGAAGTAAACAAATTAAGTAAGAAATCTGAATGATGGTCTTATTGTGCCACTGTTTCTAACTGTTGAGTCACATAAGCTCAAAATATTATTTTCTGATTGCGCAGAACGCTCGGTTCATGGATCCCACCGAGATTTTTTTTTTATTATTTACTTACCTACATATTAATCCATTTTATTTTTCATGTATATCCGTTCGTAGCATTCACTTACTAATCAAAGAAGAGGCAGCCAGACAGCAATAGCATATGTAGTAAAAAAAAACCGCAAACGAACTTGGCAGGAGTTTGGAGAGAGAGAAGTCTGAAGAATTCTCTCTTCCACAGGAGTGGTCAGGAACGTTGTGGGTGCTGTTCGTTCACTTACATGAAAGATTATTTAATTTTGTTTGGTAATTTACCTGTATTTTACTTTGACTTGTTTAAGATGATGTATTAAGCCACAAGCTCCACCCCTGGCGGTGCCTTTCTGTCTATTCCTTTTAGAGCCCTTAATCCGGATCGGGTGAATCATTACCTCGTGTTCCGAAAACCAACAACACAGAACCGAGGCCCTATTCTAATATGTAGCCAAAAGGGCTTTGTCTTGCTTTTAACATAGTAATGGGATTGACTGTCACTATGTAGCCAGAAGGGCTTTGTTTTGCTTTCAACAGAGTAATGGGATTGACCGTCACTCTAAAAACGTACTTTCAGTTCAAAGTATGGAACAAGTTTAGTGGTATCGTGCCATGCATATTAATCACCAAGATGCACGTGGTCTATTCATAAAGGCCATTGAAATATCACTATTTAAATGAAAATACAACAAACACGTCGTCACTGATGTTTTTAACATGGAAAAATACAACAAAACTTGTTTATTTCGTATTTTTAAAATAATAAAATGGTTACGACTGTGGCTTTAAACGTCACATTGGTTATTATTTTTTATCTCGTTAAAGTTTTATTCTTGTTATTGTTGATGGTGTTAAATAGAAATAATTTAACTGCACCCATTAAGTTGGCTCATCGATTTTAAAAATATCAATGCAGAAGAAAATAGGTCTTGGCAACACTGTATGGTTTTTCACCTGTTTTAAAACAACAAAAAATAAATGTTTAGTTTAATTGTAAAATGGAACTCTGTAATGAATAATTAAAGGGTATTTTCCTTCTTTTCTAAATGGATAATTTATAGTTTGAAATATCATGGATATAGAAATCTTAGATTTGAGACAGGAAAAGGCTTTGCACTTATTTTTACTTTTAGAATTTTTCAGCTAGGAAGAACAGAGTTTGTTTGAAACCGCTTTATTACGGCCCTGAGTGCAAGAATCAAACGACTGACCGAACTTTTTCCCGCGGACTTTGATTGTTTCAAGTCAAACCCCAACACAATATAAAAGCATTTATATTTTTCTTGAACAAATAAATGTTGTTTAGTATTGAGAATCATACAAAATAATTTTAGAATAAATTTGAAGTTACAATATTAATCTCATATTAGAAGCATGGAACACAGTTGTATGTGATGTTTTATTCACGAATAGATCTTTGGAAACATTACTTTCATTGACAAAGGAAGTGGTGACAGTTATGAAGGGCTATGAGTTACTTAGAAGTGATTTGTTATTTCGTTGTTTTTACTACGCCTGTTGTTCTAAAGAGTATCATTGTTTACCCACTGAAGCGCTATGCTCTATGGAGCTTTGACTTGAAATAGTGATTAACTGTTCAGCACTGCTTAAGAGTCTATTAATCTATCTTCTTGTGAAGATAATAAAGCATCAACCTGATGAGAAAAAAAAAAGAAAGAAAGGCAGGAGTTTCCTTTTTACCACAAGTTATACAGTACACTTTAGTGCGGATAAATTATCTATATTGATAATAAAAGGGAGTATCTGTTAGCCTGTGTTTGTGTGCCCGCCATAGCTCCAAGAACAAAAAAACCTAGAAATTTGACATTTTGTACATATATGCTAAGTGGACCCTGAGGGTGTGCAACTGGGTATTATTACTTATTCATGGTTTTCCTTATATAGCAATTTATAATATAAAAAAAGCTAGTGGGTTTTTATAACAATGCATTCCAACAATGGCTTTCATGTCATGTTGCTTATCAATGAAAGTATATACGTTATATTTTACGCTAAAATAATTTCAGAATAAACACAGCTTTCAACTAATAACTGAGTGAAGCCAAGTACTTTCGTTAGTAATAATATTAATAATAGTTACAAACTTTACAACGAAATTTATATCACAAGTTTCACGAAAACTATTTTTTATAAAGTGAACCCGTAATACTTACCACGAGACATAATGAAATTAAGTAATTAGCAGTTTTAAGATGGTTAATTGTGTTAAGGTCAGTGATGCTAATAGAGACATTAAATGTCACTGCTCTAATATTTTACTTACGTTTCAAAGCTGTTAATTATTTTAAAGTGACTATAACTACGGATTTTCATTTAATATTCTCCAATCATAATGGATAGCAAATTTTTACCACGGAAATGTTTAAGGAATCTTGTGTTAAAAGTTTAAACTTTATTATAAAACTGATTTATTTTGAAGTATTACAGGATCTCATGAATTGTTCAAGAGTTTTATGTTTATTATTTACTGGACTGTTTTCTCGATTCTGTTCTGTTTATCACTGTAATTATGTATCATAAAATGGTAGGCCTGGCATGGCCAAGCGCGATAAGGCGTGAGACTCGTAATCCGAGGGTAGCGGGTTCGCATCCCCGTCGTTCCAAACGTGCTCACTCTTTCAGCCGTGGGGGCGTTATACTGTGACGGTCAATCCCACTTTTCGTTGGTAAAAGAGTAGCCCAAGAGTTGGCGGTGGGTGGTGATGACTAGCTGCCTTCCCCCTAGTCTTACACTGCTAAATTAGGGACGGTTAGCACAGATAGCCCTCGAGTATCTTTGTGCGAAATTCAAAAACAAACAAACCAAAAGAGAATAACATTCAGTACTTTAAGTATAAATACCTATTTGTCCTGTCTACAGCATACTTAGTAATAGTATACATTCTACATTACATGATTACGCATTTATACATCACAGCTTTTTAATGATGAAACGCACAAAAACATTGGTTTACAGCTGAAACTCATGCTTTTCATGTGACTATTTACACAGTTCAATGAGATAAGATTTAAATATATCATTTTTAAATGAGTTATTAACATCTAATCTTGCTTCTCTCAAGATGTATTCTACAGCTTATGAAATAAAGGAAAACGTAGACAGATATAAATACTACTTCGTGCCAGTATAAATATATATTAATTGAATTCACTTGAATTTGAGTGGAACGTTCGTATGGGTTTTAGCGCCATCTTTCAAATTTTACTGCAACCACATTAAATTATTTTCGAATTGTTTAAATATTGGGTCCGGCGTGGCCAGATGGGTTAAGTAAGGGGTTCGACTCGTAACATGAGGATTACGGGTTCGAATCCCCGTCGCATCAAACATGCTCGCCCTTTCAGCCGTCGAGGCATTACAATGTGACGGTCAATCCCACTATTCGTTGGTAAAAATTAGTAACCCAAGAGTTGATGATGAGCGCTGTTGAATTGGTACTTTCCTTCTGAAAAATCGCTTCTAAATTAGGAACGGCTAACAGATAGCCTTGGAATAGCTTTGACGAGATTCAAGTAGGCAACTGATGTTTTATAAAAAAACAACCCAGCATATTTTTAGGAAAGAAACTTTGACTGGCTTAAATTTCTTCAGACTAGATTCAACATTATTTCCAAAAGTAGTTTTATATGTCGAACTATCGAACTTGGTTTTTAATACTTGATTAAGAAAGCGCATGGTATATATATAGCTATATATTGTTAATTTTAGATAAATGAATATCCGAACCTACGTTCACAATACAGTTACCTGGTTTTCCAAGTGGGCGACTATTTGTTTCCATGTTTTGCTTAAATAGAACAAAGCTATTAGGTGTTTTTTGTCGTCCTTTTTAATTTAAAAGTGATAGATTAGGGGGTTTGTTTGTTTCTATGAATTTTTCGCAGAGCTACACGAGGGTTATCTGCGCTGTTATCCTTAATTTAGCAGTGTAATACTAGAGGAAAGGCGGATAGTCATCACGATCCACTGCCAACTCTTGGACTGCTATTTTACCAACGAACAGTGGGATTGACCGTAACATCATAACTCCCGGACAGCTGAAAGGGTCAGTATGTTTGGTGTAATAGAAATTCGAAACCTTGACCCTCAGATTACGAGTCGAGCCATTCCAGGTCACTGTTTTGCATGCATCAGAAACTGTAAAAGTCTTATCATCGCATTATTTACCAAAGCTTTCAAAGTGGTTAGCTCTAAGTATTTATCACAAGAATAATTAAATGTTATTAAAGATAAATTGTTACTCATCGGTATTTTATTAGCTTATCTTGCAATTTTTGCGATTTTTACTTAAAATTAATTTTTTTTGGTTCTATAATTTTCTGTGTTAATTTTGCTTTCGTGTCAGGATTATGATCCTTCCCGAATTTATATGATAGATAACATTCGCAGAATAATGATAGATGGGTGTCAAGATGCTGCTGCTAACGTTGAAAGTAAGTTAAGATTCTTTAAAATTTTCAGTGGACGCTCTTCGTGATCTTGATGAGGTTAAAAAGTTTTATCTTCCGAGTAAATACAAATATTTTGTTATTATTTCTGTTCTGCAAATTAGCTTAAGTAATACTCACTAAATTCCTCTCAGTGGACTCAGAAGATAGCCCGATATGGCTTTTCTATAAAGAAAACACACACACTAATAAATCTAAGTTCACAAAATCACGACCGCATGTAAGCTTGTTAATTTTCTCCTGTGCATACAACAAATTCTCTTATGTCTAATTCTTGAAACAATTTCTATTTTCACAACACTGAATTAACTGAACAATAAAGGGCTACTGATTTATGAGTGTATTACACATAACACACCTATTTCAGTGTAACGGCAAACATTTTGTTTGTTATTTGATGCAGTTAAAAACATTATTTAAAAAAGTTAAAAATATATATTTTATTGATAAATTTTGTTATTTGTTTTGTTGAATTGTAAGTCTTTTGTCATATAAAGGACTCATTGTTGTGTAAAATTGGGTTATTTGAGGTTAATAGTTATCAGTATTATTTTATCTGCCTTCTATTAAAATATTTCGATATTTGAAACTTTTAACTTGTAAAATTCGTTTTTTTAGCTTGACTTTATATTAAAACATTAAAATAAATGTTATCTGTACCTGCAGATTTTAGCATTGAAATTCCATAGATTGACCGCCGTCCCAACGGGACAATGTTTGGTTAAATATAATACGCATCGATTTTCACATTACGTTTTTAATACAAGTATTCGACCATTATTACTAGAGCGTTGTTGTTTTGAATTATGCACAAAACTACACAATGGGCTATCTGTTCTCTGCCCACCACGGGTATCGAAACCCGGATTTTAGCGTGTAAGTCCTCAGACATACCGCTGAGCCACTGGGGGGCATTACTAGAGCAAAATGGCAAATTTATGGAAAGAAATGAGATTACCTTTCATCTCAGCTGTATTTTCATTAACATATTTTGTTAGGGACAGCTCTTTTCTTGCAAAGTTTTTATACAATGAATGGTAATTTGTGATGCTCGACTTTGAACTTTGGTATCCATATCTACAGAGTGCCATAATTTTATTTCACTGTAACACGTTTGGCTTGATAATCGCTCGATCCAATGATAACAAATCAATGGTGTTTCTATGGGTAACTTTATCATTCCTTGTCTGTTGTTTGGACTTTAGTACAGCGATTTGTTTCTCTCTCATTTACATGTTTGTTACTTATCAAGAACTGTTGTTTCTTTATTTTTTTTAAAGTAAACATTAAAATTAATTCCTTTTTATAATGCCACTTATTTCTATACTTTAATATTATATTTTTGTTTTTTAGTGTATTTTGTAAAATCAATAAACAAAATACTAAGGGCTCTCCTTATATATGAGGTTTATTTGGTTTGTTTAGAATTTCATGTGAAGCTACTTAAAGGCGATTAGAGCTAGCCATCTCTAATTTAGCAGTGTAAGAATGTAGTTAGTCGTTACCATTTACCGCTAACTCTTGAGCTACTCTTTTACCAATGAATAGTGGGATGGAGCGTCACTGAAAAGGCAAGTATGTTTGGTGCGATGATTAGGAGACGAACGCCTTAACCCACTTGACCATGCTATGAGGTTTATTAAGTTGTTTTACATATTTTTGTGGTTTTAAGTTTCATCGATGTTACTGTAGGTTGAATTTTTGCCGACACTGAGGGTCTGAATTTTGCTTCTTCCCGTAGTGTCATTTTTTCAGCATATATTATTAAAATGTACATTTTCGCTATCTTCCCAAAAATTGTGACTTCTGTGTGTATTGAAAATAATCCTTTATTTAAACGTTCTTTTATGTATGCATTAATAAATTTCAATACAAAGTGGATACCGAAAAGGTAGCTTCTTATTTTGTGAGAGGGCGAATGTCAGTGTGTATGATAGTTGTAAGGGTTAGTGAGACTGGTGCTAAGGGGCAGAGTTTTATTAATATTGTAGTGTTACTACCAATACTAGAAATATAAGCGATATTTTAAAGTTCTAGGTCATACCTTAAACTTTTTATAATAAATTTTCGTAATTAGTTTACTAACGAAACGAAGGACAGACGTACACATTTGGCTGAGAAAATGGTTGACATTTCTGGGAGTGGACATAATGGACCGA
Source organism: Carcinoscorpius rotundicauda (assembly GCA_011833715.1). Lineage (NCBI taxonomy): Eukaryota > Metazoa > Arthropoda > Merostomata > Xiphosura > Limulidae > Carcinoscorpius > Carcinoscorpius rotundicauda. Next base: position 42,829,829 of record CM022404.1, read on the forward strand.
TCGAACACGGATTTAGTAACTGGGTGTTTGTTGTTCCTACCATTATAACAGTTATTTTAGTAGGTAGGACCTAGGCTGATGTCATTAAAACTATGACTAAGCTTAGTCTTGATAATAATAATATTTTTTTGAGCCTATGCCTGAAACTAGATTTAATAATTTCGGATGAGCAAATGGTTGGGTATATTTTTAAACCAGTCTTGTGAACATGGAAATTGAATTGGTAAAAACGTTGCTTCTTGAGTGGCATTACTTTTGAAGGTTTACACTTCATTAATTTTAAAACTTGAACTGCACGTGCATCGTCAATCAATAAATGTTGAATCTTATTTCAAAACTTAGGCCTTGTTTTGTTTTTATTTTTCTTTTATGAAAATTAAAGTGTCAAATTGAAAGAAATTTCAAGGTTTAGAGCCAAATTACGTTAAGAAAGTTGCAGGTGTAATTTTCTTAGGGGAGGGCATGAATCGAGAGCCTAAGTGTATAATTAATGTGACAACTAGTGTTATACGTTAGCAATTGTTAAGAATACTGTTATCTGTTAGTTTATTAAGTAGATTTGAAGATCTTAACCCTCGGCATTAGTATAATGGTTTAACTGATCATTTGAACTTGAAATGTACTTTGAATAATGTTAAGTTAAAATATATACTAACTCCTCTTAGGACCTGATTGTTGGATGCAAGACCTTGCATTCTAATTGGTTCATACTTAATGCTAATTGTACTAATGAGAACCTATTAAATTCATGTTAAACTTGTATTTTATATGCCTCATGGAATGTTGTAATGTTTCATGTATGACTTCCTATTTTTTATTTTTTTAGGTCATTAATTTTATTATTTAATATGTGAACCTAAATATCATTTATTTCAAACCTTTTTTTGCCTTTTTGAATAAGATTTTTGTAATCAGTATTTCTTTGTTTTTTATCTTTGCACAAAGCTATGTAATGGACATCTGCACTAGCTGTCCCTAATTTAGCAGTGTAAGACTAGAGGGAAGGATACTAGTTGTCACCACCTACTGCCAACTCTGGGGCTACTCTTTTATCAATAAATAGTGGGATTGACCGTCACATTATAATGCCCCCATGGCTGAAAGGGTGAGTATGTTTGGTGCAACAGGGATTAGAATCTGTGATCTTCAGATTACTAGTCAAGTGCCTTAAACACCTGGCCGTGCAGGGGCCAGTTTAACTATTAAACAAAAAATAGTGTATTTAAATTAAGCAGTAGTAAATAAAGAAAGTAATTGAAGAGTAAGGCAGCAATATATGATTGTTGAGTGTTTCTAATGAAATATCAGTAATTCACAACATCTGCCCCCCCTAGAGTTTTGAAAAAGTTTTTTTTTTATCTTTTTCAAAAGTTCTTGCATACCTCTGGTGGTAGGTGTACCATAGATTAGGAACCAATTGCCGTAGGCCACTGGAAACTTGTTTCACATTGATTTTGTTTCTTATTTGATGCAATTGATAACATTATTAAAAAAAAGTTAAAATTATATATTTTATTGATAACTTTTATTTGTCTTGTTGAATTGCAAGTTTTTTGTCATTATAAAGGATTCAATGTTGTGTAAAATTGGATTGTTTTAGATTAGCAGTTATCAATATTATCTTATATGACCTCTATTAAAATATTTTGATATTTGAAACTTTTAACTTGTAGCATTCATTTTTTCAGTATGACTTCATATTCTTTGACATCAAGCATTTTCCCAGTGTTTGTGTATATATATTTTCCCAGTGTTTGTGTATATATTGCTTTTTTCTTTATATTACCGTTTTTTTATATCACTTATTTTGCCATAAATATTGAATATTAATATAAATTATATATTTTAATATTTATATATTTGGTATCTTCTGTTGTTTTGGATAAAGTTTAATGTATGCAGAGCAATTTTGTATGTTTATTTGTTGGATATATATTTTTTTTGTGGCCCAATGCGACAGGTAGGTTGCACAATGTAGGTTTAAGGAGGGAGAAATTATTCACACATTCAGAAGGGTGTGAAAAAGGGATTAATGTTCTTAGAGTAACTGTGGAATAGAAAGGCAAGTTTAGCGTTCTGGCAAAAAAGAGACAAAATGAGAAGAGAAAAGGTAAGAGAGACTTTTATAGATTATGGAGGTCTTGTAGTTGGGGTTTGTTTGACATGCTGGTACCCACACGACTCAATGGTGGGTCATGATAGTCTTTCAGTAAGACACACACATGACCCACGAGTGAGTCATGCTTTATTTTCTTTTTAAAGGGCCACTTATTGGCTCGGACACAAAGGCTACATATACTTTTCCTAAAAATGTAATTGTAAAATGACTAGGGAGAACTTTGGAAGTTCTGACAAAATAGGCTTGGGAGCCAATGTGTCAATAAGCATATAGAAAGAACATCTTATGAAGCTAATAATTAAAAAAGTACATAATTGATGATGAGATGGCTAGGTCTTCATCAGAGGTAGGAGCTAGTGTAGAAAGGACAAGATGAGAAGCACTAGCAAGGTTTAGAGATTGTTACAGTATTTAAGAAGTGGGAACAAAATTTGTTTTTCACAGAATAGATAAGATGAACTTTCAATTTTGAAGCTGCATTAAATGGAAAAGGATGGATGGAAGAATCTTTGGGATCAGTTAGCTGCAAAAAAATGAGTGATTTGAAATAGATGGTAGCTGATATTTTTGGCCCTGGTTGTGAGCTTGGTTTTTTCAAGTTTTTTTAGTTACGGTGAGGTGAAAATGAATTTTTGTATGAATGATCACAGCATAGTTAAATTTGGTGTTCCATTGTATGTTGACTTCATAGTTAATACAGTTTTAGTTTTACATTTTCAAGGTGCTTCTTTTGAGACTGTGATGCAGAATTGATTTGGTAGCAGAGTCAATTGGAATTCAGAATAAATGTAGGATAATTTCAAGGACCAGTTGGTTTTAAAGAATGTTAGACATGTTTTTCAACAATGATGAAAACCACATTGAAACCCAGACTTAGTGCAGTAGTTATGGCTTAACTATACTAGGGTTATTCACAAAACACGCGGACTGACGTCATAAAACAAACTGTACTTTATTTAGAAGTTACAGGCCTGGGACCCCTTCAAAGTACTCTCCTCCCCAATGCACACACTTATCCCAACAATGTTTCCTATTGTTGAAACAGTCCTGGTACACTTCTTTTGTAATGTCCTCCAGCTCCTTCATCACATTTGCCTTAATCTCGGGAATTGTCTCAAATCTTCTTCCTTTCAAGGGTTTTTTGAGTTTGGGGAACAAGAAAAAATCACAATGAGCAAGGTCAGGTGAGTAGGGAGGATGGGGAAGAACAGTGATCGAGTGTTTGGCCAAAAACTCACGAGTTCTGAGGTACAAATTTTGCAGCAATGTGGTGCATCTTCAATATTTTGGTTGCAATCTCGTAACAAGATCCAACTGATATCCCACACTTTTCAGCAAGCTCCCTGACAGTCAGATGTCGATTTGTCTGAACCAGGGTGTTGATTTTGTTGTCGTGGAAGGATGTCCAGGACGCTCATCATCTTCAATGGACTGTCGACCATCCTTAAAACGTTCATGCCACTTGAAACATGCCGTACGCTTCATAGCAACATCACCGTAAGCCGTGTTAAGCATAGCAAAAGTTTCATTCACGTATTTACCAAGTTTAACACAAAATTTCACAGCAAGTCATTTCTCCTTCAGGTCATTCATTCTGAAATCCACCAAACGAAAAAATCGCACTTCACTTAAAACCGTGTTGCTAATACACAAATGAAGATATCTGCAATCGGGAAATGGTGTCATAATAAGCTGATCTGTGCAAACCTTGTGACACCAAGTGGATTCCCCTTGAACCAACTGGAGCTGCACAATTCAAACAGTTTGCGTATTTTTTTTTAACAGACCTCGTATGTATATATACATCATGGATGAAATTTGAGACAAACTTTATTGCTTCAGGATTTTTCAACTGAAGGCCAAGATGCAAGATTTGTGAAGGACAGCTGGCATTTCTGTGGGAACATCAAAGGTAAGCAGAAAGCTAGAATTGGACTTTTGAAGAATAAAGGTACAGATTTTGATCACTGTGAGATTAACAAGGTGTTATCAGTGGTTTTCACCAGGGAAGATATTGTATGAATTCCTGGTTCTGTAAGTTAGTTTGAAGGATATATTTTATGAGTACATGAGATAAGAGCATCAGTCGAAAGTTTCTTCGAAAAACAATCTTGAAATTTAGATGAAAGTGAAGACTTATGAGTGTGCCAGTATTTATTGGTTTTAATGAAGGTTAAAGGTCATATTTTTTATCTATGTACTTCCATTTTTGGTGTATCACTCAACAGAAGACATTTCTCTGAAGATTGAATGGGTGGATAAGACAACTTCAGCTTTTAATGTGGAGAGATAAGTATTTTTCAGATAATTTTAGACCTCCAATAGAGGAAAAAAACTTCAAAGAAGTTGACAAAAGGTGCTTTGCACGGTATTTGAAGTTGCATTTCTTGTCAGACAGCTAAAATAAATTTACACACTAATTTGTTTATTTTTTTGAGGATCTGCTACTTATCTAGATGAGGGTAAGATCTGGTTTTGATTTTCAGAAAAGGTTAATTTGGTGCTTTATGAAAGATAGCTGAAAAAATATGTTGATCAGAGAATGGAATATGCTAGTTAGGTGGATGAAAAGTTGGCTGGGTAGGCAAAAAAAAAACATTAATGGAGTTTAGTTTGACTGGAGTAATGTTAGAAGTACCATACCTCAAAGATCTGTTCTTCCACATTATTGTGAGTTTTCCAACATAAAATATTGTGACAGAGCACAGTTGGGAAATTGGTTAACTTTGATAGTATTGAAAATGCTTGGTCTTGCTTGTTGTAATGGGGTTACTATAATTTTACAGAAAGACTTAAGATTAGCTGATTAATTTGACAAGTAAGTGTCAGATGACATAGATTATGAAAAATGTAGGGTCATGTATGATGGTTCTCAAAATAAACTGTAATAATTGCAATGAATAAAAAAAGATTTAATCGTGATAACCAGAACCCTCATAAAAGTATGATTGAAGGAAAGGATTTTATAGAGTTGGTTGATGTAGTCATAATTTTTCAATGTGTACCACAATCCTTCTGAGTTGTAGAAATATTCCAAAGATCTAAGATGTAATGTTTTTGTTGTATATGTTACCTGTTAAGTCTTATTAGAAATAGTGTGTGGTTATGGTTCTCATTGGGATGAACACATGAATTCTTGAAGGGTCAGAGATAGATCAGTAGGTTTTGGTGGTATAGTTGATCATTTAAGTTCTCTTAACTTTTTCTTTTGTGATCATGGATGCTCCAATTAAAATATTCAGCATTTTATATACATATAATTGATGTTGATGTTTGTTTGTTTTTTTCATGTTGATTTCTGAGGACCGTAGGACAGGAACAAGAAGTTGTAATTTAAAGACCTAGAAAGGCTAGAGACATCTCCAGTTATATTTGTTCAATAGGGTGTTCATTTGTGGAACAAATTTCAATCAAAAGTAGAAGAGGCAACAACTTTTAAAGAGCTTGAAAAAAGGGTTGATGAATACCTGAGGTATCTGGCCTGGATTTATTAATTCATTTTTGTTTATTGTGATGGTTACGAGTCGGGGCACCCTTGGACTCAAAGGTTCCCTGATGTTCTTTGATTTCTAGGGTATGGTCTGTTTTATTCTAACCAGTTTTTCTAGTTACTTATCTTATTTTGCGACAATAAGTTTAGTTCTGTATTATCATGGTTACTGGAAGCTTCTGAATGTGTTTAATAATTTTCATTTTTCAACATTGTGATTTGTATTATTTCATTTTCAGACCAATCCAACTCCACCAAAAGTCAGACTGATGGCTGAGGGTTAAATCTGTTGTCACCAAATTATGTTACTTCAGTTTGATACTGAGATAAACATTTGTTATTTTTCATTATATTTGTCGTAAGGCATTATTTTAGGCCTACTATACTTGTTTTTACATTACATTTTTCATCTAGACTATTATGGGCTTTCAAGAATTAGAATAGTGTTATAAAACAGTATTTTAACCACACTCTGTACATCACATCCATTGCTAGTAATGCATTTCCCTAATCCTACAACTCTTCAGGCCGGCAGAGATGTTTGTTGCATATATTTGATGGTGGGCTGTTAGGTCTTTGTGTAACTTTTGTAGATTTGATAAATCTAGATGATGGAAAATTATGATCATTTTGCTTTATAACTCTTATGGTTAAATTGAAATCTAGCATCGTTTTTGTCACTGGGATAGAGCAGTTTTAGCTATGTGGTCTGAAATTCAGTAGAAAATAACTGGTATTCATTTAAGCAGAATTATACTTGTGATTGGTGTGTGTCTGCTTACTATAAGTGCAAATTATATGTAGTTTAATGACTAGAATCATTATCTCTAAGAGAGATAATTACACTGGAGAAACTTGAGAATAAATGAAACAATGAATAAGAATCGTTTGTCATCATAAAAATAAAAGATGTTTGATAATACAGGATGGCATTGTCAAACCAAATATTGCAATAGTAATGATGTGTTGTTTTCAGAGGTCTGTTATCCATCTTGGCCATGGCCATGAAAGGTTACGTTTATTCAATTGTACATTTCCCAACTTTACATATCACCATTTGCTGTAACATTTTAGAATATGTGCATCAAGTTACTTGTAACTCTTTTATGCTCAAAAGAAAAGTTGGGGACTTAAGTTTAAACTTGTTCCTAATTGAATTAATAAAGCTGATAACCTCCTTTAGGTGCTTCTTTGTCTTATATGTGTTTGGCATCTTAATCTTTTCTCTCTAAAAATTTTGGGTGATTTTGATAACATAAATGTTGATTTTCAGGAACACTCGCAAGAGTCTAACAAGAGATTGAATTTTTCGTTGCTATGGAAACATCCACTTCCAGTGCACTGGCATGGAAGATTGGAATTTTGTGATGTCATGAGGGGAAGATATTTCCTGTTTAACTTTCCCATAACTGTTTCATATAACAAAATAAATATTTAATTTTTTTTATTGCATATCTCAAATTAAATGTGGCACTTGCAAATTTATAAATGTGGCAGTTGCAGAATAATTAACAAATTGATCCCTGGGAGAATGTGACTATTGAAGCCCCTCATGAGTGTGTCTTGGACATTTGTTGTTTTACTTTATGTTATTTGACTTGTACAAAATTTGAATGTTTTCAAACCAAAAAGTTATTTTGTTCTTTTATAAAACTGGTTAGGCTTCATTTATAGCTATGTATGTGTGTCCTGGCATGGCCAGATGGTTAGGGTGCTCAACTCACAATCTGAGGGTCACAAATTTGAATCTCCATCATACCAAACATGCTTGCCTTTTCAGCCATGGAAGTGTTATAATGTAACATTCAATACACTAGTCATTGGTAAGAGAGTAGCCCAAGAGTTGGCAGTAGGTAGTAGTGAAAGCTGCCTTCTATCCATTCTTATACTTCTAAATCAAGGATATGGCTAGCACAGATAGCCTTCATGTAGTTTTCCATGAAATTCAAAAACAAAAATAACCCCTGTCAATGTGGATTCCTGCATGTGGTGAGGGGGCCTCCCAGGGAAGGTTTTGTTCTTTCAATTTTCCTCCTCTGGGATCTAAACATTCACCTACTTGTTTGCTGTGCATGGCAACCCGTGTAGGGGAGAAGAGGATCCTGGTGGTTGAGAGGTCCATCCCTAACACACCACTTTGGCCTTGACGTCCTTGGGTCAGTTGGCTGATCCACTCGGGCTAGGGTCGGCCAAGTACCAGTGTTGGAGGTTCTCAGCAGGTGTTGTGGACGTTATATCTGATGCTGGTGTTTGGGTATAGTGCTCACGAAACCATGGCATTGCTGCAGTTTCCTTGTTTGACATTGTAGTGTTTCCCCTTGTCAGGCTTCATGGTGGGTGGAGTCAGTGGGCACAGAAATTTTCCTCTCCTTATTATGGATACTCCAATCAGAAATCTTAATAAAATAGTGAAAAAAACAGTCTATAGGAAAACGACAACATCTTGAAGATTCTGAGCAGCAATCCTCACCATCTTTACCACCTGATGTACCTCATTTTCTTATATTGCATTCACTTTCAGACAAACCTTTGGGGCAAATGTCTCACTTTTCCATTCAGATGGGAGCAGAGGGACTTGCTGGCTCTACAAAGTCAGGAAAGAAGCTTAGATCTGGTGACATTGGTGGAAACATCCACATCTCAACACAGTGAACTCCTGTTGCATTCAAAGGTAGTTGGGGATATACCTATTGAGGTTACACCTCATGCTTCTTTGAATTCATCACAAGGAGTTATTGTTGAGAGGGATTTAAAGAACATTTCAGAGTCGGAGATTCTCGCTGGTTTCTTCACCCAAAGAGTTCCTGCAGCGAGGCGTATATACACTCACAAAGATGGAATTATGGTGCTGACCAATGTCCTCATTCTCATATTTATATCACCATGTCTGCCTTCTGCCATCAAGGCAGGTTATCTTAATTGCAGGGTTCAGCCATACTTTCCAAACCCTCTCTGATGTTTCCAGTGTTAACAGCTCGGTCATTCAAAGACGTCATGTTGTGGTTCCTTGACGTGTGCTCATTGCATCAGTTGCAATAGCTCTCACCCATCCTACTTTTGTTATTGCCCTAAATGGTTGGAAGAAAAAGAGATGCAGTATTTGAAAACAATTCATAACATTACTTATCCTGAGGCTCGAAAATTGCTGTCCACCACATCATCTCGGATGTATGCTGCTGCACTTTGTTCCACAACAGTGGGAGTGCAGACAGATCTCTCTGTGACTCCAAAAGAATCGTTCTCCAAATAAATGAAAAGTCTTTTGACCTCCATAGTTAAAGTTGATGAATCAACTTTAACATCTATTTCTGTCCCTTATATACATTCCACCAAACCCCAAGATCCATATCCTTTGGTTCCAGGTACAGGGATTTCCTCGGATACATATTCTTCTCCCACCCCAAGTTGCCAAACAATCATTCATTCACATCTTCAGGCTATGGAATTCCCTTTCAACAGCAAAGACCTGTCCAATTGACCCAGGGCAGGATCTATGAAGGTTGATAGACAACCCACAAATAAACAAAAAGAAAATAATGTGGTCAAAAATAGAAGGGCTCTCCACCAAATTTGCCTTCACATAAATATAAACGGCTACCCTGATACAATCTGGATGACATCAAAACACTGATTGCTTCCTACCATCCTGTTTATCTTTTTCTGCAGGAAACATTTCTGAAACCTGCCGATACAGTCACTTTTTGGCAAGTTTTTTTTGTACAGAAATGACAGGCTGTGTGATGAACGAGTGCGTGGAGGGGTGGCACTGTTGATTAGCATGTGCCCACCCTATCTTTGCCACTTGATACACCCTTGGAGGTCATAGCCATCTGTGTTTCCTTGGGACATACCATCACTGTTTGTTCTCTCCACCTGTCACCTGGAAAGACGTATGATTAATCAGACCTTGATGCTGCCATTGAACAGTTGCCATCTCTCTTTTTCATCCTGGGATACTTTAATGGACATCATATCCTTTGAAAAAGTGCTGATATTGATAGTAGGGGTTGTTCTATAGAGCATATGCTCTCTGGTCACAACATTTCTCCTTTCAATACTGGTTCTTCTACTTATTTCCATGCACCTAGTCAGTCCTTTACTGCTGTTGATCTCTCAATTTTCTCCCCTTCATTATTTTTCATGGAGGGTTGACAATAATCCACAAGGCAGTGATCATTTTCTTCTAAACTTGAGAGAGGCTGGCCGTGGTCAATGCCACTTGACCTGCGTGCCCCAGTAGAAGCTGGATCAACCAAACTGGCCTTCTTTCACTGCTCTTGCAGAACTTGATTCTGTCATCGTCTGTAAGCCATCAATAGAAGACTGTGTGGCAGCAGTAAATTACTGTATTATCCAAGCAGCAGCTCGATGTATTCCTAAAACCTTGACACGTTTTCCACTAGATCCTCATCTATGGTGAATCCTGCCTGTCACATGGCACAGAAGGCTCAAAAATGAGTCTGGGATACTTTCCATAGATATCCCACACTTTCAAACCACATCACTTTCCAGCAGACCTGTGCACATGCTCGATGGGTAAGATGTCAAAGCCAGAATGAATCTTTGATTAAGTTGAGGACAAGATTCAAAAGTTCAGTGGGCAATATAATTCTGTCCCCCTTTTGATCTTGCTCTCTGATGGCCAGGAAGTAGCTGATACCCGGAGCATCGCCAATACTCTAGATAAAAGTTTGCCATATATCTAGCACTTCTGCTTCTTTCACCTTCTTAGCTATTTAGACTTGGATAGAGCAATCACCTCTTTCCTTTCCAGCTGATTGTATCTATGACTATAATTGTCCTATAATTGATGGAACTTAAACTGGTAGTAAATTGGTCGGACCTGATGATATACACTATGACATGCTGTACCATCTATCTCCTGCTTCTCTTGCTATTCTTATCACTGTTTTTAACTGGATCTGGCAGGAGAATATTTTTCCTGATGCCTGGTGCCAGGCTATTGTCCTACTTTCTCTAAGCCTGGGAAGGATCCCAAGATTCCTTCAAACAACTGTCCAATTTCTTTAACAAGTTGTCTCTTTAAGACCTTAGAGAGGATGGTTAATGCTTGTCTTGTTTGGTTCCTCAAATCAAACAACCTCTCGCCCACCCAGTTTGGGTTCTGACAACATCACACCACGTTGGACCACCTGTTTTGACTTGAAACATCAATCAGAGAAGCCTTTCTCAAACGACAACATCCTGTATCAATGTTCTTTGACATTGAGAAGGCTTATGATACAACACAAAGGTATGGCATCTCGTGACACCTCCATATATATATGTTACGTGGCAATTTGCCCATTTTTATTCAACATTTTTTAATGGACTGGAGATTCCGAGTTTGTGTGGGTTCGACATTTTCCTGTATTTTTCTACAGGAATTTGGTGTCCCTCAAGGCTGTGTTTTGAGTGTCACACTTTTCAGTTTAAAAAATAATGCCATCACTGAACAACTCCCTCTCACTGTTGCAAACTAGCTCTATGTTGACAACTTTCACATCTCATGTCAGTCATGAGGTATATTGAGTGGCAGCTACAGAATGTCCTTAATTATTTACTTTTGCCACCAATGACATATTCACCCCTGATCGTGAACTCCGTATCAGTAAAGTTGTGCTCCCTGAGATAAAGTTCTTGGGGCTTATCATTGACTGTAAGCTGACATTTATATCACGCATCAAGCAGCTGTGGGTCAAATGTACAAAAACACTGAACATCCGCTATGCCCTCTCTTCCACCACTTAGAGAGCAGATCTATGTACTGTGCTAAAAATATATCGTGCTCTTATTGGATCGAAACTCGACTATGTATCAATGGTCTATGGCTCTGCCAGACCAATGGCCTTAAAGATGCTACACCCTATTCATCATCAAGGACTTTAGCTCTGAACTGGTGTTTTCCACACTTTTCCAGTTCAGAGCTTATACACAGAGGCTCATGAACCTTCTTTGCACCTTCGTCATTTGCAACTGTCTTTACTATATGCTTTGAAACTTCTTTCCATACCAAAGCATCCCAGCTGGAGTTATGTTTTCCATCCTCGGTGGGCCATGCTTTTTCAGAACAGATGATCTGCCATTGCTCCTTTTGGCCTTTGAATCCGGGTGCAGTTGGATGAATTGGGTCTGTTCTTAGATGGCATTGCTGTATCCACTGGTCAACCCATCCCACCATGGCTTCTTACAGTCCCCAATTGTGACCTATCTTTAAGTCATCTGAGAAAAGTAGACACTCCTGATTGGAAATACTGTCTGCTATTTACTGAACATCTTTCAAACCATCCTTCCATTCCTATTTATACAGATGGTTCGAAAACCAGGTTTGGTGGTTGCACACAGAATCTTCTCTACAGCTTCTGTGTTCACTGCTGAACTGTTCACCATTTCTCTTGCCCTGTATCACATAGAAGCTAAGCAGTACTCAAACTGCACTATGTATACTGGTTTGCTTAGTTCTCTACTGGCCCTTGAATTGCTTCATGTTGGTTCACACCCTGTTCTCACCAATATTCAAACCTGACTGGCCCATATCTCTTTAACATCTACTTCTATCCAGTTTTTTTTAATATTGGGCCATGTTGGTATTCACAGGAACGAGCTCTCCAACACTGCAGCTAAGTCTATCTGACCTGGCACTATCACCGCTGTGCCTGTCCTGTACAGGGACTATGGTCCTGTATTCAAGGCTCGGTTCCATGCCAGCTGGCAGCCGACTTGGAGTGAGCAACCTTAAAAAAAAGCCTTTACAAATAAAACCCTATATTGGACACTGGACATCTTTCTTCCATAAGGATTGGAAAGAGGAAGTTCTAACTAGACTATGCATTGGACACAGTTTTTAACTCATCGTTTACTTTTATCAGGAACTGATGTACCAGTGTGTTGTTTGTGTAACACTCAGATCACAATAAGCCACATTTTGCTTTGTTGTCTTCGTTACAACTCTCAGCCATGGCACCATTTTACACATGTTCTGTCCCAAGGATTGTCCATAACATTAGACAGTGTTATTGGTGATTGTGACACTGTCCACCTTTGTAATGTTTTATTTTTTAATGCCATTCAAGATTTTTTTAATTTATATATTACACCTCACATTTTAAACATCACAGTTCATCTAGTTTGATTTGAAATTAGAAACTGGCCGTAACGTATGATAACTCGAAACCAGGACTGGAAAGGCAAACTTCAGGTGTGTAACGATGCTGTATACACTACCTGTTATTCATCCTGGAGGGTTATTATTATAACTTTGCTACACGTTTTTTTTAAATCTTTTTATTACTTTCCTTTTTTGAAAATGGTTTTAACATCATATAACTTGAAACCAGGACTGGAAAGGCCAACTTCAGGTGACTGATGGTGGTTTTTGTACTTGCCTGTAAGTCCTTCTGGCAAGTTGTAATTATTACAGTTATGCTTCAGAAAGTCCTTTACAACCTGAAATACTGTAGTTTTTCTCTTAATGTTGTAGACTGGATGTAAATGTTGGTTTTATGCTATTTATGTTTTTTAAACTTTGTTTTGTTTTACCTTAATTTCTTTTTATGAATTTTACTAAATTTACTAGAAATAGTGTTGTGACAAATTACTAACTAGAATACACTGTTATTGTCTCCTGTACTACAGTTGGGGTGTTAACATCAAGAAAGAATGTAGTGACAAATTACTAACTAGAATACACTGTTATTGTCTCCTGTACTACAGTTTGGGTGTTAACATCTAGAAAGAATGTAGTGACAAATTACTAACTAGAATACACTGTTATTGTCTCCTCTGTTACAGTTTGGGTGTTAATATCTAGAATGTCTGCGCATTTAACGTGTGACATTCGTGTTTTGATTTCAACACTTGCTAGCGCCTCAGAGAAAATTGTTTGACAAAGAAAAAGCAAGTAACGATGCCCTAAAGCTATATTTTTTTACTGAAGTAAATCGTATTTGTTATCTAAGCGATGAATGAATAAGATTTCTTAAGCATTCCAAAGTCGATTTTAATAAAATAATTTGATAATCGGTGAATAGGACTTTCCCTATTTTAATTTATTATTTTCCGATCCAATTAAATAATAATGGCTATTAGTTAGTCTTTTGACCACAAGATGACAGCACTGAAAGGAAATGATGCGTTCTGCTTGCAATGCTTCCATTGACATCGTGTTTGGTTGCATTTTTTTGTTTTTTATTGAAATTTTTTTTTATTTTTCACGCACCAAAAGGGGAGAAACCTTATCTGGTAGCAAAGCATTCAAATTTTAGGGATTTTGTTCACATCTGGTGTATTAACATATCTTTATAACCTAAAATTCGGTGTCAGATTTGTCCTACATATCTCGTATATGCAAACTTATTCAGCAAAAAACACTCGAATTTGACGAAAATATTTTTGCAGACTTGTACAAAGCTACGTGAGCTGTCGATCTGAAATTTTAGCACAGCTTCACCTAAAAGTGGACCACTTGTATTTTGTTTTATTCGGATTAAAGAATTGTTTAAAAGTTGCAACACTATGGTGAAAGGACGTGCAGATACATAAATATTTGTTCGGTCAAGCAAACGAGATTATCAGCTTATAGCTCAGTGTTTCAAAATAACCGTACAGTTGAACAATTATTATTCATTGCCAGCTTGTAAGCTTAAATTTGCTAAGTTTTATTAAAGTACTCCAATTAAAGAGTGTTTAGCGTCATGTGACATTTATGTACAAAATGATGATGCTTCGTACGGCGAGTGTTGACAAGAAACAGTTAATGTATATTCCATGGCGTACTTAACAGTTTTAGAGAGGAAAAGCTACAACCATGTATTTTACAAACTGTTCTGTTCTGAATCGTAGGGTTGCCAGTTTAAGGCTAGTGGTGATTGCTATCAAGTGCTCCTTGCCGTAGTTTGTGTGTATCGACATAAGTCAGGATATCTTATAAAAAAAAACAAAAAAAAACACCATAGGTGTGCAGCTTAAAGGAATGGAATCGAAACTGGCTGCCGAATTGCTAAGAACTTTAAAGCAAATATTCATTCATTAGGTAGCGAGGTCGCCTGTTTTGTTTTACCCACCGACGTGCTTCAAGTTGAACAAAAAACACAGCCTGACCAACTAATGAATGAATATTTGCTTTACATTTTTTAAAAAAAATAATGCTGTGAGCGTAGTTGTCAGTTTTGCCGCCAATTGTAATTACAGTTTTTAAGTCGCACGCTCAAAACCGCACCTATTCTTCACACTTAAGGTGTTTTATATTAGATTAGTTTACAAGAATAACGAAAGGAAGTTAAGGCAAAAACTTATTAATTGCGTCTGTTGTTTATAAGTGTTGTACTTTATATATCTGTTACTCAAGGTTTTGATACTTAACGGAATCGGGTTTTTATACGATTCCTTGAGACTTTACTCTCGCACACTAGTAAATCGGTTAATGTGATAAGTCTAAGAGCATTAAGTTAAAATCGTAAATTTCAAGTGAATAATTTCGTTTATAGAAGAAGCATCGACGTTATTTGTTTATTTTTGTGCAAGGTAAAACCTTGAAGTAACGTGGATTTGAAAAGGAGGGAGGCTGTGTACACACGATCATGTGCATCCAGTTTGTTGTTGATTTAAAGAATCAAAGATATACAAGGAGTACTGCAATCTGAACATTCTGTCAAAGGAGTACTGCACTCTGAACATTCTGTCAGATTAAAGCCATTGAACTGGAGTTCATTGACAATAGAAAATTTTCACATTTGAATATTACGGTGTTAAAAGTGGTAAAATGACGTCTGTTGTGCAAAATATTAACGTTTGCCATTTCTTTGTTGTCAGTTCATACGACCCCACTCTGGCTAACATGTTCCATGCTTTCAGCTGTGGATGCGTTAGAAGAATAACAATCAGTTTCGTTCACTTCAAAGCCAGACAGAGTTCTTAAGGTGACGCGCGCTGTTCACGCTATGTCTTCATTCTGGATAATAGGGCTAAGTGATCTCTTATCCGGCCGTTTCGCCCGAATACCCAAAAGGTACATTCAGGTAGAAGATACCACAAAGTGGTTTGTGACATACGTTAAGTAATACGAATTACGGAAAGTAAATAGATTTAAAGAAAAAAATCTATGGTATGTATCTTGAATCAGAAGCAATACCCACGATATTATTTGAGGCAATGCACTTTTTATTCATTTACTCGTATTAAACTTAATATTAATACGAAGTTTGTAAATGAAAATTCTTTTGTGTTTACGTATACAAGTGTATCGTTGGAGAACACGACTTTCGTTCTTTTGTTTGTTTTACGGTTTGTTGCACACAAGTTTTCCTTTGTAAAGGCCCTGGCATGGCCAGGTGGTTAAGGCACTCGACTCGTAATTTGAGGGTCGCGGGTTCAAATTCCCGTCGTACCAAACATTTTTTGCTTTTTTAGCCGTGGGGGCGTGTTATAATGTGGCGGTCAATCCCACTATTTGTTGGTAAAAGAGTAGCCCAAGAGTTGGGGGTGGGTGGTGATGACTAGCTGCCTTCCCTCTAATCTTACACTGTTAACTTAGGGACGGCTAGTGCACATAGCCCTCGTGTAGCTTTGCGCTAAATTCAAATCTGACCAAATTATTTGTAAAACACAGGTTAATATGCAACTATCTTTATATCTTTACTCTTTTAATATTTAATTATTAAATAACTGAGGAAATACAACCATATATATTTCAACATCTTGAGACCGAACTCTAACACCTTTAATTGCCATGTTGTTACTTTTCACTTTGGTAAGTAGTATTACTCCTTAAGAAATGGAAATTGTTTAAGAAAAGGTTAAATACATCGTTTGGCTTCCAGACTTCAAGTTAGCGACTGTGGTACAGTGTGATTACAGAAGCCAGTAAAAGAAAGAGGTATGTTAAGGATATCGTGACGGAGTTAAAGGCCAGAATAACAGACGCTATTGCTTCTGTATCTGAGGCCATGTTGCAGCGAACTTGGATTGAAATTGAATAGACGCGCTGAGAGCCACTAATGGACATGTCAGCAAAAACTATTTGATTGAGCTGAAAGGTGTTGAAAGCTATGAGGTTGTTGTATTTCCTTAGTTAGTTAATTATTAAATTCTGAAATTGGAAAGGCACTCGTATTTTAATCGCTACTGCCATAAAACGGTTTATTCTTTCTACAACTCACTTACTATAAAATGTATTTCATGTTGATTTGAAGTGGAAAGAATTTTACTTCTGTTATACAATGTTGTTCGTAACTCGTTTTTTACTTTTACATTTCGTTTAGTTACCTTTGCCAAATTATTTTTCTCCTCATATAGGGTTTTTCGGCTACAAGCTTGTCAACAACTTAAGACAAAAAGAACGAATGAAAGAAGAGAAGAAAAAACAGAAAATTCAAAGGAAAGAAAAAGAAGCAAAGAAAAAACTTCGATAATTTTCTCCAACTTATAAACATTTTTGTGAGCGACTGCAAAAGTCGTTTTAATGTTAACAGTTTTCAACTTAATAGTGTGTAATTTGGCGTCAAGAAGTTTTGTTTTACGTGTGTGAAAGAGACTTTAAGTGGTGCTGGTAATTAACTCTGTTTTCTTCCATTTGCACACGGATAGTGTGATTTTATTCGTCAGTTAAAAATCTTTTATCGAATATTTGAACATTCCTTTTTACAGCAGTAAGGATGTGTTTATTAGGTTTTTATATGTACGTTTACACTATACATATATTTCTTTCAACAAGTAATGTGTCTTTATAAATGTCTTTCATTTTCTCAGTTTTATTGTTTAAATGTTTGGATATATAAAAGTTATTACAATCAGCTAAAAATAAGGTGTGTAATATTTTATTAAACGTTTTAATTGATAAAATTTTAATACTTCGAGAAGTGAAATTGCACTTTTTATTGGCCAATCAATATATAACTCTTGATAAACGTGAACACATTTTAATGTGAAGCTTGACGAGAACGGATGTATTTCGTTACAATATCTAATTACAGACTTACCTCACAAAACGTACAATACTTGATCAGATAACCACACCATTTGAATAACGTTGCAGTTCAGTATTTTGCATTAATAGGTTACATATCAGAATTAACGGAGAATTAATCGCATGTTAGAAATAGGAAAAGTTCCTTGTTTCACAAGACAAATCATTTTCCCTTGTCACTTTTTAAACAAATTCGTACACTCGGTTCTGCAAACGTCTCCGATCTCCGTTTTGAGGGAAAGATTAAATGGAATATTTTATGTTTGAAATTTTGTATACAGCCGTGTAGGTGTCTACACATTTTCATGTGTTACAGAGCCTAGTGTATTTCCTACATAAACATAATTAGACAATATAAAATGTAAATCTGACATTCCTCTGTTTTTTGGCTCGATTCGCTACCTGTGGATTCGAGTCCGTGTCCTACTATCTAGATATGCGTTTTGACGTTAAATCGCGTTATTCGTTGGTAAATGAGTTGCCCAAACGTTGGCTGGAGGTGGTGCTAACCTGCTGTCTTCCATCTAGACTTGCACTGCGCAATTAGGGACGGAAAGCGCAGATAGGCCTCGTGTAGCTTTGTGCAATATTCAAACCAACACGGAAATAACTGCTTTTGAAATTTAATCGACCTTTGTATGAATACAACGCTAACATTTATAGAAGCAAAAATTAACAACTATGTAGGAGAGAGGAAGAGGTCAAAAATGTACTTGACCCCCTCCCTCCCACAGAGACCGAAACTTTCACCGATCAGGACTTTGACCTCTATCTAGCAGTTGAATTCTTCTAATAGTGTTAATGAGCGATACATGTAGTTTATTCAGTAGTAGTTATTAACACCTTAATCATTAGAATAAAGCAGTACTCGTCACTGTTATCAGTGGTGCTACTTTTTCGTATTAATTGGGACATTGTGTGTGTATATACTACTACTAATTGTAACTGAAGACTTCGTGTAGTTATTTGCTACTTGTGGTGTTGCTGTCTCGATGTTACTTTTTTTTTTTAAACTTGTAAAGGAAAAACAAGTGTTTCTGGTGAATACTAAATATAATTTATTTTAAATGCATTCGGGTAACAGTTTATGGCTACGTAAGCACTGTAATATGTGGTGCATGTGGCCGACTATAACATCCCAAAAATTCTTTTTTTTTTTATCCTTCAGTGAATGAGAGTTTAAGTTACGAACTCACTAAAGTAAAATCTGGTATTCGATTCCTCACAACTGGCAGAACAATGAACCTACCTCTACTCGAGATACGTGCACGTGTAAATATTAAATTATTCCTGTATCTGAAACGAAACGAATTACTACATCTGCTGTTATTAGCGAGAAGATGTATTGGTACTTTTTACGGATATCCAAATGAGGTTTAATTTTAAATAACTTGAGTGAAACTGAGTAAAAGTACGCTTGAAATTTTAAAACAAATCGTAATGGCGTACTGTGTTTTAGCATTGCTCTGATATGTGTGGTGAGTGAAACATATTACAAATGTTGGTTGTTAAATAGCTGTAAAGACATTTTATAATGTTTCATACAAGGAATGAGTCATTGAATGAAACAATTCATACGCGATCTATAGAATAGAATTTTGTGTTGAACATTTATTAAAATTCACACACACACACACACACACACACGCACATATATATATGCTTGTTTGTAATTTTGATGTTTGAACTGTTGGTTGTGAAGAAAAAGGTCGTGTGCTTATCACGTGACTTAATTACTGGAATTTCACATGTTATAAAACCGTTTCAGGAGTATTGAACGCAAACTCAAATTATTGGAGTTTGATTGATTCTATGAGTCAGTTCGTTTTTGAAGTATTAAATTTGTGTTTTTGACGAAATAATAAATATCTGTATATTTTGTCTAAAAATGAAAAGTATTAACCAACTAAGGAAATGAAATTGTTACAGCTACGTTTTATACGAACGTAGGCTTATCAGTTAATTGTGAAACTTGCAGTCAGAGAAATAAAACGTTTTCGTTGTCATTAATTTATTTGTTTTCAACTTCGTGCAAAGCTACACCACGGCTATCTGTCCCTAATTTAACAAATCTGGGAAGGCAGATAGTCATCACCATTCACTGCTGACTCTTGGGTTACTCTTTTACCAACAAGTGGTGGGATTGATCGTCGCATTTTAACGCTCCCCCAGCTCAAAGCGCGAGCATGTTTGATGTGACAGGGATTCGAACCCACGTTGTCATTAATGGAATTAAATTTATTATTGTTGAATAATCCAAAAGAATCCACTCAACAATTTAAACCATTTCAGCACTGGTACTAGGAATTGGATGAATTTGGATTCGACTTCAAAATTACACATATTTGAAGTGAAGTTGGAATTTTAATGAAAACGATGGAACAGTGATAAAAAGAAATAGACTGAGATTGGAAGCAAAACCAGAAAGAAAGTTTTCAAAAATTAAAAAGGGAAGAATGAAATATAAATTTAAGAGACGAATTAAAAAGAACGAGATATTGTGGATTCAAATAAATTTGATAGAAGGCAGGATAGCAAATGTAGAGATTAAATTTTAAAAATCTAAGGGATGTGTACAGAGACATTATAACACATGACTGAAGAACCACGAAAGGATTATATCACCAGGGTCAACACTAAAACATTTCAAATCTTCATGTGATTAACGTGACTTGGTTTGGTAACTATTAACCACCAAAATGAGGTCAAAATATATAAAAACGAGTTTATACGATATCAAGCAAATTTCTCAACGTAACTGGATTTATTAATTCAGTGAAAACATATCGGCTTAAGAAAATAGCTTTATGTGGATTTACGCAGTTTCTTCTAGCTGCAATAATTCAAACAATTTAAAACAGCACGGGTATCGAAACCCGGATTTTAGCGTGTAAGCCCGCAGACATACCGCTGAGTCACTGGGAGGCATATTTCAGTAAATATATGCTGTTTTAAATTTACTGAAATATGCCTCCCAGTAGCTCAGCGGTACGTCTGCGGACTTACACGCTAAACTCCGGGTTTCGATACCCGTGGTGGGCAGAGCACAGATAACCCATTGTGTAGCTTTGTGCTTAATTCAAAACAAAGAAACACTGAAATATGTATATTCAAGTCATTTATTTCTTAGGCTTTGAAGCTGATTAGCTACATAAACTTTCGACAAATCTCTAGTAACTGTTCCAAAGCGATACAAATTATATAATTCTCTTCCATCTTACTAGAAGCACATTATATATTTTAATTATTTAACTTGTAATAAAACTTAAGCAGTGAAGCATAATTCAACTTTGAGCAATGAAGATTTTTTTGTCAATTAACTGGAGGAATTGTCTTATTTTCAACTGTTCGCTGATATCTAAATTCAATTTAAAATACACATATATATGGATATCATAATTGATACCTTAGCAATCTAAAAAAGTTTTTTAATTACTGTTCTTAAGCATTCAACAGTACTAAACATGAAATAAACCTTTTTGTTTTCAACTGTTTAGTATATCTTTCCACAAGAGACACATATCTGTACCTTTAGTCTTTTCGTTGATGTGGTCCACGAGTCGCTGGATCTGTTCTTTTGTAAAATAACTTTTCCAATTCCCAACCTTTCCTTCACGGAAAAAATTGACATTTTTGACCACTTTGACGTTTTTATTTTGTTCGAAATTTCTATAGAATGTTAAATCCATTTTGCCCTTCATGTTGTGAAAGTCTGTGATTTCTAAGATTTTTTTCACTAATTTCGGGTCCGATTCCAACATCGTGTGGAACTGAATTCCCAGGAAGTTAGCAATTTTAAACAGAATTGCCTCAGCATTTGACTTCATTTCTTCGAATGTGATAAACAGAACATTAGCGTCACGACGATGTGGCCACCAGGACAAAAGGAAATCCAAGTAGTTGCCACATTGAACTTCTCCTCGAATGAAGCATTCGAAGTAATCATCGAAGGTTCCGTCAGTAAAACTATAGGTATCAGGAAAGTTTTTGGTGTGGTGGTAAAATGAAACACAACAGTCAAATGGATTACGAGCTAAAAATATGTACTTGGCTAAAGGGTGTTTTGGAATGAGATGATATGGTAAATGAACTTTAATAATTCTTGGAGGTTTCATATTCTCGACGACTTCCACTCCAGACCTTTCCAGAAAAGGTGTATGCTTCATCATCATTTCCCAGAAGCTAGGCAAGGGTGCGCCCTTGTTGAAGATTCCCCACACGATACACTGCAACCAAGTTATGCCACATTTAGGATACGCTACAAGAAAAATGTCGTCGGGCCTTGCTTTGTAATTTATTGCTGACTGGAAGTTTTCCTGTGTGAAGACTTTACCAGGAATTGGAAATCCTTTCACATAAACTATGTCAGGTTTTTTATACTCCTTCCTGGATAACTGACTACAATGGTCTGTCTGCATTTTTGGGTTGAAAATCTCAAGAAAAATCAAACAATTTTCATTGAATAACATTTCTCAATATGTTCAAGAATTTACTGCCGAGTAACAAGAGGTAGATTTAATTTAACAATTTAATACTTCAAAAGCATGTTGTGCTTTGTATTTGAGTAAAGCCAATTAATTTTTATGTTATTAATTTGAAAGAACACAATCAGTATACTACAACAAGTACATAATTTCACTATCCTTTAAAAGCAATTTATCATTTCAAATAAAACATAAGAAAAGGACAACTAATATTTATATATTTCAGAGCGCAAGGCCTGGCAATGTCTGTTAGATAGGAAGTTTGATTAATAACTTATAGATTTCGGGTTCGAATCCCGTCTATTAACATTTTTTCCCATTCCATCTGTGGCAATCATTCAATTTGGGGATAAAAATCAGCTCACGCGTCGATGGCAGATGGTGTTGATTAGTTGTCTTCCCCTGAGTTCATCACTTTGAAATAATGAATTCTAAGCTCAGATCTCCCTCGAGTAGCGCCCTCCAGTGGCTCAGCGGTATGTCTGCTGACTTACACGCTAAAATCCGGGTTTCGATACCCGTGGTGGGAAGAGCACAGATAGCCCATTGTGTAGCTTTGTGCTTAATTCAAAACAACAACAACCCTCGAGTAGCTATAGTAGGGATATTGCAATTTCTTAAATGCTGTTTGACTTGACTCTGAGTGCAGCCTTCCAACTTGTGTGAGAAAAAGTATGTATGTGAAGCAATTATGTAATTTTTTCTCTTATGGTAGCACGAGGATATAGAATAGTAAGGAGTTGGGTGTAAGATTTCGATATTATATCTCTTCCAAATAATGAAATTGTGAAATTATTAACTAATGAAGATAAAGAGAAATTAGGAATGTTATCATAAAGATGTGAAATTCAACAATGCAAATAAGAAGGAATTGGGAATGTTATTATGAAGTTGTGAAATTCAACAAGTAAATAAGGAGGAATTAGGAATGTTATTATAAAGTGAAATTCAACAAGTAAATAAGGAGGAATTAGGAATGTTATTATGAAGTGAAATTCAACAATGCAAATAAGGAAGAATTAGTAATGTTATTATGAAGTTGTGAAATTCAACAACGCAAATAAGGAGGAATTAGGAATGTTATTATGAAGTTGTGAAATTCAACAACGCAAATAAGGAGGAATTAAGAATGTTATTATGAAGTTGTGAAATTTAACTGCAAATAAGGAGGAATTGGGAATGTTATTATGAAGTTGTGAAATTTAACAATGCAAATAAGGAAGAACTGGGAATGTTATGAAATTGTGAAATTCAACAATGCAAATAAGGAGGAATTGGGAATTTTATTATGAAGTTGTGAAATTTAACAATGTAAATAAGGAATGTTATTATGAAGTTGTGAAATTCAACAAGTAAATAAGGAGGAATTAGGAATGTTATCATAAAGTTGTGAAATTCAACAAGTAAATAAGGAGGAATGAGGAATATTATTATGAAGTTGTGAAATTAAACAACGCAAATAAGGAAGAATTAGGAATGTTATTATGAAGTTGTGAAATTCAACAATACAAGGAGAAATTAGAAATGTTATTATGAAACTGTGAAATTCAACAATGTAAATAAGGAGGAATTAGGAATGTTACCATAAAGTTGTGAAATTCAACAATGCAGGTAAAGATGAATTAACAATGTTATTGTAAAGCTACGAAATTAAGTAATGCAAATAAGGATGAACTAAGAATGCGGTTATGAAGCTGCGAAATTAAAAAATAAAAGTAAGGAGGAATAAACATTCTTAAGAGCATTGTTTCTACAAGCCTTCCTGTATTTTGATATGCAAAGATAGTTTAGAAGAACATTATTGGAGTAATAACGTAAAGAACCTGTAATTTGAAGAAATTTAGAACAATCAATATTTTCTTCCAGAAATTGTGGTGTGTTGTTTGTATAATATATGTTAGTTGCAACCAGTTCATTTTTATCATCGCTAGATAAAAACAAAAATTGTATGAAAGGCAATGTTAGGTGATGTTTTCCTTTCTTCAGTATTTAGTTATTAAGTACTTCATGACCTAAGTAAATAGTAATTCCATACTATGCTTTATGTGACGTTATAACTGACTCATAAAAAATGATTAAATACTTGTATATTTATTTCCATTTATGTTTGGAGACAAAACTCCTAAAATAAATAATGTATTCAGTCAGTTACCATATTAGAAAGTACGGAAATAGAGCCAGTCTGCTCTGGGTGATGGTAGCCTAAAGTGGTGATGGTTTCTTGGTTTTTAGTGCTGCTGGATCTACCATAGTACCAACCCAGAAGTTTATTTTACAACTGAGTCTCGACACTTTAAAAACTAAAAATAAGTAAATGAAGTTTTTAAATTGACACCAGAAAGTGTCTTTTCTGATCAAAGGTCACTTTGTTTTAGCGATTCGTGTTGATATGACGGGAGGTATACAAGGCATTATAAAAAGGCCATATCCAGAAACAAAACTTTAAGTCAAGTTTGATCCAAAATTATCAACTGTTCTTCACAGTAAATCATTTTCAATTTCAAAAGAACTACCACTCTTTGGAATTAGACCATATTTTTGAACACTTCCACACTTATTAAACAAGAAAGAACAAAGAAAAACAAACAAACCTTGTACCAAAACATAGTTTGAAACGTAAACCTAACTCAAATTGGATTAGTTGAAACTCCTACTTTAAATTGACCACTAGTTGTGTAGTGATCTTATAAACTATATTTAACACATGTACGACATGCCAATGTTGTAATATCTATGTCTTTACTTTGAAAACGTTAAAGCCACAATTAACATCCAGCAGATGAGCCAGAAAAATATATACTATATGTTTTTACCTTGTTATTATTCTTTTACAAAATATTAAGCACGCCATCTCAGCGTTGGGAATTGAATAAGTTTTATTTGAATTAAGCACAAAGCAACAGAATAAGTTACCTGTTCTCAGCCTACCATGTTTATCAAAACCAGATTTCTAACATTATAAGTCTGCAGACGTGCCGCTGGGGGACGTAATTAATAATACCAGAATAATCCAAGTTTTTTTTTTTATTATTTCATTTTGTGAAGCAAAGCCATGATAGTCACGTGAGAAAAACTGAAGCATTTCTATCAAAACTTAAAGTCAATGGATTTTTTTTCATGTTTATGGTTTGGCTTTAAGATACGTTTGTTTCATTGGGTTTGCCTTTTCTAACAAACAAGACAAAGGCAATAAATTGGGTTAATATTAATTATTATTATTTTACAAAATCATTTATAGTGAAAAACGTATTATTGGTATATTCTACTGTTATTATCCCTTCTGAAATATCACAACACACCAGTAAACCTTATCCTAGGTTCATTTCTTACCACAAATAAGAACAATACGGATGGTCTGTAGAGACATTAGACAATAGGTCCGTATTCAAAACGTATCCTGTTTACATGAAACAGTACAGAGATCTCTGGTTTTAAATATTGTCTAACTATATATTAGCTTTAAAGTAATGCTGTACTCACGATTATGGGAGAAAAGTATAGCCTTCGTTCCTCTTATGGGGATATGGCAAATAAACGTGGTTTCAACTCCTTGTCAGTTGCACTGTGAAACATGAATAAGAGCTAGTGGGATTTTTATACCGAGCTTATGACCTACAGAAGAGTGATGACACTGCTGATGTCTCTATCATCAAACATTCTTGCTTTAGTGATGAAAGATTTAAAAAAATGTCATCTTTCTACTGCATCAGTAAGAAGCGAAGGTTCACTGGAGAAACTTTTAATCAGAATTACATAAATAAAAATATTGATAGTAAGTAAAATAAGTCAATACATTAATACCTCTCTTGACAAGACGCTCGTTTCTTAAGTGAGAATCTGGGTATATTACTACCTATAATAATTAGTTCAATTGAAATATAACTGAATGTAGAACCTAATTTTTTGAGCGCAGCAAGAAAAGGACAGTGTATCTAAACTCCGGGCAGAGCTAAATACCTCTTACAGGTTTAATACTATTTTAATATGAAGTCTATATTACCATGTTACAGGTTAAATACTATTTTAATATGAAGTCTATATTACCATGTTACAGGTTAAATACTATTTTAATATGAAGTCTATATTACCATGTTACAGGTTAAATACTATTTTAATATGAAGTCTATATTACCATGTTACAGGTTTAATACTATTTTAATATGAAGTCTATATTACCATGTTACAGGTTAAATACTATTTTAATATGAAGTCTATATTACCATGTTACAGGTTTAATACTATTTTAATATGAAGTCTATATTACCATGTTACAGGTTAAATACTATTTTAATATGAAGTATATTTAACCGTGTTACAGGTTAAATACTATTTTAATATGAAGTCTATATTTAACCGTGTTACAGGTTAAATACTATTTTAATATGAATTCTATATTTAACCGTGTTACAGGTTAAATACTATTTTAATATGAAGTCTATATTTAACCGTGTTACAGGTTTAATACTATTTTAATATGAAGTCTATATTTAACCATATTTTGTAACCATGTTACAGGTTTAATACTATTTCAATATGAAATCTATATTACCATGTTACAGGTTTCATACTATTTTAATATGAAGTCTATATTTAACCGTGTTACAGGTTTAATACTATTTCAATATGAAATCTATATTACCATGTTACAAGTTTCATACTATTTTAATATGAAGTCTATATTTAACCGTGTTACAGGTTTAATACTATTTTAATATGAAGTCTTTATTTAACCATGTTTTGCTGTTTGTTGGCTCTGTTTGAGCAAATCATCTTAGATGTACGTCACAGAAATTAAACTTTTGATAAGAAATACAAATTTCTCTCGTAAAATATGTATCTTGTGTAGCCCTCTGGCATTTTGTTGTTCAGTCAGTTTTTTTTCGAGAATATACAAAAGTCGAACGGTTATCTTCAGTATGTAAACATACAGGGTTTTCAGAACGACTTCGATAAGTGAGGCCTCGAGAGGACGTGGATACTTAGTTTCGTAGTTTTCATCGGTAGTAACCCTTAGACTCATCACTGTTTAGATTGTTAATTAGGGTACCACACTGAATGAGCTATTTGTATATCGCTGTTGTTGTTCGTTATTAAGCAGAAAGCTGCTCAAAGAGCTATCTGTGCTTTGCTCACCACAAGTATCGAAACCCTGATTCGAGTGGTTTAAGTCCGCAAACTTTTACCATTGTTCCTTGTTTTGAATTTCGCGCAAAGCTACACGAGGGCTATCTGCGTTAGCCGTCCCTAATTTAGCAGTGTAAGAATATAGTGAAGGCAGCTATTCATCACCACCCACCGCCAACTCTTGGGCTACTCTTTTACCAATGAATAGTGGGATATACCGTCACTTATAACGCCCCCCACGGCTGAAAGGGCAAGCATGTTTGGTGTGAGGAGGATTCGAACCCGCGACCATCAGATTACGAGTCGAACTCCTTAACCCACCTGGCCATGCCGGGCCGGAGGAATACAGATAATACTTACTGAATTTATATAAAAATTACACAATTTAAAACCAGTGTGAAACTGTATAACTGTCACATCCCATGCATTTACTTACAAAATATGTTCGAATCGTTTCAAAATGTATTCTTCATTCATCTTTACACTGTACTAAATACATCTTTACACTGTACTAAATACATCTTTACACTGTACTAAATAAAGAAAGAGAAAGAAAACAACTTGTGGCGATGTTGAAACGGAGTTTGGAAAAACGTGTTTAATTTTAGTAATGTGAAAATATTATATTGTTGTTGGTAAGGTTAATTAGATTAGCTTGCGTCTACTGATTTTATCTTCTCTTCAGCGTCTCCTTAGTTCACTTTGGTTTACTATGTGGAAACAAAATATTTAAATTACCAAAACAAACAAAAAAACGTTATTTTTACAGGTTGGCGTTTAGTTACGTGCCCCTGTTAACTTGCATGAAATTTGAGACAGTGTGTGTTTTTCGTACAGCAAAGCCACAAAAGGCTATCTGCTCAGCCCACCGAGGGTATTCGAACCCCTGATTTTAGCGTTGTAAATCTGGAGACATACCGCTGTACTAGCTATTTGAAACACAATTCTGAAAATTTTTCCAGATATTCTGATTTTGGATCTGATATCAAAATTTCGAAAATTTAAAGGTACTTATTTTAAACTAATCAATTTCTATCCAAGCCAACGTTCAAAACAACTCAATACATCCAATCTTGAGAATTCTCCAAATACATTCGATTCTCTTTTACTTCAAAAACTAATCACCTCTAATTTGGGTCATTGTAACCAACTTTTGTCTAAATCCATTTCATCCGTTTTTGAGAAGTCTTGATGTCAAACACGCACACCAAACATACTCGTCCTTTCAGTCGTTGGGACGTTATAAAGTGAGGGTCAATTCCACTTTAGGCCCGGCATGGCTACGTGAGTTAAGGCGTTTGACTCGTAATCTGAGAGTCTCGGGTTCGAATCCCCGTCGCATTATACATGCTCGCCCTTTCAGCCGTGGCGGCATTATAATGTGACAGTCAGTATCACTATTCGTTGGTAAAAGAGTAGCCTAAGAGTTGACGGTGGGTAGTGATGACTAGATGCCCTTCCTCTAGTCTTACACTGTTAAATTAGGGACGGCTAGCACAGATAGCCCTCGTGTAGTTTTGCGCAAAATTAAAAAACAAACAAACAGACAAACTCGCACGTACAAGATTCACGTGAAAACATAATTTCGGTCGGTGGTGGGGTAAATAGTAATAATTTTCTTTCAGGGGTTATTATTATAACTTATTTTACGATTGTCTGTTTTTAGAAGACATTTCTTTGAAAAATAGAAATTAAGCATGTTTGTTACTCTCAAATTCTTTGTGAAACTTTGATCATTAAGGTAACAGTAACTGGGTTAGTTGAGTATTTATGTTGGATTACAAGATGCATATTTAACATTGTAAAAATAGCTGAGAAACGGAGATAACAACCTGTTTATTCTTTTTTTAAAAAAATTTGTGAGAGTAAGTGACTTAGTTGTATTCAACTTTTAAAGGCAACAAGAGAAACACAGAAGATAAATACTGACTACACATTTTACTGTCATCTAAACGTTGTGATATACAGACCTGCTATGCCTAGTTTTGTCCTCGTAATTTTATTTCTTTTGCTTAAATTATCGAAAAACGAAATGTAGAGGGTACATATTTGATTTGGCTAAAATTACTTATAGCGAAATGACTGAATAATTGTGTTTTATCAGTTGTTGTAAACCAATACAACCAGGAATTTCTGAGGATATCCAGGTGTGGAATTGTTACGAAAAACTGCTTTATTAAGCAAACAGAAGTAATAAAGCTATACGTAAAGTAAAACAGCAGTATAAGACACAACTTACATTCCATAAGGAATAAAACTGTGTGATAAAAAAAGTGTTTAACTCTTTATGAGTGAAATAACATAATCCCTATAATTAGAAATCAACAAACTGGATTATACTGAAGTTTCTAATTGATCAAACGTTATTGTAAGAAGCTGTTTTAGCGAAACAATTATATGCTGTTATTCACTAAATTTCAATGTCCATAACTTGTCGTGGTTTACGCACTATTTGTACCTTTAGGGATATTCAAATGATACTGTGTGGTAAGATATGCTTTTTGATCGATGTTCATAGACACGCACTTAAAGGACAACCTTAAACTTGAAAGAGTATCTTAAAGAGCACGTGTTTCAACATTTCTTTAACGTGTTAAGGGCTTTTAATAATTGTTTATTACATGGTGTTGCTTTATTACTGTGGATAAGTTATTAATCTAAAGACGATAATGCACATGTGGTTTATACAATACGCACGTTGGACTAGAAATATACTGACACTGATATATAATGTTTGTCGCGGAATATGCTTCTCATTTAGTTCATGTTTGATAGCCTTGGTATCAGGTGATGAATGCGTGGCTTAGCGTATGAATTTTTTTTCTGAAGTTTTGAAGCAGTGTGACAAGTTATTTTATAATCGGTAAATTAGCGATTTCTGAGTCGCTGGTAAGTAACACCGAGTCTGAATAGTGAGAAATACAGTTGAGTTTGTAGAATGCAAAAACTTAGAACGTAACTTAGTAAGTGGAATTATTCTATTTTTTGTTTGTTTTTTTTAATTTCACGCAAAGCTACACGAGGGCTATCTGCGTTAGCCGTCCCTAATTTTGCAGTGTAAAACTAGAGGGAAGGCAGCTAGTCATCACCACCCACCGCCAACTCTTGGGCTACTCTTTTGCCAACGAATAGTGGGATTGACCGTCAATTTATAACGCCCCCACGGTTGAAAGGGCGAGCATGTTCGGTGTGACCTCGCGACCCTCATATTTCGACTCGAGCGCTTTATCCTTCTGGCCATGCCGGCCCAAGTATTCTATTAAAATTTAAAGTCATGTTAGACTTAGCCAAATTGTTCTTATTTTTTCCTTTAAGTTATACAATATTTGTTTAACTTCTGTACTTTTGGGTAGCTTGACAATTGTCTTTAATGTCACATTCTTACATCGCTGTCGTATTCATTTTAATTTATCTCTTTCGTGTTCACGTAAGACATTTTGTTCAGGCAAAAAACAATAGACGTGTCGTCCGAAGACGAAAGTTTTAGAAATGTCATTCTGTGTATCCAAAGTATTTTGTATCCCTTAAAGAATTTTTTTCAGGTGCGTCTCTGAACTAGGCAGATGCTGCTCGTCTCATCTTTAATTTTATATCACGAATACCCTGAAATTCTTTACGACCAATTCACTGACTATACGTAAACGTGAAAAAAAAAATGCAGTTGAAACAAGGAACCTAAGTACACATAATTATGTGATAGTCCCTTATATATAGCCCCCCAGTGGCTCAGCGGTATGTCTGCGGACTTACACGCTAAAATCCGTGTTTCGATACCCGTGGTGGGCAGAGCACAGATAGCCCATTGTGTAGCTTTGTGCTTAATTCTAAACAACAACAACCCTTACATATAAATTTATACGTGGTACTTACTACGTACAGTTTATTTCATAACATTGTTGGAAAAGTTGTATTGAGCACGTGCAACTGTTCTTGTCTCACATCGTGAAAGTACCTGAGATAAACCTTAGTTTAAAAATTCATTCATTGTCTTGTACCCTTGGTTTCTATCTACACTTATGGAGAAATTCCATGTTCACATTTTAACAGTTCCAAGATAAATATTATACACCGTTAAATGAAGGAAAATGCCATCACTGTGCGTTATAAAAACATTCATAAAACACTAAACATTCAGCCCACCGCGAGTACAGCGGTATGTCTCCTGATTTAAAACGCTAAAATCAGGGATTCGATTCGCCTCGGTGGGCTGAGCAGATAGCCCTATGTGGCTTTGCTATAAGAAAAACACACAAACACACATTTATGATCAAAAATATTTTCATTTGCATATCTTTACAGAAAAGGCACGTGGATGTTATTTAGATACCTCAAAGGAATCAAGACACGATGTGATTTTTGCACTAAGCCTAACGTTTCAAAAATTATTTAAACTTGAACCGTGAGAACTTGGGCATTTATCTGAAAGAAAACCCCAACAAAGACTGTTCTTATTTCTGATGGTATCATAAATATTATGTTCTGCATTTTTGTGAGTCAGCCTGTAATTTTCTTAACGCTGGCTACTACTTCAAAGCCCACCTTCCTTCAGTTTGAATTAAAGTACCCATTTAAAAACGCTCTTTGCTTAGATAAAACTGTCAGCTCCAAATATTAAGTTTGCCTGTAATAGCAAAATAAACATCCTTATTTTCTAATTAAACTCTTGTGAGACACTTTATCAAAGCTCTTCTGAAAGCTGAGATAAAGAGCATTAGAAAACACTTCGTCGAAAGAATCAGCGAAAAATAACAAATAAACTGATAAGGAATTAAATATCTTACCCTGAAATTAAGCTCAGTAAATTAAGTTACAGTTATCTTTCTGGGATTAACTGCAAGACTCTTTGAGTGTAGTTTCCAAAAACACTTCCAAGAGTTATTCGGGAAGTTATGAAAAATTACGGTTAGAACCTCAAATAATTTCCTCGTAATTTTCTGCAAATATTTAGTGGCGATGGTAAGAGCGCTCGAGTCGCAGTCTACACGTCACAGAATTAAAAACCAACTGCAGAACAAATGTTCACCTTTTCAGCTGCGTGAGACGTTATTATACGATGGTCAAATACGCGATTATTTGAGAAAATAGTAACCCAAAATTTGCGGTTATGTGCTGCCGACTGATTGGTTGGTAGCTCAAATTTAAGGATGGTGGGAGTAAACCTCGGTCCCTTTGCCAAAACCAATAAAAACAAATATTTATGGTGAATCTCATTATGATTCAGTATTTAGCCAGTCATGGACGCTTTAGACGTCTGCTTGCGTGGAAGAAGTTTACTTCCATCTTCTGAAACATTATAAACTTAGAAATATAGTTATTTTAAGAGGTTGTGTGAACTTAGTGGGAGAGTGTAGAGCAAACTGTCTGATGATCTGTGGACTATCTTCAGGTGATACGTAGAAAGACTGCATGATCTCTAGAAGGAATTTACAGAGTAATATATAGATCTCATCATCAAGTCTGTTGAAATATCAAAATAAACAAAACAAATTCAGGTAATTCGAGAACAAAAAAAGTATAAGAACCACAGGGTTAAACAATTATAAAATACAATGTTTGTTTGTTTCAGAGCAAATCCACGTTGGGCTGTATCTGTACTTAGCTTCCTAGGTCCGCAGATTTGCCGTTATCCCACCAGAGGGCCTTCCCATGAGTTGAATGTTTTCAGAGTTTTACGTGTTAAATGTACAGGAAAGGTTTGTTTTGCCAAAGGAAAAGAGTCTAGTGTATAAGAATAATAAGGGTTATGTTTTTTTTAAATTTCGCACAAAGCTACTCGAGGGCTATCTGTGCTAGCCGTCCCTAATTTAGCAGTGTACGACTAGAGGGAAGGCAGCTAGTCATCACCATCCACCGCCAACTCTTGGGCTACTCTTTTACCAACGAATAGTGGGATTGACTGTAACATTATAACGCCCCACACGGCTGGGAGGCCGAGCATGTTTGGCGCGACGGGGATGCGAACCCGCGACCCTCAAATTAGGAGTCACACGCCTTAACGCGCTTGGCTATGCCGGTCCAGATAATAAGGGTTAAAAACAATTTAATTATTCTTTATGATAACAAATAAAACTAAGTTTATCTTTAATTAAAGTTACTTATTTCTTGTGAATGAAATATGAAAACCAGCCAGGTAAAAATAATATACGTGTATCAGTCAGGCAACAATAATATACGTGCAACAGCCATGTATAGATAATACTTGTACCAACCAGGCAACAAT
Organism: Carcinoscorpius rotundicauda; assembly: GCA_011833715.1. NCBI lineage: Eukaryota > Metazoa > Arthropoda > Merostomata > Xiphosura > Limulidae > Carcinoscorpius > Carcinoscorpius rotundicauda. The sequence goes on from CM022404.1 coordinate 42,863,228, forward strand.
TATATGTTCCAGCCAGTGCTGGACCAAGACGATCGTAAGACCTAGGCACCTTCTGTTCGTTGGTCCAACTATCCATATAGGTTAAACCGAAAGTTAGGTAAATGTATAAGCTATAAATTCTAGTTTGAAATTCCGTTGGACCCAAACACTGTGCCCATTGTGCCTGATAAATAATTCAGCTCTGGTACGGGCCAGGCAATAATAATACGTGTGTACTACCCAGGCAACAACAATATACGTATATTAGCCAGGTAAAAATATGAATTTACTTGTCGGGTCTTAATATGTACGTGTAACAATGAAATTATAACAGACTTTTAATAATGGCGTTCTAGTCTTCAAACTTTAGGATAATCCTAATTAAAATAACGAAATACATCTTATATATCATTACAAATATTTGAATTTTCAAACTGTTATAGTGATCCACAGCACAGGTAAAAAACCAAAGTTGTGGATAGTTCAAAAACATTTTTTCTTCGAGGAGAAAATGCGTTATCGCTTCTTCTCTCAAATGGATATTCATCAGAACATTTCTTGCGTGTTTAACGCTTTAGAAATCATACAGATGTTCTTTTACTGTTTAAACATAGCTGTAAAGAACTCTTCTTACCATGATTCGGCTTTTCATCATAAGTCGCGAAAACGTGAAACCGCTTTCTGAAGGAACGACATTTAAACCTATAATTAGCAAGACAGCTAAACAAAAAAAAAGTGTTGCTAAATCAAATAAGGATGTTATGAAATCTGCCCTCATCTGCACTCGAATCCAAAGATTCTTTCGTTGACTTTTACAATTCTTCTGAAGCTGTTTACTTTGTAAATAAACCAAGCTTCATCTCTACTGTTACAATGTAATTCAGTCAGTAAAGATTCATCTTTAAAGGTACCTCACATAACCTCATGATTAGCTAATACACAAGAAATTTTAGGTCAAGCTTCTACAGGCCTGAAGAATTAGTTTACACCTCGGGGTGCCCGTTGGAAACTAAGTTTAGCTTTGTAACTAAGCTCCAAATCAAAGATTCAGACAACGTAATAAAAAAACAAACAACAAACAGCAACACAATGAAGTTGAAGTTAATTTTCAAATTTAAGCTGTGAACAGCCAAATATACACATTAAAACCAAGAGCTCAAAACGGACTTAGAATACTAAAATCAGGGTTTCGATTCCCCTTGATGGGCTCAACAGATAGCCCGATGTGGCTTTGCTATAAGAAAACACACAATCTCTCTTCCCTTGAAAACCTTTTCTGTTTTATGTTATTTGGCGTATCGAACAAACACATTTCGTGAGGCAGTAAAAATCCGTGTTACAGTGGAATTAGCCAAAAACTCTATTGTAATAAATTTATCTCTGATGCCTGACGAAGGACGTCTGTTCTCAACGTCTCACTGTATAAAGTGAAAAGTGCGTTCACTTAAACGTGTAACACTGAATACATTTTGTATTTAAACAAAAATTTAGTATAACGTATTTTATATCTTCGCTGGAAATGTTTTGGAAACCAAAACATGAACGCTAAAATAGTGTTAAACTGGATTTTCGTAGCGAGTATTTATTCTTCGAAACATGTGATCACGTTAGAGAAGCACAGATGGATCGTTGGATATTTACCCGGGAATAATTACATCGTACAGGCACATAACACACCTGTTCTTATATTTCGTAATAACACAGCGTCATCAACACAGGTACGTGTGCCTTTGGAAAGTTGTGGTATTTCTTCCTTCGACAGCTACCGAAAAATGATGGGTGTACATGAAAGTTGGTTATATATCTTGTTGTTATTTTCATGAAATGGTGGAAACCATATTTACCACAGAACATTTCTTGTTTTTAGTAGAAGAAAAGCGATAAATTACTCAGTGTTCCTCTGAGAAGCTATTACCAAGTATACCATCAGGACAACTTTCAAACTAAAATGGATTTCTGGTACGTGTTGAGTTGTTCTTTTACTCCAATTCTGTAAGTTTTTACTTTCTTGTATTTATTAACCCGTTGCGATCGCTTTGAAACGGTTGGAAAGATCGAGAGGTTAAATTTAATAATATTACATGTGATAAAATAAGATTGGTGGTTACAATATTTTATATCTGTTTTAATGGTATTTAAGTTTCAATTTACAACCTGAATATACGCTCACGTATTTGTTGTTTAAAAAAAAAACCCAATAACATTTAGCTTCAGTTTCACCAGTCTTACGATGTATAACAAACTTAAGGAGTGAAATAGAAGCAGCTTACGTACCTTTCAATCTGTTTTTAATCGTCTACCCAGTGGCACAGCGGCAAATCTGAAGGTTTATAACAACAACAAAACATGGTTTCGATAACAGGGGTCGACAAAGTCCATATAGCCTATTATATATATATATATACGTAATTAAAAATGAACAAAACTTTTTAAAATCACGAACTTGTGTGCTGGAGGTTATCAAAGAGTTTCAAAGCATAATAAAATATTTGCAATATGACGTTTGACAAAAGATGACAGTTTCTTCATAAGCAGTTGTTGTTTTGAATTAAGCACAAAGCTACACAGGGGTTATCTGTACTCTGCCCACCACAGGTATCGAAACCCGGATTTTAGCGTTGTAAGTCCTCAGGCATACCGCTGAGCCACTGAGGGGGAGCCTTCATGAGCAATAATAACAATATTACAGAACTTTCTTCACTCCTACCTCATCCTTCCAAATGCCTTAACAAAACCTGTAGTCAACAGATGGCACTACATCCGTAAGGAATTTATTTGATTGATTGAGGATTGAGAATCTCTAATGAAACCAAGCAGTTTCAGTTTTGTTAATGTTTTTTTCAGGCACCAAGCTACACAGTGACGTATCTGTGGGATCTGTCTACCGAACTAACGCAAATCTCTCTGTTTTGAATTTCGTGCAAAGCTATTCGAGGGCTATCTGCGCAAACCGTCCCAAATTTAGCAGTGTAGGACTAGAGGGAAGGCAGCTAGTCATCACCACCCACCGCCAACTCTTAGACTACTCTTTTACTAACGCACAGTGGGATTGACCGTCACATAATAACGCCCCCACGGCTAAAAGGACAAACATGTTTGGTGCTATCGGGATTCGAACCCGTGACCCTCGGATTTCGAGTCGAACGCATTAACACGCTTGGCCATGCCGGGCCAATTTACTCTATGTAAATTTACAGATTTACGTTGACCAATCGGAGAATAACTCAACTTTTATATTAGATACATTTGGCAAAATTATTGAAAACTTGAACAGAAGGTTAACTTTCGATTCTTAAATAATTCCTGATTCGAAAAGCTAGAAACCGTAGCCATATTTGCATGAGATTTAGTCCGAAAAATAGTGTTGTTCAATCATTGTATTTCGTAAATATAATGAATATGCTCAACTTTTATATTAGATACATTTGGCAAAATTATTGAAAACTTGAACAGAAGGTTAACTTTCGATTCTTAAATAATTCCTGATTCGAAAAGCTAGAAACCGTAGCCATATTTGCATGAGATTTAGTCCGAAAAATAGTGTCGTTCAATCATTGTATTTCGTAAATATAATGAATATGCTATAATTTACATACATACAGTATAAAGTATTCTCAGTAGTATAGGGAAGAAAACATGTCCGTTTGACCTCCGATGTCGCAGAGGTCATTCCTGATTTGTAACGGAATGGCTCCTTCCAGTGGGTGTTGCCTAATTGGATGACATCAGTATAATTATTTATTAATTCACATTAATTAATCACACCATGAATTAGTGGTTGACCTTATTAAATACACTCTGGTGCTGGTATGTGCCCTAACATGTGTGATAACTATTTAGATTAGTATGTTTTATTACTACCCATCTGATCCTTGAACACGATGGATAACTCCATCATAAATATATATATAATAGATTAAATTATTAATTACCCTTAGGCAATAGTCTACGTTGGTTCACCTCATTTACATTGATAATAATAAAGCTTATTAATAGCTTTTATCATATCATGACAACTCACCATTGGTTGTGTGGTATAATACCTGATGTTCTCATATGGTCTGTTCTTCGTTTTGTATGCGTTTGAAGACGACGTTTCTCATTCTATGAAGAGTTCTTACCGTAATAGTTTCACTTGCACTGCTTTTACCTTCTATACAATTTTGAAAACAACTTTTAAAGTTCGTGCTGAGTTCATACTTTGATAGTTTAATATTGGCTGCTCTTACCTTTTGTTTAGTTTTGAAGGCAAAATTTCAAACTTTGCACTGAGTTATTGCTTTGGTAGTTACACATTAACCACTCCTACCTTCTCTGAAGTCCTGTCCAGTTTTGAAGATAATGTTTGGTGTTCTATGTTGGCTTCCTTTCCTTATAATATAAAGAGCTACCTCTTCGTTACTCTTAGGTTTATGGACGAAATTTCGAGCTCTGTGTTGACAGGACTAAGAAAATCGTATCTAACGCTATACAGAAGATAGCGAAGGTTCTGTAATATTATTGAACCGGTTAACACACTGCCTAACTCTTTCTTTAAAATAAATCTTAATTCACTCAGGCACCAACTTTTGAGTGCATAATTGCAAATGATCTAAGAAGGTCATGAGTTAACTTCTAACCATCAATCAAGTTCTAAGACCAGTTCCGACTCGCTCGCAACTAATGCTAATGGAGTCGTGAAGATTTCAGGCAATAGAACAGTAGCATGATGGTTCATGAACTCATGGTAGTGGCCTCCGTGACCCATTGAATTTAAATGCACAATGAATCGAAAAAGACACCCTAATGAATGTCAAACAGTTTAAATCCAAACCGCCACAGCAAAACGTATCCGTTGGTAAAACCATCCAACTCTTGTTTTTCTCTCGTTAGTTCAAAAGTAAACATTTTGTGCGTAAACACTGACCATGAAAGAGTAGAAGAAAAAATGAATTGACACCCACACAGTAGGACGTTGGAGGCACGAGAAACGTTAGACCACATTCATACACATATATTTAGTTTTCCTTTATAAATGGTAAATTTCATACATATATTTGATCTAATAACTTATGGAGGTCAGTCGTGTGTATTGATTTTCTTATTTTATTCATTAGTTAGTGAGTGCATCACCAGAGGTCGAATTTTGGTTCCACCAAATGGTTCAGCAAATATCTTCCCTTTTGTACACTTGCCAGAACTGTTTCCAGTTGATTGTATTAATCTCCACCCATCAATTATCGTTGTTGTTCTTTTACTAACTTGTGAATTTGGCTATGATCGAGCTGTTGATAGAATGTTAAACTTTCTAGCAACGTTCAACAACGAATAGTGGGATTGAACGTCACATTATAACGCCCCCATGGCTGAAAGGGCGAGCATGTTTGGTACGACCGGGATTCGAACATGTGACCCTAAGATTACACCTTAACCCACCTGGACATGCCTGGCCCAGAATAAATAGAATACGAACCAAGCACGAGTACAAACTAGAGGGAATTCTCAATAGCCGCGACACTACAAATTCTTTTTGACGGGATTGAAGTATTTTAATTCCACGAGATCTTTTTCTCTGTTTTATTGGCTATATTTTTATGTGCGCCAGGAACATGAAACGTGGGGCATGCGCACACTCGGTTCGGTTTTATTATTCTTCAGGAGTTCTTCCAACTTTCCCTCAAGTTTTAAATTGTTTTACACATTATTGAATAAATTAATGTATTAGACATTAGGCTCAGTCAATTATACCAATCGAAAGAGTTTAACCTCGTGAATCCACAATTGTAATTAGATCTCAAACCGGTCAAGAAATGACAGAGCTTAAATGCTGAACTTTTTTACTTCTAAAATAAACAAACAAAAAACCCCTCAGAGCCATTCTATGAGCCGCTGTGCTACGCCGTAAAAACAACAGAAACTATCTGTTAAGGCTCTCATAGAACAACCTGGCACAGAAGTCAGCATTCTATATAAGTTAATTGATTGATGGGGAACATTAGATTTGTGAATAACATACCAGTCTTCCTACGAATAAGACCCAGGATTCAGTTCTAATACTCCCACTACAAATACAATTTTTGCCAGGATCTCATTGGGAACGATGAGAAATTATTGTTGATTGTTGTTCTGAATTAAGCTGAAAGCTACATAATGGGCTGTCTGTGCTCTGCCCACCACGGTTATCGAAACCCGGATTTTAGCGTGTAAGTCCGCAGGCATGCCGCTGAGCCACTGGGGGGCATTACTGTTGAAAAATGGGATATAATGTAGTTAGTAATTAAAACTTAACGATAAATAAATATGTTTCTATGTGTATCTCATTAACAATTTAACCTGAGAGTCAGAATAAACTACCGACCATTGCAATACCGACATCCGGTTACCACAATTTTACTCGCAAAAAAAAACTTCGGCTGTTGATGTTTCATTGTTGTTTTTATTTAGTGACATTTATAGTTTTCAACTACGCCCCCAGGGGCTCAGAGGTATGTCTGCGGACTTACACGCTAAAATCCGAGTTTCGATACCCGTGGTGGGCAGAGCACAGATAGCCCATTGTGTAGCTTTGTGCTTAATTCAAAACAACAAAACAACAAGTTTTCAACTGCCAATAAGTTATTAGTTTCAATAATGCGGCCGTCACTTCTCTTCATCGGATTTTAGATTTGATTTTATTATGTTAATCTGAAAAAGAAAATCTGGTTTCATGCGATGTCTGATTTCCATTTTTCGAAGTGTAAGTATTATACAATTAAACTTGCTCGAAGAAAAGAACCACGTATAACACAAGTTGCCAAAAATATTGTTATTATAAGAAAACTTTACGTTTTTCAAAACTATTTTACGCGTTTTTCTTATATAAGTATATATGCCATAACGAATAAAAACCATGCTACTCAAAGTAGGAATAATCCACTGTTTGATCAAGTCAGCCTCCTTGTACAGGTTCTGAATGGGTTTTCATTCAAATGAAATGAAGTGAGCAGGCATTATTCTTTAAAACAGTTGTGCACAAAGACCGGCCCGCGATGTCCAACGGGAAAGTCAAACATAAAGAGTTCGCGCCTGCGCAAAGATTAAGCGCTATAAAAGAATATACATTAGATTAGATACTGGATGGTTCCCTATTTGTGTCAAGCAATAAAGAAAATTTAATAAGCAAATCTAGTTAATGCATAAGCACTTAATCACTGGCGCAATAACGTAACATTTCCGTGATTACGTAATTTCATGCTTTCCAGTTGTTCTTCGAGATTTACTTATGAGCCCTATTCTGATATTATTTCTTTAAAAAATGTCAGTTAATCGTAAAAGAAAGGTTAACGACGAAAACCGGCAGTTTCACGATGATTGGACTGCGCAGTACTGTTTAGTTCAACAACAGAAGAACGTGATTTGTCTGCTGTGTCATTCGACAGTAGCAGTGGCGAAGGTATCCAATATAAAGCGTCATTATGAGTCGAAGCATAAAGATTTCCACAACGTTGTCGGTGATGAGCGAACAGCTCGATTTGAATCTCTGCGGCAGTCGCTGAATCACCAACAAAACGTTTTCTCAAAGCAATCAGCAGATTTAGGTGCAGCATGTGAGGTCAGTTACGATATTTCGTTTATGATAGCGAAATCTGGCCAACCGTTCACGAATGGTGATTTTGCCAAGCAATGTATGATTACTGCATCGGAAAAGTTGTGTCCGGAGGCAGTTCGCAAGCTACAGACGGTGGCTTTGAATCGTATGACAGTTCAACGATGAATTTCACACCTCTCATCAGCTGTGACACGGCAGCTTAAAAATAAAGCAGCCAACTTTGTCTACCTCTCTTTGGCAGCAGACGAGTCGACTAACATCAGTTTAACAGCACAGTTACTACATGTAGTTTGTGTTCGTCATCGTTTGATATCACAGATGAACTAATCAGCATGGTTCCATGAAGGGTCTGCTCTATTCGAGGAGACAGTACGACTGTGTAGTACTGTTTCATTGGATTCCACAAAACTGGTAAGTGTGACAACTGGTGGAGCACAAGCCATGACTGGAGAAAGTAGCGGGCTGGTAGCACTGTTGATGAAGCATCATCGAGGAAAGCAGAACAGACAGTTGGTGAAGTTGTACTGTATTATTCACCAACAGAACCTGTGCAGTAAAGAACTTGGTTTTCAGGCACTGATGGCATTAGTGACGAAAACCATTAATTTCATCAAATCACGAGGGCTGAATCACCGTCAGTTTCGAAGTTTTCTTGAAGAAATTAATTCAGACTATGGTGACCTTGTGTATCACACTGTGAAGTACGCTGGCTGAGTCGAGGGAAGATACTCAGATGATTCTGGGAGTTGGTTGGTGAGGTGATAGAATTCCTCAGAAGCAAGAACAAAGACACAGAAGTGACTTCCATGACTGATCCAGCATGACAAGCTGATTTGACCTTTCTGGTCGGCATGACACAACACTTGAATGATCTGAATTTGAAGTTGCAAGGTAAAAATCAGCTTGTCTGTCAGCTTGCAAATCACGTCTCAGCTTTCAGGACAAAGATGCAGTTGTTCCGGCAGCAAGCAGCATCAGGTAACTTTGTGCACTTTCCCACTTTTCAGTCGCAGCCACAGAAGAATAAGGACATTGACACACAGGTTTATGTTGGGAAGCTAGATACCTTGATTCAATCCTTCAACTCACGGTTTCATGACTGACCAATGCAGGTTGTTGATGACACTTTTTGCTGATCTGTTCAGTGTGTCAGTGGATGACTTGTCAGCAGAATATCCGCTCGAAGTTACTGATCTCCAGGCATCTGATGAACTGCGTGCTGTTTACCGAGAAAACAGTTTGCTTGACTTCTACAAAACGTTGCCTGATAAATTTGGTAATCTGAAAGAGAACGCACTTGTCTACACCAGCATATTTGGCAGAACACACTGCTACGAACAGGCTTTTTCGCATATAAAACTGAACAAAAACAACACTCGCAATCAGCTGAATGATGATCATCTGGAAGCAATCTTGCGTCTTTCAACGTCAAACATCAAGCCGGACATTTCTAAGCTCGTAGATGACATGCAGCACCATCCATCGCACTGACTTTGACGTATCATAACATTTTTTAGAATAATGTGCAAACTCTTTGATGTAATCGTTAGTTGTGTGTTCTTAAATGTGATGTCCATCTTGTGTGACACAACTATGGGATGATTTTAATCTTCACTTTTTCGTGGCCCCCAACAGTTACGAGAAGTATGTTTGTGGCCCCTGAATCAAAACGTTTGTGCACCACTGCTTTAAAAGAAAAAAAATGTTATTATTACATGAATATTTTATCTTGACAATATCATATTTTGTTTTGTGAGACTCGTACTAACTTTATAAAGAATCACGTACAGTTTATCACTGCCCATAGAACTGCAAGAAGGTGAGATAACGTAATAATATTCCACAAAAGAAAAATGAAAACTGTGTGAAACAAAATTAAAGTGCAGTTTCGATACAAAATATTTCATTTTTACATCTTTATTTTTAACATTATTAACATAAAGTATTAACCAGTTAAACTCAAACGAATCGCATACTAATCATTCCCATTTGAATTATTAAAAATGCTTATTTTCTTTGCTTATTATAATCTCACACTAGACAAAGACTCAGTATTAATGTTTGGGGTTTGCTGTCAAATAGGCCCGGCATCGCCTTTTCAGCAGTGGGCATTATAAAGTAACAGTCAATCACACTATTCGTTAGTAAAAGAGTAGCCCAAGAGTTGGCAGTTGGTGGTGATGACTAGCTGTCTTCCCTTTAGTCTTACACTGCTAAATTATGGACGACTAGCGCAGGTAGCCATCGTGTAGCTTTGCGCGAAATTAAAAAAACAAAGAAACATTTATTTCGCAGTCTAAGTTTCAGTTCTGCTCCTATTCACTAGCAGTTTTTTATACGTGTATACATATCAAAGTTAAGTTTAATTTTCTCGTCAAATTTTTATCACCCATGACAGTTTTCTTATTATATTCTCAAGCTGTCTTAATATCGAACTTAACGTTACTGTACATAAAATAATGTTATTTTATAGTACTTTACCTGTACTGGTTAGAAGAGATTCTTTAGTGTTAATTTATAATAAGACGTAAGTAATTCAGTTACTTAAAATATGAAAATGATGAATTGGATTCCATTAGATTCATATATTTCTCTTTTCCCTTCGAATACGTCTTTTGCTGCATTTTCTTTTACACTGACAACTCTTTATTTTGTAAATGCCAGCCAAATGCACTAACTAATATGTAGTGTTACGTGCCGACAATAGATTACAGTTCCTCTATAACACTTCCAGTATTCTAGTACATAGTATCTTACATACCTCACAAGGACATAGCATCACTAATTTACCACTCTCAAACATAAATAAATACTCCATCAGAACATAGCATTACCAATATACCACTGTGAAACACTTATATTACTTTTATGGATAAACAAATACTCAACTAGAACATAGAATTACTGTCAGAAAGTAAGTTTTGTTCGCCGAGTTAACTAAAGACTGTTACTCATAGTATTGTTGTTGTTAGGCTTAGAATTCTTCTGTAGTAGGTGTCTGTAACTTATTGGGGTGAATTTAAAGATAAACGAACAGCATTCATTGTACTTGTTTTCAAAATATTATACATATTTTCGGAACTAGTTAAACGTATGTTCAATAAATTATTTACATATGGAAATTATAGGCATATCATAAATGATATAGAGTTATATTCAAGTGCAGTACACTTTATCTTCGAGTTACTCTTGTTGTACCTTATACCTCTAAACTCGTCTGTTCCTTTTTCTCTCCTTGTATTTCCAAGAATCATCTGTCTGTTTGCCAATATCCACTGAGACTAGTTTAGTTACTTTAGTACTCTCTTTGAAGAAATAAAAACTATTCTCATCTCTTTCAATACCATTAGTCTCATTCTATTATATATTAATCGTTAGGCCTCACACTCATTTGACGATTGACTTAGCGTTAGCGTTTAACTTTTCTTTCGCTAAATTCATTCTCGTAACTTTACTCTTCTGATATTTTATATCTACTTTTCGCTACATCCTCAGTATCAATAAATTTCACGCGATGTTCGTTAATCTCGACATCAATGAGCTGTAAACAAAACGTACGCCTCTTAACAATTTCCATGACTAAACTTGCCATAACATTTACTTTAAAATAATTACTTCAGACTCTCTTGTTATGAAAAAAATTAAACAATCATAAAATAAATTAATCAATTATATCTACACGAAACTCTCTTTTATGTCATGACAGTTACTAATACACTACTGTAAAACACTTATATTACTCTCATAGATAAACAAATGCTCAATTAGGACATAGCATTACTAATACACCACTGTAAAACACTTATATTACTCTCATAGATAAACAAATGCTCAATTAGGACATAACATTACTAATACACCACTGTAAAACACTTATATTACTCTCATAGATAAACAAATGCTCAATTAGGACATAGCATTACTAATACACCACTGTAAAACACTTATATTACTCTCATAGATAAACAAATGCTCAATTAGGACATAGCATTACTAATACACCACTGTAAAACACTTATATTACTCTCATAGATAAACAAATGCTCAATTAGGACATAAAATTACTAATACACCACTGTAAAACATATTCTTATAGCTCACCAAATATTCCAATAGAACATGACAACTTTAACATATAAAATGTAATGGAGCATTTGACGTTTCAGATATCTCAATATATAACGTTACTACTACGCAGTACTAGTGCATAACACTGTCAGTATTTAACTATTTAGCATGGAACGTTCCGCAACTGTCTGTCGAAGCTCTTGAAATACGTGGAACAGAATCTCGAAATAAAGGAAAAAAAGGTTTTAATATGATGAGAATTTGTTTAAAATTATATCTCATTGTATGTTACCCTACATTGTGGCCGCCCTAGAACAATGTGTTTGTATGCACAATAATATTAATATTATTCAATTTAATACCATACAGACATAAACGAGTAGATGAATGTAAATTAGGTTGACTTGAATTTTTATACTAAATTACTCTTGTTTCTAGGTATATGCTTTTTTTAATATATAATGCCAGCTTATATCTGAAGTTTGACCCTTTTGGTATTTCATGAATGTATTTTAATATAATTAGAACACAAATACATTAATACTCTAAAAAAGTTATTGTTGCTTGAGGGGGGTTGAGCGAATAAAAGGTATATTGTTAATTAATACAACTAATTAAGTCTCTGAGTTCCCATTAAAACTAAAATATTAAGAGTGTTGCACTATTTTAAAAATATCTCCTATTATCTTGTAAAACTGTATGATTAACAACGACTGGAAAATAGTTTTAATGATAGAAAATATATAAACTATCAATGAAAATTTTATTTAAAATAACTTTCAAAAATAATTTATTCTACGACATTGTTTGTTTTGTATTTTTCAGGATGCGTAATGTTGATGTAATTATACTTATTATATCAGCGATATTTTTTACTTTGCTGTGGCTTCTGATTGTCTGTCAGGCTTCACAGATGTGTTCATTTCGAAACGAATCTAACGATGAATCGTCGTATCTGATCATGGCAGAACATAGGCCTAACACCAACACAGTTATGAATAACAACCACAATTATAACCGAGTTCTGGAAGAGTATCACAGCAAAAGTTGGGAACTAGACAGACCTCCAGATTATGAGACGACGGTTAGAGAAGAGAATCGTTGGGCCGAAGCTTCTAGAATGGACGGTGACACTACTAAGCCCACTTCCATTTACGTTCCACCTTTTCCCACAAAACCGTACCCGGTGGCTCCTGCGTGCGCGATAGATGGGTGCGAAAAGTAACGTGGAACGTAAAAGATTCGATTAAAAATTGTTCGTTCCCAGAATCGTTTGTTGAGTGGCGAAAAACAAAAGAATAGTCTCAGTTGCGTTCTCGTGGATGAAGTTTGTTCGTTTGAAACTAGGCAGAATCTATCATCTTTCCTAGTTAGTTACATTAATGTGGGTATGATACACACATATACATGTCTATATATATGTATATATAAATATATATATATATATACCTCATTGCTCGTGCATTCTTCAACAAATTGTGTTAATTATAAAATTTTGTGTTTAGATAGATGCGAAACTGAATTTTAGTATTTCGTCGCCTTGACACTCAGTGGCTTTCTTTTCAGCCAGCATTTGGAAAATGATATCTTTTACACCAAGTAACTTCCGCCGTTGGAACGTTAAGTGTGAAGTTTTATTTTCTTAAGGACCAATGAAATAATTTGAACGTAAGACCACATTGTTCTACTCTATTTACACCAAACTATTATACTCTTAAATATTTGCTGCATGTTGGTGTTTGAAGGTGTTCAGAAAGAACTGTGTAAGGGAAATAAATTTTTATTTGATCTTGGATTAAGTTGTGTAGAACTAGTTTTGAACAGTTAACTAACCTTCACTGAATTTTTCTACCGTGTATATCGTTACATGTTCTTGAGTTTAAAAACTCCATTTTCGTGGATCCAGAATATATTTTTGTTGCATGTTCGATTATTTATAGGCGACACCATTTAAGTAGTTTAAACTCGTAATCATTATTATAAACGTGAACAACGATATTCATTGATGTGCTTTAAATACCAAGCTTAAAACAGTAATAGTGAATAATGTGCTTCAATTAACATGACCATAGGTTTGTTTTTCATAACTGGCAATCATCACACGATGAACGCTCGATGGTTGGGATCCGACAGAACTATGAAACGATAAAAAATATATGAAACTATAAAACAATCATAAAGAAAATTAAATCTTTATATTGTTTCCACCTTAACAGCAAAGTATTTGAAGAAACTCTTTGTTTTTCAATGATTTTAATATAACAAAAATGCAAAAATTATTACTTCTCGTTTCAAATTAACTACATGGTTAGATGGCGATTATTTCAATATCCAGATTTATGTCCTTCTTTTCTAAAAAAAAAAGGTAAGAGTTATTTTATGCCAATAAATAATAAGTTCAGGTTCTTCAGCACAGTATTCGAACCAGTTTATTTCGTGAAACCAGATTTAGTGGATTAGAAAACATCAGGAGTCAGACCAAGGTTACTAAAATATATATATATATATATCTTGATCAACGCCTTTTATTATTTCGAAATATCCAAATGGTGTACGAACGTTTGCTCTTCATAGGGCCCGGCATGGCCAAGTGTGTTAAGGCGTTCGACTTCTAATCCGAGGGTCGCGGGTTCGCATCCCGGTCGCATCAAATATGCTCGCCCTTTTAGTCGTGGGAACGTTATAATGTGACGGTCAATCCCACCATTCGTTAGTAAAAGAGTAGACCAAGAGTTGGAGGTGCCTTCCCTCTAGTCTTACACTGCTAAATTAGTGACGGCTAGCGCAAATAACCCTGGAGTAGTTTTGCACGAAATTGAAAAACAATAATTTTGGCTCTTTATAATACGATAGTGATCCTATTAAAGGATATTGTTCAAGCTATAATGTGATGTGAAGATGGGTTAAAACAGAAGTCGACAGCCTTTTTCTGCACAGAGTCCGGAGACCATATCTGTGAGCGGATGCAGGGTCACTTCATCTCTATAGCTAATAAATGAAGGTTATAATAATAAAACACTATGAACAATATTTATTTTGGTTAAGTAATATTCATATCGTAAAGGGCACAACGATTAGTGCGAGACTTAAGGCTGTTTGTAGCTCAAAATCGGACCTGAGATAGAGTTACAAACTTGAATTCTTTTTTAGGCCGGGTGGATGTGATATTCTGTTTGGGGACTGAGGGCTGGATGATTTCGGTTGGCGAGTCGTAGATCACCAACCCCTGGGTTAAAATAACAGTACCTCTATTGTGAAGTATTTGTTTGTTTTTTGAGCACCGCGGGAAATCGAACCCAGGATTTTTAGTGTTGCCTTTGACCTCATCAGTGGACTAATTATGAACCTTTTTTTTTCAAGAAATTAAACCAGATTGTTAGTAATTGCTAATCATAACAAGTGTGGGATTTCATGTTGATAGTTCACGAAGTTTTGTTTGTTTTGAATCTCGCTCAACGTTACACGATGACAGTCTACGTTAGCCGTCCCTAATTTAACAGTGTAATAGTATACGGAAGGATGGTAGTCATTGCCGCCAACCACCAAATATTGGTCTTCTTCTTTACCATTGAATAGCGGGATTCATCGGTTAACGCACCCACAGCTGAAAGTACGAACATGTTTAGTGTGACGGGGATTCAGACCTGCAATCCTCTGATTGCCAGTCGAGCACGCTAACCATCTGCCCATTATCAAGTAGTACATAAGCTTGTGAATCACGTGTAATTTGAAGTTGACCTAAGACGTATTTGTTATACGTCATTTCGATTATAGCTTTATCTGTCACGTTTAAACGTGCAGTAAGATTTCTGTCGTTGTTGCTGTGGAGGATGAATTGGATCAAAGGTGAGAACCTATCTGATCAAGAAATGTCATGGGATCACAAAGATTTTAAGTTTTTCATACGTCCTTTGATTAGGTCCGAATATCCCAATGTATATTTGATCTTTCAAGAAAAGTAATAATGCATATGGTGTACAAAATTATAATTAATTGAAAAACTAAAGAATGCGGCAGGAAAATAATTGAAATTCCATTGCTAATGTAACCTAATAAATCAACTACATTAGTAATCTTATTGGACCCAGATGTTGTGCAAAGAAACTTGAGCATATTGTGAAGATGGAATACTGGTACTAGAGTGATTTGAGAACGAAAATATCACATTTATGTAGGAGAGTTGTTCTAAAAGTTTGTGGCCTAATAAAAAAGATAAAACCTAGAATATTTTATTAACATGTAATTTATCGAGCTTATTTTGTGAAAAAGACTAAATGGAAGATAACTAGTCATCACAACCTGCTGCCAACTCTTGGGCTATTCTTTTACTAACGAATGGTGGAATTGACCCTCACATTGTAACGCCCCACTTCTGAAAGGGTGAGCATGTTTGATGTGACGGGAATTCGAATCCGCGACCCTCTTAATACGAGTCTAGTGCCTTAAACACCTGGCCATGCCGGGCCTCATTTTGTGGGAAAAAAAAACAATTGATCAGTGTTAAACGTAATGGGGAAGATCGAACTTCGTACCATCATCAGATATTTTATTAAAAGTGAAATAAATAACATCGCAATAAATGGGTATGAAAGCAACATTCAAAAAGGGCGTATTCAACAGTGGAAAAGTGTTGTACCAAGATCGTGATAGGTAATAATGTGAAGATGAACCGAGGTCAGGTCAGCCGTCGACTTTGACCATAACAGACGTTGTACATAAAGTTCATGATTTAGTTATGTATGATAAAAAATGACCATTACAAAATTAGCAGAGGAAGTGGACATCGCAATCATTTTGAATCACAATTTAGGCATGGGTAGAATAAAGAGGAAAACGGGTTCTAAACATGTGGTCATCCGAGCAGAAACAGGCCAGGGTTGTTTCAGATAACTACGACGATTATCAATATATTCGTAACTACATACGAAATGTTCATTGTCTACTTTGACAAAGATATAAAAATAAAATGCAAAATCTGCATTGAAAACATCAAAGCCTACCCAACCGTTTTGCTGCAAAGGTCATAGTGTCAAGGGCGTTTTACTGTAGTTGATTATTCTGAAAGGAGTTAGATATGTCAGAGAAGGTTACTGAGCATTCTTGATCAATACTTTGCGTCAATAAATAAAAAATGAGAGATGTCTACTCATAAAAGATGTGCCCTTCCTTCAAGACACTGGAATTGACCAATCAAAGCTATTAATGATTTTTGCTTCAAATTATTCAGTTACCCACTAACTCACCAGATGACGCTCCAAGCGACTTTTTTTTCTTCTTCTTCTTTGATATTAAAAGTATTCTGAAAGGTAGAAGGTTGGAAAGTGGTGATGATCTCGAACGTACCATCAGGCCATGGATTGAGGGCCAAGAAGGACAATCCTGGATTAAGAACCGAGAGGGGCAGATTTGTTCGGAAAAAGTATAAAGGCCTCAGAACACCTCAGCACAAGAGTATAAACTCGGGAAACCGTGCTGAAAAATAGACATAGTTAAACCAATGTGTTTTAGAGGTTGGACCACGGACTTTTCGGACACCCATCGTATTTATGTGTGTGTATTTCTATGCCTGCCTAAAAATAAAACATTTCAAAGAGAGCAAGAGAGCTCAGTTTAATCAAACCAACACCAAATGCGAATGAATTTACAATGCCATAGGTTTTCCAGTTTTATTCTTTAAAGTACATACAGTAACATACTTGTTTAAATGAAATAAATAAACATACGACATGTTTAGGTTTTCTCCACATACATATACTCTAATTCTATATGGGCAATACAACTATTAGGCTTAGGTCAATTTTGCCGAAAAGAAATAATCCAAATACATTAGAAAAATAACAGCGCTCATTACTTCAGAAATGCAAGTACATTTGTTCTAGTTAGCTGTAAAATACATCATTCTGACACTCATTTCCACATTTTAGTTTATATATTTTCTGATCCATACTATGAAAGTGTGTTTGGAATGCGCAATCATTTTATTTCTCATACAACATACTTAATGTAAACAGAACATGAAATTCCGGAAAAATTTCTCCAATGGTACTGGGAAGGAGAGGATACTCTGAAAAAGTAAAAAAAATAAATAAATAAAAATTATTGAAAATGTATTTTTAGTTATTCAGGTTTTAAATAAACTCACACTTTGGCACATGTATTTATTTAAAATCCTTTTTCCTACTTTATTACAAAACAGACGCTTAGGTCTAGTGGCATTATTTGCTAATTTTATAACGTTGTAAATAGTGACTTGAAACATAATAGCTAATATTAAAACCTGTCTGACCTGGTTGAGTTTGCCGTGAGATGTTGGTGAATGTTTCACCTTACAGTTCTTTCTGCTATAAAAAACACTGTACGAGCTACAGTGTAGTGGATACATGACACACTAACGTGATAATCAAGGATTATTTTATCACTTTTAAACCTCCAATTTTAAACCGTTTACATATTCATTAATCCATCATGATACCTTGATCTGTTTCTTTTCTTCAAACGTTTCATAATTCCTATTTATCATTTAAAATAAAGTTTTTATGAACATAAATTTCTACACGTTTCGTTCAGTAGAACAATAATTTTAATTGTGTTATACTTCAGTAAAACAGTTTTATTGCAAGAATTTTTGGGAAAACAAAATGTTTTAAGATCACCTTAATTTTACGACGAATTGGAGTTTTCGATTCAACTAATTATGATGGCTTTCGAATACAGGTTAACAGCTGAACTATATTTAGATGTTAAGGTGGCAACTGTCAACGTCATTACACATCTCAATAAATCGCATATGGTTAATTATGACCCTCTTTCTCTGAATTTAATTATGATAGATGACGTTTCTTAAACTAAAAATACACTGACTCGAAAACGACATCAAAGGACAAAGCGTAACCCTAACTTCTATCCTCAAAGCATAATTATAACACCCTTGTGATTAAACTTTATATCATTAATTCGATGAAGAATAACGGCTGCTTACAGTTTTAATTATAACGTTATTATTTCCAATTTTCTATATCTCTCGTTCTCAAACAAAGATAATACAAACTCAGAGATTATCAGTGATGAATTTTCTGAGGCGAAAAGAAATAAAGTGTTACTCTTCCTAAGCCACGTACACAAAACTCCTAAAAATGAATTTGAGCTATATAATCTGAACCTACCTACCTATATTCTCCATCAGAAAATCAGAGACAGATTAAATCTACCTACATCTTTCACTATAATAATAACCTCTACCTACATCTTTCGCTGTAATAATAACCTCTACCTACATCTTTCACTGTAATAATAACTTCTATCTACATCTTTCACTGTAATAATAGCCTCTACCTACATCTTTCACTGTAATAATAACTTCTATCTACATCTTTCACTGTAATAATAACCTCTACCTACATCTTTCACTGTAATAATAACCTCTACCTACATCTTTCACTGTAATAATAACCTCTACCTACATCTTTCACTGTAATAATAACCTCTACCTACATCTTTCACTGTAATAATAACCTCTACCTACATCTTTCACTGTAATAATAACCTCTATGTACATCTTTCACTGTAATAATAACCTCTACCTACATCTTTCACTGTAATAATAACCTCTACCTACATCTTTCACTGTAATAATAACTTCTATCTACATCTTTCACTGTAATAATAACCTCTACCTACATCTTTCACTGTAATAATAACCTCTACCTACATCTTTCACTGTAATAATAACCTCTACCTACATCTTTCACTGTAATAATAACCTCTATCTACATCTTTCACTGTAATAATAACCTCTATCTACATCTTTCACTGTAATAATAACCTCTACCTACATCTTTCACTGGAATAATAACCTCTACCTACATCTTTCACTGTAATAATAACCTCTATCTGCATCTTTCACTGTAATAATAACCTCTACCTACATCTTTCACTGTAATAATAACTTCTATCTACATCTTTCACTGGAATAATAACCTCTACCTACATCTTTCACTGTAGTAATAATTTCTACTTACATCTTTCACTGTAATAACAAAGTAACAAATAAAAATAAAGAGCTTGACATAATTAGAAATACTACATGTTGGTCTCATGAAACCTTCAAATGGATTAACTTACGTTTTCACTTGACGTGAGTGGAACAACATTTAGGCCACTCCCACTAACACAATGAGTGACACTGGACAGGGTGAAGTATTTCTTGAGCGATGCACTTTTTCATACAATCCGGACCACGCTTTCGAAATTCTGACTCAAGACTCCAAGGTTGACTGGAGAGAACTGGACCGTCGTTATCGTCGTAGTAAGTGTTGGTGTTTTTCACAGGGAAATCCTGGTGCGTGATCTTCCAAACGTATTGCGTTTTGGTCGGAATCATCGGAAAAAGCTGTCGGAAGAGCTGACCGACTGACTCCAGGACCAGCTGGGTTTCGTCGTCGCCGGATGGGTACGCAACTGTAATAATATGTCGATTACTAGTAAATAGTGTGTACATTTTGACGGATGATGTGACATTCTGTCGTTTATTATTAGTTTTGCAAGAGCATTAAATGTGTGTAATATATTACGACATAAGATACATCGTGAAATTTTCAGTTCTTCAGAACACATTATAAGGCTGAAAACTATAGTAACAGAACTGCAAGAACATTCGTTTCATCAGATGTAATTTACTGATTGTTTTCTTCTTCAGTGGACATGCTTTGGGGATTATGAGAATATATTCCAATTAGCACGTAAACATTTTGTATTGGTCCATGTAATAACATGATTAACGAACAGCAGTTCGAATGACTATTTACGAAATCCAGAATTTCATAATATTAAAAAGCAGTCATAAAGTTTTAAAATATACAAGGAAATAGCTTATTGTAGTTTAAAAAAATTACAACATGGATAATTTTAAAATACGTGAAAGAACCATAAATATGGTTTAATTAAATTATTACACTGTGTGAAATATAAATCATTACACTGTAATAAATTAATAGCAGTAATTTAAATATTTAATTAAAGTATTTTGTAATATGTATAAATTAATCTGTCAGCAAATGTGGCTGACCTGGCATGGCCAAGCGCGTAAGGCGTGCGACTCGTAATCCGAGGGTTGCAGGTTCAAATACCTGTCACACCAAACATGCTCACTCTTGCAGCCGTGGGGACGTTATAATGTCACGGTCAATCCCACTATTCGTTGGTAAAAGAGTAGCCCAAGAGTTGGTGGTGGGTGGTGATGACTAGCTACCTTCCCTCTGGTCTTACACTGCAAAGTTAGGGACGGCTGGTACAGATAGCTCTCGAGTAGCTTTGTGCGAAATTCCAAAACAAACAAGTCAGCAAATGTAAGGAAAATAAAAATAAATTATAAATGCGTAGAAATCTTGGGATATATAACACAAACCACTGTGTGAACAAATTGCAATATTGATTTGTCAATAACAAATGATTTGATTTGTTTTGAATTTTGTGCAAAGCTACACAATAAATTTACTGTTATCCGGATTCATGATTTCTTTGCTGTGTGATGCACTAAACTTCTCTTAACAATGTTTCATTTACGACAAAACGATCATTAGCTATAACAAACTGAAACATTACATCTGGATTACTTTTGGAGGTAATAGTGTAAGTGTACGTAATTAATATTAACTGTTTGGCTTTAAACCACAAGTATAACTATAACTCTTTAGAGTACCCCTTCCCCCGAGAAAATTGAAAGTGTGTTAAGAGGCCTGATGACTTTCATTCATTTCCTAACGGAAGTTGGTTTTTTCAATTTCCCAAAACCTACTTCCTTTCTTTCATTTCCTGTCGGAAGTTGGTTTCTTCTAATTTCCAAAGGCCTAATGAATTTCATTCATTTCCTATTGGAAGCTAGTTTATTCTAACTTCCTACAAGTCCATTATTCTGTTCACTGCTCTCCTAAATAAAATAGATCCTTAAGACAAGTGATGCAAACAAAGGTAGTTGTGAAATGACTAGAAACTGTCTTAGACATCACCCGTTCAGAATAAGTTCTATGTTTTAATTAACTGAAAGCAAGATAATATGTGCAGGTACAAGCTGGTTTATATGATTATATTTCTACTACTGCGTTTCGTTTAGATGCTATAGTCGTGTGTGTGGAAAGAGAGTTAATATGTGCGAGTGAAAATACTAATTATTTCATTTACTTCTGAATGTACTTCTATATTTAATTTACAGACTGACACCGGTGGCTCTTAGATAGACTTGAGAGCGTGTGTGTATTGCGTGTTTTCTTACAACAAAGCCAAATCGGGCTATCTACTGAGTCCGTCGAGGCTTAATGCTGTACCAGCGGGGAATGGCTTGAGAGCCTATAGCTATAAAATCCTGGGTTCGGCAACCCTATTACTGTCCAACTAGGAAGCGACAAGGAGTATAAACAATTCACACGCCGAAAAAGAACCCCAACGAATTCTTAAGCCTAACTCCAATCATTCAAAGCATTGTTTACGATATCTTAGGTACACATACGCTAAAAAGGTTCGCTAACATTTCTAATATAACAATTGAAAATTTCTAAAACGGTAACTTTTTCGTCCTTAATTTAGCAGTGTAAGACTAAAAGGAAAGCAGCTAGTCATCATCACCCACCGCCAACTCTTGGGCTACACTTTTACCAATGAATAGTGAGATTGACTGTCACATTATAACGCCCCATGACTGAAATGGCGAGCATGTTGGCTGTAGCGGGGATTCGAACCCGCGATCCTCAGCTTACGAGTCGAGTGCCTTAACCACATTGGCCTCAGCTTAACGGATAACACTACGAATCGATAAACAAACATGGTACAGTTTTTTAAGGTAAAATATCAACTTAATAACAGAAACATTAAAAAAAGAAAGAGTAATATAAAGGTTAAAATGAAGTAGGAATCCATAGGACAGTTTCATACACTTATCTATAGGACAGTTTTTACACTTTCCTGTTAGTCAATGCAAGGATTAGAATTTATGAATTTGTTTTTATGGTTCAAATTAATGTTTTATTACTTTTTAGGATCCCTACTTCATTTTAAATTTCATATTTTTTAAATATTGTTTTACAATTAAATAAAATGTTCTAGGTGACTCGGTGGTAAATTTGAAGGCTAAAATTTGGATTTTGATACCATGAAAGGTGCAGTGTATATTATGGCTCATTCTGTAATTTTTCGCTTAAACTTCGAAACAAACAACACAATAAAAAAACAAAAACCTCATTTACTTTATTCACGTGTTTCCAGCCCCATGGGAAAGACAGTGAAATTGAAATACTTCCGCCCATCATAGGCAGGTAATCTTAGAATCCTCAGTTTGAATCCCCGAAGCACCAAACATGCTAGCCCTTTCAGCCGTGGGGACGTTATAATTTTACGATCAATTCCACTATTCGTTAGTAAAAGAGTAGCCCAAGAGTTGGCGGTGGATGGTGATGACTAGCTGCCTTCCCTTTTGCCTTACACTGCTAAATTAGGGACCTGCTAGTGCAGATAACCCTCGAGTAGATTTACGCAAATTGAGAAAAAAAATAAACCAACAAAGAAATTTTATATACTTCAAAAATGCGATATGTGAATGAACATTAAAGTTTGCAGATGTAATCTACACATTTAATTAAGCAGTTTGTCATAGAATTAATAAGTCGGGAAACACATTTCTTAAAATAACTTTAAAACCAGAGAAAATCGCTATTTAATAACCTTTGTGCACAAAACTGTAAAAGCATTTTGTCGTGTTTCTGGGGTTCGACGTAAACTCCATTCTCTGGAAATAATTATTTTCTTATCGTTTTTACTACTGATAAGAAGGTTTGATTCACTATTACTTGTTGAATTATCGGGCGAATTGCTTTGCAAATAGAAAACAAACTTTATTCTAGAAATCTTTATAGCTACGTTTTATGTATTGTCATGATTTTGCTCGTATAATTTGGCTTACTGGTTTAATTGTATTTCTAATTATCTTACTAAACATAACCAGATTTGTGTTTGATTCGTTTATTTCTTTCAGAGCAAAGCCACATTTGGATACCTGTCGTGTCCACCGTGGAAAATCGAATCTCAGACGTTAGTGTTTGAAGTATTTAGACTGGAAGGACAACTTGCTTTAAATATTTTTCGTTTTGAAAATATTAAGTAGAACTTGGGAAATAACAAAAGCCTGAACAGCTTATGTCATCCAGTATCAATAGTTCAACATCACTGATGAAATTAAAAGTTTATTTTGAAGTGTTTGTTTGTCGGGTTAATCAAATTTTGCGTATAATTACCAGAGAGCTATCTACTCCAGTTGTTCCTAATTTTGAGGTAGTAAGATAGATGAAAGACAGCAAATCAAAATCACTATTCTTGCCAAAACCGAATGGCAGGATTTTGACCATCACTCTTATTTTGCCACCACGTGCCCCATTTTGTGTCAAGCAGTAACGTGGACGAACCTCTGATTCACAGTGCCCCCCAGTGGCTCAGCGGTATGTCTGCGGACTTGCACGCTAAAATCCGGGTTTCGATACCCGTGGTGGGCAGAGCACAGATAGCCCATTGTGTAGCTTTGTGCTTAATTCAAAACAACAACAACAACAACTGATTCACAGCCTTGCACGCCATCTAACCGGCCACACTCGGATCATTTTTTGATGTAATGATACAAGTGTATATAATTAACATTAACTTTCAATCACAGCAATATATGTAATAAACAATCAGCCTAGCAGTCAGTATAGCTAATTAAACGCGTTTTTGTTACATTTCTACTTACAAACATTATAGTTTCACTATTTCGGTACTCTCGCTGTTAACGAAAAAGTTTGGTTATAATCCAAAAAATAATATTTTTACTTACCACAAATACACGCGTTATTAAGTGAAAAACTGTTAAAGTTTGCTTTATGCCGTTCTGACAAGTAGAAAGAATAAAGATAGGCGACTGTGGTTTATAATCTTGAAGTGTATGCTAGGCCTAGTCTGAATAAAAATCTCCTTTCAATACGTTTACTGTAGATTAGGCCTTGTAATCTTACGTACCTGAGAAATTGCTGATTCTTTCATGAATGTCATAAAGACCCCACCAACACACAATGTGTGAGCCAGGAACACATTTCTGACGGTTAAATTCCCAAACAAAGCTTTCAATACTCTCATTAAATAAAAATACTGAATAGAGATTTGGCCCAGTTATAATATCTAGAATCTAACTTGTTCACAAGAATGATCAAATTTGCAACATTTTTAAGGATATCGCGAATTCTGTTGTCGATAAAGGTGGCCGAGAGAGACTCACCGAAGCTCAAATACCGCTACAAAGTGAGTAAGTGTGTTACTTATCTGGACTTTAACTCTTTATGGTCGGACCCTATTAAGAGGTGAGTTAATAAGTTGTTTTGTGATTTTTTTGTCTTGTTGTTTTCAGATTAAAAGACCGAGCTCTTTAGCGAAGTACTTTTTTTTTCTCTTCTAACCTGTCCAATGCTCGAACTACATTCTCATTGGCAAGTAAACTGGGTATTAAAACAACTTTATCTAATTTCAAGATAAATCCTTTCTTTTAAACATATCAGTATTACATGCACTCCACGGGTTCACACTGAAGACAGAAAACCACGCTCAGTAATACTGACGTCAAGACATTTCAATGATTTGTAGTGTTCTAATTGGCTGAGAGGCTTTAAAGTGTTGTGAGGAATATAACTTTGTTTATAATTTCTCCCAACACTTTTGTAGATGTGGCAGAGGCTGTGGCCGAGAAAGACAAGCTGGAGAAATAACACAGCGCGAGAAATTATTTGTCACCTGTCTAAATCTGATGTAAAATTAAGTATTGTTTAAAAAACAGCTTAAATACTATGTTGACTATAGATTGATACTCTAAGTCCACACGCAATCAAAACGTTTAGTTCACCGAAATTAAAAAGAGTCTAGAAGAAACTGCAAGATTTTTGTCTTTATAAGACCTAATGATCACGAACACGTGTGTTGTTTGTCTTACACTCTGATTGTGTTGATTATGTTCACAGACCATGGAAACACTTCCCCACTATTTAAAAAAAAGCTATCTATACAAACCAGTTTCATTCTTATCTCAATGATAACCCGTTTTCAAGTGTATTCATTAACCGTATTTGCAGAGGTGAGTGATCTATGAATGAAGCCAGACTTACATAAATTGTTTCTGTATATACTGATGGTTTTTGTGCTTTATTGTATAGGAGGAGGAAACTTAATAGAATATCTGATTTTCTAATTACTTACGTTTATTTCCTGTCTACTCAAACTAAAACTAAAAGTGGTTCAGGCAATTACTATAGCTAAATTAAATGTCTATTTCCTGGGTTCTCACTCATAATGATAAGGATACCTTAGTTGTTAGCGACAAATTTGGCCATAAACCCAACAGTATCTCACGATGTTCAATCCGCTTAAGAGACTTAGGTTTGTCCTAAGTATAATTCATAGACTAACAAATTTCTATAATAATAAAGTACTAACAGAATAGATATATTAAACATTGTAACTGATGCCGAAGATGAAACAGACAACAAAGAAACAACACAGCATATATTACTTAAATAAACACAAGTCGGTTGAGGGGATAATAATAATAAAGAAAAGGATTGGACTAACAAAAATAAGAACTTGAATTAACGGGAGCTAAAACGAATGTTTGTCAGTACTCTACGTCAGTTACCTTAAACAGTTTTGTTTGTTTGTTTTGGAATTTCGCACAAAGCTACTAGAGGGCTATCTGTGCTAGCCGTCCCTAATTTAGCAGTGTAAGACTAGAGGAAAGGTAGCTAGTCATCACCATCCACCGCCAACTCTTGGGCTACTCTTTTGCCAACGAATAGTGGGATTGACCGTCACGTTATAACGCCCCCACGGCTGGGAGGGCGAGCATGTTTGGCGCGACGCGGGCGCGAACCCACAACCCTCGAAATACGAGTCGCACTCTTTACGCGCTTGGCCATGCCGGGCCCTTGAAACAGTTTATGAGGTATTAAAATACGGATGTGAAAGTTTTGAAAAGGGTGCATTAGTCTCCAATTAGTTGCAATAAATCTGTCGAATATTATGCCAAACATTTAATGGAGTTGGTGATCAAACACGGCAGAAAACTAAAATAAAACTATTGAAGGAAGAATTTTGTAACGTTTCTGAATGATTCGTCAAGTTCAAATAAATATTATTTCAAGAAAAATCGTTTGTTTGGTGATAATAACAAAGCTACAAAATGGACTTTGTAAGCTTTAACTGAACATTAAATTATTGTTTGTTTGTTTTGGAATTTCTCACAAAACTACTCGAGGGCTATCTGTGCTCGCCCTCCCTAATTTAGCAGCGTAAGACTAGAGGAAAGGCAGCTAGTTATCGCCACCCACCGCCAACTCTTGGGCTACTCTTTTACCAACGAATAGTGGGATTGACCGTCACATTATAACGTTAAATTATAAGCCCTTAGTCTTACTGATGAGCCACCGAGGAGATTTCCAGAAGAAATGACAATATTTGAGATTTACAATATATACTTTTGTTTGTAAAATGCCTGCATGCGCCCCCAAGCGTTATGTCTTTGGACACAACAGATAGCTAGCTTGATGCGGCTTTATTATAATAAAATACGCACATGTCATGACATGGAAATAAGCAGGGCCATGTAAATAGGTTTGGAAGATCGCTCTTGTTTTCTCAGTTAAACGTCTATAAAACAAATACACACATGAAAAACAATTAGAAAGAATGTTTTTATTCTGTAAGACCGGACATAGCCAGATGACTAGGGTCGCGGGTTTGAATCCCGTCACCAAACATGCTTTTCCTTTTATTTGTGAGTGCATCACAATGTACGATCATTTCCATTTTGTCGATGGTAAAGAGTATCGCAAGAGATAGCGACGGGTGGTGATGACGAGCTGCCTTCCATCTAGTCTCACACTGCTAAATTAAGGACAGCTAGTGCAAGTAGCCCTCGTGCAGCTTAGCGCAAAATTAAAACAAACAAACAAAGAAGGCATTTTAAGTCCCTAGAACAATTTCTTCCCTTTTCTTTATTCACTAACATTCAAACATAGTAATAATAACAGATAGATTCCTTCATGCTATACTAAATTATTTCGAGAAAAAATGAATAAAAATGACTTATCATGTGAACTGGACAGACACTGCATACATTACGAAGATAGTCCTAACATATCCCCAGTGAATATATAAGAAACAAAATCAAGCCATCTAATTACTAGACAAAACCACACAGTAGTTACAGAATTAATTAAAAACATTGTAGGGCAGTTGTGTAAATATTCTTAATTTAAGCCTGTAACTTTTGAAAAGGAAAGATGTGATGAAACTGTTTGTGAGAAGAAATATATCTTCACGAATGTATCTGTAAACAATACACGGACGTTGTCCTGAAAGTGGCCAGAGTAAATGAGGTTTGCTCTGTCTCCCAAGTAGCATTTCTAAATACGTTTACCAGATGTTGTGCACCAACGTGCAGAAGGGAGAAATAAGTCAAAGATCGTGACCCTGCCGGGTTTTTATACCTAAACCCTGCGAAGAGAGAGGAAGGAAGAAAACAGTTTTGTTTTGTTTTTCCAATTGGTAATTACAAAACTAACCCTAACTAAATTTACTATTCTTTTGATGTTGGTAATATCTTCCCCTTTTCCCACAAGATGGAATGACTGAACAGAAACGTTTCATTATTTGTGTACTATAATAAGACAAGTTTAATATATTTAGAACTATTAATTACGTGCTGGCTGAATCCAGCTTATTGAAAAGACACGTTAATATCAAATTGGATGTTCACAGCTCACTGAACCGGCAACATAATGATTAAATACTTTCATGGAGAGCAAGTTGTCGTTTCTAATAAAATTAGCATATAGCCCGTCAAAACTGATAGGGCAAGCTTTATAACCCCCACTTCGTAGCGTTATATCTCAACCTCCCGTTTCATACCTAACTTAAATAAATACATTTTGTGAAATCAAGCTTGACCAATAAAGAAACAGAAACGTGTGTCTAGGCAGTCAAACGTCGATTTTTTAAATATTTTTTTTGTGAACCAATCAAATTAAGATCATTCATGAAATGAATTCGTGACGTATTCATAGGGTGATTACTGATAAAAATCAGTTAACGTAACAGTTTCTGATGTATAAAAGCGCATTTTGGTAACACTGCATTCCACCAATGGCTTTTGTGTCGCATCGCTTAGCAACCAAAGTATAATCTAATATTGTTTTCAGTGTACGTGTTAATATAAAATAAAATGTATAGACAACAAAACTGAAAATACATTTATCTTTTGGTTAGTTCATGACTCCGCATGGCCAGGTAGTTAAGGCACTCGACTCGTAGTAATCTGATATTCGGGGGTTCGAATCCACTTCACAACAAACATGTCCGCCCCTTCAGCCGTGGGAGGTTTTAATGTGACGGTCAATCCCACTATTCATTGGTGAAAGAGAAGCCCAAGAGTTGGCGGGGGGTGATGATGACCAACTGCCTTCCCTTTAGTTTTACACTATTAAATTAGGGACGGCTATTGCAGATAGCCCTCGTGTAGCTTTGCGCGAAATTCAAACCAATCTCAATTCATAGTCTTCATTGATTAAAGTTTTTTTTTTTTTTTACTAAAACTTTCGTAATATTAACACAAAATAGCATAATTCAGAAACAAACGATTTAAGTTCAAAATTAAATCCGTATTTTTGCTGTCATGATAACTTTCACGTAATTGTCTCTACGCATTTTGGTTTTATGAATCTTGTTTTGAGAAATCAAGCGTGGCGTGACACACGCTAGCTTTTATATGGGTTAGATAAGAAGTTAATAATGTGACAATAATATTCGTAATAGAACACGTTACACAAAGGCTGATCTGATCTGTAGTTTTGATTTTCGTCATATGTTCCTAACAGATCTCATGACAAAAGATAGATATACCACAGCCAACAAAAGCGCAACTTGACTGGAAACATTTACCCCTCGTCTTAGAAAAAAAAAAAATACTTATTTCCCTCGAGGATTCAACAATCAGGGTAATAACAGAATTTTTGAGAGCTCATTACTGTAAGTGTTCGTTTACAGTCTAAGGAAAGTAGGTGATAAAGCACACGTTTTACTTTATCTTTTCTTGTATCAAATAACAACTAAAATCTATCAAATTATATGGAGGAAAATGTAAGCTTTTACTGTTTTTTAAAATCAAAAGAAACTTGTAGAAAATTAAGCGATTCGAGTGACAAATCGGGAACAAAACTAGAAGAAAATAATGTTAGAGTCATAAGAAAAAAGGTTCGAATTGGTGAATGGGAAGAAATATAACGGTTAACACTAAGGCCAAACGACCTTCATCGGAAACTGTTGAAAAAAGGAAGAAAAGGTGATTGGGAACACTTAGAAGAGATTATGGAAAAATCAAATAATATGATAAGGGAACGTGGGTGTTGGTTTTTTTTCTTATAGCAAAGCCACATCGGGCTATCTGCTTGAGCTCACCGAGGGGATTCGAACCCCTGATTTTAGCGTTGTAAATCCGGTTAATGGAAGCAAATAAAACAAATTCATTTAGTCCCGAGAATTTTAATCAAATTTTATGTTTATTGTTAATTATTATTATTCATTAAGAAATGTTCAAGAGAGGTACTATCATTATTACAGCATAGGGTGGGGATGATAGATACAAAACTTACAAATAATAACGAGGTGAGAATCCCCTAATGAGATAGAATCAGATCTTTCTTGTGAAAACCCCCCGCTAGTACAGCGGTATGTTTCCGGATTTACAACGCTAAAATCAGGGGTTCGATTCCCCTCGATTGGCTGAGCAGATAGCCCTTTGTGGCTTTGCTATACGAAAAACACACACACACACTTGTGAAAATTGTGCTGTCACGAGGAGGTATGTTACGATGGAATCAAAAAACAGGTGTTGAGCTTTGATCTTATTATTCTGAATATCTAATGTTGACCACTTAAAGAGAGTGTCCACAGCAATGAATTACGGTACGGAGGGTAGTATTAGAAATTCGTTGTATTAATACATCTGTGTACCCTGTGCTTCAGCCCTTTATTATCTGTAACACAGATATCAAGTGATGAAGTTTGTGGAACTTGTACAAAGAAGTATACATTTAATTTAAAAATAAACACGTGCTTTTCGAATATCTAGCACATGATAACAACACCATACTTTCTTGACCTCATTTGGTGGACCAAAACTGGGGTACAACCTTTTTGTTCGTTGATCTGTAAGGTTGAATCTTTCAAGCAAAAACGGTAGAGTGCTTTTCTGTCATTTGGTCTTGGTTTATTTAGAACTTACTCGAGGGCTATCTGCGCTAGCAGTCCCTAATTTAGCAGTGTAAGACTAAAGGGAAGGTAGCTGGTCATCATCAGCCAACTCTTGGACTACTGTTTTACCAAAGAATAATAGGATTGACCATAACATTATAAAACCACTACGGCTGAAAGGGCGAGCATGTTTAGTGTGACAGGGGTTCAAACCCGCGACATACAGAGTATCAATCAAACGCCCTAACCATCTGGTCATGCCGGGCCCAAATAAACTGCTTGAAATTATGCACATAGATACACAGTGGGTTATGTGTGCTCTGCTCACCTCAGGTATCGAGCCCCGATTTCAAGCGTTGTAATTTTACAGGCATACCATTTAGTCACTAGGAGAGTATTGTGGGGTCGAGTGTTTTAAGCAAAACCATCGTAGTGAGCCGCTTTCTCGTTCTTTGGCTCATTTAGTGGAATTCTCTAAACATAAAAGGAAGAATGTAATATTTTGTGGACTGGTTTAATATTAAGATAGGATAGCTAATATTACGTCATTTTCAACTTTCCTTGAGCCTAACGGTAAGACAACTTGTTGACTCCATATTGCTATAACGTTCTCATGTTCCTCTTTTCTTAATTTTGTGTCACGAGTGTTTTTGAAATCGTCTTATCAACCTTTCTGTTCAATTCTTTGTGTTGGTCACGATAAAGGCCCCGGCATGGCCATGTGGGTTAAGGCGTGCAACT
This sequence comes from Carcinoscorpius rotundicauda, assembly GCA_011833715.1. Taxonomy (NCBI): domain Eukaryota; kingdom Metazoa; phylum Arthropoda; class Merostomata; order Xiphosura; family Limulidae; genus Carcinoscorpius; species Carcinoscorpius rotundicauda. Next base: position 42,894,888 of record CM022404.1, read on the forward strand.
CGTAATCTGAGGGTCGCGGGTTCGCATTCCGTCGCGCCAAACTTGCTCGCTCTTTCAGCCATGAGGGTGTTATAATGTGACGATCAATTCTACTATTCATTGGTAAAAGAGTAGCCCAAGAGTTGGCGGTAGGTGGTGATGACTAGCTGCGTTCCCTCTAGTCTTACACTGCTAAATTAGGGACGGCTAGCGCAGATAGCTCTCGAGTAGCTTTGTGCGAAATTCCAAAACAATATCACGATACAGAAATAAAGGATGGATGAATTGCAAGAAAAAACTATAAATTGTGGAGAGAATGCTACTTAAGACTTGAATCACACAGAACGTAGATTTGTAACCAAAGTATAAAAAAAAAAGTTGAATATTTTGACCTTAACGATATTCATCCAAATATCTAGAGTTATATGTGATTTAATGTGTTGATTTTTCACCCAAATATCTAGGGTCATACGTGTTTCAATGTGTAGATTTTTCACCCAAATATCTAGGGTTATACGTGTTTCAATGTGTAGATTTTTCACCCAAATACCCAGGGTTATATGTGATTTAATGTGTAGATTTAAACTTGTATACAGCGTTTTTATTTACAAACTAATTAGTGTGTTTTTAACATTAGCTGTCTTAAATTCAAGAATATGCGTTGTGGCTAAGATAAGAGAAATGCTTTTTTTTTTATTCTGATGATATCTATCTATCTATGTATTCAAAAAAGACAAATTGCGACAGCTAATCCATTTATGTTCGAATTAACAGAACATATTTAAAGCTTGCAAAATATCGTTGTTAATGTTTTCAGTTTGTACACTGATACTTCTAATCAAAACCACTAACACTTTTTTGCATCCGTTTTCCGGTGTGTAATTGTTTGTACGCTTACTTTAAGGTTGTCATGACAAAGAGAGCAAGAGAAAAGTGGCTTAAAGACCAGTTTGTACACTTACTTTAAGGTTGTCATGACAAAGAGAGCAAGAGAAAAGTGGCTTAAAGACCACATCACTTAATTAAAAAAATTACAAAACTATATGACGAAAGTCTAGTGGAAGGCTCACTATTAATACTTTTTCAAGACTTCTTTAATCAACTTAGATACGGACTCAGTAAGGCGCTGAAGAGCTAAGTCCACGCAGTTTCAAATATATATTTGGCAGGTTTAGTAATAACTTATCAAGCAATGTTAGATGTCACAGTTCAGCGGTGGTTCTATTGTCTTGAAATGCTTATACGTTCTACCGTAAATCCTGTACACTAAATCTGAAAACTATATCCATTTTTCTGCATTAAGTACTGAATATTTCACCGAAAGTCATGACGTAGTCAAAAAAACAAAGAAAAGACTACAACTTTGTGTTTTTTGTTTTGGAATTTCGCACAAAGCTACTTGAGGGCTATCTGCGCTAGCCGTCCCTAATTTAGCGGTGTAAGACTAGATGGAAGGAAGCTAGTCATCACCACCCACCGCCAACTCTTGGGGTACTCTTTTACCAACGAAAAGTGGGATTGACCGTCACATTATAACGCCCCCACGGCTTACGCACTTGGCCATGCCGGGCCAAGACTACAACACGTAGTTTATTTGACATTTAGATATTTATTTGACATCAATGTTCTTCCGTTTTCTTCAGTTTGTATTTTTGTTAATAAACGTAATACTAAAAATATTTGTCGTGATAAACCAAATAACTCAGAAATGTCTTTACACGATAGAAAAAATGAATATTATTTTCGAATTCTGTGTAGCTGAATTATGGAAAATCCATTATTAAATCCAAACAGTTCATATGAAGTTTCAACGTGTAGGCCTGTGTAATTCTAGACTCATGCAATATTTTGATAGTCGTTGTATAATTGTTTAACGTGCCCTAACCCAGTCAAATGATCAAAACTTCTATGAACTTCTTAAAACAAGATAAAAACCTAATTGTTACTTTGAGAAACTGCTGGATTAAATCTGGATTTAGTTGGTTGTTTTCAATAAAACGCGAGAAGTGATTGCGACTGCAAACAATTAAAAAAAATAAATAACGAAAATTAGTTTAAAGATGAGCTTGGCTGTTCATAACACTAAAGTTTGAGGTCCGATCCTTGTGATGCGAATCCTTGGGCTTGAACAAGCAAATATTTCAAGTAAGGCAAAGACTGAGCACCGAAAACATTCATCACGAATTAAACCTATAAGCGAGCAATTTAAATACTTAAACGAAATGTATTTTTAGTTTTATTCCTTTCAAGTGTCTTCGAAAAGAAAACATCGTATCATAGACTACAAATTATTTATAAACATCAAAATGTGCAGCGAAAGATTTAGGGTTGATCCTGTTTGCATAACTTCAATATAACTCGAATAACTTACTTTATACCAGTTGAAAATCGTCAATATAACTAAAATGCTCAAACTCAATTTAAATAATACCATATATCAACTTTACAAATAATAAGGCAGATAAAACAGAAGCCAATTATCGCAGGCTCCCAGCTCGTGAGCTGCAGGAGTTCATCCAGTAAACCAGTTTCTCAACCTTCAAATCTTGTTAAGTTCAAAGCAAAAAAAAAAAAAAATCTCGAAAAGTACCGATGTGTAAGTTTATCAGATCGAACAATATTTACCCATCGATTTGTAAAAATATCTGGTTTATCTGCGTGTTAGTCGGAAAACAAAAGCCAAGCATTGTTTTTCGTATTTTACTTAAAATATACAGGTTACATGAACTCAGTAAGTGGACTGTTTGTTAATGCACGAAAACAGAATCAGACCGTTAGGGATAGCAAACAAATCATCTGTTCTCTATGGAGTAAAATCTTTGGGAAGCTTAGAAAACTATTGAAAATATATTGTAGCTCTGAATTCAGTGTAAAACTCAATTTTCGTCAACTTTATGTATTTAGGCTATTTGTTAAATATCTGGAACAGCGTTCTCCACTTCGGTTGAAATACTCGGGAGAGTAGCTATCAGAAGTCCTCGTGACAAGAGAACCAGTTCAAACGTCATTGTTGATAAGATATTAATTCGTTTATGACTTTTAGTGCTGTTGTTCATACTTTAATTTTCACACAAATTGTAGCTTCATAAATAACCCAAGGGATGTCAGCGTACAGCTATGGACGTCATTCAACAACTGATTTATGGAAAGAAGTCACCAGCTGGTCTGACTACTTTCACACACAAAACAAAATACGACCAAACAACAGAAAATTATGAATGTAAAGCAGTTTGTAGCATAATTATTTGTTGACTTGATTAACAAGCCTTTTGTTAGAGACGCGTGGTTTTGGAAAACTAAGTCATCTTGAGTTTGTCCAACAATTTTATAAATTAGAATCCAATCTACTGAAAGGTTTGAATGTGGATTCGATCCCAACTAATACGAATTCCTTCAGGTACGTCGTACTTCAATCATACGAGATTAACTGACATGTTTTATAATGTCTAAATTAATCTATATTTCATGAAGTGAGTAGCACTGAATTCCAGTTTAACTACGTAGTACGTAAAATATAACTGAACTAAGGATAATGCTTGTAACGTAACACAAACATAACCAGAAGGAAGGAGCCAGTTTGGTAACTAAATATTAAGGTGTCTGAGGTTGATATTTTTAACCGGAATGTTTGTAAAGTTAGCTCACTGTGATAAGCTTTGCTAGTTTTAGTTCACGATCTATTGAAATGCTCAGTCTGTATTGTTCACCCCTCTAACGGTCACATTTTCCTTTTTTATATTTCATTACAACTTAGACCTTAAAGATTTTCTGAAGTTATTTCAAAAACTTCTTTCCAAGTTTAATGACATTATAATCTGACGTAATAGGTCTATTGACGTGTGTAAAATAATGAAACTTATAAACAGTCATTATCTTAATTTTCTATCATGAAAAGTTACTAAGTTAACTGACATCTGTTAGGTTCTCCAGAAATAAATGTTGGAATTCTCACGACGACGTTTAAAAGTTGAATATTGAGTAGCTTATCATTGGTTGGTTGGTTTAATCTAACGCTTGTCACCTACAAGATGTCATAATTATTTACTGTTTCAACTCTACTCAGAGCAAGTTTCACAACCCCAAGGCACCATGGACAAGCAGTACTTTTGTCTGGTTTCCCTCTTCGACTTTAAACTTGGACTAAAAGCTACCGAAACTACATGGAACATCAACCAGGCATTCGATCATGGATCTGTTACTAAACATAAAGTTCAGTGCTGTTTTCAAAGATTTTTACATGAAGATGAAATTCTTGAAGACCACGAAGGTCGTGGAGGGAAGCTATCCTTACATGACAACACATTAAGGGAATCAGATGAGACAGACCCTCACACAACAGTACGTGAGTCTGCAGAAAATCTAGACACAAGCAAATTAAGCATTGCTAACTACCTGAGTGCGATTGGAAAGATGAAAAAGTTGGATAAGTGGGTTTCGCATGAGTTGACTGAAGATCAACAAAACGACGTTATGAGAACTGTCAAGGATGATGCTCCAAAAATTGAACGAATCGGGAATTGAGGTTTTGCCTCATCCATCAGATCTTTCTTCTACAGATTTTTTTTTATTTTTTCAAGCGCTTTGAGAATTTTTTTTGACAATAAATGCTTTCAAAACCAGCCAGCTGCATAAAAAGCTTTCAAGGAGTTCATTGACCACAGAAACTTTGATTTCTACAGCAGGGGCATAAACAGTGTGCTGAAACAAATGGTGCTTACTTTGATTAAAGCATGTTTCACAACACTGGTTTATACTTTTCCAAACTTCGCAGTCCAAAAACATTTATTTTTGAACAACCTACTAACAATAATAATTACGTGGACTTCAAACATACCAGTTTGACTGGTATGTAATACAATAACGACGCATGGACTTTGACCATACGAGGATAACAACGCATGGACTTTAACCACACAAGGTTAACTGACAGCAGTGAACAATGTTTTTGAAGTCAACATTTCTAATTTTTTATGCTGATGTTATGTGAAGTTATTTGAAAGTTTATTTGGGTTTTATTTAGCATTTAATAAAGGCTTAAATTCCAATTCAAATGCTGGCTGAATCCGATTTAAACTGTTCTATTTGTTACTATATCATTGTTAATGATTGGGTATCTAGCAATATAAAACATGAGATGTGACTGGAACAATTACATTGTTTATTTGTTGGATACAATGTCAAACTATGGTCAGCTGACTTGAAAGAGTTGAGTAGAGAGAAGAGAGTTAATTAACACCAGCCATCAACTGTTGAGTTACTCTCGTGGATGTTGACTGTCATTCTTATTATGCACCCATGGCATATATATTTATTAACAATAAGAACCTTATAACTTTGAAACTAATATTATTAAGTTATTCCCTTTACTTAGTTCATTGTTTGGGATTAGTTTAAGAGCATACAACTCTAAAACTCAAGGCTCTATTTCCCGCGGTAAACAGAGTACAGAGAGCTCATCGTGTTGCTTTGCACTAAAGAAAGGTACTCAACTGGGGAAGCATGTTTGAATTTGATTTGCATGCACTTATGCTCTTAATATGTTCTTATATGAGTTATGTATAAATAAGAGATATTAATATATGTGATGAGTTTTTCTGTTGACTATTTAGATTAGAAACTCAAGTAATGTCTTTTCCTACGAAGATTAAATAAGTGAATGTAAGAAAGAGGTTCTCATTTTCAAGATTTTTTTAAGGTAAAGAAAGAAAAGAAAAACTGGCAATTATGAATAATTAATAATAATAATTAATTTGAGTCATCAATATTTAAGGTCTGGTTTGATTTGTTTCCGCACGAAACCACATGAGGAATATCTGCTCTAGTCTTCCCTAATTTAGGAGTGAAACACAAGTGGGAAGGCAACTAGTTAACACCATCCACTGCCAATTCCTGGACTACTGTTTTACCAAAGAAAAGTTCGTTCTTTTTGTTCTTTTAAATTAAGCACAAAGCTACACAATGGGCTATCTGTGCTTTGCCCACCACGGGTATCGAAACCTGGATTTTTAGCATGTAAGTCCGCAGACATACCGCTGAGCCACTGGGGGGCCCAACGAAAAGTGGAACTGACTGAAAACTTATAACGCAACATGGCTTAAAGGGCGAGTACGTTAGCTGTGACATGGCCTGATGGTCAAGGTGCTCGACTCGTAATCTGATGGTCGCGGATTCAAACCCCCAGGCACCGCCAGGCTCTTCTTGAGATATTTACGTACAAATTCTTGATGTTTTGTGTTTGTTTGTGTAATAGTACACAGTGAGCTAGATCAATCACAAACAGACAAATCAGCGAAATAGGCATAGCTCTCCTTACGTTCCTGAGTTGACATCATCCACCACCCGAAGCGGCTATGCTTAACCAATTAACGGGATTACTGTCACTCCTGTAACGCATCCACAGCTAAAAGTGCGAAGTTTCTTTAGTGGCACCGCTTTCCTAATCTCAAACTCTCCCTTTGTTAACCTGAAGATGACCTAGAAAGGTCGAAACGTTGTACTTTACTTATCAATAAAAGTTTTAATATCCATACCAGCCGTTTCGAGATACATTTTTACATTTCTAATCTATAGCTTAGGTATAACGTCACCAAAACTTACTGATTTTACATGCACTCTGGCTTCCAGTTTTAATACCCAATCTAACACCAAAGACAAGAGCGACGCACCTCCACCTAGCGAGAAACTTGTTATACCAATTTCTATTTATTATAATTCTAAACTAGATGTATTTCTGCAAAGTCCTCAAAAGTGTTCTGTTTCAAGAGTAAATTAAATCAAACATAAGATGAACAAATGTGTTTATTTTTCTGTTTTTGAAGTTCGTATATCATGTTGCATTGCAGCCTACAGAGTGCATAATTTTTCTCGTGATTCATGACATGCGCACGTTTCACTGACATCAAAACAGTACAAACTACATTGTTAGCCGTCCCTTATGTGAGGTTATTTAAGTGTGTACGGACTGACGGACAGACAATGTACTACTGTATAATGGTGCGAATGCTGAAAACAGGCAACCTTCCAGGAAATCAAATAGTGTACGGTTTGAACTATTTAATTTTTATAAAAAGAAAGAAAGAAAACCTCGGATTACAGACTAGTTTTCGTGAACTTCATATAAGAAAGTTAACCCTAAAACTTAGCAATAATAGGATCATAATGCTGAATAGCAAAGTTGGGAATCAGTAGTACAAGGCCCAGCATAGGCAGGTGGTTAAGGCACTCGACTCGTAATCTGAGGGTCGTAGGTTCGAATCTCCATCACACCAAGCATGCTCGCCCTTTCAGCCGTGGGGGCGTTATAGTGTGACGGTCAATTTCTCTATTCGTTGGTAAAAGAGTAGCTCAGGAGTTGGTGACGATGACAAGTTGCCTTCCCTCTGGTCTTACGCTAATAAGTTAGGGACGGCTGGCGCAGATAGCCCTCGTGTAGCTTTGAGTGAAATTCAAACCAAACCAGTAGTACCCACTGTTCAAACCAGTTTAGTTTTGATATTTTACGAATAAAAAATAATGTTTGTTAATGATAAACACTGTGGTCGTTTTTGTGAAAACATCTGAGTTTGAATAATGTCGATTCAACACATTAATACATAGTTTCTTTTATTGGTGATTCTTCTGAACACACTTTAATATGAAATGACTTTAGTTCGTTTTAGTATATAGATCATTCTCTGTTTCTTGTTTACCATGAAACTGCACAGCGAACCACCAGTATTTTCCCAATACCAGAAGAGTATGGATGTCAGTTTCTTCAGTCATAATTCTTTAACAAAATTTTGTTCAGGTCATGTAATAATTTAGAAAATAAAAGTTTTGTGTTATGCTTCATAGTTTCTCCTTCTTGGATCGGGCATGACTCACACTATGACTGTAATAAATCACTGTTCCAAGATCCATTTTACAAAAGCGAAGTTTACACTTTTGAGCCGTTGATGCGTTATAAGAGTGACTATGACATTTCAGTATTCGATAAGAGTAGACACTCGTTACTACCGGCTAGCTGTCACCCCTCCAGTACTACAATTCACAATTAGAAATGGCTATGCACAGATAGCTGTTGTGTAAAATAACAACAACAAACAACAACAAAAGAGTTTCATGTTCTATAAGTCAAACATTGGTTTTGTAAGAGATCGTGTGCACTCAGGGAATTATAATCAGATAAAACCTATTGAGGACTTTTACATTTTTCTCTCATTGCTATGACGACATGTGGACACGCAAGAGCTGTAGATTTCTCCTTTCTGACGTAAACCGATTGAAAGTGTAATATTCCGATCCTCTTATGTAATAAAAATCATGACCCGAAATATTCACGAACCGGTTAAACAGCTCTTGTAACCAGACATTACGAAACACTGAAGAAAGGATCATCTTCATGGATATGGTCATATGAACAACAGAAACCTCCGACTACAGATAAGCCCGCTGGAACCTTTTTATCACGTTTCATTTTTCTCTAACCGGATCTCACTGGCTCGAATATTTAACACATTTGTAACAAGAGAACTTTGGCTTCATCCAGCTCTGTTTTCTCGATCCCTGGAGATTTTGTGAGTGTGTGTGAATTGAGATTACAGTGTGGTCAGTTGTCCAGAACATTGTATCTCAGAACGGCTGATATGGGTATTAAGAATTTTGCTTATAAAGCCGAAAAGAACGTTTCGAATTTCTTAGGTTATCTTCAGGTTAACCTAAAAAGTTCGAAACGTCCTTTTCTGTTTTATTAGTAGCAGTGTTAATACCCATATCAGCAGTTCTGAGATACATTTTTACTTCAAATGGGTTTCACAAAGTCCAAAACTTTGTGTCGTCATGTTGTCTTGAGTTTTAAATGTTCCAATTTGAAGTATAACAGTTTGTAAAGTTTCACATTTCACGTTGTGATTCTGGTGTAAATTACTAAATTAGTTTTTATTATACTGACTAATGCAAAATAACCGTTTGTAGTTTTTGTAGTACTGACTAATGCAAAATAACAGTTTGTAGTTTTTGTAGAACTGAATAGAGCAAAATAACAATTTATAGTTTTGTGGTTCTGACTAACTTAAAATAATAGTTTGTAGTTTTTGTAGTACTGTTTAATGCAAAATAGCAGTTTTTAGTTTTTGTGGTACTGACTAGAACAAAATAACAGTTTGTAGTTTTTGTGGTACTGATTAATGCAAAATAACGGTTTGTAGTTTTTGTAGTAATGACTAGTGCAAAGTAACAGTTTGTAGTTTTTGTGGTTCTGACTAGAACAAAATAACAGTTTGTAGTTTTTGTGGTACTGATTAATGCAAAATAACGGTTTGTAGTTTTTGTAGTAATGACTAGTGCAAAGTAACAGCTTGTAGTTTTTGTGGTACTGACTAATGAAAAGTAACAGTTTGTAGTTTTTGTGTTACTGATAAATGCAAAATAACAGTTTGTAGTTTTTGTGTTACTGATAAATGCAAAATAACAGTTTGTAGTTTTTGTGGTACTGTTTAATGCAAAATAACAGTTTGTAGTTTTTGTAGAACTGAATAGAGCAAAATAACAATTTGTAGTTTGTGTGGTTCTGATTAATGCAAAATAACAGTTTGTAGTTTTTGTAGTATTGACTAATACAAAATAACAGTTTGTAGTTTTTGTAGTATTGACTAATACAAAATAACAGTTTGTAGTTTTTGTGGTTCTGACTCAGACAAAGTAACAGTTTGTAGTTTTTGTGGTACTGTTTAATGCAAAATAACAGTTTGTAGTTTATGTAGTACTGACTAGAGCAAAATAACAGTGTGTAGTTTTTGTGGTACTGTGTAATGCAAAATAACAGTTTGTAGTTTTTGTGGTGCTGATTAATGCAAAATAACAGTTTGTACTTTTTGTAGTATTGACTAATACAAAATAACAGTTTGTAGTTTTTGTGGTTCTGACTCAGACAAAATAAAAGTTTGTAGTTTTTGTGTTACTGTTTAATGCAAAATAACAGCTTGTAGTTTATGTAGTACTGACTAGAGAAAAATAACAGTTTGTAGTTTTTGTAGTACTGATTAATGCAAAATAACAGTTTGTAGTTTTTGTAGAACTGAATAGAGCAAAATAACAATTTATAGTTTTGTGGTTCTGACTAACTTAAAATAATAGTTTGTAGTTTTTGTAGTACTGTTTAATGCAAAATAGCAGTTTTTAGTTTTTGTGGTACTGACTAGAACAAAATAACAGTTTGTAGTTTTTGTGGTACTGATTAATGCAAAATAACGGTTTGTAATTTTTGTAGTAATGACTAGTGCAAAGTAACAGTTTGTAGTTTTTGTGGTTCTGACTAGAACAAAATAACAGTTTGTAGTTTTTGTGGTACTGATTAATGCAAAATAACGGTTTGTAGTTTTTGTAGTAATGACTAGTGCAAAGTAACAGTTTGTAGTTTTTGTGGTTCTGACTAGAACAAAATAACAGTTTGTAGTTTTTGTGGTACTGATTAATGCAAAATAACGGTTTGTAGTTTTTGTAGTAATGACTAGTGCAAAGTAACAGTTTGTAGTTTTTGTGTTACTGATAAATGCAAAATAACAGTTTGTAGTTTTTGTGGTACTGTTTAATGCAAAATAACAGTTTGTAGTTTTTGTAGAACTGAATAGAGCAAAATAACAATTTGTAGTTTGTGTGGTTCTGATTAATGCAAAACAACAGTTTGTAATTTTTGTAGTACTGACTAGTGAAAAGTAACAGTTTGTAGTTTTTGTGGTACTGACTAATGCAAAATAACAGTTTGTAGTTTTTGTGTCACTGATAAATGCAAAATAACAGTTTGTAGTTTTTGTGGTACTGATTAATGCAAAATAACAGTTTGTACTTTTTGTAGTATTGACTAATACAAAATAACAGTTTGTAGTTTTTGTGTTACTGATAAATGCAAAATAACAGTTTGTAGTTTATGTAGTACTGACTAGAGCAAAATAACAGTTTGTAGTTTTTGTGGTACTGATTAATGCAAAATAACAGTTTGTACTTTTTGTAGTATTGACTAATGCAAAATAACAGTTTGTAGTTTTTGTGGTACTGATTAATGCAAAATAACAGTTTGTAGTTTTTGTGGTATTGAATCTAGTGCAAAATAACAGTTTATAATCTGCGCATTTTATCTATTTGTCCATTAGATGATATCTATTATTTTTGTTATTAACGCTCGGAGAATATAACATTTTATAGTTTTTATATTAGTGGGTAATTACATTGCCTAGCCTTGCCTTCGACGTAGAATAACAGTTTGTGTTATTTGTAGAAGTAACTAGTTCAAAACAAGAGCTAATACTACTTGTAGCAGTCAGTTTATCACGAAATAGCAGGCTTTGTGTGGTGACACAACTGAATATTTATCGTTTCTCAAAAGTAGTGTGAAAAGGCCAGACAGCTTCAGGCTTGACAGTAGTTACAACATCATATCACTGACACATAGCTGGTAATTACTATTTTCCAAGACCAGTAAATCTTGCATCAGATTACGACGTCAACCTGTCGGTTTGTTAGTCTTCACGGAAAGTGAGATATAAAGACATTGTGTTTGCTATAGATTAGCAGTGTGAGAGCTTTCTTTGAGAAATTACTTGAAAATGTATTTTTACGTATCTAATTAATTGCGTATTTTATTACGCACTTGCGTTGCTTATCATCAGTTTCTATAAAAGAATGTTTATTGGTAGTGTTATAATTATGCTCTGTTACCAGTCCTCACTCATGTTATCTGAGAGGGAGCATATATATATCTTTATATTATCACAACTTAACATAAACCTATCGTTCTAGTTTGCCCTTGACGGGGAATAATACGTAATGCTTAGTTCAGTTCCTTACGTAAGGCAAAATGGCGTAAATCTATGGTTCTTTATATCCCATCTTTCACACGGTATAACACAAATATTTCGTTGTTTCTTTTTCCGGCCTTGACGCAATATTAGCATAAAACTTATCGTTTCATTCCCTTATACCCTTCACGTGACATAACATAAACCTGTCATTTTGCTCTTCTTAAGACGTAATGGCCTAGCATGGCGTTCGACCCACAATTTCACGATCACGGGTTCGGATCATTCTCTCATTAAACGTGGTCTCCATGGGAGTATTACAATGCAAGGCTCAATCCCATTAGTCATTGGTAAAAGTCGGCGATGGGTGGTGTTAACTACTGTCATCGCTCTATTCTATCACTGCTAAAGTGAGGACGGCACTCGTGTAGCTCTAAGCAAAATTTAAAAGAAGTCAAGCTGCGTGATTTTACATCTTTTCTTTCTGTTCTATCATTGAAGCTACATCGTACAAACTTACCGTGTTACTATATTCCACCCATTTCATGGTTGATTTGTAAACGTTTCTGATAATCGTATAAAAAACACTTTTGCCAAATGTTTCAAAGTTTAGATCACTTGCACCTTTTAATGAATGGCCCGGCATGGCCAAGCGTGTTAAAGGCGTGCGACTCGTAATCTGAGGGTCGCGGATTCGCGCCCGAATCGCGCCAAACATGCTCGTCCTCCCAGCCGTGGGGGTGTTATAATGTGACAGTCAATCCCACTATTCGTTTCTAAATGAGTAGCCCAAGAGTTGGCGGTGGGTGGTGATGACTAGCTACCTTTCCTCTAGTCTTACACTGCTAAATTAGGGACGGCTAGCACAGATAGCCCTCGAGTAGCTTTGTGTGAAATTAAAAAAAAATCCCTTTAACGAAAGTGGTTTTAATAAAAAAAATAACAACAACGAATTTTATTTATTGTTATTTTCTTTTTTATTACTTTTTGACAGAATTTTTTGAGAAAACCTGTGTAAAATTACCGTTTCTTTCTATAATTGGGTTTCATCTTCTCTGTATAAAAAAACATGAAATTCAGTTCCACATAGTGGACACTGAAAAGCGTGGACTTCACTTCAACATAACGCAGTATAGAAAAGAGCAAAGTGTTTGATATTTGTAATAATTGTACATTTAAAACACTTTCAAACACTTGAGCTAATTAGGAGAAAGTTATGGATAATTTCTCTCGCAAACACCAAAAGTCGTTGTACTCGATAGAAAAAAAAATACACAAACCGAAAAGAAAGTTCATACCTGTCGTAACTTTGATTCTCGCTATTACAATAATATCAAACTAATTAATTAATTGCTTTAAAGTTGCTATGGTTGCGAACAAGTATCGTGAAGTAATTAGTTTTACAAAAACTGCTACTACAAGTCAACACAGACCAATCATTCGTCTTGTTCATCTATTAATCAACAAATAAGCCATTATATGAACAGCATGTGTTAGGACAGTAAACGTTTGGCTCAAATTACGATTTAATAAGTACTGTCAAAGTCGGTCACGCTCGGCCCGGCTCGGCCAGGTAAGTTAAGGCGTTCGACTTGTCATCTGAGAATCGCAGATTCGAATCCCCGTCGCACTAGACATGCCCACCTTATAACGTTACGGTCAATCCCACAATCCGTTGGCTTGCCCGCCCAAAAGTTGGCGGTGGGTGGTGATGACTAGCTGCCTTTCCTCTAGTCTTACACTGCTAAATTAGGGATGGCTAGCGCAGATAGCCCTCGAGTAGCTAGGCGCGAAATTAAAAACTCGAAAGATAAGGTAAACCTAATTCGTTCGTGCAGCGTTATACGGAATTTGAACCAAATACTTCTTACATAAACATAATTACAAAGCATATCTTTGTGTCATGTAAATTATTTTAAAGCTGCAGATAATAATTAATTAGTCACTATATAGAAGTTTATCTGTGCTGTACTCACCATGAGTATCGAAACCAGGTTTTTAACATTAGCTCTGACATTTTTAACATTTAGATCTGAGGTACCATGAGACTCGTAATAAAGTAAAGTTGATTCGGGGTTCTTTTAAACAATTTAAGCTGTTTCACAAATAATAATAGTGTTAGTTCATTAGCATATAACACTGGTTTACAAAAAATATTTTTTTTGTCTGAGGCAAGAATGTAGGTGAAGAATAGGTGTTTTTTACTAATTTGGGTGTGCTGAATTCAAATTTATAAACAGTTTTGCTCTATCACCTCTAGTTTTCTGGCTTTTAAATAGTCCCATTTTAGTATATACAGAGTATATACGTGCTTATTTCAACAGTTGCAGCAGCTTATTACAGATAAAAAAGGATAGATAAAGAACATTGACGGAATAAATATACTTGGATGACACAATGTAAACAATTCATAGCACCGCAGACAGTTAGAAGTGTGTTTTCTTAGATGATCTGGTGTATTTTGCCTCCGTGATGTCACGCAAGAGCATCCAGCAGAAGTCTCCCATCATGCTGGGGTTCCACTTGCCTTGGTAGTTGCTCTCCATCTTCGTAATGTCTTGGTGGAATCTTTCTCCGTGCTCATCACTCACTGCTCCTAGGTTTGGAGGGAAGAAGTTGAGTTGGGAATGGAGAAAATGAATTTTGAGTGACATTCGGCATTCCATATCCTCATAAGTCTTTAGCAACTTCTCAATACAGGCTTGGTAATTTGGTACGCGTGTGTTACCAAGGAAGCCACTACAGACTGACTTAAATGCTTCCCATGCTCTCAGTTCCTTTAAGGTAAGAAGCTCCTCAAAATCAGTATCCTTCAGCACTTCTCGGATTTGAGGTCCGATAAAGATGCCCTCTTTGAGCTTAGCAGCACTGAGACCTGGGAACACAGTAGACAAGTGTTGGAAGGCAGCACCATTTTTGTCCATGGCCTTCACGAAATTATTCATCAAACCAAGCTTGATGTAAAGAAGAGGAAGAAGCACCTTCTTCATGTCAACCAGAGGATTCTCCTTGACGCTGTGTTCGCCAGGAACGAAAGTGCTTCTAGACCCCCTGTCTTTCTGCTTGTAATGCTGGGATACAGCTCGACTATCCCAGAGACAGAGAAAGCAACAGTACTTTGTGAAGCCCGCTTGCATACCCATAAGAAGACCAATGACCTTGAGGTCCCCACACAGACTCCACTGGTACTGGTTGTACTTAACAGCTTCTAAAAGAGGCTCCATATTGTCATAGAACTCCTTTAGATGGAAAGAGTGTGCAGTGGGAATGCTTGGATATTTATTCCCGTTGTGCAGAAGCACAGCCTTGAGACTTCGCTTGGAAGAGTCTATGAAAAGACGCTAGTCTGAAGGATTATGTGGCAAACTAAGGAAAGTGAACAAGCCAGGTACATTTGTACAGTAGCACAACTTGTTTTCCATGTCGAAAAATGAAGCAAGGTCTTTGTTCCGATTCCTGAAACTGGTGATCCGTCTTGATATATAGCTATATATATATATATATATATATAATGTAATGCCATCACTTATATTTATTGCATAATAACTAAAAAAGAAGGCATAAGTCACACAATATCAGAAATTAACCCTGAATGCATATACGCCTTTATGTACAGTATGTGTACAAAATGTACAGTATGCATTTCTAAAAAACTAGAGGTGATGAGTAAAAACGGATTTCAAATCTGAATTCAGCACCCCCAAAGTAGGTTAAAACAGCTATTTTTGTGCTTGCCTCAATTTCTTTGTAAACCAGTGTAATTACACAGTTATAGTAAGACGAAAATTAAACTACAACGCGTCACTCTCGTAGAATGAAAAGTAATTTAAATTTTTGTTTTGAACTTCGCGCAAAACTACACAAGTGCTATCTGCGCTAGCCGTCTCTCGTCTAGCAGTGTAAGATTAGCCGTCACCATCCACCGCCATCTCTTGGACTACTCTTTTACCAACGAATAATGGAATTGGCCGTCACATTATAACGTTCACACAGCTGAAGCATGTTTAGTGTGACGGGGATTCAAACCTGCGACCATCAAATTACGAGTCGAGAGGCTTAACCACCTAACCACCTGGCCGTGTCGGGCCAGTAATTTTATACCGATGAATTTTAACCTTCTCGAAGGTAGAATCCAAGGGTAGGTAGGTGAATAACACCTAACTTCACAACTGACAGTCTTCATAAATTGTTTGCAGGTACATTACCGACTCTGGTTATTAATTAATTATTTTTGTTTGTTTATTCGTTTTATTTCTCAATCAAATGCTAATTTTGAAAAAGTCATTTGGTATTTTTTAAAAAACAAAACAATAAAGAAACGTATTTCGTAGCTCCACCTACTTTTTTAATCATTAAAAGTGAAATACATGTTTGTAAACATGCAAAATTTGTCCGATTTTTTTGAGCCGTAGTTCACACGTAACATCTACAGCTGTAATTTTGTTATTCAGCGTATTTTAAGACAAATATCATGATATGAAGTAAGCCGGTCTCAGCGATAGCATCTTTTAATGTTATACGTATTTGACATATCATTCTCAATGCCGTTTATTTATGGAATTTCAATACACGCTGACAGTTTTCTAACTTACTACAAACTTTCCAACCAAGTGGTGTACCTTGATTTGTTTGTTCCTTTAAAATTAAGCACAAAGTTATTCAAAGGGTTATCTGTGCTCTGCCCACCACTGGTATCGAAAACCCGGTTTCGAGCGGTTTGAATCTGCAGACACATCGCTGTGTCACTGGGGCTCAGAAGGGACAAACAAACTGTTTTCAGATGAATAAAGAAGATTTTGTGTAACTTGTTATAACTTTTATTCGTGTTTCTTTCGATAACACTAAAATATAAACATTATAATGTTCAAAAACGTCATTACTTAGCAAAATTTCTAAACTAGAATAGCTCATAAGCAAATGAAGCTATCTGTGTCCACCGCAAAGGTTCGAACTCGGGATTGAAGCCTTGTAAATCCGTAGAGTTTTTCTTGTCCAATATGGGGGATATTTAACAGCTAGTAATTAAACAAAAGTAGTTCTTCTCACATTGCCGAAAAACACCTTTATCTCAGTGTACTAAATATAATAATGTCAGTCCAGTGGAAGAACTTCCTATTATAATTGGGGAATGCCGGTGACCGTTTTATGATACAATGACTCACAATATCAAAACAAATATAACAAACAGTGAAAGTTGACTAAAAATCAGTAAATGATAATCTAGACATTAGTAATATTTAAATTATATGCTACTCCTTCCGTCAGAGGGTCCCGGCATGGACAGGTGGTTAAGGCACTCGACTCGTAATACGAGTATCGCAGGTTCGAATACTCGCTCCACCAAACCTTCCGTCGCTGTCATGAACAGGTGACGATTATTTTAATTGACTGATGCAAAGCATTTTCGTTCCAATGAACGCTTAATTGAAAACATACTTGGTTTGAACGTACAAGATGCTTTCTAACCAGAACTGTAATAAACATGTTGCGTATTCTCCCTCAGACACTCCTTTTCGCTGTTGCTTGCGTTTACATTGGATAAAGTCAAATTTCGCCTTCGAAAACTTTTAAAAAAAAATACCTCCTCAGATCTAGAATGACCAATAATCCGGGTCATTTACTGCTTGCAATGTGTAGTCTTAATATGTCCATGAAATTTGGCAAAAATTCGATCATAATCTACAGATTATTAACCACAAACTGCGAAAAATGCCCTATTTTATCATTATTAAAAATGCTTCCAAATGATCCATAATTTGGATTTGGATCCGGACCAAACTGAAAGAGGATTGTTCCATGCTGACTTTTCATTTTTTGTTTCGTAAAATATGTGTGTGCATAAATTTATTAGTTAACGAGAGACGCACGTGGAAACACAGATATAAACGCACGCATACATTGCAATATTGTCGTCGCTACCCCACACCACACCATCCCACCCCACCCAGTTTCATAACTTTACACAGTTTTGAAATGATAATGTCGGAGTTCAGTTAGTAAGCTTACTAATATTTATAAACGTAAGCTGTTTTGAAAACATTAACAACTTGAACATAAGATACAAAATTATATAAACCCACATTCTGTGGTTTGTTAGTCATACCATAATTAGACATTCCTTACGTCATCCGCAGTGAACTTAATTTTGCAAAACTTTTATTTGACAAAAATATTTTTGTTGTGGCGATTAATTAAATTATGCACAAACTTGAAGCAGATCAACATGTAATTTTTTATGATGAAACATGACTTGAAAGCAGTGGGATTCATGTATTGCTTATCGTTACATTTCGAGTTTTAGAAATTCAGACAAAACTGACCTGCATTAGAAAACATACATAAGGATTCTATTTTGCTAACTGCAGTGTCCAAAAGGTAAAGCTGATTAATAGTTTAAATATAACACGTGAACTCTTACAATAACTACGTGCTATAAAGCGCGTTACAGACAATTTACTGTTTATTTTTAAGATTTAATATGGTGGAGTTTTTATATTTTCAAGCTTAAAGTACAAGCCTTCTTGCTTAAAATCTTATACTAGAGTAAATGAGACAAGGAAAAACGACACAGTTGCACCGCGGCATGTCTGTGGATTTACGACTTTAGAAAAAGGGTTTTGATACCCATATTAAGCAGAACACATGTAGACCATTTTGTAGTTTTGTATTTGTTTGTTTTGGAATTTTACACAAAGCTACTCGAGGGCTGTCTATGCTAGCCGTCCCTAATTTAGCAGTGTAAGACTAGAGGGAAGGCAGCTACTCATCACCACCCACCACCAACTCTTGGGCTACTCTTTTGCCAAACGAATAGTGGGATTGACCGTCACATTATAACGCCCCCACGGCTGAAAGGGCGAGCATGTTTGGCACGATCGGGATGCGAACCCGCAACCCTCAGATTGTATTTGAAGAAAATAAATATTTCTTTGTCTTTGATTCTCTGAAGACTAATGAAGCCGCCTGGTGGTGAATACATTTAAAACAAATAATCAGCTGACACAGACTATATGAGTTAAATGGAAATTAATGTTTATGACATGATTTAAACGTTAACACACATCACGATAGAGCACAATAATTTCCTATAGTTTAATCACATATATCTTAGTTTCAAAGCAGCTGTGTTTCGTTTTGTTTTGTTTTATTTCTGTAAACAGAAAGCTCTAAATGCATTTTAATAAGTAATAATTAACAAAAAATTATTTACGCTTAAGATTCACGAATTAATAAAAACTAAAGTTTAATTTTGGTTACCATAGTAACTTATATACTGCGATAAATGAATAGATTACGACTCACTTTGCTGAATATTGGAATAACTCTGAACGAGGTATGATATTTTATAAGTGCAGTAATTACTCTCCACACCAAATTTCACACCAAGAAATCGTATTATTATAAGACCGTCTACATTTTTAGTTTTTCGCTCATCCTTCTCCGGTGCGTTAGGCTACCAGTAAACAGACACCTAGCCAGTTTAGTAAGAAGACCAGATATCAGCTATACTCAGCCCCCAATAAAACTTTTATTCCGTCCAAAGGAGTAAAATATCTAATGTCAAGGATGTTATAGGATAGTTTGAATCTTGCTAAACAAAAAAAAAAGACATTGTTGACACTTGAAAGCAGAAAGTCAAAAGAAACGTTTGGTTAGAAATGCAAACACGTGGGCCCGGCATGGTTAAGCGTGTTAAGGCGTGCGACTCGTAATCTGAGGTTCGCGGGTTCGCATCCCCGTCGCGCCAAACATGCTCGCCCTTTCAACCGTGGGGGCGTTATAATGTCACAGTCAATCCCACTATTCGTTGGTAAAAGAGTAGCCCAAGAGTTGGCGGTGGGTGGTGATGACTAGCTGCCTTCCCTCTAGTCTCACACTGCTAAATTAGGGACGGCTAGCACAGATAGCCCTCGAGTAGCTTTGTGCGAAATTCAAAAACAAACAAACATGCAAACTTTGTCAACTGAAAAATCGAACAAACCGACTAAGTCTATATGCAATTTATACATGAATGCACTAAAATACGTACGTAAGTATGTTTCTCTTCAAGAGTACTAGACAGTCAAAACAACAGGAACAAACCTGTTTACGTCTGATGAGTAATCCTAAAGATAAACGTATATGACGAAAATTTTGACGTTTATTCAGTGTAAACATGTGAGGAATAAAAATCAGCTTATCTACTTACGTTTATGAATATTTTCCTTCTCTATAAATCTCTTGTATCAGATTTATTAACTGACATCAAATAATAGGAACAACAAACGTGCTTAACGAAATGTTTCATCAAACGTAAAGTTTCAAACTTTACTCACGGGTGAATTTCTCTACGTGCGTGCGTGAGATCTGTGTTTGATTACATCTGGAAGAAGAACATATTTATCATCTAAATATTCTTCACGTGGGATTCTCGGAGGACGAGAAACGTTGCTTGGTGATTATGACAAATGTGTTTTAAAACACAAAATCACAATCAGGTAGATTTAATTTCAAGTTAAAAAAATGATTAAAAATTTTATATACAAATATAAATAATCGATACCTCTAGATATTTCCCTAAAACAAATAAGTTTTAGGGAAATATTAAATCACTCGGATCTTTATATGTACAAACATATAGACCTGAATCGCATGAATATATAATAATGGACTAATCTCATAACCCTTTTTATAAACATGTTTCAGCATTTCATTATTTGTCTATTTCTCTGTTTGTCAGTCAAACACACACACAAAGAAGATGTTGTTTTTATAATGTGTGTTTTTCTTATAGCAAAGCCACATCGGGCTATCTGCTGTGCCCATCGAGGAGAATCGAACCCTTGATTTTAGCGTTGTAAATCCGTAGAATTACCTCTGTACTAGCGGGGGGGGCGTTTTTACAATGACTCTATAAATGAAAACATACAAAAATATTGGTATTAAATTCAAACAGTATAACAACATATCATAACATCTATATGTTTGGGTGGCAGACATGGCCGTAAACTATTGTATATCTAATCTTACATCGAAGAAAACACAAAATATATCTCGTCTGTGTTACCACTTTTTTATACGATCTAGAGTTTTTAAAAAGCGACATTTTTTTACAATAATCAAATAATACTTTGAAACATCAAAATAATATTTTATAATTCCAAGCTAATAATGTATAAATCACAATAATTCATAATGGTTTTCTGAAATAATATAAAGTAACTTTTTACTGCCAATATTTCGGTTGTTGTAAGTATATGAACTTAGTATCAGTAATTTTATTATATTTTGATATAAAATATTAAATGATGATCGAAAACATCACACAAAAAGTAGCTAACCTGTTACCGTCATCACCAAGGCCATCAATGACCATTTTAAGTTCATATTGAAAATCGGACACAATTTAACCATCTTTACGTCTTCGCTCTGTTGATGTTCTCGATGTCTCTTGTTTTAAACTGACTAGAAATATTTGGAAAATTTCCACCTGGTTCATATACTTGAACCCCCTGTTTTAAATTAATGGTACTAACTTCCAACTTATATCTGGTTGGAGCCTTTAGATATTCAATGCCTTTGTGCGACTGGCTTTTTTTATTCTTTGATAACACAAGTCGTAAAAGGACCGCCTGCAGCACGTGTCCAACTGAGCCAATGAAAGAGAGTTCTGCTCCTGGAAGCAGGTGGCTGTCTCGCTTCTGATGATTCTTTCGCTGGTACTTAATATGCGGTACTTCTGAGCTCATGACGTCTTGACAATACATTTAGTGAGTGGTGTAATAATATTAACGTCATAATTATTTTCACCCACGCATCAGGTAAAATGATGACTTCCTGGTGGGTTTACTTCTTTGTTCGGAGGCATTGGAAAGTAAGCACAGTTAAATTAATAACAATTCTTTATCAGTTTCCGTTTAAAATATGTTTCTTTTACGAAACAAATACGGCATCTGTCAGCTTTTAACTAAAATGAAATATCGTAAACATATTTATCAACATTAGTTTACGAAAAACGTTTTATATATCGTTCTATGTGAAAAAAATTTGTTTGTTTTGAATTAAGCCTAAAGCAACATAATGGGCTATCTGTGGTCCGCCCACCACGGGTATTGAAACTCGGTTTTTAGTGTGTAAGTCCGCAGACATACCACTGTGCCACTGATGGGCTATATGAAATAAAATGAACACGACAAAATTATTCAAGTTGCGCTTTTAACCTGTCATACAGTTTAAAACTTTATGTGAAGTGGTTTGTTTATTTTACCCCAAAGTTACACGATAGGTTTATCGGCGTTATGTTCAAGACAAGGAATTCAACCACGAATTTTAGTGTTGTAAACTCAAAAAAGTTGCCGCTGAATCATCGATTGGGGAGAGGGGAGAATTTTGTCAGTGAGAATTTCAAATATTAGAGAAATGTAATGAGCTGGCCTTCCAGAATTTTATTTTAATTTTAAAATTGAAAGCTACAAGTTTTCTAGTTGTTAGGCCCTTCACGGCTAAGTAGTTAAAGCACTCGACTCGTAATCTAAGAGTCGTGGGTTCGAATCCCCCTCACAAAAAACATGCTCGCCCTTTCAGCAGTGGGGGCGTTATAATGTGACGGTCGATCCCACTATTCGTTGGTAAAAGAGTAGCCCAAGTGTTGGCGGTGGGTGGTGATGACTAGCTGCCTTCCTTCTAGTCTTACACTGCAAAATTATAGACGGCTAGCGCAGATAGCCCTCGTGTAGCTTTGCGCGAAATTCAAAACGACCAACAACCAATCAGTAGTTATTACATTGCCCTGAGAAGGACCAAATATACAAACAGTCAAAAAATAAGTTCAGGAAGAAGGAAGAGGTCAAAGAGAACCTGACCCTTCAGGGCATAAAATACCCAAATACCATTGATCCAAGTCATTACATCAATAGAACGATGGCATATGACCTTTTACATAAATTATTGACTTATTATCTCACACCACGTTTACCGTTATTGTTGTTAACTTCTGCTCATCATTAGGTTCACACTGGGATGAGACAGATTTGGTTCTAACCTTAATATGTGAATATTGAAATCTATATATAAACATACTGATTTAATTATCTTAAGCTCACTAGTTGTTCCTTGCAAAAAAAAAAAAAAGAAGCTTCAGTTTCCAAGGAAACTGAGTGCTTGAAATAACATTAACTCGTTATACCTAAAATATTATATTAAACAGTTCTTTTTTAAATGTTCTATGTTAAATAACTAAATATATGCCAAAAATAAAAGTTATTCAGTCTTTGTTCTGCTCAGACGTTACTTTTATGTTAACTTTACAGCTTGAAAAAAACGCTTTGCAGTAAGGCTAACTTAGTTTTCTAAATTTTTATAAAAATGAATCATGTTTTGGTTTTGTATAATTTTAATTAAAAGTTTGTTTGCTTTTTAATTTCGCGCAAAGCTCACGAGGACTACCTACGCTAATTGTTCCTAATTTAGCAATGTAAGACCAGCGGGAAGACAGCTAGTTATCACACCCCCCCCACCGCCAACTCTCGAACTACTCTTTTACCAGCAAATAGTGGGATTAACCATCACATTTTAATACTCCCACGGCTGAAAGGGCGAGCTTGTTTGGTGTCACAAGGATTCAAACTTTCGCCTCTCGGATTGTGAGTCGAGCGCCCTAACCACCTGGCCATGCCGGGTCCTTATTTAAAAGAAGGAAGTTAATAGTTAATATGTTAATCACTGAAATAAATCTCTCATACAGTTAAACAGCTTCAAAACTAATTTTGTTAAAACGAGCATTATTTGTTTGTTATCACACACAAAGATACACAATGGGCTATTTGTACATTGACCACAAAATTTAGATTTCTAGCGTTGTAAATCCGTAGAATTACTACTGTCCTGCAGGAGAAAGTATGATTTTAGTACATTTGATTATATTGAAATACATTGAGAAACGAAAGAATACTACATACATCGCCTAAAACTTGACAAAGCCTTGGATTTGACAATATATTATATTATCGTTAACTTTTTTCTTATGAAAACAACCATCTACATGTATCGAAAAATAAACTTAAAAATTAACCGAGTAATAAATATATTTAACTTTATATTCTCTTTTAACTTATAATGATTAGCACACAGTAGGTGACATTTTCTGCCGTAACTCCAATAACAACTTACGAGGCTTGGCTAACTTAAAAGACTTTGGTCAACTGTAAATGTACAAATTAGTCCGAGATGTTTATTGTCATTATCTTTTCATAGGCCTACTGCGGAACTCGAACAAAGATGTTTGAAAAAGAAGAATTCTTAATTTGTCTTATAACAAAATGGTTCTTCTTTTTTTGTTGGCTAAAACACATATTTTCGATCTACGCGTGATATATTTTGGATTGATAAAAAACATCTGAAGTCACACGTAATGTCTC
Organism: Carcinoscorpius rotundicauda; assembly: GCA_011833715.1. Taxonomy (NCBI): domain Eukaryota; kingdom Metazoa; phylum Arthropoda; class Merostomata; order Xiphosura; family Limulidae; genus Carcinoscorpius; species Carcinoscorpius rotundicauda. Next base: position 42,919,033 of record CM022404.1, read on the forward strand.
CTTATATAAACTACAGTTTCAGAGCTTTTCTGCTTAACCAACGTAGATGTCTTGCACAGGGTGACACACTTAACATTAGTTGTTAGGTGTTTAGCTGCTTCATGTACAGCTTAGCTGATAAGGTGTGGAACCAAAGGAAAAGATTTCTGTAGTAAAAACAAATAAAGAAAAATGCTAAATCTGATTTAAATTCGTTTTTATTCTGTCTAGAATAAATGTTGTCGAAAGATTGTATAATTGCGATATTAAAGGTTATATAATTGTGATATTAAAGGTTGTATAATTGTGATATTAAAGCAAAACCAATTTAAATTCTTCCTAATCACAGCTCATAAGCATAATCAATGGAAAAAAAAGCACAATCGATTACTGGTTCTAAAGATGTTAATATATCTGGAACAGATCTTGGTTCTAATATATATATAGTAGCTAGATATCTGTCTGTCTGTCACGCTCCGTATTTCTTAAGCAGATGATAGTACAAAACATTACACGTATCGAAATTCACCATGTCGAATAGACTGAACTAGATTGAATCGACTGTCTTTCCTTTTACACTTTTTATAAAAATGACAACTGTCAAAAAGCGCTCATTTCTATAGTGGTAATTCCTTGCACACAATAAAATGACAAGGGACAGTGACATCCAGCGGGGAAAAAATGCTTGCGGCTACTTAACAAATCTCCAATCTGCTGAATGCACCCATTGCATCTAAAAAACCAAACATTTTACAATACATTGGATCTACTCTTTTCTGCTCAGAAACAAATGGAATTCAATTATTGTTATTGAAATAACACATGAAATGATAAAAGACGATTTTATACTGCCCACTAGACAATCATATTGTGTTTACTCTCTGATCCAAGGGATTAGTTCGATTCCACATTTTACACTTATTCATCACTAGTTTTAAGAACATTATAATTGAATTGTTTGAACAAGTATCTACTAGTAATTTATAAATTAGTAGAGTTTATTATTGTTTCACTTTTAATTAACGTTTTAAAGCGGGTTATCACTTTTCAAATATTTTCAATATTTGCACGTTTGTAACTGAATTTGAATCTTTCGTAAGTTATTAAAATTTCAAGAATGAGCTTTTATACATCAAAGTTTATTATCAAAATATATGATGTCACAAATGCATCATTATTAACACATTTAAACGTGAAGAGTTATTAAAGATATGAAATTTTCATAATTTTATATTATATTAAGATATCCACACACACACCAACACAAGGTCCGAGTTGGCCCGGTCGTAGAGTTCTGAATTTTGGAGCTGACCAAACAGAATCGGATCAGTGCGATACTCCGAAATATTTCCTGCACTTTGACCCAAGAATGCTTTATAAGAGTAACAGTCAGTCCCTTGATGTGGGTGGTAGGGTGAGTCTCTAAAGTAGAGACTGTGGCAGATATCATTAGCTTTGTTATAAATACAAATAAATAAACCAAATGGAAGACTCAGTTCTAAGCAGGAGCAACTACGTGTTGAAGATGCGAGGAACGTGTTTATAGTTTCAAGTTTGGAGGGTGAAAAATGAATTATTCTCAAAGGATTTGTTTTTTATATATTGAACGTAAAATATGAGACTATCATATTCTACATTTATTTAAAACAGTTGTCTGTGCTACAATGACCCGGCATGGTTAGGTGGGTTAAGGCGTTTGACTCGGATTCTGAGGGTCGGGGGTTCAAATCCCCGTAGAACCAAACATGCTTGCCCTTTCAGCTATGGGGCGTTATAATGTTACGGTCAGTCCAACTATTCGTTGGTAAAAAGTAGCCCAAGAGTCGGCGGTAGGTGATGATGACTACCTGCCTTCCCTCTAGTCTTACACTGCTAAATTAGGGACGGCTAGCGCAGATAACCCTCGAGAAGCTTTACGCGGAATTCAAAAAAACAAAAAAAAACTATGATATTTCCAATATATAATAAGTATCGCATAACTCTCTTTTAGTAAACAAAAACATTAAACTTCTTTAATTATTTTAATCTGCATTATAAGAGTTTTGTAGAAACAGCTAAACCTGTGTGTACTGAAGAGACTAAGGAGAGGAATACAGTTTCAGTGTTGTGATAAAAAGATGTTATTTCTATGTTGCATCAAACCTCGTGTACAAAGCGACGGCGTCGTTGAAGTTTGTCTACAATAGATAATTGAGTTATGCTAGTCACGAATGTTTCTAATACCTGCAACTAAACAGCGTTTTCTTTTCGACAATATAGTCGGTGACCAATGTCAAAGGTTCATATGCCGCATCATAAATATATAACAAGTTTGAAACTTGATTAAATATAATTCATTCCTTTTCATTATCGCACGTTTCAATTTACATTAATTGCGAGTAATACAATAAAAATTAACATTACAATGTTTATCTCTTCGCGTTCAGAGTCCACAATTAGGATTAACAGTGTATACTGTGTGGGCTGGCCCTGAGATACAAATCTTAATTTCAGAACTGGTGAATCGGTTTCGAGTCCATCACGTGCACTTTAACTTGTGGATGCATTTTAAAAGAGACAGTCATTCCCTTGTCTCGGACATTTGGTGGTGCTGACATCTGTATTCCATTTGGACAGTAGTTCAAAAATAGGGACCGACACAGATATTCTTGGTAAATTTTCCAAAAATATAAAAAAGTGCTTAAAGAATAAGTAGCTAATCACAATAAAGGTAACATTCAAGCAGCTAATCACAATAAAGGTAACATTCAGCAGCTAATCACAATAAAGGTAACATTCAAGCAGCTAATCACAATAAAGGTAACATTCAAATACCGAGATAACCGGAGTACAGACCTTAAAACAACAACTTTGTCTGAATATACGACGACTTTCTATAGTCCGACATATAGTGATGGAGGACCTAGTGTCCAGTACTCTAGACCCTGAGTCGGCTGGAGGTATCTCATCTAAAGTGTTTAATAAAGCTAGTAAGTGTTATTTGATTTTAACCGACACTTTAATACATTTCCAGCCGACAATACAAACTCGAACACTGTCTTTAGGTCCTCCATCGGTGATAAACTTGAATGTTCGGTCGGGCTTAAGAAATTACTCGTATATTTAGATTTAATATAGACGTGTTTTTCTTGTAAATCTGTAAGAGCAGAAACTCCGGTTACCTCGGTATTTGTTTGTTACTTTTACTTGGTCTCAGACCTCGAGGATGTCGTCAAACATGCAATCCCTGACTTTTTGTTTTCACCAGAAGAAATAACGTTGTCGTGACAATACGCACACCCTTTAACTATCAGCACATATCTGTGATCATAAAACTATTGTGGGAGTGTCTCTGTTCTCTACTGGTCACTTTATATTCTTTAATATTAAAATTTAGACAAGTGTAACTTAATGAAAACCGTGTAATATTACTCGTTCCAGTTTCTAAAGTGAACTTGACTAAATATTGTAAACAACAGGAGTACGAAACGGATTAAACACTAACTTGTATCAAAGTTAATTTAATCTCGGTAACCCATACATACTGGGTTGTCTGTAAACATCGAAGGTTATTATACTGTCAGAGGAATTTGTTCCTCGGATAAACGCCCCCACCATCACAACCACCAATGGCACAGTGATGTATCTACGGACTTACAATACTAGAAACCGAGTTTCGATACCCTGGTTGGCGGAGCACAGATAGCCTATTGTGTAGCTAATAGTCAATAATTAATCAATAAAAAACACAAATACAATTCATTTGACGGGAATGTTAGCGAGCTCAATTCTTGTTTGGTCTATCTCGTTTTACAAGCTTACTTTTCACAGTGGAAGATAGATATCTAAAGTCCTAATATAAATACTAATGTTCAAAGTTAATTCTCTGAAGTTGAACGGCTCGTGTAGCAGACCAACAACTTTGTACAGTCATTTGGCGCATCGATTTATAATCTTAAGGCGAATTTCTCGAAAGTTTATTTGGCAACAATACTGACAATCACTAATATTTTACACACGGATTGTTGATTCTTGCGCTTAATAATTTTCCACAAATTCATGACGCAAGCGGCACGCAATATACAAATACATTTCTAAATATATATTAAACTGAAACAAATACAGGTAGTCAAATTAGTGCATAATAGTAAATCCGCCATGATTTCAATTAAATTTCGAAGTAACAGCCGAATGTTTGAAATTATATGCTCTATTTACAAAATTATTAAATCTCGCTATGGTTTCTTGCCTCGTATACGTTTGTACAACAGTTACTTCTTTCATTCAGTTTTGTTAAGCTTTAACAAACGGTTAAAATGTTTTGTAAGACAAATATTTAAAGAACGAATTATTCCAAAACTCCAAAGCTTGACGTAGACCAGTGGTTCCCAACCTTTTTATGCTCCGCACCCCTGAAAAATTTTAATATTATTCTAAAGTGAAGGTAGATGCTTGTTATTATTCTAAAGTGAAGATAGATACTTGTTATTATTCTAAAGTGAAGGTAGATATTTGTTATTATTCTAAAGTGAAGGTAGATACTTGTTATTATTCTAAAGTGAAGGTAGATACTTGTTATTACGTGTCCTACATAGAGTTTATTCTTTTCCACGGTTCTTCCTAGTTGTTCCTGGCCCGTCATGGCCAAGCGTGTTAAGGCGTGCGACTCGTAATCTGAGGGTCGCTGGTTCGTATCCCGGTTGCGCCAAACATGCTCGCCCTTTCACCCGTGAGGCCGTTATATAGTGTTACGATCAATCCCACTATTCGTTGGTAAAAGAGTTGGCGGTGGGTGGTGATGACTAGCTGCCTTCCCTATAATCTTACACTGCTAAATTAGGGACGGCTAGCACAAATAGCCCTCGAGTAGTTTTGTGCGAAATTCCAAAGCAAACAAACATAGTTGTTTCAGTTTTAGCAGTTTTGTCTGTTTGTCAGTAAACACAAACCTACACAATGGACTATCTGTGCTGTGCCCACATCATGTATCGAAACGAGGGTTTTAGCGTTTTAAACCTTCATACTTTTCGACGACCCCCTGGTGGGCTCAATTCTAGCAATAAAATATAATTGCAAATAAATAAAAATCACATTAAAAATCTTCGGTGATATTTATTTTGCACTACTCATAAGATAAATTTTAGCAAAATACATCAAATACGTGTTTGGTTGTTAAGTAACACAACAGTTTTGTGTGTGTATTTTGTTGTTGTTTTTCTAGAGGGTTAATTACATTCAAACATGGCGTGCTTAGGCGGTCGGATGCAATTGATTAAAGACGTGTATACAATGAACGTATACTCAAAAGCATTCGATATTTTTATCAGAACTTCAAAACAGAAAAAGATTGAAGCGTGTGCAAAATCCGTCTCCGCTAATTAAGTCGAGTCTTTCGTGTATTCGGCAGACATTCGTGAAGCGTTATTGGTGTTACAGGAAACAAACAGGTCGACAGGTCGTTGAAGGTGAAGACCAGTGTGGACGAACTCTCATTCCAAATGTTTAATTGCAATTTCTGGTCCTTACATAAGAAAATGACACCCATTCAACAACTGACAAATTACTCATTCATGTTTTGACACGTGCTTTACTATCACCATGTTCTTTTAATAAAGCAGTTGCTTAGCGCTGAAGCTAATGATTAAACTCTCGCGAAATCTTCCAAAACTTAATTGAAGCATCGCGTCATTTGTCATGCGCAGCAAAACTGATTTGAAGTTTTAATAATGCGCATCTCCAGAGATGTAAGAATGTTACTTAATATCTATTAGGTGATCGACTTTGTTCATTGACTTAAGCACGACTCACTGAAAAAATGATCCCCCAGTGGCTCAGCGGCATGTCTGCGGACTGACAACGCTAAAAACAGGGTTTCGATACCCGAGGTGGGCCAGAGCACAGCTACGCAATTGTGTATCTTTGTGCTTCATTGAAAACAACAACAACACAAAAATATACTTTATTATTCAAGGAGATTAAAAACAAATAGGATTTTATTTCAGAGGTTCATCAAAAGGATTTTACTGATTGGTCAATAAATATCGACCAAATTTTAGTCATGCTGCTCGTCCCTTTCAGATAAAACTATTGTCATTTGTTGCATTTCTTATATTATTATTTTTTTACCTTTAACTAGTCCCCATGTTCTCCACATTTATAAACACACGCAATTCTTTGTGTATTTTTTCATTTCGCGCAAAGCTACACGGGAACTATCTGCGCTATCTATCCCTAATTTAGCAATGTAAGACTAGAAGAAAGACAGCTTGTCATCACCAACGATCGCAAACTCTTTGGCTACTGTGATACTAACGAATAATAGGATTGACCGCCACATTATAATACCCCCACGGTTGAAAGAGCGAGTATGTTTGGTGGGACTGTGATTCTAACCCGCGACCCTCATACTGGGAGTCGAGCACTCTAACCACCCGGCCATGCCGCGCCCATAACTGGATCATGTCAATGGTTCTTATTGGTTGTAACACTTGAGCAACTACTTTATATTTTCCATTGAGGAATATTCGGAAATTTCGATTATATTTTTATTCGGAGTGCGCTATTTAACCCCATGCATACGTGAGGTCACAGTGCGCAGAATTAAATGAATTTGTAATCAACTTGTGCCAATAAATCCATTTTGTCCATACAATTCAGATTCGCACCCGAAATGCCGAAACTTGACTTCGCTTCGTCCGTGAATTCTGAGCATTGTCATAATGTTTGTATTTTTTGTTATTTGGTTACATGCTTAAAGAAACAAAAAAAACGCAGCCACATAATCACACATATTATGACAATGCTCAGAATTAACATTAACTATTCTGTTGCACTCTAAAGAATGTGATCGCATGGAAGGAGACCAACCAATTGCCGTTTGTATACTGTACGATATTACACAACTAAATTACTGGTAATTTGGTTACACTTTGAGTAACCAATAAAGATATAGTTCTCAAAGAGAGCTTCAGCCAGTCTTGCCTCATTCGTAACTGAAGCAGTACTAGTCTGCAATGGAAACACTCCATAACACAAATTTGTGGTAAAACTTTAATAGCAAGTGAGTGATTCGGTGAAGTACAATCCACTTAGGTTGTTCAAATAAACGTATTAAAAGTAAAGTATATTTCAGTGCTTTATAGATTGTTTATATATTCCACACTCTCCGAAGTAGCTACACGGTAGAACACTATTATAGCTGTATAGATCCTTCTTGGTGCAGCTCAATATACAAACATTCTATAGAAATATAGAAACATCAGCTCCGTCTGGGATCGTTCATGACGATTTTTCATGTTCTTCAATTTCAAAATCCTTATACAGGCGCAAGTCCTAAAGCAAAAGCCCTTCTTTACAAAATTCAAATTTTCATCTATTTTCGGGTATTATGAGACCTTTGTAGAATTTTTAATAAACTATTCCGTTTTTTCTTGGAGCAAATCGTGGAAGTTAACGCAATATAAGTAAAACTAAACAACGGGACATCTTAAGCGTTACTGTAAGCTTTCCTCAGGACATCTTAGGCGTTACTGTAAGCTTTCCTCCCCCTAACTGGGGACTAGGCCTCGATAAACAAGAGCTTTCTACGCATATTCTCTCAAAGTATGTAATTCTAATTAGTATTAACATTACATTGCATTCTAGTATTGTCCGTGTAATATTCTGATGAATTTTTTTCTTTGATTTCTTTTGTGTTATAGAAAGAGACCCTTGGCAGCTATCTAGATCACTAAATGGTAAAAGGCCGTTTTTTATATATATATATTGTATATATTTGACTTGCTAATGGCCTACAATATTCTTCAGACATCGAACTGCGATATATTTTCAATTTGAGATGATTAGTAAAGGCAGAAAATGATGGCGATGTCACAACAACTGCTGAGAACTACAGCATTTAGGTCGACATGATTGAAAACGACTCAAAATCTGTGGAAACGTCATCTGGGCCAAAAAATAACTTCATTTTATTTTTTATCACCTTTGGCTAAAAGAACTCCAAGTCTGGTAATTCCAGAGAAGTTTGTAAGATATAACTTTGACAATATTAAATAGGTTTGTTTTAAATTTCGCGCAAAGCTACTCGAGGGCTATCTGCACGAGCCGTCCCTAATTTAGAAGTGTAAGACTAGACTGAGTTACTCTTTTAACAATCAATAGTTGGACTGACCGTAACAATATAACGACCCCACGACTGAAAGGGCGAACATATTTGGGGCGACTCGGATTCGAACCCGCGACCCCTAGATTACGAGTCGAACGCCTTAACGCATTTGGCCGTACCGGGCCAATTAAAGAAGAAATACATATTACCTTTCGTAATCGGTTTCTTATCGAATTGAATTCAAATTTCAAAAACAAACAGAATCTCTTAGAGGTTATTGCTACTTCCAAGTCAAAAGATGATAACTTTTTGAAGTACTTCACTATAAAAGTTCTGAATTAATTTTATCTCGACATGATTATTAGTAACACAGCTGTGTTGTGCCACTTCACATAAAGTTCTGGATTAATTTTATCCAGACATGATTATTAGTAACACAGCTGTGTTGTGCCACTTCACATAAAGTTCTGGATTAATTTTATCCAGACATGACTATTAGTAACACAGCTGTGTTGTGCCTCTTCACATAAAGTTCTGGATTAATTTTATCCAGACATGACTATTAGTAACACAGCTGTGTTGTGCCTCTTCACATAAAGTTCTGGATTAATTTTATCCAGACATGATTATTAGTAACACAACTGTGTTGTGCCACTTCACATAAAGTTCTGGATTAATTTTATCCAGACATGACTATTAGCAACACAGCTGTGTTGTGCCACTTCACATGAAGTTCTGGATTAATTTTATCCAGAAATGACTATTAGTAACACAGCTGTATTGTGCCCAGCAGATAAAAATATTCAAAATATCCACTTTCTAAACAAAATAGTCAGCTATCAGTGTCTCCAGTCAGCCATCAGTTACATTTGGGATCAGTGTCTCCAGTCAGCTATCAGTTACGTTTGGGATCAGTGTCTCCAATCAGCCATCAGTTACATTTGGGATCAATATTTTCAGTTAAACACAAGTCCAGTTTGGCACCATTGTTTCCAGTCAGGTTGCTAGCTACTCTTTCATCTTGTGCCCAGTTTTTCCTTTCAGCTACTAACTAGAGTGTGTGTGTGTTTTCTCACAGCAAATCCACTTGCTGTGTCCACCGAGGGAAAACGAACCTCTCGTAAGGTTATCGCTGTACCACAGCAGGAGATTACTAACTAGTTCAAATTGCCAGACCCAATCAGAATGTACTATTATTAAATGTTTCTAACAGTGCTAAATGTACACAAGTTTTGTGTGTTTTGGAATTTCGCGCAAAGATACTTGAGGGCTATCTGTGCTAGCCGTCTCTAATTTAGCAGTGTAAGACTAGAGGGAAGGCAGCTAGTCATCACCACTCACCGCCAACTCTTGGGCTACTCTTTTACTAACGAATAGTGGGATTGACCGTAACAATATAGGCTCCACGGCTGGGAGGGCGAGCATGTTCAGCCCGACGCGGGCGCAGACCCGCGACCCTCGGATTACGAGTCGCACGCCTTACGCGCTTGGCCATGCCAGGCCCATGTACACAAGACTTAAGAGCGAATGTCTATCGTGCTCGCTGTTAAGTGAAATATGAATTGGAAACTTAAGTACGTTATACAAGAATGTTTGTCGACATCAAGTAATCCACAGTTTTTATCAACTGTCTTACAACATCTTAGGTATAATTGATGTTTTGAATTAAGCACAAAGCTATACAATGGGCTATCTGTGCTCTGCCCACCACGGGTATCGAAACCCGGATTTTAGCGTGTAAGTCCGCAAACATACCGCTGAACCACTGGGGGGCTCTTAGGTATAAAACAATGCCATATATTTTTCATTCCCTTGTTTATGATGTAAATGTTTCAAAATTTTGTTCAGTTCAGTTTGGAAACATAAAGTAGATGAGGTAAATATTTCAACTTTTTTCTAGATTCAGATATTTCTTTGACATGGATTCGCAAATTGACAACTAACGAATTTTTTTTTTTTTTTTTTTGTAGGAAAGGTAGCCCGTAGTGTCTCAATATACATGGCTGAGTTTTCAGTCAACAAACAGAACAATATATCGAAGTTTTCCTGTTCTTATATTTGATTCGCACTGAACAAAGATCACGTGGTTGAAGAATGACATTTTCTATTCGGCCTTGATTTTATTGGTTTAATATTTAAAACCTGGTTTTATTTTAGCCACATTATTACAGCGATCAACTCATAATTTGAGGGTTGTGGGTTCGAATCTCTGTCACACCAAATATAATCGCCCTTTCAGCTGTGGTGGTGTAATGATGTTATGATGATTTCCACTATTCGTTGGTAAAAGAGTAACCCAAAAGTTGGCGGTAGGTGGTGACGACTAGCTGCCTTCTTTCTAGTCCAACACTGGTAAATTAGGAACGCCTAGCACAGATAGCCCTCTTGTAGCTTTGTTCGAAATTCAAAAACAAACAAACAAACAAACTTTCGTTACAGATATAGTTATCCCTTGTTTTATTTCAGTGCCCTATTTTTAGTACGTGTAGCTTGTAAAAACATTTTCTCAGAGTTATTCTTTCCCAGACGATTGCAAATATTATTGTCTCCCGCGTAACTATTGATTTCCTTCTGTTATTAGGCTTACGCTTCTCTATACTTGATTTGGTTATTCAATAAAACTGGAGAAAAAAATACGAAAAAACAAACTTTTTTTTAATTTCGCGCAAAGCTACACGAGAGCTATCTGCGCTAGCCGTCCCTAATTTAGCAGTGTAAGACTAGAGGGAAGGCAGCTAGTCATCACTACCCACTGCAACTCTTACATTACTCTCTTACCAACGAATAGTGGGATCGATTATCACATTATAACGCCCCCACGGCTGAAAGGTCGAGCATGTTTGGCACGACGGGGATTCGAACCCGCGATCCACGGATTACGAGTCGAACGCCTTAACCCACCTGGCCATGCCGGGACAAAAATAAATATCTTACAAAGTTGCGCCCTCTTTCCTTCGAATTAATATAATTATTTTGTTATTCATAAGTGATACAATATGACATATATATTACAGCATTTATACATGACAATCGAGAGTTAAAGCCATGTCATCTTCCAAAATTAGTTTTCTCATTTTTCAGGCAAAGCTCGAGGCGTTTCACGTTCGTTTTTAAACATAAAAGGTGGTGTTAAAACATAAAAGGAAAATTAATTGGCAAAAGTATATTTATAACGAGCATAAATTTTAAGACAATGAAAGCACTTTTAATAATTTTCAGTATAATAATTTTTCTCGATAAACTTACGTTCGAAATTAATTTAAATATACAAATAATATTGAATAAAAACACAATTGAAGTATGATGCGTATGATATATGTATACATAATTTTAATTAATATTTAAATCCGCTAGGATTTATTGTAGCTTTCTGAGACATCCTGGAATTAGCCCTGCTTTACCTTTATAGTGTCGTCTCCAGGTATTAGTAAAAAATACCTCTTCAATTAGTGTTATAAACATTCTTGACGTACACATCATGTCGAATTCGAGTAAGCAAATCTTTTTTTTAAGCAAAAAAAGTAAGCATTTACTTTTATCTCAAGTTGCCCCCCAGTGGCTCAGCGGTATGTCTACGGACTTACACGCTAAAATCCGGGTTTCGATACACGTGGTGGGCAGAGCACAGATAGCCCATTGTGTAGCTTTGTGCTTAATTCAGAACAACAACAACTTTATCTCAAGTTAGAGATATTGTTGAGATCAAAGTGTATGAAACTCGAAAAGAAAGAGATATTATACTGATGCATTACGCTAACAAAGTTATGTCTTTGTAAGTAGAAAATAGAATATTTGGACAAGATGAATTGTTACTAACCACGAGGTCTTATGTCGAGAAATATTTTATCTAATAACAACATCGAATGTTCTCTCCTTTATATTAAGAAACAAACAACCGACAATGAACGCAGTGTATGTTAGATTATTGTTTACATTTTTGCCCCCCAATGGCACAGTGGTATGTCTGCGGACTTACACACTAAAAACTGGGTTTCGATACCCGTGGTGGGCAGAGCACAGATAGCCCATTGAGTAGCTTTGTGCTTAATTCTAAACAACAACGTTTACATTTTTAAATGGCTTTTTGGCGGTTTAGGATAAGTCTAAGTGCTCATAACAACAAAACTTTGAATCTTATACCGACAGTGGGCGATGCACAGGTAATTCATTGCGTGGTTTTAGGATTAACAAGAAAATATTTTAAAACGATTTATGATTTTGATGTAACATAAATTTATGTTTTGAAACAATAACTTCCGATCATCACAGGTTTCATCCGGTGATTAATAAAACAAGAGGAAACCATCTACAGCCACAATACTTGAATTGTTCTTGGACAATGTTAGAATAAATATATTAATGTATGAAACATTTTTCCTCTGTTTATTAGCGACATTTTTGTGCCTCAGCAGTACCAAGCATGGGGTTCGCACATACCCGATTTGATTCTTTTATTCATCAGGATTCCTCAGCAGTACCAATCATGGGGTTCGCACATACCCGATTTGATTCTTTTATTCATCAGGATTCCTCAGCAGTACCAAGCATGGGGTTCGCACATACCCGATTTGATTCTTTTATTCATCAGGATTCCTCAGCAGTACCAAGCATGGGGTTCGCACATACCCGATTTGATTCTTTTATTCATCAGGATTCCTCAGCAGTACCAAGCATGGGGTTCGCACATACCCGATTTGATTCTTTTATTCATCAGGATTCCTCAGCAGTACCAAGCACGGGGTTCGCACATACCCGATTTGATTCTTTTATTCATCAGGATTCCTCAGCAGTACCAAGCACGGGGTTCGCACATACCCGATTTGATTCTTTTATTCATCAGGATTCCTCAGCAGTACCAAGCACGGGGTTCGCACATACCCGATTTGATTCTTTTATTCATCAGGATTCCTCAGCAGTACCAAGCACGGGGTTCGCACATACCCGATTTGATTCTTTTATTCATCAGGATTCCTCAGCAGTACCAAGCATGGGGTTCGCACATACCCGATTTGATTCTTTTATTCATCAGGATTCCTCAGCAGTACCAAGCATGGGGTTCGCACATACCCGATTTGATTCTTTTATTCATCAGGATTCCTCAGCAGTACCAAGCATGGGGTTCGCACATACCCGATTTGATTCTTTTATTCATCAGGATTCCTCAGCAGTACCAAGCATGGGGTTCGCACATACCCGATTTGATTCTTTTATTCATCAGGATTTCTGGCACACTACCTTTAAATTGAAATTCTTTTAGGTAGAATTAGAGTAAAATAATCAATGAGGTCTTGAGTGAGGTCAAATGCATCAATTAAAAGGGCTTGACCTCATAATTTTAAAACCAGTTAGGTCTCAATTCGGTCAAAATGTAACAGGGTTACGAGATGAGTGTCCGCACTTAATAAACGGAATCAGAGTCGTTTCATGAGCCGCTGTGCCACGATTAAAAAATGTTACGTTTTTTAGTCGATTTGGAAAGGGAACTGTCTTACAAAAGCCAAAATAAAAGTAGTATTACTTCAGATATTTTTGTGTTTACTGTAGGAATCAAACTCTAGATTTGAGCGTTGCAAATGTGAAGACTAACCCCTCGCCTACCATGGCACTTCTTTGAGTGAAAAACATCATTACTATTATTTGTGGCCCGGTATGGCCAAGCGTGTTAAGGGGTGCGAGTCGTAATCTGAGGGTCGCGGGTTCGTATCTCGGTTGCGCCAAACATGCTCGCCTTTTCAGCCGTGTGGGGCGTTATAATGTAACGGTCAATTCCACTATTCGTCGGTAAAAGAGTAGCCCAAGAGTTGGCGGTTGGTGGTGATGACTAGCTGCCTTCCCTCTAGTCTTACACTCTTAATTAGGGACGGCTAGCATAGATAGCCCTCGAGTAGCTTTGTACGAATTTCCAAAACAAACAAACAAACAAAATGCGACCCTCGGATTACGAGCGCACGCCTTAACGCGCTCGGCCATGCCAGGCCTAACACTAAGGAAATTATTTATTTAAAGTTTGTAATGCTTTTTACCGATCTGTCTCAGAATAAGGAAATATATACATGAACGTAACAATTAGAAGTTATTATGTCTTACACGCTTCGTTTGTTTGTTTGTTTTTGAATTAAGCACAAAGCTACACAATGGGCTATCTGTGCTCTGCCCACCACGAGTATCGAAACCCGGATTTTAGCGTGCAAGTTCGCAGACATACCGCTGAGCCACTGGGGGGCAAGAATTGTGTTTTTTATAGCAAAGCCACACTGTGCTATCTGCTGAACCCACCGAGGGGAATCGAACCCCTGATTTTAGCGTTGTAAATCCGTAGACATACCGCTGTACTAGCGGGGGGCTACACGCTTCGAGAAAAAGTGATTTCCTGAACGTTCCAAACTCTATTTATCTGATGTTATTATTCCCTAACATGTTAACAACATTGAAAATCCTTACTTCAGACACAACCTGTGAATCTGAATCCGTGTAATGTACTGGAAGAAAGCAGTAGTGTTTTATTTAACTTGAAGCAGTTGCCCACCATAAAAGTGAAGGCACTTTATATCCCTCTAACACTGCAGATATGTATGCCTTTATATGATCGGGTAACCTGACCGATAACTTATTCTGTTTTTACAGAGAAGACATTTTTTATTTTATTTTAAGAGTTCTATATTTTAATAATAGATATATAAAACCAGGAGACTTCGGGTCAATAAAAAACTACACTTACAATAGTTGTTCGAAAATGATTGACACTGTTTTACAGATGTGAGAAACTTAAATCAGTTATCAACCACATGTTACATACAAATAATCAGATAGGACGATGATCTTTTTGTATTTCTTACCAATAACTAGTTGTTTCCATGTTTCTATTTCTGTACGTGTAGTCGTAGTTGTATTTAGTTTATACAATGTTGTTTTTTTCATTTTTCTCCATTATATTAGTATATTTTGTATAAAATTTATACGTTTTAATAGAAGTACTTATTATGTTAATTGTTTTTTTGCGTGTGTTCATGGTAGTAATATTGTATTAAACGTTTTTATGGGTGTTAATAATAGCATTTATTATATTAATAAAAGTTTTATTATGTGTGTTCATAGTGTTAATAGTGCATTAAACGCTTTTTATGACTACTTAGTGTAGTATTTATTATATTAAATGTTTTATTATGTGTGTTGATAGTTGTAATGGCGTATTAAACATTTTAAGGGGTGTTTATAGTTTAGCGAATTAAATATTTTTATTATGTGTTTAAAGTAATATTCAGTGGGTTAAACGTTTTTGCACGTGTGTTTATTACTGTAACACTGTGTTAAGAGTTTTTATGTGTGTTTATAGTAGTATTTATTATATTAAACGTTTTTCTGTTTATGTTCATAACACTAATAGTGTGTTAAACAAACCATCAAAAACAAGATTTAATAACGACAAATTTCCTTTAAGAATATTTAATTTTGTATATTTTTTTATCTAACATGATGTACATTTTCAAAAAAAAAACATGAATGAGATATGATGAGTTTGAGATGAAGAATTGTAAGTGATTGGTTTGAAAACAAGATAACTTTTGAAAAAACGGTTTGTTTGTGTTGTTGTTTTTTAATTTTGCGCAAAGCTACACGAGGGCTATCTGCTCTAACCGTCCCTTATTTAACAAAGAGAGAAGGCAGTTAGTCCTCATAAGTCAGTAACAAGAATGGTGGTTACATTATAACACTCCCACGGCTGAAAGGACGAGGATGTTTCATGGAACAGGTATACGCTAGGTTTCTTTTGTTATAACTTTCATGCAAAGCTAAACGATGGCTATCTGCGCTAGCCATCCCTAATTTAGCAGTGTAAGGCTACGGGAAAAACAACTGGTCATCACCATCCACCAACAACTCTTGGGCTACTCTTTTAACAACGAATAATGTGATTGACAGTTACATTATAACACCCCCAAGGTGAGCATGCCTAGTGCAATGGGAATTCGATCCCGCGACCCTCAGGTTACGAGTCGAGTGCCTTAACCACTTGACCATGCCGGGCCTGATAAACAAGGACCTAAACTTCAAAATATTCTAGTGGCCAAACATGCTCGCCCTTTCAGCCGTGGGGGCGTTATAAAGTGACGGTCAATCCCACTATTCGTTGGTAAAAGAGTAGCCCAAGAGTTGGTGATGGATGGTGATGACTAGCTGCTTTCCCTCTTGTCTTACACTACTAAATTAGGAACGACTAGCACATATAGTCCTCGAGTAGCTTTGTGCGAAATTTAAAAACAACAACAAAAAAACATCAAAATATTCGTGTTATATCTGCAGTCAAACCAGCTAGAGCATAATTAGAGACCACGTCCCAAGTTCGGTACCCATCAGACAAAACTGTTTTTGAATTAGCTTGAGAATATTGCAAAAAATATTTACAATGATTAGAACAATAAGTCTATTCATAAGAGTAAAAGAAAACAACTTAGTAAGTATTGTAAAAAGTGTCTCTAAAACCTGACATTTCTGTAAACTGTTTAAAGTTGATATTGGTATTCTGGAAATGTTTACAATCATTATTACTCCAAGGTAAAATTAAGTTTAACAGGTTTTGTAACAGTGTTAGGTTGAAGACATGTATCTCTGAAGGCAGAAAGTTAACCATGTCAAATTGTTTATTTACTTACATTTTTGTTTTACATTTTGCAAAACTAGTTGATAACAAACTACAAGAGCATCCAAACTAATGAAGAGTTTTGTCCAGTATTTCGTTTTCCTTGTCTTAATTAGCCACGCCCATTTTTCGGTATCGCGTGTGTCGCATCTCAGCCGCCATTTGTATTCATGTGTATTTCAACCGTTTTCAGAAGTCATATCAGATTGGTTATTGGATTACTAGCCTTTCTGTCTGGTTTACTCCTATGTTCAGATATTTCATACTTTCAATCCGAAAATGTACTGTATCTAAGATAGCATTTTAATGTTATATTATCTAATTTTAAATATTCCAAAGAAAACATAGCTCGACTATATTACCTTACTGACTTTTTAAACTTAGCACAGTAGTTTTCAGTAGACTAGAATAACGAAATCATGATGGTTTAACAATAAAGATAAATAAAAGACAACCACATCATTTTCAAGTGCTGTGTCTAAAAGTTAAAAATAAACCCGAAGATTATTTTATCTCTCGATTCAATAACTGTCACTCAGATATATCGATTTGGGAGAATATCATCCCACATAGGATAAGGGCGATTAGTTTGTTTTGTTTGTTTTTGAATTTCGAGTGCAATGTTTTAATTGTATTTTACTCACTACCCTGAGCCTATATTTAAATAGCTTTTGAAGAATATTCAGCTTTTAGAGACTCCTGAGCCATCTAGTGTTCATATAACAAAATGCACGTATTTTGTGAAAACAATCCAATATCATTTTTGGCTTATTTTTTTTAACAGCGTTTTCAAGTTGTTTATAATTTCTAAAACTGAAAATAAGTTACATTTGAAAACTTGCTCTTTATTAACATTTGTAATTCGTGTGTCTTTTATAACTTACTAAGCAAGAAATGATGAATTATTGTGTCTTTCATTACACTTGCACAGCGACTGGTTTGACCAAGATGGAAAGAGGTATTGTTGGAGAGGAAACGTTCTTTGAAAAACGCCTCTTTTTCTTCAACGTTTTTTCAACCTGTCTATCCATATTATTAGTAACGCTTTTCAATATTCAGTTGGATCGCCTGTCATTATAACTAGATTCTGCGCACAGCAGATGCTTGAAGACATTGCTTAATGTTAGTCCTTGCAAGACAGTAGTCAAGGACGTCCAAGTTCATCTTTAGGACGTTATCTTGAGGTTAGAGGGATTTGATGACTTTTCATAACATAATATTTTACTGAGATTACAGTATTAATACCATGTTATTGGTGAAGAAGTGGAAATCTTAGATTGCAGGTGTTATGTATAAAGCGTTATGTATATACGTTGTTATTCATGTAGAAATTTTTAGAACTAGCTAGATTGATCATTTGTATTGGCCTGGTGTCTGTACGAAACTAATCGAGATTACTCTGTGTTATGTGTAAAGCGTTATGTATATACGTTATTATTCATGTAGAAATTTCTAGAACTAGATAGATCGATCATTTGTAATAGCCTGGTGTATGTACGAGACGAATCTAGATTACTCTGGAATGCTGGGAAGTTACGCGATTGTTCGAGAAGAGTAGGCCTACTAATATATAAACAGACGGCGATG
The DNA here is from genome assembly GCA_011833715.1 of Carcinoscorpius rotundicauda. Classification (NCBI taxonomy): domain Eukaryota; kingdom Metazoa; phylum Arthropoda; class Merostomata; order Xiphosura; family Limulidae; genus Carcinoscorpius; species Carcinoscorpius rotundicauda. The sequence goes on from CM022404.1 coordinate 42,937,320, forward strand.
CGAGAGAGAAATCAGTCACTCATTCGCTTTTATTTCGATTCAAGAGATATTGTCCTTGTTCGAGAAATTTTCAACGTTTGCTGTGTGTTTATTCAACTTGAATTTGTGACTAGAGCTAGACCTACAGAAGCTGTGATTTTATTTCATCAATCTCTCCGATTCATTCGAATTACTGGTTATAGTGAAGGTCAACACGTACAGGACTGTTTAGGGAAGACCGGAAAAGTTGGGAAACGACAAATCTGAGACATTCATCAAAAACATCGTAAAAAGAACTTCGTCAAATTTATTGAACTGTGAATTGTTTCTGGACTTTTCCATTCAAACTTCGGAATTTCTTCGTGGGACCAAATTCACACCCTAGACTGGAAATTTGGATTTCTGATCTAGACTTTTGGACTTTCATTCTGAATCATTATATTGGACACAGGCCAGTACCATTTTGTATTGTAATTAATTTTAAACTGAATATCTGTCATTGTTGTTATATAATTTATGTTATATCTGTTACATATATAATAGTTTATTGTAATAAATTATATAAGCTGTTATCTGTGTCTTTCTGTTGCGTACAGTCTACATACATAAAAAACATAACACAGGAATTAAAATCTCTGCTTTTCACTACCGCCACCTGGTTTAGCCAAACGAAACTATCATGTCTCGAATGCCACAAATCTCAGTTTTAATTTTATTAGTTGCAAAAGGTGATATTTTTGACAGCATACTTAAACTGTGTCAACCAGATTGCATGTCTCACAAATCCAGTACAAATATTTTTAAGTGTGGTTATTGTATCATCAGCTGAGAGCTGCTGCTATCCACGAAACTGGAAACATGTAACTATGATACACGTGTGAGTGTTATTCGCACTTCTAAAAAAATATAAAAAAGTCTTCCCTAGACGGCTGCAACACACTTTCAATTCCATTCACTGTCCATAAAAGCCTGAAAAGGCAGAGTACTTCACGTGATTTTTCATTTATTATTTATCTTACTGCCAGTATAGAAAATGTTGACACTCTCGTTCATCGGACCACTATAATATGCTTTTAAACACCCAATTTGTGTTAGGGGTACTGCTGAAGCCACACTGAGACAGAGTTTTCAGACTAATTCTCGGCTTAACATATAACACTTTTTGTGGTGCCCTTTACCAGGTAAAGTTAGAAAAAGTTGGCTGTTTTGTTTGTAATAACTGACGGTAAAACTCATCTTTCTGTGACATCATGCACTTTTTTCGTTAATTATATGCTAGAAAAGTAGAAACAGTTATATATTTAAATATACTTGATATCATAAATATTTGACATTCTACATCACGAAAGTCAAAAATAATTTGCATGTTTGTTGTTTAAGATACACACACGACTAATTTTACTGCTGTCATCAATGTTATCGAAACCTGATATTTAGTTTTGTAATTTTTCAGGTTTACTGCAAAGCCACTGGGAGTTGTAACAAAATAGAAATTACAATTAGTTGTAGATTTATAGTTTACCACTAGATGGCAGTCATACCGTGCAAATGTCAAAGTTTTATTTATTTTTAAACTTGACATGCCGTCAGCAACGATGGCTGTATAAACACAATTATTTTGCTATTATTACATTTTTTATATCTATCTCACTAATTAATTTTATACATATAATTATATATTTCTATTTTATCATTATATATCACTTATTGCAATATAACCGCTGGACTTTCAAACTCCCTTTTTCCTTTTTTATGTATTTCTCAGCCTATGTATATTTTATCCAAGTTTCGTTTTTCACTTATTTAGTTATTCTTTCATTTATATACATTTGCTTCATCATCGTCTTTCTTCCTAATACTTCTATTCACTTTTAAAATTTGTGTTTGTAATTAATTTTTTGAACCCGATGCATATGCTTATTTTGTTTTATCGAACGACGCTACACAATCACTGCAGAGAAACGTTTACTAGTTTTGAACTTTGGAAGGTTTGTTTTCGAATTTCGCGCAAAGCTACACGAGGGCTATCGCCGATTACAGTCCCTAATTTTGCAGTGTAAGACTAGAGAGAACGCAGCTAGTCATCACCACCCACCGCCAACTCTTGGGCTACTCTTTTACCAACGAATAGTGGGATTGATCGTTACATTATAACGCCTACACGGCTATATGGGTGAACATGTTTAGTGTGACAAGGATTCGAACACGTGATCCGCAGTGTAGGAGTTGAGTGCCTTAACCACCTTGCCAAACTTTGGAAGAAAGTCTGCTAATTGACATGAATATCAAACGTTCTGTTCTACATTTCATTGAAAGGCACGCAGATTGAAATATCGAATTCAACATTTTACCGTTGAAAAGAAGCTAAACAACAAATCACACAGAAATATATATTCGTATATTTATGTGCATAAAAGAAACGGCTAGCTCTAGTGCTAAAGATATTACAGATATACTTAAAATACAACATCCTGTGGCCTCCATGAGTGATACAAGTGATGGAAATGTTTTCTCTGGAACTTTTTGTTACAGGGCTAGGTGTTGTCGAATAGTTAACATGTTTGTTTTGTGGATCCGAGGGTTAACGATTTGCGTCTGTTTTTCAGAAAGAAAAAGAAAAAAAAAAGTCTTTCGCTCTTTTGAGTCTGTAAGCACGTTGTAAGAGTGACGATCAATTTCAGAAATAAGTTAGAGTAAAGAACACCAGGAGTATTTGGTCTGCAGAATTATTCACCACCTGGTTTCTCGTTTGTCTATCAGTTCAAAACTAAAGATAATTTTGGACAAATACACCTTGCATAGCTTTGCGTGAAAATCCTAAAATTAAACATTTATAACAGCTGTTATTCACGTTATTGTCGGCAAAAGCCAAGAACGTTTCGAACTAACTAGCTTGAACCTTCAAACATGAGTTTACAGTCTCGGTATTATAAAAGCATTCCAATTTAATTTATTCCATGTTTGTACTTTGAAAAGGACCACACTAGGGGTCTAAAGGTTGCACTTATTCTCATATTTCTAACTACCCACAACAAGATATCAAATATTTTGAAAGAGTACTTGATGTGTGTACTTATGTTAGTTCGAATGATTTTGTAAACGTAATGTGTATGTCTCAAACGTTATTTTTATACCATTCTAATTTTAAATCAGAGATGGCGAAACTAAGATGACTGTGGAAAAACAAAAAACAGCTGCAATCTAACGCGATTTTTTTGTATCATGATTGTTAGGCCTAACCAACTTCGATTCTTTGCATGACAGCAAAAATGTATCGTTTTATAACTCATTATGTAAGTAAATTATGATGTAAAAATAACTCATTCAAATGATATTTTATAACAATACTCAGACTGTTCTCTACGTTAAGTATCTAAAAGCAATTTATGTAGAAAGACTTATCGTGGAATTAATGTTGCAACAATATTCGGTTTAATTTTAAGCAACTATAGCTTACATCATCAATAACAGTATAAATAACTGTTACTATGAGTGCCAATTTACGTCACGCGCAGCTAAACAAGTACAAACTTGAACGTTATTCAGATAAAGACGCTATGTTTATTCCCAGACGCGAAGAGCACTCCTGTGTAGTTATTTTATTTTTTGTAAGTCTTGTCACATTAACACCAGGTAAGATACCGGAAATTACGAATCTTTCATAATAAGCAATAGGTAAATTTTCATTCGAAAGTGTTTGTTATAGCATAAACATATTTCTCGGTTTTATGTATTTCAATTGCAATTAGGCCTGGTATGGCCAGGTGGGTTAAGGCGTTCGATTCATAATCTGAGCGTCGCGTGTTTGAATCCCGGTCGCACCAAACATGCTCGCCCATTCAGCCGTGGGGGCGTTATAATATTACGATCAATCCCACTATTCGTTGGTAAAAGAATGGCCCAAGAGTTGGCGGTGGATGGTGATGACTAGCAGCCTTCCCTCTAGTCTTACACTGCTGAATTAGGGACGGCTAGCGCAGATAGCCCTTGAGTAGCTTTGCACGAAATTCAAAACAAAACAAAAAAATTGCAATTACTGTTACTTAACAAAGTAAATGCGAAACAGCTGGTTGTGTTATTTCTGGCAAACAAGACTCGTTGTTTCTCTGTGTTTTATTCCAACAATTTAATTATCAAACAATGACTTTCTTCCCGATATATTTTGTACATCTGCTTGCAATTTAAATTTCAATACCTTTCCCTTTGTGATTGCTGTTTACGTGCCGTGTGTTATCATAAAGTTATTCAGTTTATTTGTTTGCTGCTCGGCGCAAGATAAACAATAGGCTGTCTCAACTATACCCCACGCGAGTAGAGAAAGCCTGTTTTTAGTGACTTAGGCCTTATCGCTGAACCATCTGAGGGTGAGCGGAGACGTATCTCATATATTTTTATTAATTTCTAACATATACAGCTGCCTTTTCTTCAGCAAACTTAATATAAATACATATTTAATTACATTGTTTATGTTTAATAAAGTTATGTTTTGTTTGTTTGTTTTGAATGTTTTGCAAACCTACACGAGGATTATCTGCGTTAGCCGTCCTTAACTCGGCAGTGTAAGACAAGAGGAAAGGCAACTTGTCATCACCACCCACCGCCAACTCTTGGGCTACTCTCTCACTACATAATATAGTACATTGTAATTATATAATTATTACATTATAACGCCTCCACGATTGAAGAGTAAAGCATTTTTGGTGTGAGGGGGATTCGAAACCTCCACCTTCAGATTACGAGTCGGGTACCTTAACCACCTGGCCATAAATGGTTATGAGAAAATAATTTCCTCGAAAAGAGTGCCGAAGGTTGCCTGGAGAGTTCACCTTTTTTCACCACTCCCACCACTTGCGTATTCGAACCCTCGTCACACCAAATATGGTCACACTCACGACTGAGCATGGCGTGTGGATTTCAAAATCAAGAAAGAAAAATATTTTTTTACTTTTAATTTTGGCTCTATTTACTCTTGAAGCATAAATATTTCGAGGACCTTCAGATGTTCATGTTTTTTTGTATATTTAATTATTAATAGTTCTTAGATCCGAGCCACTCAGAGTCATACTTGGTTAAAATTTAGTCCGATCAAATTATTTAACAAAAATCAAGCAACAGTAAAGCTTTGTCGACATTTACTCACATCCTTCCACTATGCCGCCCACTGGTACAGTGGTAAGTCTGCAGATTTACAACCCTAAAGTTAGGGAGTCGATCCTCCTCAGTGGACTCAGGAGATAACCCAATGTGGCTCTTACTATAAGAAAACACACACGCACTCCTTTACTAACATATGCTAAATGTATTTATTTATTAACCTATATTTTTTAATGGTAGAAATAACATAAGTTTCATTCATTGTTCACTTATATTTAATCTTCCCCTCGTAGCACAACAGTATGCTTACGGAATTTCAACGCTACAAATCGCTTTTCAATACTTGTGGTGGGCACAGTAGAGAAGACCAGTTGTCAAGCTTTACGCTTACCTACAAACAATTTAATCACGTGCGGGACTTATATATTTATTAGCATTTCATTTTGGTACTATAAAGACTTAATGATGTTAGATATTTAAACGTCAAGGTGTATTAAAGTTACGCATATTTGATTAACTAAAAGATTTTCAGCGTTATGAATTTCTGCTTGATTGTTTAAATGCAAAGCACTTAGTGTCAGGGAAACTTAAAATGGAGGGAAAATTGGAAGCTAAACGAAGACCAGTAAGATGAGTAATTCGTACGAGAAAATTATTTTCATTAAATTAATAATTACTACATGCAAGAAAGATGAAAATGGGTTTTCAGAACTTGAAGTATGCTTCAAAATTAAGGGTAGGTGAGAAAAATGTTTGGATATGTTAAGCCTTGTTTTCGATCTTCGAGAACCAGTGATATGGAGTACTTTCATATTTCCGTCCATGCATACAGAGCAATCACAGAATAATCGTAAGTTTTATAATGTCATTATTTGTTTTTATTCATCCATTCACGTAATAAATTTTCTCTAGGTTTCGCAGCTAGTCCGATCAGCATTGAATTTAATAACGTGGAACATTTTGTGATTGATGGAGGTAAGCGTTTCAAATCTAAGTCACATATCAGAAAAATTTTCTTTAGCGGCGATCTGAGGTTTTTCTGTGTATGATCAGAGCTGTGTAATAAGGCGCAGTCTGAGGGTTTCTATCTATGATCAGAACTTCAACGTAAGATAAAATTATTTCGTAACGGTAAAGAAGTAAAACCAGAAAAACCACAGGTTAAATTAACTTATTCCATGTTAAAATGAATGACTTACAACTTAATAACTAACTGTTTTTACAAAGCTGGAAATAATATTGGTTGTTTCAAAACCTCAGCTATTTCGTATTGATCACAAATTCTGACTAGGATGCTAAATCTTTGACTGGTAAGACTTCCCATCACTAGTTAAGTCTTTACAGAGGTTATTTAGTACATCCTACACAAATTTACTCATCTCAAAATGATTTTTTTATTATAAAATTATAGTCATCAATTTTCGATGAGCAGGAATAAACCAAGACCTCTAACAGACCGGGTTAACACCCTGTAAACTAATTTTAAGAACCAAATCACTGAGAACCAGATTCCTATTGAGAAACTTTAAAAAAAAAATCGAGCTCCCGTAATATAAAATCTAAATAAGGAAACAATAATGTCCAATGGAATAACTATCTTCTGCCAGAAGGTGAAAGCGAAAGGATTTTCTAGTGGTTTTAATTGTTATTTAGCATTAAATACATTTAATACAAAAAATCGTTTTGTTACAGCTAATAAAATGATGAAGAAATAAAAAAGATCGAATGTTGTGTCATTAACTTTTCAGAATCAAATAATAAAAACTTTAAACCGAGAATAATTAAAAGATCGGCTGAGGTGGACACTCGTTACGACCAGTACGAGCAGTGGGTTGAGGAATATTACGAAGGCTACGATAAGTTACCTGAATTTGAAAAGGCGGGAAATATTGCAATGCAGGAAAACCGGGAATTGTTCGAGGATTCAAGGGAAGAGGTGAGGGTATTGTCTTTTATTTTGTTGTTTGGTTTTGTATAGTAATAACATTGAAATATTGCAATGCAGGAAAACCTGGAATTGTTCGAGGATTCAAGGGAAGAGGTGAGGGTATTGTCTTTTATTTTGTTGTTTGGTTTTGTATAGTAATAACAGTTGTAAAATATCCATACTGTTGTCGTAGTCTCAACTTATCATGTTAAATAGGGTTAGACTGTAATCGCATCGTGATTACAATCGAATTGAAGTAAAACTTCAAGATGTTTATCACCGTGAGATATTTTTTTACAGACTGTGTAAGAACGTTTACAACAACAAAGCCCGTTGTTTTAGCAATTAGATGCTTTACCTCCAAGCAACCTAAGTCAATGACTCTGTACATCACCGATAGAAATGAGCAGTTATCTTAAAGAAAATTGTAAATAACAGCACAATAGTTTGTGTGAAACGAAATCTCAAAAGCCCAACTAAATCTAAAAATTGTTATTTTACGATTTACCCCCTTAAAAAGAAATGACATAGCTGAATGTTTCGTTATTTTTTCTTCTATGAGATGACTCGATATGAAACTTAACACTCGAAACACTATTATATAATATACAAATGTTTTTAAAATAATTTTAATGGGAGAAAATATTGTGTATGATGTGACATTTTAGTTTTACTTTTCTGTTGTTTGAGCTAAGATAATTCAAATTTTTGGCTGGTCTAAAAGAAAACACGAGTCTTCAAAGACAAAAATTAACAGTATTTTCACTGTAACGAAAAGTTATTGTCAGGTTAACTAATTGTATGTTTGTGATTACCTCACATAAAATGGAGTGAATTATCTGTATTCCTTGTATACTAAAATAGTTTCATCAAAAGACTAAGCAAATGAAGGACTTTATAAAAAAACAAAGGAGAACTTTATTGATAGTGGCAGTGTTAACAGTGATACTTCTGACCTGTTTTTGTTGCATCGCCATGGGAATCTGTAAGTTCTTCCATTTCATGTACTATTTAATGACAATAAACATTAACTTCTGTTGGTATTTGCAACTGTCAAAACAGGAAAGAAATAAGCAAATGAAAACAGACGCTGATGATGTAACATCTATTTTTTTCTTTTGGAAACTAATTCCGTATTGCTTGCTAATTTTGTCACGTTATGTTTGCTATTCTACAACAGTTAAAGTTTACCAAGCTAAGACTGCTATTCTAGAACAGTTAAGTTTACCAACAACAGGCTGAGACTGCTATTCTAGAACAGTTAAAGTTTACCAACAATAAGCTAAGACTGCTATCCTAGAACAATTAAAGTTTACCAACAACAGGCTAAGAATGCTATTCTAGAACAGTTAAAGTTTACCAACAACAAGCTGAGACTGCTATTCTAGAACAGTTAAAGTTTACCAACAACAGGCTAAGACTGCTATTCTAGAACAGTTAAAGTTTACCAACAACAGGCTAAGACTGCTATTCTAGAAGAGTTAAAGTTTACCAACAACAGGCTAAGACTGCTATTCTAGAACAGTTAAAGTTTACCAACAACAGGCTGATACTACTAATTCAGGACAGTTAAAGTTTACTAACAACAGGCTGATACTACTAATTCAGGACAGTTAAAGTTTACTAACAACAGGCTGATACTACTAATTCAGGACAGTTAAAGTTTACTAACAACAGGCTGATACTGCTATTCTAGAACAGTTAAAGTTTACTAACAACAGGCTAAGACTGCTATTCCAGGACAGTTAAGTTCATCAACAACAGGCTAAGACTGCTATTCTAGAACAGTTAAGTTTACCAACAACAGGCTAAGACTGCTATTCTAGAATAGTTAAAGTTTACCAACAACAAGCTGAGACTGCTATTCTAGAACAGTTAAAGTTTACTAACAACAGGCTAATACTGCTATTCTAGAACAGTTAAGTTTACCAACAACAGGCTAAGACTGCTATTCTAGAACTGTTAAAGTTTACCAACAACAAGCTGAGACTGCTATTCTAGAACAGTTAAAGTTTACTAACAACAGGCTAAGACTGCTATTTTAGAACAGTTGAAGTTTACTAACAACAGGCTAAGACTGCTATTCTAGAAGAATTATAGTTTACCAACAACAGGCTAAGACTGCTATTCTAGAACAGTTAAAGTTTACCAACAACAAGCTGAGACTGCTATTCTAGAACAGTTAAAGTTTACTAACAACAGGCTAAGACTGCTATTCCAGGACAGTTAAGTTGATCAACAACAGGCTAAGACTGCTATTCTAGAACAGTTAAGTTTACCAACAACAGGCTAAGACTGCTATTCTAGAATAGTTAAAGTTTACCAACAACAAGCTGAGACTGCTATTCTAGAACAGTTAAAGTTTACTAACAACAGGCTAAGACTGCTATTCTAGAACAGTTAAGTTTACCAACAACAGGCTAAGACTGCTATTCTAGAACTGTTAAAGTTTACCAACAACAAGCTGAGACTGCTATTCTAGAACAGTTAAAGTTTACTAACAACAGGCTAAGACTGCTATTTTAGAACAGTTGAAGTTTACTAACAACAGGCTAAGACTGCTATTCTAGAAGAATTAAAGTTTACCAACAACAGGCTAAGACTGCTATTCTAGAACAGTTAAAGTTTACCAACAACAAGCTGAGACTGCTATTCCAGAACAGTTAAAGTTTACTAACAACAGGCTAAGACTGCTATTCTAGAACAGTTAAGTTTACCAACAACAGGCTAAGACTGCTATTCTAGAACAGTTAAGTTTACCAACAACAAGCTGAGACTGCTATTCTAGAACAGTTAAAGTTTACCAACAACAAGCTGAGACTGCTATTCTAGAACAGTTAAAGTTCACCAACAACAGGCTAAGACTGCTATTCTAGAACAGTTAAGTTTACCAACAACAGGCTAAGACTGCTATTCTAGAACAGTTAAAGTTTACCAACAACAGGCTGATACTGCTATTCTAGAACAGTTGAAGTTTACCAAGAACAGGCTGAGACTGCTATTTTAGAACAGTTGAAGTTTACTAACAACAGGCTAAGACTGCTATTCTAGAATAGTTAAAGTTTACCAACAACAAGCTGAGACTGCTATTCTAGAACAGTTAAAGTTTACTAACAACAGGCTAAGACTGCTATTCTAGAACAGTTAAGTTTACCAACAACAGGCTAAGACTGCTATTCTAGAACTGTTAAAGTTTACCAACAACAAGCTGAGACTGCTATTCTAGAACAGTTAAAGTTTACTAACAACAGGCTAAGACTGCTATTTTAGAACAGTTGAAGTTTACTAACAACAGGCTAAGACTGCTATTCTAGAAGAATTAAAGTTTACCAACAACAGGCTAAGACTGCTATTCTAGAACAGTTAAAGTTTACCAACAACAAGCTGAGACTGCTATTCCAGAACAGTTAAAGTTTACTAACAACAGGCTAAGACTGCTATTCTAGAACAGTTAAGTTTACCAACAACAGGCTAAGACTGCTATTCTAGAACAGTTAAGTTTACCAACAACAAGCTGAGACTGCTATTCTAGAACAGTTAAAGTTTACCAACAACAAGCTGAGACTGCTATTCTAGAACAGTTAAAGTTCACCAACAACAGGCTAAGACTGCTATTCTAGAACAGTTAAGTTTACCAACAACAGGCTAAGACTGCTATTCTAGAACAGTTAAAGTTTACCAACAACAGGCTGATACTGCTATTCTAGAACAGTTGAAGTTTACCAAGAACAGGCTGAGACTGCTATTTTAGAACAGTTGAAGTTTACTAACAACAGGCTAAGACTGCTATTCTAGAACAGTTGAAGTTTACTAACAACAGGGTAAGACTGCTATTCTAGAACAGTTAAAGTTTACCAACAACAGGCTGATACTGCTATTCTAGAACAGTTAAAGTTTACTAACAACAGGCTAAGACTGCTATTTTAGAACAGTTGAAGTTTACTAACAACAGGCTAAGACTGCTATTTTAGAACAGTTGAAGTTTACTAACAACAGGCTAAGACTGCTATTCTAGAACAGTTGAAGTTTACTAACAACAGGCTAAGACTGCTATTCTAGAACAGTTGAAGTTTACTAACAACAGGGTAAGACTGCTATTCTAGAACAGTTAAAGTTTACCGACAATTTTTGCTCTTTTTTATGTTCATATATCATATAATCTGTGTTTTTCTAAATGACAAGTTTCTGTTAAATAATTCATGAAAAACAATCGTGATGAAGATAAAACTTATAGACCTATAAATACACAAATAAAAGAATTAACTGAACAGTATTCGCCTCTTACATTCTATCCGAGATAGTGGAGAGAGAGATTTCTTTTAGACGTTGTTATGTTTTACGTTATTTTACAAACTAAAAGTAGGTTTGTATTTACAATGTCATGTATCTAATACATTCGTCAAATAATTTTCCTTTTTATCATCTGCCTGTTCGCCCGTTAGTATATCTATCTATGTATGTGCTTGTTTAACAGTCAGTAGGCTTAGAGATAGCATATATATAACTGTTTCCAGTAGCGGATTTAATGTTATGTTGGCCCAGGAGCTAATATTTGTTTAGGCTCTACATACCATTCAGTGTCGCATAAAATAAAATTATCATTAAGACCATGAACTCTGAGGCTGTCACCCCTCTAGCCCCTACCTAAATACGTCACTGACTGTTGCTAAAACAATGTTCGGGATAGCTTTTACAAATATTTCTTTCTTTTACTTTTGCTCATTATTTTGAAAAGCTCGCCTTTGATATGCGTTACTACTTTTTTTTACACGTCACATTCTTACACGTTATTATCAAAATCGTTTCAGGTAATATTATTTGTAGTTACATTTTCTTTGACTTTTGTGACGTAAAGAAGACCAGGCTTGATGCAGAAATATACGCGATGAATAACAAGCCAGGCACCTGGGTCAGGAACGAAAAGACTCTGAAATATAATCCTACAGATGGCGAAAAATTAGCGTATAGGGAAGTAATGCATCGCATCACCTTTCTAGATTTTGTGGTACAAAAGGCTTAACTTCATAGCTTTTCTAGTTTTCATTAAAACAAACACATATATGCCATTTTCGGGTTTATTTGTACATGTTATCCATTAAATTATTGAATATTAGGTTGGGTAAACTTGAACTATAAGAAACCAATACAATCCCACTAAGTTTATGTTTGAAAACAGCGACCAAATTGGGTAATTACTTTCTATCTAATGTTGCATTATTAACAAGGTAAATAAATGAATATGTCATATATGTGTGTGTGTGTGTGTGTGTGAAGAATATAATATTAATATGCATGTATTCATTTAGATTAAAATTTGGTGAAATCTTACTTCCACGAGATACATTCACGTATATGCAAATATGTGTCCCTTTTCTCACTAATTCTTGGTCGCTGGATAGGTAATAATAAACTCTGTAATATTATGTTACCTTATAAATAAATTGTGTGAAAGTTATGATTTTTGTGTTATTTATAATACCGTTCACCCACAGAAAATTTTAAATTCATAACTGGGGCAAAGGATTGATACCTCATCGTGTTTAACATACGAATGTGTTTTTTATGTGTATGTCCATAAATCAACACAACCTATTTCGGACACGTCAAATATCTAAATAAATTTGAAAGGATTTCTTTGGAAATGTGCTTTAATTAATGTAATTTTTATACTATATACATAACGGGCATGTTTTTTTTCAACGCATCCCTCCCCACAATACTGTTTTATTTTGACCCAAGGAATGTCTACCAGTAAAAACGATTTTCTGTTTATAAAAACACGTCTGTGAACGTGTTTCAAAATTACCGCGACCTCAGAGACTGAGGAATTTAATATAAATGGCTACTCTTGACACTATTATGGCAAACTATTTTTTCGACGTGGCAAAAATTTACTCTCGTTGTTCCAAGTTCGTGAAAATATTTGAATTTTGAAGGTAAAATGATCCAATAAGGTGATCCTGTTATGATGAAAGAATTTGCCGATGTATGACGTACATGAACGACAAATCTTTATTTTATTAGGTGGTTAGTCCTTCAAGTAATTCAATGATTATTTCCTATCCTATTAACTATTCCTTTTATATAACAGCTGGTGTTGTGTGTCAGTTGGTGACAGAGTTTAACTCAGAGCTGCCAAAAGATAGGACTTATATATATGTGACACTCGGTTATCAACACTGAGTCAACTGTTTGGAATATACAATCAAAGACATTCGTTACGATCCACTCATTAGAAATAATAATAACAAAAGATGGACTACGTTCTCTGTTGGTTGAAGATGAAATTCACAGAGATGAAACTTATGAACCCTTGTGGCCAACGATAGAAGAAACTTTTAAACTTTTGTGCAAAGTCTCGTTTTACAAAATTCTGTAAGATAAAATACGCTAAAAAACACAGATGACTTCAGATTTTGACCTTTCATTAGTCTCTACTAGTCAAACATGCATTCCTTAATCTCGTATAAAACTACAACAGTCTTTAGAATACGTGAACTTTGTTTCATTTGTGTTGATGGTGATAAAAAAGAATAAATATATTTGTTCTAATTAATATTGACACTTTACCACCAACACTGTCCTGAATCATATCGGAAAGAAACATACAAACCACAAGAGAAAGAAGCATACAAACCACAAGAGAAAGAAACATACAAACCACAAGATGAAGAAACATAAAAACCACAATATAAAGAAACATACAAATCACAAGATACAGAAACATACAAACTACAAGATAAAGAAACATACAAACCACAAGATAAAACATACAAATCACAAGATACAGAAACATACAAACTACAAGATAAAGAAACATACAAACTACAAGATAAAGAAACATACAAACCACAAGATAAAACATACAAGCCACAAAATAAAAAATACACAAACCACAAGATAAAGAAATATACAAACCACAAGATAAAGAAACATACAAGCCACAAGATAAAGAAACATACAAACCACAAGATAAAGAAACACAAACCACAAGATAAAGAAACACACAAGCCACAAGATAAAGAAACATACAAACCACAAGATAAAGAAACACAAGCCACAAGATAAAGAAACACAAGCCACGAGATAAAGAAACATACAAACCACAAGATAAAGAAACACACACACTACAAGATAAAGAAACATACAAGCCACAAAATAAAGAAACATACGAGCCACAAGATGAAGAAACATACAAACTACAAGATAATGAAACATACAAATCACAAGATACAGAAACATACAAACTACAAGATAAAGAAACATACAAACCACAAGATAAAACATACAAGCCACAAAATAAAAAATACACAAACCACAAGATAAAGAAATATACAAACCACAAGATAAAGAAACATACAAGCCACAAGATAAAGAAACATACAAACCACAAGATAAAGAAACACAAGCCACAAGATAAAGAAACATACAAGCCACAAGATAAAGAAACATACAAACCACAAGATAAAGAAACACAAGCCACAAGATAAAGAAACACAAGCCACGAGATAAAGAAACATACAAACCACAAGATAAAGAAACATACAAACCCCAGTACAAAGGAACATACAAGCTACAAGATAAAGAAACATACAAACCACAAGATAAAGAAACACACACACTACAAGATAAAGAAACATACAAGCCACAAGATAAAGGTAGAATTTAAAGACTTCGATGAAAGATGGTTTATCTTAATGATTATTTTTACTTTTCTGATTAACCGTCCCTGCCGAATATCAAAGAGCTTATAAAAGACCCTTATGAGTAAGTCTTTGGACAGATCATGTATATAACTATCAGAAAAATATTACTTATCTCGTTAGAAAACGCTCTTTGTTCAGTTTTAGCAGTGCGCTCGGTGGGCCTCATCATGTAGTGAATGTCTTACTGCATAACTCCACTTATGGATTGAAGGTCAACTCTGCTAATACTTGGAGCAAAAAAGGAAACATGCGAAATTATGTGGAGCTAGAATTGTTCTACTGCATTTTATCAGTCAGAAGTTATTTTTAGTGTATTCACGAGCAGGTTTCGCTTACTGTACTTTTGAAGGATAGATGTAGTCTTGTCTTAGTCGTGTTAATAAGTATTCTGTCTTTGTGATTACCACGCAAGCTGGTAGGCTTATTTAGTCCTTATGTATTAGTAGTTCTTTAGAGGTTTTATTTAGTGTAAATAAAAATAATGTAAAACTGACTTTAAGCGAGCTTCAGTAACATTATTGTTTAAACATGCTACAATAGGATTATTAATCGAGTAAGAAATATTGTTGAGAAATGCGAGTGACATTTTCACTTTCGATAAAGGACTTTTTGCTTCATCATTCAGAAACAAAACGACTTGACAAAACTGTTTTTATTTCTTTAAACAAAAAGAGTGTGCTAAATAACTAACTTACACATGTTTATCGCGTAAACTAATGACCCGGCATGGCCAGGTGGGTTAAGGAGTTCGAGTCGTGATCTGAGGGTCGCGGGTTCGAATCCCAGTCGCACCAATCATGCTCGTCCTTTCAATCGTGATGGCGTTATAATGATACGGTCAATCCTTCTATTCATTGGTAAAAGAGTAGCACAAGAGTTGGTGGTGGGTGGTGATGATTCGCTGCCTTCCCTCTTGTCTTACACTGCTAAATTAGGGACGGCTTGCGCAGATAGCCCTCAAGTAGCTTTGCGCGAAAGTAAAAAAAACAAACAAACACGTAAACAAACTCACATTATTCACTATAAGGTTCACATGAAGAACACAGATCAATGCTTCTCCAAAAGAATTTAAATTTTGAACTCGTAAAAACGTAAAATTACCACAGCATTGGAATATTGGGTTTCCAGTTGAGCTAGTACGCATATATGCACGAACTGAGTAACAAGTATTATACTTTTAATAACATAAATCAATAAAGATGAAAATGAGATTTAGGGCAGTCATTTTTAAGATCAGTATAACTGAAATCAATTACTCCTCACAAAAAATATAATAAATTAACGAATAAAATTATTGTCACATAAAATGCATTTCACTTTGAGATAATAAATCCATTACTTTTGAAGGCTTTTTTGTTTGTTTTGAAATAAGCACAAAACTACACAATGGGTTATCTGTGCTCTGCCCACCACGAGTATCAACACCCGGTTTTTAGTGTGAAAGTCCGCAGACATTCCGCTGTGCCACTGGGGGGAGCCACTTTTGAAGGCATTCCTACACAAAGATAAATATTTTATCCTTTCATCAAATACTTGTTCAACAGATTATTCTTTAAGAGTCATGTTTTAATATAATATCCTTCTTTAAATACCTCAGTTGCTCCTATGAAGTTTCCTTGTTCTCCTTTATTCCACAGATAGCCCTCGTGTAGCTTTGTGCGAAATTCCAAAAAAAACAAACAAGCAAACTCCTTTATTCCACTGAGATACTCGCGTGATGTTCTACCTTTCAAGTAGTAACCATAAATAAAAGGAGGAACAGACAGGAAATGTACTATTAAACGAGCTGTGATTTTGATTAAACTAGAGGGAGGGAGGGGAGTATATAATGAAGTATAACACAGTATCTATTTCTGAAACAGAGTAATTAGTCCACATTTGAAATATTTTGTGATATTCTACAATTTCTCTTCTCCTAGAAACAAAGAAAACATATCATTATATGTATGATTCTATAACGCTATTCGTCTTAATGTGCATGTGCAATTTGGTGCTTTTGATAAATCTCTTTGTGAAAACTTATGTGGCACCGTAAGAATAACAGGATAATGGCCTGGAACGTTGGTAGGTACAGTTAAAGGAATTTATCCACATTTATTGACCAGCATTTCCATTTTGAAAACTACACTGATAATAAAGTTAAAAAAACTGCACTTCAACTCCAGATAATTTGCAATACAATTTTTATTTTAACCGACGTTTTGCCTTTCCGACTTCCTTGGGGTTAGCATATAAATCTGTTTCATATTACAATATTCGAAATCGCACAAACGCGTGTGTGTAAAACGTGTGGGTGTTTTTTTATAGCAACATCGGGCTATCTGCTGAGTCCGCCGAAGGAGAATCGAACCCCTGATTTTAGGGCTGTAAATCCGTAGACCGTACCAGCGGGTGACTGAAATGATAATTACTGAATGTGTCTTTGCATACCATATTCGAATTGATGATAAAATTACGGAGTTATCCAAATCCATCGTGTTGTAATTTTCTCAACTAATTGTCTTTAAACGACATGTTCCTAAACTAGTAACCTTTAGTCTGTAGTGTAGGCTAGTATTGTCTAAAAATATCACTAAAATTTTATATTTCTTATCAGTTGATATATGTTCCGTGTGTGTTTTTTATTCCTATTTCAGAACTTGGTGAGTCAATAGAAACCACAATATGAATACATATGTGTAGATACGGAACTGTTTCTCGTACCTTATTCTCTTCCTAGTGATGTTGGAACTCTTTTGTGTGTGCGCACTTTGAACTTTAAAATTATAATGTGCCTAAAATATTTAATCCCAACTAACACATTGAGGGCGTTATAAAGTTACGGTCAACCCCACTATTCGTTGGTAAAAAAAATAGCCCAAGAGTTGGCAGTGGGTGGTGATGACTAGCCGCCTTTCCTCTCGTTTTACACTGCTAAATTAGGGATAGCTTGCGCAGATAGCCCTCGTTTAGCTTTGCGCGAAATTTATTAACAAGCAAACAAACATTCTTAAGGATTTATATTCATTTAACTAGCGTACTTTTCGTAATGGAGCATTTCTGAAACTCGAAGGATTTTTAATAAAGTGCATATACTCTGTGTATAACAACATCAATTTCACGTATTCGATTTTGAAAGAATTGGATTTAAGAAACCACCAACAAAAGTTTGTGCTACCAAGGCTAGCACAGTCACGATAGTGTCTTTCGCGATTCTAATTTCGTAAGCAATCGTAACAATTTTGATTAACGTCATTTCAACGTTAGATACGTTTTTGATTTTTATAAAAGCTGACTAGTCATAGGTGTCGTCATAGAAATCACATGGGTGTTGCGTATGAGGTCGAACTTTTGAGACTTAGCATCATTTTAACCAATAATATATTACTATTGTATCACGTGAATACTACGTGTGACGTTGACAAAAGCTTCAGAAATCCTCGAGATTAGTCAATTGAAGACGAAGAAAGGTGGTTGTTGGTAGCGGTGTAAGGGAAGGTTGGACAGTACATATAAGTAATAGAATATTTATTCAAGATTTTCGCCCTTTGTAATTTCGAGGTTTGTGTTCACTAGAAATTTACAAATAATTGTGTTTACGTGTAAAATCCGATAATTTCTTTTGTTCATTCTTATGTTTATTCAAGTAATAGGGCCGTCAATTTGCTAGTTACGTAGTAGTAGTACTGACGTTAGTAGTAATCTAGTAGTGGTAAAGCAACGCGTATACGCCACTGAGTAGTACAAGTTATGCTTACAGACTTAGGCTTAATCATTTTGTAGGCGCCATATTGCCAGTGAATCATAATCTTTAAACATAGGAAAGAATATATTGTAAGTGATTAAGCAGTGTGAATGGGTAAAATTCATAAGTATTGATTCATTTTGTTTTAAGTTCAATATAAGATTTAATCAAAATTTATCAGGGAAGATATTCCACAAAT
The DNA here is from genome assembly GCA_011833715.1 of Carcinoscorpius rotundicauda. Taxonomy (NCBI): domain Eukaryota; kingdom Metazoa; phylum Arthropoda; class Merostomata; order Xiphosura; family Limulidae; genus Carcinoscorpius; species Carcinoscorpius rotundicauda. Next base: position 42,955,949 of record CM022404.1, read on the forward strand.
AAAATGAATTTGTATTTTCAAGTAATGAAGTTGCACGTAACGAAGTAGGTTTAAATTTTTGCGTTAACAATTTGAGTTTGACTTTCCTTTTGCTTAAATTACATTAAAGATAAATTTTTCTTACTCTCTGGCACTTTCTGATACGGGCAAGTTTTGAATTTTCCATTGCAGTTCCTGGAAGGTTTATGTATCTTAAGAATTATTTGTAATTAGTATATATTATTAGACTGGCTGTTTTAAAAGTTGTATTTAACAAGCTTAATTCAGATTAACTATTATAATTTGGAATGGAATAACTTTAACAAAGTTATTAAAGAAAATACTGAAGATGTACTAGTTAATCAGTGTCTAAACTAAGGCCACCCAAGCAGTGTGTTGTTACTAGTGGTAGGACAAATTGGATTTTAGGTTGTAGCTGCAGATATATTAAATACAAGTCTTAAGAGGTTATAATTTCATTGTGCAGGTCACTAGTTAGGGAATATTAAAAATATTGTGTTCAGTTTTGGGCTCCTTACCTTAGGAAAAACGTCAAGTTGTTGGAAAGGGTTCTGAGAAGGGTTACTAGAATTGTGCCTGGGATAGAAGGATTGTGTTAGAAGATATTTAAATGTCTTAGTTTGTCTTTTCTTGAAAAAAAAAACTTATGGGAGATGTGACTGAAGAGTTTGTAAAGGGGATTGAGGCATTCTTTTTCATTTTTAATAGTGAGAATAATAGGAATAAGGGGCACAAATAAATTTTGGCAGGGTAGGAGACATCTGTAGCTTATTTTTCTAACAGGATGGTTGGCCTGTTGGAGTGGGCTGCCTTCCGATGTTGTAGAGGCCGCATGTTTATAGTGAGTTTTAAAGTTATACGAATGGTAAGGGTTGGCTTTAAGAATTTTTAAGTATTTGAATGTAGTGTATAGGATGGTTAAATAGGTTCCATGTTGTCCCAAAATTTAAGATAAGTATTAAGTTAGGAGTAAACAAATGTATTTGTTTTATGATTCCTTTGATGTTATAATTAAGTTATGAACAAAAGTAACACTAAATTGTAATCATTCATTATTCCAAATGCAACTTTTTAATTTCACGATAATATACAAAAATGTCAGAAAATATAGTAGCATGTTTACATGCCCAGTTTGAGGTGAAACTAATTACACTGAGAAAAAAAATCTAGTTTGAAATAAATTGGATATATTTATTTTAATTTGTCAATTATTAAGAGGATGGATTGCCAGTAGCATCTCAGTTGTAGAGAAATTTAAAAAATCCTTACAAGTTGAGAAAGAACTGAGTGAATATGAAATGTGTGATAACATTACAACATATCTGTGATATGTACCACTAATAATGATATTAGGGGTCTTCAAGCTGGCTGTAGTACCCGTTGTGATTGAGACTTTACCAAGTTTTGTTCTGGGTTGGAGTAATTTGTTTAACTAGTTTTTATGTTGCTATATGTATATTGTATTAATATTCAGGGTTTATACTGGGACAATTGACTTGTAACCCTCCTGTTGCACTGTGGGACTAATACTGCTATAAAATGGGTTTCAATATCTATGATGGGCAGAGAACAGGTAGCCTATTGTATAGTTTTGTGCTTAATTCCAAACAAAAGAACTCTGCAGCCTTTTGGTGTTAATAAGACCTTGGGGTTTGTCTGCTGAGAAGAGGATGATCCTGCTTTATGAAAGAATGGGGATTATTTGGTGAGTTGGGCAGTTGAAGGGAAGGTGGCTTTTGAATTATCATAACTTAAGTAATTTTGATGGAAATAAACTTCACTGTCTGGGTGAAAATGACTTTGGTTGATCATTCTTTTAAGGAATCTAAACATTGAACAAAAGTCTTGAGGGATTTTGATTTCATTGTTTAGGTTTCTTTCTAGGCTGTATTAAGTATACTGTGTTCAACCTTGGTCTATTTAGGAAGATTTTTTTAACCATATATATTTAAGTCTTGAGTATCGTTACTATAAAGACAAGGATGTTTTGCTTCAACAATTACTTTTTTCCACATCAGAATTATTCAGTTCACAGTCATAAGCACATTATCAAGTGGAAGGTGATGGAGCGAGATACGAATCAGATGTCGCAGAATGCTCCAATGTGTAGATCTGGTTGTGGATTTTATGGAAGTCCTGCTACAGATGGACTCTGTTCACAGTGCTACAAAGATGCAGTGAAAAGAAAACAGTCTATGTCTAACAGTGGAATCTCAGGCCATCTTAATTCTTCTGGTGAGAATGAAGTTAAAGAATTTCCAAATTGACATAGAATGATAAATGGTTGTTTTTGGTTTTGTCGGTACCTAATGCTGTTTTTTGTACCTTGGAAAGTTAAAGTGATCTTTTATAAAATTAGTGAAATGGATCTAAGAATGTTTGTTTTTATAAGACTTGCTTTCAATAACCAAATATGAACACATCTTTTTTTCATTTTTATTTACTTTTTTATGTTGTACTAAACACTAAAAAGGAACATTAATGCTGAAACTTTGCAAGTGTTGCAAAATGTCTTATTTTCTAGTCAGTAACAGATGAAGTTTGGTTGTCATGGAAAATATCACAAAACCATGCAAGGCCTCCATCTCCAAATCACCAAAGCTGAACAAATGTTTTTGTAAAAAAAAAAAAATCTTCCACACAGGTGTCCAACTGTGCCTAGCTTTGGGCATAGCAAAGAAACTTAACATTTTGGTCACTTAGATAGTTTGACTAATCAAAATCACCGATTTCATGTTGTTGATTATGCTAATGACAGTTGGTTTTAGTCAATTTCAGTTACTAAATTCTTGGAATGATTGAAAATAGTTATCAGAAAGTGCATAAAACCAAATATTCTTCAGAAACTTGGTTTTGTAAGCTTCAGTTGGTTTTCTTCTAGCTCAAGGACCAACCAATGATGGAATAGGTATTGGAGCTACTTCGTCACCCGAGAAAGTTTTAAGTACTGCCTCGCCCACTATTCCTTCAGCTGTTATTTCCAGTAGCAGCCAGGAGTTGGAGGTTTCAAAGGTATGGTAATTGTAAAAGATGGGTTAATGAATTAGACCACTTGTGAAGAATGATTCACCAACAAATACGTATGTTGTAACTAATTTGAACCCGGACGTTACGCTTGCTTAGGTTTGGTCATATGTTGACAATGTTGGTCAGTGACATGAGTGTGATAACCAGTGTGTTGGTAAATTTAATCATATTTACTGAAGATTGTTGGTGTCTGATGCTGAATAGGTTAAAGTGGACGTGTTGTGATCTCTAACTGTTATAATGAAAATTTAAACCACTTTTCAGTGCATGAGAATAAACTTGCCATCTAAACATCGTGGTATGGTATAAAACATTTCAATTGTTTGTTTTTGTTATTGAACATTAAGTGTGAGACCTGGTATTTTGTTTGGTATATTTTCTAATTTTTCACCACCATTCTCTGATGTAACGAGTAACGAAAATCGCTCGTTATAGTCCAGGTATTACTAAGACAGTGTAATTTTTATCATTTTCAATGTTTTTTCTTTATGAAAATATGAAGTAGATAGTCAAACCTACTCATCACATCCTATTTTTTTCAAAATTCACCAGTCTTAATATAAATTCTTACCCTTGGACCAGTCAACACTTTAGACTCCATGTATTAACACTTGTACAACTGGCTTGGTGTAACATGCACGAGTTTGTCTACACGTTAAGTACTTGCATTATAGTTTTTGACACGTAAATCTTTACAAAATTTACTCGATGCTGAAGTAAAGGTTACAATTATTTTGTACACAAAAACAAGGTTTTAATATTTTACTGAAAATTTATAGGAAAATAGTCTGTTTCATTACTTGTCTAAGTACAGTGATTTTGTGCTGTGACTTAAAGTATTCTTCCATCCCAAAAATCTTGTATTTGCATAATCTCTGAAACCTTGTGCATTCACTTAAGTGTTCGTAGTATTTATTTTCTACATTGTTATTTTCTTTGCACTATGTGGGGTCTCACTTGACCAATCTCATAAATATCGTGAAATGTTTTTTGTGTGAGAACGACCATGTACTATAATAATGTCTAGTCAAAGTGTACTCATTATATTGACCTTCCAGTCATGTCTAGAAATATAGAAGAGTAACTCATTCAAACAATTCGTTTCTCTCTATGACCTTTGTTTCCAGTTTCTGTGGGACATGCGTTGTTAAGCCTTTTCATATTTCATGTGTGAAGGATGATACCAAACAGTTTTAGGTTTTATATATGGTTAAATAACCAAAATATTACAAGTACATTGATACTCTAGAATTCCATTGATTTGTCAAGCTCACTAATTAAGATATGTATTGATTTAAATTAAAAAAAAGGAAACTTTGAGCAGACTAAACACACAGGGTACTTCATTGAAATCTTGGATCAGAAGAACATGATAGGATCAAAATGGCTGATAAAAAAAAACCACTAGGGGTGTCATTCTAAGCTGTTGATTGGTTATTCACGTGTCATAAATTGAAGTAAATGTATATGAAGGACAGTTTCCAAAAATGGGAAGAGGTGAATGGGGTCATTGTGGTTAATTTGGTACATAAGCCATATCTCAGCAAAAACATATTCTAGCTTAATAGTATTAGTAATTTGAATTCCTAATTTGCAAGGAACCACAGACTTAGTATTCTGACATTACAAACATCTAATTTTAAACAGCTGTGTATTCAGCATATCATGTGGCTCATAAATTCTATATTTGGAAGTGTTCTTTAAATATTTAATTTTAAGAAATTTATTTACAGTTTTATACCAAACGTATTGACAAATGTATAGATTAGTAGTTAAAAATTTTGAATGGATGTCAGATATGATGACATGGATTTTGACTCGTGGCCCATTGCAAAAAGGTTAATAGCTGAATCTTCTATTTTGCTATTGTATTTTCACTTTGTCTTCAATTCTTTTTGTAAATAAACATGTGAAGCACTCAAATATTGTAACTAATAGCACTGACATCTACATTATTTAAAATTATTTTGATTTGTATTTTTTAAAATAATCAGGCTTGTAATATTTCCTTCATTAATATAACTTATAAAAAGTAATGTTTTAGCTTTGAAAATTTGAGTAATTGCTAAAAAAATTATTGAAGTTCATTCTTGAACACATGAACTCATTAAAAACCTATTTTATTGAATTACTGTTACCAAAAATCTGTACAAAAAATGTTTTTCAACTCCTGGCCAGTCTCTAGAACAGAAAACCCAAGCTGTTATAAAGAGGATGTTGGATATTATAGAACTATACAGTGAAATATTAGTTGTCACTTCAGGTGGTTCTGTAAGTTTATGTAGAGCTTTTACATCATGAAAGTTGGTGTTTGTGGGAAACTTCAAAAGTATGTAAAACTGAAATTGCTTATTAGTTCCTCAGTAAAGCGTGATCAACATATTTTATTCTGTGAAACAGGTGTATAATCAGATTATGTAGTGGGATGTGCTAACCACCAGAGGGGGAATTTCCTAGGAAATGTGGTTAATTTTGAAATTGAGTGGAATGCTTTTAATGTGAATTGTGTATTTTGAATCTAATATCAATTGCCTTTATCGGAAATAAAGTGTAAGCATTGGTGCTGTTTGTATGCACAATATGATAAATTGTACATTTGTATGAATTTTAGGAGGAACCAATATTATATCGTCCAGGTATGATAGCTAATGGAGTGTAATAAAAGATATACATTTTATAGTAATATTTTTTTTTTTTTTTCATTTTTGAAAAGTATTTATATCGAGTTTTCCAGATGCTTGAAGTTGTGTTTTTTCTGTAACAACAACTAGGAAATGAGCTAGAAAAAATGTGGTGGATCAGGTTATGCGAAAAGATGGATACAAAGATGAAACACAGCTGTAATACTTGCTCTCTAGGTTAGGTTTTTACAGTTTAATATGGATTATTTACATAAATGTGTCTGTAAAATTAACTGGTACAATATTTTATAAGATTATACTTGTGTGTCTGGCATGGGAGCTTGAATTTTGTTGAATGTGTTCTTCATTGTAAAGACAAAAATCCTCTTTTGCAGTATTGTTTGAAGACTTGACATTTTACTGTATGTAATGACAAATAAACCATTATTTATTTTGGCCAACAGTTTCTGCTGTGATTTTTATCTGGACTAATACAAAAATTGTTTAATTTGAAAATATAGCTTCTAAGGAAACACATTTTCAATCTGAACCATTTTTGTTTTGCTAGCCTAGATGGAGTCGCAGCTGTAAAACATCAACTGATACAGGTTTGTCATTTAAATGTGTGATATGATTTTAGAAGCAGCTGGAGGTTTGAAAAAAAAAATTGGTATGTTGTTAGTAAGCTGTTTAACAAATATTTTAATATATTTGTAGATTTAGTGGCCAGTCTTATGTAGAACTTCTGAAGATCTAATTTTGTACATAACTGTTTTGACTAGAGTGCACTAGCATGAAAATAGCCGCATATTTTTTGTTTTCTCGTAAAATTTAGTATGAAATTTGCTTTTTCAGTCTCCCAGTCATCAGGACAAAGACATAGATCATTGTTTTGCTACACCTTCCTCTTCCAGTAATAATGCTGAATCAGAAATATCAAGTCAACCCAATAAAGTATCTGCTAAAGATAAGAAAACAAAGAACAGGTGTCATATGTGTCGTAAAAAGGTCGGACTCACAGGTCAGTACTAGGACGGTGTTAAAACTTTTGTAGTTTGCCATAATGTTTTTTTTTATATTTCAAGTCAAATATTTTGATGTTGATGTTACAAAAATTAAATGCAACCAGCAGTAATTATGGAAATGAACTTGGATACACCAGAGGTAAATTTCTTTCTTTTATGTGAATGGAAAAAGCTGCTAAAAGTGACCTGCGATCCCTTGGAGATATTAGTGTATCCTCTGAAGAATATTTTCCACTGTATTTTGAAGGGATTGTAATGACATTGTTTTGTAAAGTGTGAGATCTTTCAAGGTTCAGTTTTGTAACAGTGGTAAATCAAGAGCTTGTCTCTTGTAATCATTTTGAATGTACTGTAGTTAACGACACCTGTAAGATATTTCTCTGACAAAATCATGAAAATAATTTCATTAGATATGGTCAGGGTTATTCATTGATATACCATAGTAAAATGGTTGTAAGGTTTAAAAATGTTTTATTTCTATTAACAGCAATTGACATTATTAAAATAAGTTTCAGAAATATATATATTTATATTAGCAGCAGCTGAATTAAAAAAACTGAGTGTCCTTTGTTTTTTTTTTTAAGAATTATGCAAAGTGTTTTGCAATCATTAAGAAAAGGGGCTCATGAGGGTAGTTTTACTCAACAATAATAAAAAGGTTTTGTTCAAAATCTTTAATTCCTTCTGGTACTGACTGAAATCTGTTTTGTGATGTAAAAAACAAATTGTATAATACCATATGTATATATAAATGTATATCTGTGGTGTTTAAAATTTTCTTTTATCTGAAGGTTTCTATTGTCGTTGCGGTGGACTTTTTTGCAGTTTGCACAGATATTCAGATGAACACAATTGTACTTTTGACTATAAAATGTTGGGAGCTAAGGAAATAAGGAAGAATAACCCTCTTGTTGTCGGTGAAAAGATTCAGAAGCTATGATAGGGTGGATTCACATTTTATTATGTCGAGCATGATGGGTGGAACCCTAGTAATAAATGTACCCTAGGGTTGTTCATCTTGCGTTTTGACATGCAGTCATGTGCAATTGTTTGAAATCATCATAAATTTAATTCATTTTATAGTTAAAACTATAGCCATATGTATCCATGGTTATAGAAACGTTGCCTTCAAAGTCTACTACACAGGGAAAGTACATTTAACAAAAGGCAAATTCCAGTATTTTCTAGGTTTCAATTTATATGCTGATTACAAACTTGCACAGAGCTGTCTTCTGAACAGATGCACAAAAACAGTGAAAAGCATAGAAATGACTATATATTATTTTGAATTTATATGTATTTTTTTCTTGTCAGATGGATTTCATAACATTTGAATAAATGGCAAAATATTTCGTAATCTGTAGAGTTTAAATTACGTTGATCCTGTTTCTTATCTTGTCCATTTTTGTTTTCGGAAATAGCCATAAATTTCAGGAAAAACTTTGACCGTGGTACATTTCTGGTGGCTACAAAATATATACATAAAATTAGTCTACAAAAGTATGGTTTTTGAACTGGAAACTCCGAAAAGTGTCTTACTTGTCAGTAAATTATATAACTTCAAAATAACTTGCAGAAAGTACAATATAAAGTTGATTCTTTTTAGTTTGTTCCTGCTGAGGACAAAACTATTCTGTTGAATAAAAATAATGGATTTGTATCATCACATTAAATGGAGTAATTTGGATTTTTGAATTTGATAATATGCAATTGTAATCTAAAGGTAATAAGTAATTAGTAGATCTTTGAACAGTTTTCTGTATTTATGTTTAAATATAGTTGATGTACACTCAAAATTAGAAATTTAGTTTCAGTATTTTGGATGTCAACAGCAGTTATTCAATATTCCAAAGTTACTTGTATTTATACATACATTTCTCATATGCTTACTTACCCTTTCACAACTGGTATGTACAAACATTAAAGAACTCTACCAGTTAATGTTTCTCCCCCCCCTCCATCCAGTTGTTAATATAAGGTCAGTTTGTATGGGAAATTAGTGTAATTCACCTCAAAATAATACTTTTCCCACTGAAAATTTATTGCACAGTAACATGCAGCACATTTTATACCACACATAGTGGTTTTGAATTTTGTTTACAGATAATGTTTTTAGTTCTCCTTGGTAGCTAGTTGCTCCTAACAGTTTACATTTTGGCTGCTATGTTTTCTTCTGATTTACAAAATTTTAATTTAATACCAAGAAATCTGCAAGAAAAACATCGGTGTTCTGAGCAAATAACATTTGTGATGACCATGAAAAATGTGGTTTAAATGTTGACCACTTGTTTGTTGCAAATGCTTCCTAATATCATTACTCAAGTTCATTCATATACAATTTCTTTTAAGTGTGTTACTTAGGGTTATTCCATGATTTTTGATAATTTGGTGTTAGAGAACAATGTTCCTCAAATGCAATATTACGGGGTGTTTGTTCTGTAATCCGTTTCTTTGAAACATCAGTAAGAGAAGCTAACTTTTAAAAGTTTACATAAGGTTTAAACAATGACTTGAGGAAACAGTTAAAAGGTTTACTTTGTGGAATAGGCTTTTATAGCCAACAAGTAATGTTCTCACAAAGAAAGTCTTCATTATTCAAACAAAGTGGATAAATGTAGCCCTGTGTATAATATAAAATACTCTATTGAGAAATAAACTAGAAATTAATTTGGGTAATCATTGTCAAATTTAGTCTGTGTGTGAGTGATTAATGTATTTTAGATTATTAAAAAATGCCAACATTTAAGTTTGACAAACCTCTGTTACTCTTAGTTTACACTGGATGATTTAAGATTTTTTTTTCTACTGATTTGAAAAATGAAAGGTTTTATATTTGTCGTAATTTCCAGGTAGTGAAGTGTGAATGATTGTGTTAAGTAGTAAAGGAGAAAAAAACATTGTATTAACTTATTGTAAACATCATTTGCTGTCAGATCTGATTTTCATGTTCTAGGTACTTTAAATAAAAATATCTCAAGTAAAAAATGTGTTGCCCGTTGTACATTTGCCTTGTAGTTTTCTGTACACTATTCACGTGATTTGTGATGACCGTACAGAATATATTTCAGAAGAATGCAAAGGCTTTTCAACCAGTAAAAAAAAACGAATTCCATTGTACAATGGAACGTTAACATTAATTGGATGCTCCTGTTTACAGAGAATATGGCATGAAAGATGTTGGTGATCAGATATAAAAAATGCACTTAATTTAGGAACAGGTGAAAATTATTCAGTAAATTTAATAGTAAAATATTTTTATTTTATAAATTTCAAAATATTCAGTACTGAGCCTAAAACATTTGAAATGATGGAAGTTGACATATGTTTAACTGTCAGTATTATTAGTATTTAGATGTGTGAAAGTAACATGACAACAGCATCACTGACATTCTAGAAAAGTACAAAATAAAACTTTCAAGCATTACGTGCAAGAAAGTGTTGGTTTGTTTGTTTAGGGACCTCTACAATAAGTTGCTGCCCAGTAACTCAAAGTTAAATCTTGTTTATTAATGTATTTAATATAAATACAAAACCAGTTGGAGTAATTCATGACAACAAAGGGGAGGCTACTTGCCTTGTACAAAATGGGAAAATAAACTGAGTTTAAATCATTATTTAAAGTTGAATGTGAGAAGTGACTTTTTCAGTAATATTTTATCTTGAGCTTTTCTTTTATGCCCTTCAACAAATTTTGCTTGACTTAAGCTAGAAATTTTTAAACCCATCAATACGGGTGGTTATTATGCATATAGAAATATAATGTTATGATTCATAATTATGTACTAAACAAATGAAATGGTAGTAAATATTAGTACTATAAAACTGTCTCTCATACACTGTCATCATAGCAATTTGTATAATTTACATAGTTTCTTCCAGTCGGAAGCAAGTCTGATAAAAAAAAAAAAAAAAAAAATTAGATAGCTTTAGACTGAGATGTACAAAAAAATTGAGGCATGAAAAAGTTACATTTTGAGTTTAGTTTTCTATCAAACACTTAAATCTCATGTTTATCATCTTTATTTACTTTCATGAAACTATGGCACATGCTAAGATCTTACATGTAATAACTGGTTATTCTCAGGAAGGTGACAGGTATACATGTGTAACTTTGTAATGAAGTACTTCAGCAAAAAAAATGCATCTAACTTCTGTTACAGCCACAGTTTGGTATAATGCAAAACTAAGGGTTGGTTTCTCATGTTCAAGTTTTCTCCTGTGGTTGTTCATTCCCATTTTAGTGGAATTTTAATTGTTAACAGAGGTGCAGATACCTCCTAAATTTGGGTTGTTGTTTTTTTTTATGTATTAAAGCTCCTTAAGAAGGATGCTCTTAGAACCACAAAGCTTTTGTTTAAATAGATTGAAAATATCAATTATCTGTAGGGAAGAGGTTAACTTTCCTTATGTTTGCAATCACTGGGTCATCGTATATTTCACACTGAATACTTGTGGTTTCCCATCTTTCACAAAGGGCTATGAGCACCAGTATTGTATAATGGACTTCAGAACCAGCCCTACTTTTCCTTGTAATTGCAGAGAATGACATATTAACAGAGCTGGCCAAACAGAACAGATCTTTGGAAGATGATTTTAATAATGGCAAGCATTGAACCATTTGTATAAATTTTCCCATATTAAAGCCCCTCTCACCCTAGTATCAGCAAAAATATGTAGTGATGAAGAAAGTTTTAAGACTTAAAAATATTTGATATTAATACAAATGTTATCGAGAAAATACAACTTAATAATTTTAAAGAAAGTAATAAATGTATAACTGCATAATGGCTATCTTATTTGCACCTGTCTCTATACAGCAGTAGTTTTGATTATAAAATTAACACAATTTTACTGTAGCAGCGATTAATTCAAACCTGCATAATTTGTATTGGAGTGTAAAATCATACCCATAATTTACTACTACTTTCCTTACAAGAAGTTACATATTCTAAATAGTAATATATATAGTAGTCCATAAGTTAGTACTCCAAAAATTGTTTAATCTACATTCTTAACATCTGAGTGGGGTTATATTAGTTTCAAATAATTTGATTTGTAACTGAATGTAAGTTTACCAGAGAGGACTTCACACTAACAGCAAATCTGATAGTGATGTAGTAGTTTACAATATACAAAATTCAAGATTTTCTTGATAATTTGCTGGTGAAATAACAAAACACTGAAATTTATTTTCATAATAAATTGCTTTACAATACATTTTACTACGTAGTCCTTTAAAAAGTGATTGAAAACATTTTTACTCACCATATCCAAGTAGTTTGAGAAAAAGACAATAGCATAACCTAAATTGCTATTTTCTACTTTCATTTCATATTTCTACAAAAACAACAATGAATAATGAAGAGATTATACAAAAGAAATTATGACAGTATCAATTACATATCTTCATATAATTAACTGATGGAGTTGTACCTTACTAAAAAAATAACGAACATTTGAAGTAGATACTTAATAACAAACAGAAGAAGGTATGTTTCCTCACACGAAACTAAAAAAGGAATGTGTCGTGTACAAAAAAATTACATGTATACCAAGAGTGTTTTGGCTAATTATAAAAACAATGAAAACTTGAATACACAAAAGAAGAACATAGCTAGATGTCACTTGGTAAGTGTGGCTGGCTGACTAATGCCCCATGGTTTCCCATGTTTATATTACTGCCACTTTGTGGAAGACGTGATTTACTCTTTTTAGAACCTCCGCTACGGCTCGAGTTAGATGATGCTCTCTTTTCTTTTCTTTTTGACAAAATGCTGCCTGTAAATGACATTTTTGAATCAAATAAGGACCACAAGTTGTGAACATCTGCCCAACTGTTTACAGGCAGTAACATTATCTAACACTCCATAAAACTTATGAGATGGTGCGTATTAGCAAAGTTTAGAAAAATTAACTCAAAATATAAAAAATTATTAATTAAATGTGAAATTAAAAATCAGACATTACACAATAAATACTTATTTTTACTAACTAAATCTCTGAAGGTCAACAGTGTTATCTTTGATGGTGCAGAAATATCCCAAGATCTGAAATAATTCATGATCACAAGAAAGAAACCTACTTGAAGTAAAAAATGTATAACAGAGGCAGCTGATCTGGGAATTAAAATAAAGTACAAAACATTTTGAACTTCCTAGGTCAGCTTCAGGCTATTTGTTGACTTGAAGATGACCTAAGAAGGTTGAAACATTGTTCCAGATGTTTTTTTTAAATTAAACTTTTAATACCCAGACCAGTTGTTTTTAGAACACAAAATCTGTGAAAGCTGTAATAAAATTATGGATCTATAATATTATTACTGTCATTTTTTTCTATCTGGCCAAAGTCTAAGGCACTCAACTCGTAATCCGAGAGTTGATGGTTCCAAGACGTGCAGTTTTGAGAGATCTGCTAATTGTCCTTTCAGTTACTGTAATTACTTTCATAAAAGTAGAAATATCATGTTACAGTAACACTTTAAGTTTTGGGTTCGTTCACACCAGAAATGCCTTACACAATAGTGCATATTCTGTAAAACCTGTAAGATAGCTGAAACAATACTGAATGTGACTCTCCTTTAGGTGGTCTAGCTAACTCGGAGATCCTTTTTTCAAAATGACCGAACAAGCAGATAAATAAGTAAAAAGAAAACGTAGCACTGCACAAAACATTTTCTAATAGAACTTTTAAAATTAGTCTAACAAAAATTGGATAAATCAGTGTTGTGCTCAGTATAATATATTACTATTTTTATTCACAAAAATTCCAAATAGAGGGAGAGTAAGAATAACTCGAGGATAAGAAAGTAAAATATGAATCCAACATCACAGCTTACCTCCTGGAGCAGATCCCGAGTCTGCAGGTGAGGCATTAGTGGAACTTCCAGTGTCCCAGCTTCTGTACATAGCTTCTTGTAAAAGCTGGGCTTGTCCTTCATCATATGTATCTATGTCTATCTGAATATCATCTGTCGTTTCAGGTAGAGTACTTCTTTAGAACAGAAATAAATATACATTTTAAATTTTGACTAGTTTAATACTATACCTTTTTGTTTTTAATTCTGCAGTCTCTGACATTCTGTATACAGCAGGTTTATAACGAGAGAAAATTTGAGTACACTGAATGTTTTTATGAGAAGCTGGAACGTGTTATTAAATAATTTGCGTGTTAATATTATGTAGAAAAGTTGCTAGGTAGAAATTTTGTTTCAAAATTTTTTGCAACGGGGGGGGGAGGTGAAAATTGGTTAAAATTCCATTTGAAAGAGATACAACTACATAACATACCTTATATGATTACAAGTCAGCAGCCGGAAAAAAGTATCTTCAACATACAAATGTTACTACCTATTTAAATTATGTCTTCATACTCAGTAAATGTATCAGTCATGTTTTGAAGTGAACTTAAATCCCAAAATTAGATCCTTCCACTTTAAGGCATGAACTTTTCACATAATAGCTACCCAAAAACATTAATCAATTTCAAAAGCATGCTCTTTAACAACAGGTTCCTATCTGCAAACAAACACTGCACCATCTCTTAAATTTTCAGTGATCTTCATCTGTCTATCATTAATAAGTTTCTGAAGTTCGTTTTCTGAAAAGCAAATCTGTGTTGATAAAACTAGTTGTCGCTGAAATGTTTTATTATTATTGTTTGTTTACATGTTTGACATACTTTTATGCTTGGTATGTTATATTAAAACATTTATAGTTGTTTGCCACATTACATTTCATGTTACCAAATCAGGTAATGCTCTACTGACAAATCATGCAGCTCAACAATAACCCTGAAGTGTAGTTTCCATTACAAAAGGTTCTGTTTCAAGACTGTAACATTCAATGCATAACCATCCTCCATACATGCTTTCTATAATACATCTAATACATAAGGTGAATATTTCTCAGTGCCTGTTTCAGCAGTATGATTGTAAAGAAATCTATAAGCATTGCATCAAGTGACTTGAATGATATATTCTATTATTTCCCATTCCATTCTCCAACTGTTTGAGGTATATAACAGTTGAATTAACGTACAGTAACTTCTGTCAATTTTCCAGATGGAGATCTTTATTAAGCTAAAAACTCTTACCCAGAACATACAAATGTCTTGTATTTAAGATATTACAAAACACCACACTTTGTTTACCATGGCCTGAGTATTAGTTACTGCAGGTCTCTTTCTGGATGACCCTGTTCCCACAGCTGATCGATATTCCATTGTTTTGTAATGCCATTAAGTAGAATATCCTCATGTTGCTTAAAACAACATTTTATAAATATATATAGATCACTGAAATTTATATGTAACTTTCTGGACACTATATTATTACATTAAACAAGCTGTTTTTATTTCTGTCCACTCTCTTTTCTAGTTTGGAAAGTTCCTTATTACTTATATATTCTAAAGGTTTTGCTTATACTTTGTAGGATGTGTTTTGAATAATGTACTTGTATTGAAAATAGTATTTAGAATTTTTAAATTCCATATAAAAACTATATTCCCTCTTTTAAAAAAACAAACAAAAACGAAATTATATTTACACCTTTCAGTATTGTTTCAAAGTGAGACAAACACTGAAGTTTTTTCTGAGAAGACTAATTTAAGTTTAAATAAACTAAAAGTGAAAATATTTATAATGTGATATTATAACAAGGTGTCATGTAGGTTCTATAATCTGACAAAATTCTGTACTTTCAACGCTGTCTTAAAAATCTATGCTTTCAGCATTTTCTGTTTAAGTGAACTGCATTGTGTTAATCACGGCTCTGTAACTGAAGCAATAACCATGCACTGCTTAATTCTCATAAGGTGATTCTTAATAAATTTAATCATAGTATCCGATATTATACAACATTAATCTTTTTGTGGTTAGATACTTGAAACTATTCTTGATCTTTTTGCTACAAAATGACTCCACAGATTTCTCTGGGTCCCTTAGCAGCTGGTTTGATTCTATAGTGATAAAATTTAATTACTGTTACATTATTAATATTTTGTGAAAATTATAATTTCGTTTTTTTTTTCACTGATGGGGAATATCATTTATCCTTTGTTTTCTTATTTTAATCATATAAAAAAAATTAAGACTGGAAAAATTGTTAATGATTGAGCACAAAGCTGGACAATCTGAAGGGTGGTAGTGATTTGACATAGTACATAAGGAATGCCCTAACACTAGACAAAGTACAATAATTGATGATGAAAAGAAAGTTACTCAAATGAACACACACTTACATTATGGTACTGGAAAAGTGACAATTACCAGTATTATTTAAACACCAAAAAACACTTACTTATGAGTGTCAATGCATTTGTCTATAAAAGAACTACTTTGCAGGGTGTGGATGGATCTTTACCAAAATTGGTAATGAGGTCCATTAGGACGATGCATGGGTACATAACAGTTTTCAGTTTTACAGTTTTTACTGATGTTTCTTACCGCTACTTAGCACACTGTAGATGAATCTTCGTCAAATTTGGCATGAAGGTTCATTAGGTCCAAGCAGAGATACATGGAAATTTGTGGGTTCACATTTTGTGTTTTGCCGTGTTATGGGCATTTCTGCATTTCATTTTTTACAATTAAATACAACGGAAGTAATTTTTCATTCCCATAAATAACCTTTCAATAATTATGAATTTATATAACGTCCATCAAGGAGATGGGTACTCCAACTAGTTTTGAATAATTTCTTATGTATCTTACCACCTTAAATGACAAAAAGCCACGAATTGGATATTTTAATCTTAAGATACTTTATGAGACTAGAAATTAGTGTTCAAATCTGTTATGCCAGATGCTATTTGTCTTTCTTATAAAGATTGCAAGAACTCTTCTCGGTTTAAAAACTGTAAGATATTCAATGAAACAAGAAGCAATGTTAGACTGTTGTGTTTTCTATTATGGACTCTAACACACTAGATGTATGTATCATTATTAGTATTTTGTCAGATTAAACTGGTGGATACTAAATACTTAATAGTACATTTTTTAGTAATGTAACACTTTAATTACTTAACTGGTAGAGTGAGGGAGGAATCAGAACTGTGTTTTTTATATTTTAAATTCTGCATCTGGGCCTGCCTCTTCTGTTCCTATTATGATCCTTTATAGTGTTATATCTAACTTTAATTAAACAGCTTTATTTTCAATACATGTCAATAAACTTGGCACTAAAATGTAGCTTATAAATCAAAACAGTAGTGTATTTTTTACTTTCCTAACTTTAAAACTGAATATTTAAAAAGAATTCTCTACCTTCATTTTGCTGTGTTATGAAATGCTATGTGCTCTATTTACTTTACGAATTTTCTAATGCCAAAAACAGGCAGCTGGTAATTGCTACCAATTACAATCACAAGCTATACATAACTAGAAACAAGAATACAAAATCAGAACCATCTTAATTTGCCTAAATACCAAAATTACATTTTATAAGACAATATTACATATTAAACTTATGTGGCTGATAGACATTTATAGTAATCTACATCAATATTACAAGTCACTGTTTAGTCTTCCTGATGTAAACTGTTAGGTAGGTAGGTATCTCATGTTTATTGGCACAAAGCTACTAGGTTAACTGTGCCAAACAAGATGTAGTATACTATATTGGTATTTGGAAATTAAGGTAAAAATATGTAAAATTAAAACCAATCAGGAAGACTGAAACATTAAGTCCAAACATGCTGTCACTCATGTGAAGTTGGCCTTTCTACTCCTGGTTCAGGTCAAAATAAAAGTAAAATGTGTAAACGAAATCATGCTAAAACAGTATTTAGTCCAATAAAAACCTTAAATTAAGTTAGAAAGACCAATGGCTCTTAAAAGTGTAAAAACACAAATGAGGCAGCCAGTATCACCTGTGACATTGGCTAATGTCAAGGGCAAACCGACCTTAAAAATATGTTTAAAATGGCATCATCGTTCTTGGTCGTAATGAGAGCATGATAATAAAATATGCAAGATAGTAACCTGAATGCCACACAGACCACACATTGATGCATCAGTACCAGATAAAAGGAAGTGGTGAGTTAAAAAACTGTGACCAGTGTGGTCAAAGAGCTAAAGAAGGCTTGATTTGAAAAAGCTTATTATTTCATTGCTCACTCCAGGTTGACTGCCAACTGGTGTACAGTCGGGTTTTGATAACTGGACTACAGTCCATGTATGGAACAGGTACAGTAATGATAGAGCCAATGCAGATGGACTCTGCTGCTTTATCAGCTAGCTTTTTCCCATGAATACCAATGTGACCTGGTATCCAAGAAAGCTGGACAGAGATAGATGAGCCAGTTTGTTTTGGATATAGATAAGAATAGGATGGTAAGTAACATGGAATGAAGTCAGGGCCAATAGACAACAAAAGCAGATTTTCTATTATAAAAAAGTGAGGCAGACTGAGGATGGAAAACACAACCTAAAATAGTATGCTGTGGTAAAGAGCAAAGTTTGGAAGCATACAGAAGAGACAGTTGCAAACAGCAAATATACAGAGGGGTTCATGGGACTCCACATACAAACTTTGAACTGGAGAAGAACAAAAGACCCCAGTGCAAAGCCGAAGCATTTTCAGTGCTGAGGTTCTGGCAGAACCATAAACCATAGACCCATTGTCAAAATTTGGATCAGATAAGGGTATGATAAATTTTAAGCATGGGGTATCAACCCACTCCCAAAAAAGTGGAAGAGAGGACACAGAGAATGCTCTTACACATTTGACATGAAGTTGCTTGAAATTGGAAATAAAATTTAATTTACAGTTAAATATAAGACCTAAGAACTTTGCCTCAGGGACGACAGGAAGGACAACATCATCAGTACGAAGTTCTGGATCTGGATGAATACCCTGTTAGCAGCAGAAATGTATACAAACAGTTTTAGGGAAAGTTAAATCATTTGCTGTGGTCCACTTAAGAATATAATTAATTGCAGTTTGTAGCTGTCGCTCAATGAACCTCATGTTTGATGACTTACAAGAGATGTCATTAATCTTTATAAAGAAAAGCGTGACACTCAGAACACAGCCCTGAGGGACTCTAAATTCCTGTGGGAAAAAAACGGGAAGGTGTTGAGCCCACACAGACCTGGAATCAGCAATTCATCAAAAAACGCTTAATAAAAAGTGGTAAATTGCCACTCAATCCATATGAGTGAAAGTCTTGCAAGATGCCATATCTCCATGTTGTATCATAAACTTTCTCTAAATCTGAAAAAAAAAATAGAAAAAAGATCATGTTGCTTCTAAAAGGCTTCTCTGACTGACGTTTCAAGGCGAATTAAGTGGTCTATCGTGGAGTGTTGTCATCGAAACCCACACTGAGTCAGTGAGAGAAGGCGGTTTCATTCAAGGAACCAAAAAAGATGAAAATTAATCATTCTCTTTAAGGTCTTACTGATACAACTCATCAAAGAAATGGGATGTTAATTTGAAGGAATCTTTTAATCCTTCCCATGTTTAAGAATAGGGAGTACAATAGCTTGGCACCAAGCATCAGGAAAAGACATTCTCCTGCCACATCCAGTTAAAGACAGCCTGGAGAATAGTTAGAGAGGCAGGAGAAAGGTGGAGTAACATCTCATAATGTATATCATCAGGTCCAACTGAAGTATTGCCAGACTGATGAAGCATAAGTTTGTGTTCCACCATTGAAAGAGGGTGATCATAGTCATATGGAGGATCAGTCAGAAAGGAAAGAGGCAATGTTCAACTTATGTTTTAATAGCTAAGATGACAGGGGATGAGTTTGAAGAGCTAGATACGTGAGAGAAACATTGTATGTCAAAAGTATTGGCAATGCTCCGAGCTTCAGCAGCTTCATGGCCATTGAATATTAAGATAGAGAGGGGGGCAGAATTATACCATCCACTCATCTTCTGGTTCTTGTACAATATGACACTTGAACTGGTGGATGAAGAAATGCTAGAGGTGTATTTAATCCAAGATTTCTTCTTGCTTCGACATCTTACTTGCCGAGTCTATGTGCAGGCTTACTGAAACGCAACGTGGTTTGAAAGCATGGGATATCTACGAAATTTATCCCAAGCACGTTTCTGAGTTTTGTGTTATAAAACAAGCAGAATTCCACCAAAGACAAAGATACCGTGGGAAAGATGTTGAGGTTTTGGGGATGCACTGAGCAGCTGCTTGGGCAATACAGTTAGTTACCATCACTACACAATCATATATCATTGATTTCCATAAGATGGCAGGATCCTTAGTTATATATAATTTTTGAGATGAACGTTATACTTGCTTGACATGAAGGTTGGTTGATTTAGTGTTTTATGGCACAAAGCCTTTGGGCTATCCACACCAAACATTCAGTAAAAAGTTAAAAAGTAAATTTAGTAAAATTCATAAAAGGAAATTAAGGTAAAACAAAACAAAGTTTAAAAAAACATAAATAGCATAAAACCAACATTTACATCTAGTCTACAACATTAAGAGAAAAACTACAGTATTTCAGGTTGTAAAGGACTTTCTGAAGCATAACTGTAATAATTACAACTTGCCAGAAGGACTTACAGGCAAGTACAAAAACCACCATCAGTCACCTGAAGTTGGCCTTTCCAGTCCTTGAGTGATTATATGTTATGGCCAGTTTCTAATTTCAAATCAAACTTTGATGTTTAAAAGGGGGCCAGATTAAAAAGGTGTACTGTATAAATTTAAAAAACCTTAAATGGCATTAAAAAATTGATGGCCTTTAAAAAACTAAAAACATTACAAAGGTGGACAGTGTCACCATCACCAATAACACTGTCTAATGTTATGGACAATTCTTGGGACAGAACGTGTAAAATGGTGCCACGGTTGAGAGTCGTAATGACAACAACAAAGTAAAATGTGGCTTATTGTGATCTGAGTGTTACACAGACTACACACTGGTACATCAGTTCCTGATAAAAGTAAATGATGAGTTAAAAACTGTGACCAATGCATAGTCCAGTTAGAAGAACTTCCTCTTTCCAATCCTTATGGAAGCAAGATGCCCAGTGTCCAATATAGGGTTTTATTTGTAAAGGCTTTTTTTTAAGGTTGCTCACTCCAAGTCGGCTGCCAGCTGGCATGGAACCGAGCCTTGAATACAGGACAGGCACAGCGGTGATAGTGCCAGGTCAGATAGACTTAGCTGCAGTGTTGAAGAGCTCGTTCCTGTGAATACCAACATGGCCCAATACTCAGAAAAACTGGATAGAAGTAGATGTTAAAGAGATATGGGCCAGTCGATTTTGAATATTGGTGAGAACAGGGTGTGAACCAACATGAAGCAATTCAAGGGCCAGTAGAGAACTAAGCAAATCAGTATACATAGTGCAGTTTGAGTACTACTTAGCTTCTATGTGATCCAGGGCAAGAGAAATGGTGTACAGTTCAGCAGTGAACACAGAAGCTGTAGAGGGGATTCTGTGTGCAACCACCAAACCTGGTTTCAAACCATCTGTATAAATAAAAATGGAAGGATGGTTTGAAAGATGTTCAGCAAATAGCAGACAGTATTTCCAATCAGAAGTGTCTACTTTTCTCAGATGAGTTAAAGATAGGTCACAATTGGGAACTGTGAGAAATCATGATGGGATGTGCTGACCAGTGGATACAGCAATGTTATCCAAGGATAGACCCAATTCATCCAACTGCACCTGGATACGAAGGTCAAAAGGAGCAGTGGCAGACCATCTGGTCTGAAAAAGCATGGCCCATCAAGGAAGGAAAACACAACCCCAAGTGGTATGTTTTGGTGCGGAACAAATTTTTGTAGCATATAGTAAAACCAGTTGCAAATGGTGGAGGTGCAAAGAAGGTTCATGAGATTCTAAATATAAGATCTGAACTGGGGAAGTGTGGAAAGCCCCAGTGCAGAGCCAAATACCTCAATGATGAATAGGATCTAGCATCTTTCAGGCCAATGGTCTGGCAGAGCCATAAACCAGTGATCCACAGTTGAGTTTCGATCGAGTAAGAGCAGGATATATCTTTAGCATAGAACGTCAATCTGCTCCCCAAGTGGTGGAAGAGAGGACACAGAGGATGTTCAGTGCTCTTGTACATTTGACCCATGGCTGCTTGATATAAAGGTCAGCTTAGGTCAAAGATAACCCCCAAGAACTTTGTCTCAGGGACCACAGGCAGCACAACTTCACCAATATGGAGTTCAGGATCAGGGTGAATACTCTGTTGGTAGCAAAAGTGCATGGAAACGGTTTTAGAGAGAAAGAAGTTAAAGCTGTTTGCTGTGGTCCACTTCAGTAAACAATTGAGGGTAGTCTAGATCCCAAAGGAGGTAAACTGAACGTTCCCTTGGAGATCCCCTCATGACATACAGGAATCTACAACAAGGGGTGAGAAGAGGAAAGTAAGACGTTTATGAGTAAAGTTATTATTCTGTTTATGGTATATTTATTAGAATAAGAACAAAATTAGACACTCAAAATATACACATGTACACAAAATCTTAAATTTATTTGAAGAAAGTGTTAAATTTCAACTGTTTCATTTTTTTTGATGGGCTTTCTCATGTGGTTAAAAGAGAACACCAATTCTATGGTCTTTTCATGAAGTTCATTTTCCCCCTTCATTGTTGCACACAATTTGATAAGAGTTAATATAATTTAACATTTGCAATGAAATAGGAATTTCTATTTCCTCACTATCTTTTCCATTTTGTTCATCTTCTGAATCTCTCACACTGTTACCACCTTGTGATTCTATTGTAGATTTTAAATAAATTTCATCAGTTTCTGTTGATACTGTTAAGGGAAATAGGAATTTATTTTTTTCTAAGAATTATTTAAACAATAGAATTTGCACTTAAAAGAGAGATATATTTCTACAAATCATGAATCCAATTTAACTGCAAAAATAATGACAGCAGAGAAAGAACAGAATATATTTAACCAATACTTACTGTAATAAAATGTCCAAGAATTTATTAATATTTAAATAAATTATTAATTAAATAAGAAATTAATATCTTATCAGAAATATTTTTTCACCTTACTCTGGTTCTAATCCTATTTGTTGATAGATGAGGTAGATGAAAGATAGTTTTCACTCAGGTTCTGTCATATAGACAGAGATGCCAACTACTTCAAATGACTGGGGGTAATGATTGTTGACAGAGCCTTCTCACAGATTTAGTCCTTTTAGATTTGCAAGAAACAAGACAATCTGGTGAACGAGGCCTCTTTTTTCCATCTTGTGAACGATTACATTGGTGTTTCTGTGTTGCTCAGAAAATTAAGAAATACCCATCTATGCAAGTGCTGATTGGTTGACAAGCACTGATGACATAACTAGGGATTCCCCCACGTACCCAGTATGGAGAAACACCAAACTCAAACTATTGGTAGACGTCAAAGATACAAATAGTTTTTATTATTTCAAGCACATGCATGATTATCGCAAATACCCATTTGGACTATGTATTTTATTTATTATGAAAATTTACTTGTATCTCACTAGAAATTTTCTTTTCA
This sequence comes from Carcinoscorpius rotundicauda, assembly GCA_011833715.1. Taxonomy (NCBI): domain Eukaryota; kingdom Metazoa; phylum Arthropoda; class Merostomata; order Xiphosura; family Limulidae; genus Carcinoscorpius; species Carcinoscorpius rotundicauda. The sequence continues at coordinate 42,979,105 of CM022404.1, forward strand.
CCCCTTTCAAGCCCTGGAGGAACAATTTATCACTTTATTGTATAGACTTATATAATATGTAATAATTTGGGAGTTGCAACAAGTCGGAATATTTGTCCATATGAGCGTATAGTCTTAATGTATACACCAAAATCGTAGTGGTTGGCATCTCTGTATAGAGGACCTTCTACAAGAGAAATTTTAAGATAATACTGCACAATTTTCATATTTCTGGCTTGTACAAGTTTCTGCCTTGTGCAGATTCTAACTTCAACAGGTTTTACTGTGTGCACTTGTGTGCATGTGTGTGTGTATACACACATACTATTATATCGACAATAATATGTAAACATATATCTCTGTTGGTAACTTTTTTGTGGTTTCACCGACATCATTTTTCTTTTCTCTCTTTCAATAACCACTAGTATAATTTACTGCACACAAAACATTAAGTCTACTCTAATCAAATAGTAATTTTGTTCTATTTATCAAAACTAATGTTATTGTATACAAAACTTCATGAGCTCTAGGAAGTTTACAATTTTCCCTGTAGTATATCCAAACAGAATTTACACTAGTTAACATAATTATTACCAAGATGTAATGAAGCAAGACTGTGGACTAGTCAGCATGTTCTATGTGAAATTAGTGTCTCGCATCATACGAGTAGGTAGCGTGAGAGAGATGAACCTGAAACTTGCCCACACAAGACTTTGTTTCAATATTGGAAAGTTAATTTGCAAAAATACGTTAATATATATCTTTTCTTTCTGATATTGGTATTTAATGTTTTCAAACTGAACAATAAATTTATGTTACATGCAGACTAAATGTCCAAGTGAGAAACCCATAATTTATAACTTCTGACTGCAAATGATCAGCAGTATCTCCTATCCACATAGCTTCTATTAACTAACTAGTGGTACTGACTGTCACACTTATTCCTATGGCTAAAAATTCACCACATGGTCAGCAATATGTTAAGGCTCAAACCCTTGAATATTCTGGTCTACAGCATTGCATATTAGTAATAGAAAAGCTTCCTTGTTGGAGAAAACTGAAACAGTGACACCAAGTACTGAGTAATTTTGACATTTATATTTAGAAATATAATGTGGTAACTTATACACACATACATTTTATAAACTACTCACAAAAGGTGTCATAAAAAATACGTACATTTGCTGGCCAAGCAGAGAAAGACGTACTATCTGTCGTTGTTCATCTGTATGCTGAGGACAACGCTGAGATCGTGTACACATCTTTTTGGTGTGTTCGGATATTACTCCACAGCACTGAAATAGGAAAAGAAAAAATTCAGCTTGATGTCACTAACCTTTTACCTAAAGATAAAAGGTCTAGGTTTTATGAACAAAAAACTAACTATCATAATATTCATAAACAAGTTTATCTTTAAATTTTGTGATCTATATTACAAAATAATATCAGGGTAATAATAACAGACTAGTGACATAAATCATAATTATCCCTTTCACAGATGCATAATTTCTCCTTATAGCCTACAGAAACACTTTTGTATAGTTTGACAATACAATGACTACAGTTAGATAAAAGCCAAAAAATTAAAAAAAAAAAAACAAGAACAAAAAAAAGTTTTTTCTTTATAATTTGGCTAACAAATCAACCAAATCTCAACTTTTACAGTCAGGTAAAATAATCACCATATGCACCACAACAATTATTATTCTCTGTATGATATGATAACAGAAAAAAACCCATTAATTAAGCCAATGGTCATCAAAAAACACCTCAGTTTAAGCTTTTAATTTTAATAAAATAACGTATTTCAAGAGTATTAATGACAGTTTCAAATAACACAAGTATCTCAATATCAGCATTGAGTCAACTGCTTAGCCTATAAGGTGGGACAGAAGGTTCCTCAAGTTTCAATTGTGTGTATTTAATTTAGTCGAAAAGGCCAATCTGAAAATAAAAGTTTATCATATAATAATGGCCTTTTTATCACTTGCTATTCTAATACTAATGAATTTTTAAATGTTTGTTATAAACGTTAGACTTGTATAAATCAACACTGGTGTACGAGAGACAAAGAACACACCAACATCCTGTTTTCTTCACAAACAGAGGATGTTTTTAGTGATGTTCTATTTCTTGTTTTACTTCAGGTATACTCAATAAATATCAGTTGCCTTTATAGGTATTACTGAACCAATTTTTTTACAAATTACATATATTTATGAAGTTACCACAACATTACATTGGGTCTTTGAATTTTTACAGAAAAAACAATTTTCTGGAAACAAGTGAAAAAACTGTTTTAACTTGGAAGTTCGTACAAAATATGAATCTCTCTTATTGATCACTAAAATCCATCAAAAACAAATTTTACTTTTTCCATCTCCACCTCCAATATTAAGAACATAAGTGGTTTACAAGCAGAGAAATGACTTGTAGCCTGTAGAACTGGCATTTAATTCAATGATTTATCCATGAGCATTCATTACATCAATAACTGTCACACAAAAATAACCTATTAACCTGTGTTTCTCATCAGTACCATTACAGACACACTATAAATATTGCTCGATTTTTTCTCATTACTGTTCTGATAAATCAACTTAAGTTTGTACAGCTTAGCCCTATGTACACAGAAGGAAGCACTTTAGCTGCCCTTGTGATCACCACGTTATAATTTTGAATGTGCTAGTATAAAGTCACAAAATTTTAGTAGCTTCTAGTGAAAACTGCAAGTAGGTGAAAAAACAAATTTTTTTAGTAAACAACCCTTACTGAAAATTTGCGAATTTGTGAAGCCGTTACAGAGTCATTCTGAGCAAAAGGTTATTTTCATGCTGAGTGTAAAAATACTTCGTTTGCCTTACAGTTTTCAAGTTTCAATAACCTCTTAAAACTCCTATGTGAATATCAAAAGTTTTTAAGATAATATTTTGTACTTTATCTATTATTTTCTGGAAGAAGCCAAGGTGCAAAAATTTACCAGGCTTAAGTGACATTCATATTATTGTATTAGCTTTGAAATACTCAGTAAGTGGCTGATGTCTTAACTGGATTGTTGTAGATTTCAGTTGTTTTGATGTTTAAAAATCCCTATATGGTTGCTTAGCAATTTTACTGAGAAGTTCTATAAAAAAAAAAGGAAGTCTGTCCCCCTTCCTTAGATCTGTGGCTACTTATGTAACACCAAGAAATAAAATTACACTATGTAACAAAATTTTTACTTCTTCTTGTTCCTGGGGAAAAAGTGTTATTTCCCGATTGCTTAATGTAAATCTTGATTCATATGTTGTTTTATTCAGACCTTATATAAATGAAAATGTACAAATTTCCCTGTTTTTACACAGAAAATAGGTTACTTTCTAAATTTCATTATCGAGATAAAAGCAAAGTTCAAAGGGAATAATGGCCATTTTCTGTACTTTTACAACATAAGCAATTAAAAAATAACACATACTATCCAGGAACAAAATTTGTGTTACATAGTGTTATCAATTTATGGATAAAAATACTAAATAAGAAATACTAAAATCAAGTTTAAATACCCCCACTCAGTAAAACGTAGAGAGTGTTAAATGACAAGGTTTTGTTTATTTGGATATTTAGAATTATCAGAAACCATGACTTTACTAATTTGAATAATTTTCTAATGTGTAATTTAATCATAATTTCAATCAATTGGTTATTGGAATAATTAATATAACCAGAAACACTAATTTTGATTAGTTGATTATTTTCATGAGAATTGAGTTAATTATAATTTTATTCAATTCAACTGTTGGAATTATCAAAAATGCTAACTTTGATTTGTTAATTTTACTCTATGAAATGTTTAGCTTATGTGACACAAATCAATGTAATAAATCACCCAGATCTATAGTGCAGTGGGTAAGGGGAGAATGTTTTGATGCCTGAAATAATTATTTATTGAATATTATTTTTATCCTATTAAAACGTGTATTTATATGTATATAAATATGTCTGATCAGTTACATAATATATAATTGAAATTGGAATTTTAAATAAAAATTTTGCAACCATTATCACTGACAACAAACTTTACTTTCTTTTTATATTTACCACTTTATTTCATTTAAAAATAAACAAAGTTAACATTTTCCACACTCTGTACACAGATTAGCTATTTTCCTCTGAAAGTCATGCTCTTCTACTCCTAGAGATTTGCATGTCATCAGCCTTGTGAAACTCCCACCTAAAGTTCGTGTAAAACTGTCCCACTGAGTGATGACATTCCACGCATCAAAACCCTTCACCACTGGAAAAGTAATATACCTTCCTGCACAAATGTTACCTCCATATTTGTGTGTGAAAATTCTGCTTCTTTGAAGAGTCAACCAATAAACATACACAGGGAAATGGAGAAAGAGATGGTGGGAATATGAGATGAGGTATCTATTGGAAACTCATTTTCATGTAAGGAAAATGTTAACTTCCAATACGATGACTTACCTTCTTGCTTAGATTAGCCATAATCCCACATTGAGATGGCAAAGGGGCCTGTTTATAAATTATCTGGACGAACGTCCTTTCAAGAGTGTTAAAAGGAAGCTCATGGGGTACAACACCTATGAAAGTTTGCAACTTATCTCAATCAGGGTATACTCTGATTGAAGGATAGGAAGAAGCAAAAAAACCAAGGTGTCAAAAGGATGGGAATAATAGGTACATAACCATCAGAGAACTTTACACAAACCACAGGAAGGCCAATATGTGTAGTTCGGTTAGGGTACATTCAGACTCTACCAAGAAAGATCACTTCCTTATCCACCAGTGTGTATGGGTTAATACCAGCTGTATGAGAATGGAACATGTGAAGAGTATCCATGTACAGCTCCTTAACCATTAGACACAACAGGCCTATGCCAGACATGGGAGAAGGGCACTGCAGTGGACACAAGGTTGAGCTACCAAAGGTACCTCTTAAAGGATGTTCTAAAACTGAGCAAGGACTTGAGGGAGGAGATGGAGAGAAAGTCACACATACTGTAAAGAATAGAACCAGATTAGACTAAAAATACAGACCTAAGGCTGAGGAATGAAAAACAAGGGGCCAGAATAAAGGAAGTTAGTAAAGAGGGACAAGGTAATGTACGAGAGAAAGAACAATGTGAAAACAGTAAAATGGAAAACCAGTGGCCGTGGAATCAATCTGTGGGGAGGATGTGGTCATGTAGAGAAGACAGCCTGCAGACCAATGCAGTGTCCCCAGAACATGACAGGTTATGAACATATTCAATTGGAAAAGGCTCAGAACCATGTCTGAATACTGTGTTCTATATGCATATGTAACAGAGTAAAGAAAGGAGATGAAACATTATCTAATTCAAGTACATGTCATGGAGTAATTAGACTACTGGAGACACAATATGGGGAAACGGATTAAGGTCTATTTTCTTATGGTGTGTGACATAGTAATTAGCCGGATCTAACCATTGTATCCATGTGTACATATTAAGAAGTAATGAACTAGCACAATATATTACCTACAATGTGTACACATTAAGAAGTAATGTACTATTACAAAGTGTTATTGTTGATGTATAACATGTTATGGACAAGTGATCATGTTCAAACTCTTTCCTATAATGGTCCAAAAAAAGGTAAATAACCAGATCTAATCTTGGACTTCAGGAGCAAGGAGTAAGGATGAAACCATAATTTACTCTATGTGTAAAAGCAAAGAAATAACAATCCATAATAAAATATATTGTATGTGTGTGACTTGCTAATGAGCAATAGAAGAAAACTGAACATCATTATCCACAGACAAATATTAAGCAGGGGAAAACTATGACAAAACATCAATATTAAGCAGGGGAAAACTATGACAAAACATTAATGTTAAGCAGGGGAAAACTATGACAAAACATTAATGTTAAGCAGGGGAAAAACTATGACAAAACATTAATATTAAGCAGGGGAAAAACTATGACAAAACATTAATGTTAAGCAGGGGAAAACTATGACAAAACATTAATGTTAAGCAGGGGAAAAACTATGACAAAACATTAATGTTAAGCAGGGGAAAAACTATGACAAAACATTAATATTAAGCAGGGGAAAAACTATGACAAAACATTAATATTAAGCAGGGGAAAACTATGACAAAACATTAATATTAAGCAGGGGAAAACTATGACAAAACATTAATATTAAGCAGGGGAAAACTATGACAAAACATTAATATTAAGCAGGGGAAAACTATGACAAAACATTAATGTTAAGCAGGGGAAAAACTATGACAAAACATTAATGTTAAGCAGGGGAAAAACTATGACAAAACATTAATGTTAAGCAGGGGGAAACTATGACAAAACATTAATGTTAAGCAGGGGAAAACTATGACAAAACATTAATGTTAAGCAGGGGAAAAACTATGACAAAACATTAATGTTAAGCAGGGGAAAAACTATGACAAAACATTAATGTTAAGCAGGGGGAAACTATGACAAAACATTAATGTTAAGCAGGGGAAAACTATGACAAAACATTAATGTTAAGCAGGGGAAAAACTATGACAAAACATTAATGTTAAGCAGGGGAAAAACTATGCCAAAACAAAAATAATTAATGGACACATTACAGAGCAGTGAAAGAAGCATACACACAAGGTTCACACAGGACATTAATAATACTTTTCAGACTTATCCATAGCCTAAAATCTAACTTTCAAACAGTCTTGTTCAAAGAAATTATTACAAAATAATAAAAGAACATCTGTGTTCAGCAAGGATTATCTTTGCAATGAGACACTGAGAAACTCACTTAATAGATAAGGCAGACTAGACCACAAGCAAATAAATATTTAATTTTTCAAATAACATATGACTTTGAACACTTGTGATACAATAAAAAATTATTAAAAAACGTCTGATAATTTTATTGTTTTAATTAACACTTTTGCTAAGGGCTCAGTATAATATACACTGGTCCATCTACACTTTTGTACATGTTACGTATTTGCATTACAGCTTTTGATACAGCACATGCACCTTCACAAAATCTTTCATAATTTTGCATGTGGAAGATATAAAAAAATTTTTAGGTTTTATATATACAATTGAATAACCAAAAAAATTATAAATAACTACACTGTTAATATAGAATTCCACTATAATTTATTAATATTAGCAACTAAGATGTATTTAGATTTTATAAAACACGAAACTTTGAGCATACTAAAAATACAACCTACCTTCTTAAAAACTTGGATCGGAAGAACATGGAAGCATTTTCAAAGATTAAAACAGTGGGGAAAACCACTCTGGGGACAATCTGAGTTCCTGATTCATTATTCATGTCATATGTTGCAGTAAGAGTATAAAAAAGGACAATTTTAAAAAATGGAAAGTGCTAAACAGGGCCACCAAGTTTGATTCAGGACATAAGCCACATGTCAACAAAATAAAAAAAGATACAAGATTCTTATTTCATATTCTAGCTTGGAAATATTAATAATTTAAGTTCTTAATTTGTACAAAAAAATATACTTAGTATTTTGACATTACAAACACCTAATTCTAAACAATGCTGCATTCAACATACCAAATAGCTTACTAGAATTTATATTTAGATGAGTTCTTTTACTACTTACTTTTAAATTAGAAAATAAGTCTTCCATAATATTAAAGTTTGAATTATATCTACGATTTGATGACACAAATTCATAAAAAGTCAACACACACATTAACAAGACCTTTGAACCCTGACCCATTGCAAAAAGGTTAAATCACGTTTTTTTTTGCAAGTCAATGACCCACTTCTAATTTTTCTTGGAGGGTTTGTCATTTCATCCTCCTATTCCTATGGTAAGCATCATATTTTTGCTTTGCTGACTTACAAGAGAGCCACAGAGACGTTAATCTTTCATCCAACACGTGGTCCACAGTTGCACATTGTGCAACAAGTCCAACAGTGGAGAGATTACCATACATTATATGCTTGTTAACCAAGAAGTCTCAATACACAGAAGCTTGATCGTGTGACATACAGAACAATTTTTTTCGTGACTGGCAAAAAGACATGATAGTCACTTGCCACAAGTTGTACAAACAGTCTAGCCTCAGTACTGGGTTATACTCCTTCCCCACAGACTGCAGGAGGTCTCGGTACAGCTACAACATCTTGTTATAATTTTGTTCTTGCTTCAAACAGTATTTTCACAACCCCCTTGAAATGCTTCTAAGCATGTCTGTATCCCTTCGCTCATGATTCAATATTTCTATTTTTACAATTGTTTCAAAACTTTCTAAACTATTTTCTTACTATTCATACAGAATTACAACACATCTGTCACTTAGGTTCCTCTTCCAGTGAAGTAGACGAGTGATTTTTTTTAATTACCCCAATGTCCATATTTTTTGTAGGATTTCAACACGCCATTGTCATCGAAGGCAACGTTCATTACACGAATGGCAGTCAGTCTCTTGCCTGTTACTAGATCACCTTGTAATTAGATCTGTTATCACATTTGTTAAATCAGTTGCACAAAATAGGACTACTGTGTCATCAGTTTGATATTATGTAGAAATTCTTGCACTTGTTGCAACAAGCACAAAATTCAATTTTGCCTTAAGAACCTCGTCCTTTATAGCTTCTTTTACAATCCCAAAGACCTTTTGTTTTGAATAAAGTTACAACCTTCTGTAGGACAGATATAAGGTACTTCTCATCTGGATCCAACAGTGACAAGGTTAGAAAGTTTTCAAGCTATCTACATAAATAAAATAAGACAACAATAGAGAAAAAATACGTATCATATCAGTCTTTCTTTAATATTATTAAATATGCACATAAAAATATCTAACTTTTCTTTCACCTTTTTAGCACATTGCTTATCCAACATACAAAGTAATTTTCATTTTAGGATTAAGAAATACTTTTATAGATGAGAAAGTTTTCATATTTCACATGCAAAATTCTAATAAACTCCAGATGTTTATTAACTGTTTTTGAAGAGTAAAATGAATCTCTATGTGGGTTTGGCCAATTTCATTGACCTTGTAAAACCTCCTTAAAAAATTAGGAAATAAACATAAATTATGCTTTCTTCATTCCAGAATTACTACAAATTATAACACCAATGTTTAATCCAAATAGTTCAAATCTTGTAACACCATACATTTATATATATTGACCTGTGAGCCATGACTGGCTAACACTGCAGAAGTTACAATGATAAGGTGCACATGCTGTCATGTTACTGTGTCCAAGAATATTAAACAAGTCTTTACAAACTGGCCTGTGTTTTAATGGTCTAGTATTTTGTAAAATACAGTTACTTTTCGGTTAATATAATTTATGCATGTATATAGATTATTACCATTTCCAAACAAGTTCTTAAACTTACATTTCTTAAAACACAGAGCAGTAAATAAAGAAATAAAGCAAACATTCACATCTTCTAATTTCAACATTTTTACTCAGTTGCTGCTTGTAATAACTTGCTAAGTCTCAAGAAATTTTGCATGAGGGTGTGAAACAAATGTTTTTAGGTTATGTACATATAAATATTTCAATAACCAAAAACTCGCACATTACTTCATAGAATATCATAGATTTCCATTCAAATTTATCAAGTTTAGTAACAAAGCTGTAATTGTGTCTGAAAAAAAACTAAGAAATTTCAAACAAACTACAAAAGACTCAACTTACTAGCACAAAGGTTTGTCTCAAAAGAAAGAGAGGATGCCATTATGTTTGAAAATGTCTGATAGAATTACTAATGGAACATTCCGAGCTTTTGATTGGTTTCTTGCATGATATATATAAGTGCACATGAGGGACCATTTCCAAAAAGGGAAAAGAGGTGAGTGAGGATACTATGTTTGCTTCACTAGATTCAGTGACAGCTTAGCAAAAAAGGTAAGGGATTTTATTATATGTTCTCGCTTGTCAAAATTAATAATTTGAGCTTCTGGTTCATACAAAACTATAGATTTTGTGAGGGTTTTTATTTTATTCTAGCTTGTCAAAATTAGTAATTTGAGCTTATGGTTCATACAAAACTATAGATTTTGTATGTATTTTGACATCACAAACATCCAAGTTGAATCCGTGCTACATTCAACACACCAGGTAAGACATAAAATTCACTGTTTAGGAGTGTTTTTTTAATATTTACTCTTAAATTAAGAAATTAAGTAATATGTAATATTAAAATTTGAACTATAATCTACAGTTTTATAACAAACTTAATGATATAAATTAACAAAATAGTAGTTTTATAAACTTTTAAATGCAAGTCAACAAATGCAATGAAATAGCTTTTTGACCCATAATACAATTGGAAAGGGTTAACAGAATATACTGTTTTATCATAGTTTTCTGAATGTTGGAACAGACATTTTTTCCACAGAACTCTTTTCACCACAAAAACTGCTAAAACTTGTAAAAGAAATTGTACCAAAAGTTTAAAAACTAATTCATGTTGATAATACTTCAAGAGGCATTCCAAATTCCAATCTATTGAAATTACCATTCCATGAAACGCACTATGCTTGAAGTATTTGTAGGCGAGCTGTACGCTTCATGTAATTTGTACATAAATTAATCTGTCTAGCTGGTGCATTACCAAGTAGATGGTAAATGCTACATAAATAATTTATGATTTATAAGAACCAGGAACAACACCAATGTAAATATACTATATATATGATATAATCACAAATGGTCTTACTTTAGTTATAATACATATAGTTCTTTGAATAAACTACATAACTTTAATCTCCATATGATATTTTCACATATTAAAATGTTTTTACTTTCCAGTAATATTAACTTTCCACAGAAAACACATATTAAGAATTTCTATAAATGAGTCTATTAATAAAGTATGTTAACTATCCAAAATTGTATTTTACATCATTCAAACAAGAAAACGTTATATTTAAATACAGTCACCATTAAATCTTAATACCAACACAGAGTAAATGAGAAATTATATATTTACTTGCTTATCATTAAGCCTACTGGAACACTCTTACCTGTTTCAATCAACTTGCACTTGTAACTTAATTTCTTTGCAAGTTTTGTTGTAGGATGTTGTAGTTTCCAACTGAAAGCTGAATGGCATCCTTGATGCTAATGTCTCAATGCTTTGCATCAAAGAATCCAAAATGTCCCTCGATACTGAATGATGGTAATATATCTTCTATACACACAGTTTTATGAAGCCTGTTCGAAAATTAAACGCATGTCCAACTGTCTATGCCTGTTCTTCTCATACAAGCTCTCATCAAAGAGCTCCACATATTCCTTATACATTACCTGCTCCTTTAGCAGTAAAAGGTAATCAGGTATGAAACCAGAGGTTATCTTGTATCTTAGTTTTGTTCCAGTGTAACTGTAGTTTTAAGCTACTGGGCTATCACGACGCACAGATGCAAAATGTTTGTTGTTTTTCCTTTGCATCTTGTACGAAAAACATCCACTGACACCATGCAAAGTTGATAAGAAAACAGATTCATGTGAGGATAATCCCATGGTTCTTAAATGTTTGATGCTCGTGTACCCCATTTCAAATTGAGTATAAATTCACGTATCCCTGTGATTACGTCTTCAGCTTCAAAATAAATCATCAGTTTAAAAATACGATAACGGTAGTTTTCATAGAAGGCCAAATTTGATTTTAATCAGGTGAAAGTTATATTCAAAAAGGTACTTGAATGTAATTCTAACCTAATGATGGCTTAATGTTATAAGTCGTTGCAATAATTAAAATCAGATTTCCATACTTTAAAAGTTGCTGTTATTGTATTTTTTTTAATTAATTAGTCAGTTCAGTAGATTTTTCATTGTACGTCACTATTTTTTTTTGATGACCATTGCACACCACAGTTTGATTGGACAATGTCACAACATTAGGAAATTACTTACCAAACAGGTGATTAACCGTCATATGGTAATGAAAACAAAACAAAACAAGTTTATTGTCATTATAATCAAATTATTAAGAATGTTGAATGAAACGTGAAATGTAGTTTTACATAAAATGAGAAAGGTATACATATGTACAACTGAACAATTAACAGAAAAAACAGTTAAGATATAACTTACCTGCAAGAGTAAAGCCTTTCTCTCTTCTAAAATGAATATACATGTAAAACAAATGATTAGTTACAGCTTAGTACTAACAGATCTTATGCTATACAACTGAACATGCAAAACTAAATAAACTTATTCAAAATATAGAGAAGTGTAATGTATGACACATTTATTCTACAGTTTCAAAGAAATACAGATGTGTAATTATTAATAACTTTTCAGACGAATTTTTTTATCTGAAAACTATCAGTTTCATACATTTAAATTTAACTGAAATATATGAAAATCCTTACAACTAATTATTTCTCATAAATTTACAGCAAATCTCACAGAATATGCATCTTACAGGTTTGTTTACTATATGCTTGGGTAAAATGCATCAATTATCTGACAAATTTGCAGATTTAAATAAAAAACACTTTTATATTTAAAAACAGCTGGTACAAGTAGAGAAAGTGGGTTTTCTTGTCATCACGGAAAAACACGTTTTATTTTTGTCTTGATTCCTTAAATGAGGTTACATGTAGCCAAATGTAAGTACAAAAACAAACACACTAATGAAATTTCATTCATAAAAGTTTCTAGATTAATTAATGTGAAAATAATAACAGAAGTAGATATATGGTTTGGTTTGTTTTGAATTTCATGCAAAGTTACATGGGGGCTATCTGTGCTAGACGTCCCTAACTCAGTAGTGTAAGACTAGAGGAAAAGCAGCTAGTCATCACCACCCACCTCCAGCTTTTGGGCTACTCTTTTACCAAAAGATAGTGAGATTGACCATCACATTATAATACCCCCACAGCTGAAAGAGCGAGCATGCTTGGTGTGATGGGAATTTGAACCAGTGACCCTCTGATTAGAAGTCGTGTGCCTTAATCACCTGGCTGTGCCAGGCCATAGTTATATGATGAATCTTATCAAGATACAAAATCTGAGCTTTATCATGATACGTTTTTATTCTCATTAGGTAATTTGTTTTATAACCTGCTTTTTTATGACGTTTATTTTAGTTTTGCCTAATTCTTTTAAGAACAAAAATCTTGTTTGATGATAATGGAGATTTTTTATTTTTTGTATGCGCTTGGATAAATATCAAAATATTAGTACATTACACAAATTATGATTATACTATTAAACCAAAAGCAAATATCTAAACATTAAAAGAAACACCTTTCTTGGTAAGAAATATTACATCTTACTTACCAGAGCTTTATCTAAATATTATCCAAATTAATTTGTCAGTAACACAATTTTATATTTTTGCTACAGTTGGCAGTTTTTGAAAACAGAAACACTCTTACCTAATGACATAGTTTCATAATTGTTAAAAACATTCGTCCCTTCACCACTACCACCACTGCTGTTTCCTCCTTCTCCTAAAAAATACAACCGTTGCTTACTTTATTTGACAAAACATATGGATGAAGCCTTGACATTATATTACACTAAACCCTCACTGTGTTGCTTATGATGTCACAGTGGTCAGTTATTTTGTGATGAATCAAAACAAAGCATCAATGTACAGTGGTTTTATTGACATCATTTTTAACTCTCTTGGTCCCAAAGACCAACCTCCAAACCATTTTGTGTTTGTTACAGTTTTAATACAGCATATGTATTTCCACAAACTTTTGCAGATTATAAGTGAACGTTATTAGGCTTTCATTCACAAAATATTTGATTTTTTTATCAAGTTTCAATTTTTTAAGGAACAATTTGTTTGTGCAATTTTCTTTTCAAACGTTGGCTTTCAAACATGTAATCCTGATTTTAAAATTTAAAATACTTTTATGCATCAGAAAATTGCCAAATTTACATACAAAACTTTTATAACCTCTTCTTAACCATCAGATAATTATCAAACGTTTGTGTTCTGATAAAAACTTTACACTTGTTATAATCACAACTGTCCATCTATAGGTTTAGTGTATTTGACCCACCTCATAACCATCATGAAACAATTAAAAAATACATGGAACTTGCACATTTTGTATTCTAGAATTAACAAAATTGTAACAACAAACCACAAATTTCGAGTCTAAATATATTTATTTTTATGATACTCAGCCAAAACCAACTAACAATTTATTATTGTTATTATACTGACTTTTCAGCCATAACCAACTAACATTATAAAAAAGTTTCAATGATGAGACACGTGTGCACTTACATTACTGTATCAAACAGTACAAAATTGGTGTTTACAAAATAATTTGTTTGGGCTGTTTTCTATTGGACTACTATTGTATGACCACTTGCCGCTTGCCGTAATTAGCTAAGCCTTGTCAAATATCACACATGGATGTGAAACAAAAGTTTTTTTGTTTAATTCGTGCATTTTGAAATAATAAAAAAATACAAGCTACTGCATCAATACCATATAAATTCAATCAGTAACTAAGATATATTTGGGTCTAAAAATATGGTATTTTGAACAACATTTTCACTTACCATTTCCTTTCTAGACTTAGACAAAAATAAAATATCTTGGAAACTCTCACCTTCAAGAGCCTGAAAAAAAAAACACTAGGGGAAAATTCTGAACATTTGATTGGTTATCCAGTCATGAAGGAGCAAATTGAGTATACGTAAAGAAATATTTCTAAAAATGGAATAAGTGGGTGGGGCCACTGAGTTTGGTTTGCTAAATATAGTGATATTTTGCCAAATTGAAAGGATAGGCAGTCCTTATTTTATATTCTAGCTTGCCAACATTAGCAGTTTGTGTTTTTAAATCCTAAGAAACCATACACTTTGTATTTGGGCATCGCAAACACCAAACAGAACCAAAGTAGGGTTAAATATGCCATAGGGCACACTAAAATTAATATTTAGCAATCTGTTTTTTTTAATATTTACAAATGTATGATGATAAAATTTAAATTACAATCTACAATTTCATACTAAACTCACTGACAGACATTCGTTTCATAAAACAGTACTTCAATAAAGTTTGGAATGTAATTCTACGAATGCAATGACACGCCCTTTGAACCATAACCATAAGAAGACCCTTAGCAGGAAGGATAATTCCAACACTATCTGTCATAAGCATTTTCATAAAAAAATATACAGGCTTCTTACAATTGATTTAGATCTATTTTTACCAGGTTCTCTTCACATGAATAAAACACTTCAATGATTAAACAAAAATTAAAAAAACATTTAAAATCATAAACTACACGAAGTGCTCATGAGAATAATTAACAAGTCGTCTTATCTCTTTAATAACTACACTTGTAAATATAAAAAAAACATTGTTGGAATGACATATATATTCAATATAAAGTAACATACAAGATATCTTAACTTGTTTGCTTCTGTTAAGTGAGCAACCATCATCATCACACGTAAGTAGAAAACAAAACCACTTGTTCTTTACAACCCATGTTGTTAACACATGGATAACTGATTTTTAATTCTGTTTGAGCATGATTACATACTGAATTAAGTTATTTAAAACTAACTTTTAAAATAAATTTTATAGAAACTGAACAAAAACGATAACTTACAAAGTAGCTTATGTAACTTTATATTTCACATACGGCTTTATCAACTGCAAATTAAAAATGTTTGTTTAAAGAAATCAGAGAAAAGCAAGGATGAACTACGAACCATTTCTGGCTTTAGGTTTGATTTTGCGAGGACAATTCTTGTCACGTTTCTTTTTTGAAGCTACAGAGAAACAAGGGGAGAGGGAACATTATTAAATACTTATAGATAAATGAGAACATATATTGAAAACATACATTATGCATATTTGCTATAGAAGTAAAAACTCCCCATCTCAGATATTATGTAGCACTTTTAGCAAGAAAATATATTTTTTAAAAGAATTAATAAGAACTGAGTTTGTCATTTACAATTCTTCACTCTCTATGATACTGTTACTGTGTTAGATATGGATGTAAAAAAAAAAGAATGACAAAGATGATTCAGACCAATAAATGAATCACACACAGCTTGTGGAACACATGAAATATGCTACAAAGATCTTTGTATCTACACTACATTAACAGATCAAACAATAATAGATGCAGCAAACTAAATTATGAACAACAGCAGTGTACAATTCATTTAAGTTTGTTTTTTGAATTTTGCACAAAGCCACTCGAGGGCTATCTGCGCTAGCCATCCCTAATTTAGCAGTGTAAGACTAAACGGAAGGCAGCTAGTAATCACCATCCACTGCCAACGCTTGGGCTACTCTTTCACCAACAAATAGTGGAATTGACCGTCACATTATAATACCCCCAAGGCTGAAAGGGCATGTTTGGCTCGACGGGGATGAGCACCTGTGACCCTCAGATTACGAGTCGCACGCCTTAACACGCTTGGCCATGCCAAGGCTACAATTCATTAAAGAACCACCTAGAAACTTGATTTCCAACATTACGTACAGAAAATTACACCTTGATAAAAGGTGTAGTAATTACGCTAACATTTCTACTGATATGGCGCTTATATGGAATATTTTCCAATCGGTTATACGGCATTAGTAGTCAAAGTTAGATAAAACTATAATTAATTTTTACATGAATTAAAAGACTTACCAGCAAGAGCAAAAAAAAACAAAAAAAAAACTTTATTACAATGGATGAAAGTTTTACATTTCCAGAACACCATGTAAATAAGTTAAATGTTGATGCAAGACTTAATACGTAAACATATTCCACCTCACAGAAAAGAAAAACAGTAGAATATGATAATACAAACAAAGAATATCAGCAGAAATTACAAGAGTAATGACAAATATAGGCTGACAAAAACACATGTTCGGTGTTGAAAAAGATAGTAGTGGAGACAATACCATACAATTACTATTTGTGTGTGCAGTAAAACTCTGTCACTGGATAAAGCTCAAAAGTAAACATTCATTATTATCTACCATCTCTGATCATTTCAAAAACACTATTCTGAGCAATTGGTGCAAAAGATATTCATGTTAAAGTACATGTTCACTTCAGCTAATATTCAAGTAACACCATGTGAGCTCACATTTTGTCATGGCAAGTTAATTAGCAATGTACGTTTCATCCAAAAAAACAACATATGTGATACAATTGATGAGTTCACACAGAATTTTGTTGCTGAAATAGTTAGTCACTTTATAAACAGATGTCACTGTATCTGAAGAATCTTTGTCTAAGCACTAATTTTTCTTCCATAATATGTTAAATCTTGGTATAGGTTTGGTATCATACAAGGGCACGATAACCATGGTAAGAATAGTCGTGTGGGTCCACACAACATCAACAACCATGGTAAGAATAGTCGTGTGGGTCCACACAACATCAATGAGTATTATAACTGACCAACTGATACTGAACCTAGATTCAGACTGACTGAAAACACAAATATCAAACTATCAAATGAGATTTCGATGATGTTCAAGGAATAAACTTGGAATTACAGTTAATTTGTCCAAAAGATGGATTATATTCTGTTACTTGAAAACAAGTAAAGGATAATTTAACATTAAAAGAGAAGATGTTGCTTGTGAAATGTAAAAATTGTAACTTAATATTTCAGAAAGTAAATACAGATAAAACGTGTAATATTTGTAAATAATAACTTGAAAATTTTACAATCAGATGGTTTAAGAACATTTTAATTGCATAAAGGTTTCCCAAAAAATGAAAGACTTCAATAAATTGAGATGTACATCTTTCATAAAAAAATTAGAAATTTTGTTGATAAATTTAAGATGATATTAACAAAAAAAATTAAAAAGATTTCAAGTAAATCAGACATTATGTATTTTCATCTACCTATTAAAATCCATAAATCAGAAGAGATTAATGAAATCTCATTTGTTTGAAACAAAAAGTGAATAAATTCATATTACAGGAAACCTCCCAATATTATAGGAAGATTGATTGCAGAGAAAATCTAAATTTTAATAACATTTAAGTGACCTTAACAAAAACAATTAAAACCTTTTTTTGTTATCTCATATTCCTCGTCTTGTCATTGATGATTTTGAATTTATTGAAAAATCGCAAAGAAAATCAGAAGAAAGTCAAACCTTCCTAGATAAATACAAAGAATTAATTCATCCAAAATTTAATAAAGATTCAGATATTATTTTTAAAAATGTTATTTTTATTTATAAGAAGCAAGTCTTTCATTATATATCTGGTAAAATAATGGAAACAAAAATTTCTCCAACTTACACGAACATCACTGTAAGATTTTTCAAATTACAATTATTTAATTTATTCCCTAGTTATTTCGAAGGCTATTTTGTACATCATGTAAAAACCTTCTGGAAAAGAGTTTTAGATGACTGTTTTTTATTATGGAACAATACTTTAGAGATTAATAAATTTGTTGAAAATTTATATTATGTGTCACTATCAAGAGAAAATTATATTAAAAAGGTTTTGCAATTACATGAGAATAACCTTTTTGTTAAAAAGAAAAAAACATTTAAATTGAGAGATCAGTGAACCTAAAAAGGAGATTATACCTTCTGTAGGTATTCATTATTCAATATACATATCTACATTCTATTTATTAATATACAATTAAAAGATGTATCAAAAAATAACAAAATTATTTATCACAAAGACAATCTAAACATTCGTATAAAATAATCATATTATCCTAAAAAATATATTTTTGTAAAGATATTTTCACTTGTGGTAGAAAGAACTATGTTGTATGTAATTCGTGATGATGAGAAAGCCACTTGAAGTAAAATTGTATTCTCAAAAAGACTTATGGATATTAGAACTTTAATTAAAATAAAGAACAGAACAACGTTTCGACCTTCTTAGGTTAAAGAGATTAACTCTCTCTTTGTTGACCTGAAGATAACCTAAAAAGGTCAAAACGTTGTTCTGTTCTTTATTTTAATTAAAGTTCTAATATCCATTCCAGCCATCTTGAGAATACATTTATACTCTATGTACTTTAGGTTATATGAAACATATATCAAAATAATAAAGAAGAAAAACAAAAAAACAGTTTTATTGATAATTCATTTAACTACAATTCTAAGAATTCAGTATATCTTTTAAAATGTATAAATTGTGATAAATGTTTTACTGGTGCACAAGATAATTTAAAATTAAGGATAAATTTATGTAAATTTCATGTTATATGTCTACAAATAAAGCTCATTATACACCAGTAAACATTTTAATACGTGTATCTTTAATAAAATTAAATATTCTAAAACAACCATATTTTCATCTTTTCATATTTTTTTTAAGAATGTGATGTAAAACTTTATAAATTTTTTGCACCATCTTAAACAGATAGTAATAAGAAGGCAGAAGTAATTGGTTGTGTAAAGTCAGTAGGAATTGTAAAACCGTGAAGAGAATTATTAAAACTTACAAAAATAAAACATACACATGAAAGTACAAAACTATAGGATAAATAAATTCCATTTATATTACAATAAAAATAAAAAGTATAATCAGAATAAGATTTTAATTTAAAAAGTAAAATTTATTTATTTTTGAACATTTCTAATGTAATTTGGACTGTATTATATATTTGTACATTGGGAAAGTATGTGTATTTAAATTTACATTATTCGTGCTTTGTTGAAAAGTGGTATTTTTATGTTTTTTGTTGTAGGTCCTCAATTAATTTATTTCCTGAAGAGTGACCTTTTAAAGTCATGAAACTGGTATAAGAAATTAATGAAGGAAGGAAATATTTAGTATTCCAGTGTAATCTTATTTGTGTCAACAGGTGAATCCTGGAAAAGTTTTTTTCTTTCTTTCTTCTTTTTTTTTAAAATACACCCACACACACACACACCATGCTCACATATGTAGAAATGAATTGTCAATCTACATAAATGAATGTCAGTTTATGTTTTACTAAATAACAACTTTGCAATTTTCCATATCTGGGCTCTATGATTAGAGTCAACGCAGAATGTGGAACAGATATTTATACAAGGCTAAGTAAAGAATGAGGAATAAACTTAGGCTTGAAGAAACTGTGGAGCAGCCAGAATATAAACATTCAAACTAAGATTAGACTGTGTAAAGCACTGGTGTGGCCTGTTGCAACGTATGGTGTGAAACGTTGACCCTTAAATAGTAGATGAAGAACCAATAAAAGCATCTGAAAAGAAAGGATTGAGACAGATTTTGCAGGTTCCGTGGACAAAGAAAAAAATAAATGGTTTTGGAAAAGCAGGAGTTTGGCAGGAATTTGAACTGGAAATCAGAAGATGCAAGTTGTCCTTGTTGTAGGAAGCCAGAGCCTTGCCTAGATAAGATATTATTCAAGGAATGACACCAAGACAAAGGAGGAAAGGACAATCAAAAATGTCATTGACAAATAACATCAAAGCATGGATAAAAATGACGCTAGAGCAGACACTCTGAGCAGCTAACAATCGACTAAGTTGGCGAAGACCAGTTAGTGATGTGGCCAACCCTCAGATCAAGGATGGTTTCAGAGAAATAATAAAACTAATATTTCTTTGTTGAAAGTATTGTTCATTCAGAAAAATACTCACATTTTTTGTCATTCCCATAATTCCAGTCACCATCGTCCAAATCATCAATATCACTATCAACTTTTCCAGTGTTGGCAATTCTGAAAAACAAAGTATTAAAAAAAGATTAAACTTATTGATATGACTGTTCAACACGTGTATATTATTTACTTAAAATCAACAAAGACAAACAATTTTGTACCCCCTACATTTGAGTTTAAAACATCTTATTGGAAAATGACTAACCTGGAAAACTACACTCACATCAGTGAAGAAATGAAAATGCTTTGAAGAGCACCAAATAAAAAAAATATGCATAATTTCTCTTCAAATCTTAATACATTAAAACAGCTGCATCAAAAACTTTCACAACTATTCATGTTCCCATGTTTAAGTTATGCTCTTTCTGACTTTTCATTTTGACAACAGCAGTGAAACAAATTTTTATTGTAAATGACTGAAATATGTCATGTCAAAAACACACTAATCTTATCTGTTTACTTTCCATTATCCATCCAGTGTATGAGGGCAGTAGTTTTCCAGCACCTGTTTCAACAATCTGATGAAAGAAAAACCCATAGGTACTGCATCTAGAGGTTTGACCAGTATGTATTCATTCTTTCGTTACTTAAGGTAGTATGAGACAGTTGAATAGAAGGTATGACTTGAAAACATATCTTGGTGAGCCCCTATCCTATTGGTCTCATTTTCGGACTATGATCCTTCTTTATTAAGTTGTCTGGTATACACAGTTGGATTTTGCTACTGATTGTTGTTTTTGAAGATTCTCGCCTGTTACAAAATGATATACTTTACTTACCACTACTGAGGTATGACTTGTTGAAAGCCCATTTCTGGAAAGTCATGATGTCCCAAGTTGATCCATGTTACTTTGTTTCCAATATCATTATGTATACAAGGGATATCCCCTTTATTGAAATTGTAAAATCTCAATGTGAATAGATGTTTATGGTCTGAGTGTATAGTTGGAAAATTTAATCATTATAACACCCTGCATGATACAGTTACATGGATATGTGTCACATACATGTTAATCAATGAAATTTATGCTTAAGCCACTTAATATAATGAAAATAATCCATTAATCAAAATTAGGTTTTCTAATTAAAACTATTTTTTTTTGTTACAGCTACCTACGTAATCAAAACATTGTCATTATGTTAGCTTGCTGTCAAGTAAAAAGCTACCTAGCCGGCATTCTGTGCTCTGCTTACGAGGAGGTATCAAAACCAGATTTTAACAATATAACATTCTTTCTATTTTCAGCTTTGGATCACCATGGCTTGGATACTTGAGGAAGGTGAAAGACTTGTGATTTAAGGGTCTTGGGTTTCATTTCCACTGCTACCAAACTTGCTAGCCCTGTATTATTTATGGCAAAGCTACTAAAGCTATTTGTCACTTTCACTAGAGGGCAGGCAACTGACTGCCAGCCCTTACTGCAAACTCTTTGGCTTATCAAGTATTAAATGAAGTGTAAGTAAACATTTTTTTCTATATTGATTTATGTTTTTAACTGCATAACTATACTTTAACGATGTGTAAGCAGGTCTGGATTTTGAGGATTGGTCCAGACCTCCAAGTGTTATCTTTCAAAAATTAATTAAAAAAAAAACTCAAACAGGTAAACATTCTTACACTACCATATAGTCTATAAAAAAGTTAGATGACACTGTTTTTATCAGAAAACCATTTTTTCAGCTTTTCAGATATCGACATAGCTTAAGTTTACAGCACTTCAGACAAAGACTTAAGCCAATTACCAACTATTTCTAAGATAATACAACAATATAAATGCCAACTAAGCAGTGTCATGTTAAGTGTTTGCCCCTTGGCTTCTCCAAGACACTTTAATAAGTGTCCAAGTTTTAGAAATTTGTCTTCATCAAAGTTTGTACTGTTTAGGACACTAGCAGCTGTTATAATGGACAGAATTTCAGATGCACCCCATCACAAAAGAGAAAAGCTTCACCTTCCAGGATTTCATTTGGTTTATATCAAATATTCTGGGTTTTTATGCTAAAATCTGTTCAGGCTTGATAAAAATTTCAAAATGTTAATTGGAACCTCATTACAAAAATACAATAGAGTAACATATTTTAATGCTTGTAAAACAATGTATATGTAATGCAAAAAAAAGTACTGTAAATGTACTTATAATAAGAAAATACTAATAATAAGTAAAGCATGATTTAGAAGAAGTTTATCTTTGTTCTCTCCTCAAGTGGCTCTCTCTTCCTTCTTTTTTAAGAAAAACTACAGAAATACACTTCAATAACAAACCATCAAAACTTCAGATAAGGCAAGCTTAAAAATGATTTGTTTGTTTGTTTGTTTTCAAATTTCACACAAAGCTACACAAGGGCTATCTGCACTAGCTGTCCCTAATTTTGCAGTGTAAGACTAGAGGGAAGGCAGCTAGTCATCACCATCCACTGCCAACTTCTGGGCTACTCTTTTGCCAACGAATAGTGGAATTGACCATTACATTATAATGCCCCCATGAGTTCAATGCCTTAACCACCTGGCCAGGCCAGGCCTTAAAAATGATTAACAAAGGAAACTATTACAACTTTAACACAGCAGTAAACATACCACATCTAGAGAGGGTTTCTGTCATCATCAAGTGAAAATACTTTAACCAGACCTCGTGCATATGGTGGGTGGCTGGAAAATATTGTGGTGACTCAATTTTTTATTGAATGCTGTTTTTATCTTGTTTAAATACCAGACATAAACTGGCTAAGTAATTATTTCTAATTTCTGTTGTGATATGTTTCACATAAAAATATTATAACTTATTAATGATAGTAAATTGTGTTCTTCAAATTTAATTAACAGTTTGTTTGTGACTACTGCACATTCAAAAACACCAAATTGCCCTTATTTTTATTTCTTGTGTGTTACTCAACATAAAGCTACACAACAACTATAAAAGTCTGATTTTTAGTGTTAT
The DNA here is from genome assembly GCA_011833715.1 of Carcinoscorpius rotundicauda. Taxonomy (NCBI): domain Eukaryota; kingdom Metazoa; phylum Arthropoda; class Merostomata; order Xiphosura; family Limulidae; genus Carcinoscorpius; species Carcinoscorpius rotundicauda. The sequence goes on from CM022404.1 coordinate 43,002,597, forward strand.
AAACCCTCAAACATAGTGCTGGGCTAATGAGTGGTAATTAAGTCTGTCAATTAGCCCTTTTGCAGCAAATGGGTCAAAGACCTTTTCATTCGGTTTGTCGACTTGGGTTCAAAAACTTACTGAACTACTATTTCATGAACTTGTGTCGATAAGTTTGGAATCAAATGGTGGATTGTAATTCAAACTTTAATATTATGTTTGAGAGAATTTCTTAGTTTAAAAATATGTATTAAAAATCATACTGATATATATATATTTTAGTAAGTCATGTGGTATGCTGATTACAGAACTGTTTAAAATTAGATGTTTGTAATGTCAAAATACAGAGTCTATAGTTTTTTGCAAATTAGGAACTAAAATTACTGATATTACCAAGCTATAATATAAAATAAGAACTTTTTTTTTGCTGAGATATGGCTTAAATACTGACCTAAACACAATGGCCCCATTCATCTCTTTCATGTTTTGGAAATTGACATTTATGTACTTTTACTTCAATGTATGACACTGAATAACCAATAGACAGCCTTAAATGACCCCCTAATGGTTTTATCAGCCATTTTAATCTATGAAGAGGCTACCACATTCTTTCAACCCAAGATATCAAGAAGGTAGGTTGCATTTTTAGTCTGTTCTGAATTTCATGTTTTTTTTAAAATCTAAATGTATCTTAGTTACTTAATAAATTACTTTGCAATTCGTTGGCATCGGTATAGTTCTTTATGAAGTTTTTGGTTATTCAACTGCATATATTAAACCTAAAGTTCTTTTTATATCTTCTGCATACAAAATTTTAAAAGACTTAGCATCCTATGTCCAGCAGCAATTGAGTTGAAAGGTCATAGAGAAAAGACGTAATTTCTTGCTTTACTTCTTGATATATTAAAAAAAAAAATGAGTTTAATAAGTTTATTTCTAAATGGTAATGATCTATATACATGTATATAATGTATAATAACTGAATTGTGACTACATGGTACAAAATACTAAACCATTAAAACAAAACAGGGAAGACTACAGGTCAGGTTTATATCTTCAAAATGAGATTCAAAACTAAAATATCTACCCCAGATACTAAAGAAACATATTTTTCTCTTTCAACTTAATGATCGATTAAAATCTACTTTTATGGAAGTTTCTGTTGTTTCTTTCAGAAAGTATAAAACTTTGCATTCACACCAAAGTAAACTCTAAGCTGACACCATGTGGAAGTCAACTCTACAATAGCAAGCAATATCAAACCTGCAAGTTCATGTAGGAAACGGATACATTTTGAGATAAAGACCACCAAAAGCAGTTAAGAGATCACTGATTCCACAAACTGGTCTACGAAAATGTTATTTACTTAATCCAATGTTGAAAATGCAGTTTTCAATATGTAGGTCAAACCAAAACAACTATAGAGGAATGTTTTAATAACCATAAATCAATAATAAAAACAAACCATAATACTTTAAGATGGCTGGACACTCTCCAGAAGACATTAAACGTATGGGTATAAAGACAAAGCTTACTGGATAGCACTGTTAAACACCGTAACACCAAATGGTATCAATATGATCCTGGGGTTGTTGACCTTTACAAGTCTCTGAAGAAATTTACAAAATTAAACTTACTTTACATCATCAGTATTATTCCTCCTTACAATCCTTTCTATAGATATTGGTGTGATAAACTTACTTTACATCATCAGTATTATTCCTCCTTACAATCCTTTCTATAGATATTGGTGTGATAAACTTACTTTACATCATCAGTATTATTCCTCCTTACAATCCTTTCTATAGATATTGGTGTGATAAACTTACTTTACATCATCAGTATTATTCCTCCTTACAATCCTTTCTATACATATTGGTGTGATAAACTTACTTTACATCATCAGTATTATTCCTCCTTACAATTCTTTCTATAGATATTGGTGTGATAAACTTACTTTACATCATCAGTATTATTCCTCCTTACAATCCTTTCTATACATATTGGTGTGATAAACTTACTTTACATCATCAGTATTATTCCTCCTTACAATCCTTTCTATACATATTGGTGTGATAAACTTACTTTACATCATCAGTATTATTCCTCCTTACAATCCTTTCTATACATATTGGTGTGATAAACTTACTTTACATCATCAGTATTATTCCTCCTTACAATCCTTTCTATACATATTGGTGTGATAAACTTACTTTACATCATCAGTATTATTCCTCCTTACAATCCTTTCTATACATATTGGTGTGATAAACTTACTTTACATCATCAGTATTATTCCTCCTTACAATCCTTTCTATACATATTGGTGTGATAAACTTACTTTACATCATCAGTATTATTCCTCCTTACAATCCTTTCTATACATATTGGTGTGATAAACTTACTTTACATCATCAGTATTATTCCTCCTTACAATCCTTTCTATACATATTGGTGTGATAAACTTACTTTACATCATCAGTATTATTCCTCCTTACAATCCTTTCTATACATATTGGTGTGATAATTACATCATCAGTATATTCCTACTACAATCCTTTCTATACATATTGTGTGATAACTTATTACATCATCAGTATTATTCCTCCTTACAATCCTTTCTATAGATATTGGTGTGATAAACTTACTTTACATCATCAGTATTATTCCTCCTTACAATCCTTTCTATACATATTGGTGTGATCCCTATTTATTGAGCTACATTATTATTTTCTCCATATTACACTACCTCACACCATTATTTAGTTTTATTTCTACTGTTTATTTTCATTTTATTTCGATATAAAGTAGTTAACAATCCTTACAACTCTTATGACCTTTACACAAAACTAAACCTGACACAAACAACTCTAAGTTATGACTGGCTAGTTCTCAAGACCAACTCGTACTGAAAATCAGGTTTATGCGACACTGATATCCGAGCCTATATATTTCATCAAACTCATTAAATGTAAACCTTTATTCTTCTGAAGAAGAACACTTAACTACTCAAAAGATCTGGAGTTTTGGGTCTTGTTCTGAAAACCTACTTTTGTAGGTGATGCTGTGTGCTACCAACTTAACCTGAATCTACAGGTCAGTCTTACATTATTGGATATGTAACACGAGTACATGTGCAACACATCAATGCAGGTTATGTAATGTTAGCCAGGTATAACTGGAGGGTTAACATAATAAAAAATAATAAATACATAAATAAATATATAGCCTTATCAGACTTAAGCTACTTAAACTAAACATTTGCATTTACATGTTATTATATGCAGTCATTTCAGCAAGCTTAAAGCATAATTTATATTTATTTCCTAATTTTATTATGATGGTTACAAGGTTGGTCAAGTGACAGACCTCCACATAGAGTGTAGAACATAACATCAAATATGAAGTCTAACTGAAAATAAACATTTGAAATATATTTGGGAGGTTTTAGAGATTAAGTTAATAGTATTTGAGATTTTTGGAATGCTGAATAGTGTCTTTAATTATAACATGAAATCACTTTGCTCTCAGACTAGTTACAATACACTCAACATATTCAAAAACAAATCTTTTGTAAAAATGTTTCATTAAAATTCTGATTTTTTTGTGTACAAAATACTTGTAATCATTACCAAAAGTCTACCATATTTTGTGAAGATACACATGCTGTGTCAAAAGTTACAGTGCAAATACATAACATGTGCAAACACATACACAAACTCGTGTATATTATACCGAGCCCACTGCAAAAGGGCTTACTGATTAGTAAGAACCACTAACTGCCCAGTCCTAAGTGTATGAATATTCTGTTTAAAAAATAACTGTTACATAACATTTCCAAAAGCAGTCGCATCATATTACTTACAAAATCTCCAACAGTATCAGAAAGTATATCCGATATATATAGTGTTGAACAGTATATATATCATAACAATCGTGTTTGTCATGTAACTTTCTGATTCTTCATACTGAAAAAAATATTTATAACAAAATGCTAAACTCCTGTATAAAAAAACAATATCCTTCAAGTGTAAACACTAAACCTGAATATAAAGAAGAACGATGTTATGGACAGGAATAAAAATGTCACATCATTAGACATTTAATCATCACCAATGAAGAGAGCAGAAAACATCCAACATACAGAAATGTTCTTCTAAATAATGATATGCACTGTGAAAATATTTGGATAAAAGTTCTTCGATATATTTGTAAGCCTTCATTTTCACGTTTTGAAACGGCATGTTAAAGTATTATACATTTATTGTTTTCATGATTAAGTACAAAGCTACAAAAATATGTTCTCTCTGCACCACAGATATCGAAACCCTGGTTTCTAGCAACATGAGACTTGCAAACATACCATATTGAACAACATGTGTATAAGCTACAGGAAAAGAAAAATTAGGAAAAGATGGTCTGTTTTTTTATTATTATTTGCACAACACTTTTATTTCTTTTCAAAACATCACTCGCTTTGTAAGAGAAAAAGAAATTCAAAGTATTCTCAGAAACCATTTTAGCTGGGATTCATTTGCTATGGTTTTTAACAAACTGACAAGCACTTGTTTCTTAAACAGGTTTAATCAATAATTATACAAGTTAATGTCCTAAATACGGTTAACCTCATACTGTATCAAGGATTTGTACATGGCATTCCAAATGAGAGGTTGATAAACTATTAATGTGTTTGACACCAATACAGTTGGTTCAGGATTGGCCCCCAGCTAAGCAACAGTATAATACTATGATTGGTAAAATGTTTCAGTTTTTTTGTGTGGACAGATATGTATACAGTGACATTAATAAATTATGTGCAGTTGAAAAATACATTTCAACAATGGGTGCTTTCAAAGTTCTCCAGAGAAATGGATAAAGTCACCCACTGGAGTGTTTAGAACAGTAATGGGAACTCAAAACCAAACCAATCCAGAACTGTAGCATCATACAAAAAATAAAGGATTTGTTTATTTGAGACAACTGAAATGAAACTGGACATTATTTCTAACAAGTGATTTAATAAAATGGTAGATGTGGATATGAAGTTATCAAAATCATACAAGTTTCTAATCACCTCTCAAAATCAACTCCTCATAAGAACACAGTGAAAAAGAATGGAATTATAGCAATCCTGTTTAATCCATTAAGTTCTCTGGTGCTGCAATGAATGTGCTTTTAATCTGCTCAAGAACCGTCTTCAAAGTTTACTTCCATGCACAATGAAGAATCTATATAAATGTTGTGATGATGTTAGGAACAAGGTTTTTAACCTTCAAAGTAGCTTCTTATAACTGAAAATCGCTAAATAATAAACACTGATCTTATGAAATGCAACTAGCTTGACTACTAGCTTTTACACTGCAGAAATTGAATCACAGTTAAAGTATGCTCATCTTCTAATATTGAAATTTTTTTTTATAGATGTTTTAAATAAAAACAGGCCTAAGATGCTTTAATAAAATGCCCTTCCTTGAGACATTTTTTTTTATAAAAGTTTAAACAATAGTTTATACATCCAGTTTCGAGTAAAAATGTAATATTATAATCAGCTGCCAAGAAAACTGACACACAAAAAAGATTAAAAAAATCCCAGTCTTGTCCGTAAATAATAAATGTATACAATTATACAAAAGTAATTTACATATGAATATTTACTGCTCCTTACAACCATCTGACGAAAAAAAAAATTTATTTCGATATAAATGTTCTAAAGCAAAAATAATAGAAGGACCACGACAGTTCAGTATAAATATTTTCATGTTCCTTTACCTTACTAACTTAACATTAAACAAACAAACAAAAGAATCATACTAAATTACAATTTGTTTAAAGATTATTTATATCATAACTTTGCTGTGGAAAAATAAACATCAAAATTTGAATGATATATGGAAAATTAGAACAATCTGTAGACTGAAATTCTAAATTGAAAGTAATTAACAAAAATATTTAGTGATATTTATTAATAACCTGTTGTACGAGTAATAGAAACCCGTGCACAAAGTTATCACGCTCACAACATCCTGTTTAAATCCAAACACATAAATCAAAACTAGGCTTAAAACCTTGATGCTTTGCTATTAATAACTTCTGTCTGTAGTTCCATAATAGTCGTGAGTATACTACTATTTCGTAGGTTTCTTCACATTTATTTATGATGTACCTTTTACTCGCAAGACGGGAACTATTTCTGCCCATTCCCATGCATTTTTCCAAATGTGGAGCAAATCTTGAAGCAGCGAGGTTCCTCTGACAATTCGGACAGATGCATTCAAACTGTTTTTTCATGGGTACTTGACCAAAAACGTCACGGCCAATTTCATCAACAATTTCTGCAAGAGTATTACCAAATTAAAGTTGAACACATTACTCGTAATATATCACTTCTTCGTAAATCACCAAAAAATAATTAATACTTGAAACATTTTTGTGTCTTTAGGTTTTATTCCCATTAATTAATTATCATGTTAAAAATCTCATTCATTACAAAATTAAGATGTACCAACGGACAAAAATACCACAAGGAACTAAAAAATGAACCGAATACCGAGCTCTTCAGAAACGTTTAACTCTTTCTTTCCACACAAAATTAAACTTCACTCATCAGAAAGACAGCACTCAACTAATTAATATTTAATGTAATTATTACCACGTTTGTTGAGTATTTATCCATCAACAGACTTAAAATGACAATTTTTTAAAAAAGTAATATGGGTGTGTATAAACACAGGCATATCATGGCTCACTTACCAAATTTCTTCTCACTTCCAGTCATTTCAGACAAATAGAGAAAAGCAGAAAAAACTTATAAATTAATAAAATCTCATAAAACACATTCATCAAATGTAGTTAAAAAGTAGACAACTGTAGTTACTTCATTATAAAAATATTTGAACATAAGCAACACTTTGGACAACAAAATTTTCTCACATCTCGATAATAGATTTTAATATCACTGTTCAAAATAATCATAGGACTTCCTAATTACCTTTGCAAATTCTAATAAACCTAACAATAGAGAAATAAACAAAAACATTTCCATTGAAGTCTCAGGTGTAAAAATTATGCTTTGTGCACTAGAAACTAAAATCTCCATGTGAATACCCTCACTTGATAGTAAAATTTCTGTTCAAACTATATATTTTTCCTCACATACATTCACATCAGTTGTTTGTATGTTTTACTCAAAACATTCATATCAAAGAAAATTAGCTAATGCATTTACAAAGAAATATTTTGTTAAGCCTAAAATTCATTACCAAGTTGACCCTGTAAAAATACCTTTAATACAGAGATAAATCCAAACATATCACTTTAAAAGTAAATGTACAAAAACATTACATTAAATATTTGAATAGCACTTAAAAGTTAATCGTTTCAAGCACGTGGAATGTTAAAGATATCAGGCTAATATCAATGAAAATTCATTTTTTAAATATTAATGCATTTGCATTTTAAACTATATTCAAAATTTATACAACTTTGTAATCATTAGACTTACAGAATTAAAATATGATTTACTAATTGCTAAATACAAATTAATATAACTTTGTAACTATTAAAATTTCAGAATTGTAAAAAGAAACATAACATACTAGTTTTTGGTAATAAGATAAAACTGAGTTGGGTAATAAAAAGTTATTGCTGGTAAACACTATCAGTAAAAACTTGAAACTAACATATCTTACAGAGAACGTATCAAGTGCTTACTAGTAGACATGTTATGTTAAAACAACTCAAGTGTCAGTTTTAACACCACTGATTTTTTGTGGGTGTAAGAGTGTGGAATTTGATGGAACTCTTGGACTATGCTCAGTATACACGAAATATAAGGAATGAA